>CM034156.1:603075176-604356096 GCA_019776745.2 Taxus chinensis
ATATGGATGTTGATTAACTATGTATATTAGAATCCTCAAATTCTCGCTAGTAATAGAGTAAGGTAAATTAAATAAAATTACGAAAAGCGGTATTTTTAAAATAAGTGCAACCTAAAAGTTTGACTGTGAAGATATCAAGATGAATTCCTAGGTGGAAAAGATTTTGGAAATTCTTAACTTCTGTGAAAAACTTGTGTAGAAGAGTAAGGGTTAACATATTGGAAATATGTTTTTATAGTTTTAATATGTGCTAGGTTGAATTTTGTCAATAGAAATGAAGGAGGAGGGAGACAAGCCCCATTCAAAATAGGATTTGAATTTTTCATTGAATGTGTGAAAAATTGTTGTCTACTATGGTAAATCTAAGGTTTAGGTAGAAGTAAAATTACATGACTGGTAAATGTTTAAACCTTTTTCCATGAGGGGCCCTGTAATAAGAGTTTATAGTTATTTTTAAAAAAAAAGTATATATACTATAGTTTATAATTTTGTATAGGACTATATGTGTGTTTTATTTACAGTATATTAAATATATACCTCTTTTTTTAAAAAAGGAAGATAGTTACATTAAAATTAATCAAATAGGTTAATATAATGCATTAAAATATACATCCCTAATACTATATAGAAGAATAAATTCTAGACCTTTCACATTCTAGAAATACACAACAATTTCGACTCCATTTTTAAAATTTGACAGCAATGACCGCATTGGAGACCAAAACATAAGGCAGTATGACAGGTCATTTAGAAGTAAAATTTAAGATGGTTGGATCTTTGTCTACATGAGTTTTTTCCAGGAATTGTAAGTTGTTTGCAATATTAGGGGTTTCTTCTTCACGTTTATATGGTTCAAAAATTTGTTTTTATAAGTTTGGGGTATTTTAACGTAAAGCCTGTTATTACTACGGGTTATTATTTTGAATAATGGGAGGTTAATTAATAGCATTATAATGAAAAAATTAGTATGATGAAATAGTTTTGTAGATCGATAAAATTTAGATCATTTATGATTAAAGTTTTTTTTTTGATAAATTGTATCTAACTCTATGGTACATTGTATATTATAATGGGGTGTGTGTGTGTTACATGTTAAGGAAAATGATGGCGTCCAGTATTTCTGTTTGACAAAAACTAGATCATGAATGAACCAACTACACATTTGGAAATCAGGGTCAAACTCAGAAAACTTATGGCGAGACGCTATGACAATTGTTTATGGATCTGAGGTGTCCCACGATTGTTAAGCAACTGGAGATAATATGATACATACTCACAACAATGTAAGAGGGTCTTTCCAATTGAGTTGCGCAATGTTGATGATGAGTCCTGCTACACATTTTCATATTGCAACACCAAAGAGGTATGGACACAACTAGAATCCATACATGAAGGTACGTGTTAATCTAAAATTATTAAATTATTTTTAGAATTTCTTACAACTCCTATGAAAGGAGATGAAAAAGTAGTTAATTTCTTAGCCAAAATTAAAAATATTAAAGCACAATTAGATGGATGTAATTGTGATTTAATTGGTGAAAAAATAATCTACTTTACTGTTCAGTTAAATATACATGAAAGATTTAGGAATTTTATTTCTATCTTGAAATCTAAATATCAAAATGAAAATGATCTACCTTATTTAAATACCTTGAGTTCACTTTTGATATATGAAGAGAAAGTGATGATGAACTTTGACTGTAAGGAAAATGTTTCTTAGGAACTTATTGATCAGAATTCAAAGTTCAAACCTTGCAAGCCCTTCTCAGATAAAAAATTTAGATCTAAATCTTCTTTTTTATATAAGAATTTTTTTTTCTTCTGATCAATTCCATGTTAGATTTAGTGGTAAATGTCACAAATGTGGTAAATTTAGACATAAAAAGGAAGTTTACAAAACTAAAAAACCTATCCATAAATTTTTTTAAAAAAATTGTTTCTTCAAAATATAATTTAAGGAAAAAGGATAGCTCTAATGATATTCCTAAAACGGTTGCATTATATGTTGCATTGTATTCTTCCTCTAATTCTAAATGGATTCTAGATTCAAGTGCATAAAATCATATGACTGGTGTTTCAAATTCTTTATTTGATGTTTTAAAAATCAATGAATGTGTGTATCTTGGTGATAACTCATTTTTAGAAGCAATAGATAAAGGGGAATTAAAATTTTCTAATGGTGTGTTGAATAATGTTTTATTCATTCCTAAGCTCAAAAATAACCTTTTATCATGTTCTCTATTAACTCATGATTGTTTGGATATTCAAATTTTGAAAGATACTTGGTATATCAAGGATAGTAATGATAATATAATAGATGAAGGAATTCAAAGAAATGGTCTTTATATTTTTAATGATTTCCAATTTACATCCTGTTTTGTTTCTCAAAGTTTGAATAATTCAAAACTATGGCATGAAATATTAGGACACGTTAATTATAGAATTTTATATGAAATGGATAGATATAATCTTGTGAAAGTTTTTCCTGTGTTTTCTTCTTCTCATGATGCATGTAAAGGGTGTTTACACTAAAAAAAAAGTGCTAAACCCTTTCACTCACATCTTGAAGAGAGTTCCTCTTCCCCACTAGAACTTATTCATAGTGATTTTAGAGGACCTCTGAAAGTAGCTTCATTAAATGGTTCTTTATATGCTATGACTTTCATTGATGATTTCACTTGGATGATTTGGTAATATTTTCTTTAACATAAATCTAAGGTACTTGGGAAATTTAAGTAATTTAAAGTATCTATGTTCAAAATCTTCAAAATTATAAAACTAAGAGACTTAGAACAGATAATGGGGGTGAATATGTTAGCAAAGAATTTGAAAAAATTTATATTTATTGTGGTATTAAAAGGAATTAACTTCTCCTCACTATCCCCTATCTAATGGTGTTACACAATGTAAGAATAGGACTATTTTAGATATGGCTCACACTATGCTTCATTCTGCTAGTATTCCCAAATTTCTGTGGGTAGAAGCAATGAACACAATAGTCTACATTCTAAATAGGGTTCCCACAAAAATTATTCATCTTTCAAATCCTTTAGCAAAATGGTCAAATCAAAAACCTGATATTTCTCATCTAATATTTTTTTAGTAGTCCTGCTTCTTTATACATTCCTAAAAAGAAAAGAAAGAAACTTGATATGAGTTATTTCTCTTGTGTTTTCATTGGATATGGTATTAACATTGTAGGTCTAAGGATTTACGACCCTCTAAAAAGGGAAGTAACTGAAAACCACAATGTGGTGGTTTTGGAAACATACTTGTGTTCATCTGATAATTGTAAAGATGTTCCTAACTCTATCAATATTTCTAATAATGGTTATGATTCTGATATTGAGAATATAGTAAATAGTCATGATGATGTTTCTTATGTTGATACTATAGATGCTTCTAAATCTCCTAGCTCCCTAGTTAAGAAACCAAAATGGGCTCAATCTGTGTTAGAGATTTCTAATCCTATTGATCTTAGGATATTGTGGGTTATTATTTTGTTCATGAAAGGTTAATTAATATGCATTGTAATGACAAAATTAATTATGATTAAATAGATTTATGTAGATCTATTTCTATTAAAAAGGTTTTCCTGATAAATATATATCTAACTTTGTGGTACATTGTATATTATAATGGGGTGTGTTTTACAGGTTTAGGAAAATAATGACGTCTAACTATTTCTTTCTTGACAAAACTTATATCATGAATGGAACCAACTACAACATTTGGAATATCAGAGTGAAATCAGAACTTAAGGTGAGAAAAATATGGATTATTGTTCTTCGATCTGAGGTTGCTCCCACCGGTCATCAAGCAACTATAGATAACATGAATACATACTCGCAACGAATGCAGGAGGCTCTTTCCATGATTTTTTGCAATGTAAATGACGAGTACCTTCTACACATTGGTAATATTGAACATCCTAAATAGGTATGGACACAACTAGAATCCATGCATGAAGGTACATGTTAATCTAAAATTATTAAATTATTTTTAGAATTTCTTACAACTCCTATGAAAAGAGATGAAAAATTAGTTAATTTCTTAGCCAGAATTAGAAATATTAAAGCACAATTAGATGGATGCAATTGTGATTTAATTGGTGAAAAAATAATCTACTTTACTGTTCAGTTAAATATACATGAAAGATTTAGGAATTTTATTTCTATCTTGAACTCTAAATATCAAAATTAAAATGATCTACCTTATTTAAATACCTTGAGTTCACTTTTGATATAGGAAGAGAAAGTGATGATGAACTTTGACTCTAAGGAGAATGTCTCTTAGGAACTTCTTGATCAGAATTTAAAGTTCAAACCTTGCAAGCCCTTCTCAGATAAAAAATTTAGATCTAAATATTCTTTTTTATATAAGAAATTTTTTTCTTCTGATCAATTGCATGTTAGCTTTAGTGGTAAATGTCACAAATGTGGTAGATTTGGACATAAAAAGGAATATTGCGAAACTAAAAAACCTATCCATAAAAATAAAAACAAATTTTTTCTTCAAAATATAATTTAAGGAAAAAGGATAGCTCTAATTATATTCCTAAAACGGTTGCATTATATGTTGCGTTGTATTATTCCTCTAATTCTAAATGGATTCGAGATACAGGTGCATAAAATCATGACTGGTGTTTCAAATTCTTTATTTGATGTTTTGAAAATCAATGAACGTGTGTATCTTGGTGATAACTCATTTTTCAGAAGCAATAGAGAAAGGGAAAGTAAAATTCGCTAATGGTGTGTTGAATAATGTTTTATTCATTCCTAAGCTCAAAAATAACCTTTTATCATGTTCTCAATTAACTCATGATTTTTTAGCTATTCAAATTTTGAAAGATACTTGGTATATCAAGGATAGTAATGATAATATAATAGATGAAGGAATTCAAAGAAATGGTCTTTATATTTTTGATGATTTCCATTTTGCATCCTGTTTTGTTTTTCAAAGTTTGAATAATTCAAAACTATGGCATGAAAGATTAGGACATGTTAATTCTAAAAGTTTATATGAAATGGATAGATATAATCTTGTGAAAGGTTTTCCTGTGTTTTCTTCTTTTCATGATGCATGTGAAGGGTGTTTATAAGAAAAAAAAGTGCTAAACCCTTTCACTCACATCTTGAAGAGAGTTCCTCTTCTCCACTAGAACTTATTCATAGTGATGTTAGAGGACCTCTTAAAGTAGCTTCATTAAATGGTTATTTATATGCTATGACTTTCATTGATGATTTCACCTGGATGATTTGGTAATATTTTCTTTAAAATAAATCTAAGGCACTTGGGAAATTTAAGTAATTTAAAGCATCTGTTCAAAAATCTTCAAATTATAAAATTAAGAGACTTAGAACAGATAATGGGGGTGAATATGTTAGCAAAGCATTTGAAAATTTTTATATTGATTGTGGTATTAAAAGGAATTAACTTCTCCTCATTATCCCCAATCTAATGGTGTTACACAATGTAAGAATAGGACTATTTTAGATATGGCTCATACTATGCTTTATTCTGCTAGTATTCCTAAATTTCTGTGGGTAGAAGCAATGAACACAATAGTCTACATTCTAAATAGGGTTCCCACCAAAATTATTCATCTTTCAACTCCTTTAGAAAAATGGTCAAATCAAAAACCTTATATTTCTCATTTAAATTTTTTTAGTAGTCCCTGCTTCTTTATACATTCCTAAAAAGAAAAGAAAGAAACTTGATATGAGTTCTTTCTCTTGTGTTTTCATTGGATATGGTATTAACGTTTTAGGTCTAAGGATTTACGACCCTATAAAAAGGGAAGTAACTGAAAACTACAATGTGGTGGTTTTGGAAAAATACTTTTGTTCATCTGATAATTGTAAAGATGTTCCTAACTCTGTCAATATTTCTAATAATGGTTATGATTCTGATATTGATAATATAGTAAATAGTCATGATGATGTTTCTTACGTTGATACTATAGAGGCTTCTAAATCTCCTAACTCCCTAGTTAAGAAACCAAAATGGGCTCAATCTGTGTTAGAGAGTTCTAATCCTATTGATCTTAGGAAAATGACTAGAAGCCATCATACGTACCATGCATTAATGACCTTGTATGAACCTGAGCCACAAAATTTTGAAGAAGATTCTCAGGATGAGAAGTGGATCAATACAATGTAAGCTTAATATAATGCCCTAATTCAAAATCAAACCTGGGAGTTGGTTCTACCTCCAAAGAAAATAAGTATTATAGGGTCTAGGTGGTTATACAAAGTAAAATATAATACAAATGGTAGTATTGACAAACATAAAGCTAGACTTGTTGCTACATGTTTCACTCAGAAACTTGGTATTGATTATGTTGAGACATTTTCCCATGTAGCCAAAATGAGTACTGTTATGACCTTATTTGCAATTGCCGTTTAATTTGGGTGGGAAATCCACCAAATGGATGTAAAAAATGTCTTTTTAAATGTTGATTTAAAAGAAGAAATTTACATGTCTCAACCTAAAGGATTTGAATAAACTAGTAAAGAAAACTATGTTTGTAAATTGAAAAAATCTCTTGTATGGTTTAAAGAAAGCTCTTAGAGTTTTGTATGTGAAAATTAATTCTTTCTTTAAATAGTTAGGATTTGCTAATTTTTCTTCTAACAATGATCTATTCATTAAGCAAGAAGGATCACATATTATCATTATTTGTATATATGTTGATGATTTTCTTATGATTGGTGATAATCCTGCTTTAAATTGTAGAATTAAATAAAAATTGAAACAGTACTTTGAAATGAATTGATTTAGGTCTCTTACATCATTTTCTTGGCATGACTGTATTTCAAGATAAACATTGTATTATTGTTTCTCAATGCACAATATGCAACCAATGTACTAAAAAAGTTTAACCTGGTTGATTGTAAACCAATGTCTACTCCTGTGGAAGTTATACTAAAAATTGATCCTAAACCTGCATGTGAAAAATTTGATCCTACTTTATATAGGAAGTTAGTTGGTAGTTTGATATATCTAATTATCACCAGACCATATATTTCCTATGCAGTAGGAATTACTTCTAGGTTTATACAGGAACCTTATAGAGATCATTGGAATATTGCAAAAAGGATTCTTAGATATATTAAAGGTATAATCAATTATGGGTTGCATTATACTAAGAATGAAAATGCTAACTTATATGGATTTTGTGATTCTGATCATGTTGGTGATGTATTGGATAGAAAATATACTTCTAGTTATGTGTTTAAATTTGGTGTAGGTGTCATTACTTGGTGTAGAAAAAAACAGCCAATTGTTTCTATCTCTTCAACAAAATTTGAGTATAAAAGTGCAATGGAAGCTGCAAAAGAGGCTCTATGGCTAAAGAGGTTGTTCGATGAGATAAAGATGAAGGATCCACGTAGTGTTCCTTTGTTATGTGATAACCAAAGCATCATATCTCTTACACATAATCTAATACAACATCAGAGTATGAAGCACATTGAGATACATATACACTTCATCCATGAGAAGGTGCTAAGTGGTGAGATAGATCTCAAGTTCGTGCCGACTAAAGATAAAGTTGTTGATATCTTCACAAATCCCCTGAGTGTTGTAAAGTTTTGTCACTTTCATGAAAATCTTAGATTTTCGAAGTTTCCATTGAGGGGGAGTGTGGATGACAATATCAACTCCTAATGGAACTTGGTTTTTGTAAAAATACCTTCGGGAATTTTTTTAAAAATACCTTCGGGCAAGTGTAAAAAGAACGTCGGGCATGTATACCTCCTCGGATTTTTTTTAGAAAGAAGTGTAGAAAGATTTTAAAGGTGGTCTTTAGTAAACTCTTTAGTGATATTTAGTTTACTAGTAAACATCTAGTATAATCATATTATTAAGGAGGTCCATGGTTATAAAAGACTCGTATATGCTTGGGTTCAATAACCTTTTATGAGAACCTGTGAGAATATGTAAAACTCACAAATCATACTTAGCCACTAATCATTGGATGATCTTTGGGATTCCAAGTCCTTTTGTACTAAAATTTAACTTGAGTTTGATGAAGGTGTTATAATTCCTTCACCCGATATGCTAGCCTAAAATCTTTTATAGTTTAAGGATTGTAAATCCTGTAGTGTACCACAGACAGGTAATCTATCGGCATATGTTATCCCACTTAACATTAAAGGGGAGTGTTGGAACATAATGATTAAGTGGTCTAGCCAACCCTTAATTAATATGGGCCCATCACTATTATATAGGTTAAATATTTAATAGTATGAAATACTTTTCTATTATTAAATATTCATACCTAGGTAATATACATTAGGTAAGTATTTAATAATGTGAATCATTTATGTTTATATTTATTAAATACACTCACCTAGGTATATGTTTCAGCCATTTAGGTTGAAAAGGTGGGTTAGGAGACATACCCGATCACCTTATATAAAAAGGAATTTAGGTCCTCATTTGATATATTCGAGAAATATATCAAAGGTGTGAAAATCAAGTGATTTGGTTTTACCCTTGGTAAATAGGGGTTTAAGGAGGAGGTGATCTTACTGGATGTAAAATAATTTCTCTGAAGTAAAAGGTTATTTTCAAAGTGGTTTTTACCCTATTGGGGTTTTCCACTATAAATATTATGTCACCTATGTTATTTATTTCCTGTAAGTATTTCTTTATTTACTTATGTTATGATGTAATGTTTATTTAAATATTTATTATAAAATTATATAATATGTAAGTTGATTAAATCCATATTTATTAGAATCCTCAAATGCTAACAAATCAGTCCCAAAGGTTGAGAAATGTCAAGAAGAGGAAGACCTAAAGTCAAATTTATGTCTTCTCAAATTGAGTTTAGCCTAAGAATTAAGGAAATGAGGATATTTTTCTTTTTTGCATCATTTTTGGCATGTTCATGGAGAGTTTTCTTTAGGTACAAGTCTGATAGACTGGTTTCATGAAAGTAAAAACAGAGTTTAAGGTGAGAAATGACAATTTTTGTATGCCTAGAAGGTGGATGATGGTATTTTGGATTAAAGAAAAGAGCACCATAGGGTCCTCCACCACTGCCAGGGTTACAAAAGGGGCCAGTACCTAGCCCAACACATAGTCCCCGAGAGGTGGAGATAATGGAGATGATGGTGGGGATGGAGGACACATACCCCTCTTACAGTAGTAGTTTGCACTAGGTGGTATCTGTTTAGCTTCAAGTGATGGCTGAGATAGACCAGGCCTGGGCCCAGATACAGGTTCTTATAGAAAATCGGTATGAGCCCCGAGCACATGCCATTCAGGGATGTGGTAGAAATGGGGCATATGGGTCCAGTAGATACAACAGTTGGCTGCCAAGAGTGCTCATATTGTGATCCTGTGTACAGTATCACAGAGCACAAATACAAATTATAGTAGTGTAGAGGGATCATGCACAGCCAATGCTCATGTGCTCATGGAAGAGAGATAGCAAGCACATGTCAGTGAGCATGTCATGACTGTAGCGAGAGATCGGTTGTCCACCGCATTTCATAGGCTTAGGAGGATATATCATGGGTTATAGGAGAGTGTGATTCTCTACATCAGGTATCTATGGTAGGGGGGTGGCTCAGATTATACTAGATGTTATGTGGACTAGCAGTGAGGCCTCTTATTACAATGTCACATATTATGAGGAAGTTCTAGAGGAGTTGAGAGTACAAATTTTGCTAAGTTATACCTAAGTAGCTTGAGATCTAGGTCACAGAGGACCTCTCATTCAACGAGATCAGTACCACATCCTATCATTGAGAAGGGTGGTCCATCTCATCAAAAAAATCCTCCTCCTCCATGCCATATACTAGCCAATCAAGGAGATGGTGAGAGTCGTGGATGACTCTCTTTTCATTTTGTATACTGGTAGATGTATGCCTCTTGATGAAGGCTCAATTTTGATCGATTATGTATCTTTTTTTTTGTATTCCTCTGATGAAGGATTATATTCATTCATGCCCTTGATGGAAGATTTTACATTGATGATGTATATCCTTTGGAGATAGACATTATATACATTTTATGGAAATTTGATGTTATACGCTGTCATTTATTGATGTGATTCACGATGATGATTATGTTTATAGATGATTACCTGTATCATGATGTTATTGGATTTACTTCATATGTATGTATCATAATGGATGTTTTGAATATCTATCACATGTGTTTGATTTTATGATAGATTTGTATATGATATCAATTGTATTGTCATGTGATGTGTTATCTTATTGGATGGATGATATGATGATACTGGTGCTGGGGGGGTAGATTTAGAAATTTGTGACCCCTCTTTCCCCCATTTGATGATACAATATGTGATGATTATCTTATCATACATGTATGCTATAGAATTAGCATTTTATTTATATATGATTTATAGATGATGTTAGATGTGATTATAAACAAATGTATAAGCAACAAACAAATAAGCACAAAATTAAAATCTAATCTAACAAGCATGCTAAACAACTAACAATATGTACATAAGAAAAAACTAAAGCAATGCTCCACAACAAACTAAAATTTACAATTAATCTAAATAGCTGAATGAACCCAAAGAAATGAAGATAACCAAATAAAATACACCAATTTGCAGAAGCAATAAAGAATCTAACCTAAGAAACAAAAGATCAATCTAAAACACACTATACAAAATGATTAAACGAGAAAAACTATAGAAATAATTTACTAGTAAACAAACAAAGAAGGAAAAAAAAGAAAACACAAAAAAGTTAGAAAATTACCCCTATGTTTTTGTAAGACTATTTTTGATGCACTTTGTATTATTTTTGGAAAGTTTTGTGAAACAATTTCTATTGTTTTTGTATTTTCTTGTTTTCTTAATGTTAGGGGTTTTCGATCCTATTCGAATATTTGTGCGTTTTCTAACATTTGTGAATGTGTTGTGTTTTCAAAGTATTTGAAGAATTGTGGAATTGCCCCCGAGTGTTATGGGAATATACAAAGTATATTTATGCCATGTATTATGAAAAATAAGGTAAACCATGAAGATTCCCTAACGTTAGATAGGAAAATCCAAAAAGAAAATCCCCTTCACAAAATAAATAAGAGGAGAACTAGCTAAATCCAAGTGATTTGATATGATAGGTGCACCACGAATTTAGGAAGGCATGTGAGGGAAAACAGCCTAACGCTAAGTAAAAGAAAACCGTTAGAGAAATATGCTATGTAAAAAAAAACATCTTCAAGACGCCGAAAGGGGTTTTTCACCAAGGGTCCTATCAAAGGGCACAATAGGTTGTTTTCACCTTCGAAGGTCTTTGGATGAATTATTTTCTCCTTTCTATTTTCTCCTCTCTTTTTGGGTATGTTACTTATGTTATGATGTTTTGTAATGTTTTATTTTTAAATATTTATCGTACATTATATAATATGTAAGTTGATTAAATCCGTTATTTATGAGAAACCTCAAATGTTCTAACAGTACTTGAAAGTTTTTTTGTGCAGACTCTCTATTCCACAAGCCTTATGGGATGTCAAAGTTAGGCCACCTTCAGAGGATGACAATGATGATGGTAATGATGAAGGTGATGATGATGATGGACTCGATGGTATTGGTCATGATGGCAGTGATGGATAGGATGGTGGTGGATAGGGTCCTCCACCATTACCGCAGTAGAGACAGAGGCATGGCCCTATTTTAAGATAACTTAGATGCCCTGAGTAGGCATACCAACAAGTGTACACTTTCCTCTATAGCAGGTGCAAGCACAAAGAGCACCATAGGGTCCTCCACCACTGCCAGGGTTACAAAAGGGGCCAGTACCTAGCCCAACACATAGTCCCCAGAGAGGTGGAGATAATGGAGATGATGGTGGGGATGGAGGACACATACCCCTCTTACAGTAGTAGTTGCACTAGGTGGTATCTGTTTAGCTTCAAGTGATGGCTGAGATAGACCAGGCCTGGGCCCAGATACAGGTTCTTATAGAAAATCGGTATGAGGCCCGAGCACATGCCATTCAGGGATGTGGTAGAAATGGGGCCATATGGGTCCAGTAGATACAACAGTTGGCTGCCAAGAGTGCTCATATTGTGATCCTGTTACAGTAGTCACAAGCACAAATACAAATTATAGTAGTGTAGAGGGATCATGCACAAGCCAATGCTCATGTGCTCATGGAAGAGAGATATCAAGCACATGTCAGTGAGCATGTCATGACTGTAGCGAGAGATCGGTTGTCCACCGCATTTCATAGGCTTAGGAGGATATATCATGGGTTATAGGAGAGTGTGATTCTCTACATCAGGTATCTATGGTAGGTGGGGTGGCTCAGATTATACTAGATGTTATGTGGACTAGCAGTGAGGCCTCTTATTACAATGTCACATATTATGAGGAAGTTCTAGAGGAGTTGAGAGTGACAAATTTTGCTAAGTTATACCTAAGTAGCTTGAGATCTAGGTCACAGAGACCTCTCATTCAACGAGATCAGTACCACATCCTATCATTGAGAAGGGTGTGGTCCATCTCATCAAAAAATCCTCCTCCTCCATGCCATATACTAGCCAATCAAGGAGATGGTGAGAGTCGTGGATGACTCTCTTTTCATTTTTGTATACTGGTAGATGTATGCCTCTTGATGAAGGCTCAATTTTGATCGATTATGTATCTTTTTTTTTGTATTCCTCTGATGAAGGATTATATTCATTCATGCCCTTGATGGAAGATTTTACATTGATGATGTATATCCTTTGGAGATAGACATTATATACATTTTATGGAAATTTTGATGTTATACGCTGTCATTTATTGATGTGATTCACGATGATGATTATGTTTATAGATGATTACCTGTATCATGATGTTATTGGATTTACTTCATATGTATGTATCATAATGGATGTTTTGAATATCTATCACATGTGTTTGATTTATGATAGATTTGTATATGATATCAATTGTATTGTACATGTGATGTGTTATCTTATTGGATGGGATGATATGATGATACTGGTGCGGGGGGGTAGATTTAGAAATTTGTGACCCCTCTTTCCCCCATTTGATGATACAATATGTGATGATTATCTTATCATACATGTATGCTATAGAATTAGCATTTTATTTATATATGATTTATAGATGATGTTAGATGTGATTATAAACAAATGTATAAGCAACAAACAAATAAGCACAAAATTAAATCTAATCTAAACAAGCATGCTAAACAACTTAACAATATGTACATAAGAAAAAACTAAAGCAATGCTCCACAACAAACTAAAATTTACAATTAATCTAAATAGCTGAATGAACCCAAAGAAATGAAGATAACCAAATAAAATACACCAATTTGCAGAAGCAATAAAGAATCTAACCTAAGAAACAAAAGATCAATCTAAAACACACTATACAAATGATTAAACGAGAAAAACTATAGAAATAATTTACTAGTAAACAAACAAAGAAGGAAAAAAAGAAAACACAAAAAGTTAGAAAATTACCCCTATGTTTTTGTAAGACTATTTTTGATGCACTTTGTATTATTTTTGGAAAGTTTTGTGAAACAATTTTCTATTGTTTTTGTATTTTCTTGTTTTCTAATGTTTAGGGTTTTTCGATCCTATTCGAATATTTTTGCGTTTTCTAACATTTGTGAATGTTTTTGTGTTTTCCAAAGTAATTTGAAGAAATGTGGATGCCCCCAGTGTTATATGGGAATATACAAAGTTATATGCCATGTATTATGAAAAATAAGGTATAACCATGAAGATTCTCCTAACGTTAGATAGGAAAATACAAAAAGAAAATCCCTTCACAAATAAATAAGAGGAGAACTAGCTAAATCAAGGATTTGATATGATAGGTGCACACCGAATCTTAGAAGCATGTGAGGAACTAGCCTAAAGCTAAGTAAAAGAAACCTTTAGATGAAATATGCTTGTAAAAAAAAAATCCTTCCAAGACGCCGAAAGTGGGTTTTCACCAAGGGTCCTATCCAAAGTGCCACAATTAGGTTGTTTTCACCTTCGAATGACATATTTTCTCCTTTCTATTTTTCTCCTCTCTTTTTTGGGTATTTTTCATAGTTTTTTGCTTTTTTGGTTGTTTTTCAAATTTTTGTGTGATGTTCAAGCATAGAACCATTTGAGGTGCATGCCGTTCATGGAATCTCACAACTCATTTCCCTCAGGATGGGAAGGTTTATATGCTCCTAACCCATATTTTTCCACAATGACATAGGTTCCTAACCAATGAGGTTCAAACTTGCCTTTCTTTTCTCTTTCTACCCTTGTGTTAAACTAATTTTCTTTCATCACTAAATCTCGAACCTTAAATTGATGAGGTATAATTATCTTGTTGTAGCTATGTGATACTCTTTGTTGATATACATGAAGATGGTTGAGTGCACAGATGTGCATTTCATCAAAGAGTTCTAATTCTACCAGTCTAGCCACTCTATAATCCTCATCCTTATCCAAATAGTCCCTAAGAGATATTCTCAGAGATGGAAGCTCTATTACCAAGGGGATGATGGATTTAGTTTCAAATACTAGGGAATACAATGCCGAGAATGGGAGTGAATGGAGGTCCTATAAGCCCAGAGGGTAGGGTGAGTTTGAAAATTCTGATTGCGACATATTTTACTCACCATTTTCTCCATTATTTGATCAAGTGTTTTATTAGTAACCTCTACTTGCCCATTGCCTTGAGGGTAATATGGTGTGGACCACTTTAACATTATCTGAAAGTGGTGACAAATATATTTGATTGTTTTGTTTCTGAAATATTTTCCATTGTCAGTAAAAATGGTGGTTGGGATGCCATAATGACAGATGAGGTGGTTCATGATTACATTCAATATCTGAGCACCTGTAACATATGTTAATGGCACATCCTCAACCCACTTGGTGAATTATACAGTTGTCGTTATGATGTGAGTATGATCATCAAATGAGGTAGGGTTAAGCTTGCTAATTAGGTCTAATCCCCATTTGGATAATGGCCATGGAAATGTGATTTTTTGTAATGGTTATGATGGTGCATGTATGAAATTCCTATATTTCTTGCACAACACACATTTTCTTACATAGTTATAGAATTATGTCTCCATGGTAGACCAATAATAACCCCGTAGTACCATATTTGTCAAGACCATACCATTTGTGTGGGCTCCACATAATCCTTCATGTACCTCTTTGATCTCTTTTATTGTCTTTGTTACATCTAAGAAGCAAAACAAGTTCCCATCATAGCCACGATGATAAAGGGTACCTCCTAAAAGGGTGTAACGGGCTATCCTATGGAAAAGGATTTATTTTCTAGAACGGGTGATGTTAGGATGGAAGGTACAAATATTAAGATAGGTAAATATCAGTTCATACCATGGGGAGAAAGGATAAAAAACTTCACATGCAAGGCATGATTCCAGAAATTTGTATGCAGGTTGACATATATTTTTAACAAAAAATGGCATGTCATTGTTTTTTGGTGGAAATAGAAGCATAGAACCCATTGTTGCCATTGCATTTATAGATCGGTTTTGTGCCCTTGGAATTTGTTCAAAGGTAATGCACACAAAATATTCCTTGAGCATTTCCACCAAATTTTTATATGGGACAATCTTGTCATTGTTGATTTTATACTCATCATTGACTTGCTTGATGTTTAGTTGTGAATCATTAATAACCTTAAGATGGTGGATATTCCATATTATAGCTAGATTCATCCCAATGATGAGTGCTTCACACTCTGTAATATTGTTTGTGCATGGAAATCCAAGATGGAAAGTGTGAGGTATGGGGTCTCCTATAGGATTGATTAGGACTATGCCAGTCACTGAACCATGGAAAGTAAATGATCCATCAAAAAGTACCTGCCACAAGATAAATTCTTTGATGTACATTAATGATGTATCTAGCAGGTCCAAACACACTAGCTTCGTTCCAGTTAAGGGTGCTTCTGCTAGCTAACGTGTAAGGACTTTTCCTTTGATTGAATTCTAGTGTAAGTATTCAATGTCAAATTCACAGAGTAGGATGATCCAATTAGCCATACTATCGGTAAGAGAGGGTTTCAACAAAAGATATTTGAATTGGCCAACTTTACATATAAGCTTGGTTTTAGTATTCAATAGAAAATGGTGAAGTTTTTTAAAAGTAAAAACAACATCCAAAAAAGATTTTTTATTTTATGGATAGTTGAGCTCATAGGCGATCAAAGAACGATTGAGATAATATACTACTTTTTCTTTGACTTAGGTCATATTGAACAAGTAAAGCACCAATGGTAAATTGAGTTACAGAGATGTATAATAGCAACAGCTTGATTGGGGTTGGCGGCATGAGGACTGGCTTATTTACCAAGTATTTATTAAGGAGAAGGTCTGTTATTGCTCTTGTCCCTAGATGAAGTCAACATCCTTTTTTAGCAGATGGGTGAAAGAGTGAGATTTGTCCGCAAGATGTGGAATGAAAAAGTGAATTACCTGCATATTTCCTTGTAAACTACGCAAATACTTGATGTTCTTAGGTGGATGCATCTTAGTAATTGTAGTGACTTTAGCAGGATATACCTCAATCCCTCATCATGATACAATGAAGCCTAATAGCTTCCCAAATAACACCCCAAAAACACACTTCTTTGGATTCAATCCTACCTTGTATTGCCAAAGATGCTCAAAAATATGTCGTAAGACCTCAGAATGGTCTTCTCTGGTCTTTTAATTTCCCAATATATCATCTCCATAGTCTACCATGATGAGATTTAGCGTATAATGGTAATTTCCCTTTGATATGTTGTGCTGGAATTTTTAACGCTGAAGGGCATTGCCTAATAACGGAACGTTCCACAAGGGGTTGTAAAGGCAGCCTTGTGTTAATCCTCCTCTAATGTTTTAATTTGATTGTAACCCCAAAATACATCCATAAGAGACAACATTTTATAACCTACAGTTGAATTGACGATCATGTCGATGTTTGGAAGAGGAAAATCATCTTTTGGATATGCCTTATTGATGTCTCAAAAATCAATACAAATTTTTATTTCGATAGATTTATTTTCTACTGGAACCATGTTTGATATCCACTCAGAGTAATCAATGGGTTATATAAAACCTGTTGCTAACAATATCTCCAACTCTTCCTTGACCAGAAGGTCCACTCGTGGATGCATCTTCCATAGATTTTGCTTAATATGCTTACGTCCGGATGTACAACCAAGTTATGCACCACCAATGATGGATCTAATCCCGACGTATCCACATAAGACCATGTAAAAAATGTCTACAAATTCCCTTAGAATAATGGTGAATGTTTTTTGCTATTGTACAAAAGTGAAGCTCCCAGCTTAACTATATCATTGGCTCTTCTTCTATTCCAATGTTTACATCAATGGTCTCTTCCACTAGCATTTTAGAAAAATCCTCCATACACGTAGGATAAGGAGGGAGGTTGATATATTCTTCTAAAGGTGGATCAATGAGATTTTCACCTTTAGTGTGGTAAATTTCTTTGTCCATCAACTATTGTACTTGTTTTTCGGTCAGCGCCTCAAAGAGGTTTTCACCGTGTGACTTGGCCTTGCATTTTTGCCAAGGATTTGTAGAAGTAATTTTTCCCTCTCCTTTACTTAAATTTTGTTGACCAATAAGCTCAGCTTCCTCCCCAAAGTACGAGTAGGTATCTAGGTCAATGAAAAATCCTTTCTTGTGATCTCTGATTGGAATGGTATCCTGTATGCTCATAAATTCAGCAATAGCCTCGTTGTTCTCAAATAGATCTAGAGGCATGTGACGTTGTTAGTCCCAATTGACAAGGGTAGGGTATATAAGGAAAATAGTTTGGTTGGTGGAGGTTATAGTAAGGACAACGGTATCTATAAAAAGGTTCATGGAGGACAGCGGTATCGATAAAAAGGTTTGTGGTGGAGAGCGGTATCTATGGGGTGAGATCCATAGGATCAAATGCCAACCCCATATCTCTCTATTTTAATATGTTTAAGTGGGACTAGTTCCTTCATTCCTTGTTCAAATTTACCACATATAAGGCCCTTGTAGCCCATGGAGTATGTTAAAACCCTAGAATATTGACCAAGTATGAAGGCACGTAGGCGTGCAAGGTCCTAGTTAAGGAATGGTGCGCAACGCAAAAACACACAAAGGAGGGTTTAAGAGAAGGGTTTAAGGAAGTGCGCATCATGTGCGTACAGAACCAAGAGTTCACGAGTTATTCCATTTGAACATCTAGAGTAGAACATGTGAAAATCATGACCTAATTTCGTGTGGATAAGATGCCAGCCTGACGACAGGTTGGCCCAGGAAGGAGCATGCCTGCGATGGAATCTTATAGAAGAACATCATGAGATAAAGTGGAAATCTCAGGCCTGGAGAAGCATGCTCACATAAATGACCACATTCCAACACTTGACATCAGATTTGAGGGTGCTGGAGGGTGAGTTGGCAGCCCAGGAGAGCTATAAATACAAGCACCCATAGAGTAAAAGAGGGAGACATAGAGTATGGGCGGAGCGCTGTTGAATTACTGTGAGGACTCTGCTAATGGATAAGTGCATTTGGGAGAGGATGTATTAGGCATAGGATTGTAATTTTTCTTTTTGATAGCTTAGTTACGTAAGTCTAGTACAATGCATGACTGTGGTATACTTCTCTGTGACACTCTGTAATGGCGCAAATAGATGTAATGAGGTTACCTGTTATATGTATACATGAATATCAATGATTCTGATATATACTTCTCTCTCATGAGTTCTCTTTCCTTTCATGCTAAGTATGGATGCTTGTATGTTCTTTTTGAAATTATGCACATTATAGTTTCTGTAAAGTAGTATACTTGGAATGACAACAAGGATCTAAAGGCCATTCTGATCCCTATGGTTATTGTAGGTCCTGAATCCATTTGAAGGTCATTTTTAAACACATATCATAGATGATTTTTCCCACTAAAACTCACATAAAAGAGAGATTCGGCACCCACATGTGCCTTGGGTGAGTGCCTAGCTTTCGCTGGGTGATAGACCCATGCACATGGGATTATTTTCTTTATGTTAAGGGTAAAAATGACTACAGAGTACATCATTCTTCTATACTTTGTATATTATGGTATTTCATAATAAACAAGCCTAGTGTCTTCAGGGAGCCAAGTTATAGGTGGGTCTAGCACTTTTCTTCTGCAAGTAAACCACCTGGTAAGAATGTCCCAATTGTTTCTTCATGTCGAGGTCATTTGAAGAAATAGTTGGGTCTTCCTGTTGTTTTTTTTACAAGGGAACATCCATGACTAGAAGAGTTTGTTGGATATTGTATTCTCCATAACCATATTCAAAAACTTTCATCTCCCATGAGTAAAAGGGAGAGGAAAAAGTAGTAGCATCACAAGATCAAGGAGTCTGAATCTATCTACAACTAAAGAAACTCAAAATTAAGGGGGAAAGCTATATCTACAAATGGGCATTGTTAGCAAAGAGTTTTATGCTCCCTCAGTTTGATACACTGGTTAAACATTTATGGAATAGCTTGTATGGCATGAATCCATGGGCATTCTAGAAGCATATTTTATAGAAGTTCCAAGTCCAAAACATAAAAATTTGTTTGATGGAAATTGGGTCCTACCTCCATTGGAAGTGTTATCATACCTATTGATTCCCTTTTCACATTTTCATATACGGTTATGGTGATGATGTGGGACTCTATATCTTCTTCAATATGTCTGAATTGTTTAATGAGTTTCAATGTGCATATTTATAAACCTGACCCATTGTCCACAAACACTCTCTTTCCTTTTCTACGAGTAAAAAATACTTCTATATAAAGGGGAAGGTTATATGTGTAGTCTTCATTCAATATCTCTATCTGGCTGAAATAAATGTGTTCGCTTGGTGCAATATTTTCCACCGCAACATGTAGATGTGAAGGATCTATTTTTGTTGACACTCCTGACCCCTAGAGATTCTTGTAAAGGATATATTTGTGCATGTTTGATATCTTAATAAGGTCTATGATCAAAATCTTAGTAGATGTCTTCTCAAGTTGGTGTATAATATTGTACTAGCAATCCTGAGGGGTAGGCAGAGGAGGTTAAGAGATCAAGAAATTAGTGTGCCTTATTACTATAATGCAATATATTATTTTTATCCTAATGGTATTTATACGATCATCAGATGAGAAAACATATCCAATCAACAAGTCATATTGATTGTTATCCTTTCTAGTATAAACATAATTCGTGGATTTATAGCTTTGGGAAGGCTCTCCCTGATCTATATTTTTCTCACATGTTTTACCATGTTTATGGAAATTTTATTTGAATATACCCATCTTTTGATTGGGTGTTTGGTTTGATTCAGATGATTAGACTTCTATCTCCCCACTATCAATGAGATCTTGTATGAAGTGGCACAGTATTAAACATTTATCTATTTTATGTCCCTTTACATGATGAAAATTTCAATATTCGTGCTCCTTATACCACGAAGGTTTGGGTGAATTATCATAAAAAGGTGTTTTTGTGGGATACATTACTAAGTTGATTACATCTAATTATTTTAAGATCACGGACAATGAGTCCATAAAATGAGTAAATGCCCTTTATTTAGCAGACAATTGGATGGGTCCCTTGGTCAGTTTAAAATGTGGACCAACTTGAATCACTTGTATACATTTTTAATCTGTGATTCCATCATCTACGACGTGTTTGTTTTGTTAAATATCTTGGGATTATCTTTGGGTTTTGAAGATTGATTTTCTTTTGTATGTGTCTTGATTGTCCCTTTTGAAGTTAATACTTTTTCTATTTGTGTTCCCTTCTCAACGACATTTTCAAAGTTATAGACACAATGCATTTGTAAATGAAATGTGATGTCCAAGTTGAGGTTTGGTATGAAGATAATAACAAGTTACTTTTCGGGAATTGAGCAAGGGAAACGACTTGCTATGTATCTCCATCTCTATAGGAAACTTACAAATGTTTTGTTGTGTCTCTATGTTTCATTACATAAGTTAGACATAGCTATGTAACTTTTCATATTAAAGTAGAAGTGTCACACAAATATCTCCATTAGTTTAGACTATGTAAAGATTGACCCTCTAGGTAGACAAATGAACCACTCTACTGCTTTCCCTTCTAGACTATTTAGGAATATTCAAATGGGGTAGTTATCACTATATGTCACTTCTTTACATGCCATGTAAAAGTATTTTATATGATCTCACAGATCTCCCTTTCCTTTGTATTTATCAAATTTTGGGATGTCAAATTTCTTAAGAAAGGAGTGGAGCAAGATAGTCTTATCGAATGGGTATGGGAATAGCTCTTTGTATTAATACTTTTTGTTATGTCCAATGTTACTTTCTTGGAGACTTGTAAGCATTAATTTCATAGATTTTATTTCTTATATAAGAAATTTATCCTTAGTGGGAGAGGATGGTATATTCACGCGACTATTATGTTATGTTTCTCCTTCTTGTTCTTTTTTGTGAAAATCATTATTCTTAACCTTATGTTTTTTATGTGTGCTTTTATTTGCATCCTATTGTATATGGGATGGTAATAAAGTCAATTTTCGAATAAGGTTTTGAATTTTTTGTTGTAGAGTTACCTCTTCATCGTGGAGTCCCTCTTCATTTTCATGAAAAAGGGGTTGTTATTTATTATCATGCTCCACTCTAGGTCTACGTGTCATTCTAATAAGTGGAATTTTAACACCGCTTGTGTTATCATTTTTAGAGTATGAGGTGAAAGTATGTCCATGGCCTAAAAATTCATCCATGTTAATGAGGGGGAGTTATTCCTCATTAGTGTTATGCATTGGTGGAATAAATTCATGCTCAGTTGGTAATCGAGCACCTAATTCCACAACTCGTGTGAGTACCCTATCTTTGATAAAAAATAGTAACTCATCTAAGTTAGCGGGGTCAAATTCAAACTTCACATGTGGTGATATTACTTCGTCACAACTATGGTCTAAAATTTCTTCTTCTTCTTATTCCGCAGAAAATAGAGGTCCTAGATAATTTCTGACGAAGGTATTTAACCCTTATTTGGTCAATGTTTCCCATGCTTGTCTTTTGGATCCCAATCTTATCATGGGAGCCATGGCTAATGAAATTTTCTTTAAGGTGATTTTGTTATAATATGTACTAAAGTAAAATCAAAACTAAGTGAAGACCTAGAATGATATATTTTTGCTGAGTGGTGTCCCCAAATTTCACCCTGAAATTTGAGACTACCGCATGTTAAAAAAATTCATACTTTTAAATGAATGGGTTTTTTTGTGTGTTAATTGCCAGAAAGTGTTTTTATTGTGTCAAGATATTCCCAAGGAGCCATATTAGGCATTTTCGCCAAATACACAAATGCCCAAAATTGTTATATTCTGTCGTAGGGATTTTACTGTGGGAAATTTGTATTTAATTATTTTTAGCTCCGTTTGAGGCAAATTGTGCTCCGGTTTAACCTTGTTGTGATCGTACATGTCATTATTCCCATATACTAGTAGGTTTTTAACCAGGAATGCATTCTAGGATTTATTTGTAACTTCTGGCAATGTTTTGTGTTTTTTGTGTTTTCCTGTTTTGTTTTCTATGAAATTTCTTTAGATCAATTCCTTTGCCAGTTTGGCCTAATTCTCATCCTGGAGTATCTAGAGATCACATATGCACATTGTGCCAGAAGGAATTCACCTTCAAAGGTATGGTTCTTTGGAGAAAGATGAATTCGTGCACCAAAAAGCCTCTTCTGGGCTAGCCGCATTTTTAAAAAAAGAGGGTTTGAAGTGGATCATGAGATTTTTTGAAGTAGCAGGAAGGTGGGAATTTTGTATCTACCTAGTAGGGTACCTTTTACCATGGAAGCAATGCCACTTAAGTCACAATGGGAAAATTAGAGGCAGCAGGCAGGCGGGAATTTCTTACCTGCCTTGCAGGGTAAAAATTCTCATTGTGGAATAAAAGAAAAATCACTTAAGTGAATCATGAGATTTTATTGCTTGCCTTACAGGGTAAATAATCCCATTATGAAAGTCAGAACGACTTAAGTGAATCATGGGATTTTCAGGGCTGCCTTGCAGGGTAAATAATCCAATTGTCATCTGACTTTTAAAAATAGAAATTTCTTATTCCAAAAAGTGTGACCCACCTTGGGTGAATAATAATGTATTAAATAAATATTTGTTAATATTTAATCACCCAATTTTGGTGCCTAGGCTTGTGGAAAAGTCAACAAAGGGTAGTGGACAAAAGGAATTTGGAAATAGACAGTTTTAAAATTAAATAAATATTATTTATTTAATGCAGCCCCTTCATGTCAAAAAGTGTGCCCCATTTGGGAGAGAAATAATACTTTTTAAAGTATTAAATGATTAAATTAATTCCTATTTTTAGTGGCTAAGGTCAAAGCATACTGTGAGGCTTGAGTTAATTAGAAGTAGAAGTCTAAAATTAAATAAATATAATTTATTTAATGGCAGCCATGAGCATGCACAAAATAGGCGCCCCATTTGAAGAGTGAAGCTTATTAATTAATTAATTAATTGCCAGGAATAGGAAAGGCATTAATTAATTATAGAATTGTGAGAATTATATAAGCAGGAGCTGCCATAAGTATGAATTAATTAATTCAAAGGTAGAGAAGTGCATCCCAGAGGAAAAGTGCGCCTTATTTGGAGAGGATTTTTGCCCAGAAGAAGGTTAACTTAATGCTAAAAGCTTTTAATTTTGGCACACAGGTTGAAGGAGGTTGATTTATGTTTGGATAATTATTTGCATAAGTAATACAGGTGCTTAGGTGAAGTTGGTAAAATTCATGTTTGCTTTGCATGCAAATAAAACATCAAATTTTGGGGCAGCAGGCTTGAATTATGTAGATTTTTATGATTAAAATCCACTATTCATGTTTCGGTTGCCATCTTTGTCTGAATTAATTACAGGAATTCATTATAGGTGCTTTATAAAATAAATGGAGCTTAAATCAATGTCCAATACAGTGAATATATCCTCCGAATCTAAAGAATTATCTAGATATGCACCAGTTTTGAAGAATTCCAGCCGAGTAAGAAGAAAAAGAATTGTTCAGAAAAAGATAGACACAGTCATGGCAAAGAGGAATGAAAAAGAAAAATCAGCGGCATCATGCATTACTTCCAGATTTGTTAACACCGGAGACACAAATCTAGCCGCTTCTAGATCCAGCTGCTTCCAGTCACTTCCAGATCCAGCTGCATGCAGAATATGAAAAAGGACAAGACTACAGCTTTCCTCTTTCTTCTTCTTTCTCTTATTTCCTTTGACAAAATAATTGAGTGATCAATTAAATTATACAACTTAAGTGATTGGTTTAAAATCCATTACTTGAAGAAGTTAACTACTTGGAGATAGGTGGCAGACATGTAAAATAGAAGGTTCTATTTTCAGTTACAAATCATGCATGTCATGCAAAGAGGAATTCCAAGGGGGAGATTGCCAGTTGTTTCCTTTCTAACTTCCACATGTGCCAGTTCAACTAAAAGCTTCCGACTTGTAATTGCCTCTCTACATTCTATAAGTAGAGGAAGAACCTTCGAGTTAAAGATGAGAATTTGTAAGCAGCATAATTATGTTCCAGACTTTGTGCTAAAACCCCTGATAGCCACTTGAAGAAAATAAATACAAAGGAGCAGGTTTCTAGAGAACTTTGTGTCATGGTGCATTTTGTTTCTAGCTTTCTATCTTAGATCTTCTAATAAACTTTGTGTTATTTTAGATCTAGATCTGGAGTTTCCTTTGCTTATAAATTTGTGTGTTGATATCTATTGGTTTCTTCTATGTGCATGCAATCAACTCTATTATCTATTGATTGGGTTGCACATCTTCCCCATTTCTTCCCTGTGTTTTATTATTTCCTTCTTCTATAATTTTTTTTTCTTAAACAGATGCTTACTTACTGCAGAGCTATGGTTCATGAGCTGAATAGTTAAAGAAAAACCCCCAAATAGATACTAGCATATTTTATCGACAAATATGACACGGGAGCCTCAACAGTAAATGAGGGAGATTTATCTCATGACTACCTAGGTTTTCAGCTATGCAAAAAATATAGCCAACACTAAGGTTGTATAAAGCATGTCCAATGTCCAAAGAATAATGAATTCCAATCAAATCAAAGAACCAAAGTGATTTTCTAAAATAGATAAGTTAAAAATTACTAATGATCATAACACATACTCACACAAGGTTTGTTCTAAACCAATCAATTGAAGTACTTCATAAGTTTGTTTTCAAATGGTAGTTGACATTTAAGATGATCAAAAAAATGTCACCACTTATGTCAAGTTCAAATAAACAAAAAACGTTTAAGTAATAACAAGATGTCGATAAGATCCTAAAAAAAGTATACTAAAATCAAGCTTTAATCCAATCAAGACCTATATCCCAAAAAGTGGAAGTTACGAGTATGAACAACGTAACAATACCACTAAGATATGTTAACCAAATTTTATACAAAATTAAGGTATTAATATGAAAATAATATTGATACGATGCGCACAAAGGTAATAACAACACATTTCAAAATGGAGGTAATGCTTGAAAGAAAAACAATGCTAGAGTATACCAAAGACTTGTTAAGGTGTGAATAGCGTAACATTACAATCAAGACACTTAGGCCAAGTTTTCAAGAAACAAGATGTAAGTATCAAAATTTTGGTGATACGATAAAATCAACATAGCAGTTCAAAAAGGATTCTAGTGAAGAAACAAGCCTAACTACAATGATGATATTGACTTGGATATCAAGATAAAAAAGTCCACCAATGATATGAAAACATGCCCACACACTTTAGACGTTTAAGAACTCATCCACAAGCATGAATGAGTGTAAACAAACATAAAAGTGGTGAATACAATCAATTAGCAAGACGTGTGTAGTCACTCTTCTATTGATAAACTAAGTGTCAAAAGAAAGTGAAGGAAGTAGACCAATTAAGGTTGAAGAGAGTTTGGATTCACTTAAGCAGAGTTTTTCCTCGCCTTAGGGTAAGTGAAAAACTAAGAAAAAAGTATAACTTCACAATCTTCATAATGAATGACGCTCCGTTTGAAATTTAATGGATTCTCCCCTCGTTCGACATATAAGGTTTCAATTCTGATAAAGTTCTCCCTTTGCAATGGATCTCAAGTAAAATTGGCTTTAATATGGTCAAAGTTATCCCCTAGAAAAGATAGCTTCCTAGGTGGTTTGCTCAACTAGGTGTCACAAGTTATCTAATGTGAGCTCAGTTTTCCAAGGTTTCCTAAGGATTATCCCAGATTTAATTTACCCCCTTCAAACACAGTGAGAAATAAATGTGCTCATCATGTGTTCTTACCGGGGTCATGATACGGATAATTTTGATGCTAAATGTCACGTGTATATTATTCAAGTAGGTGTGCGGAGAACTTCCTATTTCATTCACAAGGTTCCCTCTTACGTGGAATACTTTAGGATTCCTAGGACCACCCCCATTGTTGTAGCTTAAGGCTTATGCCAAAGGGTTTATGTCTTAGTTAAGCAGACATGGCATACCCTTATCCAAACCTACAAATAAAATGTGATGATTGTGGTGTATTTTTTTATCTTTTATACTTAATGTGGCTTGTTTGTACACCGTTTGACAACTTGCACCAAAATTGTATTAGTAGTTTTTATTTCAAACCACCTTTCTTTGATAAGCATTTAGGTCATGCACGATGGATTTAGTAGTTTTCCACCAACACAAAGAGGATAAAACATCGTTTTTGATTCTCAATATCGTCTTAAGATGCAAGAGAAGATCATACACAACATAGAATATAACTATATAATTAACAATGGAAAATACTCAATTTAAATGCAAAATTATTTCATTTAAACCAAATATGACATTCTTTTTGTTGGCAACAAGTGTTTTTCAAAGAAATAAATGATATAGAAATAGTTTCTAATTCCCAAGATCACCTAAAAGGTGCGAGGGAAGAGCATGCATGACTCTAATCTCCTAACTAAGCATGCAACATTAATTAACCCTTAAACAAACCAAGTTATCAAAAAACATGAAAATATTCCATGAAAAACTAAATTTAATCTTTAATTTAAACTTGCAAGGAGTTAATACATCCAAGAAACATGTTTTTTATAGATTTCTAGAACTAGGAAGAAGTGTTATTGATCCAGTTGATATCATTAGAAGAGACAGATCCTCACCTAGGATATATAATTTTTCAGTTCCTCTGTCTATGGCTGCACATATTCCAGTATTCGGAGGAGTCTTTAGACAATGAGCAAGTATACAAGCTTTTGGTATCACATCGGGGAGTGGCACGAGACACAGTAGTGGTAGTGGGGTGCTATCACAGACCATCGATGCACAGTTCAGTGGAACCATGGGGGCACTTGGCACAACTCCTATAGGACCTAGTGGACCTAGTGTATCAAGCAACAGAGGAAACACCAGAGGGAACCAAGGCTCTAGCTCAGGAGGACAGCGACCCCAACAGCCACCTCAAGTATTCTTTGAAATGTCTCTACATTTTCTAGATTAAAGAGGCATTGAGGATGCTACAAAACATATTCACAAGTGTAAATTTCTATGGCACGTAAAGGGTATCATAGCCTCGGAGCGGAAGGCTAGCCAGTTTGCAATCACTTTGTAGGGGCACGTGCATATCTGGTATAGAAAGTATGACCCTCATCAAACAGTAGTGGATTATACTACTTTAAAGAACACATTCTTGGAAAAATTCCACATTCTTGAATTTGAGCAGAAGAGCATCAACACTTTGAAGGAGATTCAACAAGGAATGACAGAGAGTGTGTGGGAGTATGATGTGCACTTTAAGACTCTCTTGTCTAAACTATCATATGATAGCTGCCCTTCACAACATGCCCAATGGTTTTTCGGAGGATTTATCACCCCTTTTAGGAGGACCTTATCTCATAAAACTTTCACAAACCTGCGTGAAGCATTGGAGGCTACTCTGGATGTGGAGGCTGTTTGTAGTATTAATACTGGTGTTATCCCATTCCCGGAGGTTCAAATTACCGCTATGGCTAAGCATCTGGAGAAGCTATCTGTGAACTCATCCCATGATACTTGCAGTGGTTTATGGTGCACAGATTGTGAAGTAGAGGGGCATGTCAAGGATAATTTCCCCCAGAGGATGGTACATGCCATAGTAATGGACTATGAAATTTATCATGGGGACCATGATGCAAGTAGGTGACCCTTATTACAATGCACAATTCAGAATAATGTGTCTTGCTACTGCAAGATTTACACCTCCACAACCCATGATACTAAGGATTGTAGGCTCATTGATCAGATCCATGAGGCCATTGATCATGGGGTGTTCCAGACTAGCATTTCTAGTAGTTCCAATGGTGATGATCACTGTTATGAGGAGCAAACAGATGGATGCGCGTGCAGAAGAGGGTTTTAAGGAGGATTCTGTGGTCATGGTAACTGTGGAGGAAGGAGTGAGTTCCCATGTGGAACCTGTTTCAATTGTGGATCTATAGAGCATTGCAAATAAGAGTGCCCAGACCTGTTGTAGTGCTCATGGTGCAGAAAGAAGCATAAGTATGAGGAGTGCCTGGAATTGTTTGAGCACATGAATCATCTGCACTAGAAAGATAAGGGCACTGCAATGGTCATTATCAAGAAGGCAAACATAAAGTGGATGCCTCAGGTAACATGAGATGAGGTTTGGAGTCTGTCTTGGTAACCACAAGGACAAAAGTCACGCACACAAGAGAAATACCAAGATAGAGGAACCTAGTTTCAAGAGAGGAGATCATTCATGGAAAGTATCTAGACCCCACACATCAAAAGGAAGTATATCAGGACACCATGGATGTCATTCAAATCTTACAAGGGGAAATCCAATGTCTAAAGGATCAATCTAGGAGGGAGGAACAAGGAAGAATAATCGAAGTGCCAAAGGATGACCTAGATGAGGTCAAGGATGTGTGTAAAATGCTAAGGCAGGAGAGTATCATTCCCTTACTTGGGTCATGGTTGAGAGAGAAGGTACCACGTGCTAGAGGAGAGCGTGAGAGATAGGTCTTACATGTAAAGCTTCCCCCTCACAGCCTTGACTATGACAAGGAGATCACATTGAATGCAGTTGTAGATGGATGGCTCCTTAGTAATATACTCATTGACACAGGTGCAAAGGTGAATGTTCTAACTCTGGATGCGTGGCATCAGATGGGAAGACCCACATTATAGCCATCTTTGAATGTGTTGCATATGGAAAACAAGACTAAAGCAATTCCCATCGATGTCTTGAAGGATGCAGCTATCACTATCCAGGGCGCTAAGTTTACTGGGGACTTCAAATTCTTGGCGCTCGCTAACGTAGACAATTTACTAGCACTAATTGGGCACCCATGGTGTTACAAGAACAATGCAGACCTTCGGTTCAACAAAGGGTACATCAGCTTCGTAAACAAGGAGGAATGGGTCACTATACCCCTGCCTGATGGGAAGTCGACACCCTATATTGAACCATTGGGAGAAGAAGTTCTGGAAAAGATATATGTGTACTCGATCAGGGATCCAGAGATAATACATCCTAGCGATGGAGTTATCTAGTTTGAGGATGCTCAATCAGTTAGTGATACCACCCATCTAGCATGTGACAATTGGGTGCATGGAACTTATGAATTGATGGGATGACAGTTGAGACGTTCAGTGACTAAGGTAATAAAGGAATGCATGATTCGGCACTTAGGAGGAAAAGAGCTACCTAAGTATTCCAGAGGAGCCTTCCCTGAGATCTTCTTACAGAAAATGGAAACTCAGTGCAAGAAGGAGAAGCAACGAAGAGGGATGATAAGCTATTTCCTACTCAACACAGTGGTACGGTGGTGGGCTACACATTAGGAGAGCCTCTTGGAATGGTGTGAGGTAAGGATTTCTCTCTCTGTTAGATTCTCTAGGAACAACATACCCACCACCATCAAGCACTACCATGGGAAGAAGCCCACTTATTTCCATATCCAGGAGTGCGAGAGGGTCTAGAGATAAGGCACGGAAGCTTTACCACCATCCCTTTGGGTGCACAAGTTGTATTCTACACTACAAGGTTGTGCTTGCGCATGGTATATACATTTGGAAACACGCTGCTAGAAAAGAAATTAGCAAGAGCTCACAACTGACCTTATTCAAACCTTTGAGTATTGAAGTACCAAACCATCAGTTGATAAGGCCTTGCAGGGTATCAAGCACCTTACCATGAGGGATAGTGCCATGATGGAAGATAGGCTTTTGGAATTTCTAGGTGCACCAAGATTGGGGGTGCACCTTGAAGAATAAGTAGAGGAAATAGAAGAGTTATAGATTGAGCGTGTATGTTTGGAAAAGGAAAAAGGAAAGTTGGTGTATGTGATTGATGGAGAGGAATTGGAAAGCTTAGATGTTATCCATTCTATAGGGACATGCGAGGTAGTAGATAATGTAGATACTCACGTGCGAGCCTACCATGAGCCTTTAAAAATGAAGAAAGTTAACATTAGTTTAGGAGAAGAACCTAAGGAAGCCATTGTTGGAGACTACTAGTCAGAGAAGAAAGTATCTAAGATCATTGATCTACTACACAAATTTGAGGATTTATTTCTGTGTGGGTACCATGAGCTCAAAGGCATTCACCATTCCTTGGGGGAGATGAAGATAAAACTGAAGGATGGTGCGCACCTGATTAGGAAAAGGCCCTACTTGATGAATCCCAATTTACATGTGAAGGTTAAGGAAGAAATAGATAAAATGATAGCTTCTGGGATCATTGAGGTAGTGGAAGAGTTGGAATGGATAAGTATGATGGTAAATCAGCATTAAGAAGGATGGGCAGATTAGAATCTGCATGGATTATAGGGAATTTAATGTAGTTTGTGTCATTGATCCCTTTCCGACCCCCTTCACTGAAGAAATTTTGGAAGGAGTCACTGGGCGTGAAATCTATTCCTTTACAGATGGATTTTCAGGGTACCACTAAGTCCGGATTACAAAGGAGGACTAGGAGAAGATGACTTTCACCACTGATTGGGAAAGTTTTGTATACACGGTCATGCCCTTTGGGTTGAAGAATGCGCTTGCTATTTTTTTGTGCATAGTGGTGCAAGCATTCCAGGATTTCATACATAAGTTTCTTCAGGTCTATTTAGATGATTGGACAGTGTATGGTCTACTTAAATACCATTTTGACAATTTAAGGATAGTGTTTGAGAGGTGTAGGCAGTTGAGGATATCCCTCAACTTTAAGAAGTGTGTGTTTGCTACACCCTTTAGGGAATTTATTAGGGCATATCATATGTAAGGAGGGCTTGCTGGTAGATCCTGCTAAAGTTGTAGTTATTGTGGGGTTAGGGGAGCCTACTAGCCAGAGTGTAGTGTGCGGATTCCTTGGGCATACAGGTTACTACAGGAAATTCATCAAGGGTTATGCCAAGATCACCGTACCCTTAGAGGAGCTTCTTAGACATAAAATTGCCTTTCATTGGGGAGAGGCACAATAGAGGGCATTTGATACATCAAAGGATAGGATTGTCACTGCACCTATATTATGTTTTCCCTCTTGGGACAAGCCTTTTCATGTCCCATGTAGATGCCTCAAGAACTGCTATTGGAGCAGTGCTTACACAGCCAGGTGAAGGGATTGTTGATCATCCTCTGTGTTTTACATGTAGGAAGCTGACACCAGCAGAGCAGAACTATACCACAAATGAGTGCGAGGCATTTTCAATGATCTACGTGCTCTTCAAGTTTAGACAGTATTTGTTGGCAACACAATTTGTGTTTTTACACTGACCACATGGCATTAAAGTATTTGGTGAATAAGCCTATTCTACAAGGGCACATTTTTCGGTGGGTGTTGTTGTTTCAAGAGTTTAAATTCACCATTGTAGTGAAGCTTGGGAAAAGTAATTGTGGACCTAATCATCTATCGAGAATTGATTTAGGGGAGGATGCGTAGAGTATTGAGTAGACAATCGCAAATGCGTAACTGTTTAGGTTGCGGCCCACACCCTTGGATTTGGAAGATATTGTAGTATTTTTAAAGGGGTGCCACCAGAAGGAATGAAGACATTGGAGAAAAATCAATTGGCCCATATGCGTCATGCCCGACATGTTAATTAGTAGAGACTTATACAAGTTGGGACGTGATGAAGTTTTGCGCAGGTGTGTATTTAGAACATGAGCTCCTGGCCATCATGGAGGAAGCACATGGAGGAATTACGGGTCAGCATTATGTAGGTGATGCCACCCCACATAAAATATTAATGGCAGGTTTGTGGTGGGAAACCCTGTACAAGGATTGTAAAGACTATTGTAAAGCATGTGACCATTTCCCAGCGCATTGGCAAACCAGGAAGGAGAGATGAAATGCCTTTGTGCCCTATTTCTAGTGCGGAAACCTTTTGAGAAATGGGAAATATACTTTGTAGGCCCTATTGCACTAGCAACATGTAGGACTAAGTCACGTTATGTCATCACTTACACAAATTATCTCACAAGGTGGGTAGATGCAGCCCTAACTAATTATTACACAGCAGCCACAGTGGCAAGGTTCTTGAGGGAGAACATTATCACAAGGTATAGATGCCCATTGAGTTTGACTAGCAATAGGAGTACGCATTTCTTGAATGAGACCGTGAGGATCCTGTTATTAGATTTCATGGTTGTTCACTCACAATACTATGCCCTATCACCCACAATCAAATGGAACCCGTGGAAGCATTCAACAAGATACTGAGTCATTCCTTGACTAAAATTTGTGATGTCGATAGAAAAGATTGGGATGATAAGGTATCTGTAGTATTATGGGCGTACAGGACAACTTATAAAAGGTTGAATAAAGCCCACACCATTTTAATTGGTGTTTGGTGTGGAAGCTATCCCTGCCAGTTGAATTCATGTTACCTTCTCTACAAATGGTGCGCGGGAGGGCTGGCTGATGAACAAGCGCTGGAGGAAAGAATGGATGGACTAATGAAGCTAGATGAGAGAAGATCAATTGCTAGGTGGAGCCAAACCACAAAAAAATTAAAGTAGAAAGCGTGGCATGATCACCACATCAAGAACAAGAAGTTTGAGGTTGGGCCAAATGGTTTTACTATATGATTCTAAGTTTTTGCAACCATCCTGGGAAGTTGAAAGCCCATTGGTTGGGGTCCTTACACAATCTCATACATCCTTGATTTAGGCGCGTGCCAGTTACAAAGCACTAGATGGGACGAAGTTACTTGGACACTTTGATGGGAGTAGGATGAAGCCCTACTATAAATAAGTCTTCTTGGTGTTTTGTAAATAAGGTAGTTTTGCTAGTTAGTTTAGAAGTTTCCTTTATGCATTTTCCTTATTCTTTTCATTTCCTGTGTTTCTCTTTCACATTGTTTCTTTGTTTTTTTTTGTGCCTTGGGTGTTGATAACCTTTTCATAACTTTTTAGAATCTGTGAATGTGCAGAGGACCGCACATCATTTAAGTGTGGGGAGGAGTAATGGTGAAGGAGCACATGGTTAGAGTATCAAGGAAGTGTATGCTAAAAAGCCTTGTTGAATGCCCCAGTTGAAAGAGGTGTATGGAGAGAAATGATGAAATAAGGATGGTTGATGCCAGGATAAAGCTACTTTTAGATCCCACATACTAAGGAGGAGAAATCACATTTATGCAACATGAGGTAGGTGAGAACAAGAATCAAGACAAAAGAAGTGCCTTTGGTGCAAGTTACACGTGCGCAAGAGTCTCCTATCATGTTGGATTGGTTGCGCGCCAGAAGGTTGGAGGAGTTTTTACGTAGGTTGGGCGCATGAGTGAAAGTGCTGAATATGGGCTTTGTTTAAAAAATATGCATTAAATGATTACAGTATGGTGGTAGGTGAAGTAACATTTAATGTTCAAAAAGAGAAAAACTATAAGTAAAGGGTCGAGGCACTTTCATTTTTACTTTTTGAAATAGGGAAAGAAGTGAGTTTTATAAACTAGGGTTTCTAGATTCGATCGAGAAAAGAAAGATCTATTAGATTGAAGCATGAGCAGCCAGTTTGATTTTGTAAACCAAAAGGAAGGGGTTACACGGGTGTGAAAAGAGTTGTGAGGAGGCATTGTATTGTGAAATTTTATCCCAGTTAGGGTTTGAAAAACTAGGGCATGGGTTCAAGAGATTTATATCACGGATTTGAGATCGAAGGTTGAAAGAAGTAGGACAGAGTAACAAGGAGGGAGTGGAGTGATAAGAGGAAATTGACAATGGCACCCAAGAAAGGAAAGGGCAAGGGCAAGGCCAAACAACAAGAACCCAAAGTGAACACAAATGAAGAATGGATATGCAACACCTAGATGGGGTGATGATGGGTAAGGAGTGGGAATCCCATGTAAGAAATGTATCTGTAAGTGACTATAATCACCGAACAAACATGATAGAGAAGGAAATGGCACTAGAATTAGTATGCCCAATAAGTAAACGAACACTAGAGGGCTTTCCAATATATAATGATGACGTTAAGGTCAAGATGGAGAAGTTGGGGATGTTGCAACTCTGTGATTTGTCCTATTTTGGAAAACCAGAGCGCCTGTACCAATGGTTAATGTTGTGGGTACACGAAGATTACTTCCACTTTGTAGGTTGAAAGATGCATGTTACTCCCCAACTTATCTCACAGTTCACAAGCCTCATATGTGAGGGAGACAGCTTGGAGGATGACCTAGGCGACAAGGAGGCTATTCAGGAAACCATCACCGAATATGCCTGCAAGAAAGGATCCAGATACTATGACATCTCTGACATCAAGGACCCAGATATGAAGATGGCCACACATTTGGTAACAAAGTTGAATGGCCAGGAGAGGTGGACCCAGGTCAACAAACCCTGGTTACATGTCTACAGGAAAATTGCAGAAGGTACCGTATATAATTTGTCTGCATACATCGCAGAAGAAATTGTTAAGTGCGTGAAGGAAGGTGACAGAATCCTCTTCGGCAATGTCTTACTCACCATCGTGTTTTTAGATATTGGAGTTCTTGACGCACCAGAATTTTTTTTATGGGAGTACCCTTCCAAGGATCCTTCACCCGCGAAGAGATTCGAAAAGTATGTCTGTGACACAATGACAACACCCCACAAGGCACGACTGGAGAAATGGTATACGTGCCTAAGGAACAAGTTCAGGGCAGAGTGGATAATCCCTGAAAAAATCCTAGCAGCCACTGAGGGGGAAGCAAAATTCACTATTTATCAACATTTCTGCCTGGGCAGGTTCAAGCTAATAGACGAATCATGGATCCCATAGTGCAAGCTTCCCTTTGCATTCACAGCTCAATACTTCTAAGCGGGGGTAAACAAATTCAAAGAATCATTAGGAATGGAATATTACCTTAGAAACTTGGAGAAATCATTGTGAGAGAGTTGTTAAGTTGTTAAGAGAATAAATTTTTAATTTCATTGGTGCAATGTTTCTATCTTCTTATTAGTCCGCTTAAATGATTGAGTGCACAGTTGGAAACCTAGCAAGAAGGATCAATTTTTGAAGGAACTAGGGTTTGTACTTGGAGTTACTAATTGAAGGTTGGAACATATTGAGAATACCATATTGGATTCCTAGAAAACATAAATTTATGCCTTGAAACCTTAGAATAAAGGGGATATTCATCACAGTTGCCTATAGCAGACCTAATAAGGGTTTAAGAGAAAGATTGCAAAAAGTGTGATAAAAGGAGTTACAAGGGGAGTTAGAGTCTAAGTTTTGGCACACATATTAGAGACTATATAAGAAGGCTAATGTATTTTACAACCCCTTTTCGGTAGTTCTTGAAGATTAGATGCTAGGTTGGAGAAAGATACTAGTCTTAAGGACAATCCTAACAAGAAAGGCAACTTGATGTTGTTACAAATATATCGTGACATTATTAATAAATTGTAATATTATTAATAATGAGTTAATAAAAATCATATTAATAATATATTTAATAGTTTTGTGTGAGTGAAGTTGTTGAATAAAAAATTCACGTAGTTATTTTGGTGTGTGAGGGATGTGAGAGATATCTTAGGGATAAGTTTGAGAGATTCATGGAGAGTGATATGAGGGATTGAAGATGAAGTTTGAATCCACCTTTGTAGGAGATAAAACATTATAAAATGTAACCTCTATCATTGTAATTGACATCCTGAATGAGTTCAATTTTCATATTATAATATTCGGTGTTTATTTTTTAATGTGCATTTTTTATCGATGGTATCAGAGCAGGCCATTCTTTAGGAGTAAAGAATGGAAATTAAATTGTGAGTTTAGCACAAATTCTTTAAAATGGACCAAATTTTCTGTATGATTGGAGAAATATGTGCAATCCATAGCAAAAAATGTGTATGCATCCAATAGGATTCTCATTTGAAGGCGTTTGAAACTTTTCTAGTTGTGCATAACTCATCCTGCTAAGGGAGATTTGGTTTGTAAGTTCTTTCTGATTGATCCATTTGCTTTCATGTGTGTATATGCCCTTCATTGAATTATACTATGGAAAGAACTTAAAATAAATCATGTATTGTATTCTTTGCATTCTCAAAAATCCACATGATATTCTTGCACATGTCTCTATCATTCCAAGGAGAATAGATAATGTGATTAAGAAAGTCTATTTTAAAAAAAATAATCTGCAGAAAAGAACAGGTCATAACATTTTTTTCTACAATCTGGGTTTTTCTATAATTTAATGGGTTGAAATAAGGATAGCGCAAAAATGACAGCAAAATTTTCAGCCTAACCTAGATCCTATTTTTTGAGAAACACGGACCCAAACAAGACATCAGTTCGAATGGTGGAAGGAGACAATCAATGTTGAAGAATCGATAGTTTTGATATACAGATTTGTCGGTGGATACTATTTGTGGAACTAGACAATCATATTTTTTCTTGTTGTAGATCATGGCACATGAAAAATTGAAGCTCACAATGACATGCAGTCAAGTATTACATAGTTGATCACATAATTCAACATGTCTAGGTACGCAATAAATTTTTTATTTTAATTTTTTATGTCTGGTCAAGTCATTATATACATCCACCATTTCATGCATCCATCATTGTTTTTTTAAAGTCCTCTCTTGTTTTAGATTCCGCATAATAAGCCTAGTGTTATTATAATATAGATGGCCACATATCTAAATGGAGTCTTTATTCATTCTCAAAAATAATATTAAAAATCATTAGTTGGTCATTAGAGTCATCTTCTAAAAGTATATATATATATAAGCAAACATTTTTCAAGAGTATGTATGTCCAATCTATATGTCATGTTGGATTCCTAGAATATTGACCAAGTATGAAGGCATGTAGGTGTGCAAGGTCCCAGTTATGGAATGGCGATCAAGGTAAAAGTGTGTGAAGGAGTGTTTAAGAGAAGGGTTTAAGGAAGCACACGACACCTGTGCTCAGAACCAAGAGTTCAGGACTTAGTTGATTTGAACGTCTGGAGCAGAACACGTGAAAAGAATGACCCGATTTCACATGGATAAGATGCCATCCTGACAACAGGTTGGCCTAGGAAGGAGCATTCCTGCAATGGAATCTTCTAGAAGAACATCATGAGATAAAGTGGAAAGCTAAGGCTTGGAGAAGCATGCTCACATGAAGGACCACATTCTGACACTTAGCATCAGATCTGAAGGTGCTGGAGGGTGAGTTGGCAGCCCAGGAGAGCTATAAATACAGGTGCCTACAGAGTAAAAGAGGGAGACGAAGAGTATGCGTGGAGTGGTACTGAATTACTGCGAGGACTCTACTAATGGATAATTACATTTGGGAGAGGATGTCTTAGGCATAGGATTGTAATTTTTATTTTTGGTAGCTTAGTTACGTAAGTCCAGTACAATGCATGACTATGGTCTGCTTCTCTGTGACACTCTATAATGGATCAAATGGATGTAATGAGGTTACCTATTATATGTATACATGAATATCAATGATTCTGATAAATACTTCTCTCTCATGAGTTCTCTTTCCTTTCATGCTACGTATAGATGCTTGTATGTTCTTTTTAAAATGATGCACATTATAGTTTCTGTAAAGTAGTATACCTGGAATGACTGCAAGGATCTAGAGGTTGTTTTGAGCCCTATGGTTCTTGTATGTCCTGAATCCATTTGAAGGTCCTTTTTAAACATAGATCATAGATGATGTTTCCCACTAAAACTCACATAAAAGAGAGACTCAGAACCCACGCGTGCCTCATGTGAGTGTCTAGCTTTCGTTGGGTGATAGGCCAATGCTCATGGGATTCCTTTCTTTATGTTAAGGGTAATACGTGCAAATCTATTGAGAGCTCGTTAGTGAGCGAAGAGTTTTAGATCTCCTTCAATGGTAATGGTGTGTCCTTCATGCTTCAGTTTGATACAATGGTTAAATATTTATGGAATAGCTTGCATGGGATGAATCCATGGGTGTTATAGAAGCATATTTTATAGAAGTTCCAAGTCTAAAACATGAAAATTTGATTGATGGAAATTGGGTCCTACCTCCATTGGAAGTGTTATCGTACCTGTTGATTCCCTTTTCACATTGTCATATATGGCTATGGTGATGATGTGGGACTCAAGATATTCTTCAGTATGTCTCAATTATTTAATGAGTTTAAATGTGCATATTTATAAACCTGACCTGTTTTCCACAACAACCCTCTTTCTTTTTCTGCGAGTAAAAAATAATTCTATATAAAGGGGAAGGTTATGCATGTAGTCTTCATTCAAGATGTCTAGCTGGTTGAAAAAAATGTGTTCACTTGGTGGAATATTTGCCACCACAGTGTGTAGATGTGAAGGATCTATTTTTGTTGACACTCCTGGCCCCTGGAGAGTCTTGCAAAGGATATCCTTGTGTGCGTTTGATATTGTAAGAAGGTCTAAGATCAAAATCTTAGCAAATGTCTTCTCAAGCTGGTCTATAATATTGTACTGGTTATCTCGAGGGGTAGGTAGAGGAGGTTCAGGTATCGTGAGACAAACGCTCCTTGTTACCGTAGTGTAATCTCTTCTTTTAATCCTAATGGTCTTGATACGCTCGTCAGATGAGAAAACACGTCCAATCAACAAGTCATATTGATTGTTATCTTTTTTGGTATAAACATAATTCATGGCTTTATAGCTTTCGGAAGACTCTCCCTGATTCAGATTTTTCTCACCTGGTTTACCATGTTTAGGGAAAGGTTCTTTGAATATACTCATCTTTTGATTGGGCGTTTGGTTTTATCCAGGTGATTTGACTTCTATCTCCCCACTATCAATGAGATTTTGGATGAAATGGTGCAATCTTAAACATTTGTTTGTTTTATGTCCCTTCACACAATGAAAATCACAATATGCATGCTCCTTATACCATGAAGGTTTAGGTGCATTATCATCAAAACGTGTTGCTGTGGGATATGTCACTAAGTTGACTGCGTCTAATTGTTTTAAGATCATGGACAATGAGTCCGTTAGGGGAGTAAATTCCCTTCATTTAGCCGGTGGTTGGATGGGTCCCTTGGTTAGTTTAAAAGGTGGACCAACTTGAACCACTTGTATATGTTTAGAATCTATGATTCCATTGCCTACAACGTTCTTGTTTTTTTAAAGATCTTGGGCTTATATGCGGGTTTGGAAGACTGATTTACTTTTGAATGTGTCTTGATTGTCCCTTTTGCAATTAGGGCCTTTTCTATTTGTGTGCCCTTCTCAATGACCTATTTAAAGTTCTGAACACAATGCATTTGTAAATTAAAAGTGATTTATGGGTTTAGGTTTGGTACAAAGATACTAACAAGTTGACTTTTTCAAGAATCAAGTAAGGGAAGCAATTGGCTAGGCATCGCCATCTCTGAAGGAAACTTTTGAATGTTTTGTTTTGTATTTGTTTTACATTACATAAGTCAGCCATATTTATGTCACTTTCCACATTAAAGGAGAAGTATCACACAAATCTCTCCGCTAGTTTGGGCCATGTAAATATTGACCCTCTAGGTAGATGAATGAACCACTCCAATGCTTGCCCTCCTAGACTTTTTGGGAATAGTCGTATGAGGCAGTTATCATTGTATGTCACTTCTTGACATGCCATGTAAAATTATTTTACATGATCTCATGGATCTCCCTTTCCTTAGTATTTTTAAAAATTTTGGATGTCAAATTTCTTAGGCAAGGGGTGGAGCAACATAGTCTTGTCGAATGCGTATAGGCATAGCTCTTCATATTGATACTTTTTGCTATGTCCAATGTTACTTTCTTGGAGACTTATAAGTGTTTCTTTCATAGATTACATTTTTTATGTAAGAAATTTCTCCTTAGTGGGAGAGGCTAGCATGTTTACGCTATTATTCTTTGACATTTCTCCTTCTTATTATTTTGTGTGAAACTCATTATTCTTAACCTTAGGTTTTTTATGTTCATTTTTGTTTGCATCCTTTTGCACATGGGAAGCTAATAAAGCCAATTTTTTACTAACATTTTGAATTTGTTATTGTAGAGTTACTTCTTCATCGTGGAGCTCCTCTTCGTTTTTGTGAATAAGGGGGGTTGTTTTTCATTATCATGTTCCACTCTAGGCCTATGTGTCATTCTAATAAGTGGCATTTTAACACCACATGTGTTATCATTTTTAGCGTATGAGGTGGAAGTATGTCCATGACCTAAAATGTCATCCATGTTAATGAGGGGGTGTTCTTCCTCATTAGTGTTATGCATTGGTGGAATAGTTTCATGTTTTGTTGGTAATCGAGCACCTAATTCCACAACCTGTGTGAGTTCTTTGTTAAAAAATAGGAACTCATCTAAGTGAGTGGGGTCAAATTCAAACTCCGTGTGTGGTGATCCTACTTCATCACCACTATGGTCTACCATTTCTTCTTCTTCTTTATCTGCAAAAAATAGAGGTCCTAGATCATTGCCGAAGAAGGGATTTGACCCTTGTTTGGTCAATGTTTCCCATGCTTGTCTTTTGTATCCCAATCTTTTCGTGGGAGCCATGGTCAATGAAATTTTCAATGAGGTGTTTTTGTTTGAATATGTTTGAAAGTACAATTAAACCTAAGTGAAGACCCAGAATGAAATATTTTTGCTAAGGTTGTACAAAGAATGTCCAATGTCCAAAGAATAATGAATGTCAATAAAATCAAATAACTAAAGTTATTTTCTAAAATAGATAAGTCAAAAATGACTAAATGATCATAAGACACACTCACACAAGGTTTGTTCTAAACCAATCAATTTAATTACTTCCTAAGTTTGTTTTTAAATGGTAGTTGACATTTAAGATGATCAACAAAATGTCACCACTTATGTCAATTTCTAAAAAATGAACAAGGCATAAGTAATAATAAGAGGTTGATACAATCCCCAAACAAACTATACTAAAAGTGAAATTGAAACCAATCAAGACCAATATCCCAAAAAGTGGATGTTACAAGTATGAACAACGCAACAATACCAATAAGATATGTTAACCAAACTTTATGAAAAAGTAAGGTATTAATATCACAATAATATTGATATGATGTGCACAAAGGTAATAACAAGACCTTTCGAAATCGAGGTAATGTTTTAAAGCAAACCAATGCTAGAGTATACCAAGGAATTGTTAAGGTGTGCATAGAATAACATTACAATCTAGAAACTTAGGACAAGTTTGCAAAAAACAAGATGTAAGTATCAAAATTTTGGTGATACGATACAATCAACGTAACAGTTCAAATGAGACTCTAGTGAATAAACAAGCCTAACTAGAATGAATATCTTGACTTGGATATCAAGATCAAAAAGGCTACTAATGATATGAAAACGTGCCTACACACTTTAGATGTTTAACAACTCAACCGTAAACATGGATGAGCGTAAACAAACACAAAATTGGTGAATACAATCAATTAGCAACACATGGGTAGTCACTCTTCTATTGATCAACAAAGTGTCAAAAGAAAGTGAAGGAAGTAGATCAATTAGGGTTGAAGAGAGTTTGGCCTCACTTCGGTAGAGTTTCACCTCACCTTAGGGAGAGTGAAAAACTAAGTAAAAGTAATGCTTCACAATCTTCATGATAAATGACACACCATTTGAACTTTAATGGAGTATCCCCTTATTTGAAAAACAAGGTTTCGATTCCAACAAAGCTCTCCATTTATGATGGCTCTCAACTTAAATTGGCTTTGATATGGTCAAAGTTGGCTCCTGGACAAGATAGCTTCCAAGGTGGTTCACTCAACTAGGTGTCACAAGTTATCTAATGCGAGCTCAGTTTGCTAAGGTTTCCCAAGGATTATCCAAGATTTAATTTACCCCCTTCAAAAACAGTGAGAAATAAATGTGCTCATCATGTGTTCTTACCGGGGTCACGATACAAATAATTTTGATGCTAAATGTCACGTATATACTATCAAGTAGGTGTGCGGAGAACTTCCCGTTTTGTTCACAAGGTTCCCTCTTATGTGGAATACTTTGGGATTCCTAGGACCACCCCCATTGTTGTAGCTTAAGGCTTATGCCAAAGGGTTTATGTCTTAGTTAAGTGGACATGGCATACCCTTATCCAAACCTACAAATAAAATGTGATGATTGTGGTGTATTTTTTATCTTTTATACTTAATGTGGTTTTCTTGTACACCATTTGACAACCTGCACGAAAGCTGTATTAGTAGTTTTTATTTCAAACCACCTTTCTTTGATAAGCGTTTAGGTCCTGCATGATGGATTTATTAGTTTTCCACCAACAAAAAGAGGATAAAACATTGTTTATGATTCTCAAGATCATCCTAAGACGCAACAGAAGAGCATATGCAAGGTAGAATCTAACTATGTAATTAACAATGGAAAATGCTCAATTTAAATGAAAAATTATTTCATTTTAACCAAATATGATATTCTTTCCATTAGCAACAAGTTTTTTTCAAAGAAATAAAAGATATAGAAATTGTTTCTAATTCCCAAGATCACCTAAAAGGTGCGAGGGAAGAGCATACACGACTCTAATCTCCTAACTAAGCATGCAACATTCATTAACCCTTAAAAAAACCAAGTTATAAAAAAAATGCAAATATTCCCTGAAAAACTATATTTAATCTTTAATTTAAACTTGTATGGAGTTATTACATCCAGAAAACATGTTTTTTACATATTTTAAAGTATCTCAAATCGGAATTGTGATGCCTACACTCAACTTTGGGTGTCTACGCGTATTTCAGGATGTGTACGAAGCTATGTGAAAACTAACAGTGGGCTAAATAGGTACGTGGATAGGGAGCTGTTTATGCCTAAATTTTGACGCATATACTCATAGAGTAAACAGGGTAAAATAAAAATCACTATCAGATGTGTATGCTCAAGTATGACTGCCTACACATGGGTTTAGGTGCATACGCTAGAAAAAAAAAGGCCATAAAATCACAGAGGACAGACTATCATGTACGATGGTAGAATTATGTATATGTGAGACTTTAAACACATATGTTAGCCTAACCAAAAATATGACAGGGTATGATTAATAGCATAATGTATACGCTCAACTTATACTACATACACTAGCATTTTGGTACCTACGCTCAACTTTGGGTGTGTACCCGCCCCTTACAAAAAAATTTGTGTATGCCTGTAGCTGGAGATGATGTCAAAAACATGGGAAACGACGTAGGAAACTTCAAAAGGATCATTTTTTTCTCAAATTAGCTCAAATCAAAGAGTTACCGATCACAATAAATCACATAAATGAGATCTAAAGAAAATAAAGATAATTAAATAAACTAAGAATCTCAATTTATTTAATATTTTCACGATATGGGTTGGAAAAAACATGAGAAATGAAACTAGAAAAATTCATTAAGATCAAATGGACTATGATCCATGTCCCACCAGGCGTGCCATATGTGCTCATGTTTTAGTTAGCTATGCAAAGAAAAATGAAACTAACACCTAGTAGTTTCAAAACAAAGCTAAACTAAATAAGAACCATCATGGTAAGAGCTAAAAATCAACATTATGTATTAGAACCTTGAAATAACTTCAAACTAACTTGATAACATTGATTCCTCTACTCTTTTGAAATCTAAACAAGGAGATGGACCTATGTAGATCCTTAGCTATCAAAGGGTTCATATTTTTTTCTTGATCCAAGGGGATTAAGGATGGAGGTTCATCAAGACATGGCTACAAGGCCTTCTTTATTATGTCCATATTCTTCACAAAAATCTTGGATGGATGAATGCAAATGAATGATGTTTAGCTCCACTCTAAGATGGAATTCATATATTTTGGGCTATAATATTGTAAAGGTGTATGTAGAAATGTTAGAGGAGGGTTCTTTTTATAACCCAATGGGTAAAAGAGGCTTTACATCCTATTAGATGTGGGATAAAAGAAAATATAGATTAGTAATGGCTAAACATGGATAAAGAGGGGTTGAGTTTACTTCAGGAGAGTTTAATTTGTCCTTTAGTGACTCATGGGAATTGTAGGGGTACAGTATTTCAACCAAGATGATTAAGTAATTGGGGTGATGTAGCTTTTAAAAGCATTTGAGGAGAAAATATGATCTATATTGTGAGAGGATTTTAATCAAATAAATGATGATCTATTGTTTAAAGAGAAGGGATTATTAATTAATTAAGAATAGTTAATTAATCTAGCTAGAAATGAGTGTAAATTAATGGAAGGTCATTAATCATTGTTTTGAGTGATATAAGGGATAATTAATTATTGTAATGTAATTAATTAGTGGTGATACAAGATAAATGGTGTGTTATTGATGATATGCCATCAATTTACAAGAAAGGGTATAATTAGTACAATTTAATGTTTAAATTGTTTGTTCCAAATTATAGGTGTCTACATTTTCCCCACTTTGGAGTGGCATAAGCAAAGCCACGTAAGTATGAAAACGTCAATTTTGAGGAAATGGAAGACAAATTAGTGATGAGAGGAATGCCCCCTCAAGTATCGATGGGGTGATGAAAGAGGTTGTTTAATGATTGAAAATAAGAAAATAGCAAGAAGTAAAGGGAATGGGGCTGGATGCCCTAGGTGAATTAGAGGAATAATATTTAAAGGAGAATGATATAGAAGACGAATGAAGATGAGGAGAAAAGAACAAGCTTTCATCCATTTTATTGAAACAAATTTTTATAGTCATCATATAGCCAAATATCTATGTCATCGGTCCTTATTAAGATATAAGCATAAGAAAAAGCGTAAGATGACATGTAAATCCATAATAGAGCTTGATATTCCCCGAGTGGGAATACTAGTAGGTGTAAAATTTTCTCTACAATAGTTGCTAGAATAGACAGCACCATAGGGTCCTCCACCACAGCCGGGGTTAAAACAGGGCCAATACCTAGTCCACCACATAGTCCATTGAGAGGTGGAGATAAGGGAGATGATGGGGGAGATGATGGTGGGGATGGAGGGAAGATAGCCATCATACAAAAATAGTTACATTAGGTTGTATCCATCCAGCTTCAGGTGATGGCTGAGAGAGACCAGGCCCAGGACTAGATACAGGTTCTTACAGTGGAGCGTGATGAGGCCCGAGAACAGGCTAGATAGGGTGGTGACATAGATGAGGCCATCTAGTTCCAGTAGATACAATAGATGAACACCTAGAGTGACCATATTATGATCCTTTTATAGTAGTTGCAGGAATAGATACAACCGATAGTAGTGCAAAGGGATCAGGGACAAGCCGATGCTCAAGTTCTTATAGCAGAGAGAGATCAGGCATAGGCCCAAGAGCATGCCATGATTGCAGTGAGATATTAGTTGTCCATCGTATTGATATAGGCTCAGGTGGATATAGCATGAGTTACAAGAGAGCATGATTCTCTACATCAGGCAGCTATGGTAGGTAGGGTCTCTAAGATTGTACTATATGTTATGCGGACTAGCAATGATGCCTCTTATTACAAGGACTCATATTACGAGGCAGTTCTAGAGGAGCTGAGAGTGACACCTTTTGCCAAGTTAGACATGAGTAGGTCGATATCCAGGTCACAGAGGACCTCTTGATTAGCAATATCAGTATAACAACCCATCATTTAGCATGGTGGGCCATCTCCTTAGCAACAACAACATCCTCTCGGCCATAGATCAACTAGTCCAGGAGAGGGCGAGAGCCATGGATGAATCTCTTTTCATTTTTTATACTGATATATATGTATATATATATATATATATATATATATATATATAAAATGTTTGTCTCCAAAGGATATACATCATCAATACAAAATCTGCCATCAAGGGCATAAATCAATATAAGCCTTCACCAAAGGTGTACAAATAAAAATATACATAATCGATCAAAACTAAGCCTTCATCAAGAGGCATACATGAGATATACATATACATATACATATATATATATATATATATATATATATATATATATATATATATATATATATATATATATATATATATATATATATATATATATATATGTATATGTATATGTATATCTCATGTATGCCTCTTGATGAAGGCTTAGTTTTGATCGATTATGTATATTTTTATTTGTACACCTTTGGTGAAGGCTTATATTGATTTATGCCCTTGATGGCAGATTTTGTATTGATGATGTATATCCTTTGGAGACAAACATTATATACATGTTATGGACATTTGATGTTATACTCTTTCATTTATTTATGTGATTCAATATGATGATTATATTTATATATGATGACATGTATCGTGATGCTATTGGATTTTCTTATTATGTATGTATCATGATGGATGTTTTGATGATGTATCACATGTGTTTGATTTTATGATAGATCTATAGATGATATCATTTTTATTTTACATGTGATGTGTTAGCTTATTGGTGGGATGATATGATGATATTGGTGTGAGGGGATAGATTTTTATATTTGTGACCCCTCTTACCCCCATTTGATGATACGATATGCGATGATTAGCTTAGCATACATGTATGATGTATACTTAGCATTTTATTTTTATATGATATATAGACAATGTTAGATGTTATGATAAACAAATGTACAAGCAATAAAAAAACAAGCACAAAAGTAAATCTAATCTAAATAAATGTACTAAACAACTTAGCAATATGTACATAAGAATGAACTCAAGAAATGCTCAATAACAAACTTAAATTTACACTTTATCTAAGCAGTTGAGTGAACCCCAAGAAATGCACATAGCTAAAGAAAGCACACCAATTTGCAAAAGTAAGAAAGAATATAATCTAAACAAGAAAAGATTAATCTAAAACACACTATACAAATGATTAAACAAGTATAACTATACAAAGAATTTACCTCTAAACAATCAAAGAAAGAAACAAAGCAAACACACAAAGTAAGAAAATTACCCCTATGTTTTTGTAAGACTATTTTTGATGCACTTTGTATTGTTTTTGGATATTTTTGTGAAACAATTTCTATTGATTTTGTATTTTATTTTTTTCTAATGTTTAGGGTTTTTTGATACTATTCGAATGTTTTTTCATTTTCTAAAATTTGTGAATGTTTTTGTGTTTTCCAATGGTTTTCCAAAGAAATGTGAAGAAACATGGATGCCCCCAGCTTTAGATGGGAATATGAACAGGAAGATGCCACGTGTTATGGAAAATATGGTGTAACCATGAAGTTTCCCCCAACATTAAATGGGAAAATATAAAAGTCAATCCCTTCATAGATAAATAAGAGGAGAACTAACCAGATCAAGGCTTTCATAGGATAAGTGCACAATGAATCTCAGAAGTAGGTGAGGAACTAGCCTAAAGGTAAGTAAAAGTAACCCCTAGATGAAAGATGCTCCTCAACAAAGAATCCTTCCAAGGTGTTGAAAGCCAGTTTTCACCAAGGGACCTATCCAAAGTGTCATAATTGTGTGGTTTTCACCTTTGGATGACCTATTTTCTTCTTTTTATTTTTCTCTTTTTTAATTTTTTTAATTTTTCATAGTTTTTTACTTTTTTGGTTTTTTTTTTCAGATTTTTCCACTATTTTCAAGCATAGAACCACTTGAGGTGCATGGAATTCATGGGATCTCACAACTCATCTATGTCAGGATGGGAAATTTTATATGCTCCTGACCCATATTTTGCCACAATGGCATTGGGTCTTAACCAATGATATTTTGACTTGCCTTTCTTTTCTTTTTATGCTCTTGTGTTAAAATTATTTTCTTTCATCACTAAATCTCCAACCTCAAATTGACAAGGTATAATTATCTTGTGTTAGCTACGTGACACTCTTTGCTTATATACTTGAAGATGGTTGAGTGCGTGGATCTTCCTTTCATCTAAAAGTTTCAATTCTTCTAGTCTAGCCACTCTATAATCCTCATCCTTATGTAAAGAGTCCCTAAGAGATATTCTCAAAGAAGGAATATAAATTTCCAAGGGGATGATGGATTTAGTTCCAAATACAAGGGAATAAGGTGTCGCACCAGTATGGGTGTGAATGGAGGTCCTATAAGCCCAGAGGGAAGGGTGAATTTGCAAATGCCAATTGTGACTTATTTTACTCACCATTTTCTCAATTATTTGAACAAATATTTTATTAATAGCTTCTGATTTCCCATTACCTTGAGGGTAATATGACATGGACCACTTTAACCTTATCTAAAAGTGTTGACAAATATATTTGACTATCTTGTTCTTGAAAGATTTTCCATTATCGGTAACAATGGCGAATGGGATGCCGTAACGACAGACAAGGTGATTCATGATGAATTTTTATATTTGAGCACCTATAACATATGTTAATAGCACAACCTTGACCCACTTGGTGAAGTATTCAGTGGCTGTTATGATGTGATAATGACCATCAGATGAGGTAGAGGTAAGCTTCCTGATTAGGTATAATCCCCATTTGGAGAATGGCCATGGCGATGTGATTGGTTATAATGGCTACAAAGACACATGTATGAAAATCTAATATTTCTTGAACAACACACATTTTATTACATAGTTGTAGAAATCTATCTCCATAGTAGGCTAATAATAACCTACCCATAGTAACTTATTTTCCAGGACCATCCCATTCGAGTGGGTTCCACATACTCATTCATGTACCTCTTTGATCACTTTAGCTGAATCTTCTACATCTAAACAAATCAACATGTTCCCATCATAGCCATGATGATAAAGGGTTCCTCTTAGGAGGGTGTAATGAGCTATCCTACAGAAAAGACTTTGATTTTCATAATGGGTGATGTTGGGAGGAAAGGTACGTTATTAAGATAGGTAAGGATCGTTTCATACCATGGGGAGAAAGGACCAACAAATTTACATGCCAGACATGATTCTAGCATGTTGTATGCAGACTGATATAGATTCTCAATGAAAATTGGGATGTTATTATTTTCTGGTGGAATTCACAGCATATAACCCACTATTGCTATTGCATCTGCAGATTGGTTTTTTCCCCTTGGAATTTTCTCAAAGGTAATGCACACAAAATATTCCTTTAACGTTTCCAATAAATTTTTATATGGGATGAGCTTGTCATCCTTGAATTTATACTCATCATTTAATTTCTTTATGATTAGGTGTGAATCACCAAAAACCTTAAGATGGTGGATATTCCATTTTATAGCTAGTTTCATCCCAATGATGAGCACTTCATACTCTACAATTTTTTTTTTGTATGGAAATCCAAGACAAAAATCTTGAGGTATGGGGTCTCCTGTAGGAGTGATTAGTACTATGCCAACCCATGAACCATGGAAAGTAAATGATCCATAAAAATATACTTGCCACATGACATATTCTTCGATGTACATTAATGATGTGTCTGGTAGGTCCAAACACACCGGCTCCATTCTAGGTAAGGGTGATTTTGCTAGCTGATTTGCAAACACTTGTTCTTTGACTAACTTCTAGTGTACGTATTCAATGTCAAATTCAATGAGAAGAAAGATCCAATTAGCCATCCTACTGGTAAGATCAAGTTTTAACAACAGATATTTGAGTGGGTTAACTTTAGATATAAGCTTGGTTTTAGTATTCAACAGATAATGGTCAAGTTTTTAGAAAGTAAAAACAATGGCCAAAAAAGATTTTTAAATTTTTGGATAGTTGAGCTCATAGGTGATACGAGTACGAATGAGATAGTATACTACTTTTTATTTTTGACTTAGGTCATATTGAGCAAATAAAGCATTAATGAAAAATTTGGTTGCAGAGATGTATAATAGCAGCGGCTCGACTAGGGTTGGCGGCATGAGGAATGGTGGATTTTTCAATTATTTCTTAAGAAATGCAAAGTCTTGTTGTTGCACTTGTCCCTAGATGAATTTAACATCCTTTTTGAACAGATGGGTGAATGAGTGACATTTGTTTGCATGTTGTGAAATGAAACAATGAATGGCATGTATTTTTCCTTGTAAACTGCCTAACTACTTGATGTTCTTGGGTGGAAGTTGTTGGTATCCAAATTGATTCTCCCACAGGGGACGATCAGCATCACGAGACTGACGAAATACTTAGGGATAGACAAACCAAGACATGTATCATTTTTTAGCTCGGGATGGGATTGGTCTGACTCTTTGTCACTCAAGAATTAGAGAAATGGATAACACCTCACTGAGGGTTTGATTTGTCCCCACTACTTTTGGTTGTGCCTTCAACCAAGGTGAGAGGACCCATTTTGTAACCCGCGTCAGTGACGGACATTGAGAGCTCCTTCTTTACAAAGTATTAATGATAACCTTGAAGAAATATGATCAATATAGCACAAACTAACTCTCACGAGTTGTCACACTAGAGAGTGGAGATGTTTCCTAGACAAAGGTTTGGGTTACTAAAGACAATAAATGAATCCTAATTGTCCCTGCATACTTTGACAATGAAATTTATTCATTTGTGGATATACAGTACAAATAGGGGTAGTTAATGTAGGACTCGTTATTTGAGAAATTTATTGGTGGGAATTTAAGAAGGATAAAGTTGACTATACAAATTCTTTGAGAGCCTTTATAGATTGGAAAAATCATAGACAGAATGTTTCAGAATAGCCAAAATATTCCTTCAACTAGAAGGTGTGCATAAATGGAAGCCCAGAGACACACGGTTTCACACACTCTTCAAGAATTCAACACAAAGGCTCATGCTAAAGACTCAATTAAATGCTAGGAATCCCTAGTTCGTCACACCTAAGATACACTCATAGGCTTATAAACAATATTTATCAACATAATGAGAGTTAAGTGATTTTTAAATTGTTTATTTCATTACCCTCTTCTCATAATGAAATTGCAAATGCCACAATACTGACACACGAACGAGATCTTGTGTGACTCAAAGAGATTTTAACATAAGATTGCAATAGGAACAAGTAAAAACTATTTGAAACTAATCTGAATAATGCACATGATCAACACAGAGTCATTCAAAGTTCATTAGATTCATCAGCAGGGGAAAGTTTCTTAAATAATCTCAGAGCCTGTTAATGGTTGTACACTTGCAACCACCTTAACATGATTGAATCTATAAAACACAGGGAAATGAATTGGTCTTTCAGAAGGCCTCTTGGGAAAATAGTTTCTCCCAGAATTTCTTAGAAAATTTAACCTCCGACCACTTATAAGAGTATTCTCATTGCATTTATACAATTCACTTATCCACTCATCCCAAATTTTCCCCCAAAACAGAATAATATTCAAGGAATCCTGTACTTGTTACAAGTTTGTCCTAGAAAGTGATGTTTAGAAAATTTACACCCAAAACTATGGGGTGGATAAATCATGAATAGATCACGTTTCTCATATCCTCAACTATGACTGGGATGCCATATCATAATTCTTTGATAGTCCTTCTAAACCATTCTATTACTCTATCATGCAGGAAATCCCCTTTTTAATCATTTTCAGGTGGCTGCATATGGCTTGATCTAAATAGAAATCCTTTTTACCTCTAAGAATACACCTTGAGAAATGATTTCCCTTGTATGGGTACCTGCATTCATGCACCGTGAGTCTGAGTCAGCCAAGTGCAAGGAGGAGCCAGCAGAAACCTCCACGTGTTTCCTTAGCGCAACTGTAAAGGTGAAATCTAGAGGTAGGTTTCCAAATGATCTCGGGCCTTCCATGTGTTCAGAACCCCAGAGAGTTGCACCAGTTGCCAAAAATTCAAAGTCTGGGAAGGCCCAATGGAAGCTTCCACGTGTTTTTTCGGTGCAAATTTTCATATGGAGCCCAAAAGCGGAGACCCCAAACAAGCGCGGGCTCACCACGTGTCTCAGACCGATAAAGTTATTGAAATAATTTAGGGACCAATGGAAGGTGCCATGTGCCTAGGGTCCGTGAAAGTTTCCTTGGCCGTTGAAAAGTCTAATCAAGGGTAGAGTGAGTGGATAATTCCACATGTCCCTTTAGTGCAACTCCAAGGGTTAAAGCTATAGGCGGATCTTTAGATAAGTGCAGGACCCCGACATGTCTAGAACATGACAGAGTTACATCCACTGCTAAAAAATCTAAGCATGGGCAGAGCCAACAGAGACCTCCATGTTTCCCCTTGGCACTCTTTTGGTATGAGGCTCAAAAGAAGGACTCCCAAATAGGCACGGGCCCTCCACGTTTCCATGGTATGACAAAGCTACACTGGCTGCTTGAGAAGTCTAAGTATAGAGAGGAGCCAATGAAAAAATCCACGTGTCTCCTTAGTGCAACTGTAAAGGTAAGACCCAAATGTGGATCCTCAAATGAGTGAGGGCCCTCCATGTGTCCATGGTCCGATAAAGCTGCACTGGCTACATGAAAAATGTCTAAGTATGGGTAGGGCTAGTGGAAACCTCCATGTGTTTCCTTAGTGCAACTCTAAAGGTCAAACTGAGAGGAAAATTTTCAAATGAGCGCAGGACCTCCACGTGGACAATACTTGAATTGAAGTGGGCCTGAGAGTCTCAAAATTCCTTGACAACCTGCCTCTCTACTTTTAAATCTTGATGTAGGCCTTAGTGGAGTTGTGGATCATTTCATAACTTCACTCCTTCATACAAAAAAGGAAAAAATCTGCAAAAATGCTCCGACAAGCTGCCTCCCCACTCGTAACTTGAAAATTTGCAATGTGTCCTTCGGGGTCAAAGTAAGAATTTTTCCCTACCACTTCATAGTTTTTGAATAACCATTTTACAGTCGGGGCCACGAGGCCAATTTGGTATTTTTTACAAATGTGACAAAAGTTACAAGTTTCACCAAGAAGACCAGACGGGCTGCATCCAATCAGAAAGGACCATGTTTCCACGGATGCTGGGACAAAATTTGACAGGGAAAACATGACTGTGGAAAAATAGAAGGAAGGTGAAATCCCAAATTCATGCCCAAATTACAAATTCTTCTTCATGGACAGAGAAATGGTAAACAATATCTAGAATCAATGTGATCCTCAACCAAAGGAAAGGACTGACCACGAAAACCAAATCAAGGAGAAATATTTCATGCATCAATACAGGGAGACAGAGAAAATTTCAAACCATGCGGACTGAATTTTTTTTTGAACAAACAGGGTGAGATTAGATTGAGCACCAACATTGGCTCTAACTTAGGGATGGGCACTCCCATTGAGTGCCACAAGAACAACAGACAAGACCATGTGCCAAAAATCCATTGGGAAACGTGGTAAAAAAAATCTTGCAAAGTAGAAAAATAATAACCAATCCTCCCAAGATCAAACTGAGAAACCAACAAGAACTAGTCACTATGGACCAAGGCAAACCAAAATAGAAAAACATGAAATATAAATGAAACCAAAAGACTGTACACTATACAATGAAATGCACCTTGAATCAGAGAAAACAATCTAGGAAAATTTTCAAGTGCCTTCAATTTTGGATATGACCGTGCTAAGCAGTTCTGATACATCTTTAACAATTGATCATATGATTGTTTCTCTTTTCCTACCAAGTTGCTATCCGACCACATTTTTCTAGGCTTATCCTTTGTGCATAGGTTAAGTTTTTCAACATATCTCAAGGCTTCATCAAACATCAAAGTCCTAATAAAATCAACTTTCTTAGGATATCTGCATTGATTAATTTCATACTCCTTGAAAACAACATAGCTCACAGAGTTATCAACATCATTTTCTATGTGCAATGCTTCATAAGAAGCATTGGTGGGGTCCTCAATGAGATATAACATTTTATTTTCACCATATAACTTCATAAGGCTTCCCTCAATTGGTATGGTTGCATAAGACATGTCCATTTGCACACTTCCACCCACACTATCTGCCCACTTTCTAGATAATAACATCCCCCATTTAGATGGACAATCCACAATGACCACATTCAAGGTTAAGTACTTTCCTGGATACACTGCAAATTGCACTACTAAACCCTTGAAACATCCAACTATTGGCACCTCTCTTGAATCCATGGTAGTACATTTCCCATAAGATGATATTACTTTGATATTTAACTCATTCATGACCTCAAGAGGCATTAGATTACACAAAGATCCTGAATTAAACATGCAATTATGTAACAACCTATCCTTAATAATCAAAGTACTAAAAAATGGATCCACATTCAGCTGAGACTCAGCTAGAGAAGTTCCCAAATAAACTTCAGGTGGTTCACCCAATTCCTCCAATGCTTGTGGTTTATCTAATTCTGCAATGGCAAGAGGAACCTCTACATTGTTTACATTTTTACCCTAGGTGAACTTTTCTTCCTTAAGCCCCAAATACTCAAACACCCTCTTCTTATGCTCAGGGATTCTAAGAAATTCAAAAATAGGAACAATAATATTGATATGACTCAAGATTTGGGCTATGTCATAAGGAACATATTTAAGTAAGGAAGTATTAGGAGGAAGGTTTACCAATTCATCTGATGGCATGGGATTTTTCAAATTCTGATCATGGGGAGGAACACAAGTTTTATTTTGGGTGACAAAGCCTTTACCAGATGCATATTTTTTAGGGGTTTCCTTAGGGATACTAGTAAAAACTAGAATTTTTTGTTTGGCCTGCGGCCCTACCCCTTTGGAGATTTTTCTCCTGGTATTTTATTCTTTTTCTTGGGTACCTACTTCATTCATTAACAGTTGCTTGTCCTCTTCTTAAGCAATTCCTCCATCATAATTTTTAATCATCAATACCCTCAAGTATTCAAAATCATTATCAGGAAAATCAAAAGCTTGTACCATATCAATTTCAAAAGTATTAGTGGGAGGAAGAGGTAATACCCGGTGGATGTAATCCAAGAATCCTTCAACAGTTCAGTTGAGGTCACTCCCTGCTGTGAACTTGTACATCACTACATCATGCATGCATCATCATCTATATCATCATCATCAGCTTCTTCCTCAACTCCCTTGTCAACATCACATGGAGAATGTGGCAAGAAACAACTATCACACCACTCAATTTCATGAGCTTATTCAAAAGTACCAACTCTAACAGTTAAAGGATCAAGAACCATTCTATTTTCCTGGGGTTGGGGCTGTCTATTTCCTGATCCCATAGATCCATTTCCTCTGTCATCTGATCTATGATCACCTCTAGGATGATTTAAAAATATCTCTTGACCTTGTGGCTCATGTTGACCTTGGGAACTTGGTCCAATCCCCTTCTCTACTCTGGCTAGTTTGTAAGTTATTTCTTTAACAGCTCCGGCCAAAGTTTTTATAACCTCTTATAGATCAACAACTTTTCTTGACTAAGGATTCTCTGGATCGATCAATTTGATACCCTCTCTTTTAGGAGGCTTACCAACTACCTTGATGTTATTTTCAATCTGCAAAGCCATGATGAAGGCCTGCCTCAAAGTTCTAGGGTTTTTATCACTCAAATAATAAGCAACATTTTTATCAAAAGCATCGGAATAATTTATCAAAAAAGATTCATCACATAACATTAAGTTTACAAGTAACCTTCTCAATGTCTTATTAAACCTTGTATTGAAATCATGAACAAATTCATTAGGATTCTTCTTAATATTCTCAAATTAATACAAAAATAAACATGGGATCTATCTTATCCCCATATTGCAATCTAAAAGCATTTTTCATTTCTGTCCATGAATCTATTGAGTTATCTGGAAAATACTTATACCAATCACATGCATCCTCCTCAAGAGTATGAATAAACAATTTTATATACACATCCTCAAATTTAATCTCAAAGTCTTCCATCATATTGATGAAAATTTTTAAATGTTGATCGGCAGTGATAGCATTATTCCCTTGAAATTTAGGCAATCTATTTCTAACATCTTGTGGCATTATATTTGGATATCTAGCCATACCTCTAAAATTTATAGGACCAAAAGTATTCACAACAAAAGGAGGTCTGGGTGGAGGCTGGGCCATAATGTTTTGAGGAGGTGATCTTACAGGAGATGCAAAATAATGAGGGACAAGGGGTATTTGGAGCACAGGAGTATAATTTTCAAAATGAATGTCCTCTAAAGACTCTGTTTCATGGAAAACCCTATCAACTTTGAAAAATACAGGGACAGACTAAGAAGCACACTTATCAAACATATATGAAGTCCCCTCTCCAGTTGGAGAATTCAGATCTATATGAAGATTACCTGATTCAGAATCACTTTGAAGAAGAATGGTAATCCTCAACCACAGGTTGATCACTTTTCATAATGGATAACTCTTTTCTTGATTCCTGATTTCCAACTATTTTCCAGACTCTTTTTCCTTCTAAATTTGTCTTTCCCAATTATAGAAACAACTTTCTAGTAGGGTCTTTAGTGAAGAAATATCTTCTTCCTTCCAACTTTGCAAAGATTAGTGACAAAGTTCACTTAATACAGGTTAAGGCACTAGTATTTATCAAAATTTAAATCAACACAGAGTCGCCACTAAGGATTTTCACCTTAGTTTTGAAAATTCACTATAAATGACTTGTCAAATATCTATCAACACTTAACTCCTACAAAGCTTAGCAAATCTGACCTTCCTTTACCAATATTTATCATTAATGATATAAATTTAGTGCAATAACCACTAGAAATTGGAAATATTCACACAGAACTTGTAACTTTGTACAATTCTTACAAATCTCAACACACGATGATGTTTAAACAACATATTTGCACTTAAATCATGTAAAAAACATTACCAGGGCCAAATATAACAATGCATTTGAAGATCCCCGGCAGTGGTGCCACTTCAGTGTTGTTGCCGCACAAACAGGTCCTGGATCTCAAATAATCTTCTGCGATTCAAATATCCCCAACAATGGTGCCATTTCGGTGTTGTTTCCACACAAACAGGTCCTGAAGCTCAAATAATCTTCTGCGATTCAAATATCCCTAGAAATGGTGCCACTTTGGTGTTGTTGCTGCAAAAATAGGTCTTGGAGCTCAAATAATCTTTTGTGATTCAAATTTCCTCAGAAATGGTGCCACTTCAGTGTTGGTATCCAAATTGATTCTCCCATGGGGGCCGAGAAGTATCACAATACTAAAGGAATGCTTAGGGATAGATGGACCAAGATATGAGTCATTTATAGCCAGGGATGTGATTCGTCTGACTCTTTGCCACTCAGGTGTTGGAGAAATGGATAGCACCTCACTAAGGGTTTGATCTACCCCCACTACTTTTGGTTGTGCCTTTAACCAGGGTGAGAGGACCTGTTTTGTAACCTGCATTGGTGAATGACATTGAGAGATCCTTATTTACATAGTCTTAATGAGAACCTTGAGGAAATATGATCAATACAACACAATCTAACTCTCACAAGTTTTCACACTAGAGAGTGGAGATGTTTCCTCGACAAAGGTTCAGGTTACTAAAGACAATAAATGAATCCTAATTTTCCCTGCATACTTTGGAATTGGAATTTATTCATTTGTGGATACACAGTACAAACAAGGGTAATTCGTGTAGGACTCATTGTTTGAGAAATTTTTTGGTGGGAAGTTAAGCAAGATAAAGTTGATTATACAAAATCTTTGAGAGCCTTTACAGAAATTGGAAAACTCATAGATAGAATGCTTTAGAATAGCCAAAATATTCCTTCAACCAGAAGGTGTGAAAAAATGGAAGCCCAAAGATGCATGGTTTCACACACTCTTCAAGAATTCAACACAAAGGTTCATGCTAAAGACTTAATTAAATGCTAGGAATCCCTGGTTCGTCATGCCTAAGATACACTTATAGGCTTACAAACAATCTTTATCAACATAGTGAGAGTAAAGTGATTTTAAATTGTTTATTTCATTACCAGATGAATGCTCTTCTCATAATGAAATTGCAAATGCCACAATACTGACAAACAAATGAGATCTTGTGTGACTAAAAGAGATTTTAACATAAGATTGTAATAGGAACAAGTAAAAGCTATTTGAAACTAATTTAAAATAAAAGTAGTCACAATAATGCACATGGTCAATACAAAGTCATTCTAAGTTCATCATATTTATCAACAGGGGAAAGTTTCTCAAAAAATCTCATATATTGTCAATGGTTGTACACTTGCAACCACATGGATGCGATTGAATCTAAACAACACAGGGAAATGAATTTGTCTCTCAGACGACCTCTCGGGAGAATGGTTTCTACAAAAATTTCTTAGAAAATTTAACCTCTGACCACTTCCAAGAGTATTCTCATTTCATTTATACAATTCACTCACCCACTCATCCCAAATTTCCCCTCCAAAAAGAAGAATATTCAAGGAATCCTTTACTTGTTACATGTTTGTCCTAGAAAGTGATGTTTAGGAAATTTTCACCCAAAAATGACAAGTGGATAAATCATGAATTGATCACGTTTCTCAGACCCTCAACTATGATTGGGATGTTGTATCATAATTCTTTGATAGTCATTCAAAATCATTATTTTACTCTATCGTGTAAGAAATCCCCTTTTTAATCATTTTTAGGTAGCTCTATATAGCTTGATCTGACAAGCAATCCTTTTTACCTCTGAGAATACACCTTGAGAAATGATTTCCCTCACATGGGTACCTACATTAGTGCACCGTGATTTCGAGTTAGCCAAGTGTAAGGAGGATCCAACGGAAACCTTCATGTGTTTCCTTAGCGCAACTGTAACGGTGAAATCCAGAGGCAGGTTTCCAAATGAGAGAGGGCCTTCCACCTGTTTAGAACCCTAGAGGGTTACATTGGTTTCTAAAAATTCAAATTCTGGGAAGGCCCAGCAGAAGCTTCCATGTGTCTATTCAGCATAACTTTTGATATGGAGACCAAAAGTGGAGACCCCAAACAAGCGTGGGCTCACCACATGTCTCAGCCTAACAAAGTTATTACAAGAATTTAGGGACCAACGAAAGGTGCCACGTGTCTAGGGTCTGAGAAAGTTTCCTTGGCCATTGAAAAGTATAAGTAAGGGCATAGTGAGTGGATAATTCCACATGTCCCTTTAGCGTAACTCCAAGGGTTAAAGCTATAGATGGATCTTCAGATAAGCGCAGGCCCCCCACGTGTCCAAAACGTGACAGAGTTACATCCGTTGCTGAAAAATATAAGTATGGGAAGAGCTAGCGAAGACCTCCATGTTTCCCCTTGGCACTATTTTGGTATGAGGCTCAAAAGAAGGACTCCCAAGTAAGCATGGGCCCTCCATGTGTCCATGGTCTGATAAAGATGCACCGGTTGCTTGAGAAGTCTAAGTATAGAGAGGATCCAGTAGAAACCTCCATGTGTCTCCTTGGCGTAACTGTAAAGGTAAAAACAAAAAGTGGATCCTTAAATGAGTGTGGGCCCTCCACGTGTCCATGGTCCAATAAAGCTGAACTGGTTGCATGAAAAATGTCTAAGTATGGGTAGGCCAGCAGAAACCTCTAAGTGTCTCCTTGGCGCAACTCCAAACATCAAACTGAGAGGTGAATTTTCAAATGAGCGCAGGCCCTCCACATGGACAAGACTTGAATTGAAGCAGGCTTGAGAGTCTCAAAAATCCTCGGTGACCCACCTCTCTAATTTTAACTCTTAATTTGGGCCCCAGTAGAGATGTGGATCAATTCATAACTTCTCTCCTTTGTACAAAAAGGCAAAAATCTGTAAAAATGCTCTGGCGACCCACTTCCCTGTTGATAACTTGAACAATTACCACATGTCCTTATTCGGGGTCAAAGTAAGACTTTTTCTCTACCACTTCATATTTTTTTAATAACCAATTAGATACAATCAGGGCCACGGGGCCAATTTGGTATTTTTTACTAATGTGACGAAAGTGACAAGTTTCACCAAGAAGACCCACCAAGCCACATCCAATCAGAAAGGACCTTGTTTCCATGGATGTTGGGACAACATTTGATAGGGAAAACATGAAAAATTATTTTTCATAGACAGAGAAATGGTAAACAATATCTGGACTCAATGTGATCCTCAATCAAAGGAAAGGACTGACCATGATAACCAATTGAAGGAGAAATATTTCACACATCAATACAGGGAGATAGAGAAAAATTAAAACCATGCAAACTGAGAAATATTTTTAACAAACAAGGTGATATTAGATTGATCACCAACAGAAGCATTTTAGTAATTTCAATGACTTTAGTAGGATCTACCTCAATCCTCATCTTGATATAATTAATCCTAATAGCTTACCAGATAACACCCCATAAACACACTTCTTTGGATTTAATCTTACCTTGTATTCTCAGAGACACTCAAAAATACATTTCAATACCTCAAGATGGTCTTATATAGTATTTGACTTTCCCAAGATATCATCTACATAGTCTTCCATGATGTTATTTAACATATCATGGAATTTAACGGTCATTTCCCTTTGATATGTTATGCTGACATTTTTAAGGCTGAAGGGCATTACCTGATAACAGAAGATTCTCCAAGGGGTTGTAAAGGTGATCTTTTGTTGATCATCCTTTGATATTTTAATTTTATTGTAACCCAAAAATCCATCCATAGGAGATAACATTTCATAACCTGCAATTGACTCGACAATGATGTCAATGTTTGGTAAAGGAAAATCATCTTTTGGACATGCCTTATTGATGTTTCAAAAATAAGTGAAAATTTTGATTCTCATATGTTTATTTTGTACTAGAACTATGTTTTATATCCACTTAGAGTAATCAATGGGTCGAATAAACCATGTTGCTAACAATCTCTCCAACTTTTCCTTGACTAGAAGAGGCACCTTTGGATGCATCTTCCATAACTTTTGCTTAATTGGATTTACGTCTAGATTTAAAACCAAGTTGTGCACCATCAATGATGGATCCAAGCCTGATGTATCTACATAATACCATGTGAATATGTCTAAAAATTCCCTTAGAATCATGGTGAACATTTTCTACTCTTGTACCGAATGAGAAGCTCCCAGCTTAACTATCTTTGGCACTTTTTCCATTCCAATGTTTACATCAATGATCTATTCCACTAGCATTTTATACATATCTTCCATACACGCAGGATCGAGAGGGAGGTTGACATCCTCTTATAAAGGCATCTCAAATATATTTTCACCTTTATAATGTTTAGTCTATCTGTCCATTGATTTTTGTACTTGTTTTTCAGCCAACACCTTAAAGAGGTTTCACTGTATGACTTGGACTTGCATTTTTTCCAAGGTTTTGTAGAAGTACTTTTTCCCTCACTTTTCTTTAAATTTGTTTAAACACAAAGCTCAACTTCCTCCCCAAAGTACACGTAGGTATCCAAGTCAATGAATAACCCTTTCTTATGATCTCTGATAGGAATGGTATCCTGTATGCCCATAAATTCAGCAATAGCATCATCATTCTAAAAGAGATCTAAAGCCATGCGATGTTGTTGGTCCCAATCGACAAGGGTATGGTATATAAGGTCAAAAATTGGGTTGATGGGGGTTATAGTAAAGACAAAGGTATCCATAAAAAGGTTCGTGGAGGAAATATCCTCATATTATCTATGAGGGGAACCTATGTCGCTATCTGAATCGACAGATTTATTATCGTGTTCAGACCTGGTAGCATCTCTATCCATGGGGTGAGATTTATCGGGTTGAATGACATCCCATATCTCTTTGTTTTAAAATGCATAAGTGGGACTGGATACCTCATACCTTGTTCAAATTTTCTACATCTAAGGCCCATGGAGTACATCATTCTGGTGGAATTTTTATATTCTGGTGTTTTCTAACAAGCAGACCTAGTGTATTTAGGGAACCAAGTTGTAGGTGGGTCCAACATTTTTTCTTCCACAAGTAAACCATCCAGTAAGAATTTTCCATTTTTTTTTTCAATTTTGAGGTCATTTGAAGTGATATTTGGGTCTACCTCTTATTTTAGGTGGTAAGGAAAAATATGAGATCAGAAGAGCCTATTGGATATTGTATTCTCCAAAACCATATTCAATAACTTTCATCTCCCATGAGTCAAAGGGAGAAGAAAACGTACTAGCATTGTGAGAAAAAAAACTCAAGGAGTTTGAATCTATCTGCAAGTCAAGAGCCTCAAAATGAAGGGGAACAACTATATCTGCAGATGGGCATTCTTATGCTCCCTTACATGTAAATCTATTGAGATATCTACATTGAGTGAATGGTTCTAGATCTCCTTTAATGGTAATGGTGTGTCATTCATGCTTTAGTTTGAAACACTAGTGAAACGTTGATGGAATAGCCTACATGGCATGAATCCATGGGTATCCAAGAAGCATATTGTATGGAAGTTCCAAGTGCAAGGTCCATCAAACTTTGTTTGATGGCAAGTGGGTCCTACCTCCATTGGTAGTGTTATCATTCCCATTGATTCCCTTTCTGCATTGTTGTATGTGGTTATGGTGATGATGTGGGACTCAAGATCTTCTTCAGTATGTCCCAACCATTTAATGAGTTTCAATGTGCATATGTTTAAACCTGACCTAATGTCAATAAGTCCCCTCTTAATTTTTTCTATGAGTAAAAAATAATTTTATATAATGGGGAAGGTTATGCATGTATTCTTCATTCAGGATATATTTGTGGTTGAAATCAATGTTTTTGCTTGGTGCAATATTTGCCACTATAGATTGTATATGTGAAGGATCTATTTCTGTTGACACTCCCAACCCCTAGAGAGTCTTGTAAAAGATATCCTTGTGTGCATTTGATATCTTAAGAAGGTATAAGATTGAAATCTTAGCATATGTCTTCTTAATTTGGTCTATAATATTGTACTGGCTATCTGAGGGGTAGGCAAAGGAGGTTCAGAGATCATGAAATGAGTGTGCCTGTAACCACAACACAATCTCTTCCTTTGATCCTAATGGTATTGATACACTTTTCAAATGAGAAAACACATCCAATCAATGATTCATATTGATTGTTATCCTTTTTGGTAAAAATATAATTCAGGGATTTATAGGTTTGGAAAGACTCTCCCTGATCCAACTATTTCTCACCTGGTTAACCATGTTTAGGGAAAGGTTCTTTGAATATATCCATCTTTTGATTGGGTATTTGGTTTGATTTAGATGAGACGACTTCTATCTCCCCACTATCAATGAGATCTTGGATGATGTGGCACAATCTTAGAAATTTTTCTTTTTTTTATGTCCCTTCACACGATGAATATTACAATATTTATGCTCCTTATACCACGAAGTTTTGGGTGCATTATCATCAAAAGGTGATTTTTTGGGATACATCACTAAGTTGACCGCATTTAATTGTTTTAAGATCATGGAAAATGAGTTTGTGAAAGGAGTAAATGTCCTTCATTTATCTTGCAGTTGGATGGGTCACTTGGTTATTTTAAAAGGTAAACCAACTTTAACCGCTTGTATATGTTTTCAATATGTGATTCCATCGCATACGATTTTTTTTTTTGTTAATATATTGGGCTTATCTGTGGGTTTGGAATACTGATTGTCTATTGAATGTGTCTTGATTCTTCCTTTTGTGATTAGGAAATATTCTATTTATGTGCCCTTCTCAATGACCTCTTCGAAGTTTTGGACACAATGCATTTTTAAATGAAAAGTGATTTATGGTTTTAGGTTTGGTAAAAAGATACTAACAATTTAATTTTTAGGAATTGAGCAAGGGAAGTGGGTGACTAGGCCTCACCATCTCTGTAGGAAAATTGTGAATGCTTTGTTTTGTATCTATTTTTCATTACATAAGTCGACCATAGTTATGTCACTTTCCACATTAAAGGAGAAGTTTCGCACAAATCTCTCCTTTAGTTCAAGCCATGTAAAGATTGACCCTCTAGGTAGATGAATGAACCAATCTAATGCTTTCCCTCCTAGAATTTTTAAGAATAGTTGTATGAGGTAATTATCACTGTATACTAGTTCTTGACATGCCATGTAAAAGTCTTTTATATGATCTTGTGGATCTCCCTTTCCTTTGTATTTGTCAAATTTTGGGATGTCAAATTTCTTGTGTAAGCAATTTCTCCTTAGTGGGAGAGGCTGGTATATTCACGTGACTTTTCTTTGATGTTTCTCCTTCTTGTTATTTCATGTTAAAATCATTTTTCTTAACATTATGTTCTTTATGTGTGCTTATTTCTGCATCCTTTTGTACATGGGATGTTAATAAAGTCAATTGTTGAGTAGGTTTTAAATTGTTTGTTGTAGAGTTACCTCTTCATCATGGAGTTCCTCTTAATTTTTGTGAAGAAGGGGTTATTATTCATTATCATGCTCCACTCTAGATATAATTTTCATTCTAATAAGTGGAATTTTAAAACCACTTGTGTTATAATTTTTAGCGTATGATGTGGAATCATGTTGATGACCTAAAATTTCATCCATGTTAATGAGGGGGTATTCTTCCTCATTAGTGTTATGCGTTGGTGGAATAGTTTCATGATCTATTAGTAGTCGAGCACCTAATTCCAAAACTCGTGTGAGTACCATATCTTTTCTCAAAAATAAGAAATGAGATATAACAAGCAACCATATGCAGCTGTAATGACTCGGAGTACTTCCGATCTATTCATTCCATGACTCGGTAATCTACCGATCTATTCATGAGTAATAAGAGTCGGTGTTTTTATTTAACACATCACTCTTGCGGTTCTCTTCCCTAATCTGGGAATTCAGAATGCTCTGTCCAAGGAATCTAACTGAATAACTGTTACCATTATTCATCGGCATCTCATCCCTTAGACTAGGTGAATCAGGACAACGCAATCAGCAGCTTGCGATACTTTGGCCAAAGATTTGAAACATACTGTTCATGTCTCGTATTCCTTAACGGCATACTCGTCAATCTGGAATACGTCCTTCACCCCATTCATATGTTATATAGAATGTCTTATACTGATTACTGTCAGTCCTTTCTTTCACAGCTGAATCACTCGGAGGCAGATTAACAAGGTGATAATGTTATATGGATGCCTACGAGGATTAGGGATATGATGACATACTGGTTCAACCTTGCAGTTCAACCAGTGTGTCATGACACCCCAAATCTTCGAGGCAGTCATATAACATGACCACGTTCTTAATCGGTCCCTGGGTAACTCGTGCGAAATCAAGTGTAAATCTCAACGATCAATGCAAGGGGTGTCGCCATAAGTCACCTGCATTGTTGTAACTTCGAGAAGATCCTAATCTTCTCGGAGGTACAGCCCTGCAGTCGACTTTATGCCGTCAACCTTTAGATCCGCCTCGAGAAGATCTACCCAAAACAAGCGTTACGCACTAGAGTTTAAATTACTTCTTAAGACTTTTCCCTAAGGTTAGCCTTTCCAAATCCCTGGATTCATTTTCTTAAGACGACCCTCCTCTATTAATCCATTACTTGGTAGAGGTATTAAGGTCTAGTTTCTATCAAGGAGTCATTAGAATACATCTGATTCTAAGCAACAGATTCAGACAATATCTCATAACCTATGCTTGAGATTGCCACCTGAAACTCCATTGATTGCCTATCAGTTCTCTTAACTGAATTCATATCATACCTTTCATTTTAAAGCTATGAATGATTAAGAATCCAATCTACTATTGTCCTGTTATACTTAGGACTAGGGATTAGTAATTCAATCCAACTTGTTTAGCGTTATCTTTTAGGCTCAATTTTTAACCTATCTTCTAGAGAGACAATATTTAAGTTACAATATTGCATTATCCAGATCAAATTAGAACTACTAAATACTCATAAGAATTTAGTCTAATTACTTACAAGCTTTCATTGTCAATCACAAAAGCATCCATATTATACAAAGATAACTATGCCTCTTCGTTACGTAAACCGAAGAAGTTCATCATTCATAATAGAATACAACACATAAGTATCAAACACTTATTTTCATTCCTTTCGAAACTCGTACAATTACATTTTATGCAACAGCATACTTGATATAATGCTAACGGAAAAGAAACATCTTTTCTCATATAGTACATCCATAAAATCAAGCTGTAATTCATAATAAATCAAATAAACTATCTGATCGGACTGCCAGATCTGCATTGTATTTACCTCTTACGGCAACCATCTGCAAAAATAGTCAACATGAGTCAGTTCAATGAACTGAGCATGATAAGCACTAACTTTTAAAACAATTGCAATCCATCAATTGTTTCCATTAAACACCCTGTTTAAATGAGATCAAATATCCAAATAAGAAAACATATTCAGGCTATGTCCTTGTAATACTAAATGATTACAAACATGTAACTCTATCATTGTTACAGAATAGTCTTAAACACTTTCTAATTTTTCATCAAATATTAAAGAAACAAGAACGAATGCATATAAACAATCATTGAATCCAAATCACGACACTGGTCAGATTGTTGCATTCTTCAAAAAAAAAGGAAATAACATAACAATTTGGAATCCTACCAAAACGTTACCAAATTAATTTCCTACTGATAGTTCATTATCAATAATATTAAATAAAGGAAGAGAAAGAATCAATCCATTCATACTTCCCTTTTACATAAGTTCATCACTGTACTGCCTTCACTTATGAGAACAGTCAACCAGTATATAAATGAACAAGTTAGACAGGCCGAAATCAAGATCACTGTTCTAAATCACGAAAATAGAAACCCAGCAAATCTCTTGTACAGCAACTAACACATCAACAATCCATAAATCAGTCTGATGTCCAAAACTAGTTTCTCCTAAACACAGTAAGGCTTTCGAACCAAGTTCGAAAGCAAGAGCTTCAAGCGTATTGCTGTAATCAACAACTCTATAACATTAAGCCTTTTAAGGTTTCCGAGAAACTATGCTATGATGACCACACATTGATTCCAATTCATGTTCAGTCAATCGAACTGAACAAACAGAAAGGAACTTAGCATACTTATACTTTCTCAGTCTATCGGGCTGAACAAACGGAAAGGAACACCATCAATCGATCCCTACCTTGGTGCATGCAAATCCCTAGTGCAACTCACCCAAACAGGGCCAGAACACGAAAACAGTCATCAATGACGCATATAAAAAATCAGACAAACAATCAAGCTCTTATTTCAACCAAGAAACCCGACTGTACTCTGCCAATAATTTAGCACAAATAGAACAGGTTGAATATGTAGTTGATCACCTAAGGAATCTGTACCACCAAAGCAACATGCAACACAAAGTACTCCAAGAAAATACAGAGGTCTTCAGTACAGATTTTCCCTTCAAGTCACTGGATCAACACTTAACAACTGTATATACACATTTTAACTTGAACAGTGACCAAAATAGAAATAGAACATTGAAACGTCTCCTCACAGTCGTTCGGAATTCAATCCTAATAAATCCACTAATTCACACTACATACTGATAACGGATTTGCGCCCATAATCACAAACCCAACAACAGTATAAAAATAGAATTAATTGATAAATCCTTCCATGCCATTCAAGACAAACATTCCGAATGAAACAAGTATAAGCAAATCAATATACTCATTCCAAAACAATGAAATAAACTGAGCTGCTTCGAAACCTTCGAACAATTTTCGCAAGGAAAGGCAATACATCCACATAAAGTCAATACTCAGTATTTACTACAATAACAGTAGCCACAAAACCTGTCTTTTCCACAAGGCTTCCACGACAATATAATAACAAAACTCAAGATGAATCTACATTCACAACAGTAGATTACTGTAAACGATTCAATCATGAAATCCACTGAGTCGTTAAAGACTACGGTAACTCAACAGTTGCCTATTCCAAGCCAGAAATTAGAAAACAATGAAACCCACAAAGTATCATTAGTCGCTGTTAACAAAACCATGACAGAGCTTCGAAAATCTTCAAAAGCACAGAACAATCAAATGGTACACCAGTATCATTCCCTACTGTCTCACAACAGCATTGACGATCAAAAGTCGACAGCAAAACAGTGATCTATACCCTTCACAAGTATATTCGACGGGCTCTCGCCAAACAGGCCGAGCATTCAAACCTTTATAAATATAAATCTCTCATATTTAAACCAGAAGGAATACACAACAAACAGAGTTGAAGTTCGATTTCAACAAACACCCAACAAGCGGAAATTGCCAAAAATCGAACCAGAAGAGATACAGAGCCAAAATCAACTAAATCTTCATAGAAAATTTATCTAATCTTCACAAACAAATGAACAGAGTTGTTTTAATGAAGACATTTGAAAGACAGCAAAATATTTAAAGGATAGGGCCTAACATGCCTGTATTTTGATCGAATTTCCGAAGAAGACAACAGGAAGAGCTCAAACTTCCTTTTCTTTTTCCCAAATACAGCGACCAACAAAATTTCGCTGTCCCATTTACAATATATCCTCCATGGCAGAGAAAAGAGCCAGAGAAATTCATTCTCGCCATGCAACTCAAAGAGAACTGGTGCGAAGAACCAGTAAACTAGCAGAGAGAGAGAGAGTAGACCGAAAATCGCGATACACCAAACAAACCTTCCAACTTCTCGTTTGCATGCCGTTTCGCGAGCTCCGGGCTCGACTCCCTAAACATTAAATGCCATTAAACCAATTTTCCCGCCTAATCTCTACTCCCACCGACCGCCAAAATTGGCGACAGTCCATCAAAATCTCAAGTTCATTTCAAAACTTAGTAATTGCCAAGTCTGCCAAGGTTAGCCGCCGCCTAAGCCTCCGCCATCTGCCTGTCCCTCATCCTTATCCTTCCCATTTATTGCCATAGAGAATAGCGCCCATGGTTCGCCACCCTTCAAAGGCCCCTTCCCATAAACTCTTAGTTAGCTAGGTTAGTATCTTAGGTTAGAGTTTTAGGGTAAGAACCATGCTAACCATTTTGCACTTAGTTATTATTTTAGGATCATAACACATAGCCTAGGTCTAGGTTAGACTAACAATAATCTAACCCCTAGGTTAGGTTATTGTTTTAGGTTACTAACCCTTAGTAATTCAGTTTGGTCCTTCTCCTGAAAACTCGGAGAGACCTGCATCATACTTTCTAGAACAGAGCCACTCCTGTTCTTATTACAGAATTGTATGTCAATGAATTATTACCTGGTCTTTAATCGAGACCTTCCAGATATACCAGATATCGGGAACCGTTTCATTTCTCAAGATCAGCCTGAGTCATACTCCTGACCAGCTTACCAAATGCTTCCATACCTTGCAACCTGTTCAAGGTTCGGGATCTAATTTTATCACTTCACAAAATTAAAGCATTACTTGGATCAATTCCTCTGGTCCAAGTCTAGATATTATTGATGAATACCTGTATAATTTCATTCCGTGATCAGATTAATATTCAGTCACAAGATGAAATAAATAAAAGAGTCTATTAATATTTTGACTCAGTCAAGATCTGCAATCTGCAAGAAATTTAATACATATCAAGCATGATTTCCGAATCGAGGTACACAATCCATTTACTAGAAATCACATATCAACACTTGAATGCTTAGGAGAAAGTAACAACAGTTCAGGGTGTTACATGCTTCCCTCCTAAAAGGATTCATCGTCCCGATGAATTACATATTAAACTTAACCTTCCGGTCAATCAATTTATTAGTACACAAACAATGTGTTTACTTCCATATTTAATAGTTTCAGAAATCAATGTCACCTCACTTTTATTCAACCTGAATAAAGTCTGCCTTAATCAGGCTTTCATAAATACTTAAAAACAATCAGTTCATAAAAGTATTTCATCAACAGATTTCATTCTGTTGCAAAAAGAGAAGGAAAAGCAGTTTTCATCTCTTCCAGGTTTTCCCAAGTTGCACTTTCTTCGCTAAACTGGTCCCACTGGACCTTACATTGCTGAATATCTCGATTCCTTAAATGCAACTGGCGAGTTTCCAGCACCCTTGTGGGTTTAACCACGATTATTCCTGGGTCTTGGACCTGCAAGGAATTCCAATTTAAAACATGTGACAGATCTGAAACGTATTTCTTAAGCAAAGAAATATGGAAAACATCATGCATACGAGATAGAGCAGGAGGCAATGCTAAACGATAAGCTACAGGATTGATTATCTCGACAATTTCAAAAGGTCCCACATATCGTGGTGACAACTTGGCAGCCTTGCCAAAAGTTATAGAACTCTTTCTGGGTTTAACACGCAGAAAAACCTTATCACCAAGCTCAAACTTTCTATCAACCCGCTTAAGGTCAGCATAGCTCTTCTGTCTATCCGCTGCTTCCTTTAATCGTTCACGAATCAGCTTAACTTGCTGTTCCATCTCTGTGAGAATCTCTGGTCCAATTACCACTCTATCCTCTACACTGTCCCAACTTACAGGGGTTCTGCACTTTCTTCCATAAAGTGCTTCAAAAGGTGCCATCTTAAGAGATGAGTGATAAGTGTTGTTGTATGCGAACTCAACTAATGGGAGATACTCTTCCCACTTATACTGTTGATCCATGCAATACATTCGCAACATGTCCTCCAACACTTGATTTACCCTCTCAGTTTGCCCATCCGTTTCTGGATGATATGCAGAACTGAAGTTTAGTTTCGTTCCTAGGGCTGCGTTAAGCGTTTGCCAAAACCTTGACGTCATTCTAGGATCCCTGTCAGAAATAATCAGTTCAGGTACACCATGCAATCTGAAAATTTCGTGTACGAACCTCTTGGCTAGCACTGGAGAATCATCCTTTAGATTTCCAGCGATGAAATGAGCTACCTTAGTTAGCTTATCTACAACTACCAGGATAACATCATGTTTATTCCTGGACATGGGTAGTCCTTGTACAAAATCCATGGTTATTACTTGCCATTTGTACTGCGGTATGCTATGAGGATACAACAATCCAGCAGGATGCATATGCTCTGCTTTCACCCGCTGACATTCCAGACAATGAGTCACAAAATTTATCACATCCTTTTTCATACCTTTCCAGAAGTATTGCTGTTTCAAATCAGCTAACATTTTTGTGATACCCGGGTGTCCAGAGAAAGGTGAATTATGAAATTCAACTAACAACTTCTTTCTCAAATCATCCAGCACAGGAACATATACCCTATTTTCATAACGCAAGATTCCTTCATTATCTAAATGAAAACCTTCATACCTTTTATCTTTAGGTTCTGCAGCAAGCGCTGCTTTTACTTGCTGAAAATATGTATCTGATTCTGAGGCACTTTTTACCTCGTCTTTAAACTGAGTTCTTAATGTTATAAGAGCAGAAATGTGCCTCCTACGACTTAGAGCATCAGCTACTCTATTCTCCTTTCCTTTGATATAACTGATATCAAAGTCATATTGTGATAGAAATTCTAACCACCTTCTTTGTCTGGCATTCAGATTGGGCTGAGTAAAAATATATTTCAGTCCCAAGTGATCAGTTTTCAACTCAAAAGGTTTCCCTAGTAAGTAGTGTCTCCAGACTTGAAGTGCGTGAACAATGGCAGCAAGCTCCAGATCATGAGGGGCATAATTCAGCTCATGAATCTTAAGTTTTCTACTCTCATAAGCAATGACTTGATCATTTTGTAGCAAAACACCCCCAAGACCTTCCCCAGAAGCATCAGTTACCACTGTAAAATTTCCATTAGGGTCTGGTACAGCCAATATAGGTGCAGAAGTCAGCTGGTCTTTCAGACTTTTGAAAGCCGCTTCGCACTTGTCATTCCACATGAATTTCTTATCCTTCTTCTGCAATGAAGTTATTGGTGCAGCTACCTTAGAAAAATCCTTTACAAATTTTCTATAGTAACCAGCAAGACCCATGAAGCTTCTTACTTCATGCACATTCTTTGGTGTAGGCCACTCAGTTATCGCCACTATTTTCGAAGGATCTACAGCGATTCCTTCCTTGCTTATGACATGACCCAAATAGTGAACTTCTGAGTCAAAGAAAGAACATTTGGATAACTTACCATACAGCTTTCTCTTTCTCAAAATTCCCAAAACTATCTTCAGATGCTCATTGTGCTCCTCAACACTTTTAGAATAAATGAGAATATCGTCCAGGAATACAAGTACAAACTTGTCCAGGTATTCTTGAAAAATATTGTTCATTAAATTCATAAAGGCTGCAGGTGCATTAGTTAACCCAAAGGCTAGAACTGTGAATTCATAATGTCCGTACCTTGTTCGGAAAGCTGTTTTATGAATATCTTCCTCTTTAATTCTTAGCTGATGATAACCAGATCGAAGATCTATCTTAGAATAAACCGCTGCTCCACGCATTTGATCAAACAGATCATCGATCCTAGGAAGTGGGTATCGGTTCTTAATTGTTGCTTTGTTCAACATCCGATAATCAATACACAGTCTCAGAGTTCCATCCTTCTTTTTCACAAATATCACAGGTGCTCCCCAAGGCGAAACACTTGGTCTAATCAATCCCTTTGACAAAAGCTCTTGTAACTGAGCCTTTAGCTCGACTAACTCAATAGTAGTCATCCGATAAGGCGCCTTGGAAATAGGTTCAGTTCCAGGCTTGATTTCAATAGTAAAATCAAATTCTCTCTTGGGTGGTAACCCTGGTAATTCCTCAGGAAAAACATCCCTGAAACTTTGTAACAGTGGGATTTGCTTCATGAAATCACTATCTTCTTCAGAAGATTCAGATATCTTTACTGCATAAAGGGTACATCCTTTATTCTTAGCCTTTTTAAGCTGCATAGCTGACAGCTTTCTAACTGTAATTTCTCGTTTCACACCTTGAATTTCTACTGATTCCAGCTGATCATCTAAACATTCTATGTTCTTTTCATAGCAATCTACCTTTGCTTTATGGTCAGCTAACCAATTAACACCGATGACAATGTCATACGATCCCAAAGGTGCAACATAGAGATCAACTTCCGTGGAAAAGTTAGGTAAGTCAAGGACCGCTCCAAAAAGACACATACTCACTGTATGAACAGAATTATTACCATACTGTACAGTCCAAGATTTATCCATTTTTCCAGCTTTTCTTTTAAGTTTAGAAGCTAGTTTGTTAGATATAAAACATTCAGTAGCTCCTGTATCAAAAAGAATAGTGACAGGTATGCCGAATAACTTACCCGGAACTTCTATAGGTGTCACTTGCTTTTCAGCTTGTTTGTCCGCTACTGCAGCATGTATCTTATGCTGCTGATTACGATCATCCTTCTTCAAAGGGCACTGATTTGCGTAATGATCTTTACCACAAGTGTAGCAGCCTCCTACAGGTCCCTTCTTAGGCTCAAAGTTGCTTCCAGTTTTATAATTGTCACGCTGTCCTCCATAGGACTTCTGACCATTATTATAATTTTTTGCAAAATTATCCTTCACATTTCCAGCAGGCTTATTTACTGCTGCCTTCTTATTGTTATCTCCTGGAAACTTACTCTTGTTCCCAAACTTTTTCCATGGTCCTTTTCTGGGTGCAAGAGAGGTTGAAGAAGGGTTTGCAGTCTTCTTCCGCACTTCCTCCTTATGAGCAGAAATAGCCTTCAATTTCTGTTCTTGCCTTATGGCCTTTTCAACAACTCCTTCCATAGTGGTTGGACTGTGAACATCGACCTCTCCCCCTATCACAGGATTCAATCCCATGATGAATTTCCGTATCCTGAACTTTTCGTCAGTTTGGTACTGCGGTACATACTTGAGAAGTTTTGTAAACCGCTCCCAGAATTCAGTTACTGTTAACTTCCCTTGAGTCAAGTTCTGAAATTCTGTCATTTTCTGATCATAGAAAAGTTGTGGCAGCCAACGTTGCCTAAAATAGCCTTTAAATTGATCCCAAGTGATATTGGTCTCATCAATATTTAGTTCAGCTTTTCGGCTATCCCACCACGAAGATGCTTCGTGAGAAAGCTGATAGGCTCCCCATATTGCCTTGGTTTCTTCTGAGAAGTTCCTTATAGCAAAGTACTTCTCCATTTCGCTGAGCCAGTTCTCAGCTCCATCTCCTAATGTGGTGCCATCATACTTAGGTGGGCTTATCCTTTTTATATCATTAGTGAGTTCTGCTGCCAATCTGGCCCTTTTGTTTTCTGGTTGGACAGGTACATTTCCAGCATTAACATCAACACCCATTTCGGGGTTGTCCTCAGGAGGTTGCTGATTATCATTATCAGCTTCTTCTTCCTCCTCATTCCCCATCACCTGCTGTTCGAGTACAGCTAAACGATCTCTTGTGTCCAACAGGGCAGCAAGGATCTCATCCAGTTTCTGGGTTGTTGCCGCTCCTTCTTCAGGTGGAGCATTACTCGCAACGTTCCCCCTTGTTCTAACCATTTTCTGTTACAAGAAAATTCAGGTTTTTATCAGATTATGGACTCAATAGGTCCAAGAGCTGCAACCTTCAGCTCTGATACCAAGATGTAACATCCTCATTTTTAACTTTAGAACAAGTGAATTTTTTTTTTTTTGATAATTGCATACTGGTTCTAAATACATAATTTAGAACTCACAATTCAAATAACCATTCATATAACAAGCAACCATATGCAGCTGTAATGACTCGGAGTACTTCCGATCTATTCATTCCATGACTCGGTAATCTACCGATCTATTCATGAGTAATAAGAGTCGGTGTTTTTATTTAACACATCACTCTTGCGGTTCTCTTCCCTAATCTGGGAATTCAGAATGCTCTGTCCAAGGAATCTAACTGAATAACTGTTACCATTATTCATCGGCATCTCATCCCTTAGACTAGGTGAATCAGGACAACGCAATCAGCAGCTTGCGATACTTTGGCCAAAGATTTGAAACATACTGTTCATGTCTCGTATTCCTTAACGGCATACTCGTCAATCTGGAATACGTCCTTCACCCCATTCATATGTTATATAGAATGTCTTATACTGATTACTGTCAGTCCTTTCTTTCACAACTGAATCACTCGGAGGCAGATTAACAAGGTGATAATGTTATATGGATGCCTACGAGGATTAGGGATATGATGACATACTGGTTCAACCTTGCAGTTCAACCAGTGTGTCATGACACCCCAAATCTTCGAGGCAGTCATATAACATGACCACGTTCTTAATCGGTCCCTGGGTAACTCGTGCGAAATCAAGTGTAAATCTCAACGATCAATGCAAGGGGTGTCGCCATAAGTCACCTGCATTGTTGTAACTTCGAGAAGATCCTAATCTTCTCGGAGGTACAGCCCTGCAGTCGACTTTATGCCGTCAACCTTTAGATCCGCCTCGAGAAGATCTACCCAAAACAAGCGTTACGCACTAGAGTTTAAATTACTTCTTAAGACTTTTCCCTAAGGTTAGCCTTTCCAAATCCCTGGATTCATTTTCTTAAGACGACCCTCCTCTATTATTCCATTACTTGGTAGAGGTATTATGGTCTAGTTTCTATCAAGGAGTCATTAGAATACATCTGATTCTAAGCAACAGATTCAGACAATATCTCATAACCTATGCTTGAGATTGCCACCTGAAACTCCATTGATTGCCTATCAGTTCTCTTAACTGAATTCATATCATACCTTTCATTTTAAAGCTATGAATGATTAAGAATCCAATCTACTATTGTCCTGTTATACTTAGGACTAGGGATTAGTAATTCAATCCAACTTGTTTAGCGTTATCTTTTAGGCTCAATTTTTAACCTATCTTCTAGAGAGACAATATTTAAGTTACAATATTGCATTATCCAGATCAAATTAGAACTACTAAATACTCATAAGAATTTAGTCTAATTACTTACAAGCTTTCATTGTCAATCACAAAAGCATCCATATTATACAAAGATAACTATGCCTCTTCGTTACGTAAACCGAAGAAGTTCATCATTCATAATAGAATACAACACATAAGTATCAAACACTTATTTTCATTCCTTTCGAAACTCGTACAATTACATTTTATGCAACAGCATACTTGATATAATGCTAACGGAAAAGAAACATCTTTTCTCATATAGTACATCCATAAAATCAAGCTGTAATTCATAATAAATCAAATAAACTATCTGATCGGACTGCCAGATCTGCATTGTATTTACCTCTTACGGCAACCATCTGCAAAAATAGTCAACATGAGTCAGTTCAATGAACTGAGCATGATAAGCACTAACTTTTAAAACAATTGCAATCCATCAATTGTTTCCATTAAACACCCTGTTTAAATGAGATCAAATATCCAAATAAGAAAACATATTCAGGCTATGTCCTTGTAATACTAAATGATTACAAACATGTAACTCTATCATTGTTACAGAATAGTCTTAAACACTTTCTAATTTTTCATCAAATATTAAAGAAACAAGAACGAAGGCATATAAACAATCATTGAATCCAAATCACGACACTGGTCAGATTGTTGCATTCTTCCAAAAAAAAAGGAAATAACATAACAATTTGGAATCCTACCAAAACGTTACCAAATTAATTTCCTACTGATAGTTCATTATCAATAATATTAAATAAAGGAAGAGAAAGAATCAATCCATTCATACTTCCCTTTTACATAAGTTCATCACTGTACTGCCTTCACTTATGAGAACAGTCAACCAGTATATAAATGAACAAGTTAGACAGGCCGAAATCAAGATCACTGTTCTAAATCACGAAAATAGAAACCCAGCAAATCTCTTGTACAGCAACTAACACATCAACAATCCATAAATCAGTCTGATGTCCAAAACTAGTTTCTCCTAAACACAGTAAGGCTTTCGAACCAAGTTCGAAATCAAGAGCTTCAAGCGTATTGCTGTAATCAACAACTCTATAACATTAAGCCTTTTAAGGTTTCCGAGAAACTATGCTATGATGACCACACATTGATTCCAATTCATGTTCAGTCAATCGAACTGAACAAACAGAAAGGAACTTAGCATACTTATACTTTCTCAGTCTATCGGGCTGAACAAACGGAAAGGAACACCATCAATCGATCCCTACCTTGGTGCATGCAAATCCCTAGTGCAACTCACCCAAACAGGGCCAGAACACGAAAACAGTCATCAATGACGCATATAAAAAAATCAGACAAACAATCAAGCTCTTATTTCAACCAAGAAACCCGACTGTACTCTGCCAATAATTTAGCACAAATAGAACAGGTTGAATATGTAGTTGATCACCTAAGGAATCTGTACCACCAAAGCAACATGCAACACAAAGTACTCCAAGAAAATACAGAGGTCTTCAGTACAGATTTTCCCTTCAAGTCACTGGATCAACACTTAACAACTGTATATACACATTTTAACTTGAACAGTGACCAAAATAGAAATAGAACATTGAAACGTCTCCTCACAGTCGTTCGGAATTCAATCCTAATAAATCCACTAATTCACACTACATACTGATAACGGATTTGCGCCCATAATCACAAACCCAACAACAGTATAAAAATAGAATTAATTGATAAATCCTTCCATGCCATTCAAGACAAACATTCCGAATGAAACAAGTATAAGCAAATCAATATACTCATTCCAAAACAATGAAATAAACTGAGCTGCTTCGAAACCTTCGAACAATTTTCGCAAGGAAAGGCAATACATCCACATAAAGTCAATACTCAGTATTTACTACAATAACAGTAGCCACAAAACCTGTCTTTTCCACAAGGCTTCCACGACAATATAATAACAAAACTCAAGATGAATCTACATTCACAACAGTAGATTACTGTAAACGATTCAATCATGAAATCCACTGAGTCGTTAAAGACTACGGTAACTCAACAGTTGCCTATTCCAAGCCAGAAATTAGAAAACAATGAAACCCACAAAGTATCATTAGTCGCTGTTAACAAAACCACGACAGAGCTTCGAAAATCTTCAAAAGCACAGAACAATCAAATGGTACACCAGTATCATTCCCTACTGTCTCACAACAGCATTGACGATCAAAAGTCGACAGCAAAACAGTGATCTATACCCTTCACAAGTATATTCGACGGGCTCTCGCCAAACAGGCCGAGCATTCAAACCTTTATAAATATAAATCTCTCATATTTAAACCAGAAGGAATACACAACAAACAGAGTTGAAGTTCGATTTCAACAAACACCCAACAAGCGGAAATTGCCAAAAATCGAACCAGAAGAGATACAGAGCCAAAATCAACTAAATCTTCATAGAAAATTTATCTAATCTTCACAAACAAATGAACAGAGTTGTTTTAATGAAGACATTTGAAAGACAGCAAAATATTTAAAGGATAGGGCCTAACATGCCTGTATTTTGATCGAATTTCCGAAGAAGACAACAGGAAGAGCTCAAACTTCCTTTTCTTTTTCCCAAATACAGCGACCAACAAAATTTCGCTGTCCCATTTACAATATATCCTCCATGGCAGAGAAAAGAGCCAGAGAAATTCATTCTCGCCATGCAACTCAAAGAGAACTGGTGCGAAGAACCAGTAAACTAGCAGAGAGAGAGAGAGTAGACCGAAAATCGCGATACACCAAACAAACCTTCCAACTTCTCGTTTGCATGCCGTTTCGCGAGCTCCGGGCTCGACTCCCTAAACATTAAATGCCATTAAACCAATTTTCCCGCCTAATCTCTACTCCCACCGACCGCCAAAATTGGCGACAGTCCATCAAAATCTCAAGTTCATTTCAAAACTTAGTAATTGCCAAGTCTGCCAAGGTTAGCCGCCGCCTAAGCCTCCGCCATCTGCCTGTCCCTCATCCTTATCCTTCCCATTTATTGCCATAGAGAATAGCGCCCATGGTTCGCCACCCTTCAAAGGCCCCTTCCCATAAACTCTTAGTTAGCTAGGTTAGTATCTTAGGTTAGAGTTTTAGGGTAAGAACCATGCTAACCATTTTGCACTTAGTTATTATTTTAGGATCATAACACATAGCCTAGGTCTAGGTTAGACTAACAATAATCTAACCCCTAGGTTAGGTTATTGTTTTAGGTTACTAACCCTTAGTAATTCAGTTTGGTCCTTCTCCTGAAAACTCGGAGAGACCTGCATCATACTTTCTAGAACAGAGCCACTCCTGTTCTTATTACAGAATTGTATGTCAATGAATTATTACCTGGTCTTTAATCGAGACCTTCCAGATATACCAGATATCGGGAACCGTTTCATTTCTCAAGATCAGCCTGAGTCATACTCCTGACCAGCTTACCAAATGCTTCCATACCTTGCAACCTGTTCAAGGTTCGGGATCTAATTTTATCACTTCACAAAATTAAAGCATTACTTGGATCAATTCCTCTGGTCCAAGTCTAGATATTATTGATGAATACCTGTATAATTTCATTCCGTGATCAGATTAATATTCAGTCACAAGATGAAATAAATAAAAGAGTCTATTAATATTTTGACTCAGTCAAGATCTGCAATCTGCAAGAAATTTAATACATATCAAGCATGATTTCCGAATCGAGGTACACAATCCATTTCCTATATCCCAAAAAGTGGGAGTTACGAGCATGAACAATGCAACAATACCACTAAGATATGTTAACCAAAATTTATGGAAAAGTAAGTTATTAATATAAAAATAATATTGATACGATGTGCACAAAGGTAACAACAACACCTTTTGAAATCAAGGTAATGATTTAAATAAAACCAATGCTAAAGTATAGCAAGGAATTGTTAAGATGTGTGTTGCATAACATTACAATCTAGACATTTAGGAAGAGTTTTCAAGAAACAAGATGCAAGAATAAAATTGTGGTGATACGATACAATCAACATAAGAGTTCAAAGGGTATTTTAGTGAAGAAAGAAACAAGGCTAACTAAAATGATGATCTTGACTTGGATATCAAGATAAAAAAGGCAACCAATGATATGAAATTTTCCCACACACTTTATATGTTTAACAACTTAGCAAAAAAACAAGAATGGGTGTAAACGAACACAAAAGTGGTGAATATAATCAATTAACAACACATGTGTAGTCAATATTATATTGATAAAAAAAGTGTCAAATAAAGTGAAGAAATTAGATTAATTGGGGTTGAAGAGAGTTTGGGCTTCACTTCCGCAAATTTTCACCTTACCTTAGGGCGAGTGAAAAAATAAGAAAAATTAATGCTTCACAATCTTTGTGATGAATGATGCTATGTTTTAACTCTAATGGAGTCTCCCCTTATTTGACAAAAAAGGTTTTGATTGATATAGAAATTATCCATTGTGATGGCTCTCAACTAAAATTGGCTTTGATATGGTCAAAGTTGGCTCCTGGAGAAGATAGCTTCCTAGGTGGTTCGCTCAAATAGGTGTCATAAGTTATCTAATGCGAGATTAGTTTTCCAATGTTTCCCAAGGATTATCCTAGCTTTACTTTACCCCCTTTAAAAATAGTGAACAATAAATGCATTCATTTTGTGTTCTCACTAGGGTCGCGATACAGATAAATCTCACGTGTATACTAGTCAAGTACATGTGCGGAGCACCTCCCGTTCGTCCACAAGGCTCCCTCTTGTGTGGACTACTTTCACGTTCCTAGGAACACCCCCATTATTGGAGAGATCAAGGCTTATGCCAAAGGGGTTATGTCCTAGTTAAGTAGATGAGGCGTACCCTTATCGGAACCTGTAAATACAATGTGATGATTGTGTGTATTTTTTATCTTTTAGAATTAATGTGGTTTTCTTGTACACCATTTGACAACCTATAGAAAAAATGTATTAGTAGTTTTTGTTTCAAACACAGCATTCAAGTCCTACACGATGGATTTATTAGTTTTCCACCAATAAAAAGAGGATAAACCACCGTTTCTAATTCTCAAGATCATCCTAAGACGCAAGAGAAGAGAATATATGAATTAGAATTCAACTATGTAATTAAAAATGTAAAATACTCAATTTAAAAACGCAAAATCCGTTCATTTTAACCAAATATTACATTCTTTTCTTTAGTAACAAGTGTTTTTCTAAGCAATAAAAATATGTCAAAATCATTTATGATTCCCAACATCACCTAAAAGGTGCGAGGGAAGATCATACGCAACTATAATCTCCTACTAAGTATGAAATATTCATTAACCCTTAAACAAACCAAGTTATAAAAAAAGAATGCAAATATTCCCTAAAAATAGAAGTTAATCTATAATTAAAACATGAAAGGAGTTAGTACATCCATCCAGAAAATATGCTTTTACAAATTTAAAGTAAATCTCAAATCCAAAATATGATTCCTATGCTCAACTTATGGTATGTACACATATTTTAGGATGTGTACGCACCTCTGTTAAAATTGACAGTGGGCTAAATAGGTATGTGGCCAGAGAGTTGTGTATGCCTAAGTTTTGATTTGATGCATATGCTCGCAGAGTCAACTGGGTTAAATTAGAATCACTATCAGATGTATATGTTCAAGTTTGACCACCTATGCGTGGGTTTAGGTGCATATGCTAGCAAGCAGAAATATTGAAAAAACATAGAGGAGAGACTATATGTACGCTGGTAGAATGATGTATACATGGGACTTTAAATACATATTCTAGCTTGACAAAAACGTTGATAGGGTATGATTATTAACAACAAAATGTATAAGCTTAACTTATACCACATATGCTAGCATTTTGGTACCTACGCTCAAATTTGGGTGTGTACGAGCCCCTTACAAAAAAAAAATTTGTGTACGCCTATACTTGGAGATGATGTCAAAAAAAAGAGAAATGACATAGGAAACTTTAAAAAGCTCAAATTATCTCAAATGAAAGATTAACCCTCCCAATAAATCACATAAATGAGATCTAATGCATATAAAGATGATGAAATAAAATAAGAATATCAATCTATTTCATATTTTCATGATATGGGTTAGCAAAAACATGATAAATGAAACTAGAAAAATTCATAAAGATCAAAGGGACTATGATTCATGTCCCACCAGGTGTGCCATATGTGCTCATGTTTTAGTTATCTATGCAAAGAGGAATGAAACTAACAACTATTAGTTTCAAAAATAAACAAACTAAACAAGAACCATCATGCTTCAATCTTAACAAGATATAAAAATCAACATTATGTATTAGAACCTTGAAATAACTTCAAACTAACATGCTAACATTCATTCCTCTACTACTCTTTTGAAAGCTAAACAAGGATATGGATGTATGTAGATCCCTATCTATCAAATGGTTGATAGTTGTTGCTTGATTCAAGGGTATTAAGGATGGAGGTTCATCATGCCATGACTACAAGGCTTTTTGATTAAGTCCATGTTCTTCACAAAAATCTTCGATGGATGAATGCAAATAAATGATTCTTGGATCCACTCTAAAGGAAGATTTATCTAAGATGAATTTCCTATAGTTTAGGCTATAACCCTATAAAGGTGTAAGTATAAATGTTAGAGGAGGTTTCCTTTTATAACCCAATGGGTAAAAGAGGCTTTACATCCTATTAAATATGGGATAAAAGAAAAGATAGGTTAGTAATCACTAAATATGGTTAAGAGGGGTTGAGTTTACTTTAGGAGAGTTTAATTTGTCCTTTAGTGACTCATGGGAATTGAAGGGGTACATTAATTAAACCAAGGTGATTAATTAATAGGGGTGATATAGCTTTTAGAAGCATTTGAGGAGAAATTTTGATCTATGATATGAGAGGATTTTAATAAAATAAATGACAATTTATTGATTAAATAAAAGGGATTATTAATTAATTAAGAATAATTAATTAATCTAGCTAGAAAGGGGGATAAATTAACAGAAGGTCGTTAATTGTTGTTTTGAGCAACGAGAGGGCTAATTAATTGTCGTAATGAAATTAATTAGCGGTGATAGAGGATAAATGGTGTGTTATTGATGATATGTCATCAATTTGTGGGAAAGGGTACAATTAGTACAATTTAGTGTTTTGAATTATTAGATCCAAATTATAGGTATCTACATTTTCCCCTCTTTGGGTTGGCATAAAAAATGCCATTTAAAATATAGTAGAAAAGTACGAACACGTGAATTTTGAGGAGGAAAGGAAAAAGAAAAATTAGTGGTGAGAGGAATGCCCCCTCGAGTATCAATGGGGTGATGAAAGAGGTCGATCGAAGATTGAAAAGAAGAAAATATAAATAAGCAAAGGGAAGGGGAAGGATGCCCCAGGTGAATTAGATGAATAATGTTTATAGGAGAATGATATAGAAAGAAGAGTGAAGATGGGGAGAAAAGAGCAAGCTTTCATCCATTGTATTGAAACAAATTTTTATAGTCATCATATAGCCAAATATCTACATCATCGGTCCTTATTAAGATATAAGCATACAACAAAGCGTAAGGTGCAATGAAAAGCCATAATACAAAGTTATTGTCCATTGCTAAAAATGCCAAGTCAATGCAACATATAGAATGGAACTTACCTGGTTTTTCCAAAAACTTCACATCATCAAAAATATTATTTAGAATAACCTAAAATTTGGTATGAATCACCATGAAAAAACATGATCTAACTTTCCATGCTAACCACATATCTCATATATTCTTCAAAATCTCTAGCCATAGTGACTTACCTATGAAAAATTTCTTGTTTCTCACTTGTATCTTCCCAAGGACCTTAAATATGCATCTAACCTTTGAATTATGACCTAAAATCATCACACACCTCAAGTACACTTTCAATATTATTCTACCATGCTTCAATAAGAATCATCAGCTCCAAATCTTATACCTCTACATCATAGTGCTTTCTCTAAGGCCAAAAACATGTCTGGAATGACCTTACTCAACCATGAACTGACCATGATGACTCAATTAAGACCCATATACACTCATGACATATCATATGGACCATGTATTATCTAATGACACACTCCAATAAGCTTGGGAGACCTCATATTGTGACTCACCATCCTATACGATGCACTAGAACACCCTAGAACACTCCAAAATATTGATTTGACACAACCACTCATTCTTGATGCATGACACATGAATGAAATCATATGGGGACTCATACATCACCATGAAACACTTTAAACCCAATGGGAGTTTGACATCAATGACAACATAATCACACAATGACCAAATATTGAACCTTGTATCAATAAACATTTATTCTTCTTTGCATTCCTTTTCTAGAATCTATATTGTCTAATATATCTCTTCCAATGCTGAATATGAATATGTACTTGCACTTTCCATTTTTTACTTAATGATAATTATATAATTCTTCCATGTTGAAAATAGGTCTATCTTAACATTTACTCATTGAGGCACTCAATTTCTCATATGCATTCTCTACAAAAATTCACAAAGTTTTTCTAGGTATAATCTATATACACATAATATTTCACTTTTATTGACTATTTCTCTTCGCAAGCACTTTTAGTGCATTAACTTCCCAAAAATTGTATTATTAGGAATATTATCATGAATGAGGGTAAATAGAAACAATTACATTTGGATATTTTGAGTTTCGGGTACTTATGAGAGGGCCTCTATGTCCAATCCATGATATGATACCTCATATTATGTTTATACCTTTACAATCCTCTTTTTTAGTCTTCCTACATTATCACCTTACTATCCTCTTATAAATGCATCCATGTATACTTACAACACATATATGTCTTCATCATATAAAATTTTAGTAGCTCTAGATTCTTTCTCCATCACTTAAGATTTTCTTTAGGATCCCCTTATTAGAGAATCACATATACCTATTATTGACTATGGCTGATATTGTTTGAATTCTAATGCTTAAAAATTAGTGCATCAAGCATAGTCAATACCATTGGTTAGTTTTGCATATTACATTGCAATGAATGTTTGTTGATTGTCCACCATCACATGTGCTCGTTTAACTTCTCCTTGTAACCATTTTTCTCCCTGCAAACCAGTTATCTCTTGTATATATTTAGTACCTATATTTTTTTTAATCAAGGAATTTCATGATTTCTATTATATTACATTACAATGAATGTTTGTTGACTGTCCACCATCACATGTGCTCATTTAACTTCTTCTCCTTGTAACCATTTTTCTCCCTGCAACCAGTTATCTCTGTATATATTTAGTACCTATATTTTTTTAAATCAAGGCATTTCATGATTTCTATTATATCTTTTCCTTTAGTGGTATTAGAGCTCCAAGTGACTAGCAGCCTATACACAACATCAAGAGTGTATTTATCTTGAAAAAAAATATGTGTGGTGTATTTGACAATTATGTATGTTGTTTATTCCTTTGGATATTTTACTTGGACCTGATGTGGTATGCATGCTATGTGTAAATAGACCAGACACTTCCCACCGTCAAACCTACATCTATTTTTCTTGTTTTGATGTTTCTTTGGCACCAATTCATAACTACAATGACTTGCATGTGAAGCGTGCAAACTGGTAAATGACCAGTAGGGAAATTTATCATTGTCATTTTATTTAATTTTGTTGTGTGGAGAAATATATGTAGTGACAAGCCACATATTGGTCATCAAGTGTGCAACATGGAAAATAAGTTAGATATATTTGTTGTTGGTCGAACATTTGTAGTCATTTTTACACCTACCAAAGAACAAGGGAATCCCATGCGCATCGGCCTATTACCCAGCGGGCGCTAGGCACTCACTCGAGGAACACGAGGGAGATGATTCTCTATTTTATGTGAGTTGAGTGGGAAAACATCATCTATGATGCAAAATTTAAAGGAAGTGAATGAGAATGAGACATGCGAACATCATAGAGCTCAGAATGGCTCTATATCATTGCAGTCATTACATACAAAGATACTTTAACAGACTTAAGAATTGAATCAAAACATAAAGGAAAATGCATATGAATTCATATTCACTTTATAAAAATACATGAAAAGGAACTATTAAGAATCATGTATGAATCCGAACCAAGAAGGATCATATTCAATTAACTTGGTAACCTCATTACATTCATTAGGCTTACTACAAAATACCACATCATGGCAGATTGAAGTCATGTATCATAACTAGATCCATATCATATAGCTCTCAAAAATAAATTGCATACTCCCAAGCCCTTGACGATACATCCATTTCCTATGTTTAATCTACCCAGCCTAAATAGAGTTCCTTGTGGCATTTCTGTAGAGCTCTACTCTCTATTGATATTTCTTCTATTATATCTATCTCTCCATATATCTATATCTTTTCTTCTACGAGCACTTGTATTTATAGGCACCCTGAAGTGCCAACTCATCCTTCTATGGCCTCATATCCAACGCCAAGTGTCTAAATTTTGTCCTCAATGGGAGTATGCTCCTCCAGGCTTGAGCTCTCCACTTCTTTCCATGATGGTATTCTAGAAGCTTCCATTACAGGGCATATTCCTTCATATGCCAACCTGTCACCAGGCTGGCACCTTATCCATTTTGCATGTGTAGTTGAATCACACTTTTCTTGTGTCCTACCCAATATGCCAAATATGGCTAAGTCCTTAGACCTTGTATTTCGACATGTAACATGACATTTCTAAACCCCTCTTAGAACCCTAACTTGCACACCTTCTTCTTACGTGCTCATCCTTCAACCTAGGCCTTGCGTGCCCATGTGCCTCTTTGGACCTAGTAAATATTTAGGGGCCTAACATCACCCCACACTACACTATGTTCTCCACTCATGGGAATACTTCTCCAATGAATAAAGAATCACAATAGACCTAACATATTGGGAAAAAAGAATAAGGGGATGAATAATTTAGGCAAGAAGAAATAATGGGGAAATGACGGAATTATTGCAACAAGCTAGGAAATTTTTTTTGCAAAGTCAGACTCCAAATTTTTCCAGGCATCGACTTCATTTTGTGCCTCTCTAGTCAAGGTCACTGGACTAAGGTGCTCACCTCCCAACCCCAAACTCAATCCATCTCCTTGAGTGTTTATAGTGTCAACAATTTTTTCCAACTCCTTGCTCACATCCTCAAGCGCATCCATCCTTATAGTAATCTGTGGGTATAGCTCCTTTAGCCGGTTCTTGATTGTACCCCTTAGGGCATCAATAGCTTCTAACTTCTTTTCAACCTTGGCTAGGATTCTTTCCTGCTCTGATCTATTCCCTTTGTTCTTTTCTTGGAATTCTGTAAGTTATGTCTCATAGTTGGCAACCAGAATACTTGGCACTTTATCCCTGTTTGTGTAGTTGTCATATGTAGCCTCAGTGGTATGGGCAAAAATATTTACATCAAAAAGTAATTTTTTGTATTCAGCCATGATTTTTACTACCTTTAATTTATCGTCTTCTAGGTTTGCTGCTACTTCTTTTGCAGATTCGAAGGCTAGAGGTTGCCTTTCCATGGTGAGGATACGTGTTAAGTCTTTAAGGCACTCAAGGGGAGATCCATACTTTTGTGTGGGTGGTGTTAGTTTTGGATGCTTCAAAATAATGGAATTTTTGATGGATTCTACCTTCTTATGTACTTCGCACACACTTGCCTTTTCTTCTCTGAGTTCATGCTTTAGCTGAGTGCTAATCAACTCCTCCTATTTTAACTCCTTGGCCTTCTCTTCTAGCTTTGCTTCTATAATTATTATCCTGTCATTTCGTCCAAAGATCCTAGCTTTGACCTCCAATGAGACCTTATTGAACATGTTACATAAATGCTCATATGAAATCTATTGAGCATTTACCAAGGGGTTGTCTCCTTTTGATTCAGGCATTTTCATTAGTGCCCCCTAGCTTACCTTGAACTCTAGCTCGTTGATGTGGGACTCAATTTCCCAAGAGAGAATCTTCCTCGTCTGAGGGTACGTACCTTCTTCATCAAATTACTTCATTACCAAGATTTGATCTATTGGGATGGTACTTTGGAAACGCGCATGCAACACCTTGCTGGGATCATTAATGTAGCTCATTCCTTACCTCTAGATATCCATGTGATTTCCACCTATGCACGTGCCCTTAGGAATAATTACCAATAAACTGGGCCCTCCCATGTTGCCATGATCTTTCCCTGTGCTTTCTTCCTTATATTCTTCCATCACTACATTAGTGCTGCACTCCAATTCTTATTCTACCAAGGCCTCGATGATTTTTGTTGCTTCTCTTTTTGTTGCCTTGGTTACTTCTTCCTTTATGAGGCTTGGAGTTTTCTAATCTTGTGTGCCAACCTCTTCACATCTCTCCATGTTCTAGGCACCTTCCTCATTTTGGCTACCCTTGCACCGTATGAAAAGGAAATATTGTTCTTCTTCTCCACCATCTTCTTCTGAATCATGCACGCTGAAGTTAAGTGGCTCTTGGTCTCCTTCAGGATCATTTTATTCATCGTCATCCCTCTCACCTATGTATTTCTCTAAGTGATTTGTCTCATATGAATCAACTTCCTCCATCACCTTCTGTTTCTTCCAAACTGAGGATTCCAGTATAGGAGACTTTTCTTTCTCTTCCTCTTCCTTTGATGATTTCTCCTCTACGATAAGCTTTTCCTATTTTGGCACCTCCTCTTTGGATGGGAACCTCTTCCTATGCATGTATGTACTTGTTCTAACACTTGTTCCCAGGGTGCCTATTAATTTTTTATCTTGGGTACTTGGTTCCTTTTTTCACATTTCTTATGTCTTCTTTTTCCTAGGTGCGGTCTTCTTCCTACCTGTTAGGTCCTTAGGTATAGCTATCTCATTTTCAAGATAAGTGCCCTTCTCAAACTTGGGCCTTATCCGAAGGTATACACGTGTTGTGGACCTCCCTACAATAGTCATAGTTATGGTTTTCACCATTTGGACTTCATGTGACACATACTTTTCCATGTACATGCACTTGTTGGGGTAGACTAACGTCCTTTACATCTCTCTGTGGTCGTCGTCCAAACATCCAAGGTCAAGCTTTAACTTCTTGGACTCCTTGAACTTGTTAACTCCTGCCTAGAAGTATTAAGCTTTATAGGTGAATGGGAGCTTGCACCATGGGCTCATGTTTTCATTAGTCAATTTGAACCTACCTGTAGACACCAAATTTGTGTATTACAACCCCCTGTGCCCCGCATCTCATTTCACAACCTAACCTCATCACCTAAACCTTACACAATTATTTATTAATTACCTTATAATTAATAAATCCACATCGCCATACCTGCCACCCTCATTTCGCCACCTCATCATGACTGAGTCTTAACCCTAAACTAACCTAATTAAGACCTATAACTTGGTCCACATTCCACACCCATGATTAATGACCCCTCACCTTGCACCCAAAACCGACCTTATAGTCACTTGACCAAGCCCACAACTAATCCCTCGGGAGAAAAGGAGGGAAAGTTGGCTATTTTACTAAAAATAGCCCACTTTGACCTGACCGATACCGGTTCCTACTCGACCACTGTCGGTTGCTCATAACCGCCATCGGTTCCCTGTAAATGACCACTTCCAACCAAAAACAAAGGGATCGGATTTTCATTTGATAAAAAAAAAGAGGAGAAATCATTCGAGAGGATCCGGATTTGTTTGGGCCGAGCAGAGACAAGTGAAAAAACAAGAAGAGTTTGCAGACAAGGACATCAAGCCCAAGACTGCAACAGAATAACCAGAGCCCCCAGTAACACTCATCCGAGCATCAGAAGAAGAGATAACTCATCTTGGATTGTCAGATCATCCAACTTGGGTCCTGTCTTCATCGTCATAGTCCTGAAACCTGCATGTACATCAGGGACGAGTAAGTAGTGTTTTATATGATTCTAAGCACCATTTTCTTGAGCCTGTTGATTGATTAATAATTATAAGCTTTATGCCCAGATCTACCACCTAGCAGCACATACTGCACTTAACCTTCATCCCATACATCTTTGATATTGTCCAAAAGACTATTTTATCACACTTTGAGCCTTCCCTGTCCTCCCATTATTCCCCTAAGCCATCCACCAATCTTAATAACCCCACGATCACCTTGTAATCAACCTCTATCTAGAAGCACTTAGATTGCTGACCCTACCAGTGTCGTTTATCCCCCACCGGCGGTGGTTCTTTAACCGCGGTCGGTTACCCAGTGAACAGCGTTGGTCACTGTGACTTATACCCCGAAACCTTTTTCTCACCTATTTGTCACCTAACAACCTCGAGATCCAGTCTAGTTTATCCCTATAACTCAACCTGAACATATCAACGACTAGTAACCGAACAAACAACGTGACACTTTATTATTGATAATTTAGCTTCTATTGCTTTGTAACGAGATACCTAAATCGGGATTTTGCAATAGCTTTCCTTGTTATCATTTGTGTTAATTCGTATTAAAAGGGGAACTGACCACCTTTGAAAGGAAGTTTTATATTTCTTGGGCCTAAGGCAGCTCCCTCATTTATTGTCTAATTAAAATTTGGTGGTCCTGTATTCTTACTTGCAGGTAGTCCTTCCAAGACAAAAAGGAGTTCTTCGCAGTCGATCTGATCTCTCTCTACGGTACGTGCACACCATCTCAACATTTAACAGGTATTCCTCCTAGCCCTAACCTTTATCTGTTTCTCAAAGGAATGAAAGGATAGAAGCAAGTCTATTCCTGCACCGCCAAGACATTCCGCGCGAAACATTTTGGCACGCCCGGTGGGACCCATTTCAGGTTTCTATTTCTCTTGTTTGCTTTCGTTTCAGGGAGGCATACTTGCTTGTTACTATTTTTCTTATATTTAGTAAAGATAATTTGTCTTGCTTTCCTAGTTTTGCATTAGTGAAATTTATCTTATTTGCTTCATCGAATATCATTTTCGATTTGGGTTTAAAACACATGCATTACATTCTTGCTTGTTGTTTTCAATTCTAGTGAACATAGACTAAGTAACAGGTCGTACACGTGGGGGTGATTTCCACGGTGTTGACAGGAAATTAATCTTAATTTCACTGCACAACACATGCTGAATCACTTCATAATTAACACAACAGCTCAAAACATCCCCCCTTTTCTGCGGTATTCCTCCACCCGATTGAGGTAGCCTTATAAGCCAAAATAAACTTGACATTTCCCTTAAGTCTTTTGTTTAGGATTGACAACATTCTGCGCGTATAAAGGCATAAGCCCAAATTGATTAAAATTAACCCTAGGGTTAATCTGTCTGGATTTGCATGTGCGTTCTTGCTTGTTTTCATTTCTGTTTTCTCTGTCATACACTATCTTCTGTGATCCACCTACAGAACAGTTTGGTAGGCATGTACTAATCAGTGTTGTTAAAAATCAAATCAGCAACTTCTTACTATTTTTCTTACACCAATCTATCTTACACCGACATTGGTTAACTAACCAACGTCAGCTACAGTCCTGACCGACATTGGTTATCAGACCGATATCGGTTACTGTCTTTTACAGTTCCTGACAAACCAACAACCTACCAATTTCAAAACATCTCTGTTGCCCGTTTCTGTTCCTAATAGATTGAAACCCTACTGTGTACTCCTATCCATGGTTGTTATCACTCGAAAGCAAGCCACCACCATGGTTTCACATGCCTGCTCTGTGGCTTTGCCTGAATCACCCCCTTCACATTCTGTGGGGAATTCTACAGATACTAGCGAGGTTCCTAAAATTCCTGTAGGAGATAAAGAATTTCACCAAATTCCTGGATGCTAATTTTGATAACGATGCATCAATACTATTTATCTCAAGTCCCTGACCGGACACCCTATGGTTAACTCCTGATGTTGGCATGCCTAAAAATCATAGTTGCTCATTTAGCTCCTTCTCCGCTTGATAACTTTTCTAAGCCTTTCGCATGTCTGAGAGGAAAGTCTCCAAGCTCTGAGAAAATGAAAAAAGAGGTTGCAGAAGGCACAGATAGGCTTGATCCTTTGGAAAAAATCTTGGGTAAAAAATGTCACTACCTCCGACTAGCTCCTAGGGGCAGTCGGGACATCTTGCAGACTATTCCAGGCATGAAGTAAGCACAAACAGCCCGCAAAGCAACAGGGAGCTTTCCTGGGACAAAAGCTACGCGGCTGGCGCGAAATGCTCATTTCGACCGAGAAAAAATTTGCTAACTGCTAACAGGACGCAAATAGGACATCCCTATTCGGTTGCCTCAACAAAGGCGCGAACCGGCCGAATTGGCTGAATCAAGAGTCAACCCCAGTCATGAAGCAAAGTGGTGACAAGTGGGTCAAAAATGCCTCCGTTTACCGGCCGAATCGGCACGACCATGAGTCTCAGAGGGTCCAACTACTGATTCAATTAAGGGACATCTGATGGACAAATGGACGCGAAATCTGCCCGAACCGGCTGAAATGAGCACAAAGGGCACCAAATCAAATGGGACATCCGGATAAATGGAGGTGAAGTACGTCGAAGGAGCCGAATCAGCCAAGGACTTCAGTCAGAAGGTGCCATTCGTGTCCTCCACAATGGAGAATTAGTCAAAAGGTCACCTGTTTTAACGAGTTATCGAGGACACTGAACCAACACTTGTGATCATTTAGAAATGGCTACCATCTGATTGCTCACGACGACGCTTTACTACTCCGCACCTTTCCCAAGTAATTATCAAAAGGAAAGCCCGCGAAAGACGTGAGGAGAGAGAATTAACTCAACACTCAATCAGCACTTGCCACGTAGCTCGTCCAGATCTGGCTTGGAAGATTTCGGGATTAACATTTTTAAGAAAGTATCGTATCACAGACCTCTGTTCCGTGCCGACTAAGTCTTGAAGAAAATCGCCATATCGTAGATTTCGATCCACGATGGCGCGGCCTTATCAACCAACGTTACATATGCCTATACCTCAGACGAAAAGCTGTATCGAGACTGCTCTTCATGGATTCTGGGATCAATCTCAAGTCTTTGGTACCAGTCTGAAGAGAGAAACTTAAAGAACAGCTCTGACGAGGCCTTGTACTATGGCTCAGAAGCAACTTTTCAGAGATTCAACCCGTTTTACGATGAGAAATTGCGGTTGCATTCTTCTTCTGCACGGACAAGAACCCTGACATTTTCGAGCGGCCAAGATTCCACCAATAAAAACCTGGGTCGCATTCAATCCTCCACCCATCGACTGCTTCGAAATCAAATGGCAGGGTCATGCACGCGTTGGTAAGATCAAATCCTATGCCATCGTTTAATGCGTTGGTATTCAATGAGGAAGGGGCTATACACGTTTTCCCACGTTTCTGTCCCCTGGGCTACGACTCCCATGCAATGTAGAAAGCCAGATGGTGTGGCTCATTTTAAAAAAGGTTGTTCATTCTCTCTGCTCGAGCCATTACCTTCCCTTCTTTTCTAAACTCTCACTCCGGGTTGAAATGGAGTTCGACTCGTGCCATCCCTTGCTTTGGTACAATGGCGAATGACTTTTGCTAACTTCCTTACCGCGTGAATGGACATGATGTTCTGTGCAAACTTCTGAAGCAACAAAACGTGTTTTGTGATGCATCTGTCCATCCTTTCTCGTTTTTTGCTTGTTTTCTTCTTGCCTCTCTTCATTGCAGGTATTTGTGCATGTCTAAATGTTCATTGCAGTTCTGGAGCTGTGTTCATGGAGTTTTGGGGACATCTTCTGTGTGAAATCTATCCTTGGGCCTGTGATGCATCTGTCCATCCTTCCCATTGCTCACCTCTCTTTGTCCCATGGCAGTTTTGATAGATGTTCAACACCCTCCTTCTCTGGTGTATCACCGTTTTAGTGTAGGCTTTTGCTGTTTTTTTCCTTTCTCTCTCTCTTCTCTCTGTCTCCTTGGCAATGGTGATTAGGATTAGATTAGCTTGCCTGCACTGAATAGCTCGTGGTAGGTAGTTTAGGAGCAGGAACCAGCCTTCTGTTCCTGATAGATTGAAACCCTACTGTGTACTCCTGTCCATGGTTGTTATCACTCGAAAGCAAGCCGCCGCCATGGTTTCACATGCTTGCTCTGTACCTTTTCCTGAATCACCCCCTTCACATTCTGTGGGGAATCCTACGGACACCAGCGAGGTTCCTAAAATTCTTGTGGGAGATAAAGAATTTACCAAATTTTTGGATGCTAATCCTAGCGCTGTACAGTACTATTTGTCTCATGCCCTTGACCGTACACCCAACGGTCAACTCCTTGTTGGCATGCCTATCAGTATAGTGCTCATTTAGCCCCTTCTCCGCCTAATAACTCTGCTTTTGCCTTCCGCATCCTTAGTCCGTCGCCTACCTCAGCAGCTTCAGGGGTCCATACGGCACAGATTGGCTTTCCTTTGGTTAATCTTGGGCCCAACATGTCATTACCGCCGACTGCTCCTACCTCGTCTCTCTTGCAGACTGTTCCATTCTGACTTGCTCTCTACCACCTATCCACACGAGCTTTCCTTCTCAAGCTCACCCACCTTTTCATTTCCACACACATATCCCGGTAACCTCAACAGCTTATATAGGACATCCCAATTCGGTTGCCTCAACACATTCGTCCCTCCATACCTTATCAACATTTAAACCCCACCATTGTCTAGCGGTGGCCCTTGGCCCAATTTGCCTCCGTTTACCACAACCACAACCATCATCTCATCCAACTACTGATTTAATTAACAAATGATGGACCAAAATGCAAAACCTGGAGGCTTATGTTTCAGGAAGTCGTAGCGCCTTTGACATACGAGCAAGTTTGTCGGGAGCCTATCCACACTTCAATCCCCCTTCATTCATATCCTCCTCAATGGGAATTACCAAATTTACCCGTTTTAACAGTAAGGAGGACCCTCAACAACACTGCGATCATTTAGACATGCCTGCTATCTGATTGCTCACGACGACGCTTTACTACTCCGCACCTTTCCCATGTCCTTATCAGGACCCGCCTTGGAGTGGTATAGTGCTTTAACCCAGCACTCAATCTTCTCTTTTAACCAGCTAGCCCAATCTTTCTTGGATCATTTCTCCATTAACATTGCCAAGAAAGTATCTATCACTGACCTCTATGCCATCCGAAAATTTGAAAATGAATCTATAACAGATTTTGTTGGACGATGGCGGGGCCTTATCAACCAACTTACGTATGCCTTGCCTCAGACCAAACTTATCGAACTGTTTACGTGGGCCTGCGCTAAGCACATCTCTCCTACCCTCCAAATTCAAACTTTCCATACATTTGACGAGGCCTTTACTATGGCTCGAAAACTAGAGATTCGAGCCTTTAGAGGAAGAGAAATTGCGGTTGCGCAACAAAAACCCCACTTTCTGAACCCAAGATTCCACCAACAAAACCCAACACCACCAATCCTCACCCATCGACTGCTTCGAAATCAAAAGGGGGCCATGCACGCGGTGATGGTCGAATCCCAACCACCGTCTAATACCCCGCCAAAACCACCTATAAGTATTAAAGTAGAGCCCATCAACTACACTCCCTTGGGGAGAACATATGGTGTGATATTGGAAAAATTGCTCAAAGCAGGAGCCATTACCTTACCTCCTGTTTAAACCTCATTCCGGGTTGATTCCACTCGCGCCCATACCTTCCTGGTACAAAGAAAATGACTTCTGTAACTTCCACTGCGTGAAGGGACACAGTCATGAGAACTGCAAGATGTTGAAAAACATAGTGCAGGAAATGGTTGATGCGGGGGATATAGCCCTCGATAATCCTAACGCCCCTGCTAACCGAAATTTGAAAATATTCAACAAACCATTCCCGAATCATTCTTCTAACAGTAAACTAAACCAAGATATCTTAGCCGAGGAGAGTGTTCATGAGATCCATGCAGTCTTCAATTCCCAGCCAAAGACCTCTATCGAACAAATTCTGAATCAAACCTCTTCACTAACGTAGGAAACTGAACCCCCTTCCTCACCATCAAGACAAACTGAAATCCTTGTTGTTCCTTTACCCATCAAGGAATTAACTACCCAGAGTTCCCTTCTCAGAAATGAGCCTTCTTACACCACATCCTTGCAAGACTGTGAGCAGATGTTATCTAATTTATCTATTTCCCAGACGTCTCCTTCTACCATTCTTGCTGTACAAGAGGAAGGCTCGCCATTCTTTTTCTCATCCTTAGACGAGCAACCTTTTGAACCGACATCACCACATTCTTTAAACATGATAGATCCTCTCAAACACACCCCTCCTACCTATTAGTCCTTTCATCACCTAAATCTTCTCAGCAACCGGTTGATCTCTTAACGCCCATTGATACAGTGCCTCATATACCCCTTGTATCACACCCACAGTGGACCGGAATCACAACCCACCTTTCTTCCATACAAAAGTTCCTATTCACATGTGAGGACTGTAATTCCACAGAAGATAGACAGGTCCTATGGGAACGTTTGAGTACACCATATTCTACTCAAATGCAAATGACCGATCCTGATGCCTCCACCATATACCCGAAGTGTTTTACAGAAGCTTAAAATGCCCCATGTCCTCATCTTCACCCCCCTCATCTCTACCAAATACCTCGTCCACTTCTATTAACTTAGCCAAATCTTCCCCTACGCTTGGGACCTCACCCATACCTAGTCTAACACACCATCTAAGCGGCTTGATTTATCTAAAAATAAAGCCATCCATCCCATTAGGAGACAGACTCAATCTCCTCAACCTATTCCTCTATCACAACTAAAACCATCATCGTCACACCTACCTTCCATATTGGGACCCCATCCCTCTACCTTACATCAATATATCATACCTCCTGCGTTTTCTTTAAAGCGACCTACACCTTCTGCACGCATACAGAAATCCAAGGGTATAGCAACACCGTCACCCCGCGTATCCTATCCACCTATCAACCCTAAACAAATTCCATCATCAAAAGATTTGTTTTTCGGTCACTCCTATTTCTCCGTGGTTGTTTTCTGATATCACATAATCTGTGGCCTCATCATCCAACTAGCTAAACATAGCTTCTACGTCAAAGAAACCACGGTTAGTTAAAACCCATTATCAAAACTCCTTGGCCAAACCACCCCCCATACAAACCAACCACACTACGTCATCACCAGAATCGCCCAGTCAATAGCCTCATTTTCCTCTGGACTTTGACCCACTCAAAGGGTCTTACGCCAAATCCTTGCTATGTTAGTAGAGAATGTGACAATTTCCCTACCCCCACTTAGACCTTATGATCCATTTAACCTCGACCAATAGGTTACGATGAGTCTAAAATCTGCGCTTACCACCGCACACCAGGACATGACGTAGAGGGATGCAAAGCATTGAAAGCCATATTTCATTAGTCACCTCTCTCAGATAGAAAAGTTAAGAAAGACAACTTACGAAGAGAGAGACCTTAGCTTCAATTCCGCTCTCCTCTACCACCTATCCCCACCTCACCAAGATCTATCATTATTACAGCCCCCAGCTCTCGAAAACCATAACCTATCCCTACCATCTTCCTCCTCTCATATTCACGAGATCAATATGATTAGTGTTGCTACTTGAGAGCAGAAAAACAATGGGAAAGCGAAAGAAAACACACCCGCGACATCTCTTTCTCCGTCAAACATCCCGGTTACACCACCACCTAAAGTGGTTATTCGTAGACCCGCCTATCCCGTCTCTAATGGCATTGCCCACCGAACTATGATCAAACAGCTTCACCAATCACCTATAAAAATGACACTGTATGATCTCATTCAGACTTCTGAATCTCATCGACAAGCTCTCATTGAAATCCTTCAAGGGATAGAGATTTTACCTAATGAAACCTTACCTGTTACCTCTATTCTAACACCCAATCACGTTGCTTCGCTCACCAAACAGTCTATCTCCCCAACCACTTCTGTCTCTGTACAGCAAGCCGCTGCTGTCAGTTTCTCCGAAGATGAAATTATCAACTTTGGTGCTGAAGATCCTAACCCTGCTCTTTTCATCTCAGTGTACGTTTCGGGATATTCAGGTACGTCGTGTTATGATTGACGGGGGCGCTAGCCTAAACATCATCTCTTCAAAAGCCTTCCAACAAATGAATATCCCTTCTAGTTGCATGTGTGCCAACCCCATCATGTTGCAATCATTCAATGATGCTATTACTTCTACTTTAGGCACCGTGATCCTTAACATTCATGTAGGACCATGTACTCTACCCGAACTCTTCTACGTCCTTAAGGGAGAGTTCCAATACAATATGTTGTTAGGCCGCCCTTGGATCCGGGCTATGGGGATGTGTTCCCTCCACTTTACATAGATGCATAAAATTTGAGTACGAGGGGAAGTCCTACACCGTAAAAGCTGATCCTCCTCCACTTTAAAACTTGCAATATGTTGTATCGCCCTAATGATGTGCTTGTACCAGTTAAGACACCCGTTCATCCAACCCAGCCATCCACTTCCAACTCACCTACACCTTCAACCAGTGAAACCACTGTTACAAATATTACTTCCCTTTCCTGCAGATAACATCCCAACCTACGACCCCTTAGTAGATGTTTTTCAATGCCTTATGCTGGGGGGAGTACCTCCTATATAACGTTAGTTCTTTCCATACCCCGTAGGAGTACGGACATTTACATGCACATCCCACCTACGATTGTCGCGTGGGGGGAGGTAATCTCTTACGCACCACCCCATTACCGCACCAACCTAACGTATGGGGGTGTTGACACATCCTCCGTTACCCCTGAACCTCCTCTTGGTGTGGTTTCCTTCCAATCTGATTTTCAATACTTGACAAATCATCGTTTCGCCCTCACCTTCTTGACTCGTTGTGCTTGGAAAGGCTTTGGTTTTGGTCTTTATGAACAAGACCGACATACACTCATTCCCGTGACCACACGCAAACACAATGATCGTAGTGGTCTCGATTTTCCTGAAAAACACCTACACTGGAGAAACCTCGTGTCAGTTGTATCCTGGAAGATGATGATGTCACCCCTACCAAACCATCATCACCCACTTTGCCATCATCACCCACAGAGTTGATAGACCCTGAATCTATCCCTCCTAACTTTTGTTTTTCATAAATGCTATCTTCATAGGTCCTCTCACTTATCAACGTGATAATGAGGACCCATCTTCTCTTCCCCTTCTGTATCCAGACATGATCGAAGAGGATTCGCCTTCGATTAATGTTGTTGAATGCCAGGATGACGACTCTATCCTCACTTACCTTGGGGCGAATGACTCCTATATTCAACGCGCCTTACCGTCTGAAACTCAAACCATATTGAATGAGTTGACTATAGAAATCAACATCCACACAGAGAAGGATCCTCACGTTGTGAAGATCAGACAATCCCTTAACACATCAGAACAAGCCGCCTTTACTACCTTTCTCCGTACCCGCAACCAAGCTTTCGCTTGGTCCTACGCTGACATGCCAGGAATTGATCCTACCATTGCCATCGATAAAATCACCCTAAACCCTGATTCCAAACCAGTCAAACAAAAAACTGAGAAAAATGCATCCACGCATTGCCCTCTTGGTCAAAGAAGAGCTTCAACGACTCCTTTCTGTTTCCTTCATCTTGCCTATTGACTATCCTCAATGGATTTCTAACATCGTACCTATCACTAAAGCGACGGGGGGAATTTAGATATGCACAGATTTCAGAGACCTTAACCTCGCTTGCCCCAAAGATGAATTCCCCCTCCCAAGTATTGATCAACTTGTTGATCTCACTGCGGGCCATGAAATGCTTTCTCTCATGGATGGTTTTTCGGGATACAATCAAATTTTAGTAACCCCCAGTTGATCAACATAAAACTACCTTCATAAATCCTTGGGGAACCTTCTGTTATCGTGTCATGCCATTTGGCCTTAATAATGCTAGTGTGACCTATCAGCAGGCTATGAATTACATTTTTCATGACATTATGCACACTATCCTTGAGGATTATGTTGATGATCTTCTTGGAAAATCTAAACATCGCAGTGAACATCTTGATGTTTTAACCATTATTTTCGAACACCTGTTATAATATTCAGTCTGGCTTCAACCAAAGAAATATGTCTTTGTTGTTCTTTCAGGAAAACTTCTTGGCTTTATTGTCTCTTTGTGTGGCATTGAGGTCAATCCATCTAAATTAAAAGCTATCCTAGAAATGCCCTCACCCAAAAACCTCAAACAATTGCGTAGTTTGCAGGGTAAACTTCAATCCATCCGGCGTTTCATCTCCCAACTCTCGGATCAATGTCAACCTTTCCATCACTCTTCTTAAAAAGCACATTGCCTTTCAATGGAGTGACAGAGTGTCACCAAGCCTTTGAAGCTCTCAAAGCCTATCTCTTGCAGCCACCCGTGCTTATTCCACCTCAGGATGATCGCCCTTTCTACCTTTACCTTTCTACCACTGACCATGTTATAGGAGCCATGCTCGCACATCGAGACTCGAAATGTCGAGAACAAGCCATTTATTATATAAGTCGTACTCTCGTGGATTACGAGACTAGGTATACACATGTAGAAAAATTGTGCCTAGCCCTATCATTCGTAGCCATCAAACTCCGACATTACCTCCTAAATCACAAAACTTTTTTCATCACTAACACGGACCCCATTCATTATATGTATGCCAAACCACATCTAAACCAATGCATCGCCCAATGGCTTATGCTCCTCACCGACCTCGACCTTGAGTTTGTACAACAGAAGTCAATCAAAGGACAAACTATTGCGGACCAACTTGCGGAGGCCCCTTTACCTGGGGAAAAATTTACCAATTTTAATTTCCCCGACAAACTCATCACTACTCTTTCACTCAGGGAGGATTCATATCAAATGACCCTCTTCTTCGATGGATCCAAATGCCAGTGCGGTGGAGGGAGCCAGCAATTGTTGTCATCCCTCTTGACGATGAACCTATGCCTCTTTCATTCCGGCTCAATTTCCCCTGCACTAATAATACAACGGAATACGAGGCCCTCGTTTTGGGTCTCCAGGTTGTATTACACTTAGGTGTCAAATCAATTAATATTTTTGGCGACTCTCAATTGGTAGTCAATCAAGTTATGAGCATCTACCAATGTAAGAATGAGGAACTTCAAAAGTACAAACATTACGTGGATTCATTTTTGACCTCATTTACTTGTTATTCTATCCAGACCATTCCCCGATCCACTAACAAATTTATGGATACTATGGCTTGCTTAAGCCTCGTAAATTCTTGCCTCACCAACTGACTCTGACATATTCGTCTTTGTCTAACAACTTTTTACCCCATCCTACTCAGCCGCTGTTGTTTGTATGATAAATAATGTGTCTGCTAATTCGCAGGATACTTGGGTACCACCAATTTCACAATTACCTTACAACCTCTGTTCTCCCACCTAACCTTACTAGTAATGGCAAACATTCTTTTCTTAAAAGTGTTTCTCATTATGTTCGTCATGGGGGGACTCCTCTATAAATGTGGCTTTGATGGCATCCTTCTTTGATGTCTAACCGGCGAGGAGGTCACCTATACCATCCAACAAGTCCACGATGTTATTTGTGGTGGACATTTTATTGGCCTTACCGTGGCTAAACGAATCCTTCGCCTAGGTTATTATTGGCCTACTCTTAATAACGAATGTTATGAATATGCTAAGCGTTGTGTTATGTGTCAACAACAAGCCAACCTTCAACATTCTCCTAGCCATCCACTATAGGTCGCACAAGATCTTTGGCCTTTCTCACAATGGGGTTTAGACCTTATTGGTGAGATTCACCCGCCTTCTTCACAACATCACCATTGGATAATCACAGCAACCGAATATTACACAAAATGGGTGGAGGCCATTCCACTCATTTCAATCAAAAAAGAAAAAATTGTCGAATTCGTTAACCATCACATTATCTGTCGTTTTGGTATTCCTCATCGCCTAATAACAGATAATGGTAAATCTTTTAAAAATAAGTTGTTACAAGACCTTTGTGACAACTTTGGTATCAAATTTAGTTTCTCATCACCTTACTATCCGCAGGCCAATGGTCAAGCTGAATCTTTTAATAAAACCCTAACCAAAATCCTCATGAAAGTTGTCAATGAGTCCGGAAGAAATTGGCATGATCATATTCCCTTTTCCCTTTGGGCTTATCGTACTAGCATTCGTACCTCCACAAATGCCACACCATTTTCTTTGGTATATGGTACCGAGGCTGTCTTGCCTCTCGAAATACAAATACCCTCACTCAGAATATCTCTCCAGGATATTCTCACCAATGATGATTTCTGCCAAGAGCGGTTAGCCCAATTAGAGCTTCTTGACGAGTGTCGTCTTACGGCTCTTGATCACCTTCAAATCTACCAAAAACGCATCAAGCGTGCCTATGATAAACGACTTCATCAGTGTACTTTTAAGGTTGATGATCTTGTCCTAAAAGAGAATCAACATGTAACCAAACTAGAAAAGAGTAAATGTGGAAAATTTGCTCCTAATTGGATTGGGCCTTACATTATCACTCACACTTACAGATCAGGCACTTATCGTTTAGCTTCGCTTAATGGTAAACCTGAGCCTGAGCCCCTTAATGCCTTGCATCTTCGACCATTCTACTGTTGAAATTAGTGTTATATCACTTCTTATCTACCTTACGCTCGTCCCTTGAGCTCATTTACCACCGCATACACTTTGTTTCTTACATCTCAAAATCAAATCAAGCTCACATGGTTTGATTATCACCTCCCCTTAAAAGATGTCTTCCCCTTTTTAGTCTAGTCCATGACTTCAAAGTATCAAAATAACACATTCTTAATTAAAACACTTATGGGATTTTCTTGAGTCAAACTTCCTACAAAAACTAGATGCTTTATGCCCAACGGATATCTAGACCTCTAAATTATACAATAGACTGCTCCCTTGAAGGACATCTATATGCCAAACTATTGCTACTATTATATATAGACTGCTCCCCCGAAGGACAGCTATACATAAACACCGCATCTGCTACTATAAATAGACTGCTCCCTTGAAGGACAGCTATACACAGTTAGCCTTTATCAGAAGCTTCTTGCATTGCTCAGCTTCGTAAAAGACCTCAAGAACAACAAAATACATATCCCATGTAGACTTCCCGCATCGATCGGTCTATTTCCAGCAAAATAAAATAAAAATAAAAGCTGTATTTCAAAACACTTTTGAGTCATGGACTAGTCTATTTAGGTTTGATTCTCTTTTGTCAGAATAATCATCTTATAATAAGTTCTCTGCACCCTCGCCCACATCAACCACCTCACCTCCCCATTTTTCAAAGAAACAAAACTCAAGGGACGTGACGTATATCCGATATATGGTGATTATACCACTCTTTTCACCTATCGACTTCTCGCCTATGCAAGGTACCTAGGGATTCAAGCTCATCCTATATTAATATGTGGTTTGTTTAGCTCTTCTCAATTACGGGACACTCTTGCCTCTTTTTCTCGGCTCTAGGATTGTGTGTTGACCTTAATCAGGACATGATTCCCTAATATTCGGGTATGCTAACATTCGCTTTACCCTACCAACATCAAATTTTTACCAACCAACAAAATTGCCTAACCACAACCAAATTGCCTGAATTCACCTCTCCCTGATCCTAAGGGAGAACTACATCGGTCTGAGGCCCTTCCTTGCTTTGTGCAATGGGCTATGTAGGCAGCACTTAGGAGACATGGGGTCTCCCAAGGTTAGCTCGACCATCCCCTACCATACCCTATCATGTATTTTAAATATAAATATTTTTTGTGTATTTCTATTTGCCAACGTTCCTCTTTATCCTTTTTCAAAACAAACAAAAACAACATTTAAAACACAACCATTCTTATTATTATCACCACTCAAAAGAACATACATCTTTAGTTTTATTTTAGATGTTAAACAAATACATCTTCTCTATCATCGACTCGCAGGTCGGCATCCTTATTTCTTCTTATATTCCTATAAAATTCACTTAGACGCTTGCACCTCCTCCCGAATTAAGTGGTGATCGTGATCGTTGATGCCCCTCAGCTGGCCTCTCCATCCTCAAAGGTGCCACTGCCATTGGTTCCTCCCATTGATCCGCCAACATCTCCTGTAACATAAGAATACGTCCTCTCGCATGGAGGAATCTTGCCTCCAGTCTCTCCACTCATAACTGTGAAGCCTCTAACAATCCCATTGTCTCATTCACCTGTGTTTGAAGCTGGCGAGCTAAATCCTGCAGATGATCTCTCTCCGATGTAATCATAGCTATGTCGGGGCACTCACGTGCACCTCGCAGCTCGGCTACCCACCATACTCTATACGCCTCTGTCGTTCCCGCATCCATAACCCTACGATCGGCTGCTATCTCTTCTGGCCCTTCTGGAGGTGTAGGCCGGGGAGGTGAGAATGCTGCCTCAGCGTCGATTCTCATGTATGGTCTATATGTCATAGGAATATCCTGAACGAACCCAAATTTTCACCGCACGCGATCTAGAGGAATCCTCTCGTACTCACCCGGCCTATGCCCTGCAATCCACCTCAATCGCTCTACACCCCTCAACTCCTCAGCTATGTGCTCTGTCACCATATAGTTCCCGTACAGCCTCCAAAAAATATCCGCAATCGTCACCATCTCCCATACCTGTCTCTAATACTCGATGTCATCTATCATGGCCTGGGATCTCGCTTCTTGTTCTGTCTGGACCCATCTTCTGAATCCCAACCTTTGCACTCCTGCCTCTCCCGACTCAATGGGTCGGCCTATTGGACGCACACAAAAAATATGCTCATAGGCCCAAAAATGTAATAAGTATGAACCATCCAGCATCATCCTGTGTTTTCACTTGCATGCCCATAAACCCCTATATAACTCTGCCAGATATGCGGGTGCCCATGCGAATGTCACGCTCATTTCTATCATTTCCCAAATAACACTCATCAATGCTTTGGGAAATCTTCCACCTTCCGCCCTCGGCAATGCATAATACCCCACCGCTATCATTAATAGCACGGCCAACCTTGTTTCCTCAGGATGTGTTGCATACATTGTACCATACGTAAATGATAAACCTCGCTATGTCAAATCTCATGCAGCTGACCCAAATAATGTTGTTATCGCTGCCCGCCCCGCGCTGGGCAACGCCTGATATACTATTTTTCCTATCATTGGGAGTCTCAAAATACAGAACACATCTTCCAAAGTCACTGTCATCTCCCCTGTGGGTAGATAGAAGGTATTCTTTTCTGGATTCCATCTCTCAATCAACGCCTGCAACATAGCATGGTTACGCGTGATTCTTGAATAATAGCGGATCCCACTTAACCCCAACTGATTTATCAATGCCCATTCAGCTGGTGTTACATCCGCTCGGATTCGTGACAATAACGCTGGCACAGTATCATTCATCCTTAACCTTGCTTCTGCCTGCATACATCAAAACGACACATAATTATTCAAAAGAACAAATCTCTACTGGTTTTTTTTCTCAAAATCTGGAAACCCTTACAGTAACTGATAGCGGTTATGCATAACCGATACTGGTTTGCTAACCGATACCGGTTACTTATAAATGATACCGGTCACTGTCAAAATATACCTACCCTGCTTCAAACATACACCTTCGATATTTATGAAGCCCGTTTACTCCTATTTCTACCTAAAAACATACAGGCCCACCCTGTTTACCTGCCCCGTAGCACTCATACCATCCCCAACCCTTTCCTATCACCTTTTTTCTAATCTTTACCCACTTACACTTCTTTCATACTATTTACAAACACATGCAAGAATCAAATTACAACCAAACAATTTACCTCTCCGGATGCAGCAGCTTGGGGCGGAACATGTCTTCCCCCTCGTCCCTGCCTGCTGGATGCTTCTCCTCATTCAGCCATGTTCACCACCCTCTTCAAATATCTGCCTTCTGAATCTCAGCCCACGCTCACTTCACCTGTCTCTTTCCTCCTTATCACTCAAATTCTTTCATGCAATTACCTGTAGTAGTTGTCAAACAGCGTCGCATTCACATATTTAACGTGTTTCATGACTCTAAAAATAAGAATGCTAAAAATAACAACTTAAGTTGCCAACCCAGCAGTTCTATTTTTAGGAAAATAATTCTTACATAACCAATATCGATTACATAACCGATATCGGTCATATAGCTACCGACATCAGTTATATAACCGATATCGGTCATTCCCCCCTGTTGCTTAAACCTAAGCTTTTTCTTCATTTTTGCAAAATTTTGTGATGCATGTCCCTTTTTCCTGCATGCACAACACCATTATCCATATTTTTCATTAAATCCACATATCATTACAATTTCATTCACATCATTTCTCTATATTACACAACAAACAAGCCATCAATAACCGATATCAAAAACCATTAATCTATACACCATTTGGATCCAAATCAACAGCTACAACCATTCAATATTCACAAACCAGTGACAAAACATACAAAATTTCATAACACAACATGTCAAATAAACTCATCATCTATATACATACATACATCCCATCAACAAAAGACATCAACACCATCAATATAACACCATGTAAATTAAACTCATCATACATTAAATATCACAAACCATTTTCAAAACACTTCACACATTTTTTACGCACAACATGTGGGTCAAATCATCATATCTATATATATACAAAGTTTCAAATATACAATGTGCCCTGCATCGGGACCTCTGTGATCTCATAATACAACACAGCCGGCACGCAGGCTGCAATAACTGTCAATAATCTCGACTCAGCTCGCAGGCCGGTCTCTCATATCAAAAATATACTCGGCTCGCAGGCTGGTATCAACTGTACAACCTGTACTCAGCTCCCAGGCCGGTATATACAATAAATGAATGAATAAATAAATAAATACATCATATCTAGGTACGTAGGCCTCTATAAACATAGCCGGTTCATAGACCGGTGCCCATATCCAATGAACCAATACAAAACTATGCAGGGACCCCTTAGCTCTCTCCACCACCCTCTGCCTATCTGCCTGCTAGTCCCTGTGCTGCCTCTCACCTCCTGCCTGTCACAGACCCACCGGCTGTGGTTGCACCTCCCTGAGATCTCTGGCTCTGAGAGGTCTCTGCTCTATGTGCCGCATATGGCTGATAATCAGCCCCGGTACCATCAAGAACATCCTGATAGTACCGGGCCTCCGCTCTAGCCTCCATATAACGATCTCGAGCCACCGTAGGTGCTGGGGCTGGTCCCCTGACTCCTACTACCAGTGCCCCCTGTACCTATACTGGTGCCGCAGGTGGTGCCTGTGGCTGTGGTGGTACCTGTACCTATGCCAGTACCATTGGTGGTGCTGTTGGTGGTGCCTATACTTGTACCTGAGCCTGGGCTAGCTGCCCCTGTAAGACACCTATCTGTGTCGGTACCACTGGTGGTGCTACTACTGGTGCTTGTACCTGTACCTGAGCCTGGGCTAGCTGCCCCTGTAAGAAACCTATTTGTGCCTGTGCAGCAGCAAGCTGCCCCTGTAATAATTGTACCTGGCCTCTGAGCTGGTCCCTCTCTGCTCTAACAGCCGCTAAGTCTGGCTGTGCAGGCTGTGTTATCCTCGCAGCTCTCTCTCCGGTCCACCAAACCAAAAATGCTCCTGTGCAGTCGGCATCATCTATGGTATCATCTGTCAGCCTCTCAGCAACCCAATCTGGGTCCACGGGCTGTGGTGCACGTAGTGGAGCCTCTACATCATCCCTCCGGTACTGAGGGAAGTGAGGTGGCTCATCCTGTCGTAGCCCCATCTGCCTGCGTACCCTCTCCAGGGGTATCCTCTCATACTCCCCGGGCCTCCGTCCCGCTATCCAGAATGTATACTGGATCCACTGCAACTATGCTCAGGCTCCTCCGTACGGGTGATGACCTCTATACGGTCTCCATACGATATCTAACGCTGTCAAGCCCTCTAACATATGTCTGTAATAAGTGATGTCCCACCCTGCAAGCACTGCTCGTGGCTAGCCCACGACCCCCAACCACCTCTGAAAGCCATATCTATAGATGACCTATGGCCCTGGCTGCTGGGGCAGCCCTACCGGCCTAATGCATATGATATGCTCATATGCCCAACAGTGTAGTAAAAACGTCAAGCAAATCCCGAATCACCTCATCTGGCAATAACCCCACAGCTCTCAGTATAACTGCACCAGGTATACTGGTGCCCAAGCATAACATGTGTGATCCTCCACCATCTCATGGAGCACCCCCATCAGCGCCCGTGGAAAGCGGCCTCCCTCTGAGTCCGGGAGGGCGAAGTAGGTGATCCCGATCATCATCAGCACGACAAGCCGTGTCTCATGACGGTGGGCTTGGTACATATCCCCATACGCGATACTCGCGCTGTGATATGTCAGTAGCATAGTTGCATCCCCGAATACGTGTAGGATGCTGTCCATGGCTGTCTCAGCGTCAACCTGAAAGACTGCCTCTCCATCAATCGGTAATCAAAGGATGCGATACACATCCTCCAATGTGATGGTCATCTCTCCAGTCGGGAGATGGAACACATTGGTCGCCGGATCCCATCTCTCGATGAGGGTGACCATCAAACTGTGATCCCAGTCAATTGCTCTGTATCGCTAGACTCCGCCAAGTCCCACCTCACGCATGATACCCCACTGCGTTGTGGACACGTGTGGCCGCATCCGTCTCAACAGCGGAGGCATCCTATCCCGCATCGTCAGCTGCCGACGTGCCTGCACAAAATCACCCACTGCATTAGACCTACCCTTTCAAACAACTACTACTTTAACCTTCTATACCCTCTTTCTACCCACCCGACCATAACCCGACTCTATAACACACACCTACACCCACCTATCTTACCCTAATAACCTCTACGATATCCCCCTCCATCTTCACACCCAAACAACAACCTAAACCATATCAACACACCTAAACAAACCACAACACTCCAACAATACCCAAACACCCCCACCACAACCTAAACCCAACCCAACAAAAAGAAAAAATACCTAAGGACCGGTACCGATCACTTATGACCGACACTGGTCCTCTCTTCACCGACGCCGGTCGCTATACGACTGACACCGGTCAACCCCAACCCCACCCTACCCCGAAAACTTCCTGACCGATGCCGGTCGATTAGTAACCGGCATCGGTCATTGAAAAATTGCCAGGCCAAACCCGACGCGGCCCCCCAAACTCCTTTTTTGCCTATTTTTATCTATTTACCCACCCAAACACCCTAAAAATCTACCCACCCTTCCGCCTTGCCCTATTTTACCCATCTATCCTCTTCGTTTTTTTAAATAACTTCAATTTCTTCATTATTTTACCAAAACATGAATTCCTACCCAAACCCCCAAAAATAGCCTAACAACATCAAATTCACACAATGAGGGGTTTCGAACCTACCGGTACGACGACACGTCGTCGTGGTGGGATGGGTGGTGGTGGTCTAGCTGGTCCAGCCCCTCCTGCTCCTCTTGGCTATGCCATAGCTCCACCTCTCCTCTGCTGGGTCCTCCACCAATCAACTGCTGCTTCCTACTCACTCGGGCCCACCAATCACTCACTCCTCCACTCAAATAGCACCACCTCAACCAAAAAATGCTCCAATATCAACAATCCACCTCAGACAACTCAAATCGGTTTTCAAATTGCAAATATGACAATGACAGGCCGTATTTTTATTTTTATAGGTTTTTGACCTATAACCGATATCGGTTTGATTATGCCCTAAGGAACCGGTATCGGTCCCCTAACCGATATCGGTCATAGATAATCGATATCGGTTTTATTCTAACTTTTCCCCCCAATTTCGGCCCTTATTTCCTAATAGCCCTTTCTACCAACATCGCCTATTTCCACCTTCGTTGACAACCCTTTGTTAACTTCATTAGCCCGACCCAAGGCCGTCACCTACCACTTGGCCCGACCCAAGGCCGTAACCTACCATTTGGCCCGACCCGCGGCCGTAACCTACCATTTGGCCCGACCCGCGGCCGTAACCAACCTATTTGGCCCGACCCATTGCCGTAACCAACCCATTTGGCCCGACCCAAGGCCGTAACCAACCTATTTAGCTCGACCCAAGGCCGCAACCAACCTATTTGGCCCGACCCAAGGCCGCAACCAACCCATTTGGCCTGACCCAAGGCCGTAACCTACCATTTGGCCCGACCTAAGGCCGCACCAATAAAATACCATACCCACAATCAATGTTTTATTTTATCCATCCATCATGTACCTTTTTGTTCAATCGAGCTCACATGTTTGTGTTTTAGCATGATTAGGGTCCTTGACTTGATCTGTCGACCAACTTTGTCTAGACTTAGACCATGACGTTTATCTCAACCAAACCAACCATTTGGTACTGCCAAACATGCCTAAACGTTCCTGTACCTTACCCGTTATATCCCCTGGAGCTACTTCCTATGCCTTGGATACCAGGATTATATCACCCTTGTTTGGATAAACTATCGACCTTTGCCTCTGCATTACTTGTTTTCTCTTCAAATCATGTACCCTGGTCACACTACTGCATGTGAACGTGCGTATGCTTCTTTGGACCTACCTCACCACCTCACCATTATCTCCAGACCATTTACCCTTTATCAACCCTATCCCTGATTTCACGCTACCTCAATCTGTGATAGATTTGAGGGGGATTACCTATACCCTTAATAGGGGTAACCACTTCTTATTATTGTCCGTGTAACTTTACAAAAAAAACTACACGACAATAAGGGGCTAATGTAGACACCAAATTTGTGTCTTACGACCCCCTGTGCCCCGCATCTCATTTCACAACCTAACCTCATCACCTAAACTTTACACAATTATTTATTAATTACCTTATAATTAATAAATCCACATCACCATACCTGCCACCTCATGTCGCCACCTCATCATGACCTAGTCTTAACCCTAAAATAACCTAATTAAGACCTATAACTTGGTCCAATTCCACACCTATGACTAATTACTCCTCATCCGCACCTAAAACCAACGTCATAATGATTTGACCAAGCCCGCAACAAATCCCTTGGAAGAAAAGGAGGGAAAGATGGCTATTTTACCAAAAATAGCCCGCTTTGACCTGACCGATACTGGTTCCTACTCGACCACCGTCGGTTGCGTAACCGCCATCGGTCCCTTGTAAATGACCACTTCCAACCAAAAACAAGGATCGGATTTTCATTTGATCGGGAGAAAGAGAAATCATCGAGAGAATCCAGATTTTTCTTGGCCGAGCAGAGACAAGTGAAGAAACAGGGAGAGCTTGTAGAGAAGGACATCAAGCCCAAGATTACAACTGCACAACCAGAGCCCTGTGACACTCAGCTGATCATCGTGAGGGAAGACATCTCATCTTCTGATCGTCATGACGTCCTATCTGAGTTCTACCTTTACCATCACAGTTCTTGGACCTGCATTCTCGTCAATAAACAGTAAGTAGAATCTTGTATGTTCTCTTTGATAACATTTCTTAGACTTTTTGAATCACAGCCGTCATAAGTCTATTCCTAGATCTACTACCAGCAACTACTACACTTAACCTTCACCCATACACCCTGACACTTCCCAGAAGGCCATTTTACCGCACTCTGAGTCTTCCCTATCCTCCCATCATTCCCCTCAGCCATCCCCCAATCTCAATAACCCCACAATCACCTTGCAACCAACCTCTATCCAGAAGCACTTAGATTGATGACCCTACCGGTATCGATTATCCCCTACCGACAGCGGTTCTCTAATCGTGGTCAGTTATCCAGTGACCGGCGTCGGTCACTGTGACTTATACCCCAAAACCTTATTCTCACCTATTTTTCCACCTAACAACCTCAGATCCAGTCTGGTTTATCCCTCTAACTCAACTTGGATGTATCAACGACCAGTAACGAACAAACAACGTGACGCTTTATTATTGATAGTTTAGTTTCTATTGCTTTGTAACGAGATACCTAAATCATGATTTTGCAATAGCTTTCTTTATTATCATTTGTGTTAAATCGTATTAAAAGGGGAGCTAACCACCTTCGAAAGGAAGTTTAATATTTCCTGGGCCTAAGGCAGATCCCTCATTTATTGTCTAATTCAAATCTGGTGGTCTTGTATTCTTACTTGCAGGTAGTCCTTCCAAGACAAAAAGGAGTTCTTCGCAGTTGATCTGATCTTTCTTTACGGTACACGCACACCATCTCAACATTCAACAAGTATTCCTCCTAGCCCTAACCCTTATCTGTTTCTCAAAGGAATGATAGGATAGAAGCAAGTCTATTCTGCAGAGCCGAAACATTTCGTGCGAAACACTACCAATACAAAAGTTTTGATATACAAGGAACTCAGCTTCTCCTACTGTAAGCACTGGCAGTTGTTCCGGTATTCTCCATTCTGCTCCAAACACATTCCTTAAGTGTGTATACCACTTTTCAAGACCCGCCTTATGAACAGGCGTCATGCTATCATAGGTGTATTTCTCAAATATTGTTGTAGGTGAGGGGTCTTCCTCTGAGTACTCCCAAACAAACTTGTCTGCTGCATCTGGTACTCCAATCTCTAAGAACACAATGGTTAAGAGGACATTACTAAAGAGAATCTTGTCTCCTTCCTATGCACTGGTGATAATTTCATCTACAATCTATGCGGACAGATTGTAGATGGTGCCCTCTTATATTTTTCTACAAACATTCAACCAGGACTTGTTTACCTATGTCCATCTTTCTTGTGTGTTGATTTTTGTTACCAGGCGTGCGGCCATTCTCATTACTGGGTCTTGGATTTCCCTGATATCAAAGTACCTTGATCCCTTCTTGTACACATATGCGGAAACTATTTCCTTGATTACTTCCTTATCACACAGGTCGTCCTCTAATCTTTCCCCCTCATAGATAAGTACTTTGAATCTTGAAATTAGCTGAGGGGTTATGTGCATCTTGCACCCCGTAAAATGAAATTGGTCTTCATGTACGCATGACATTTTCCATGGATAGAGGCACTCTGGATTTCTAAAGTATGGTAACTCATAGAGTTGCAATAATCCCACCTTCTCTAACTTCACCTTGACTTTGTCTCTATAAATTGGTAACCCCTCAGGTGTTCTCTAGTTAGTTGGGCACACTAACTCCAACTCCATTTCCTTTTCAATCATGTTCGTGTGATGATTGTAGTCACTTACTACCATTTTCTCAAGTGGGATTCCCATTCCATCCCAAGTGAAACCCCTACTTGGTACTGCATTTCTGCATACCATTCCTCACTGGTACGTGCGGTGGTTTCTTGTTGTTTGCCATTTCCCTTTCTGTTTCCCTTCTTAGGTGTTACTACTAGTTTCTTAGGTGCCATTGTATAGGTTTTCTCTTCAACTTCTCTTCCAAGCTCTGCTCTTCTATCTTTTCCAAGTTCAAATCTCAAACTTATGAAGAAACTTCTTTCCAAACCGTGCCCTGACTACCAAACCCTAACTAGAATATCCCCTTCACAAGATGAAACTTCTCCACAACTCTTCCCGCATCCATGAATTACCTCCCTCCCAATTTATAGATCCAAATTAGTCACTTGCGGTCAAATTCCTCCAATTTTTCTTCACATGGATTAACTCTGGAAACCATTTTGCAAAAGCTCTTCCTTCTTTGTATCCACAATGTAAATAATGAAGTGTTCAACCTTATATTTATAGTTTTTCCTAATTTTAGCATTAAATGCCACTTCACCTACCACCATACTTTAACACTTAATGTGGATTTTTCAAATAAACCCATCTTTAGCACCTTAACTCACGTGCCCAACCTTGCGCGGACAATTTCCCAACCTTCTGATGCGTAACCAATCCATCTTGATAGGATACTCTTGCACACGTGTCATTAGCACCAAAGGCACTTCTTCTATCATAATTTTTGCTCTCACCTACCTCATGTTGTGTTTGTTCTTTTTCCTCTTCTTGTACGTGGATTCACGATGTAGTCTTATCCTGACACCAACCATCCTTTTTCACCTTTCCTTACATGTACTTCCTTCATAGGGCCATTTAACTAAGCCTTCCAATGCAATCATTTTCTTGCACTTCATACCTTGTAATTTCTTCCATCTTGCTCCACCCCACGCTAAAACGATGCCTGGTCCTTTGCGTAGTTAGAACCTTCAAAAAGTAATGATATTACCGGCACCCAAGGCACAACACAAAATAACAATGAGAAAGGGAAACACGAGAAAATAAATTGTATTAAGGGAAATCCTAAACTAGCTGACAATATTTCCCTATTTACAAACACCAAGAAGACTTATTTATAGTAGGGCTTTAACCTAATTCCATTAAAGTGTACTGGAAATCTCATCCCATCTAGCACTTGTAACTGGTACACGCCCAAATCAAGGATGTACGAGATGATGTAGGGACCCAACCAATGGAATTTTAACTTTCCAGGATGGTGCAAAAACTTTGAATCATATAGTAAGACCATCTGCCCAACCTCAAGCTTCTTGTTCTTAATGTGACGATCATGACATGCCTTTTGTTTTGATTTTTCAATTTTTTGGCTCCACAGGGCGAGTGATCATCTTTCATTCAATTGAATTAACTTGTCAATTATTTCTTCCAATGCTTGTTCATCATCTAATCCTCATGCGCATGGTATAGGCAGAGAAGGTAATAGGAATTCAACTGGAAGTACAGATTCTGCGCCAAACACCGGTTGAAATGGTGTGGCCTTATTCAACCTCTTGTAGGTTGTCCTATATGCCCAAAGAATGAATGATACTTTGTCATCCCAATCCTGTCTACCAACATCACAGATCTTAGTCAATGTGTAGCTAAGTATTTTGTTAAACGCCTTAGCAATTCCATTTTCCTGAGGGTGATAGGGAGTAGTGTTCTAATGGGACACCATGAATTCTTACAATAGAATCCTAACCGTATTATTGAGCAAGTGCGTACCTCTATCACTTTTCAAACTCAATGGGCATCCATACCTGCTGATTATGTTTTCCAATAAAAATCTAACAGTAGTAGCTACTATACAATCCTTTATAGGTGCTTCCTCTGCTCACCTTGTAAAATAATTAGTGCAAGTGAGGATATACTGCAAACCAATCCTTCACGCCGCTAGCAAGATTGGTCTGACAAAGTCGATATCCCACTTCTTAGATGGTTCTGCACTAGCTATTGGTCACAAGGGCATTTCATCCCTTTTTCCAGGTTTGCCAAGGCGCTGGAAATGGTCATAGGCCTTGTAAAACTCAATGCAATTTTAATAAATGGTCTCCCACCATAGCCCTACAAGTAGAATCTTCCACGTAGTTACATTTCCCACATAATGTCCTCCTGCAATCCCACCATGCGTCTCTTCCATAATTTCAATGCACTCATGTTCTAGCATGCAATGGTGTAGAACCTCATCACGACCCATTTTGTACAGATCTCCACTAATTAGCATGTAGGGTGTGGTGCATATGACCAACTTATTCTTCTCCAAGGCTTTCATTCTGTCTGGCACCTATAGTGACCACATTTTTATAGCCTCAGTTATTTGTTTTTCTCTTTACTCATAAGCATGTTTTGGTAGGGAGTTGATATATTTTGGACATTACTTTAGGAAATTTGATCATATTGGACATGTATGGATATTTAGGTGTATAATGCCAATTTATCTTGATTACTATGTTGTCACCTTATCTTATGATGTCATGAATACTAACTGATATGATTTTGTTCAGACCTCATTGATAGTTGGTGGATACTTAGTTTGGTTGCATGTTTGGATTCTATGGATGTATGTCACTGTATTGTTATGTCTAACTCATGGTGGATTGTGTATAATTATGCACGTTGTCACATTTTCAATTCCAGAATTATGATATACTAGCATATAATTCATTGACTTCTTATTGATAAGTTGATTCACATTTTATTAGATAGGTGCATTTAATGTGTGTAATGAGTGTGCAGGTGATAGGTCACAGGAGAACGTGGGATTCAGGCTAGCTACACAATTTTGCACAAGCAGCCCACAGGGCTAGCCCTAACCGTGTTTACTATATGAGCCCTTAGTATTATATTTTATTGTTTTGGGCACCATGAGTGACCCTCATTTGTAATGGAATATGTCTTGTAATATTAATCTTGCTTAGGGTGTTTAGTTTGTGTTGTAAACTTGTTTTGGGGACTTAATGGCCCCACTTGCATTAAATTTTGAGTTTTTATAATGATGTGTTTAATCTAATAGGATTAGGGTCACATGTGAACCCTTGGGAGGGCCTCACATCCTCTACCTTTGTGCCGAAATGTGCCAAACCTGAAATTGGGCTATTTTAGGCATTTTAGTGACCCATTTTTAGTTTGGGAGTTCACTTAGCATGATAATGGGCCCTTGAACCCTACCTTATAGGTAGGGGGATTAATTCCAAGGCATAGAGGGATTTTCCATCATATTTTTCCTTCCTTTGGTCACATCCATGTAAGGTGGATGGGTAAGTGTGCTTTGCTAAAAGTTGCACAAGTTTGTTTTGTTGTTTATTTTTAGTAATTTGGGAGAAGAGGGTTAAAAGCTATTTTATCCTTTCTCCCTTTTATTTTGAGAATCTTTAACCTTGAGGGAAGAGAGGGGTGACACATGTCACCCCTTCATTTGTGAGGATTTTTTTTGGCTCCTCTTCAAATTCTCCCTCATGGGGAAAGAAGATGACTTTTTTTTTGGAGCTTTTGCTTAGAGGCTTGTGGATTTTGGAGCTAGAGCTTGCTTGTATAAAGAAAGGGAAAAGATAGAAGTAGAGAGATTTTGGAGGTAGGCTCCTTGAGTTCATGTTTGTGTTTATATATATATATATATATATATATATATATATATATATATATATATATATATATATATATATATATATTAGTCTTGTTTGTGTAAAATGTGTGTTGCTACTTGTGTGTTACCATTTTTTGCTATGTTGTGGTTTTATTTTCCTCCATCCATCATATGGCATGATGGATTTTTGGAGTTTGTGGGGGAAGAGAGAGGGATTTTTCCCTCTCAATCCTCATGGCTTGATGGGCAAGCCATGTAGGATTTTAGTTACTCCCCTCAAATGGATTGAGGTGGGGAAGGTGGTTCACATGGTTTGAACCCCCTTCCCCATTCTTGGAGAGGAAACCCCTTTGGGTTTGAAAATCCTCCCAAGAAGGATTTGGTGAATGGATGGAGAAATAAGGAGGGTTTGATGACTTTGGAGGAATAAGGAGGTTGTGGAGATATTTTTTTTGTGCAACCAATGTTGGCTACACTTTTGAATTTTGGAGATCTCTTTCTTCTCTTCCCCATTTTAGAGGTAGAACATGATTTCCCCTCTTTCTCATCTTTGAAAATTGGTGTTTATTGTAATATTTGTCTTGTCCTTATGTTAATGTAATGTTGGTTGTTCTTCCTTACTCTTGTACAAAGTTGTGGGTTGTAGTCCTCTTTCCCATGGGCTTAGGGGAGGCTAGCATGCCTTCCAACCTTGGAAAGGCATGTAATAATGCCTAAAGGTTGGGTGGTTAACAAGCCTTGTTCTCTTGGAGTTGGAATCATGTAAGAGTATTCTAGTTTGGAGCTCAAGTGAGAGATAATTGGAGTTTCCTTGTCATCTTGGTTCCCATTGTCTTCTTCCTTTGTGGACACTACTCTCTTGGTAATATCTTGGGCATGGCTATGTGGGAGCTTGCATTGCCTTGTAAAAATCTTTTCTTTTGTATTTGGGACTACTTGCAAACTTGAGACATGTTTGCTTGAGCAATCTCTCTTCAACATTGTAAAGAAGCTTGTAATGGGATATCTTGAGTAGATATGTATTTTGGAAATATATTGCATATTGAAATTTAGCTTCTTGGAAATGAAACATTGTAATAAATGCTTCCTATAATAAGACCTTGTTGTAACTCTTATCTTTTGGAGGAAAGTTGATTTATTGGAAATAATTTTAGTCGTATAATAGTTATTTTCTTACAAAATTTGGTGGCTTTATACAAAGAGGTGGAATTAGTTTACACTCTTTTTCTTTTTATGTGAAAACTTAATTTGTGCTTGCACTAGAAAATGAATTTTAAGATGTGTAATCATTGTAGCAACTCCTTTGACATATTTTAAGATTATTCTCTTGTTTGGAAATACAATACCACATGCATTCTTTTCACATAAAGAAATAAATCATATTAACTTAGATTGATTTTAAAAAAATAACTTATTAAGTTTCATAGTCCATGTAGATAACAACCCAAGATTATTATTTTTCAACTTATGACAATATATTTTTCCTACAATATTATTAAAAAAAAAGTATATACCATTTATTTATGATTTAGAAAACAACTAACTTATGTTCTTACATAGTGTTTTACTATTTAATACCTCTTATTACAGTGAATACATATTGTAATATTCCAAAATATGATATATTATATAATATAGTATATTATAAATATATAGATATCCACAAATATATATATATATATATATATATATATATATATATATATATATATATATATATTATATATATATATATATAATTATAAAATGTATTAGTTATTATAACTTTTATATTGTTATGTAACTTACAGGGAGTAAAATAAATTGATATGCTATTATATAATAAAATACATTATATACATGTATATATAATATCTTAAATTATAAATATATATATTTATATAATATATCTTTTATTTTGTAATAATATGTTAACATCTTTTAACGAATATAAATAATAATAATAATAATAAACAAAAAAAAAGGTTTGGGGGAGGGCCAAACCCCTCCCCCTCCCTATGCATCCCCAAGCTACACCGACCCCCTCTCCCCTCCACCCCTTCCACCAACTGGCGCAGCCACCTCTTTCCACCCTCCTGCGTAGCCACGCCCACTCCCTAACCTACGAAAATACCCTCCCATCTCCACACCATCCCTTCCCCAGTTTCCCAACTCCACGTACCCTCCCCTACTCCCCAAACTCCCCACTCCTGTGCAGACCCCTGTCCCCTTTCCTCCATGTGGATCTCCTGGCATCCCACCATAATCCTCCTCCCCATCACTTCCACCTTACTCCAAACCCTGCGGCTAATGCATAGCCATAATATATGCAATCTCTACAATTTTTATTCACATTCGGGAGTGTTAATACAGTTTTCAGAGTATTAGTTTATTTATATATAGACATATATACCCAACCAAGAGTTATGTATCTGGTAAAAGAAAAAAAAGAAAATAATAAGTAAATAAGTCTGAGCATCCATGAATCCAAACCCCATAGCTCCTCCCCAACCTGCACATGCAAAAAAGAAGAAGAAATAAAAATAAAACAAAAATGAAATGGAAAAGAAAAGAAAAGAGATAAAGATGCTTTAGGGAAAACCTAGGGCAGGTTTAAAATCAATGGTCAAGATGTGTTCCATTATAGGGCTCTCATTTAACCCTACATTTCTTTAAGTCGTGATCATTCCATGGGAATGGGAAAATAATATTTGTGGAGGGTGTGGCAAGCTAATCAATAAAAGGGAAAAATAATAAATATTAAAAGGGGTGTAGCATCTTTTAAAAGTGACCTTAGTAAGCTCAACAGGAATGGATACTTAGATTACTAGGGGAAAATGAGTTATTTAATTTCTGAGCTAATTTATAAATTGGTATAAAATAAATCTTAACGGGATATGGTTTTAAAAGGGACTAAATTTAATTAATCATTTTTATAAAAAATTTAACCAAATTTTTCAGCATCCGGAGGTGGGACATTACAACGCCACACCTGTTTTAAGGAATATTGCAATATCTTCTAAGTCTGAGGGTGCATTCCACAACCTAAATAGTTGGGCATTTGGCATGGTATCCTCAATGCTCTACACGTCCTCCCCTGAATCAATCCTAGACAAATGATCAGGTCTAGAATTACTTTTTCCTAGTTTAACAACCACCGTGAACTAAAATTCTGAGAACTAATACCCACCGACATATGCGCCCTTGTAGAATGGGATTTTTCACCAAGTATTTCAATTCCATATGGTCAATGTAAAATATAAATGGGGTTGTCAACAAATACTGTCTAAATTTATGTAGTGTGTAGATCATTGAAAATGCCTCGCACTCAGTCGTAGTGTACTTCTGCTCTGATGGTGTCAATTTTCTACTTGCAAAGCACAAAGGATGATCAACAATCCCTTCATCAGGATGTGTAAGTAATTCTCCAATGGTAGTCCCTGAGGCATCCACATGAACATGGAAAGGCTTATCCCAAGAAGGGAAAGGTAGGATGGGCGTGGTGACAAGCCTATCCTTTAAATTGTTAAATTCCTTATGTTGTGCCTCTTCCCAATGAAAGGCACTCTTATGTGTAAGAAACTCTTCTAAAGTCACGGTGATATTGGTATATCCCTTGATGAACTTCTTGTATTACCTTGTATGCCCAAGAAATCTATGTACTATGCTTTGACTAGTTGGCTCCCTCAATCCCACAATTAGTGCAACTTTTGCGGGATCTACTAGTAGACCCTCCTTACATATTATGTGCCCCAATAATGTTCCAAACGGGGTAAAAAAAACACATTTCTTAATGTTGAGGGATATCCTCAACTGCTGACACCTTTCAAACATCAGCCTTAAGTTGTCACAATGGTCCTTCACTAACCCATATATTGTCCAATCATCCAGGTAGACTTGAAGAAATTTATGGATAAAGTCCTGGAAAGCTTGTACAACAATATGCGAGAACACAACAGGTGCATTCTTCAACCCAAATAGCATGAATTTATAAGAAAAACTTCCCCACTCAGTGGCAAAAGTCATCTTCCTTTGGTCCTCCTTTGCAATCCTTACCTGGTGATAGCACGAGAATCTATTTGTGAAAGAATAGAACTCCCGCCCTACCACTCCCTCTAAGATTTCTTCAGTGAATGGGGTTGGGAAAGGATCAATGATACTTACTAAATTCAGGTCCCTCTAATCAACACAAATCCTTATCCTTCCATCCTTCTTGATGCTAATTACTGTTGTTGCAAATCAGCAGCACCCCTGGATGTTGATCAGGCTTCTAGTTTGATCATCCTATGCATCCAGTGTGATTGCACAACATTGAATCCTCTCCCCAAGTGTGGGACTTGTAAAATGGAAGAGGAATCTCTAGTTTAGAGGCTAGTTCCTCAACTCATTTGATCAGATATATCACTTGCACAGTGGCAGAGGTTTGTATTCCTAATTTCTACTCTAAATTCCAAAGGAGACAGTGATAGAGAATGCAAAAAGAGTTAAAACTAATGCTAATAGGTGATGCACCAAAGGAGTGGTGAGCATTTTTTACTTCTAAAATTTGACATAGTTCATAAAATGCAACAAAAGACAACATGCACAAACTGATAGTTGTAATGAAGTATTAGAAATTAGTCAAACAACACCAGTAGAGGATAAAAACTAATCACGGGGCCTGTATTGTTATTTTTAACATCAAAATCACTTACATTACAACACCTGAGAGGCAAAATAAAGTTGTAGTTCTTGGAAAAGGTCTGTTATTCCACCAAAATCACCTTCAAGGAGAGAAAGGGGACCTACAATACAAAAAAATGTTCAACCCTTTGAAAATGAGCCAAAATTGGCTTTTACAGTGCAAGGGACGAGCCCAGGAGAGAGAAACACGGGAAAACATGGAAGGGATTCAACCATTAACCAAAATGAATTCAAAATAGCATAGGAATCCTTATAGACCCATTCCCTGACATTTTCAACCATGCTGGGAGAGAATACGAGCCATTCTTCATTAAAAACGGTGGTTGAAACGTCATTTCTGTCCATGACCACGTGCCAGAGGCGTTTTTCAATTTTATCTCTCCAAAATCCATCAAAATGCAAATTTGACATTGGAATATTATAGATAATTTCACCAGATTTCCATTAATATAAAGAACATGAAAAAACGAGCTCTGGATCGAAAGATATGGTGATTTGAAGTTTTAGGTCAAAACAGGGCCAAATCAGGTCAGCGGGCAAAAATTTGAATTTTTTCACCTTTTTTGCATTCAGGAAAAATTTCCAAAATTTCCCATGCTCCGCCTTTCCAGGTACCACGTGGCACGTTTCTATTTGGTGCGGGCCCATCCTGCTCTATTTTCCTTCACTTTGCATTTTGGAAAATTTTCCAAAACTTCCCCGCGGGGCCGATGAGCTTGGGACACGTGGCGAGATTCTATTGGCTTGCAATAAAGGGGGCGGGGCTTCCTCTCTGAATTTTCCTTTATTTTTTCCTTGGGAAAATTTCCCAAATTCCCCCCTTGCTCCGCCTCTCTAGGACACGTGGCGACATATAACTGGCCACGGGCCCTCCGCAAGCATTTTCACCTTTGCGCTAACACTTTGTGAAAATTTTCCAACCTCCTCCCACGCTCCGCCAGTGCGGGCTCTGGTGACACGTGGCCTGATTTGATTCATTGGCAGGCGCAGCAGGCTGAAATACCTCCTTCGAAATTGGGCAAAACACTTTTTCCAAAACTCAACTTCTCCTCCGCCTCCCAAAACTCCCACGCCATAGGACACGTGGCGCGTTTTTACTGGGCGCGGGCCCTTCCTTCAAAATTTTCCATTTGCTAACACTTTGTGAATTTTTTAAATTGCTCCCCTGGACACGTGGCATGTTTTCATTCATTGGCAGGCCTGTGGGAAAAAATCTTCCCTTTGAAAACTTTGCTAAAAGACTTGGCAAAAAACCAAGTTCCCTTCCGACCCCCGCCACCTCCCTGGACATGTGGCGGCATCTCATTGGCTGCGGACTTTGAAGGGGAAAATTTCCCATTAAAACTCTGCCGAGCCATAACTTCAAAAATACATGGAGTTAGGAGGAAAACTTTACCTTTCTGGAAAGATGAGAAAGATCTCTAACCAATGGTGCCATTTCCAGAAGGTTTTGAGTGCTTCAAAAGCAAAAAATTATGACTGAGGCACAAGAGAGGGGAGAATGAGAGGAGTTAGCCACAAAAATGAGTAGGGGCACATTTTGGATAACAATTACCATTGGAATTATCCATTCTGACTCTTCAACAGCTTCAATAATGCATGACACTATCATCTTATCTATTTCCTCCTTAGCCTTCACGCGTAGGGTAGGATTCATCCTATATGGTCTTTTCCAGACTGGGCGCGCACATTCCTTCAACTTAATTCTCATCTCCCCCATGGAATGGTGGACGCCTTTAAGCTCATGATACCTATGTGGGAATAAATCCTCAAACTCATCTAAAAGATCAATTATCTTGGAGAATTCCTTCTCCGACCAATAGTCTCCGATGATAGCCTCTTTAGGCTCTTCTTCTGAGCCGATGTTAACCTTCTTTGTATTTAAAGGCTCATGATAGGCGCGTGCCTTTTCATCCATACTATCTAAAACCTTTCACATCCCTACAAAGTGGTCAGCATCCAAGTTTTCCACTTCTTCTCCATCAATAACATACAACATCTTCCCCTTTTCTTTTTCCAAACATGCGTGATCAAGTTGTATCTCTTATGTTTCTTCTTCCTCAAAGTGCACCTCTAGGCTAGGTTCACCTAGCAACTCTAGTATCATATATTCTTCCATGGCACTATCCCCAATGGTAAGGAATTTAAAAACCTGTAATGCCTTATCCACCAAGGGTTTTTTACTCCGATACTCAAATGTTTAAACGATATCAACCGCTAACACTTTCCAATTCCCTGTCTGGCGGTGTGTCTCAGAATGAATGTACCATGTATGCGCATAACCTTATAGGGTGGAATAGAACTTGTGAACCCATAATGAAGGTGGAAATGCTTCAACACTTCCTATCCAGGCTGTCTCACATGCTTGGATATGGGAGGAAGTGGTCTCTTTACCATGGTAGTATTTTATAGCCGTGGGCATGTTGCTCCTACAAAACCTTATAGAGAATACAATTCTCACCTCGTACCATTCCAAGAGATTATCCTAATGGTTTTCCCACTAGCACGCATCAGTTCCAAGTAGGATGTAACTTAACATCCCCCTTCATTCATTTTCCCCCTTCCACTGAGCTTCCATCTCCTAAAAAAAGACCTCAGGGAAGGCCCTTCCTGAGTACTTAGGTGTTCTCCTTTTCAGTTTGAGTAGCATAAGAGATATGGCATGAAGCTTGAAGGCATATAGATCATTATGTGTGTCATTTTATAGTTGGGGAAGTGATCTAATTGGCACTCAGATTTGTGGAGAGATGGATAGCACTCAAATAAGACTTGATCTTGTCCTAACTGATTTAGGTTGTACCTTTCAACCAAGGTAAGAGGACCTATATTGTAACCTCCAAATGGTGAAGGAAATGAATATACCCCTCAATTTGTGTATATAGTATGAAAAGGCCTTGGGAAAATATGATTAACACTCTAAATCTGACTTTCACAAGTTGTCACTGCCAGATTATGGAGATATTTTCAAAGTAAGGCAAGGGTTACTGAAGACATGGTATGATCCTGATTTTCTTTGTGCATTTTTGTAAATGGATTGTATTCCTTTGTTGACACACAATGCAATGTAGGGGTAGTATGGGTAGGATTAGTTTGTTTAAATGAAATTTTGGTGGGAGATTTTAGACAAGACTAACCAGAATTTGCCAAATTCTTTAGGGACCTTTGTAATAAATTTGTAAGACCTAAACAGTAGAATGCTTCAAAGGGGTTAAGGTACTCCTTCAACCAGGATATGTGCACCAAATGGAGGCCCAGATCTGCACTCTTCCACACAATCTTTGACAACTTGCCACAAAATATTGAAGCAGATAACCAAAAAAGTATCCAGAAATCTCTATTTTATCATGACCTAAGATTCACCCAAAGGTTTACAAGCGATCTCAAAATTCAAGGAAGATAAAGTGATTTTAAATTTGTTTATCTATTTATCAAATGAAAGCTCTTCTGAATGTGAGATTACAAATACCATTAAACTATCAACAAGAAATGAGTCCATGTATGATCAAGAGAGATTTTAAACACAAGACTGCAATAGGAGCAAGAAACAAAAATTGAAAACATTCTGAAATATAAGTGTATGCAAATCTTGCCAAGAGACAATACAAAATAATCCAGAATGACCAAATTTATCAGTAGGGGAATATTATAAAAAACAATCTCAGAGATTGTTGATGGCTTTACAACTGAAACCAACTCAACATGATACAAATCTGATGCAAGAAGGAATTAGAAATGGTTCTAAGGCAGTTTCTCAAAAAATAGGCTTCTTCCTAGATTTTCCCATGAAATTTCTAAGTTTCTCCGACCCTTTACATGTCTTAAAACATGCATTATATAAATTTCTATTACATTTGATCCTTCTTTCCCAAGAAAATAATTTTCCATGGAATCTTAGTTTGTTACAAATTAACTCGTGACATTCTGAAAGTGACATTTAACTAATTCTACGAGGAGATGCCAGGCATGAAAAAAGGTAAATCATTACAAATCTTCATCATTATCCTTTGTGGAGGCACGTTTTTCATCCTCAAGGCATGCAGACCCCTTTCATTTCATTATTTCATCTTATCCTTTCCCAAATTTGGCTCTGCAATTTTGAATTTAATTTTTCACGTTTTGCTCAAGCCTGAGTAAAAATTTATTTGAAAAATGCCTCAAATCTACAAATTAATGTTTAAAACCAAGTGAATTGGTCCTTGCAGGCCCAAACGACATGAATCCATAGAAATTTTGATCAAAATTGATGCAAAAAATGCATTTACACACTTCCTAGAGCAAAACTGAAGGCCAAAAATGAAAATGTATAGTTACCATCGATTTTGCCTTTCTTCCTTCAATCTGAGCCCTCCACGTGTCAAAATTTGATTGGGAATGAATTCAGGCTCTCCTTTTGACTTTTTAATATTTTTGGAAAAATGGAAAAATTTGACTTTTTTCTCCACCCCTCTGTCCTTGACATCTGGTGTTGACGTGTGGCATATGGTGGGTCCCATTGAGATTGCGCTTCAATTCTGCACATTTCCACCCTTTTTGGAAATTTGGAAATTTTTCACTTTTTTTCCCGTGGGTCTGCACTTCCATTTCTATCCTTGACACATGTCCATTACTGATTCGCTAAGAATCTGAGGGTTTTTTTCATGATTTAACCCCTTTTTTCCGTCGAGGGAAAATTTTCCACTTTTCCTCCATGGGCCCATGCCTCCAATTTCTTCCATGCCATGTGTCTCCTTCTGATTTATCGTGAAGCCACAACTAATTTTTACTCTAAGTCCTTTTTTGCAAAAGGGAAACAAATTCCTTTTACCTCCGGTGGCTTGCCGATCCACTCTCCCCCTACCATGTGTCCCCATGTGGTTTGTTCCCAGGCCAGCGGTGCAAATTTTCAATCTAACTCTTTTTGCAAAAGGGAAAAAACTTCATGTTTGCCTCTGCTGAGCCGCTCTGTCCCCACTTTTCCACGTGTCCACCTCCTGCTCCATTGCAGACCCATGGGCCTTCCCTCAACTTTTTCCCCTCAAAATGGAAAAAAAACTTCCAAGTCCCCTGCCAACCTTCCATCCCACCTTTGAATGGGAACATGACACGTATCCACCTTCTCTAGGACCTGCGAAGTTGTGAGAGAAGATTGTATTTTTTTCCAAATCCAAAAAATGTTAAGTTTTTAGGAAAAACCCGCCGAACCTTGTCCAATGAAAAATGACCACGTTTGAGGGACGACTTGAGCTTAATTTTTAGGGGTAAATGATACCCATATAATCATCAAAAAACATAGAAATTTCCAGGGATGCCCTAAAACATTTTTTTTTATCATGGGTAAGTAAGTTTTTGGTCAAAAAACAAAAGGAAATTGATTTTATGCAAATTTTGACCATGGGGATAGGTATTTTGAGGGAAAAAATCATAAAACAAACAACCAAGAGTTCCATAGGCCGGGGAAAAAGGAAAAAATGACAGAGGCCCGTGGATTTGGAAATTTAGGGCACAAAAAAGAGCACGCATGTATATTTCTTTCAAATGGGGAAAAATAATAAGTTTGTGAGATTTTGATAGCATAAAATCTAGAGAAAAAGTTTGTAGACCACCAAAATCGAAGAAAAACATTTTTAGAGCACATAGAACAAAGGAAAAAGATGGGAAAATAACAAAAGATTAAAATGGGCACCAACACATCCAACATGAGAACATTGACCTCCAAACCTATGTTAATGAGGATATTACTAAGGAGCCATCCATCCATGACTGCATTTAACATGATCTACCTATCATAGTCAAGTGTGAGGGGGAAGGTTTGCATGTAAGACCTGCCTCTCACGCTTTTCTCCGGCGCATGGTACCTTCTCTCTCAACAATGTTCCTATCAAGGGAATAACATTCTCTTGCCTTAGTATTTAACATACTTCCTTGACCTCATCCAGGTCATATTTTAGTGCCTCAACCTTCGTTCTTTGCTCCTCCTTCCTAGACTACTCCTTTAGACATTGGATTTCTCCCTATAAAATCTAAATGACATCCATTGTTTATTGATCTACCTCCTTTTGATGTGCAGGGTCTGGGTACTTCCCATGTAACAAAAAGTCCATAACAACTTGGTGTGTTGCTTTCTTGGTGGGGATTGCCTCTACCCACTTGGTGAAGTAATATGTGGCTACAAGGATCCATTTATGTCCAGCACTAGAAGGGTTTGAAATATCACCAATGAAGTCCATCCCCCACTGTTTGAAAGGAGCTTCAATTGATATAGGCTAAAAAGGAAGGGAGCCTAAAGCTTTCATTCTTCCAGATAAATGCTGGCATCACTCACATTTTTTAACCAGCATGGTTGCATATTTGAAGAGAGTAGGCCACTAATAATGAGCTCTCAAAACTTTGTGTGTTGTAACCCTTCCAGCAAAGTGTCCTCAAAAAACTCCCCCATGGAAATCAACAACTACTTTGGGAGCTTCATCTTTAGTTACACACTTCAAGAGGACACCTTCAGGGTTCTTCCAAGCCAACCCAAAGTTAGTGATGACGTATTTTTGAGAAGCCAACTTGAGGTCTCTTTTCTGATTTTTCTTAAATTATCAGGACAACATAGGTGTTTGAGGTAAAATATTATATCCTTTTACCACTAAGAACTTACCAATTTCTTAAGAACACCTACCCTTTTTTCCTCTACTTCATTCACTTCCACAATCTGTAAGTTTCTCTCAGCCATGAGCTTGGCAAGACCTAAACCTCTTATCAATTTTGTGGTTTAGATGTCCATATCATACTCCTACAGTTTGTTCACCCATCTACATCTTTTACTTGAGATCTCCATCTCTGATAAGATGTCTTTTACCATGGTGTGGGGAACATAAGCAACAACTCTTGAACTTAAGATATAAGGCCTAAAAACCTTTGTTCAAATGCTTGTTTTTCCATGATTGTATATTTCAACTCAGTAGCTTGTAAAACCTTGCTAAAGAAGGAAATAGGCCTCTCAGCTCCATCTTCATCCTTTTGGAGCAAAACATATGCAATAGTATTTTCAGAAGCAAAGGAGAAGACTTGGAAAGGCTTATTGTAATTCGGAGCTGCCAAGACAGGTGCATGTTTAAGTTCTTCTTTGATTCCTTCAAAATCCTGAATAGCAGCCTCCTCCCATTTGATAACTTGATCTTTCTTTAACACACATGTAATAGGAAGAGTCAATTCAGCAAAATTTGACACAAACCTTCTAATGAAGTTGATTTTCCCAAAGAAGGATTGGATGCCCTTATTTTTTATTAGAATTGGAACCTTTTTGATTGCTACTACTCTCTTAGGGTCAATCATAACACCGACCTTTGAAACAATATGACCAAGAAGCTTGGCCTTTTACACCCCAAAGTGACACTTCTTTGGATTGTGAGAGATTCCAAATTCTCTACATCTGATCAACATTCTTTCCAAATGCTGCAAGTGATATTTTCTTATCCTTGAAAATATAATCACATCATCCTGATAAACTGCAATGAAGTCATTTATATAACCAAAAAAAGCAACATCCATTTCTCTTTGGAAGGTAGCTCCAGCATTCATGAGACCAAAAGGTATTATCACATAAACATATGTTCCCCAAGGAGTAGTAAAGGCAATTTTAAATCTTTTTGACTCTTTGACAACAACCTAATTATAGCCAAAGAAACCATCCAAGGTGGAAACAAATTCAGATCTAGTCACTAATTGCAACATGTACTCTAGGTTTTTCAAAGGATAATTGTCTTTCAATGAAGCTCTATTCAGATTTCTAAAGTCTACATAAAGTTTGATATCTCCATTTTTCTTTGTGACTAGCACAAGGTTTGCAACCCAAGATGAATACCTTATGGGCAGGATGATCCCTCCCTCCTTCAGTTTCTTCAATTCATATTTCATTTTCATAGAGAGGAGTGGATTAATTGGACTTTGCTTCTACTTGAATGGTTTGGAACCTTTCTCAAAAGGGATCTCGTGTTGGAACAAGTCTTCTCTATATGCTTTCAGCTCTGAATATGACCATGCAAGACAGTCTTGATATTGTTTCAACAATTGGAGGTAGGAAAGTTTTTCTTCTTTGTTTAGACTTCTTCCCAACAAAAATTTTCTTGGTTTTTCCTTTGTTCCCAAGTTATGCTCTTCTACATCCCTCGAGGCAGACATATTTCTATTGATGATGCAATCAACATTGCTAAAATTTGACTCAAGTGCAACAAGACCTCTTGGAATGGTATTGGTTTTCAATTGGATAATATCCTTTCCAAACAAAGTATCTCTTCCTTCAGTAACATACACCATTGGTTCCCAATCAATATGCTGATCTACAAACTCACCTTGATTTTGTAAGAACCTTTGCACTTGAGCATCATTATTAAACACTTACCAATGCTTGATATTATCATGGACAACTGGTCTAGTTAACACTTCAACATTATACTCACAATAAGGTGAAATGGTGCAAACTCCAAATGTTGACCCCAACACTACCAACTTGTCAGCAACATCATTCAAACTTATGTCATGGTGCACAATATTGAAGGAATCAAACATCTCAATTAGATCCCAAACTGCATGTTTATACTGTTTCATCCGCTGATTTTTTATAGCATACAGTTTTCTTATTTGTTTGAAAATCAGCTCTGAATCTCCCTTTGCAATGATGTCCTTGACACCATACTTCCATGAAATTCTTAGACCTAATAACAAGGCTTCATACTCAACAACGTTGTTAGTACATTCAAAATTAAGCTTGAAGGAAAAAACAAATTCTTCCAAGCTAGGAGAAATTAGAATTACACCAGCACAATTTCCAAATTTGGAGCAAGCTCCATCAAATAGCAAGGTCCAAGGAGAAATTACCTGTTCAAGGCATTTTGAATGATCCATCTTGTGTTCTTTTCCATCAGCAAACCCAATAAAATTATCAACATCAACATCAGTAAATAATACTTCATAAGAATTATTGTTTGGGTCCTCAATTAGATGCAACATTTTCTTTTCTCCATAGAGTTTGATAAGGATACCCTCAATGGGAATGGTGGAAAAAGACATTTCCATTGGGACACTCCCTCCAACACTTGCAGCCCACTTTCTTGACAATAACATACCTCATTTAGCAGGGCAATCAACAATCACAACATCAAGTTTTAAATTCTTACCCGGATAAGCTACAAGTTGCACCACCAAACCCTTCACACAACCAACTATTGGCACTTCTCTTAAGTCCATGGCAGTACACTTCCCATAGGTTGTTGTCACTTTTATATCCAACTCATCCATGAATTCTAGAGGCATGACATTACATGATGCACTGGAATCAAACATACAATTGTGAAGCAGGCTATCCTTTATGATCAAAGTTGTAAAAAATGGATCAACATTCAATTGGGAATCAACCAAGGATGTCCCTAAGTATACTTCACGTGTCTCTCCAAGATCCTCTACTGCTGGTGGTGTTTCAAGGTCAACAATGATCTCAAGAGGAGTTTCAACAACATTTACATTTCTTCTTAGGATACTCTTCTCCTCCTTCAATCCCAAGTACTCAAATGCTCTCTTCTTATGCTCAGGAATCCTAAGAAAATCATTGATTGGAACACTCACTTTTATTTGGATCAATACCTGGGCCATGTCATACAAATACTCTTTGGCAAGGCAACATTAGAAGGGAGACAAACATATTCATCAGATGGCATGGGATTCTTGGCAGCTTGGGCATGAGGAGGACTGTAATTTTTTCTTGGGACAACAGAGTTTTTGGCAGGTGTTTCTCTCTTAGGAGATTCTTTGGGAATGCTTGTAAGCAAGGGTGTTTTAGGTTTGGCTTGAGGCCCAACTCCCTTAACAACTTTTCTCCTAGTGTTATACTCTTTCTGTTGAGCCACAACAACATTCATTAACAATTTTCTATCTTCCTCCAAAAGGATACCACCATCATACTTCTAAATCATTAAATCTCTTAAGTATTCAAAGTCATTGTTAGGAATTTCAAAATCATGCACTACATCAACTTCAAGATTATGAGGGGGAAGAAAGACTTGTAACCGTTTGATGCAATCCCAAAAGGTAGTAACAGTCCTAGCACTTATTACTTCAGTAGATGTTGCTCCTCCTTGTGAGCTTGAAGAATAGCCCACCATGTAGATAGCATCATCATTACCATCATCATTATTAGCTTCACCTTCTTGCTGGTCCACTTCACATGGAGGATGGGGTAGAAAACACCTATCACACCAATCAATATTAGTAACTTCCTCAAAAGTAGAAACCCTAGGAGTTAAGGGATCAAATAATACTCTTCCTTCACGTGCTTGAGGATGTCTATTTATAGACCCCATAGGTCCTTTCCCTCTATCATCAGACCTCTGATCACCTCTAGGATGATTGGAAAATATATCATGGTTTTGTGCTCTTGGCTGACCTTATGAATTTTGTCCAATTCCCTTCTTAGCTCTTGCCAACTTGTATGAGATTTCTTTGACAGCCCCTACCAAATTTTTCATGATCTCCTCTAAATCAACACCCTTGCTAGCTTGAGTTTTATCAAGGTTTTCTAATTTAACTCCATCTCTCTTGAGAGGTTCCCCAACGGACTTAATGTTATTTTCAATCTGCAATGCCATGGTGAAGGCATGCCTTAGATTGGTAGGGTTCTTGTCTCTTAGGTAATAGGTTGCTTTCTTGTCAAATGCATCTACATATTTGATTAAACAAGATTCATCACAAGGCCTTAGATTAACTAGTAGCCTTCTCAAAGTTTTGTTAAAACTTGTGTTGAAGTCATGAAATGATTCATTAGGGTTCTTATTTATATTCTCAAATTCAGACAAGAGAAATATAGGATCACTCCTATCACCATATTGTAACCTAAATGCATTCTTCATCTCAATCCAAGAATCAATTGAATTATCAGGTAGAGCCTTGTACCAATCCCTAGCATCCTCTTCTAGTGTATGAATGAACAATTTAATATACACATCTTTAAACTCTATTTCAAAATCCTCCATCATGTTAAAAAAAAGTTTGAGATGCTGATCACCAGTTATAACATTGTTACCTTGGAATTTTGGCAATATATTTCTAACATCTTGAGGAACAGCATTTGGGTAACCATCCATTCCTACAAAGTTTATAGGACAAAAGGTGCTAACAACACATGGAGGTCTAGGCTGGGCCATATTGTTTTGAGGTGGTGGTCTTGGAGGAAAAATAGAATGATGAGGAGTGAGAGGTCTTTGATGAATATAAATGTAATCCTCAAAATGGATATCCCCTATAGGATCATCCTCTTGATAAAATCTAGCAGATTTGGAAAAAACATGAGAAGAATGAGGGGAAAGATTCTCAGAAACAAATGAAGGTCCCTCTCCAGATGGAAAATGCAATTTTTTAGGAAGACTATATGATTCAGATTTACCTGAAGAAGAATTGAAGTCCTCAATGATAGGCTGAAAAATCTCGAGTTCAACCAAGGGAACCTCCTTCCTCGAGTTCTACTCTCCAACCACTTTCCAAACTCTTCTCCCTTCCAACTCTGAATTCATTGAATCTGAAAACAAATTCTTAGTAGAGTATTTAATGAAGATAGATCTTCTTCCTTCAATTTTTGTAGAGATTAGCAACACAAACTAAATGACAGAAAGGTAAGACACTGGTATTTATCAAAATTAAAACAACATGGAGTCACCAATAAGGATTTTCACCCTAGTTGTGTAAATGCACTAAATACTCTGTCAAATACCAATCAACATTGAAAATACTGCAAAACTTTATAGATCATACCTTTCCTCTTCTTGAATTTATCAACTACAAATGCAAATGAAGTGCAACCACTGCTAGAAACTACTAAAATTGCAGGAAGAACTTATAACTTCACTAATACTTACAAATTTGATTATAAATGATGCTTCAACAATGTATTTGTATATAGAATTTACAAAGGACATCACCAAGGTTTGACATGCATTCGAATATCTCAAATATGTATGCACATGGATCATATTGAACTAAGAGAATATCAAACTCAGAACTCTACTCTTCCTTCCAGCCTTCTAAATTTGATCATAATATGATACTCATATTTGTAATTGCACATAAATCGTATAAGAAGTATTACCAGCTATTGGTACCTGGATTTAATCTCCTTCACAACTTGAGCAGCATCATGGATTTTTGCAAGACACTCAGAGGTAGATAGATGATTTATATGTTGTTTTGTGGCCGAGGAAGCAATCTATCTGACTTGTTGGCACTCAGTCTCAGAAGGAGTGGGTAACACCTTGAAAGGATTTTGATCTAACCCTCACTATTTTAGGTTGTTCCTTTCAAACAAGGTAAGAGAACCTATATTGTAGCCTTTATTTTATGAAGGAGGTGGAGATATCCTTATACTGTGCATATTGTATGGAGATGGCCTTGGGAAAACATGATCAATCTTCCATTATTCAAACTCAACAAAGATGTCACTACTAAATGATGGAAATGCTTTCAAGACAAGGTTGAGGCTGCTAGAGACATGGTATGATCTTGATTTGCTTTGTGCATTTTTGTAAATGGATTGTATTCTTTTGTTGACACACAATGTAGATGCAGGGGTAGTATGGGTAGGATGGGTTGTTTAGAATGATTTTTTGGTGGGGTATTGATGAGACAAACTGGGATATATCAGATATTTGACAACCTCTACAATACTTGAAACAACTATTAGATAAAATGCTTCAAATAATCAGGACATTCTTTCAACTAGAAGATGCATAAATGGAAGCCCAGGCAACACTCTTCACACAATATTTGAGAGCTCACCACAAAATCTTGAAGTAAATAACTCAATTAAACACAAAAATCCTTGATCAAACCATGCATAAGGTGCCCCCAAAGGCTTACAAGCAATCTCTGCAGTCAAGGAAGGTAAAGTGATTTTAAATTTGTTTATCTCCTTATCAGATGAAGGATCTTCTAAATATGAGATTGCAAATGCCACTAAACTATCAACCAGAAATAGAGACCATGTGTGATTTCTAAAGACTTTCAATGCAAGATTGCAACAAGAACAAGAAAACTATATACAAGCATTTAAAAATGATAACAAACACCATATTGCCTAGAGAAACATAGATTAACTCAAAATCTTGTTAGATTCATCAGCAAGGGAGAGTTTCATGAACAATCTCAGAACTGTGTGATGTCTATACACTTGTAACCAACTCACATACATGAATATCCAACACAAAATAAATTATCCTGGTTCTTTGGTGGGTTTCTCAAAAGATGAGATTTCTCTAAGAATTTGCTCATGATTTTAAATTTTTCCCGACCCCTTTGCATGTCTCAAAACATGCATTATATATCTCTTGCCACCTTGGAGCCTTCTTTCCCAAGAAAATAATATGCCAAGGGATCAAGTTTGTTACAAAAATTCCTCTTGATTCACTGAAAATGACCCTTAACAAATTTACAACGAGAGTTGCCAGGCGTTTTATAAAGACTGAATCATTACAAATATCCAGATCATTATCCTTCCTGGAGGGACATTTTTCATAATCAAGGCATGCAGATGACTTTCCATTCATCATTTAACCTTTTTACCTTTTAAAATTACCTTTGTAACTTTTAATTTGACATTTCACGTGTTTTCTCGGGCTGGGGAAAAAATTACTTCAAAAACATCTCAAATCAAAATATTGAGTCATGAAACTAATTCCAATGATCCTAGAAGGCCAAAACGACATGGAATCACCAAAAATTTGATGAAATTTGATGCAAAATTTGTGATTCCAAGCTTCATGGAGGAAAAATGGCTTCCAAAAATGAAGATGCACAGTTTCCCTTGATCTGCTCTTTCTCCTTCAATATGGGCCATCCACGTGTCAAACTATGATTGGGAACAAATTCAGGCTCATTTTTTTACTTTTCGACCTTTTTGGAAAAATGGAAAATTTTGAATTTTTTCCCCGCCCCTCCACCTTTGAATTTTGGAGATGACACATGGCAGATGGTGGGTCCCATTGGGGTCGTGCTTCAGTTCTACACATTTTGACATTTTTTTTTTGAATTTTGGAAATTTTTAAATTTTTTCCCCACGGGCCTGCACACCCAATTTCTCCCTTACCATGTGTCTCCTTGTGATTCATTCCAGGCCAGCACTCCAAATTTTGATTTTGAGACCTTTTTTCAAAAGGGAAAAAATTCCCTCCTGCCTCTGTCGACCCACTGACCCACCTTGTCCAACACGTGTTTCCTTTTTCCAAAAGGGAAAAATTTCCCCTTTTCCTCCACGGGCCTGCTAACCCGCTTTGCCTTTGCCACATGTCACTCATTGATTTGCTTACGGACCCGTGACTTAAATTTTTGCCTTACCTTTTTCCAAAAAAGGGGAAAAATTCCCCATTTACCTCCACCAACCCATCAACCCGCTCTGTCTGCCACGTGTCACTCATTGATTTGCTTGTGGGTCCACGGCTTAAATTTTTGCCTTAAGTCCTTTTGCCAAAAAGGGGAAAAATTTCACATTTACCTCCGCCAGCCTGCTGACCTGCTCTGCCCGCCACGTGTCTCCTTTTGCCTAAAAGGGAAAAATTCCCCTTTTTCCTCTATGGCACACACTTATTTCTACATCTGTGTAACACTCTGATTTTGTATGTTAACTTGGTGAATGTTTTACATACTGTTATAGCTCTTGGAATGAAAGCAAACATGTTAAGATATGTTTTGATCTTAAGAGAATGTGTTGCTAATTTGGATTCTTGCATACTGTGATTTATTGCATGGGACAGCAAATATTGTACTTGTGTGTTTGCTGATGTGACGACAGATTGTCGTATAATTGCTTGCTCTTGTGCTGATTAACAGCATACCCTGAATCAATTCCATTGATTCAAGTATGCTGAGGTCCTCTTGTGTTTCTATGTTAATTCACACTCGAATTGGACTAGGATTATTATGAGCGTGCAGCGCCTGATTACAGGTGTGAATAGCTAGCACGAAAATGCCAACGACAGGGGTTCGATTCTTGAACCCTGTACTGTCGAATTCGGGACCTCGTGGGGCGAGAAACGCCTGGACACGGGTGGCCTTGGCATGTAATCTGAAGGACGGAACGTCCTGCTCTGCGTTAACGTGGATGTTAGTAAGGGGCTGGAAGGAAGTTGTTAGTGTTAGTGGTTAGTGTGAATTAAACCTAAACTAACCCCTAAGACCTAACATACATCCTACACTACTATCCTAAGTGGATTTTTAAATTACAAAAAAAAAAGAGAAAAAAATAAATCTAAATTCTAAAACCTAAGGTTTAACTAAGACCTAGGTCGAATGAGTTATGTAACCTAAACTAATCCTAAACTAAGGGGTACGCAGACCCTTGGGAGGAAAGGGATAAGGATGGGAAAGAGGCATTCATTGGTATTAAATGAACTGTCCCTTCGTGGACGGCGCCAGTTTTGGCGGGACAGGCAAGGAAATAGAGGTATCCATTTGGAAGTTATGGCTAAATTCATTTGCATGGAAAATTTGAAATTTGGAGGCTTGCCAACCCAAGTGGCGGTGGCGTGGAAAGTAAGGAGAAAGGGAAAGCCTTTATTGCATTAATGGTTTTTTGGTCCTCGCGACCAGCTCGCCTTGGAAACAGCATGAGGAAAAAATTGGTTTTCATTTTTGTTGGTTCGAGCCTTTTGAAAAGTTGCTCTGCATTTGGTTTCTTTGGTCTGGTTCAGTCGAACCAGCTCTTGCATTTGACATTTTCCTGGAAGATTTGAGGCTGTTGATAAGCCTGAAGAAGGAAGGAAGTGTTGGAGAGTTTGTGTTGTCGCTGTGGAAGGAAAAACGCGGCAAAACAACGTTTTCTTCGAATTTTGGAAGAGAGAATACAGGCACGTTAAGCCCTTCTCTTTAAAATCTTTGCTTGATTTAAATGTTTCATTAAAACAACCCTGCTCTTGGGTTGGGATTGCATGATTGTTATTGAGTTGATTTGGAAATGGATTTTGTTGGTTCTTGCTTCTTTTCTTTGGAAAATGATAAGAAGATTTGATTTTGGTTGCTCGGCCTTGATTTGCCTTTGCTCGATTCATGTTGAAAATGATTTACAGTATTAGTTGTTGACTGTATAAATGGTTTGAGATGGATATTCCCTTGACTGTTCGTGTTGCTCGAAACCGGAAAAGGCTGTGCAATCGCTCCTTAAAGTGGAATTGTTTCTTTAAGTATAATCTTTTCTTGCTGTCTTTCTTTAGGGAATGTTAAGAAAATTGTTCCTCTGTTGCTGTGTTTAACTGTATTGTTCTTCTCGAATGGAATTACCTCCATAAGGTGCTGGTTATGGGTGTTATATGAAAATATTAATTGATTATTCTTGTGGAATGGAAAGTAAACGGTACAGGTTACTTGAGCTGTTTTTGGCATTGGAACTATACGTCCTTTTGTTGACGGACTAAAAATAAAGAAGCATTAGTGTTTGAAATTGTTTCTTATTGAAAGTTTCAAGGATATAGATCATTTCCCTTCTCCAGTTTTGGGATTTTAATGAAGATGGTATTTGGGTTTTCTATGAGTATCTGGTTTCGCTTGAATGAAGTATTTGCGGTATTTCCATTGTTGTGTCTTTACTTGTTTAAGAAATAAGCGAATACGTTTTGGTACCCGTGAGAATAGAGAAAAAGCAGCTATTTTTCCTTCTGAGGTTGTTGCTGGATTATGTTTTCTCTTTGCTGTGAGAATGGGTTGGTCTTATGGTGATCTAATGATGCTGTTCGGTCTCCCTGTTCGGACTGTACACGCAAATACAAATTGATTTGTATTCAGTGCAGTGAATGATTATATTTCTTTATTCGGTGATGGAAAGTTGATTCCATGGTGTCTTGTAGATGAGGTTTGACCTTCTGTCTGAATTGTCTTGTGAATGTGAACTCGACTTGGATTTCTGTCCTTAATAAATAGAAATTGTGGGAATTAGCTTGTTTTTCTGAGTCTATTTGACTGTACCATGCTTAGGTAATTAACCCCTTAAACGGGTTTGACCTTATAGAGGTACTGATATATGAATGTTATAATTGGAGTTCTGTCCCTCCTTAAGAAAATGGAAAATGTTGTTTTGGAATTAACGGTTGATCGAGATAGAACTCGAATTGAGTATTCATTGTTGAAGCATGTTGGATTGATATTGTACAGGCTATGTGAGTTGCTATTCAATAAGGACGAATGTTCTGCTATTTTTATAATTTGAGTTGTCATGCTAAGAAAAACATGATTTGAGTGTTTTACTTCCTGCTGAATACAATGACTGTTTCTTAATGAAATCATAGAGAATGAATTCTTCTCTTTTGCTATTTGGACTCTGAAAGTGACATTGGAATTATAGTGCATATGACTTGATCTTGCTGTAGGTAACAACAATGTACCACTTGTTATTAAGAACTATATGCGTTCAGAGGTATAAAAGATCATATGATTATATATGCTTGCATGGTTGCATAATTGTTGTTGGCTAGCTATACAGTGTAAGAAGTAGGGAATCTGCTAGTTTAGCAAATACATAGTATGCATATTGATGTGGCTTGCCCAACGATGAATATAATGTCTTACTAACCTGTTGGTATTCATATGAACTGGAATAAAATGAAATTATTCTTGCTGCCGGAAAGTGAATTCCGAGTGGATTTTGTAAGTTTCACTCTGAACTGTTATCTTGAATTGATTTTCGTTTGGATTTCACTGTTTAGGACAGTCATGTGGAAAGAAATAGAGATATGAATTAATGTTTTAGAAAAATGATCTTTCTTCTTTCATCCAGTTAGAAATCTGGAATTCGTGAATGAAGAATTTTATAGTGCTTAGATGGGAGCTACTATATGCATTGTTGTTCGCTTTCTTGTTTGTACTTGAATGCTTTAAATTTAACATGCTTCATGAACGGAAAGGAACGTAATGGATTTATATTCAGTTAGTTTCATCCTTTGCATTTGTTATTAATGAAAGGCGTGGAAAGGATAACTGTATGCTATATAGGCAGCAAACTACTTGTTTTCCTAACGTTACAAATATTGTAAATTGATACTTGCAATGATTATGTGGAAACGGGACAGCAGTCCCTTGGCTGATTGTGATGATATTTTTTTCTGATGGTTCAGTTGTTATGCTGATCTCTCCTTTGTGCCTATTTTGAGATTGATGTTTTGCTGTCGTTTCATAAAAGCAGGGTTCTTTTATTGAAACAGTTAGTTGAAGCATCTTATTTTAAGGATAAGTGCTTAATGTGCTCAGTTCATTGAACTGATCCGTGTAATTCATTTTGCAGATGGAATTTGATTAGAATGAAGGCTTGGCTGTCTTCTGATGCCTCTTGATTAAATGTAAATTAAATTGTAACTGTTGCTTTTATTCCTCTTTGAGGAATTGTGAACGAAGAAAGTACATTCTTCTGTCCATGAGTTGTATGGATGCTTTGTATAAACTATACCCAATCAGCTGGATTGGCAAATGTACAAATTATGACTTGAAATATTGAATACAGTTACAAGTGTGATATTTTCAATAATTATATCAGTTTGATATTGTTATATAAATTGGGAATAAGATGTTAATTCTTGATTTGGAATTGTTTCATAGTCCTTGGATGGATGCTGAATTGAAACTGATATCTATTCTTACTTAAATACAACTTTTAAGTTGAACAATGCAATAAATTCATACTTGGGTAAAGATGAATTTTGAATTGACATTAAAAAGGATTAAGAAGAATATGATTTTATAATCAGAGGGTATTCAGGATTAGCTTAGGAGCTAAGGAATATCAATTTAAATTGGGAGTATTCGAACTTCGTTTTCGAACCTCATTAATGATTCCGTTTGATAAAATTCAGAATAAAGGCTATAGGATACATATATCCATAACCAATGGACCTTAACTATATAACGTTAAGGAGAATAATGAATACATTTCTCGAAGTTTAGACCTCGTTTGAATGACGTCTAATAAGTTAATATTCTGAAATTAGTTGCAGTTGGAAACATCTTGGCTAAGTTTAATAGGTTAAACTTATTATGTCCGTCGGTACGGACTGCTTAATCCAATGATTAAGAAATAAACCAAGTAAGGAAATGTAGCCCTTCGATACGAAGGAGATGATACTTGGCAAACTAATGGACAGTTTAGTCCCTCTTAGTTATATACAACTGCAACGGAAACGAGGATCAAGGGATCAGCGTGGATGCTGAAAATTGCTTTAACTATTAACTCGTGGCTAAGTCACTTGGGCAGGATGTGTATTCTCGATGGGAGGAATTCTGCAGGACATTGGCATACGCCAGCTACAGCAAGGTGTCTTCATGAAGACGGGGTCTTCATGACGACACAATGTTGCAGCTGACATATAGCAATGCCCTCCCGAATTAAAACATTGAGAATACATAGGCTGAAAGTGTAGATCTTAGCTGGGGTGGAGATAGGGTATGATCTGGTATACGGAGTGACTCCGGAATACTAAAGATAATCAGACACACGGAGTCGTGGGGTAACGACACCGTATGTCTGCGTATCTTTAGTTACCAGGAGTGCCTTCCTATACCCGTTCATATTACTAGCTGGAATCGAAAGTTAAAACGGAACTTAAACGATGAGGACTGGTAGGAACCAGGAAAGACCATTCTAGATAACAGGTGAAGTGAAGTGAAGGACGTATTCCGTAGATGTGTATCACATTCAGGAATATGATCATGCAAAGCATGTGAAAATCTTTGGCCAAAGTATCGCAATTGCTGGTTGCGTTGTCCTTATCACTTAATTTAAGATGCAGGATGTCAGATGAATATCAGTAACAGATATTCAGATAGGCTTCTTAAATGGATCACTTCGATAACCGGGGAAGGTTATGAGAACAAGTATATAAAATATACTATGCAAAAACAAACATGAAGGATCGGTTGTTGCCGAGTCATGTACATGAAGGATCGGTTGTTGCCGAGTCATGAAATGAAGGATCGTTGAAACTCCGAGCCATGAAAATGGAAGGATCGGTAGTTCATCGAGTCATTTACAGCAGCATATAGAATCTGTTATAAGATTGAATGGCATTGAATGTGTGTTCCATATTGTAAATATGTGAACAGGGAACATTCGTTTTAAAAAGAAATTGTATGATCCAAACTGTGTTGTTTGGGCAGAGAACAATTATTAAATCTTGAACGTGTGTTTGAATTTTATAATTCATAACAGAGAACGTTATATTTTAAATATATAAATAAAAAATATTTCCCTTGTTCTGGTGTTTTAAAATGGGGATGTTACATCTTGGTATCAGAGCTGAAGGTTGCAGCTCTTGGACCTAATGAGTCCACGTTATTAATAAAGTTTACATTTTCTTATTGAACAGAAAATGGTCAGGACAAGAGGGAATGCTGCGAATAACCCGTTGCAGGGTGGAGAAGCAGCAACTGCCCAAAAGCTGGATGAAATCCTTGCTGCCCTACTTGATACGAGGGATCGTTTGACTGTACTGGAACAGCAGTCAATGGGCAATGAAGAGGAGGGGAATGAAGCTGAAATAAATGATCAGCTACCTCCTGTGGACAACATCAACGGAGGGAATCCGGGTGTTGATGATAATAATGTAATTGCTCCTAATCCCCCTGAAAACAAAAGGGCAAGATTAGCAGCTGAACTTACAAATGATATAAAGAGAATAAGTCCTCCAAAGTTTGATGGAACAACTCTTGGGGACGGAGCTGAGAACTGGCTCAGTGAAATGGAGAAATACTTTGCAATAAGAAACTTCTCCGAAGAGACTAAAGCGATATGGGGAGCATATCAGCTTTCTCATGAAGCATCATCCTGGTGGGACAACCGTAAGGTTGAGCTGAATATTGTCGAATCAGACATAACTTGGGATCAATTTAAGGGTTATTTTAGGCAAAGATGGCTGCCTCAACTCTATTTTGATAGGAAAATGACTGAATTTCAGAACTGGTCGCAAGGAAGGCTGTCGGTGATAGAATACTGGGAAGGGTTTACTAAACTCCTTAAGTATGTGCCGCAGTATCAAGCTGACGAGAAGTTCAGAATATGGAAATTCATAATGGGACTGAATCCCATCATTGGTGGCGAAGTGGATGTCCACGGCCCAACCACCATGGATGGAGTTGTCGAAAAGGCAATCAGACAGGAACAGAAATTGAGAGCAATATCTGCTCACAGGGAAGAGATAAGGAAGAAGATTCCCAATCCTTCTTCGTCTCTTGCACCAAAAAGGGGACCTTGGAAAAGGTTTGGTGTGAAAAATAAAATTGTTGTAGATAACAACAAGAAACCTGTGATGAACAGACCTGTAAATAGTGTGCGGAACAGCTTTCCAAAAGTTAATGGCATTGGACAGAAGTCCTATGGAAGCCAGAACGATAACTTTAAGGCTGGTAATAAATTTGAACCTAGAAAAGGGCCAGCTGGAGGATGCTTCAACTGTGGAAAGGACCACTATGCGAATCACTTGTCCTCTGAAGAAGGATGATCGCGGACAGCAGCATAGGATACATGCTGCAGTGTCTAACAGACAAGCTGAAAAGCAAGTGACGCCCATAGAAGTTACTGGTAAGCTATTCGGTAAACCTGTAGTTGTACTTTTTGATACTGGAGCTACAGAATGTTTTATTTCTACTGAACTTGCTATGAAATTAAAAAGAAAGGCTGTGAGAATGGATAAAACATGGACAGTGCATTATGGGAATAATGTTATCCATACAGTCGAAATGTGCCTTTTTGGGGCAATTCTTGACCTGCCTGGGTTCTCCACCGAAGTTGACTTGTATGTCACTCCTCTAGGATCATATGATATCATTATTGGAGTTAATTGGTTAGCTGAACATAAGGCAAAGGTTGACTGTTATGAAAAACAAATCAGTTGCCTTGATGACCTGCAGAAAGCAGCAGTCATTCAAGGTGTAAAACGGGAAGTTGCAGTTAGGAAACTGACGGCTATGCAACTAAAGAGGGCTAAAAACAGAGGCTGCACTTTGTATGTGGTAAAAATGACAGAAAATGAAGAGGAAGATAATGATTTCATGGAAAGATATCCATTGTTGAGGGATTTCCGTGATGTGTTTCCGGAGGAATTGCCGGGTCTTCCGCCCAAACGTGAGTTTGACTTCGCTATTGAGATCAAACCAGGAACGGAACCCATATCTAAGGCACCTTATAGAATGACTACCATTGAGCTGGTAGAACTGAAGGCTCAGTTACAAGAACTTCTGACTAAGGGGCTGATCAGACCGAGCGTCTCACCTTGGGGAGCGCCGGTAATTTTCGTAAAGAAAAAGGATGGCACCTTGAGGCTGTGCATTGATTACAGAATGCTGAATAAAGCAACCATTAAAAATCGATACCCACTTCCAAGGATCGATGATCTGTTTGATCAGATGCGAGGAGCATCAGTCTATTCAAAAATAGATCTACGGTCAGGGTACCATCAGCTGAGAATAAAAGAGGAAGATATTCATAAAACAGCTTTTAGAACGAGGTATGGGCACTATGAGTTCACGGTGTTGCCTTTTGGGCTGACTAATGCACCTGCCGCCTTCATGAATCTAATGAATAACATTTTTCAAGAATACTTAGACAAGTTTGTGCTTGTATTCTTAGACGACATTCTTATATACTCTAAAAATGTCGAAGAGCACCAAGAACATCTCAGGATAGTGCTGGAAATCTTAAGAAAGAGGAAGTTGTATGGAAAACTGTCCAAATGTTCCTTTTATGATGCAGAGGTGCATTATTTGGGACACGTTATAAGCAAAGACGGGATAGCTGTTGACCCTTCAAAGATCACAGCTATAACTGAGTGGCCTGCACCTAAGAACGTGCACGAAGTGAGGAGCTTCATGGGCTTGGCTGGATATTATAGAAAGTTCGTTAAGGACTTTTCAAAAATTGCTGCCCCAATCACTTCGTTGCAAAAGAAAGAAAAGAAATTTGTCTGGACAGACAAATGTGAATCTGCCTTTAAAAAGTTAAAGGAGCAGTTAACTACAGCACCTATTTTGACTGTACCTGATCCAAATGGAGATTTTATGGTTGTAACGGACGCCTCAGGAGAAGGCCTTGGAGGTATTCTGTTACAGAATAACCATGTTATCGCTTATGAAAGCAGAAAGCTTAAGTTACATGAACAGAACTATGCTCCACACGATCTTGAGCTCGCTGCCATAGTACATGCGCTTCAAATATGGAGGCATTACCTCCTTGGCAAGCCCTTTGAATTAAAAACAGACCATCTGGGGCTGAAGTATATTTTTACTCAGCCAAATCTGAATGCAAGGCAATGAAGATGGTTAGAATTTCTGTCTCAGTATGATTTTGATATAAGCTACATTAAGGGCAAGGAAAATAGAGTAGCAGATGCTCTGAGTCGAAGGAAGCATATCTCTGCTCTTATAACGTTAAGAACTCAGTTTAAGGATGAGGTAAAAGATGCCTTGGAATCAGATCCCTATTTTCAGCAAGTCAAATCAGCACTTGCTGCAGACCCGCAGGACAGCAGGTATAAAGGGTTTCGTTTTGATAACGAAGGAGTTCTGAGGTTCAAAAACAGGGTATATGTACCTGTGGCAAATGACTTAAGAGGGAAATTGCTAACTGAATTCCATAATTCACCTTTTTCTGGGCACCCTGGCATTTCAAAAATGCTTGCTGATCTTAAGCAGCAATATTTTTGGAAGGGAATGAAAAAGGATGTGGTAGAGTTTGTAACACACTGCTTGGAATGTCAGCGTGTTAAAGCGGAACATATGCACCCTTCTGGATTATTGTATCCCCACAGCATTCCGCAGTATAAGTGGCAAGTGATAACGATGGATTTCGTTCAAGGATTGCCTATGTCAAGAAATAAACATGACATTATCCTGGTTGTAGTCGACAAATTGACCAAAGTGGCACACTTCATTGCTGGTAATTTGAAGGACGATGCACCAGTTTTAGCAAGAAGATTTGTGCATGAAATCTTCAGGTTGCATGGAATACCGGAATTAATCATATCGGACAGAGATCCGAGGATGACATCAAGGTTTTGGCAAACGCTTAATGCAGCCTTGGGAACTAAATTAAACTTCAGTTCTGCATATCATCCAGAAACGGATGGACAGACTGAGAGAGTTAATCAAGTTTTAGAGGACATGCTGAGGATGTATTGCATGGACCAGCAGTATAAATGGGAGGAATACCTTCCGCTGGTAGAATTTGCTTACAATAACACCTATCATGCCTCTTTAAAAATGGCGCCCTTTGAAGCATTGTATGGAAGAAAATGCAGAACCCCTGTCAGCTGGGACAGCGTTGAGGACAGAGAGGTAATTGGGCCAGAAATCCTTATGGAAATGGAACAGCAAATCAAAATGATTCGGGAACATCTAAAGGAGGCTGCCAATAGGCAGAAGAGCTATGCAGACTTGAAGCGGGTTGACAGGCATTATAAACTTGGAGAGAAGGTCTTTCTTCGGGTGAAGCCGAAAAAGAGCTCCATAACCTTTGGCAAGGCTGCCAAGTTGTCACCACGTTACGTGGGACCTTTTGAAATTATTGAAATAATCAACCCTGTAGCTTATCGTCTAGCATTACCTCCTGCTTTGTCTCAAATGCATGATGTTTTTCATATTTCTTTGCTTAAGAAATACGTGACAGATTTATCACATGTGCTAAATTGGAATTCCTTGCAGGTCCAAGACCCAGGAATAATCGTGGTTAAGCCCATTCGAGTGTTGGGAACTCGCCAGTTGTACTTGAGAAATCGCGAAGTGAACCAATGTAAGGTCCAGTGGGACCAGTTCAGCGAAGAAAGTGCAACTTGGGAGAATCTCGAAGAAATGAGATCTACTTTTCCACACCTGTTTAACTGAATTTGAAATTCAGAGAACTGAAAAATTCTACCAAATTTAGACAATTATTAGTCTATTGTACAGTTGTCTTAAAACGTTATTTTTAAGAGAGAATCTGTTTTTTGGTATGAACTTATGAATGAAAGGACAATAACTGAATTTTGTCCTATGAACTCCTTGATTTGTAAATCTGATCATCGGGACGATGATTCTTTAAGGAGGGAAGAATGTAACACTCTGATTTTGTATGTTAACTTGGTGAATGTTTTACATACTGTTATAGCTCTTGGAATGAAAGCAAACATGTTAAGATATGTTTTGATCTTAAGAGAATGTGTTTCTAATTTGGATTCTTGCATACTGTGATTTATTGCATGGGACAGCAAATATTGTACTTGTGTGTTTGCTGATGTGACGACAGATTGTCGTATAATTGCTTGCTCTTGTGCTGATTGACAGCATACCCTGAATCAATTCCATTGATTCAAGTATGCTGAGGTCCTCTTGTGTTTCTATGTTAATTCACACTCGAATTGGACTAGGATTATTATGAGCGTGCAGCGCCTGATTACAGGTGTGAATAGCTAGCACGAAAATGCCAACGACAGGGGTTCGATTCTTGAACCCTGTACTGTCGAATTCGGGACCTCGTGGGGCGAGAAACGCCTGGACACGGGTGGCCTTGGCATGTAATCTGAAGGACGGAACGTCCTGCTCTGCGTTAACATGGATGTTAGTAAGGGGCTGGAAGGAAGTTGTTAGTGTTAGTGGTTAGTGTGAATTAAACCTAAACTAACCCTAAGACCTAACATACATCCTACACTACTATCCTAAGTGGATTTTTAAATTACAAAAAAAAAAAGAGGGAAAAAAATAAATCTAAATTCTAAAACCTAAGGTTTAACTAAGACCTAGGTCGAATGAGTTATGTAACCTAAACTAATCCTAAACTAAGGGGTACGCAGACCCTTGGGAAGAAAGGGATAAGGATGGGAAGGAGGCATTCATTGGAATTAAATGAACTGTCCCTTCGTGGACGGCGCCAGTTTTGGCGGGGCAGGCAAGGAAATAGAGGTATCTATTTGGAAGTTATGGCTAAATTCATTTGCATGGAAAATTTGAAATTTGGAGGCTTGCCAACCCAAGTGGCGGTGGCGTGGAAAGTAAGGAGAAAGGCAAAGCCTTTAATGCATTAATTGTTTTTTGGTCCTCGCGACCAGCTCGCCTTGGAAACAGCATGAGGAAAAATTGGTTTTCATTTTGTTGGTTCGAGCCTTTTGTAAAGTTGCTCTGCATTTGGTTTCTTTGGTCTGGTTCAGTCGAACCAGCTCTTGCATTTGACATTTTCGTGGAAGATTTGAGGCTGTTGATAAGCCTGAAGAAGGAAGGAAGTGTTGGAGAGTTTGTGTTGTCGCTGTGGAAGGAAAAACGCGGCAAAACAACGTTTTCTTCGAATTTTGGAAGAGAGAATACAGGCACGTTAAGCCCTTCTCTTTAAAATCTTTGCTTGATTTAAATGTTTCATTAAAACAACCCTGCTCTTGGGTTGGGATTGCATGATTGTTATTGAGTTGATTTGGAAATGGATTTTGTTGGTTCTTGCTTCTTTTCTTTGGAAAATGATAAGAAGATTTGATTTTGGTTGCTCGGCCTTGATTTGCCTTTGCTCGATTCATGTTGAAAATGATATACAGTATTAGTTGTTGACTGTATAAATGGTTTGAGATGGATATTCCCTTGACTGTTCGTGTTGCTCGAAACCGGAAAAGGCTGTGCAATCGCTCCTTAAAGTGGAATTGTTTCTTAAAGTATAATCTTTTCTTGCTGTCTTTCTTTAGGGAATGTTAAGAAAATTGTTCCTCTGTTGCTGTGTTTAACTGTATTGTTCTTCTCGAATGGAATTACCTCCATAAGGTGCTGGTTATGGGTGTTATATGAAAATATTAATTGATCATTCTTGTGGAATGGAAAGTAAACGGTACAGATTACTTGAGCTGTTTTTGGCATTGGAACTATACGTCCTTTTGTTGACGGACTAAAAATAAAGAAGCATTAGTGTTGGAAATTGTTTCTTATTGAAAGTTTCATGGATATAGATCATTCCCCTTCTCCAGTTTTGGGATTTTAATGAAGATGGTATTTGGGTTTTCTATGAGTATCTGGTTTCGCTTGAATGAAGTATTTGCGATATTTCCATTGTTGTGTCTTTACTTGTTTAAGAAATAAGCGAATACGTTTTGGTACCCATGAGAATAGAGAAAAAGCAGCTATTTTTCCTTCTGAGGTTGTTGCTGGAGTATGTTTTCTCTTTGCTGTGAGAATGGGTTGGTCTTATGGTGATCTAATGATGCTGTTCGGTCTCCCTGTTCGGACTGTATACCCAAATACAAATTGATTTGTATTCAGTGCAGTGAATGATTATATTTCTTTATTCGGTGATGGAAAGTTGATTCCATGGTGTCTTGTAGATGAGGTTTGACCTTCTGTCTGAATTGTCTTGTGAATGTGAACTCGACTTGGATTTCTGTCCTTAATAAATAGAAATTGTGGGAATTAGCTTGTTTTTCTGAGTCTATTTGACTGTACCATGCTTAGGTAATTAACCCCTTAAACGGGTTTGACCTTATAGAGGTACTGATATATGAATGTTATAATTGGAGTTCTGTCCCTCCTTAAGAAAATGGAAAATGTTGTTTTGGAATTAACGGTTGATCGAGATAGAACTCGAATTGAGTATTCATTGTTGAAGCATGTTGGATTGATATTGTACAGGCTATGTGAGTTGCTATTCAATAAGGACAACTGTTCTGCTATTTTTATAATTTGAGTTGTCATGCTAAGAAAAACATGATTTGAGTGTTTTACTTCCTGCTGAATACAATGACTGTTTCTTAATGAAATCATAGAGAATGAATTCTTCTCTTTTGCTATTTGGACTCTGAAAGTGACATTGGAATTATAGTGCATATGACTTGAGCTTGTTATAGGTAACAGCAATGTACCACTTGTTATTAAGAAACTATATGCGTTCAGAGGTATAAAAGATCATATGATTATATATGCTTGCATGGTTGCATAATTGTTGTTGGCTAGCTATACAGTGTAAGAAGTAGGGAATTTGCTAGTTTAGCAAATACATAGTATAAATATTGATGCGGCTTGCCCAACGATGAATATAATGTCTTACTAACCTGTTGGTATTCATATGAACTGGAATAAAATGAAATTATTCTTGCTGCCGGAAAATGAATTCCGAGTGGATTTTGTAAGTTTCACTCTAAAATGTTATCTTGAATTGATTTTCGTTTGGATTTCACTGTTAGGATAGTCATGTAGAAAGAAATCAGAGATCATGAATTAATGTTTTAGAAAAATGATCTTTCTTCTTTCATCCAGTTAGAAATCTGGAATTCGTGAATGAAGAATTTTATAGTGTTTAGATGGGAGCTACTATATGCATTGCTGTTCGCTTTCTTGTTTGTACTCGAATGCTTTAAATTTAACATGCTTCATGAACGGAAAGGAACGTAATGGATTTATATTCAGTTAGTTTCATCCTTTGCATTTGTTATTAATGAAAGGCGTGGAAAGGATAACTGTATGCTATATAGGCAGCAAACTACTTGTTTTCTTAACGTTACAAACATTGTAAATTGATACTTGCAATGATTATGTGGAAACGGGACAGCAGTCCCTTGGCTGATTGTGATGATATTTTTTTCTGATGGTTCAGTTGTTATGCTGATCCCTCTTTTGTGCTTTTCGAGATTGATGTTTTGTTGTTGTTTCATAAAAGCAGGGTTCTTTTATTGAAACAGTTAGTTGAAGCATCTTATTTTAAGGATAAGTGCTTAATGTGCTCAGTTCATTGAACTGATCCGTGCAATTCATTTTGCAGATGGAATTTGATTAGAATGAAGACTTGGCTGTTTTCTGATGCCTCTTGATTAAATGTAAATTAAATTGTAACTGTTGCTTTTATTCCTCTTTGAGGAATTGTGAACGAAGAAAATATATTCTTTTGTCCATGAGTTGTATGGATGCTTTGTATAAACTACACCCAATCAGTTGGATTGGCAAATGTACAAATTATGACTTGAAATATTGAATACAGTTACAAGTGTGATATTTTCAATAATTATATCAGTTTGATATTGTTATATAAATTGAGAATAAGATGTTAATTCTTGATTTGGAATTGTTTCATAGTCCTTGGATGGATGCTGAATTGAAACTGATATCTATTCTTACTTAAATACAACTTTTAAGTTGAACAATGCAATTAATTCATACTTGGGTAAAGATGAATTTGAATTGACATTAAAAAGGATTAAGAAGAATATGATTTTATAATCAGAGGGTATTCATGATTAGCTTAGGAGCGAAGGAATACCAATTTAAATTGGGAGTATTCGAACTTCGTTTTCGAACCCCATTAATGATCCCGTTTGATAAAATTCAGAATAAAGGATATAGGATAAATATATCCATAACTAATGATCCTTAACTATATAACGTTAAGGGGAACAAATGAATTCATTTCTCGAAGTTTAGACCTCGTTTGGATGACGTCTAATAAGTTAATATTCTGAAATTAGTTGCAGTTGGAAACATCTTGGCTAAGTTTAATAGGTTAAACTTATTACATCCGTCGGTACGGACTACTTAATCCAATGATTAAGAAATAAACCAAGTAAGGAAATGTAGCCCTTCGATACGAAGGAGAGGATACTTGGAAAAATAATGGACAGTTTAGTCCCTCTTAGTTATATACAACTGCAACGGAAACGAGGATCAAGGGATCAGCGTGGATGCTGAAAATTGCTTAAACTATTAACTCGTGGCTAAGTCACTTGGGCAGGATGTGTATTCTCGATGGGAGGATTCTGCAGGACATTGGCATACGCCAGCTACAGCAAGGTGTCTTCATGAAGACGGGGTCTTCATGACGACACAATGTTGCAGCTGACATATAGCAATGCCCTCCCGAATTAAAACATTTAGAATACATAGGCTGAATGTGTAGATCTTAGCTGGGGTGGAGATAGGGTATGATCTGGTATACGAAATGACTCCGGAATACTAAAGATAATCAGACACACGGAGTCGTGGGGTAACGACACCGTATGTCTGCGTATCTTTAGTTACCAGGAGTGCCTTCCTATACCCGTTCATATTACTAGCTGGAATCGAAAGTTAAAACGAAACTTAAACGATGAGGACTGGTAGGAACCAGGAAAGACCATTCTAGATAACAGGTGAAGTGAAGTGAAGGACGTATTCCGTAGATGTGTATCACATTCAGGAATATGATCATGCAAAGCATGTGAAAATCTTTGGCCAAAGTATCGCAATTGCTGGTTGCGTTTTCCTTATCACTTAATTTAAGATGCAGGATGTCAGATGAATATCAGTAACAGATATTCAGATAGGCTTCTTAAATGGATCACTTCGATAACCGGGAAGGTTATGAGAACAAGTATATAAAATATACTATGCATAAACAAACATGAAGGATCGGTTGTTGCCGAGTCATGAAATGAAGGATCGTTGAAACTCCGAGCCATGAAAATGGAAGGATCGGTAATTCATCGAGTCATTTACAGCAGCATATAGAATCTGTTATAAGATTGAATGGCATTGAATGTGTGTTCCATATTGTAAATATGTGAACAGGGAACATTCGTTCTAAAAAGAAATTGTATGATCCAAACTGTGTTGTTTGGGCAGAGAACAATTATTAAATCTTGAACGTGTGTTTGAATTTTGTAATTCATAACAGAGAACGTTATATTTATAAAAAAATAAAAAAATAATATTTCCCTTGTTCTGGTGTTTTAAAATGGGGATGTTACAATCTGCCACGTGTCAAACTGTGGCTCCTTTGCGGACCCACGTGCCTTCCCTTGCAATTTTTTCCCTTTTCCAAAAGGAAAAAAATGCCTAAGTTCCCCGCTGGCCCACTCCTCCGCCTTCGCATAAGAACATGACACGTGTCCCTTCGCGGGGTTGCTGGGGGGATTTTAAAATTTTTCCCAAAGCTAAAAATGGCTAAGTTTTTCAAATAAATCCATCGATCCATGTCCAACCAGAAGTGGCCATGTAGGAGACATTGTTTGAGCTTAATTTTAACGGTCAAATGACAACCGTACGACTATCAAAAAATGCAGAATTTACTAGAGATATCTGAATTCGATTTTTTCTTCATTGGTGATGGATTTTTTGCTCAAAAAACAAGGGGAAGTTGATTTTATGCAAGTTTCGACCATGGGGAGGGATTTTTGAAGGCATATTGGTATAAAACGACCAATTTTGATTTTTTACGATTGGGCAAAAGGTGGAACACGACATAGCCCACAAATTTGGAAAAATTAGGGCACAAACAAGGCATGCATGGGTGTTTCCTTCAAACTAGGGTAAAACAACAAGTTTGTGAGCATTTTTAAAACATTTGACTGGAAAGGACAAGTTGTCAATCATTATTTTGAAAAATAAAACATTTTTGAGCAAATATAGATTCAAATTGGGCCAAGACGGTGCAAGCTTGAGTATTCTTGAAAAATGGGGCATGCCAAATGATTTTCAAATGGCCTAAGGAATGGAAACAGAGGCAAAAAATTCATTCCATCTAATCAAACTGTAGAAAATATTTCAGGGAATGTAGAGTGAAAGGAAAATTAGGGAAAAATAATAGAGGATCAAAATGGACACCAACACCAGCGATTTGAAATGCTGAATAAGATGGATAACACTCAAATAGGACTTGATCTTGTCCTAACTGTTTTAGGTTGTGCCTTTCAAAAAAGGTAAGAGGACCTATTTTGTAACCCTCAAATGGTGAAGGAGATGAATATATCCCTCAATTTGTGCAAATAGTATGGAAAGGGCCTTGGGAAAATATGATCAACACTCCAAATATGACTTTCACAAGCTGTCACTCCCAGATTATGGAGATATTTTCAATGCAAGGCAAGGGTTATTGAAGACATTGTATGATCCTAATTTTTTTTGTGCATTTTTGTAGATGGATTAGTATTCCTTTTATTGAGACACAATGTAATGCAGGGGTAGTATGGGGTGGGATTAGTTATGTCTAAATGAATTTTTTGGTGGGTGATTTTAGACCAAGACTAACCAGAATTTTCTAGATTATTTGAGGACCTTTGCAAGAAATTTGTAAGACCCACACAACAATATGCTTCAAAAGGGGTGAGATACTCCTTCAACCAGGATATTTTCACCAAATGAAGGCCCATGGATCTACACTCTTCCACAACAATCTTTGACAAGCTTGCCACAAAATATTGAAGCAAATGAACCAACAAAGCATCATGAAACCAAATGAACCAAAAAATCTTGAAGCAGATGAACCAACAAAGCATCGAGAAACCTCTATTTTATCATGACCTAAGGTGCGCCCAAAGGTTTACAAACAATCTCTAGAATTCAGGGAAGGTAAAGTGATTTTAAATCTGTTTATCTCTTTATTAGATAAAAGCGCTTATAAATGTGAGACTGATAAATTCCACTAAACTATCAACAATAAATGAGACCATGTATAATCAAGAGAGATTTTAAACACAAGACTGCAATAGGAGCAAGAAACACAAATTGAAAACATTCTGAAACATGAGTGCATGAAAATTTGTCCAAGAGACAACAACAAATAATTCAAAATGACCAAATTTATTAGTAGCACAAAATAATCTAGAAATGATCAAATTTATTAGTAGGGGAATGTTATAAGAACAATCTTAGAGCTTTTTAATGGCTTTACAACTGAAACCAAATCAACAAGACACAAATCTGATGTAAAAAGGAATTAGAAATGGTTCTTAGGTGGTTTCTTATAGAATGGGCTTCTTCCAATATTTTTCCTGTGAAATTCTAAGTTTCTCCAACCTTTTACATGTCTCAAAAAAATGCATTAAATAACACTCAATTACATTTGATCCTTATTTCCCAAGAAAAGAATATTCCCAACCTAAAATTTGTTGCAAAATTTCCAACGTGATTCATAGATAGGGACGTTGAACAATATTTGCAACAAAAGTTGCTAGGTGTTTCTAAACAATGTGAAACATTACAAATCCTTCATCATTATCCATTATGGAGGCACAGTTTTTCATTTTACAAAGCATGTAAACCCCTTTCATTTCGTCATTTTATCCGTTATCCATTCCGAAATTTGATTCTGCAACTCCTATAATTTGATATTTCACGTGTTGCATGGGGTTGGGGAAAAAATTATTTGCAAAAACACCTCAAATCTTCAAATTAATCCTCAAAACCACTGGCATTGATCTTTGCAGGCACAAAGGACATGAAGTTCACTAAAAAATCAATGAAAAATGATGCAAAATTCACATTTCCACACTTCCTAGAGCAAAAATTGTGGCCAAAAATGAAAAATGCATAGTTACCCTTGATATGCTCTTTCTCCTTCAATATGAACCCTCCACATGTTAAAATATGATTTGGAATGGATTTTGGATCACTTTTTGACTTTTTAACATTTTTGGAAAAATGGATAAAATTTTGACTTTTTTTTCCATCCGTCCTCCTTTGAAATTTGGTGATGACATGTGGCATATGGTGGATCCCATTGGGATCGTCATGATTCAATTCTGCACATTTTCCACCCTTTTTGGGACTTATGGAAAAAAATCACTTTTTTCCCCGTGGGCCTCGCACCTCTGATTCCTTTCCCTTTGACACATGTGTGATGCTCTCTATCGCTAAGGAACTGCAGGGCTATAATCACATTTTGACACCCTTTTTTCACCAAGGTAAAATTTCTCCATTTTTGCCTCCACAGGCCCGCGACCTCCAGATTACTTCCCTACCACGTGTCAGTCCTGTCTCCTTCATTCGTGGAGCCAGTGCTTCAATTTTTTTACTTTCACCCTGAGTCTTTTTTACTAAAAGGGCAAAACTTTCCCTTTTGCCTCAAGCGGCTCACACTTCCCGCTATACACCACATCACGTGTCCATCACTGCTTGGAGTGGAGGTGCATCCCATTTTTTAACTTTAGAAAACAAAGATAAAAAATCATTAAGTTTTCCATCGGCCCACTTCTCCATTTTGTGTTTTTCTAGGAACAATTGTCCCTTTCTTGTCTCTGGTTGCGGAGCTTCTAGCCTACCCACTTTAACTTTTATCCATTTGAAGTTAAAACCTCAACATGACCCAAAAATCTGCCCAACATTCTGCCTTTTCGAAGGCCATGACCCTTTCCTACGGGGCCGTGCTTCAAAATTTCACTTTAACATTTTCTTCCTCCAAAGGTAAAACACTTCAAAAATCCCTCGCACCATCTGCCATCCCCTCTGTCCTTGATTTCAAGACACGTGTCCCTCCTACAGAGACCTGCGGGGTTACGGGGGAAACATTTGTGAAATTTTTCAAAAAAGCCAAAAAATGCTAAGTTTTTATAGAAAACCCACAGATCCCTGTCTAACCAGAAGTGGCCACGTAGGAGGTGTCATTTGAGATCAAATTTGATGGGCAAAGTATGACACCCTATGACCATCAAAAAATGTAGAATTTACTAGAGATGCCCTGAATTTGATTTTTTCTTCATGGGTGAAGGATTTTTTGGTCAAAAAACATATGGGAAGTGGTTTCAAGCAGTTTTTGACCATGTGGATAGGATTTTTGAGGGTAAAATATGAAAAAAACAAGCAAACACGAGCTCCAAAGGCCAGGAAAAATGGAAAAAAATGACAAAGGCCCGTGGATTTGGAAAACTAGGGCACAAAACAAGGCTTGCATGTATTTTTATTTCAAAATTGAAGTAAAATAATGAGTTTGTCAGTCACTTGAAAGGCATTCAACCTGGAGGGGAGAAAGTTTATAGGCCACCAAGTTTGAAAGAAAAATGTTTTTAAAGCAATGTAGAACAAAAGGGGGAAGATGGCAATATAACAGGGGATCTAAAATGGGAACCAACATAGAGAATGTCAAATTCCATTATATCATATGGTGAGATTATGATTACCCCAACCATCAGCGATGCACGTTATCTACAATACGTCGTGAAATAAAACTAATCTGAACCAACATCTTGGGAATCAGGGGAAAGAGATTAACTAAACCTCGGTATCTAAAGCAGTGACACACTTAACTAGGTAACATAGACCCAAGAAGATCTACCTCATATACAGTTGACTTAAAGTAACCCAGAATCTGAACAATATGACTAGCTTGACCAGTCTCCTAGTACATATTTTCTAGTCATCTGAATTAACTAAGATACAACTATAGCCTAGCCTAACATAAGGGATTCAAGATTTTACTTACTGAAACGGAATGAGATTTCATACCTACAATCAAAGATCAACTAAAGTATGAACTGATGTTAATTTATCGCAATAACTTTCACCACATACAAGTGAATTGAAAGTCCATCTAGGAAGTATCACACTTCCCAAAACTAGCATGCGCTAGGCAGTCCACTGTTATATATCATTTACACCATCTATTGTGAAGGCAAAATAGTTTTCTAAAAATTATCAGATAGGCTTCCTCCTAGCAAAATTATAAAGCCCCTTCAAAAGGAAGCTCTCAAAATTATAGTTGTGGATCAAGAAGTTAAAATGTGCATAACAAAAATCAATCGACTAGCATATGTAGACTAAGAGGATTCAGCAATTATAGCTCTAACTGTTATATGCTTCATCATTCCTGCTAAAAGGTAGAATGCATTTATATTTAGGGAAAAACCTCCCATTAAATTTTAGAACAAATAGTTACATAGGTTTGATCCAAGTCAATCCCTGCACCTTCTAGCAGTTTCTGAAGCTTGGTAGGTTATCCAACTAATGGTTACAATGCCTAACTAGGAATGGCTTAACACTGAATCCACTAACAGACCTTGCCTCTTCCATGATTGATATATCCCTAATAACTTTATTCTATAACTAAAGGTATAGCAAACATGCACTTGATATATGATTCTTGTTCTAAGAGGGTATACTCTTTTGAAATTGATCTGATCATGTTTGTTGTAGATGATATGTTTAGCTTCTAAATCTTCATAGTTTAACATACTTATCAACAGTATACTAGTACTACCATCCAATCATCCAAGTGCACCTCACTAATTGATTTTTGAATAAAATCCCGGATCATGTGAACCATATTGGTAACAATTAAATTGCGAAAATATTTCGGAACGCATTTATAAGTAAACAAAGTTTGACATCAAATCTTATCTTTAGGTTATTGCAACTTCATTTTTGAAGATAAATAGTGGATAAATTACAGTGATCCCAGGCATGCTTGAGATCCGATATATTATTCGATCATTTTATTAATTCGACCTGACCTGATTAAGGTTGTGATAGAGACCACCATGTCAGGTTTGAGCATAAGGTTGTTGGAGACATTTTTGACATCTTGTGAATGCAACTGTACTATCCGTAATCTAATCTCCTTCCTGTGAAAGCTATAAGAAAGATGGATCAATCACACATGTATAAATTCAGTTCCCTATAGTATTTGACCACAGTATTTTCCTAATCCGACACTATGATGAATTGATATTATAAGGCTATGACCATGGGAGTACTAAAAAATAACCTAGACACTTTGATTCTTGTAGGGGACTTAAATTGGATGCCCATAATTTCAACATCCATGCACTATTTCTATCCTTAAGGGATTCATTAATGATGTAACCTAACATTCATGGTGATTTAGGGTCTTTAACTATTTGGGACATGCTCCTTTCTTAAGCATAATCTTCATCTCTCCTAATGATTCATGCACTCCTTTTAAGTGTCATGGTTAGGGTTGGGCTAAGAAATAAGGGCGGTGGCGCCATTTCTTAGGTAGTAACTTGTGGAATTAAATTTTTACCAATTCAGAGTAGTAGACCATTAATATCCAATTTCTGCCTCCTTGTCTATTTTCAGCATTCACTACTAAATTTATTCACTGAAAAGGTTGTCATTGTTTATTTGGGTTCATTGACTTATTTATATGTTCAAATGCATGTTTATCTACATTGTCTAACACCTTGCACATACCCACTGGAATGATCTATATCTAGATATTAATACTGATCCTCATCCTCCACTATGTATACCATCATATCACTTTTTCTTTCTGGAGAGATGGAAGTGGCCTTAAGTAACGCAAAATCTTTGGTCTTACCTTTCATTTTGACCAAAGCCTAGCTCATATGTCTATCTCTACCAAATAACCCCTGATTTTGTAGTTCTTCAAACTGGTATTTCACTTTCTCCCATGCAGTTCATAGTGCTTTATAACCCTTACATGGAAAGAGTGTGCTGGAAGGTTTATTTAGAGCTAGTAGTTTTTAAAAGAAGATCTGGACCATTGCTATATAATGGGTTCTTAGCCAATTTCAAGTCTTTTTGTTGCCTCCGCATATACATGGACCAAGCTTGTTGTGGAAACCTTGTAGGAAAGTTTGGAAGCTTGGAATAAAGAGTTCGAGAGAACCCACTAGGCAAGGATAGGCTCTAACTCATTACGATATTTTTGCTCCACTATCCAGAGTATTTTCATAACTGCTGAACATGGTGCTCGTTCTTAGGTTGAGTTACTCATGTTGGGTTTTTTGGTCGTTCATTGTTTGAGTAGGTTACTTTTCTGGTTTAAGTCGATTACCAATGGCTCTATTTACAGCAATGGATTTGTGAATGTTTTATTGGAAAATGTCTACAAGATTATTTCTTCTGGTTGTATACCACCCAATAGCGTTACATGTAATCCCTTTTTGGTAGGATAAATGCTAATCTTTGGATTTTGGGTCAATACCCATTTCAAGATAATGTCTCTGGTGCACGGTGTTCCTCCATGGTAATGTAGTGTAGATTACAGATTCAAGGGTCCTTCTGACTATTCGGTTTTTGAATCTTAGATTAATACTTTTAGAGACTTGACAAAGTGGGCTTACCTATGCCAATCCTAGGTGTTAACTCTTGTGAGGTATTCAAATTTTTACTCCACGGAAAATGATAATGGTTCCTTGGTACTGATTGCAAACCCAACTTTTTCATATTTTGGGTTAACTATGAGCCTTACTTTCAAGACCACCCTTTACTGGGTTGGTATCACTAATAGAGTCTGGATCTATGTGGGAACTGTTTAGGATTCTTGTCTCTTAGATGGCTCGATTACTTTTGAGTCCCGAGTGACACATACATAAATTTTCCATTAGGGAATATTCTTCATTCAACTTTGGTTCTCACATAAGGTGCAAATTTCTCATTTTTTAAAGGGAAATCCTATGACTCTATATAACTTTAAAAAGATTGATCACCATATCTTATATATCCCTTGTTTTGAAACATTAGATTTACGTTATGACTGTGTAACTAACTATTACATCTAATTTTGTCTGACTATTAAAGAAGACATTTGGGAAACTATATTCTTCTACAAGTTATTCTTTTGGGTTCATTTATTCAAAGTCCATTTGGGTATTCAATCGATCATGGGACACCCTTGTATGAATAATGTATGCAGGGATTATAAAACATGTTGTGATCTTAAATCCTTCTATTTCATCTTTTTCTTAGATTGTTTCTTTGAATTATTGACAAAACAGATAGGGGTAACAAGCGTGGGAGGAATACCTATTCAAATGTCTAGTTGGATGATGGTTGTTGCACGTGTTTTGACTTCTTGAATCCACAAATGACTATGAGAGATTTCTTTTGGCTAGGAGGAACTACCTGTAATAGAAAAGCAAGACCACCAAAACATATAGTTAAATGATATGGGCAATGATAGTGGACTGCCTAGCGTATGCTAGTTCTGGGAAGTATGATACTTCCTATATGGTTGTCAATCCACTGTTTTAAAACAAATTAATTTGAGAAATAAACAAATCCTACTGTAGTTGATATGATTTAGGTATCTCATTAAAAAGTACAATAAGAAAAATCCAATCACAATAGGCTAGGCTATAGAATCCAAGATCTGAGAGGTGAGGGTCTGTCAAGGTTCTACGACTGGTCAGGTCTCGAGTATTCTAGTGAGTTATTTAGGTAAACTGGTAGGGTGGTTGTTGGTGTTTGTTCTCAATCAAGGTGTAAAACACAGAGACCGACATCGGTCTGAATGTGACCGATGCTGGTTTAGGTAGAACCGATGATGGTTATGGGTAACCGAGCGTCAGTATTGTCGGGATGAAAGAAACTCAAAATAGATTAAATGGCAAGGGTGATCTGTTGGTCGGAATAAAGGTTTGGGTGAGTGAATAGGGTGAGGTATGTAGAGATCTTAGGAAAATGCTCAGAAGTATACAATAGGTGAGCAAGACAATAAGTGATTTGGTGATATGGGTGAAGGGATGATTTGGGGTTACAAGCAAGTGGGTGATGAAGCAATAAGCATGCAATGAATAGATTAATAACAGGAGTAATAAAGATCACTAACTGGAAATAAACTATACTGGTTAGGGATACATACTTACTTTGTTAAGGATATGATGGCTGAGTGGTGGAGGTGGTTGACCAGAGAATATGTGTATGGTCCTATCCTTGGTGATTGTCCTGGAGTGCTCCTATGAATGCAATGGCTCTCTGATTGATGAGTGATGGTCTCTGAGATGTCTAGATGCATAAAAGGATGCTTATCTCAACTTGCATCCAACTCTGAATCTCCTTTCTAGATCTAAAAAATGTGCCAACCTTGAAATAAGGTTGTTTTGGGTGAATAAAAGGGGTAACTGACGATGGTTTTAGGCTTGACTGGGTGTCAGTTTAGGGGTGACTGACATCGGTTAAGGCGGGATTCCCTAGGTTTACTAAAATAGGACAGATGGCTCCTAATTTCTATTAGCTCATGTCATTATTCCATGGATTAGACTGGGAGTTACCTTTTCTTATGCATGTGGGAATGTGGTTAGAGGGGATGTAGGGTTAGACTAAATCTTAGATTTTTTAGGGTTTAGTTAGGTCTTAGTTAGTTATGGACAACATACTAAGAATAGGTCTTAGGTTGAGGTAACTTAGGTGAGGTGTATAGGTGAGGTGGTGGGGTGGGAATTAGGATAATTAGGATGATTAAATAATAAATATATGTGACGATTATAGCATTAAATTAATTAAATTAATATTAGTGTGGGGTGGAAGGGGCCATGGTTAGGTGAGTGCATTCGAGTTGGCTTATTTGATCGAGGGACAAAAGGGGAGTGTGACCTAATTTTGGTGTCTACATTTTCCCCTTTTTTTTGCATAGCTTGTATTGGTAAGCGACGCTAACAAAAATAAGATGTGGTTGCCCCATGTGTGGGTGAAGGTGATCCCCCTCAAACTAGGAATTGATGAGGTAGAAGGCTAGAATCAGTGAGTGGTTTGATAAAAGGTGAATATGATGAAGAGGAAGGTTGGAACACTAGGGGTAAAGGGGTAAAGGTCCAATCAGGTAATCTAGGTAATGGGTCAGGGTCAAAGGTAGTAACAATCAAATGCACGCACACGTATAAACTGTAGCATGGTACCAAGTTGAAGAGCATGCAAACTCTACATCGTCTAAGGTCGATAGGTTTATCCAAACAAGGTTGAAGTGATTCAGTATCCAAGGTATAGGATATGGTGTGGAAACACTTCACAGGTTAGGTGCAGGAATGTTTAGGTATGTTCTGGTACACCAAAGGTTGGGTTGAGATAAACAATCATGAAAAAGAGGCAAGGTAAGGCCATTACGTCAAACAACACGGGTAATAGTGTCGTAAGGTATAGCGAGCACATGAATTCATAGGTCACTAACAATGTTCCAAGTCCAGGTAGCTAGGTTACGGCAATGGGTAAGGCCGAGTTACGAGTAGGTAATAACAATATCCCTAAACATAGTGAAGGACAGTTATAGGTGAGCATATAGAGCTTGGAGGTAGGTCATGATAAAAATGGTTTGGGTCAAATGGTAGCGAGGGTCATGGATAATTTGTAAGGCCAAAAAATAGGTAAAATACAAAAAAAAAGTTGCTAAGTGACAATGGCAGGTAACCAATGTCGGTTTAGGTTTAACCTTCATTGGTTTACTAGAGGCACGAGGTCTGACATAGACGTCGACGACCTGGTCGGGTTGGGTATTTAAAAAGATCAAATGGTGCAAAAGGTTGGGATTCATTTGTGGGCATTTTGACTTTTGGGCTAAAATGACAAAGCATGAAACCTTTCATGCATTTGTGAGAGGAATGTATGAGGTACAATGACTCGGCCTGAGGTGGAGATATCAAGTTGGTTTGACGAACCAGGTAGTTGGATCCACATGATCGGTATGGAGGATTTAATTAGAGATCAAGAGTATTTTTGTTGGTGATTTAGACATGGCCGAGGCAGGAGAAGGTTTAGGTGGGCCACCAGTTCAGCGGGCAGCCATACCAGTCATGTCGGTAACACCAAGATGCAGGTAGGATTCTATCCTAATCCTTCCTTCATGAAAGTAAAAAAATGTGATGTGGGTATGGGTTTCACGGGTAGGAAACATATAATGAAGTTGGTGGTGAAAATTTATGTAATGAGGGAGGGGGGAGGTATCACTTTACAGGGTAGATAGGGATGGGTAGGGGTTAGGTTAGCTTTGGCACAGATAGTAGGTTTGTAGGTGGTCAACCGGTGGATTGATGATGTTGGAGTTACAGATGGGCATAGACAATGGTGGACAGCATGGTTGTGAGCCATAACCATCGAGGCTGGGGAAACTAGACTTGGCCACCATTATAGTGCAGACATATTCCCTCCAGCGGCAGGTGGCGACCCTAGTTTCACAGTTGGGGACAGTGCAAGGAAAGTTGACATGGTCTGAGACATAGGTGGTCACTTTACATGGAAAAGTAGCTACTTTACATGGAAAAGTAGCTACTTTATAGGTATATATAGTAGGTTTGCATGGATAGTTGGCCACTGCATAGGTGCAGGTTGAGGCCCCTTCAGGCCTAGATATAAGCAAGGGGCGGGGACAAGGTCCCAGGTATAGGCATAGGGAAAGGGACCCCTCATTACAAGTACCTATGGGATAAGGGTCCCGAGAGGTAAGTATAGGGGAGGAGACCGATGGATCCACCATAGACCGTACCATATGGCCTGGTTCAGAGATTCCTTAGGAGAGGCATGGTATTATCATGATCATTTGATGGCCTCAGGGATAGATGTCCCATCCTACGCAGAGTACAGATCACATTAGGATTCGAGTGAGAGGGACCAGGTCTCATACGCATAGTCGTATATATTATAAGTGGTCATCGAGCCCTAAGAAAGGGTCAAGCCAAGGCAAGGCTACAAGTGTACGGAGGCTAGCCCCCAGGTGTAGGTACCAGCAGAGCTCCAACCAGGTCCAATGATGGGTGCTAAGATGCTAGCTGGAGATGTCGTACAAGGAAAGTGGAGGAGGAGGATACATGTGAGATAGATATGGAGGATATCTAATAGGGTGATGTATGATAGCCACATATACCTCATGTTTTTTATGGTTTTGTATTTTTTCTATTTACCAGCCTATGTGCCTGAAGTCAGTGAGGATGTACATGATATTTTTTGAGATTTTTTATGATATACCGACCTGCGTAGCCGAATATGGCGAGGTTGTATCTAAGCAATTTTGAGATGATTCTGATTATTATGGGGATATATATTCACATCTATTTTTATATAGACATTATGATTCGTAGATGATGGTGTCTGTAGTATAAATGTTGTACATGTTTTAACTTCCATTGTTGTGTGTGTGTGTGTGTGTGTGTGTGTTGTGTGTGTGTGTGTAGGTAGAAATCAGGTAGATTAGGCATGCTAGTGTCAAGGTTGTGTAGGCATGGTGGAAATCAGGTTGGATTCATGCATGCTGGATTCAGGTTATAGGCATGGATGGAGTGAGGTTGTCTTAGGCATGGATGGAGTCAGGTCGGCTTCAGGCATGATTGATTTTAGGTTCATAGGTATTGTTGAGGTAGGTTGGTTTAGGCATGGATGGAGCTAGGCTGGCTTAGGACATGATTGAGTTTAGGTTGTAGGTATTATTGAAGTTGGGTTGGTTTAGGCATGGCTGAGTTTCTAATTCATTAATTTTTGCAATTATAATGATGATGTGGATTGTGTTAAAATTTTTTGTAGGAAAATGTATGATAATGGTAAAAAAATGGTAGACAAGATGAAATGAATATATGAGGGATGATGGGAAAGATGTTAAGAAAATTTTTTTTTATGTGGTTTAATTTGCAATAATTGATATAAAAGGAAACAAACTAGAGTAAAATGTGAATAGTAAAGTGGTAGATGGAATTGGTTAGGGTAGATAGTGACCTAGTTAACCTCTAAGGGCCTCATGCCCCTTGAAGTGCTGCCTACATAGTCCCAGTGAAAAGGGACCTCAAGCCGATTTAGTTCTCCCCATAAGCTAGGGAAGATTATAATGAAATAGCGGAATGGGCTGATAGATGTGAGGCATGGGTGATGTAGGTAATATGTATGATTGATTTTAGGTTTGTAACGTATGATTGATTTTAGGTTGTATGCATGGTTAAGTGATTTTTAAACACAAGTTTTGAGGGTCTGATCATGTATAGGATAATAAATAAGTAATGAGGAAGGTGAATCGGTAAGAGGTGGTAAAAGAGATTGCTTAATTGATAAGAAACCTTAATGATTCTACCATACCCTAGATGGGCTTATGAACATATGACCCCTATAGGAGTTGCATAATGGACTATTCTAAGGGTAAAGAAAAATCACATGATTATGAAATGTCGTGTTTGCGGCAAGTCCCTTGAGTGATGAGGAATTTAGGAAAAAGAGGTGAGGAGGTGAGAATGAGAGGTTTAGCATAAATTAGTGTATGATGACGTGTATTTCAGGAACAAGAAACCCAGAATCCTAAAATAGGAAAGTCCGTGATGAAAATTTCATCTCTTTTTTTTTTATAATAGACTGATTAATGCAGAAATTCTATATGGGAATGGGTATGTTATCTCCTTGAGGTATTCGTGAAGTTGATCAATGTGGGAAGCTTCTGAACAGTTATTATATTTTTTGTAATAACTATATATAGTTGTCCTTCTAGGGAGTAGTCTATTGATAGTGGTAGAATATAAAGAAGATATTTCCCTTTTGATGAAGTCATCTTTTATTGGAAGTTTGAATCAAGGAGTTGTATCCCTTTTTGTTTTTAGACTTTTAAGTTATAGGGCAAGAATATTGAGGACAATTAGGTTCTTGTTTTAGAAGACAAGATCGTAGTGCACAAAGATTAACTGTGAAAGAGGTGGTTTTGAGTGATGAAAAACTATGGTATTCCATCTTGAAGAAGATGAAAAGTATCCATGAGAATTATGTTATGAGCAGAGCCGCGGTACTCATATTGAAGACAAGGCTAAAAGGTGACCGGGTAATCACATGATTCTTGTTTAGATCGCATGGATCCTCAAAATGGATAATTATGGAAATGTGAATAGTACACTCAAGGGGACGAGTGATCAATTTATAGAAAGTGATATAGGACTTGATATCAAAAATAAAATAGTTGAAGATGCAAGGCATTAAGGGGGCTCAGGTTCAGGTTTTACCCTTTGAGTGAAGATAAATGATAAACACCTAATCCATAGGCACTGGGTGACGATATAGGGTCCAAGTAAATTAGGAGAAAACTTGCCCACCGTTTACTTTTCTCCTCTTTGGTTACATGTTGATTTTCCTTCAAGACGAGGTCACTAACTTGAAAGGTTCATTTGTGAACACGTTTTTCATAGGCATGTTTGATACATTTTAGGTAGATTTAGAGATGGTCAAGAGCGTTGAGACGACATTCATCTAATAATTCAAGTTGGGCTAAATGATCCTGGTGAAATTCATCATCATTGAGCATGTCTTGTAGTGAGATGAAGAGGGATGGAATCTGGACTTCAAGAGGTAATACACCTCAATACTGTAGACCAAAGAAAAGGGTGTGGTAGCAGTCGAAGTGTGAATACTAGTGTGATAAGCCCACAAGGTGAAAGGAATGTGCGTATGTCAATCCTTCCCAATATCATTGACTACCTTCATAAGAATTTTTTTCAAGGTTTTATTGGTTAATTCGGCTTGACCATTGATTTACGGGTAATAAGGTGATGAGAAACTGAGTTGGATGCCAAAAGCATTGCATAGGTTGCATAGGGTTTTGTTTTTGAATTGTTTTATGTTATTCGTGATAATGTGGCGAGGGACACCAAAGTGACTGATGATGTGATGGTTGATGAATTCCCATGTTTTCTAGACTTTGGTGGAAATGAGGGGAATGGCTTCTACCCATTTAGTGTAATATTCAGTAGTGGTTATGATCCATTGGTGGCATTGTGACGAATGGGGGTTGATCTCACCAACAAGATCCAAACCCCATTGAGAAAAAGGCCAAAGGTCTCACGCGACCTGTAAGGCATGACTAGGGGTGTGATGGAGATTAGCATGTTCCTGGCATTTTATGTAGAACTTGACATAATCAGAATAGTCATGGTTTAGGGTTGGCCAGTAATAGCCTAGGTGAATAATACATTTTGTGATAGCAAGACCACTAAAGTGGCCTCCAAAAATTCCATCGTGGACTTCCTTAATGGTGTAAGGAATTTTAGAACTTGTAAGGCATCACAAGAGAATGTTGTCGAAATGTTGTTTGTAAAGAAGACCACCCATGATGACATAATGGGAAACACTTATAAGAAAGGAACGTTTTCCATTACGAGTGAGATCAATAGGTAAAATGGAAAGGGAAAGTATTCTATATATGCTTATACGAAAGGTCACTTGGGTCAGAAGTAGCGGTTCCGATAGATTAAAATTCATAAGAAAAATAAGAGGGTGGTTGTAGTCTTTGTATGGTGACAAAGATTTTAGAGTTAGCGGGTGAAGCAGGTATCTGAGAAGCCAAGTAGGCCACGGTATCTAAAAATTTATTGGTAGAACGTGGGGTGGTTTGAAGTGTGTAACTGTCAAAGGTGGTCAAAATTATGTCCACGTGATGCTTATACTTTTGACGTATCTCATTATGAAACTGGTATATACCATTGAATTGGTTTATGACTAACTGATAATCACCGAAGATGTTGATTGATTTAACATCTAAGGCATAAGTATCCTAGAGATCCAATACGAGTTCTTCGTATTAAAAAATATTGTTTGTATAATTAAAATTAAATTTTAAAGACAAAGGTATAGATTCACCATCAAGTGGAATGAGGATAAAACCAGCCCCACCCCCACGCTGACACTTGGAGCCATCAAATAAGAGTGTTATTTGATAAGTGTCCAGGGAAAGGGTAGCAATAGAATCATCTAGAAAGTCAAAGTTAGAGGGTTAATCACCGGAAATAGGTGCATCGTCCAATTGTTCGGTGATATTTTGGCCCTTGATGGACTTTTGATGGATGAATTTGAGGTTGATGTAGACACCAAATTTGTGTCTTACGACCCCTTGTGACCCGCATCTCATCTCGCAATCTAACCTCATCACCTAAACCTTACACAATTATTTATTAATTACGTTATAATTGATAAATCCACATCACCTTACCTGCCACCTCACTTTGCCACCTCATCATGACCTAGCCCTAACCCTAAACTAACCTAATTAAGACCCATGACTTGGTCTAGACTCACATCCATAACTAATGCCTCCTTACTCGCACCCAAATCCGACCTTCTAGCCACTTGACCAAGCCCGCAACTGATCTCTCGGGAGAAAAGCAGGGAAGGTGGGCTATTTTACTAAAAATAGCCTACTTTTTCCTTACCGATGCCGGTTCCTACTCGACCGCCGTCGGTTACGTAACCGCCATCGGTTCCCTGTAAATGGGCTCCCCAAACCAAAAAAAAAGGATCGGGATTTCATTTTTAGAGATCGTTCGAAGGATTTTTGGAAAAACAGAGATTATTGGGAGCGAGGAACAGAGTCCAGATCTTCACTTGACCAAGCAGAGACGAGTGGAAATACTAGAAGTGTTTACAGCAAAGGAGATCAGCTTGCATCTTGGTCAAAACCAGTAAGTCACATCTTGCATGTCCTCTGTTATAAAATTTCTTATGTTTCTTGAATCTCAGTCCTCCTAAATCCGTTTCTGAGTCCACTACCCAACGTGCCATTGCATCTAACTGTTATTCTTTTACTTCTAAAATCATCTCATTTCCTAATATCATCCATAAACCAACCTTACAAAACACCATAGCTACTAAGAAGATCCTAGAACCCACCGGTATCGGTTATCAGTAACCGGCATCGGCTATCAGTAACCGCCATTGGTTCCTCTGATCAAAACTAGAAAACCAGCCTTTCCCCTACCCAGTTCAACGAAACAATTTAATTGATACTTTATAGTCTTTTGTGTTAATTCATATTAGCAGGGAAACTGACCACCTTCGAAAGGAAGTTTTATATTTCCTGGGCCCAAGGTAGTTTCCTCATTTATTGTTTAATCAAATCTTGTGGTCTTGTGTTCTTATTTGCAAGTAGTCCTTCCAAGACAAAAAGGAGTTCTTCACAATCAGCCTGATCTTTCTCTACGGTACGCGCACACCATCTCGACATTCTACAGGTATTCCTCCTAGCCCCTAACTCTTATCTGTTTCTATAGGAACGAGTCATTCCGAGTGAAAAATTTTGGCACGCCCGGTGGGACCCATTGAGGGTTTCTTTCTCTTGCTTATTTTCATTTTAGGAAGCATACTTGCTGTTGCTGCTTTTGTTAAATATTTCGTAAAGAATTTGTCTTGCTTTCCTTGTTTCGCATTAGTGAAAGTCATTTCTCTTGCTTCATCGAACATAATTTTCGATTTGGGTTTAAAACACATGCATTGCATTCCTGCTTGCTGTTCTTCAATTCTAGTAAACATAGATTAAGTAACAGGTCGTACACGTGGGGGTGATATCCATGGTATTGACAGGAAATTAACCCTAGGTTCACTGCACAACACATACCGAATCACTTCACAATTAACACAACAGCTCAAACATCCCCCCTTTTTCCGCGGTATTCCTCCGCCCGATTGAGGTAACCTTATAAGCCAAAACAAACTTGACATCTCCCCTAGGTCTTGTTGTTTAGGATTCTGACATCATCTTACGTCTAAAGGCATAAGCCCACGATAACTAAAATTAACCCTAGGGTTAGTCTCTGGATTTGCATGTGCATCTTGCTTGTTTTCAAATTCTGTTTTCTCTGTCATACTTTATCTTCTGTGATCAATAAGTTGACAAATATACTCAACGTTGCTATCTTCATAGGTCCTGACAAACCAGCAACCTGCCAAATTCATCATTCTGAGTTTGTTTTTATTCTTGATAGATTGAAACTTTCTTGTGTGTTCTTGTCCATGGTTGTCATCACTCGGAAGCAAGCCGCCGTCATGGTTTCACATGCCTGCTCTGTGTCTTTGCCTGAATCACCCCCTTCACATTCTATAGGAAACCCTACGGACACCAGTGAGATCCCCCAAATTCCTGTAGGAGACAAGGACTTTGCCAAATTTCTGGATGCTAATCCCAGCGCTGTACAATACTATTTGTCTCATGCCCCTGACCGTACGCCTGATGGTCAGCTCCTTGTTGGCATGCTTATTAGTATAGCTGCTCATTTAGCTCCCACTCCTCCTGATAACACCGCCTTACTTCCTGCATCTCTAGCCCCGTCTCCCAATCCGATGGCTTCAGAGGTTCATACGACCCCGATTAGCTTTCCTTTGGTTAATCTTGGACCCCACATATCACTACCACCGAATGCCCCTACCTCATCTCTCTTGCAGACTGCTCCGTTCATGACTTGCTCTCTGCCACCTATCCACACGAGCTTTCCTTCTCAAGCTCCGCCTACCTTCTCACTCCCATACACGTATCCAGTGACCTCAACATCCTATATGGGACATCCCTATTCAGTTGCCTCAACATATTCATCCTCCACACCTTACCAACACTTAACCCCACCAGTGTCTAGCGGTGGTCCTTGGCCCAATTTGCCTCCATTTACCACAATCCCACCATCATCTCATCCAACTACTGATCTAATTAAACAAATGATGGACAAAATGCAAAACCTGGAGGCTTCTGTTTCGGGAAGTCGTAGCGCCTTGACATATGAGCAAGTTTGTCGGGAGCCCATTCACCCTTCTGTCCCCCTTCATTCATATCCTCCTCAATGGGAGTTGCCAAAATTTACTCGTTTTAACAGTAAAGAGGATCCTCAACAAAACTTGCGATCATTTAGACACGCTTGTTATTTGATCACCCATGATGATGCCTTGTTACTCCGCACCTTTCCCATGTCCTTATCAGGACCCGCCTTGGAGTGGTACAGTGCTTTAACCCAGCACTCGATCTTCTCTTTTAACCAACTAGCCCAATCTTTCTTGGATCATTTCTCCATTAACATTACCAAGAAAGTATCTATCACCGACCTTTATGCCATCCGAAAATTCGAAGATGAATCTATCGCAGATTTCGTGGGACGATGGCGCGGCCTTATCAACCAACTTACCTATGCCTTACCTCAAACTGAACTTATCGAACTGTTTACGCGGGCCTACGCTAAGCACATCTCCCCCACCCTCCAAATTCAAACTTTCCGTACATTCGACAAGGCCTTTACTATGGCCCGAAAATTAGAAATTCGAGCCTTAGAAGAGGAGAAATTGTGGTTGCGTAACAAAAACCCCAATTTCCGAACTCCTGATTCTATCAATAAACCAAATACCGCTACTCCTCACACATCCACTTCTTCTAAATCAAAAGGAGCTGTCCACGCGGTGATGGTCAAATCCCAACCACCGTCTAATACCTCGCCAAAAACCACTTATAAGTATAAAGCAGAACCCATCAACTACACTCCCTTGGGAGAAACATATGGTGTGATATTGGAAAAATTGCTCAAAGCAGGAGCCATTACCTTACCTCCTGTTAAACCTCATTCCGGGTTTGATTCCACTAGCACCATACCTTCCTGATACAAAGAAAATGACTTCTGTAACTTCCACCGCGTGAAGGGACATTGTCATGAGAACTGCAAGATGTTGAAAAACATAGTGCAGGAAATGGTTGATGTGGGGGATATAGCCCTCGATAATCCTAATGCCCCTGCTAACCGAAATCTGAAAATTTTCAACAAGCCATTCCCGAATCACTCGTCCAACAGTAACGTAAACCAAGATATCTTAGCCGAGGAGAGTGTTCATGAGATCCATGCAGTCTTCGATTCTCAGCCAAAAGCCTCTATCGAATTTTTTTTGAATCAAGCCTCTCCACCAACACAGGAGTCTGAACCTCCTTCACCACCATCAAGCCAAAGTGAAATCATTCCTTTACCCATAAAAGAGTTAACTGCCTGGACTTCTCTTCTCATCGATGAGTCTTCTTACACCACATCCCTACAAGACTGTGAGCAGATGTTATCGAATTTATCTATTTCCTAAACATCCCCTTCTACCGCTCTCACTGCACAAGAGGAGAGGCTCGCCACTCCTTTTGTCATCCTTTAGACAAGAAACTCTCTTACACCTGACATCACTAACATTCTTTAACCATAACGGACCCCCTCAAACACGCCCTCTTACCTATTAGTTCTTCATCACCTAAATCTTTTCAGCGACCTGTTGACCTCTTAACATCTATTGATACAGTGCCTCATCTATCTCCTTGTATCACACCCGCAGTGGATTGGCATTACAACCCGTTTTTCTTCCGTACAAAAAGTACATAATCACACCTAGAAGACTGTCATTCCACAGAAGATAGACAGGCCCTATGGGAACATTTGAGTACCCCTTTTTCTACTCAAATGCAAATGACTGATCCTGATGTCTCCACCATATACCTGAAGTGTTTACAGAAGCTTTAAAATGCCCCTGTTCTCACCTTCACCCCCCTCACCTCTACCAAATTCCCCGTCCACTTCTATCAACTTAACCAGATCTTCCCCTATGCTTGGGACCTCACCAATGCCCAGTCTAATGTACCCGCCTAAGCGACTCGATCTATCCAAAAATAAATCCGTCCCGCCACCTAGGAGACAAACTCAATCCGTGCCCCTATCACAATCAAAACCATCATCATCATACCTACCTTCCATATTGGGACCCCATCCCTCTACCTTACATCAATATATCATACCTCCTACATTTCCTTCAAAACAACCTACACCTTCCGCACCTATATAGAAATTCCAGGGTATAGCAACACCGTCACTCTGCGTATCCTGTCCACCTATCAACCCTAAACAAATTCCATCATCAAAAGATTTGTTTTCGGTCATTCCGATTTCCCCGTGGTTGTTTTCTGATACCACATCAACTGCAGCTTCATCATCCAACATAGATTCTGCGCCAAAGAAGTCACGTTTAGTGAAAACCACGTATCAACACCCCTCGGCTAAACCACCACCCGTGTGAACCAATCATACCCAAACATTACCGAAACCTGCACAACCAATACCCTCATCCTCTTCCGATTTTGACCCACTCAAAGGATCTTACGCCAAAATCCTTGCTATGTTGGTGGAAAATGCGACCATTTCCCTACCTCCACTTAGACCTTATGACCCGTCTAAACCCTGACCTATAGGTTACGATGAGTCTAAAATCTGCGCTTATCACCGCACACCAGGACATGATGTGGAGGGATTCAAAGCTCTAAAAACCATCGTTCGTCAATCACCTCTCCCAGATAGAAAGATTAAGAAAGACAACTTACGAAGGGAGAGACCTTTAGTTTCCATTCCCTCTCCTATACCATCTGTCCCCGCCTCACCAAGATCTATCATTATTACAACCCCACCTCTTGAAGACCATGAGTTATCCCAACCATCTTCCTCATCTCAGGTCTACGAGATTAATATGATTAGTGTCGCTACTCGAGGGCAGAAAAACAATGGGAAAGCAAAAGAAAACACACCTGCGGCATCTCTTTCTCCGTCAAACATCCCGATTGCACCACCACCTAAAGTGGTCATTCGCGGACCCGCCTATCCCATCTCTAATGGCATTGCCCACCGAAATATGATTAAACAGCTTCACCAATCACCCGTAAAAATGACACTGTATGATCTCATTCAGACTTCTGAATCTCATCGACAAGCTCTCGTTGAGATCCTTCAAGGGATAGAGGTTTTACCTAATGAAACCCTGCCTGTCACCTCCATTCTAACACCCAATCACGTTGCTTCTCTCACCAAACAACCCACTGCCCCAACCACTTCTGTCTCTGTACAACAAGCTGCTGCAGTCAGTTTCTCCGAAGACGAAATTGTTGACTTTGGTACAGAAGATCCTGACCCTGCTCTTTTCATCTCAGCTTACATCTGGGACATTCGGGTACGTCGTGTTATGATTGACGGGGGCTGCTAGCCTAAACATCATCTCTTCAAAAGCCTTCCAACAAATGAATATCCCTTCTAGTTGCATGTGTGCCAACCCCATCATGTTGCGGTCATTCAATGACGCTATTACTTCTACCTTAGGCACCGTGATCCTCAACATTCGGGTAGGACCACGTACTTTACCTGAACTCTTCTATGTCTTGGAGGGAGAGTTCCAATATAATATATTGCTGGGTCGTCCTTGGATCCGAGCCATGGGATGCGTTCCCTCAACATTACATAGATGCATAAAATTTGAGTACGAGGGGAAGTCCTACACCGTAAAAGCTGACCCTCCCCCCTTTAAAACCTGCAATATGTTATACCGCCCTAACGATGTGCTTATACCAATCAAGACACCCATACATTCAACCCAACCATCCTCTTCAAATGTACCTCAACCATCCACCTCAACCACGCCTACGCCTTCAACTGATGAAACCACCATCGCAAAAACCACTTCCCTTCCCGCAGCTAACATTCCAACCTCCGACCCCTTAGTAGATGTTTTTCAGCGCCTTACGCTGGGGGAGTACCGCCTATATAACGTTAGTTCTTTCCCTACCCCGCAGGAGTACGGACAATTACATGCACATCCCACCTACGACCGTCGCGTGGGGGAGGTAATCTCTTACGGACCACCCCATTGCCGCACTAACCTAACGTATGGGGGTGTTGACGCATCCTCCATTACCCCTGAACCTCCTCTTGGTGTGGTTCCCTTCCAATCCGATTTTCAATACTTGACAAATCGTCGTTTCGTCCTCACCTTCTTGACTCGCTGTGCATGGAAAGGCTTTGGTTTTGGCCTTTACGAACAAGGCCGACATACACTCATTCCCGTGACTACCCGTAAACATAATGATCGCAGTGGTCTCAGTTTTCCCGAAACACCTACACAGGAGACACCTCCTGTCAGCTGTATCCTGGAAGAAGAAGACGTCGCCCCTACCAAACCATCATCACCCACTTTGCCATCATCACCCACAGAATCTATAGACCCTGAATCCATCCCTCCTAACTTTTTTTTTTCATAAATGCTATCTTCATAGGTCCTCTCACTTATCAACGCGATAATGAGGACCCATCTTCTCTTCCCCTTCTGTATCCAGACATGATCGAAGAGGATTCGCCTTTGATTAATGTTGTTGAATGCCAGGATGACGACTCCATCCTCACTTACCTTGGCGCGGATGATTCTTATATTCAACGAGCCTTACCATCTGAAACCCAAACCATGCTGAACGAATCTACTATAGAAATCAACATCCACACGGAGGAGGATCCTCACATTGTGAAGATTGGACAATCCCTTAACACATCAGAACAAGCCGCCTTTACTACCTTTCTCCGTGCTCGCAACCAAGCTTTCGCATGGTCTTACGCTGACATGCCAGGAATTGATCCTACCATTGCCGTCCATAACATCACCCTAAACCCCGATTCCAAACCAGTCAAACAAAAATTGAGAAAAATGCATCCACGCATTGCCCTCTTGGTCAAAGAGGAGCTCCAACGACTCCTTTCTGTTTCCTTCATCTTGCCTATTGACTATCCTCAATGGATTTCTAACATCGTACCTGTCACTAAAGCGATAGGGGGACTTCGGATATGCACAGATTTCTGGGATCTTAACCTCGCTTGCCCTAAGGATGACTTCCCCTTACCTAGCATTGACCAACTTGTTGATCTAACTGCAGGTCATGAGATGCTCTCTCTCATGGATGGCTTTTCAGGATACAACCAAATTTTGGTTGCCCCTGCCGATCAACACAAAACTGCCTTCATAACTCCTTGGGGAACCTTCTGTTATCGTGTCATGCCATTTGGCCTTAAGAATGCTGGTGCAACCTATCAGCGGGCTATGACCTACATTTTTCATGACATTATGCACACTATCCTTGAAGATTATGTCGACGATCTTCTTGGCAAGTCTAAACATCGTAGTGAACATCTCGATGTTTTAACCATTATTTTTGATCGCCTGTTACAATATTCTGTCCGCCTTCAACCAAAGAAATGTGTCTTTGGTGTTCTTTCGGGAAAACTTCTTGGCTTTATCGTCTCTTTGCGTGGCATTGAGGTCGATCCATCTAAAGTCAAAGCTATCCTAGAAATGCCCCCACCCAAAAATCTCAAACAATTGCGTAGTTTACAAGGTAAGCTCCAATCTATCCGACGTTTCATCTCCCAACTCTCGGATCGGTGTCAACCTTTTCATCACCTTCTTAAAAAGGACATTGCCTTTCAATGGAGTGAGGAGTGTCACCAAGCCTTCGAAGCTCTCAAATCCTATCTCTTGCAGCCACCCGTGCTTATCCCACCCCAGGACGACCACCCTTTCTACCTTTATCTTTCCGCCACTGACCATGCTATAGGTGCTATGCTCGCACATCAGGATTCGGCACGACGAGAACAGGCCATTTATTATATAAGTCGTACCCTCATGGATTATGAGACTAGGTATACACATGTAGAAAAATTGTGCCTTGCCCTATCATTCGTAGCCACCAAACTCCGACATTACCTCCTGAATCACAAAACTTTTGTCATCACCAACACAGACCCCATTCATTATATGTACGCCAAACCGCATCTAAACCAACGTATCGCTCGATGGCTTATGCTCCTCGCCGACCTTGACCTTGAATTTGTACAACAGAAGTCAATCAAAGGACAAACTCTTGCAGACCAACTTGCGGAGGCCCCTTTACCTGGGGAACAATTTACCAATTTTACCTTCCCCGACGAACTCATCGCCACTCTTTCACTCCGGGAAGAGTTGTATCAAATGACCCTCTTCTTCGATGGATCTAAATGCCAGCGCGGCGGAGGAGCCGGCGTTGTTCTCATTCCTCTCGACGCTGAACCTATGCCTCTTTCATTCCGGCTTGATTTCCCTTGCACTAATAATACAGCGGAATACGAGGCCCTTGTTCTGGGTCTCCAAGTTGCGTTACACTTAGGCATCAAATCTATCAACATTTTTGGCGACTCTCAATTGGTAGTCAATCAAGTTATGGGCGTCTACCAATGAAAAAATGAGGAACTTCAAAAATACAAACACTACGTGGATTCACTTCTAGCCTTATTTACTCACTATTCTATACAAACCATTCCACGCTCCACTAACAAATTTGCGGACACTATGGCTTGCTTAGCCTCGCAAATTCCCGCCGCACCAACTGACTCTGAATTATTCGTCGTGGTCCAACAACTTTTTGTCCCATCCTATTCAACCCCGGTAGTTTGTATGATAAATACTGTGTCTACTAGTTCGCAGGATACCTGGTACCACCAATTTCACGACTACCTTACAATCTCTGTCCTCCCACCTGACCTTACTAGTAACGGCAAACGTGCTTTTCTTAAAAGTGTTTCGCGTTATGTTGTCATGGGGGGACTCCTCTATAAACGTGGCTTTGATGGCATCCTCCTTCGCTGTCTAACTGGCGCGGAGGCCACTCATACCATCCAACAGGTCCATGACGGTATTTGTGGTGGACATTTTAGCGGCCTTGCCGTGGCCAAACGAATCCTTCGCCTTGGTTATTATTGGCCTACTCTCAATAACGACTGCTACGAATATGTTAAGCGTTGTGTTATGTGTCAGCAACATGCCAACCTTCAACATACTCCTAGCCACCCGCTCCAGGTCGCTCGAGATCTTTGGCCCTTCTCACAATGGGGTTTAGACCTTATTGGTGAGATTCACCCGACCTCTTCACAACGTCACCGTTGGATAATCACAGCGACCGAATATTACACAAAATGGGTGGAGGCTATTCCACTCATTTCAATCAAAAAAGAAAAAATTGTCGAATTCATTAACCATCACATTATCTGTCGTTTTGGTATTCCTCATCGCCTAATAACAGATAATGGTAAATCTTTTAAAAACAAGTTGTTACAAGACCTTTGTGACAACTTTGGTATCAAACTTAGTTTCTCATCACCTTACTATCCACAGGCCAATGGTCAGGCTGAATCTTCTAATAAAACCCTAACCAAAATCCTCATGAAAGTTGTCAATGACTCCGGCAAGAAATTGGCACGATCACATTCCCTTTGCCCTTTGGGCTTATCGTACTAGCATTCGTACCTCTACTAATGCCACACCTTTTTCTTTGGTATACGGTACCGAGGCTGTTTTGCCTCTCGAAATACAAATACCCTCCCTTAGAATATCTCTTCAGGATATTCTCACCAATGATGATTTCCGCCAAGAGCGGTTAGCCCAATTGGAGCTTCTTGACGAACGCCGTCTTACAGCTCTTGATCACCTTCAAATCTATCAAAAACGCATTAAACGTGCTTATGATAAGCGACTTCATGAGCGTACCTTTAAGGTTGGTGATCTTGTCCTCAAAGAGAATCAACATGTCACCAAACTAGAAAAGAGCAAACGTGGAAAATTTGCTCCCAATTGGATTGGGCCTTATATAATCACTCACACCTATGGATCAGGCACTTATCGTTTAGCTTCGCTTAATGGTAAACCTGAGCCTGAACCCCTTAATGCCTTGCATCTTCGACCATTCTACTGTTGAAATTAGTGTTATATCACTTCTTATCTACCTGCCGCTCGTCCCTTGAGCTCACTTACCACTACATACACTCTGTTTCCTACACCTCATAATAACAATCAAGCTCACATAGTTTGATTCTCACCTCCCCTTGATGATGCCTTTCCCTTTTTAGTCTAGTCCATGACTTCAAAGTATTAAGATAAGCCGTATTCTTATGGGATTTTCTTGAGTCAAACTTCCTACTAAACTAGATGCTTCACGCCAAAAGAACATCTAGTCATCTAAATTAAATATAGACTGCTCCCTCGAAGGACAGCTATATGCCAAATTATTGCTGCTATTCTATATAGACTGCTCCCCTGAAGGACAGCTATGCACTAAAATCATATCTGCTACTATAAATAGACTGCTCCCTCGAAGGACAGCTATACACAGTCAGCCTTTAGCAGAAGCTTCTCGCATTGATCAGCTTCGTGAAGACCTCAAGAATAATACAATCAATATCCCTTGTAGACTTCCCGCATCGATCAGTCTACATTCAATAAAATAAAAGCCTCATTCAAAAGAACTTTTGAGTCATGGACTTGTCTATTTAGGGTAGGTTCTCTTTCGTCAGAACACTCACTTTGTAATAAGTTCTCTGTACCTCAGCTATACCATCCACCTCACCTCACCATTTGTTTCAACTCAAGGGACGTAACGTACGCTCGATATATTGTGATCACACAACTCTTTTCACCTATTGACTTCTCGTCTATGCACGGTACCTAGGGCTCCAAGCTCGTTCTACGTTGTGTGGTTTGTTTAGCTCTTTTCACCTACGGAGCACTCTTTCTACTTTGCCTCGCATCTAGGATTGTGTGTTGACCTTAATCAGGACATGGTTCCCTTCTACTTGGGTAGGCTAACTTTCGCTTCCCTTATACCTTTTTACAACATCACCAATTCATTACCAACACCATCAACCTTACCTTTACCAATCTTAATATTTTTACCAACCAACCAATTGCCTAAACCGTACCAAATTGCCTGAATTCACCTCTCCCTGATCCTAAGGGAGAACTACATCGGTCTGAGGCCCCTCCTTGCTTTGTGCAATGGGCTATGTAGGCAGCACTTCGGAGACATGGGGTCTCCCAAGGTTAGCTCGACCATCCCCTACCATAACCTATCATGTGTGGTAAATATAAATATTTTTGTGTATTTTTATTTCATCACATTCCTCTTTATCCTTTTTTTCAAAACACCGAAAATCAAAACATAAAATTCTTATTATTTTCATAACTCAAATCAACATACATATCTCAGTTTTATTTAGATGTTAAACAAATACATCTTCTCTATCATCGACACGCAGGTTGGTATTTACTTATTTGCCAACATTTTCAGATCTCACGCCTCATCCCGAACTAGGTGATGATCGTGATTGTCGACCCCTCTCGCCAGGCCTCTCTGTCCTCAAAGGTACCATGGCTATTGGTATCACCCACTGATCTGCCAATCTCTCCTGTAACATCGCCTGAATACGCCCTCTCGCATGGAGGACTCCAGCCTCTAGTCTCGCACTTGTGACTCCGCAACCGCTAACAATCGTCTTGCCTCATTCACCTGCGTTTGGAGCTGCTGAACTAAACTCTGCAGAAGATCTCTCTCCGCTGTAATCACCTATGTCAGGGTCACTCACGTCACACCTCATCTGGCCCGACGTCATACAAGTCTAATTTTGGCCTACCCAAGGGTGCAAATAACCTGGCCCGACCCATGACAACCTACATTTTGGCCCAAAGGCCTTGCCTACCTTTTCGGCCCGCCCTTCACCAAGGCCTCGCCCTACCCATTTGGCCCTAAGGAACTGAAATCGGCCCGACCCGGCCTCGACCTATTCATAAGGTCTATATCCAGCCCGCACGGCCTCGCCCTACCCATTTATCCCGACATCAAATCCTACCCAACTTCTATTCCGCCCGACCCAAGGCTCCTTCAACCCAAGGCCTCGCCCTACCCAAGGCCTCTATTCGGCCCGACCCACCGGCCCAAATGGCCTGACCCGCCTCTATCCTATTTGGCCTGACCCAAGGCCTCAACCTACCCCTTTTTGACCCAAGGCCTCATCCTACCATTTGGCCCGACCCAAGGCCTCAACCTACCTATTCGGCCTGACCCAAGGCCTCAACCTACCTATTCGGCCCGACCCAAGGCCTCAACCTACCCATTTGGCCCGACCCAAGGCCTCGCCCTAACCATTTGGCCCGACCCAAGGCCTCAACCTACCTATCTGGCCCGACCCAAGGCCTCGCCCTAACCATTTGGCCCGACCCAAGGCCTCAACCTACCCATCCGGCCCGACCCAAGGCCTCACCCTAACAATTTGACCTGACCCAAGGCCTCACTCTACCCTTCTGGCCTAACCCAAGGCCACAACCCAACCACTTGGCCCGACCCAAGGCCGTATCACTTCAATACCATACCCCACAATCAATGTTTTATTTTATCCATCCATCATGTACCTTTTGTTCAATCGAGCTCACCTATTCGTGTTTTAGCATGATTAGGGTCCTTGACTTGATCTGTCGACCAACTTTGCCTAGACCTAGACCGTGACGTTTATCTCAACCAAACCAACCATTTGGTACTGCCGAACATGCCTAAACGTTCCTGTACCTCACCTGTTATATACCCTGGAGCTACTTCCTATGCCTTGGATACCAGGATTATATCACCCTTGTTTGGATAAACTATCGACCTTTGCCTACACATTGCTGGTTTGCTTGTCAAATCATGTACCCTAGTCGTACTATTGCATTTCAACATGCGTCTGCTTCCTTGGACCTACCCCACCACCTTACCATCCTCTCTACAACATGTACCCTTTATCAACCCTATCCCTGATTTCCCGTTCACTCAATCTATGATAGATTTGAGGGGGATTACCTATATCCTTAACATGAGAAACCACTTCATATTATTGTCCGTGCAGCTTTACAAAACAAGCTACACGACAATAAGGGGCTAATGTAGACACCAAATTTGTGTCTTACGACCCCTTGTGACCCACATCCCATTTCGCAACCTAACCTCATTACCTAAACCTTACACAATTATTTATTAATTACCTTGTAATTGATAAATCCACATCACCTCACCTGCCACCTCATTTTGCCACCTCATCATGACCTAGCCCTAATCCTAAACTAACCTAATTAAAACCTAAAACTTGGTCTACACCTCACACCCATAACTAATGACCCCTTTCTCGCACCCAAAACCGACCTTCTAGTCACTTGACCAAGCCCGCAACTGATCTCTCGGGAGAAAAGCAGGGAAGGTGGGCTATTTTACTAAAAATAGCCTACTTTTTCCTTACCGATGCCGGTTCCTACTCGACCGCCGTCGGTTACGCAACCGCCATCGGTTCCCTGTAAATGGGCTCCCCAAACCAAAACAACGGATCGGAATTTCATTTTGGGGATCAGTCGAAAGGATTTCTGGATCAACAGAGAGCATTGGGAGCGAGGAACAGAGTCCAGATCTTCACTTGATAGAGCAGAGACGAGTGGAAATACCAGAAGTGTTTACAGCCAAGGAGATCAACTTGCATCTTTGTCAAAACCAGTAAGTCACATCTTGCATGTCCTCTGTTATAACATTTCTTATGCTCTCTTGAATCTCAGTCCTCCTAAATCCGTCTCTGAATCTACTACCCAACGTGCCATTGCATCTAACTATCATTCTTTTACCCCTCATCATCTCATTTCCTAATATCATCCATAAACCAGCCTTACAACAAACACCATAGCTACCAAGAAGATCCTAGAACCCACCGGTATCGGTTATCAGGTAACCGGCATCGGTTATCAGTAACCGGCATCGGTTCCTCTGATCAAAACCAGAAAACCAGCCTTTCCCCTACCCAGTTCAACGAAACAACTTAATTGATATTTTACAGTCTTTTGTGTTAATTCATATTAGCAGGGAAACTGACCACCTTCGAAAGGAAGTTTTATATTTCCTGGGCCCAAGGCAGTTTCCTCATTTATTGTTTAATCAAATCTTGTGGTCTTGTGTTCTTATTTGCAGGTAGTCCTTCCAAGACAAAAAGGAGTTCTTCGCAATCAGCCTGATCTTTCTCTACGGTACGCGCACACCATCTCGACATTCCACAGGTATTCCTCCTAGCCCCTAACTCTTATCTGTTTCTATAGGAACGAGACATTCCGAGTGAAACAGTTGAGGTCGGCCAAAATCATAAGCCACCATGCAACACGTTGATTTTGATAAGGTCTGGCATATATGTAGTGTAATGGGTTAGTATTAGTAATGACGAAGGTTTTGTGGTTGAGTAGGTAATGGCAGATTTTGATGGTGATGAAAACTAAGGATAGGAAACAAAAAAATGGGTGTGGGTATATCTTGTTTCATATTCAAGAATGGTACAACTTATGTAATAAACCACTTCCTCTCAGGTTTTGGTCATCGCGATGATTGAGCATGGAACCTAGAGAATGGTCAGTGGCAGAAATATATAGGTAGAATGGTTGGCCATCCATAGGAGGAGTGAACAATAGTGGTTGAAGTAGGTATTGTTTCAAGGATTCAAAGGATTTACAGAATTCATCATCCCATTTGAACGAAACAACTTTCTTGAGAAGATGATAGAATGGTTGAAAGCGGTCAGAAAGCTACAAGATAAAATGACGAATTGATTGCAACTTTCCTTGTAGGCTGACAAACTTGACAGAGATTAGAGGGTGGTGGCATTTCAAGAATAGACTTGAATTTAGAAGGATCGAACTTCTATTCCCCACAAAGAAATGATGAAACCTAGGAGTTTTCCAAAAAAGTATCGGAAAGATGCACTTTTTTGGTTGAAGACCAACACAATATTTTATGAGGCAGTCAAAGATGAATTTAAGATTGGGCATGTGTTCGGTTCGATGTTTGGATTTGGTAAGAAAATCATTTACATAATTCTCCAATATGAGATGCATGATGTCATGGAAGATGTAAATCATGGCTTGTTGATATGTAGCGCTAGCATGTTTTTGAGGCCAAAAGACATGACTTGATAGAAGAAAGTCCCCCAAGGGGTGATGAAGGTAGTCTTGTGTTGGTAATCTGGGGCTAGTAATATTTGATTGTATCCCAAGAAACTGTCCATGAGTGATAACATTTCTTGGCAAGTGGTGAGATCAACTAGTTGGTCAATTGCCTAGTAATGGGAAATTGCCTTTGGGATAGGCAAGGTTAAGATCACAGAAATCCATGTAAATGTGAAGTCCCCCTGTCTCTTTCAGGATAGGAATGATGTTAGAAATCCATTGGGGATAATCAATGGACAGAAGGAAGGAAACTGAGAAAAGGCATTAAAGGTCTTATTTGACCGAGAAGAGCAATGCAAGGATACATTTTCTGCATAGCTTTTTTTTGATGGCTTTAGCATCAAGAATGGTTATAATATTTTGAACCATGATTTTTGGGAAAATACCGGGCATATCGGCATAGGACCAGGAAAATGCGTTGCTATGGTCCTAGAGGAAAGAGGTGAAGGCTTCTTGTTCAGTAGTTTCTAAGGATTAGCCAATATTTAGAATGCACGGGTTGTCCTAAGTATTAATTTTGATTTCAATGGTCAATTCATTTAACATGGTCTGCATCTTAGAGGGTAATGAACAATGAATATAAGAGTCTTCTGCACTAAGGTAAGTGAGGATAGACTCATCATCCTGACATTAAACGATGTTAATTGAAGGTGTATCATCATCGATCATGTCAGGATATAGGAATGGGAGAGAAGAGGGAGCCCCACCATTGCATTGACAGGTTAGTGGTTCCTAGGGAAATGGTGTTTATGACAAAAATAAAAAATAGGAGGTATAGATTCAAGATCTATGGACTATGTGGGTGAAGATGGTAATGTGGGTGAATGAGAGGGGGATTATTTTTCATCATGTAAAAGGTCGATGCAAACCTTATTGGTGGGTAGAGTGTCAAAACTAGTGCCAATACGGTCATTATGTTTACGAGAGGCACAAGAGATGATAGTATGGCAGCCATGTTCATAAAAAACTGAAGCCAAATCCCTTCCATGTGCACCGGTGGAGGCAAGTGTGAGAGAAACAACAATTAGTGAGGGAGTGTAGGTCAGATGAAAATGGTTGGGTTTTAGATGGAGGTTCAGGTTTATAGGTGGCCATATCAAGCCCCACATATGTTAGGTTGGTGCGAAGGTGGGGAGGGCCATAAGGGAAAACATCACCAATGCAGATGTCATAACTAGGGTGTTGACGTAGATTCCCATACTCTTGTGGGGTGAGGAAGGTATCGATATTGTATAGGCGGTATTCCCCCAAAGTGAGGCGTTTGAAAAAAACCTTCTAAGGGATCAATATTTGGTATGTGGGTAGCGGGTATGGATGGTTCACTAGATGAAGGGGTGTCAGCGGTAGAGGCTATAGCTATAGTGGGGATAGTAAGGTTAGATGTAATAGAAGTAGAGGTAATATTGGTGGATGGGCTCGTGGGTGAAAGTGAAGTGGTTGTGGTGGTGGATGCCTTGACTAGTACAAGCACATCATTGGGTCGATATAGTATGTTACAGGTCTTGAAAGGTGAGGGGTCGACATGGATGGTGTAATTATGTCCCTCGTGTTCAAATTTGAGGAATTGATGTAACATCAAAGGGACACAACCCATAGCACAGATCCAAGGTCGGCCAAGTAGAAAGTTATAATAGAACTCCCCTTCTAGGACATAGAAAAATTTCAGGACGGTGCGGGGACCTACACATGACATGGAGAACAACGGTACCTAGGGTAGAGGTCATGGCATCATTAAAGGAACACAGCATAACAGGGTTACCATGCATGCAATTGGCAGGTATTTACATTTGGGTCTTACGCATGGGAGGAGATGATGTTAATGCTAGCACCACCATCGAATCATAATGTGTCGTATGTGTATATTATCAATGAAGATGAAGATGAAAAGAGTGGGGTTGGGGTCATCAGACTAGAAGGGAGAAATCTCTTCATCTAAAAAGTTGAGGGTGACCACGTGGCGAGTGGGTGGAGGTGTAGAGGAAGGCGAAGACCTAGTGAGAGAGGCTACGTGGTGAGGGGTAATGATGGAGGCCAAAGGTGTGGGGTCATTTGGTAAGACTTTGATAGATTGAATGACCTCCATGAGGGCTTGATGATGTGACTCTGAGGTTTGGAAGAGGTCATATAAATACATTTTGAGGGGGGATTGGTGTAGTTGTTTTAGCATTATGCGATGTGTGACCCCATCAGAAATGGGATATGTCAAGACCTCGAATGATGACTTTGGGTGTGGGTGTGCATGGTATATTGGGTACATGGTTGGTTGATGGGCCACTTGCTTTCTCCTTGCCCTTGTCTTTCTGAGCGATGGGTGGACAATGTTGATCATGTTAATATGAGGAGAGGTGGATGAAGAGGGTGTTTCATGGAAGGTATAGCACGCATGAGGGACAAAAACCCTAGTGGGGGATACAATCCTTGTGAAATGAGTAGGGCACATTGGCATTTTGGTGGTGGTTTGGCCAATTCTCTTATGTGAACCATGTTAATTTCAAACCTCAGGGATAGATCCAAGAGTTGTGGGGGTGGATATCTTGGTTGATGAGTAGGTGACAAGAGAGGATCTGTGGAAATTGGTGAAGGAAAAATGAGGTCCTCATCAAGAAGATCATCATCGTCAAAGTTTTCTTCAGGAGGACATAATTAGACAAGAGTGGTTTTTAAAGCCTTACAGTTCTCTACATCGTGTCCTGACACATGATGGTACGCACAAATTTTGGTTTCGTCGAACCCTTTTGGTTTGGGTTTGAGTGATTCGTAAGGTCTAAGGGGCAGTAATGTGATGACAGAAGTTTCAAGGAGATTGGTTAAGATTATGGCATAGGATCCCACTAGTGGATCACAATGGGAGGTGAATGTGGGTTTGGGTACAGGTATGGCTGATTATGGAGGAAGAGATTTTACAATAGGGGGAGTAGGTTAGGCTACTAGTTTGGTGTGTGGTGTGGTCTTAGGTTTTGGTCATATCTGCTTGGGTAGGGGCATGGTAGATGAACTAACAATGAAAGGTTTGGTTGTTTAACTACCTTATTGGAGAGTAGAAGATTTTTAGCTTTAGGTTGTGTCTTTTTGGGAAAAGGAGATACGGGCATATGAGATGTGGAGGGAAAAGTAGATGGTGGAAGAGGGTGGGTTACCCACAGGGGTAACCGAGGTGCTGTGGAGGTAGGTGGTCATGCAGGTTGGGCAGGAGGCATGATTGAAAGAGAATGAAGTGTCATAGGTAGTGAAGAAGTTATTGATGGTATTGGAGGTATGGGTGGTAAGAAGGTTACAGGTGAGGGAAGAGGTTGTGTGGGTCACTTGGGTATATTAGAGGTCTGTGATGGGGAAATGGGTTGTTGCGTTCTTGGTTTACCGATGGATGGGGCTTACTTGGCAAGGGTTGAGGGGTGAGGTCCTAGGATGGACGGAAGGGGTGAAGGTGATAAGGGCGTGGTAGGCAAGGTTGGGGTATGAGATTTATGAGATTGGATCTTCGTTTTAGGGGCTAGTTTAAGTTTTGTGTTAGTTTTGGAAGATGTAGCTAAATCTAATTTGATGGGTGGGTGAGTAAGGCTAGTTGTTGGTATGACCCCTAAGGTAGTGATAGGTTTAGGTAAGGGTGGCGATATAGGCAAGGGTAGGTGTTTGGGTGTAGGTGTATATTGGGTTATGGGAAGAGGTGTGAGTTGGGCCAGGGGTGGTGTCATGGAAGGTTTTGTAATAGTCATGATTGTGTTTGGTTTGGTTTCCCAAAATACTTTTGGATAGATACTGGAGGTGTCAATAGGGGACAACTACTTTTGTGTTGAAACAGGAAGTAGAAGGCATCCCCAAAGTAAGGCTCTATCGACATAGTCCAGGTGATCAGCCAAGCATGAGAATGGTACTGAGATAGGTGGGGGTCGACATGGATCTGAGTGGAAATCCCCGTAAAGTGTGTTTGAGATACAGGGAAATGGTTAGCCTCGGACTATGTGGGTAAGAGAGCCAAAATCAGTTTAGCAAGATCTTGAAGTTTTGATGGTGAATGGTCATCTACGGGAAGTGGTACTTCTATAGTATCCTCCATGGATAGAGGAGAGGATGGGCTAGCCAAAGTGGACTCTCCTTGTGTTAGTGTAGGCAGTGGGCGTGACATCTTTCATGAGTAGGAGAGGTGCCACTAATAAGTGCTTGGAATTTTGAGGGGTTAAAGGTAGCGTGCTAATTATAGGCTCTTCCACGGGTGGAGAATAAAATGAAAGGGGTGTCTCTATGGGTGGGGGAGTATATGAAATCAGTTCTTGTGTAGGTAGTGGAGCTCGGGATAAGATTTCATCTATGGAAGGAACATGAGGCAATTGGGAAGCAAATGGTATGTCATTGAAAATAGCATGGACCTCTGCGAACATTGCTATTATTGTTTGAGGTATCACCGGCTTTGTTGGAAGATGGGGCATGATTAGGGAATGGATTCTTGAAGATATGTAGGTTTTGGTTAGTGAGTGCATTTAGGCTATCCAAGAGTAGATCTCTGTTGTCATAACATTTCTTGGACAATGTTCTTGAAGGTGATGTAAGTTATTGTCAGCTATGACCTTTGACACGATGATAGTTACAAAAGTCATGTTCCTTATACCATGAGGGCATGGGTCAACTCAGGGTCAAAACCAGTATGTGGTTTTATAGGTGGGAAGGTAATGGCACTAGCCTTCAAAATATTTTCCAACACAGAAGAATAAGATTCTCCTATGGAAGTGTACTTTCATGTTTTCCTGTCTGAACTGGAAAGCTTGGACAAGAGAGAGATTAGAAGGGGGTTTGGATGGGTTTGATTGATGAGGGGGACCAGCCTTAAGAACTATGGAATTGGTAGACCATTTTGGGTTTTGAATATTTTTTTTGGGGTTTTGCAAGATGAAGAAGCATCATTTGAATTGAACTCGATGTTCTTATTACAAAGTTGGATCTTCTTTTCTTCGATAGCATGAATTTCCAATTTTTGTGCCATGGTGAATGCCTCATCAAAAGTATGGAAGGTCTGCACTTGTAGGGTTAGAAAGATGTGTCTAGTGCAAGCATGAGTAAACAACTCTATGAGTTCAATTTGAGGTAGTTGAAATGTGAGTTGATTGATTAGGCTAGCGCCAACGAGTGACAAAGTTAGTGATAGACTCATCGTCATATTGACGAGTGGAATAAAGATCAGTCATTGTAACTTTCTTGACAATGTTGATAGAGAAGTGATCTAAGAAGGCTTGGGCCACTTGATTGAACAAGTAGATGGAGTGTCTTGGTAGCCCACTATACCAGTCCAATGTAGGTCCATGTCAGGGACATTACGAAAGTCCTCAAAATTAAAGCGTCATCATGGGAAATCAGGTAACACCCATGTTTAAAATATCACAAATGTTGTTGTGGATCCTCTTTGCTATTAAAGCAGTTTAAACTTTGGCATTTCCCAATGTATGGGGTATGGTCGAATAGGAATGGATGGATGAATAGGCTCATTACAAATTTTTTCATAGGTGAGGGAATTTCATGAGCCGGAAACCGATGCTTCCAGTGTCTGCATCTTTTCCATCATCAACTTGATGAGGTCATTAGTAGGTTGTGATGGATGGACAGATCTTGTGGCATAAGGGGGCGGATATTGAACCTGATAGGGAGGTCGAGAATAGGGAACCAACATAGAAGGTACATATCCAGAATGGGTGATAGACAAGATAGGGGGTTGTTGATAGTAGGTGTATGTAGATGGGATGGTCATCGGACTCTGGTAGCGATTGGGGGCAGTGTTTGCAAGATGGAGAGGATGAGATTCTAGAATGGAGTAGGGATCACTGACACCATAGGTAGTTGTGTTGTAATGGGTATTTATGAGACAATGGGTGTGGACTGTGCTATGGTCTAGGTGGTCGACGAGGGGACCACAGATATGACAAGCACAAGTGAAACTACAGACACAATGGTCAGTGGTTGATGAGGCCATAAATTATCATTATTTTGTCCTTCCAAGTTACCTTTTAAAAGTGGATTTAAATGTAATCTAGGAACTTATAGTTTGCTTAAGATAGAGTATAATATATATATATATATCTTGTTCATTCTTTAGAAATATTTTATTATATATTTTTTTGACTAATCCTATTGATTATTTGGGAAAAGATGCAAAGTCTTATGTATGCAGGCCATAAAGGAAAGATAATGCTAGTATCCATGGGTGATTAGGAAAAGTGGAATTGATCATGAAAAGTACACGATAAAATCAAATATAACTTCATATTCAGATTCCTCTCAAAAAATTGTGCAAGTTCAAAAACTATAATCATCTCAATCCAGAAAATAGTAGCAAACAAAGAAAATGGGTTATAGTTGTTTTAAGTTAGTTGCGGAACTGGTTGACCAGAGTTAGTTCCAATGAACTCACAGAGTTAGTTGGGGGAACAACGGAACTTACAGGTTTAGTTCTGAAACTCACAGATTTAGTTCTATAAACTTGTATGACAATTAAATAATAGTTAGTTCTAGAACTTTCAATTCATGGATAAATCAGATTTAGCTGACACTTCCGTAACTTGCATAAAAGGAATGATTCAACTTTAGTTAGAACTTGCATCAACGGAATGATTGTTTTTGAGTGGATTGTGAAAACTAAGAATAGATTCCAATGGGAAGTCTGATACTCCAACTATGATGGTGGAGTGTGAAGAAGATAAATGGAAATTCATGTGGTCATATAAAAATAAGCCAAGAAGAACAAAAACCATGGTCGTAATCATTCATATGATTTGTTACAGGTTTTAGGACCAATGAAAAGCAGATCTAGTTAGGACTTTTAGTAGAAGATGCAGAGGTTCTGTTAGGAAACATCCTTTGTATCAGACGAGCAACACTAAAAGTTCCATAAACAGAAATAGAAAAGTCATTCCTGGAAAATGATGAGAGAGGTTGTTTGTTCATAACAATGAGAGTTTACAAAAAATGATTCATCAACCATCAGTTGGACATTTCCAACATACAGGTTTAACCAATGTGAGATAATATATATAATATGCAACTTTTAAAAGTGAGTTGGATTCAAGAGAGGAAACGTGTATCATATGAAGTGCACTAAAAGTTCCATAAACATTTGAGAAATGAACATGATTCAGAGATTAGAAGGGGGTATGAGAGAGGTTTTTTTTCATAGGGGGACCGATCAAGAGAAATCTAACTTTGAGAACTACAGCATTGGAAGATCCTTTGGGTTTTTGAATAGTTGTTTTGGGGTTTCACAATGAAGAAGCATCATTTAATTTGAACACGCATGTTATGTTATGAAGTTAAATCTTATTTGTTAGACTAGCATCCACAATCAAAAACAACAAAGTCAAATGCCTCTTCAAAATCTAGGAAAGGTACACCTGGTCAGGCTTGGTGAGATATGTCTAGCACAAGGAGTAAAACCTCCTATCCAGCTTAATGTTAGAAGTAATAAATGTCATTATGATTAGGTTGCACCAACCGAGCGAAAAAGTCAAGGAGATAGATTTCATCATCATCCTAAAATAAGCAAGATAAGATTTGACTTCAATAATATATCTCTCTTGATATTTTGTGGAGATGGAGATCTTAGTTGTTGGGATTCTGGATTAAAGATGGAATGTCTTGGTATCAAATTGTACCAGTCCTAAAATAAGGAGTCCAGTAAGGGATTCATTGGGAAATGCAACCTTCCACAAAGATAAAGCTTTTCCCCATGGGTTCTTTCAATAGGTAACACCCATGTTTAAAGCACCATAATATGTTTTTTGGATCCAATCTTTGCTATCGAAAGTTTTTCTGGCAGTTCTGAATTACGTGGTATGGTTAAATAGGAATCCAAGGAATGAGCTAGGCCACTTACAAATTTCATCATTAGGTGATGGATCAATGTGTTAATGTTTATTTCTTTATTTATCCAGTGTCTCCTTTTGTTGTAAAGTCATCTACTTTTTTATGTTATGGTAGGTTTGATGGAGGGATACCTCCTACAGGTAAGTCTTTTCCTCTTGAACCTGATAGGGAGGTTTAGAATTCAGAACTGACATAGAAGGTGCATATGCAGAGTGGGTGACTAGACAAGATAGGGGGCTTTTGATAGTAGGTGTATGCAAGTGTGATGGTCAATTTCTGGTAAGTGATTGCATTAAATGTTTGTGGGATGTGTGATTTCAGATTATGCAATTTTGGAGTTGTGTTTAAGAGACCATGGGCGGTTCTTGTTGTAATGGGTATTATATGAGACAATGGGTGTGGACTGTGCCTATGGTCTACCAACCTAGAGGGGACAATAGATACAAATGGCGAGACTTGAGTGAAACTCAACGTAGTGGTGATGGCATGTATGGGGCCTAGATGTGAAAACTACCGAGGGGTGAATTAGGTGAGGGAAACACCACATTATTAGGGGCTGATGTAGTAGCAGGAATAAGGGCAGGAGAGATGGATACATGCATGCCATATATCAACTGACCCGAGGAGTCCTGGGTGGAAGAGTGGGAAAGTTAGAACTGTAAGGCCATGAGAATATGATCAAGGATTTGTGAAAACTCTTCATTCACTTGCAGAAATGGTGGTAGGTAAGGTTGGATCCATGGGTGATAGGATGGAAGGCGGGTGAGGGACTAGGTGGGAGTGATTGACGACTAGCATGGAATATGAGGGCATTAGTCTGGATGTGAGTTAGCACGATGTGAACAAGTGCTAACCTGGTAAAATTGTATTCTATAGATGACATAGAAAATAGTAGAAATAGATAATAGTGGGTTCTGAGAGGTGAATCTAGTCAATGTCTAGATTTTGAAAATCAAACACAGGAAAATTGATGAAGTTCAGGTTGACTGATGATGGTTGAGGGAAAAACTGATGACGGTCAGGCTGACCAATGATGGTTAAGGGAAAACTGATGTTGGTTAGGCTGACCAATGATGATTGAGGGATTGATGATGGTTTCTAAAACTGATACGGGTCACCATGGAAAGAAACCAGTCTCAAAGAATGAAATAGGAATGTTGGATGTGTACCTAAGAAAACTAGGTATGACAGTGGGTATCAACATGGGAGAAATATGATGATGTCCTGAGGGCCATAACAAGAATAGAAATAGTGATGAAAGCTATTCTAGGTAAAGTAACTAGAAATCTAGAAGCCAACATTGGTTATTGTTTAACTGATGATGGTCAGATGTGAACTAGTGACAGTCGCTGGACCAACGTCAGTGACTGTGAAATTAGAAAGAAATGAAGAAAATGGGTTTTGTTTTGTGAATTAAATTAAGTGAAGAATCAAACTTAGAAACCTGAGAATGAGGAGATGGGGCCCTGCACACTTAGAAAAAGTCAGAATACTCCAACTATGATGGTGGAGTGTGCAAGGAAGACAGAAAAATTGAGAATCGTAGTCTCACACCTCAAAACACAAGTCAAGAAGAACACTAGGAAAAAGCATGATCCTAACAGTGATTTTCTTATGTTTGTTTATCTTATGTTATTTAGGATTGACTGTGTGTATTTAGAATAGAATTTTTTGGTTAGAAAGGCATCCTACAAAGAAGGATATCTAAAAGGAGAGGTTTCAGGTATGTTATGGCAGGGGCAGGCCATCCTCTGAGATAATGACTCGACAGAGGCAATGATCTGGGGAATACCTACTAATCGGATCATGTGATCACTGGAAGATGTTCCTAGGTAAGATGTTATTTAAGAAAGATGTGTATATTTTGATTTTTTACAAGTTTGGTAAGACACAAAGAGAGAAAAAAATATGCTTTCTACAATTCTTTGTGTCAACCATCAACTGGGCATGACTTCCATCATATAGGTTTCCCTCAATTTTAATGTGAGCTAATAATGCAACAAATCAGAATCCAATGCAAGTGTTTTAAACCCAAATCGAAGTGTAATGTTCAATGTAGCAAGTGATGAATAGGAAGAGGGATGCTCTTTCACTAATGTAATGCAAAAGAAAGGAAGATGTGTTCTTTTTAAAGCACCAAAAATATGATTATTTTTAGATAATAGAAAGAAGGAGAATGATTCCAAAGAAGAAAATTAATGTGGAAGCTTTTCGAAGGGAAACAAACACACAAATTTCACCTAGGAATGAGTAAATGCAAAAGAACCCTTGATGGGTCCCACCGAGCGTGCCAAAATGTTTCACCGTTTTCTTTACGTTTTCGAAGTGACGAAACAAATAAGGGTAAAGGCCAAGGAGGAATACATGTTAAACGTTGGTCAGTTGATGGTTGTTGCATGTGTGTTCTAACTTCTTGATCCAGTAGCTTAATGTGATAGCTTCCTTTTGGCTAGGAGGAACTACCTATAATAGAAAACAAGACCACAAAAATATATTTAAATGATATATGACAGTGGACTGCCTAGCATATGCTAGTTCCAGGAAGTGTGATACTTCCTAGATGGTTGTCAATCCACTATTTAAAACAAGTTAATGTGAGAAATAAACAAATTCCTACTGTAGTTGATATGATTTAGGTATTTCATTCAAGTATAATAAGAAAATCTTAATCATAACAAGTTAGGATATGGTTAGATCAGAGAAGGTGAGGTAGTTGTTAGGGTGGTGGGACTGGTTAGGGTCAGATTCTGGGTTGTTTAGGTCAATTGGTGAGGATGATTGTTGGGTATGTTCTTGGTCAAGGTGTAAAACATAGAGACCGATGTCGATCAGAGTGTGACCGATGCCGGTTTATGTAGTAACCGACGACGATTGTGGGTAACCGGCGTCGGTATGGTCGAGATAAAAGAAACTCAAATAGATTAAATGGCAGGGGCTGATCTGAGGTCAAATAAAGGTTGGGAGAGTGGATGAGAAGGTTTGTAGAGAACTCAGGTATAGTTAGAAATGAATATTAGGTCAGAATAGGTGATTTGGTGGTGTGGGTAAAGGATATTTGAGTTGTAGGCTAGTAAGTGATGGAGCAATGAAGCATGCAAAGAATAAACTAATGACAGGGAGTGACAAAGAGTTAACTATGCTAAAATAAACCCTAATGGCTGGTAGAGCCATGTACTTACTGTGATGTAAGGATTTAGATGGCTGAATGGATGTGGTGGTTGATCATGGAGAATGGTGTTCGATATCATAGCAGTGTGATTTCTCAGAATGATCCCGTGAGTGTAATGGCTTCCAAAATCTGATCCTGGTGATGGCTCTGGATGTTTGGATACGTAGAAAGGATGTTGTTTTCACTTACATGTAGCTCTGATCTCCTTTTCTTGCTCTCAGAATGTGCCAACCCAAAAACAAGGTTGTTTGGGTGAATAAATGGTAACCAACAATGGTTCTGACTTGAGCGGTCATCTGTTTAGGGTGACCGGCGTCAGTTAAGGTAGGATTCCCTAGGTTTACTAAAATTGGCAGATCTTGCCTCTTTTTAGCTCAAGTTTGTTTCTTGATCTACGTGGATTTAGAACGGACGTTATGTGTTTTTATGAGCGGGAAGGTGGTTAGGGAGTTTTTAGGGATTGATTTTAGGGTTAGACCAAATCTTAGCTCATTAAGGCAGGTAAGACTTAGTTATTTTTAGTTATGGAAACATGCCAAGAATAGGTCTAGGGTGAGGTGGCTAGGTGAGGTGTCTAGGTGAGGTGGTGGTGGGGTAGAAATTAGGGTAATTAGATATTAAATATTGTGAGGATATATATTAATTTAATTAAATTAATGGTGATGTGGGGTGGAAGGGTCCATGGTTAGATGAGTATGATTGAGCTAGATAATGATGTATGCCATTTCCCACTAGAACTCCGAAAAAAGGTCCCAGCAATGGAACCAAGTTATAGTCATTTTTACACCCACCAAAGAAAAAGGGAATCCCATGCGCAATAGCCTATCACCTAGTGGGCACTAGGCACTCACCCGAGGCACACACGGGTGCCGAGTCTCTCTTATATGTGAGTTGAGTCAGAAAACATCAACTTTGATCCAAAATTTAAAAGAAGTGAATGGGAATGAGACATGTGAACATCAAAGAGCTCAAAATGGCTCTAGATCATTGCAGTCATTACAAATAGAGATACTTTAACATTCTTAAGAATTGAATCAAAACATAAAGGTAAATGCATAAGAATTCATATTCACTTTACAGATACATGAAAAGGAACTATGAAGAATCATGTATGAATCTGAACCAAGAAGGATCAATTAAATTAACTTGGTAACCTCATTATGTTCATTAGGCTAACTACAAAATACCACATTATGGCAGACCAAAGTCATGCATCATAACTGAATCCATATCATATAGCTCTCAAAAAGAAATTTCATACTCCCAATCCCTTAATACATCCATATCCTATGTTTAATCTACCCATCTCAAACAAAGTTCTTTGCAGAATTTCTGTAGAGCACCGCTCTCTATTGATCTCTCTTCTATTATATCTATCTCTCCATATATATATATATATTTTCTTTTACAGGCACTTGTATTAATAGGAATCCCAAATTTCCAACTCATCCTTCTGTGGCCTCAGATACGGTGCCAAGTGTCTGAATGTGGTCCTTCATGGGAGCATCCTCCTCCAGGCCTGAGCTCTCCACTTCTTGTTATGATGGTCTTCTAGAAGCTTCCATCGCAGGGCATATTCCTTCCTAGGCCAACCCGTCGCCAGGATGGCACCTTATCCATTCCATATGCACATTCAAGTCACACTTTTCTCATGTTCTTCCTGATATTCCAAATATGGGTAAGTCCTATGACCTTATCTTCTGACACGTAACACATCCATTCTAAAACCATCCTAGAACCATGACTTGTGCGCCCATCCTTCAACCTAGGCCTTGTGCACCCATGTGCCTCTTTGGACTTAGTCAATATTTTAGGGGCCTAACAACATTGGAGGAGAAAATCAATGGTGTTTTATTTCTAAGACCTATGTTTTTTCTAAGAAAACAAAGGTATCATCATTTACCTACCCAGTGGCCTATGTGGAAGTGAATGCAGTCAGGGGAAAATGTGTTTAATCATGTTCCATTGTCTTGTAAAATGTGGAGATCCCTCATTCAAACAAGTAAATTCTGGGAGCAATTTGTCTATTCTATGCATCTACCACATACATTATTAGCTTTCCCATTGTAGGCTTACAAATCACTATCCTAATCTACCACATCTAGTTAAGGGGCTGCAGTGAATTTGTAGAAAAGTGAGGGGGTGGATGTTATAGCTGAAATTACACAGGATAAAATCAGGATTCCATTTTCAAGGATGAGGGAAAATGAACCTGAAACATTTATTGCCTTAATGAAAAATATCACAAAAATTGGTCCTCAGGATCCTATAGATGTGCTTGAGGTTGATGAGGAATACTATGGTGTTTTTGGTTTCCATCAATTTGAGGCACATCAGCAACTAGGAGTTCTAGCTATCTGCTACGGAATACGATGAGGAACAAAATAAAATCTTAGGCATCATATGTGCTGAAAGGTTATAACACTGACAATTGGAGGATATATGGAGGTTAGAGGAAATTTGGTGTCCTCTCATCAGTCACCTATGATGGGGTCGCAACATGGGTTTGGTGAAGTTTTTTTTTCTGTGCTTAGTGTTTGTTTTGTGTGTGTTTTTAAATAAATATGCAAAGCATCTTCTAGCTTGGTACTTCATAAATGAAGGAAATTTTGAGGAGAAAAAGAACTAGAGTAGAACTAAGTTCTTATGTAAATCGTTTGTGGAAATACAAGAAACCACCAAAGTGCACGACTGAGACATCAGGCACCTCCAGGTTCATGGTGAACCTGCAATCAGAAAATCATATGGGTTTTTGGTAATCTAGGGAAACTGGAAACCACTGAGGTGTTCTCAAGGATGGATGTTCTCAAGTCACTTCCAGGTTTGTGATAATCCTATGGGGAAAATATAAGGTGTCACCAAGACCAAGAAGCCATAAATATGGCATGCCACCTCAAAGGTGAGAAGGCTACATGAAGAGTGTAATAAACTTTTTACTGTGTTTAGAAAAAGGAGGGGTCCACTATCTAGAAATATGATGTTTAGAAACAATGTAATAAGGGTAGAATGTTGGCATATTACATTATAATGGACGTATCTTGACTATCCTCCTTCACATGTGCTAATTTAACTTCTCCCTGCAACCGTTTGTCTCATGTATATATTCATTATCTATATTTGTGTTAATCAAGGTATTTCATAATTTCTATTTTATCTTTACCTTATGTTAGAAGAATGATATGGCTAATTACAACCTCTATATATACATGGAATTTGAGAGAAATTTCCATCTCATTTTCACCGTTCTTTCAGTTTTCTAGTGCTCACTATTATTTGTATTTTTATTTACCAATGCTTAGTTGGGCACACTAGCACTTCATCTAGACAAAGTTTTGAACACTCACCCGAAGCGCGCGTAACCACCATGTCTCTCCTTAGTTACTTATCAAGATATGGTTAGAGCACACATAATCATTATAACCATTACAAAATAACATGAATGCAGGTACAACATAGCATAGGAAACACATATAATAAGGAAATAAATCAATATATATAATGATCAATAATATTTGAGCTCCCATTATACCGTATTCATATCTACTAACCCTTGCAACCCAAATACAATTATCCATCATAAACACATTTCATTACATAAAAAATTGATTACATGCATTTGTTTCTTACATCCATGTGCTGACCCTATGGGCACATACAGAATTCACTTACATGTTTTCTTCATACATCCATACAATAATACTTGCTCACCTATACTGCATCACCATCTTAATGAGATACAACACCTATTTATACATGTTGGGGACTTTCCCTTCACTGCTTACATGCTTTATTTCTAATAAAGGCATCCTAAATATAGTTTGCATGCCTTTATAAATTTTCTTTACTCTAGATCAAGCTCTAAATAGCTCGGCCTCATCATGTTTAAATCCTATAATTATATCTTCTTCATGTGTCATTTTTTATCTTTGTCTTGCATGTGCTTTTCCTATTTTGGGATGTTGCTTGCATGTCATGTCATCTTCTATTTTCTTCCATTTTAGCCTCTTCTTATAAAATAGCTAAGTCCTGGAATTCTTGTGCATGTATGAACCTCTTGTGTGATGATTTATTTTCCCCCTTACGCAAACCTCTGCACATTGACTTGTCTCCATTTCATGTTCCAAAGTGCATATTTTTGTGCATTGTCCTTTATTGACTTTCTTATTTTACGTGTATGCTTCTATGCATCCTTATGTTCCTTATTTGGTTCCCTTAGTTCCTTGTGCGCATTCTTGCTCTTAGTCTCAGACTTCTATGCATAGATAATACTTACCCATTTCTTCTAACCAACATTAGCCTACACTAGGAGTATTATCTATCCTCGACAATATGAATCAAATAATATCTTCCCCCAAGCATAGAGAAAGAATGAATGAAATATTAAAAAATAATATGTGGGTATTTACCCAATGAATCAAAGAATGCATTCGCGTACACTCAAAATGTAGGCCTCAAGAGAAGGGAGAAGATCTGGAAATTCCATGTTTATAATAGCCTCTAGCTTCTTCCATTCATTGAGCTCTATGGTTTCTTTGTTAGGTGTTAACTCCATAATTCCTAACACCTCCTCCAATGCCATCTCAGATACCTTATCCTTTAGCTCCTTCACCACCACATTCAAATATTCAACCATGCCTTCCAGGCTATCCATTTTACACATTACCAATGGTTGGATTTCCTTGAGCCATTATTTTATTGTGTCACGCATGGCCCATATTAACTCCCTTTTCTCTGAAACCTCTTGTATCACTTGTTTGCACTTGACCTTATTTTTTCTCATAGTTTCATGTATCCATTTCAATTTTTCCTCTTCCGCTGTGGTGCACACATTGAGTATCAGATAAAAGTCCTTAAAGTTGTCAAAAATCTACTTTTCCTTCTGCACATTCTCTTTCACCTCCACAAATAGTGCCTCATATTCTACAATTTTATCCTCTAGATTTTCTTTATTCTTCTTCTTTTTCTCATCAAATTATTTAGTTGTCGGCCTTGGCCTACTCATTATCTTTATTAACATCAGTCTCACTAGATCTTCCATATATTCTAGTTGAATGTGATCCACAAGGTCCAGGCATATGCACGTGTTACTTGAAAATCTGTCTCATGCCTTGTTAGTGTCGGTCATCTGCTTCTTCCCATCCTTCCAATTTTATGTGAGATTTTGAATTTATTTTTCATTGCACTCCATTTCCTAGTATAGCCTCTTGATGGTGGTTATTTTGTTAAAGATTCTCCATCCAACCTCTGAAGTCATTTTTTTAAGTGCATTACATATCTTCTCATCTTTCAAATGAGTGGGGTCAATAACAGGAAACACTTTTCTTTGTATCTTTTTTAGCTTCATCTCTGAGAGAGATTCTTTGTTTACTTCAAATTTAGGCTCATCCATGTGTGTTTTGTAGTTCCATGAGAGCATCTTCCTGGTGCATACCAAGGCCTTGTTCTTGTAAAACATTCCCCAACACAATAGATCCTTTGTGGGTACTATATTTTTGTATTTGGATCTTAGCACCTTCATGGGGTCATCTATATAGGTCATCTAGGTAATTTTTGGAGGTCTCCTTCATGTCCTCCCTTAAGCATGTTTATTATTCAGCATTTCTTGTGTGATGTTAAATGGTGTGCCACTTGTCTCTCATCCAACACCTAAGTATTCCCTAGTTCCTCTGTCTTCCTCTCCCCCTTCTTCCTCCTCATGTCCTACCTCACGCTAATCTTCATCACATTTTTCTGTTTCTTCCCGTGCGTCACGCATATCCTCTTCATGCTCACTTTGTATGAGCTCGTCATTGGTTTTTTCATCTTCCTCCTACGCAGGTTCCTCTTCACACACTAGTACCTTTTCCTCCAAAATATTTTCCAATTCTTCCTCCTCTCCGCCCAAGTCATGAATGATTGGGTGATCCTTCCTTTTCTGTCTTGGCTTCTTCTTCACCAGACTTGTCTTCTTCTTCACTAGACTAGGCTTTAGTTCTTCTCCACCTGAGGGCTCTTTCTCATGTGTGAGGCACTCACCTATCCATGATTCTTCTTTAGCTTATTTTTTTTGGTCTGATCTAGCCTCCCTTCAGCCATATCTTCCTCTTTTTCTTCTTCTTCAGGGTTCTTCTTGCATGAGCACTTGGGAATATTCATTTTATGCTTCTTTAGTGTTTGTGGAATTGTGGCATACTCCATGTCAACTTCTTTCCCATTCTTCATTTTTAGCCTAAGGTTGGCTTATACCCTGCATGCCTCCTTTCTTACTACTAATGTCAACATTAGATTGAGGTCAATGGTTTCAGCTTCCATGGTCTCCAGATATGTTTCCCTATGTACATGTCCATACTTCTTTCTCAATGTATGGTATTCCAAGTCTATTATGTTTGCATTGAAATTTAGATGTTACATGTCCTTGATCCTGTTCAAGATGCACTTAAAGTACTTGGTGGTGAATATGAATATCATCTTACGCCATGGCCCCATATCTCCATCATTCATCAAAAATTGTTCAAGGTTGAAGTGTTACATCATGGAAAACTCCTCCTATTTGTCTAGCATTTCCGAAAACTCTCTCGGCACATGTGATCATTCTCGAATGCTTCACACATCCACCTATAACATTTTTCAACACGCACTTTATGGGGGTTATTTATCCAACCATCACAAGTGAAATTGGAAAATCAATTTTCTAGTGACTTATCTTGAATTGGATGCACCCACATATTATTTTCTGGGTCATTTAGTACCCCAATCTTCCAAAATAATATAAATAACATAATTGATCCCCAAGTGATCATATCTCCTCTTTCATTCTATGCTTTAGCCTCTGTAATAATTCCTTTAGCTATATACAAGATGATATTTTACTTGGTTTTATTTTCCATCTTGTGCACAATATAGAGGAACTTCTTATTCACCTCGGTCCAACACTCTGATATTCCTAATTCAAAACTCACAAGGCACGTGGCCACTCTTTTAGCAAGGTAAGTAATCTTGTCAACTTTTAATGTAAGTGTCCCCCTTTGATACTGTAATAAGGTGGTCATTTCTTCAATTTTAGTCTCATCACATAGATCCATCTCTATCTCCTCCCCTGTGTCGCGCAGAACTATAAATCTTTTGATCAACCTGGAAGTTAACCTAATTCTTCTACCTAAAAAATAAAAAAAAATCTTCTTTTACCCTTGACATGAGCCATTGAAACGGGCATGTGTGCCTCCTAAAGTAAGGAAATTCAAAGAGTTGAATAACTTCAACTTCCTCCATGATCCTGCACACCAAATCATCTGGGATAAGTTTCCCTTCCATATTCCTTGTGCCCAATATGTGTAAAACATCCTTACAAATGTCTACCTTGTGCCCTTGTGCACAATGATTATATGTGTTATTCTTAAAGTTTTGAAGATTTGATGCCCAAGGTTTCCCTACTATCAATTCCGGTGGGTATTTCATTTCTAAGAAACAGTCTTTAGGTGCCTCATCAACAACCTTCTTCTTGGTCTTTGGTGCTCTTCCTTATTCCATTGTTCATTCCTAACTACACAAACCCTGAATTTAATGAAATGTATGCCCTAGATGCTGAAAAATCACTTACTTGCTTATTAATATATTTTAACTTGGTGCCAGAATTCCAGTCTTCTTGATCAAGCCTTACGATTTCTTTCCGCAACTTTTTTCCCTAATCAAACCCTAAAAAATTTGTGCCCTAGTTCTGCAAACCCTAGCCCTTTGTCTTCACTTGTGAACCCTAGCTCTTTTTCATGCCTTAAAAAACATTCAACCAACTACCACTTCATACAAGGAGCTCTCTAATGTCAAGGTTTTTTTCTTACTCACACAACTCTAGTTCATCTCAGCTCTCTGGATCACTCTTCACACTTAGTTATTGGAATAAATTTTCAATCGCACAAGTTCTCAAAAGTATGGTAAGAATGACTTCGATTGCACCCCTTTTATTGTTTTTTCAATTCCAACCACATTTAATTCTCTCACCTATTACCACTTTTGCTTTAAAAGTTCTTTTTAATTTTTCTCATTCTTTCTTCCACATTCTCTTGTGTGCGGTAGTTAGTAACCTTTAGGCGCAGATCCACTCGCATGAACCTTCCTATGTTGCACACATTCTTCTTATGCACCACTTTCCAAGTATTATACCTTCTTACTAACACCTTCGCATTACACTGCACAGATCTCTATTCATATGGTTTCCAATATGAGAACTGTCATTACCTTCAAGCACCAACATACTTTAGCACCTATGACACTTTCTTTTGTCTACCAGCTAATACATTTTACCCTCATGCACTTGTGACTATTTTAAACATGCACTTTAACCTTCTTCTCCACACTTCTATCTCATCCCATCGCGTGCTTGCTAATAAATCTCCTACCAATTATGTGTAAAAAATTGCATCTGCTTCACCCTACACTAAAAGCATGTGCAATCCTCCATGCAACAGTCTAACATAAATTAGTCAGCTTATATGCATGAACACGCTTATTACAACAACAAAAAAACAAATAGAAAGTGAAATATACTCTCATTGATAATACTAGCTTATTAAAAACACAAAAGAAAATTATTTAAATTAGGGATTTAGTCTACTCCCATTGAAGTAATCGGGAAACACAGTTCCATCCACACCTATAACTGACATGTGCATGATTCCAGTCTCTTAGTTACTAAAAAATTTCCTAACCAATGCACTTTGATATTTCTTGGATGGCACGTAAAATTAGAGTCATACAAAATCACCATCTTTCCCACTGCAAAAGACTTATTCTTAATATGCCTATTATGTCAGGAATTCTTTCTATATTTCTCAGTATTCTGAATCCATTGTGCAATGGCGTGCCTCTCATATAAATTTATCAGTTTATCAATGCACTCCTCTACTGATTTCTCATCATCTAGTCCTCTTGTGTATACAATACACAGGGAGAGTAACATGAAGTCCACTGGAAAAACTACTTCCGTGCCAAACACCAAATGAAAGGATGTGGCCTTATTCAACCTCTTGTATGTAGTTCTATATGCCCATAACACAACTAATACTTTTCATCCCAATCATTCTTTCCTACATCAAAATTATTTATCAATTTTTGTCCCAAAATCTTGTTGAAAGACTTTTTAGTACCCTTTTCTTGTGGGTGATAGGGCATAGTCTTATCATGTTCTACCATAAAATATGCTAGTAGTATTTTAATGATCTCATTTAGAAAGTGAGTTCCCTTATCACTTTTAAGGCTAAATGGATAACATACCTACTAATGATATTTTCCCATAGAAATCTACCTATTGTTGCTGCAGTGCAATCATTTGTAGGTGAAACTTCCTCCCACCTTGTCAAATAATATGTTCATGTAATGATGTAACGTGTACCTTTCCTCCATACAACTGCTGAAATTAGACCAAAAAAGTCAATTTCCCACTTCTCAAATGGATCTATGTTGGCTATAGGGTGTAATGATATATCATCTCAGTTTCCTAGTTTACCTATCCTCTAACACTGGTCACAAGTCTTGACAAATGCATTAGTATCAGTATAGAGAATTGTCTACCATAATCCAACAAGTAATATATTTCGAAGTGTTGCTTCACCTATATAATGTCCTCAAGATATTCCTCCATGTACTTATTCCATTATAGCTTCGTGCTCATGCTCCAACACATATCTATGCAAGAATTTTTCTCTACCCATCTTGTATAAATATCCTATAATGAATTGATAAAGTGATGCGTAAATGGAAAACCACTTCTTCTCTACTATCTTCATAGCTTCAAGAGAAACTCCAATGCATAATAATACTACAATATCTTCTAAGTTTACTGGTGCATGGTTTATTCTAAACAACTAAGCATCCAACATAGTTTCTTCTATTTTTTTTTGTGTCCTACCTAGAGTTAATCCTTGATAAATGATTAGGTCCCAAGTTTCTCTTTTCGAACTTCACTATAAACAAGAAATCAAAATATTTAAAGAGAAGGATCCAATGACAAACATGCCATTGAATAAATGACTTATAGACCAAGTAATTCAATGCCATATGATCAATGTAAAAAATTAATGGTGTGGCTAAAAAAGTACTATCTGAACTTATGAAGTGCCTATATCACTGAAAATGCTTCGTGCTCCATAGTTGTAAAACCTTTCTTGGCTAGTGTCAACTTCCTGTTTACAAAACAAATGGGATGATCAACATTGCCTTCACCCAGTTGTACCAACACTACTCTAATAGTTGTAACAAAAGCATTTACATGCACATGGAATGGATTTTTCCAAGAAGGGAAGTGTAATATAGATGCGGTGGTTATCTTCTCCTTCAATGTCTCAAAATCTTGCTGATGCATTTCACCCTAATAGAATTTTCCTTTTAGTTTTAATAATTTATCCTAGTGGCGCAGTAATCTTTGCATACCTATTTATAAAATTTTGATAATATCCAATGTGTCCAAGGAACCACATGTCCCTGTGTAACCTAGGCCTGTAGGGCAACCACCTGTGCCTGTAAAACAAAAACCTATGTCTCTAACCCAATAAGCTGCCCCTGTATCACTATAATTTGTACATGCATTGGAGCCACTTGACCCTAAAAGGTATCTTGTTGTACTATCAAGGTGGTTAATTCTGACTACCCTGGCCTTAGAGGTGTTGCACATAGCTGTACCACTCACCACTTCCTATATCTATCTATAACCTTGACATCATCAATCCACCTATCCACCACCTACTCCTCTTACCTTGTCAACACTACCAGTCATGGTGGAGACATAGGTATCTCCCCGTCATCTCTCCTATATTGTAGGAATGGTGGAGGTACATTCTGTGGTAGCCCAAACTACCGTCTGACCCTATCCACAGGTATCATCTCGTGCTCATTAACATGATTCCCCTCTATCCACCTGAGTAGTTGTAGCTCCTCTAGCTCCACTGCCATATGCCTATATGATGGAAAACTAACATATGGCCTCCAAATAATATCAACCCCAGATAACCCCTCTAGAACTCACATGTAATGTGCAACATCATGCATAACTATCATTGCCTTGTGTTTTCCTCCAATAGGTACCCAACGTTTGTACCCAACTCGAATCAAAACAACCTCAAAGCAATCAGGTCGGGGAAAACCAACTTGACGTACACATATGATGTGCTCGTACTCCTAATAGTGAAGAAGGAAGGTATAACACAAACTGAACTTTCACAGCCTCCCATAACCCCACAAATCTCTATACAACTTTACTAAGAATGTTGGTGCCTAGGAAAGATAGACCCACTCCTCCATCATGTCCTGGAGAACCCCTATCAATTCTCATAGGAATATCCCACCCTCCGAATCTAGTAAGGTAACACAACATACTACCTCCATCATCAAAAATTCCAACCTCATCTCTTGAGAATGGGCTATATACATGTCTCCATAGCTAAGGCTCATACTATGGTATTTCAACTCAGCCACCACCTCTCAAAAAATAACCACTATCAGCTCCTCTGATGCCTCTAAAGAAATAGAATAAACCTACTCCCCCACTATCGGTAGTCACAAGACCACATATACATCCTCTAGGGTGACTGTGATCTCACTCGTTGGTAGGTGGAACAAATTGGTCGCTAAATCCGGTATATTGATGAGTGTGACCATCAAATTTAGATATCGAGTTATACGCCTGTAGCATTAGATCCCAATCAGACCAACATTTGTCATGTGACTCCACTCCTCTATAGTCACACTCGATCATATCACTAGTAGCAACGGTGGTACTCTGTCCCACATCTGTAGTTGGTCCCTGCCTTGCATCCAACAAACCACATAATTACTATAACATGATAGATTTTACTTACCTATTAACCCCCTAACCATACCTAATCATATCGGTTCTACTCATCTCATTTACCTAATCCACCTATAAACCTACTATCCTTTATCATCATTACCCCTAACTTAGTTCATCTTACCTAATACCTACCCCACATCACCAAAATAACATTTTACCCTTTCCCCTCTACGTAACTCTTCACCTACCCCCCTCCAGCCTATTTTACTCTCCTACCTATATGGTCAGGAGGACCAAAGACATTTCAAGATTACTGGTGTCAGTCATGCTTAAGGATAGATAGGTGAGAGAAGGGCCACTTACAAACCTACTGTCCCTTATCATCATTATCCGTTAACTCAGTTCATCTTACTCATTACCTACCCCACATCACAAAAATAACATTTTACAATTTCCCCTCTACATAACTCTTCACCTACCCCTCTCCAGCCTATTTTACTCTCCTACCTAGCCCTTCTCTTGCCTATCTACCCTTAACTATGACTAGAATTGGTCACCAAAATCATGGCTGACACCGGCCAAAGCCGACCGATGACGGCCAACCCTTGACCATCGTCAGTCACTATCGTGACACCAAATCTAAAAAACCTATCACCAATTCTCAACAAATTTACACAACCAACCTAAACATCTACTCTAGCCTACCCAAACCTAACCTGACTTCCTTACCAAACCTATTTAAGCTACATTGGACCTCCCCCCCTCCTTTCATGCATTTTACCTACAAAATTCCAAATACATATCCCACCCAAAAAAAAATTCACTCAACCTGATTTCTACACATTATTTTCAATTAAAAGAAAAAAATGTATTGATTCCTACCTCATCTCAATATCGTCTACATGGTGGTATGTTTGGCCATTGCGTCAGTGGTCCACGTGACCCCTCTCTTGCCTCTTTCATGCCCAAATCCACACCTCACCTCACAACCAATCCAATCACCCAAACCGATCTCATATCTCCATCAACCAAACGCCAATCACCCGCTACAAGGCTCGAAAAATCTACTCTCCATCATGTCTTGTCATTTTCCAAGCTCTCTCATGTTCCTCTATCATTTTGTAAAATAGAAAATGACAAATGATTTTGTAAACAACAGATTTTTCCTTTTTAGCCCCAAATCGACCTGACTGAGGTCTGTCATGTCATTCCCTACTATACCAACGTTAGTTACCTTATAACCACAATTGGTCATCTACCATTACCATTTCAACCCCATTTTACCCATCTTAACCTAAAATCATAATTACCGAATACCCTTGGACCTTACCAAAACTTATTGCCACCTACCCACAAACCCAGACTCCCCATACAATTCCTAAATTGTTTCTAGAGACTTTCATTTTACCTACACCTTAGCCTTACCCACGCCTTACCTATATACCTTGACATGAACCACATTTTGTGCCCTATTGAAACTTGTGTACTCGTTATACCTTACGGTTCCATTACCTATGTTCTTAGCCTACTAACCTTACCTTTCCTATTTCCATGTCATTTATCCCAACTGAACCTTTGGTGTGTCAGAACATACATAAGCATTCCTGCACTTGACCTAAGTTTTGTTTCCAAACCATATCCTATACCTTGGATACCTGAATAAATTCAACTTTGTTTTGATAAACCTATCGACCTTGGATGATGTAGAGTTTGCATGCTCTTTAACATGGTACCGTGTCGTAGTCTATACGTGTGTGTGCATTTGATTACCATTACCAATTACCCAATTTTACCCTTACCCACCACCTACTACCCGATTTAACCTTTACCCTTTACCCACTATGCCAATATCCCCACCCATCTCCCCTACCTTCTTTTTCAACACTTCCATATTTTTCAAACCACTTACCGATTCCATCTTACACCTCATCAGTTCCTGGTTTGAGGGGAGATCACCTTCATCCACACTTGGAGCATTCTCACCTTTAACCCCACTTGGGGCAACCACTTCCTATTTTTGTCAATGTTGCTTATTAATACAAGCTATGTGATAAAAAGGGGCAAATGTAAACACCAAATTTAGGTCACACTACCCTTTACCCCACATTTATATTAGTTTAATTAATTATAATTAAGTTAATTCCCATCTTCACATTATTTATTAATTTAATTACCTTAATTAAATTAATTTACACCTCACCCGCCACATCACCAAGACACCTCATCATAGACATATTCCTAGCATGTTTCCTTTTAACTAAGACTCAGTTATACTTACCTTAACTAACTAAGACTTGGTTTATTCCTAAAATCACATGCTTATTTTCCCTCTAACAACGTGCCTGCTTATCTAAGCACAAAAAACCATTTTAGATCCGTACCAACGGGAAGAATTGACCAAAAAGATATCTAGGATCTGCTATTTTGGCAACCTAGGATTTCCCTCCTTAACCATCTTCGGTTAACCCTAAACTAACTCCAGTCATCCTAACCATAATCAATTACCATATATTCCTTTTGGTAACCTTCGTTCTGGGGTTGGTCATTTTTTGAGTCTAAAAAGAGAGAGATTTTCAAGCAAGCATGAACCAGATCCCTCTTGCACATCCAGACATCCTGAAATAGCACCAAGATTGATCTAAAGGTTGGGCACTCAAGGTAATGTTCCAGGAAACACTACCACATCACTGAGCAATAGTTTCACATATCAATCATTGATTATCATCCACCCACCAGGGTTGCAAATACAAGTAAGTGAGTTCTGATTTATATCATTCCACACTTATTTAGATTAGTTTTCTTTATCTCTATTTATTATATTATAGTTACTTTTGCATCCCACCATCCTCACCTTTATGTCAATCCATCCACCTAATCACCCACAACCTTCTAGATCTCCATACTCGACTCCATACATCTCCGAGCATTCCCAGAACTATTACCAACTCAACCATTATCCTTCCATTCTCTAGGTAATCATACATAAGCTCCAAAAAACAACTTTATTAAGTTTATACCATCCCGCCTCTATCAACGTCAGTCACCTTAACCGTCGTCGGTTCCCTCTAAACTGTCATTAGTCATATCCACACCAATGTTGGTCTCTGTAACTGGTAATCTTGCCTATAACAATGAATTAATAACCTTCACACAAACAACGCAAATCACCCAAAACCTAACCCTGACCTATTCCAACCACCTTGGCTACCTAACCAACCTAAAATAAAAACCTAACCTCAATGAGATCAAATTTTTTATTACAACATTCAAATTAATCTAATATATTGTTAATAAATTGAGATACCGAAATCAACTTGTTAGCAATATGACCTCTATTTCTCACATTTCTGTTCATTTATTTTATAAACAGTTGAATGACATCCATCTAGGAACTATCACACTTCTCAGATCTATCATACACTAGGTAGTCCTCTCACATATATTATTTAATATTCCTCTTGTGGTCTTATTTTTTATTTCAGGAAGTTCCTCCTAGCCTAAAGGAATCTCTCACAATCATCATTGGATCAAGAAGTCAAAATGCATGCAAAATCTTCAACCAATATCACAACAGGTATTCCTCTTTGGCCTATCACCCTCTATCTATTTCATTAAATTTGAAAGAATCCAGTGAAAATTTTTGGCACGCCCGATGGGACCCTCTCTTGGGTTCATTGAATTTTTCTTCATATAGGGAAACATTTTTGTGTCTCTTTCTTTTTTAAAAATACACATTTAATCTTCTCCCTGGTAACATTCTCTTCTTCTAATTTTCTAAACGAAATTTTTGATTTTGTGTTTAAAATGAATCAATTGTTTCTCCCTGCATTTGCATAGTAGTGAAGAAGAAATTTCTTGGCCTATTCATCATTTTCTACATCGAATATAATTGTTAATTTGGGTTCTAAAATTTGTTACATTTCATCCTTGTATGCTGGATTTTAGTTCACATTAGAACTGAGGGAAACCTATTCGTTGGAAGTCATGCCCAGCTGATGTTTGACATAATTGAACCATAGAAAGCAATTTATTCTCTCTCTCTCTCTCTCTACCAAATTGTACAAATAAAAAATTTACACATCTTATTAAACAACACCCCACACGGAAGAGACTATCAATGATCACATGATCAGAGGATTGACAGTGGGCACCCAACTAGTTTTCTTTCTAGTCATTACCTCAGAGAAAGGACCGCCCTACCAAAACATAACCTGAAACTGCCCTTTAGAATTTATCTCTTCATAGGACACCTTCCCAACAAAAATAATCTATCCTAAATTCACAAGTCAATCTTAAATAGCATAAACTAGAAAAACATAAAATTTATTTGTAGGACTGCATGTTTTTCTTAGCTTTGTTTTTTACTTACGTTTTGAGTTGTGAGGTTACATGTTTCATCTTCTTCTTCCTTTCACACTCTGCCATCATAGTTGGTGTATTCCGACTGTTTCTGAGTGTGTCAAGACCCATTTAATCATACCTAGATTTCTAGGTTGACATTCTATTTGATTCAATCCACAGAAAAATATATTTTTCTTCATTTCTTCTAATTTCATAGTAACCGATGTCATTTTAGCAACCCTCACCAGTTTACATCTGACCGTCGTCAATTTACCTAACCGGTGTCAGCTTTTAGCTCTTTTTGGTCATTTTACCCAAAAATAGCATTCATCAAATATTTTGTTCTATTTCAAGTTCTCAGAATATCATCATATCCCATGAACTTTCATATCACAGCCTATTACAGTTTCCATTTCTTTATTTTAATTTTTCATCAGTTTTTTTACCTCGTTTGCAAAACTATTGATTCCCTATAATGACCGGTATCAGTTATCATAACCATTATCAGTTCCCCTTTAACCATAATCGATCAATCTACCCGTCATCGGTTACTGTGTTTGATTTTTAATCAAAACACTGACTAGATTTACCACCTGGAATTAATCCTTCTCTATTTCTATTGTTTTCTGTGTTATTTATAGAATATTGTTTTACCAAGTCAACACTAATTCACATGGTGTTGAATCGAAGCCAAAATAACGCCCTTGTATTTCATTCCATCTGTCATCCACTCCCACCTAGCCCGTCTCCTCCTTCCAACTTGTCACATATGGATCCAACTCAAGCCATTACCATTACTACCGGTGACGAGGAGTTTGCAAGACTCTTTGACCTAAATCTTGTGGCCCTACAATACTATCCTTCTCACTCATCTACCCGAGACTCCTCAAGACAAGTAGTATATGACATGCATGTATCTATCCCTCCTTCCCTCTCACCCACTTCCATGTCAGCTATCACTAGCTTGGTGTTACCCTTATCCACTTTACCCTTGTGGTCTCTCAGCTAGGCCCCATACCCCGTTATAACTGCAGCATCTACAACATCTATCACACTCATTATATCAACTTTCCATTCACTAGCCACCCTGAGCATTGCCCCATTTTCACCCACTACCTCATATGTACCAATTGCATCACAACCACCTATGGTGTCAGTAACACATACCACATTCAAAAACCTCTTCCTTTCTATCCCACAGTCCTTACCCCCAATTACCACTAGATTCGTCATGACCACCCCACCTAATTACACATATTACCAATAACCCCTAGTTTTGTCTATTAATTATTCTTGATATGTGCCACCTAGGTCTATTCCCCTTTCGCATTCCTCCCATTTGACATCACCATATATTGGAATGTTGCCCACATCATATATTCATCATCAACCCCCTTATACTGCAAGAGGTTCCCATTCATTATAGCCCACTAACGATCTCATTAAGATGATGATGGAAAAGATGTAAACATTAGAATCATAAGTTTCTGGCTCTCACAAATCCCTAACTTACGATGAAATTTGTAATGAGCCTATTCATCCATCTATTCCTATTCACCCATACCTCATGCATTGGGAAATGCCCAATTTTAATAATTTCAATAGTAAATAAGACCCACAACAACATTTTTGGTCCTTCAAACATGGGTGTTACCTAATTACCCATGATGACACTTTACTCCTAAGGACCTTCCCAATTTCCTTGATAGGACCCGCATTAGATTGGTACAATTCATTACCCAGACATTCCATTTACTTGTTTAATCAAGTAACCCAAGCCTTCCTGCACCACTTCTCAATCAACATTGTCAAGAAAGTCACCATGACCGGTCTCTATTCAACACAACAATATGACAAAGATTCTATCACTGATTTTGTCACTCATTGGCGCAGCCTCATCAACCAAGTCTTATTCAAATTACCTCAAACCGAGCTTATAGATTTGTTCACTCAGGATTGTGCCAAGAACATCTCACCAATCTTTCAAGTAAAAAACTTCCGTACCTTCAACGAAGTATTTACGATGGAAAAAAAAACTAAAAATTTATGCCATCAAAGAAAATAAAATTCAGCTACTTAAAAAAATGCCAAATTCAAATCAAATGATGCCTCTTCATCATCAAAACCCTAGAAAATTATGCAAAAGCCAAGGGATCTACCAACATGGTAGCTCTCAAAGTTGGCCCATCTAACCAAGAAAAACCTTCCTCCAATCTTTCTCTTGTTCAAAATTTTTAGTTCAAATGAGAGAAACGAAAGCACACCCCAATAGGGGAACCTTATTATTCAGTTGTTATCCAAAATGAGCCCCCTGCTTATTTTGGCTAACTTTCCTTCATTATTGCCTTCCTTGTGCTTCAATATCAAATTTTACACATTTCATGCACTCAAAGGTTTCTGGAAATAGCTTCATCAAATAGGGATTTTCTTCCCCTTTCCAGAAAGGTAAAATTTTCCTCCTAACTCTTTGTAATTTTCGAGTTATGGCTAGGCGGAGTTTTTGAGGGAAATTTTCCCTAGGAAGGTCCGCAACCAATCAGAATGTGCCACATGGCATCAGAGTGGTAGGGGGTGGAGATTTTTGGGGAATTTTTCCCAAATTCAAAAAAGAGGGAAAATTTTTGGGTTTCGGCCTGCCGACCCGATTTTTTCCCTATTTTTCCCTAAATCTTCAAAGGAGCATATCTTTCGATCCAGAGCTCAATTTTTCTTGATTTTGGTTTCATTGCAAAGTTATTGAAGTCCTCTATATGATGGAATCTTCAATTTTGTGTTTTTATGGATTTTGGTGAGAGAAAAATGAGAAAACGCCTCTGGCATGGGGAAAAGAGTAGAACTGACGTTCAACCACCATTTTTAATGCAGTATGGCTTCCATTCTTCTCTAGCATGGTCGAAAATCTTGGGGAATGAAATTTTAAGGGTACCCATGCTATTTTGATGGATTTTTTTGGTGGTTGAATGATTACTTTACTTTTCCCGTGTTTTCTCCTTCCTAAACTCGAGCCTTCAATGTTAAAAGCTAGATTTGGCTCATTTGTAAAGGGTTGGACATTTTTATGTTTTTCAGACTCCCTCCTACACCCTAGAAAGTGAATTTGTGGAATATCAGACCTCTTTCAGGACTGCAACATGTTTTTCTTCCTCTTTGCTATTGTAATGCATTGTATTTTAAAGATGGAAATGACAATACAAGCTCTATGAATGAATGTTCAATCCTCTCTTGTGTTGTTTTCCCTATACTGATCCTTCATTACATTTTTAGAAATTTGTGCATGATTGTTGTTGCATTTTGTAACCTGTGTCAATTTACAGAAATAGATGTTCACCACTCCTTAGGTTTATCACCACTTTTACTTAGTTTTATTTCTTTTGCATCCTTTATCTCTATCTCCTTGGAATTTAGAGTAGGACCTAGTATTAAACCTCTACAAATTTCATGCGTACATTTGATTAGAGGAGTAGAGGAACCAACCTTTAATATGGAGATTCTTTTCCCAATTCTGCAAGTCTAACACTTGGGGAAAAGATTCAATGTTGTGCAATCACACTAGATGTCCACTATCAAACTAGAAATCTGAGAAAACATCCAAGGGTGCTGTGAATTTACACTAACAGTTTTGGCATGTCTGGTGGGACCTTAGAGGTCTTCCACTTTATTTTTGATAGGTTGGTGTGTTCCTGTTAAGGATTTAGCCTTTGGATTCATATTCAAAAGCACATCTGGAGACTCCATCTGGTAAATAACTCATTCTCTGTGTTGCAAACCCTCTTTCCATTCATTTTCCATTCATTCTTCCTTCCATCTCTTCCATATTTTTTCATTCCATGAAGTTGTACAATCATGACTTCATTTCCATCATTGAATTGACATTTACAACAGCAGTAATATATTCCACCTCCAACATATTTTTCAAATCCTCTAAATCAACATTTTGATCAAATTCAAAATCAGTATGCATATCCATATGAGCAATGCCAAAATTAGTTTGGCTATGAAGCACATCACGCACAAGGATATGCATATGATGAGGGAAGTCAAGAAGAAAGTGCAGATTTGTTGGAGAAAATCCAAAAAATGGAGGTTGGCATGGTGCAATCAAGGGCTCAAGCAAAAATGAAGGTATTTCAGATTGGTTTCAGAGCACCCTGTCCATGGGGAGGCCCTTTTCCAAGACATTACATCCCTCAAGAGAAGCTAGACTTCATGATTGAGATGCTGCCCCAACTTGCACAATGGACACCGGAGATAGAGACCTATAAACTTGGTATTAAGAAACCTTGTCAATGGGTAAGTTCTACACCATCATTTGGGTTTTCTCTTTCCATTCCTCAAGAAACACCATCTCATTTTGAATGTCAAATTCCAAATCCAGCCCATGCTGCCCCAAGTGTTGATTCCATTTCTCCATCCCCTAGTCTTCCACCCCATCTCAATTTTTCTATCCTTTTCCCTTCCAAACAGCCACTCCCTACAAAGAAACAAAAGTTTCTATCTCCTCCAACACCAAAAAAAATTACAAAATCAATTGAGTTACAACCCACCGCCCTCTTGCATTACCAAATCCATGTTGGGAAGATAAAAATCAGAATGCTAGTTAAGGAAAACAACAGCAAGAAGAAGAGCCAAACAAGAATGAAAAGATTAAAAGTTTTTTGAATTTGGCTCTTAAATTCGGGATTACAAAAATCCCCTTGATGGTGAAACCAATAGAGGAGGTTAGAGTTGAAGAATGAGTGGTGGCCAAGGCTGATTTTGTTGCAGCAGAAGAAGAGAAAAAAGAAGAAGCATATCAGCAATCAATTTTCTCAAAATGTAGTGTTCATGTTGGCACTCTACTTGAAGGAAATGCTGGTCCAATTCAAGTTACACAATCAGCCATGGAAAGAAGCTCTGAAGAAGATCTTGCAGTCCCAACTTGTCCTCTAGAGTAGCAGATTAAAGAGTTTGACTTGACAAACTTCATGTTCGAGGAAGAGTTCAATCAAGAGAAAGATTGTCTTTAAACAACAGAGGAAGGAGAAGCTGCTCCAAATCCAAAAGAAGAGGAGCACATTCCAGTTGTGTGTGAGAAAAGTGCAGATCCAAAGGCTTTGAGCACAAAGCAGGCTATAGAAGAACCTTTAGTTCTTCTTTCTACTTCATCTCTCTCGAGTTCTAGTGCTAAAGAAGAGTTTGATCTCTCAAACTCAATGTTGGAGGATGAAAGAAACCATGGTGATCAAGTTACATATCAAGAGAACACCATGGGAGAGGTTGAACATTTGCAGCAGGACATCAATGAGGTAGTTTACTTGTCTGATTTGGAGGATTGTTTTGATGAAGAAAAGACGGTTGAAATCACACCATCTTCTCCTTCATCATCCATCTTCCAAACATAAGAACCTGCTGTCATGGAGGAGAACTTTCATTTGCAGCAGCCTGCATTTTATAGCAGCTCTTTAGAATCAAGGTTAGAAGATTTAAATCTTCCATGTTCTTCATTGGAGAAAGAGAAAGGGCAGAAAAGTTCTACCATTACTTCCACACCATCCATTCAAGAAGGTCTGCAAGAAGATTCCATTTTTGGAATGGAAAATCAGAGTTATGGGCATATCAAATGGATCAGACCTTTCCCAATCAGATATTTGGCTTCATTGGAGCCAAAGGAGAAGCCACAACCAGTCATGCTTGCCTCTAAGCATGAGGATGATATGCAAAGTTCCAAGGATCAACTGCCATACCTCTTTAATCCAAATGTAGAGCAACTAAAAGAGTTATTGTATTTGTTTTCAGTTGACAGATTACTAATTTGGGTAGAAGACTAGCTTCTTGTTGATTTTCCACTCATCCTAGCAGCCATACTCAGCTCCAAATCATTTGCATGGCTACCAATTTTGAAGAAAGGAAGCTATTTTGTACAACTAGTTGTAGGGTTTGTTTAGCTCACCTTTAATTCTAGTTAGAGTAGAGTAGGTAGGTTTTCTTTCAGCAAAAGAAGTGCTTGTGCACACTCTGCATGTTCCATTTGTAGCATGTATTATTTTTAGTTTTGTACATAGTTTTTGGTGCTGTTGTATTGCTCTTGCACAATCCATTTCAGTGGCATTTTGGTGAAAATCAACTCCAAGTTCAATGGGTTTTCAAGTAGCTTAGAGGTCAGATTTTCATAGTTCAGATCAGAATCAGTTCATCAGGATTGACTCCATGCCCAATGGATGCTTCAAAGGCCACTGATCATTCATCTAGTAGGCAGATGACCCCTGACAATCGTAAAAATTGTTATCCAAAATGAGCCCCCTACTTATTTTGGCTAACTCGCCTTCATTATTGCCTTCCTTGTGCTTCAATATCAAATTTTACACATTTTAGGCACTCAAAGGTTTTTGGAAATAGCTTCATCAAATATGATTTTTCTTCCCCTTTCCAGAAAGGTAAAATTTTCCTCCTAACTCCTTGTAATTTTCGAGTTATGGCTTGGCGGAGTTTTTGAGGGAAATTTTCCCTAGGAAGGTCCGCAACCAATTATAATGTGCCACGTGGCATCGGAGCAGTGGGGGGCGGATATTTTTGGGGAATTTTTCCCAAATTCAAAAAAGAGGGAAAATTTTAGGGTTTCGGCCTGCCCACCCTATTTTTGACTTGTTTTTCCCTAAATCTTCAGAGGGGCATATCTTTCGATCCAGAGCTCATTGTTTCTCGATTTTGGTGTCATTGGAAAGATATTGAATTCCTCTACATGATGGAATATTCAATTTTGTGTTTTTATGGATTTTAGTGAGAGAAAAATGAGAAAACGCCTTTGGCATGGGGAAAAGAGTAGAACTGACGTTCAACCACCATTTTTAATGCAGTATGGCTTCCATTCCTCTCTAGCATCGTCGAAAATATTAGGGAATGAAATTTTAAGGGTACCCATGTTGTTTTGATGGATTTGGTTGGTGGTTGAATGATTCCTTTACTTTTCCCATGTTTTCTCCTTCCCGAGCTTGAGCCTTCATTGTTAAAAGCCATATTTGGCTCATTTGTAAAGGGTTGGACATTTTTATGTTTTGCAGACTCCCTCCTTCACCCTGGAAAGTGAATTTGTGGAATATCAAACCTCTTTTAGGACTGCAACATGTTTTCTACCTCTTTTATGTTGTAATACATTGTATTTTAAAGATGGAAATGACAATAAAAGCTCTGTGAATGAATGTTCAATCCTCTCTTGTGTTGTTTGCCCTATACTGATCCTTCATTAAATTTTTAGCAATTTGTGCATGATTGTTGTTGCATTTTGTAACTTGTGTCAATTTACGAAAATAGATGTTCACCACTCCTTGGGTGTATCACCACTTTTACTTAGTTTTATTTCTTTTACATCCTTTATCTCCGTCTCCTTGGAATTTAGAGTAGGACTTAGTATTAAACCTATGCAAATTTAATGCATACATCTGATCAGAGGAGTAGAGGAACCAACCTTTAATCTGGAGATTCTTTTCCCAATTCTGCAAGTCCCACACTTGGGGAAAAGATTCAATGTTGTGCAATCACACTGGATGTCCATTATCAAAATAGAAATTTGAGAAAAAATCAAGGGGTGCCGTGAATTTGCACTAACATTAGTCTTAGAAAATCTTCTTAAGGCTGGTGTCATTACCCTTCCACCCATAAAAATATATACTGGTATTGACCATGATCATCCCATGCCTGCATGGTATAAAGAACATGAATTTTGCAGCTATCATCACATCAAAGGACATAACGATGGCAATTTCATCACCTTTAAAAACATCATCCAAGAAATGTTAGATAATGGAGATCTAGTCTTGGACAACCCAAACGTACTAGCTAACCAGAACCTACATATCTTCAAAAATATGTTACCTAATCATACACCATCTTCTAATCAAACTGGTGAATCTTCAACTAATGATAGTAATGTCCATGAAGTCCATGTTGTTTTTGATGACATACCAATCATTCCCTAATTTCCTCTTGTCCCCTCTATTGAGGAGATCCTGACACGAGCTCTCTTACCTACAGAGGATCCTACCTCCTTCACCCATGGAGGATTCCCCTTCATCTCCCCCTTCACCTGTGGAGGAACCCATAATTTCTACCAATCCCATTTCACCACTCACCTCTCAAACTAATGAACAATCAACAATATTAACTCTCCTACCCATGCAAGAGACATGCTCACCTTCCTCTCCATTGTAAGGATATCCAACATAATTTCACATATCATCTCCCTTCCCCATAAGAGATCCTTTAGAAGAACCACTACCTGTAGGTGACCATTATCTATTAGCCTTCCAAGATCTTGTTGATCTTCTTTCGGCTCTCTTACCCACAGAGTATGAAGCCAACCATTTCCCTATCTCACAGATATATTTTACAGGGATTTATACTAAATAAACATTGGCCCCTATTACATCAATACCATTTTCATGTCTAGCCAAGCATTTGGATTACATTGATAATTCTTTACTTTGGTGAAACCTTCTACTCCATGTTTCAACCCAAATACAGATGTCTTTGACTGATACCTCTATGATCTATTTGAAATTATTTCAAGTGAAAAAATCAACCATAACTATGCCTATTGGAATGCCTTCTTCTTCATCATCCTTGCCTACATCCAAACCTTTTCCCACAACTAAACACACATCTATGCCTAAGAACCTATCCACACCTATATCTTCTCCCATATTTAAACCCATAATTACCTTGGGGTTCATGCCGACAAAAAGCCTTGCCCATTCATCTATCAAATTGGATTTAGCCACATCTTCCCAAACCCACAAAAAATCATTCCTTTGCCTAAAAGGAAGAGCTAACCTTCTAGGCTGCATACACTAGTCTCGCCTACCACACCTTTGTCACCTTCACCCCTTCTATCCATCCTAGGACCTCACTTCTCAACCCTAATCAAGCAACCTCCTACACATAATGAATAAATAAATGTAGTAACCCATCTCTTTATCATGATCCTCTACTCTTCCTAATCGACCTACACATCCCTCACTATCACCTTCCACTAGACCTCTACCAAAAAATTTCACTACACCTCCTATTGGTGTTGTTTTTGAGCTTGCACCTTATTGCCCTAATTTTTCAAATCTATATGTGCTCAAAAAATGTTTTACCCTTTGAATTGATGGTCTGAAATTCTTCCCCTCCAGTTGGATGCTTTAAAATGCTCAAAAACTTGTTGTTTTGCCCTAATTTGAAAGAATAATCCATGTGTGCTTTTTTATCTGCCCTAGTTTTTCCAATTTTACGGGCTATGTCGTTTTTCCCTTTGCCAGATCATGAAAAAAATGAATTTGATCAATTCATACTTGTTTGTATTTGAAAATCCAATCCCAAGGTTGAAAATGTTGTGAAATCATCCTTTAGTTGATTCAAAATCGAAAAATCTGCCATCCTTGGTGGAAAAATTGAATTCTAGGGATTCCCTGTAATTTCTTGCGTTTTGATGGTCATATGGGCGTCATTTGCTTGTCAAATTCATCCTTGGGAGGTATTTTCCTACGTGGCATGTTCTGATTGGAAAGTGGGATGGCAGATGGTCGGATTCCCTTAAGTTTTTTCGACCTTAGTCTTGTAAAGTTTTAAAGTCAAAATTTAGTCCGATGCCCCGCAACCAATTGGGAGAGGACACATGTCCAAAAGGTTTCAAAAAGGGAGTGTGGGCTGTGGGGGGACTTAGAGTTTTTTCGCTCTAATTTTATAAAGTTTCAAAATTAGTTTTGCCCCCGATCCAATCAGAGGAGGACACATGGCAGTATGGTGGCGCAAGCCGGGTTGGTGGGTCTGCGGAGGGAAAAAGGGATTTTTTCCATTTTTTCACAAAAATGTTAAAGTAAATTTTTGGCCCAAAATCCCTCGGCCAATCATAGGTGGACATGTTTCCATGAAGGGTTAGAGGGAAGTGCAAGCCATGGAGTGAAATGTGGAATTCTCCCCCCTTTTTTTTACAAAATGGATAAAAGGAAAATTTTGGCCCGAAACTCCGCAACAAATCAGGAGAGGACACGTGTCCTGAAAGGTCAAAAGGGGGCGCGGGTAAACATTGAATTTTTTGAATTTTCAAAAATTTGTAAGGGAAGTTTGAAGGAAGAAAGGGAGATTCGGACCCGCAGAGAATAGGAGGGTGCCTCATGGTGGGGATAATTTCAGAGGCATGGGCCCAAAGAGACAAAGTGGAAAATTTTCCCTTGGCTTAAAGGGAGTAAAATGAAGATTAAGCCCATGGGTCCTTAGTGGCAGAGGGAAAGGTGGTTGGTGGGCCGGCGGAGGCAAGAAGGAAATTTTTCCCTTGTGCCACAAAAATATTCAAACTAAAAATTTGATGCACTGGCCTGCTAGCGAATCACAAGGAGACACGTGGTAAGGGAAAAATTAGAGGTGCGGGCCCGCAGGGCAAAAAGTGAAAAATTTCTCAATTTCCAAAAAAGGTCAAAATGCACAGAATTGAAATGAAATTTCAATGGGACCCATCATATGCCACGTGTCAACTAAAAATTTCAAGGGCGGAGGGTAGAGAAAAATTCAAAATTTTCCATTTTTCCAAAAAAGGTGGAAAATTCAAAAATGATCCCAATTTTAGTCCCATTTGTTTTTGGACACGTGGATCGGGCCCAAGAGGTAGGCGAGTAAAGGTGGCAAAATTTTCCAAATTTTCAAAAGGTCGCAAATGCATTTTTTAAAGGCATGGGCCCGATCCAATCATTTTTTGACACGTGTCCCACCTTATCCAAAGTTTAAAAAGGTAATATTGAGCTTATTTTTGGATTGCATCTTCCACATGGAGGGTTGATCTTTAAGGTTGATGTAAGATCAACGGTTGTTGTGCAATTTCTTTTTTTGGCCTCCATTTTTCCTCCAGGAAGCTTGGAATCATGATTTTTGCATCAAAATTCATCAAATTTATAGTGATTTTGTGTCCTCTTGGCCTTCCAGGATCATTGGCACCACTTTCATGGATTAATTCTTTGACTTGTGATGTTTTTTAAGTAATTTTTTTCCAAAGCCCAAGCAAGCACAGGAAATGACAAAATCAAAAGTTGTAGAGGTATTTTAAAAGGGTAAAAAGGTGAAAATGATGAGTAAGAGGTGTTTGCATGCCTCAATGATGAAAAAAATGCCTCTAGAATGGATAATGATCCAGATATTTGTAATGATTTAATCTTTTTGGCACACCTAGCAACATGCGAGTGTTTTTCTGTTTGATGTCATTTTCATTGAATCATGAAGAGTTTTTGTAACAAAATTGATCCCATGGCATATTTGGTTAAGTGCACCAAGTTGGGGGACAATTAAGTGGACATCAAATCCTGAATTTTACATTAAAAACAACAAAACATCAAATTTAGTCTTCCATGGACTTGAACCATGCCAAAAAGTAAAAAATATGTCATAAAACTCATCCCATTGCATAGGGGATACTGTTAGCTTTGTAGAAATACTGATTTTAAAGTGAATAGAATAGGATAAATATCATTTTATAATTTTTAACTAATAGTAGGTCTTTAAGACACTTTTTCGAGTGAATGTTTATGTCTAGGTTTAAGACTACAAATTTTGTTTCACTTGTTAGAATGTGATAAAACTTATACCATCCCAACTGTGGTGAAATTATATACATGTTCAAAAAAAAAATTATTTGATTTCAATATTTTTTGATGAAGTTATGGCGGGCAAACAGAAAGTGCTCTGTTTTCTTTATGTTTTCATACCACTTTCATGGAAAAAATCATAAAAAATAAAATATTACTCAAAAAAATACAAAATAAAATCCATCCCAAGATAGATAGTGGCATCTAACTTCTCATCAAAGGAGAAAAATATATATAAATTTTTGGTCATCCAAATCGTGGGCAAACGGACTATAATTTTATATTCATTTTTTTTTTAAAATACCAAGTCATTGAATTTTGAGTGTTTAATATAGCTAATCTTGTCCATTTTTTTAAAAAATTAGTATTTTATAAACTAGATTCCAGATTCTACGATTCATATCAATATAAGTTTTTCTAATTTTGAGTTTATGTATTGCTAATAATCCCTACAAGTTGATATTATGTTGTTATTTGCAATAGGACGTCCACTTATGACCCCCTTTTTGTCCCCCAACTTGCTGCACTTACCCATTTTGTGCTTGGGAAAGAAGGCTCCAATGTGGCATAGGATATATAGTGCATTTTGGAGAAATTGTAATAAAGGAGGGAGTTGAAAATTATGGGCAAATTTTGAGAGAAAGCTCATTTTCTGTGAAATCCACCAAAGAACCAGGTTAATGTCTCATGTGTTGGAAATTCATGTATGCAAGTTGGTTACAAGTGTATATCCATCACACACCTCTGAGATTGTTCATGTAACTCTCCCCTGCTGTTGAATCTAACAATTTTTTAATTAAATCTATGTTTTCTTTGGGCAATATGATGTCTATTATCATTTTAAATGCCTACAAATAAATTTTGTTGTTCTTGTTACAATCTTGCATTGAAAGTCTTTAAAAGTCACATAGGATCTCCATTTCTGGTTGATAGTTTAGTGTCATTCGCAATCTCATATTTAGAAGAGCCTTCATCTGATAAGGAGATAAACACATTTAAAATCACTTTACCTTCCTTGACTGTAGAGATTTCTTGTAAGCCTTTGGGGGTACCTTAGGCGTGGTTTGATCATGGATTTTTGTATTTAATTAAGTTCTTTACTTCAAGATTTTTTGGTGAGTTCTCAAAGATTGTGTGAAGATTGCAACTTGGGATTCAATTTGTGCCTCTTCTGGTTGAAAGAACATCCTCATTATTTTAGGCATTTCATCTGAGATTTGTTCAAGTATTGTAGCTGTTGCCAAAGATCTTATCCATCCCAGTTTGTCTTGTCAATCCCCCACCAAAAAATCATCTAACAACAAAGATCCTATCATGTATTATCCATGATTTGCATTTGTATACCTACAAAAGATCAAAATCCATTTGCAAAAGTATGCATAACAGATCAGGATTTCCAATGTCTCTAGTAAGCTTTTCCTTGTTTTGAGAACATACCCATGCTTTGAGAAGTGAAAACTTGTGAGAGTTCAGATCTGGGGTGTTGATCATGTTTTCATCAAGGTATCCATCATATAATTCCAAGCAAAGATAAGGACATCTTCACCTCCTTCACCATTACAAGGTTACAAAATAGGTCCTCTTACCTTGGTTGCAAGGCACAACCTAAAATAGCTAGGACAAGATCAAGTCCTATTGGAGTGCTATCTATTTCTCCACAAACCTGAGTGCCATCTAGACCATATCTTTGGCTACCAATGACATACAACATGGTTTGATATGTCCTTAAGCTCCATGACATATCTATGGTGCTGCTCAGACTGAAAAGGAGAACAAATTTTGATACTAACATGAGTGGCACCACTGCCGGGGACTTCTTAAATTTTCTTGGTGTTTTTAAAGTATTTTAAGAGTTTGAGCATTTGTGTATTCAAGTATTTGAGCTACTACATTGTTAAAATATCATCCTATGCTTCAAATCTGTAATTTTTTTTAAAACAAGGGTTTCAAGTTTTTTCTCCCCTTGTTCCATTTACTAGTAGTTCATATACTTTGGGTGCATTGTGATTGATTGATTTAAGAAGAAGAAGGTTTTATTTATAGGGATTGCAAGGTTTTCAATGCTAGCAAATATTTGATAGATTATTTTAGTGCATTCTTGCACAACTAAGGTGAAATTCCTTAGTGGCAACTCTGTGCTGATTTGATCTTGAAAAGACCAGTGTCTTAAGCTTTCTGTCATTTATTTTTGTGTTGCTAACCTCTGCAAAAATGGAAGGAAGAAGATATCTCTTCCTTAGAGACTCTACTAATAAATTGTTCTTATAGTTAAGAAATTTAGAGTTGGAAGGGAGAAGAGTTTGGAAAGTGGTTAAAGGTCAGACATCAGGAAAAGATATAGCCATTGGTGAGAGAGATCAGCCTTTAGTAGAGGACTATCACTCTTCTTTAAGTGATTCTGATTCAAGCAATCCTCTCATAATTTTTTTTTCCTTAGCTAGTGAAGGTCCTCCTACTATACCTGGTAAGTTGCTTCTCTAATCTACACCTATGTGTTTTAATTCGAGTAAAACTTTACAAGAAAATCAGCACTTAGAGAATACCAGTCTTGTGAATCACATTCTTGAGTCCCAAATACCTTGCACTCCTCATCAACATGTTTCACCTCCAAGATCACCTCCACTAAACAATATGGCTTAGCCTAGACCTCCATTTATTGTTAACACCTTTGGTCCTATAAATTTTAGAGGAATGGATGGTTACCCAAATGCTGTCCCACAAGATGTCAGAAATAGGTTGCCAAAATTCCAAGGTAACAATGCTATTACTGGTGATCAGCATCTTAAACTTTTTGATAATATGATGGAATATTTTGAGATAGAGTTTGAAGATTTGTATATTAAGTTTTTTATTCATACACTAGAAGAAGATGTTAGGGATTGGTACAAGGTTCTACTTGATAACTCTATTGATTCATGGACTGAAATGAAAAATGCATTTAGGTTACAATATTGTGACAAGAATGATCCTAGATTTATTTTATCTAAGTTTGAGAATATCAAGAAGAACCCTAATGAATCAGTTCATGACTTCAAAACAAGGTTTAACAAAACTTTGAGAAGGTTGCCTATTGGTTTGAGGCCTTGTGATGAATCTTGTTTAATCAAATATGCATATGCATTTGATAAGAAGGAAGCCTATTACCTAAGAGACAAGAACCCAACCAATCTAAGACAAGCTTTCACCATAACACTTCAAATTGAGAACAATATCAAGGCTGTTGGGAAACTTCTCAAGAGAGATGGTGTAAAATTTATAAACCTTGAAAAACCTCAAGCTAGCAAAGGTGCTAATTTAGAAGAGGTTGTGAAAACTTTGGCAGGGGCTGTCAAAGAAATCTCATACAAGTTGGAAAGAGCTAATAAGGGAATTGGGAAGACTTCACAAGGTCAGCCTAGGTAGCAGACATAAGATAGATTTGGCAATCACCATAGGAATGAGTAGAGGTTTGATGACAAGGGTAAAGGGCCTATTGGAACTGCAAATAGACAACCCCAAATACATGAAAGTAGATTGGTTCCTAACCCACTAACTACCATGGTTTTTGATATTGATGAAGTTTTTAATATGGATTGGTGTGATGGATGTTTTCTTCCTCATCCTCCATGTGACGTGGACCAAAAAGTTGATGAAGCTGATAATGAGGATGGAAATGATGATGATATTTACATGGTGGGCTATTCTTCAAGCTCACAAGGAGGAGCAACATCTACTGAAGTAATAAGTGCTATGAATACTGCTACCTTTTGGGATTACATCAAATGGGTACAAGTATTTCTCCCCCCTCATGCTCTTGAAGTTGATGTAGTGCAAGATTTTGAAATTCCTAACAATGACTTTGATTACTTGAGAGCTTTGATGATTAAGAAGTATGATGGTGGTATCCCTTCAGAGGAAGATAGAAATTGTTGATGAATGTTGTTGTAGCTCAAGAGAAGGACTATAACACTAGAAGAAATTTTTTTAAAGGAGTTGGGCCTCAAGCCAAACCTAAAACACCCTTTCTCACAAGCATTCCAAAAGAAGCTCCTAGGAAAGAAACACTTACTTAAAGCTCTGTTGTCCCAAGAAAACATTACAGTCCTCATCATGCCCAAGTTACCAAGAATCCTTTGCCATCTGATGAATCTTCTTATATCCCTTCTAATGTTGTTTTTCCAAAGAGTTCCCCCTATGACATAGCCCAGGTATTGAGCCAAATTAAAGCAAGTGTTCCAATCATTGAGTTGCTTAGAATTACTGAGCATAAGAAGAGAGCATTTGAGTACTTGGGATTAAAAGAAGATAAGATCACCCCAAGCAGAAATGTAAATGTTGTTGAGACTCCTCTCTAAATCATTGTTGACCTTAAAACACCACTGGCAGTGGAAGATCTTGAAGAGACACCAGAGGTATATTTGGGGACATCCTTGGTTAATTCCTAATTGAATGTTGATCCATTCTTTACAAATTTTCTTATAAAAGATAGGCTACTTCACAATTGAATGTTTGATTCTGGTGCATCATGTAATGTCATGCCTCTAGAAGTCATGAATGAGTTGGATATCAAAGTGACTACTGCCTATGGGAAGTGTACTACCATGGATTCAAGGGAAGTGCCGGTTGTTGGTTGTGTGAAAGGTTTGGTAGTGCAACTTGTAACCTATTCGGAAAGAATTTGAAACTTGATGTTGTAATTGTTGACTACCCTGCCAAATGGGGTATGCTTTTGTCAAGAAAATGGACTGCAAGTGTTGGTGGCAGCATTCAGATGGATATGTCTTTTACCACCATTCCCATTGAGGGCAGCCTTTTCAAACTTTATGGTGAAAAGAAGATGTTGCACCTAATTAAGATCCCAACAATGCTTCCTATGAAGTGTTGTTTGTTGATGTAGATGCTGAGAATTTCATTAGTTTTGCTGATGGAAGAGAAAATAAGATGGAAAAATCAAAGTGACTTGATAAGGTATGTTCTCCTTGGACCTTGCTATTTGATGGAGCTTGCTCCAAATTTGAAAATGGTGCTGGTGTAATTCTAATTTCTCCTAGCTTGGAAGAATTTGTTTTTTCCTTCAAGCTTAATTTTGAATGTACTAACAACATTGCTGAGTATGAAGCCTTGTTTTTGGGTTTGAGAATTACATGGAAGTATGGTGTCAGAGACATTGTTTCAAAAGGAGATTAAGAGCTGGTTGTCAAACAAATAAGAAAACTGTATGCTATAAAAATCAGCATATGAAACAGTATAAGCATGCAGTTTGAGATTTAATTGAGATGTTTGATTCCTTTAATATTATGCACCATGACAGAAATTTGAATGTTGCTGCTGACAAGTTGGCAATGTTGGGGTCAAGGTTTGAAGATTACACCATTTCACCTTATTGTGAATACAACATTGAAGTGTTGAATAGGCATTTTGTCCCTGACAAAATCAAGCATTGGCAAGTGTTTGATGATGATTATCAAGTGCTAAGGTTCTTGCAAAACCAAGGTGAGTTTACAAATTAGAATATTGATTGGGAGGCAATGGTGTGTATGACTGAAGGAAGAGAGACTTTGTTTGTAAAATATATCATTCAATTGAAAACACACACCATTCCTAGAGGTCTTATTGCACTTGAGTCAAATTTTAACAATGCTGATTGCATCATAAATAGAAACATGTCTGCCTCAAGGGATGTGGAAGAGCATGACTTGGGAACAAAGGAAAAAGCAAGGAAGGTTTGGTTGGGTAGAAATTTAAGTAAAGAAGAAAAACAGTCTTATGCCCAACTCTTGAAAAAATATCAAGACTGCCTTGCTTGGTCCTATTCAGAGCTAAAAGCATATAGAGAAGATTTATTTCAGCACAAGATCCCTCTTGAAACAAATTCCAAACCATTCAAACAAAGGTAAATTCCAATCAATCCACTTCTCCCCATGAATATGAAAGAGGATTTAAGGAAGTTGAGAGATGGAGGTATTATTTAGTCCACTAGATATTCATCTTGAGTTGCAAACCTTATGCCAGTCAGAAAGAAGAATGGAGATATCAGACTTTGTGTAGACTTCAAAAATCCAAACAAGGCATCCATGAAGGACAACTATCCCTTTCCAAATATGAAAAATATGTTACATCTTGTGACAGGGTCTGAATTGCTTTCTACATTGGATGGTTTCTCTGGATATAATCAAGTGGTAGTTAAAGAATCAGAAAGACTTAAGACAACACTCACTACTCCTTGGGGAACATATGTTTTTGTTAGGATGCCCTTTGGTTTGATGAATGTTGGTGCCACTTTTCAAATACCAATGGATGTTGCTTTTTCTGGTTACATCAATGAGTTCATTGCAGTTTACCAAGATGATGTGACTATATTTTCAAGGCAGAGAGGTGATCATTTATAGCACTTGGAGAAGATACTGATCAGATGTAGGGAGTATGGAATTTCTCTTAATCTAAAGAAGTGTCATTTTCACATACAAAAGGCCAAGCTGCTTGGCCACATTGTGTCAAATGATGGTGTTATGATAGACCTTGAGAGAGTGGAAGCAATCAGCAAAGTACTTATCCCAAGAACCAAGAAAGGCATCCAATATTTCTTTGGTCAAATTAATTTTATTAGAAGGTTTGTTTCCAACTTTGTTGAGTTGACTCTTCGAATCACAAGCATGCTAAAGAAGGACCAAGCTATCAAATGGGAGGAGGATGTCATTCAAGATTTTGAAGGAATTAAGGATGCACTTAAACATACACCTGTTTTAGCAGCCCCAAACTATAAGAGGCCTTTCCAAATATTTTCCTTTTCCTCTGAGTATACCATTTCTTCTGTTTTGCTATAAAAGGATGAGAATGGGGCTAAGAGACCTATTTCCTTCTTTAGAAAGGATTTACAAGTAGCTAAGTTGAAGTATAAAATCATGGAAAAACAAGCATTTTCCTTGGTGAAAGTAACAAAAGTTTTCAGGCCTTATATATTGAGTTCAAAAGTTGTTGCTTATGTTCCCCACACCATGGTGAAAGACATCTTATCAGAGATGGAGGTATGAAGAAAAATATGTAGATGGGTGAAAAAACTACAAGAGTATGATATGAACATCCAAACTAAAAATTTGGTAAGAGGCTTGGGTCTTGCTAAGCTCATGGCTGAGAGCAACTTGTAGAATGTGGAAGTGAATCAGCTAGAGGAAGAAAGGATAGATGTGCTTGCAAAGTTGGTAAATTCTAAGTGGTACAAGGATGTAATCTTTTACCTTAGACACCTTTGCTTTCCTGATCATTTAAATACAAATTAGAAAAAATCCCTCAAGATGGCTTCTAAAAAGTACATCATCACTGACCTTGGGCTAGCTTCGAAGAACCCTGAAGGTGTCCTCTTGAAATGCATACCTAAAGATGAAGCTCCCAAGATAGTTGCTGATTTCCATGGGGAGTTTGTGGAGGAAACTTTGCTGGAAGAGTAACAACACATAAGATTTTGAGAGTTGGTTATTAGTGGTATTCTCTCTTCAAAGATGCAACCCAGCTAGTTAGAAAATGTGATAGTTGCCAACTGTAAACACCAAATTTGTGTCTTACAACCCCTTGTGACCCGCATCGCATTTCGCAACCTAACCTCATCACCTAAACCTTACACAATAATTTATTAATTACCTTATAATTAATAAATCCACATCACCATACCTGCCACCTCATGTCGCCACCTCATCATGACCTAGTCTTAACCCTAAACTAACCTAATTAAGACCTATAACTTGGTCCAATTCCACACCTATGACTAATTACTCCTCATCCGCACCTAAAACCAACTTCATAATGACTTAACCAAGCCCGCTACCAATCCTTCGGAAGAAAATGAGGGAAAGCTGGCTATTTTACCAAAAAATAGCCTGCTTTGACCTGACCGATACCGGTTCCTACTCGACCGCCGTCGGTTGCGTAACCGCCATCGGTTCCCTGTAAATGACAACTTCCAACCAAAAACAAAGGATCAGATTTTCATTTGATCGGGAGAAGGAGAAATCATCGAGAGAATCCAGACTTTTCTTGGCCGAGCAGAGACAAGTGAAGAAACAAGAAGAGATTGCAGAGAAGGACATCAAGCCCAAGACTGCAACTAAATAACCAGAGCCCAGTAACACTCATCCGAGCATTAGAAGAGGAAACTGCATCCAACTTGGGTCCTGTCTTCATCATCACAGTCTTGAAACTTGCATCTACATCAGGAGCAAGTAAGTAGTATGTTATATGTTTCTAAGCACCATTTTCTTGAACCCGTTGATTAATAGTAATCATAAGTTTATTCCTAGATCTACTACCAGCCACTACTGCACTTAACCTTCACTCACACACCCTGATATTGCCCAGAAGGTCATTTTACCACACTCTAAGTCTTCCCTATCCTCCCATCATTCCCCTCAGCCATCCCCCAATCTCAATAACCCCACAATCACCTTGCAACCAATCTCTACCCAGAAGCACCTAGATTACTGACCCTACCGGTGTCGATTATCCTATACCGGCAGCGGTTCTCTAACCATGGTCGGTTACCCAGTGACCGCCGTCGGCCACTGTGACTTATACCCCAAAACCCTTTTGCTCACCTATTTGCCACCTAACAACCCCAAATCTAGCCTGGTTTATCCCTATAACTCAACCTGAACGTATCAACGACCAGTAACCGAACAAACAACGTGACACTTTATTATTGATAGTTTAGTTTCTATTGCTTTGTAATGAGATACCTAAATCGTGATTTTGCAATAGCTTTCTTTATTATCATTTGTGTTAAATCGTATTACAAGGGGAACTGACCACCTTCGAAAGGAATTTTTTACATTTCCTAGGCCTAAGGCAGATCCCTCATTTATTGTCTAACTCAAATCTGGTGGTCTTGTATTCTTACTTGCAGGTAGTCCTTCCAAGACAAAAAGGAGTTCTTCGCAGTCGATCTGATCTTTCTCTACGGTACGCGCACACCATCTCAACATTCAACAGGTATTCCTCCTAGCCCTAACCCTTATCTATTTCTCAAAGGAATGATAGGATAGAAGAAAGTCTATTCTGTAGAGCCGAAACATTCCGCGCGAAACATTTTGGCACGCCCGGTGGGACCCATTTCGGGTTTCTGTTTCTCTTGCTTATTTTCATTTTAGGAAGCATACTTGTTGTTGCTGTTTTTGTTATATATTTAGTAAAGAATTTGTCTTGCTTTCCTAGTTTTGCATTAGTGAAAGTCATCTCATTTGCTTCATCGAATATCATTTTCGATTTGGGTTTAAAACACGTGCATTACATTCTTGCTTGCTGTTTCCAATTCTAGTGAACATAGACTAAGTAACAGGTCATACACGTGGGGGTGATTTCCACGGTATTGATAGGAAATTAATCTTACTTTCACTGCACAACACATACCAAATCACTTCACAATTAACACAACAGCTCAAAACATCCCCCCTTTTCCGCGGTATTCCTCCGCCCGATTGAGGTAACCTTATAAGCCAAAACAAACTTGACATTTCCCCTAAGTATTTTGTTTAGGATTGACATTATTCCACGTCTAAAGGCATAAGCCCACAATAATTAAAATTAACCCTAGGGTTAATCTCTGGATTTGCGTGTGCATCTTGTTTGTTTTCAGTTTTGTTTTCTCTGTTATACACTATCTTCTGTGATTACCTTGGAACAATTTGATAAATGTACTGAGCGTCGTTAACAATCAAATCAACAGCTTCTTATATTTTCTTATACCAGTCTTATTACACCGACATCGGTTAACTAACCGACGTCGGCTATAGTCTAACCGACGTCGGCTATAGTCTAACCGACATCGGTTATCAGACCGATATCGGTTACTGTCTTTTCCAGTTCCTGACAAACCAGCAACCTACCAATTTCACCAGTCTGAGTCTGTTTCTGTTCCTGACAGATTGAAACCCTACTGTGAACTCCTGTCCATGTTTGTTATCACTCGAAAGCAAGCTGCCACCATGGTTTCACATGCTTGCTTTGTTCCTTTGCCTGAATCACCCCCTTCACATTCTATGGGGAATCCTACGGACACCAGCGAGGTTCCTAAAATTCCTGTGGGAGATAAAGAATTTGCCAAATTTCTAGACGCTAATCCTAGTGCTGTACAATACTATTTGTCTCATGCCCTTGACCGTACACCTGACGGTCAACTCCTTGTTGGCATGCCTATCAGTATAGCTGCTCATTTAGCCCCTGCCCCACCTGATAACTATGCTTTGCCTTCCGCATCCTTAGTCTCGTCGCCTACCTCAGCAGCTTCAGGGGTCCATACGGCACAGATTTGATTTCCTTTGGTTAATCTTGGGCCCAACATGTCATTACCGCCGAGTGCTCCTACCTCGTCTCTCTTGCAGACTGCCCCATTCATGACTTGCTCTCTGCCACCTATCCACACGAGCTTTCCTTCTCAAGCTCCGCCCACCTTTTCATTTCCACACACATATCCGGTAACCTCAACAGCTTATATAGGACATCCCTATTCAGTTGCCTCAACACAGTCGTCCTCCATACCTTATCAACATTTAACCCCACCATTATCTAGCGGTGGCCCTTGGCCCAATTTGCCTCCGTTTACCACAACCACACCATCATCTCATCCAACTACTGATTTAATTAAACAAATGATGGACAAAATGCAAAACCTGGAGGCTTCTATTTCAGGAAGTCGTAACGCCTTGACATAGGAGCAAGTTTGTCGGGAGCCTATCCACCCTTCAGTCCCCCTTCATTCATATCCTCCTTAATGGGAATTACCAAAATTTACCCGTTTTAACAGTAAGGAGGACCCTTAACAACACTTGTGATCATTTAGACATGCCTACTATCTGATTGCTCACGACGACGCTTTACTACTCCGCACCTTTCCCATGTCCTTATCAGGACCCACTTTGGAGTGGTACAGTGCTTTAACCCAACACTCAATCTTCTCTTTTAACCAGCTAGCCCAATCTTTCTTGGATCATTTCTCCATTAACATTTCTAAGAAAGTATCTATCACCGACCTCTATGCCATCCGACAATTTGAAGATGAATCTATCGCAGATTTCGTTGGACGATGGCGGGGCCTTATCAACCAACTTACGTATGCCTTACCTCAGACCGAACTTATCGAACTGTTTACGCGGGCCTGCGCTAAGCACATCTCTCCTACCCTCCAAATTCAAACTTTCTGTACATTTGACGAGGCCTTTACTATGGCTCAAAAATTAGAGATTCGAGCCTTAGAGGAAGAGAAATTGCGGTTGTGTAACAAAAACCCCACTTTCCGAACCCAAGATTCCACCAACAAACCTAACACCACCAATCCTCACCCATCGACCACTTCGAAATCAAAAGGGTCCGTGCACGCGGTGATGGTAAAATCCCAACCACCGTCTAATACCCCGCCAAAAACCACCTATAAGTCTAAAGCAGAGCCCATCAACTACACTCCCTTGGGAGAAACATATGGCGTGATATTGGAAAAATTGCTCAAAGCAGAAGCCATTACCTTACCTCCTGTTAAACCTCATTCCGGGTTCGATTTCACTCGCGCCATACCTTCTTGGTACAAATAAAATGACTTCTATAACTTCCACTGTGTGAAGGGACACAGTCATGAGAACTGCAAGATGCTGAAAAACATAGTGCAGGAAATGGTTGATGCAGGGGATATAGCCCTTGATAATCCTAACGCCCCTGCTAACCGAAATTTGAAAATATTCAACAAACCATTCCCAAATCATTCTTCTAATAGTAATCTAAACCAAGATATCTTAGCCAAAGAGAGTGTTCATGAGATCCATGCAGTCTTCGATTCCCAGCCAAAGACCTCTATCGAACAAATTCTGAATCAAGCCTCTTCACTAACGCAGGAAACCGAACCAACTTCCTCGTCATCAAGACAAACTGAAATCCTTGCCGTTCCTTTACCCATCAAGGAATTAGCTGCCCAGAGTTCCCTTCTCACAAACGAGCCTTCTTACACCACTTCCTTGCAAGACTGTGAGCGGATGTTATCTAATTTATCTATTTCCCAGACGTCTCCTTCTACCATTCTTGCTGTACAAGAGGAAGGCTCGCCATTTCTTTTCTCATCCTTAGACGAGCAACCTTTTGAACCGACATCACCACATTCTTTAAACATGATAGATCCTCTCAAACACACCCTCCTACCTATTAGTCCTTCATCACCTAAATCTTCTCAGCAACCGGTTGATCTCTTAACGCCCATTAATACAGTGCCTCATATACCCCTTGTATCACACCCACAGTGGACCGGAATCACAACCCACCTTTCTTCCATACAAAAGTTCCTATTCACATGTGAGGACTGTAATTCCACAGAAGATAGACAGGTCCTATGGGAACGTTTGAGTACACCATATTCTACTCAAATGCAAATGACCGATCCTGATGCCTCCACCATATACCCGAAGTGTTTACAGAAGCTTAAAATGCCCATGTCCTCATCTTCACCCCCCTCATCTCTACCAAATACCTCGTCCACTTCTATTAACTTAGCCAAATCTTCCCCTACGCTTGGGACCTCACCCATACCTAGTCTAACACACCCATCTAAGCGGCTTGATTTATCTAAAAATAAAGCCATCCATCCCATTAGGAGACAGACTCAATCTCCTCAACCTATTCCTCTATCACAACTAAAACCATCATCGTCACACCTACCTTCCATATTGGGACCCCATCCCTCTACCTTACATCAATATATCATACCTCTTGCGTTTTCTTTAAAGCGACCTATGCCTTCTGCACCGATACAGAAATCCAAGGGTATAGCAACACCGTCACCCCGCGTATCCTGTCCACCTATCAACCATAAACAAATTCCACCATCAAAAGATTTGTTTTCTGTCACTCCTATTTCTCTGTGGTTGTTTTCTGATACCACATCATCTGTGGCCTCATCATCCAACCAGCTAAACATAGCCTCTACGTCAAAGAAACCACGGTTAGTTAAAACCCATTACCAAAACTCCTTGGCTAAACCACCCCCCATACAAACCAACCACACCACGTCATCACCAGAATCGACCCAGTCAATAGCCTCATTTTCCTCTGACTTTGACCCACTCAAAGGGTCTTACGCCAAAATCCTTTCTATGTTGGTGGAGAATGCGACCATTTCCCTACCCCCACTTAGACCTTATGATCCATCTAAACCTTGACCTATAGGTTACGATGAGTCTAAAATCTGTGCTTACCACCGCACACCAGGACATGACGTAGAGGGATGTAAAGCTTTGAAAGCCATACTTCGTCCATCACCTCTCTCAGACAGAAAAGTTAAGAAAGACAACTTACGAAGAGAGAGACCTTTAGCTTCAATTCCCTATCCTATACCACCTGTCCCCGCCTCACCAAGATCTATCATTATTACAGCCCCACCTCTCGAAAACCAAGACCTATCCCTACCATCTTCCTCCTCTCGTATTCATGAGATAAATATGATTAGTGTTGCTACTCGAGGGCAGAAAAACAATGGGAAAACGAAAGAAAACACACCTATGGCATCTCTTTCTCCGTCCACCATCCCGATTGCACCACCACCTAAAGTGGTTATTCGCGGACCCACCTATCTCGTCTCTAATGGCATTGCCCACCGAACTATGATCAAACAGCTTCACCAATCGCCTGTAAAAATGACATTGTATGATCTCATTCAGACTTCTGAATCTCATCGACAAGCTCTCATTGAGATCCTTCAAGGGATAGAGGTTTTACCTAATGAAACCTTTCCTGTTACCTCTATTTTAACACCCAATCATGTTGCTTTGCTCACCAAACAAACTATCTCCCCAACCACTTCTGTCTCTGTATAGTAAGCCGCTGCTGTCAGTTTCTCCGAAGACGAAATTATCGACTTTGGTGCCGAAGATCCTGACCCTGCTCTTTTCATCTCAGCTTATGTCTGAGATATTCGGGTATGTCGTGTTATGATTGACGGGGGTGCTAGCCTAAACATCATCTCTTCAAAATCCTTCCAACAAATGAATATCCCTTCTAGTTGCATGTGTGCCAACCCCATCATGTTGCGATCATTCAATGATGCTATTACTTCTACTTTAGGCACTGTGATCCTTAACATTCGTGTAGGACCATGTACTTTACCCGAACTCTTCTATGTCCTTGAGGGAGAGTTCCAATACAATATGTTGTTAGGCCGCCCTTAGATCCGGGCTATGGGATGCGTTCCCTCCACCTTACATAGATGCATAAAATTTGAGTACGAGGGGAAGTCCTTCACCGTAAAAGCTGATCCTCCCCCCTTCAAAACTTGCAATATGTTGTATCGCCCTAATGATGTGCTTGTACCAGTTAAGACACCCATTCATCCAACCCAGCAATCTACTTCCGACACACCTACACCTTCAACCAATGAAACCGCTGTTACAAATATTACTTCCTTTCCCGCAGATAACATCCCAATCTCCGACCCCTTAGTAGATGTTTTTCAACGCCTTACGCTGGGGGAGTACCACCTATATAACGTTAGTTCTTTCCATACCCCGCAGGAGTACGGACAATTACTTGCACATCCCACCTACGACCGTCGCGTGGGGGAGGTAATCTCTTACGGACCACCCCATTGCCGCACCAACCTAACGTATGGGGGTGTTGACGCATCCTCCATTACCCCTGAACCTCCTCTTGGTGTGGTTCCCTTCCAATCTGATTTTCAATAATTGACAAATCGTCGTTTCGCCCTCACCTTCTTAACTCCCTGTGCTTGGAAAGGCTTTGGTTTTGGTCTTTATGAACAAGGCCGACATACACTCATTCCCGTGACTATACGCAAACACAATGATCGTAGTGGTCTCGGTTTTCCTGAAACACCTACATAGGAGACACCTCGTGTCAGTTGTATCCTGGAAGAAGACGATGTCACCCCTACCAAACCATCATCACCCACTTTGCCATCATCACCCACAGAGTCGATAGACCCTGAATCTATCCCTCATAACTTTTTTTTTTCATAAATGCTATCTTCATAGGTCCGCTCACTTATCAACGTGATAATGAGGATCCATCTTCTCTTCCCCTTTTGTATCCAGACATGATCGAAGAGGATTCACGTTCGATTAATGTTGTTGAGTGTTAGGATGACGACTCCATCCTCACTTACCTTGGGGCGGACGACTCCTATATTCAACGCGCCTTACCGTCTGAAACTCAAACCATGTTGAATGAGTCGACTATAGAAATCAACATCCACATGGAGGAGGATCCTCACATTGTGAGGATTGGACAATCCCTTAACACATCAGAACAAGCCACCTTTACTACCTTTCTCCGTACCCGCAACCAAGCTTTCACTTGGTCCTACGCTGACATGCCAGGAATTGATCCTACCATTGCTGTCCATAACATCACCCTAAACCCCGATTCCAAACCAGTCAAACAAAAACTGAGAAACATGCATCCACGCATCGCCCTCTTGGTCAAAGAAGAGCTTCAACGACTTCTTTTTGTTTCCTTCATCTTGCCTATTGACTATCCTCAATGGATTTCTAACATCGTACCTGTCACTAAAGTGACGGGGGGACTTCGGATATGCATAGATTTCTGAGACCTTAACCTCGCTTGCCCCAAGGATGACTTCCCCCTCCCAAGTATTGATCAACTTGTTGATCTCACTACGGGCCATGAAATGCTTTCTCTCATGGATGGCTTTTCGGGATACAATCAAATTTTGGTAGCCCCGGCCGATCAACATAAAACTGCCTTCATAACTCCTTGGGGAACCTTCTGTTATCGTGTCATGCCGTTTGGCCTTAAGAATGCTGGTGCGACCTATCAGCGGGCCATGACTTACATTTTTCATGACATTATGCACACTATCCTTGAGGATTATGTCGATGATCTTCTTGGAAAATCTAAACATCGCAGTGAACATCTCGATGTTTTAACCATTATTTTCGATCGCCTGTTGCAATATTCAGTCCGACTTCAACCAAAGAAATGTTTCTTTGGTGTTATTTCGGGAAAACTTCTTGGCTTTATCATCTCTTTGCATGGCATTGAGGTCGATCCATCTAAAGTCAAAGCTATCCTAGAAATGCCCCCACCCAAAAACCTCAAACAATTGCGTAGTTTGTAGGGTAAACTTCAATCCATCTAGCGTTTCATCTCCCAACTCTCGGATCGATGTCAACCTTTCCATCACCTTCTTAAAAAGGACATTGCCTTTCAATGGATTGAAGAGTGTCACCAAGCCTTTGAAGCTCTCAAATCCTATCTCTTGCATCCACCCGTGCTTATTCCACCTCAGGATGATCGTCCTTTCTACCTTTACCTTTCTGCCACTGACCATGCTATAGGAGCCATGCTCACACATCAGGACTCGGCACGTCGAGAAAAAGCCGTTTATTATATAATTCGTACTCTCGTGGATTATGAGACTAGGTATACACATGTAGAAAAATTGTGCCTAGCCCTATCATTCGTAGCCACCAAACTCCGACATTACCTGCTGAATCACAAAACTTTTGTCATCACCAACACGGACTCCCTTCATTATATGTATGCCAAACCTCATCTAAACCAATGCATCACCTGATGGCTTATGCTCCTCGCTGACCTCAACCTTGAGTTTGTACAACAGAAGTCAATCAAAGGACAAACTATTACAGACCAACTTGCGGAGGCCCCTTTACCTGGGGAACAATTCACCAATTTTAATTTCCCTGACGAACTCATCGCCACTCTCTCACTTAGGGAAGAGTCGTATCAAATGACCCTCTTCTTCGATGGATCTAAATTTCAGCGTGGCAGAGGAGCCGGCGTTGTTCTCATCCCTCTTGATGCTGAACCTATGCCTCTTTCATTCCGGCTTGATTTCCCCTGCACTAATAATACAGCAGAATACGAGGCCCTTGTTTTGGGTCTCCAGGTTGCGTTACACTTAGGTGTCAAATCTATTAATATTTTTGGTGACTCTCAATTGGTAGTCAATCAAGTTATGGGCATCTACCAATGTAAGAATGAGGAACTTCAAAAGTACAAACATTACGTGGATTCACTTTTGACCTCATTTACTCGTTATTCTCTCCAGACCATTCCCCGCTCCACTAACAAATTTGCGGATACTATGGCTTGCTTAGCCTCGCAAATTCCTGCCGCACCAACTGACTCTGACATATTCGTCTTGGTCCAACAACTTTTTGCCCCATCCTACTCAGCCCCTGTAGTTTGTATCATAAATACTGTGTCTACTAATTCGTAGGATACCTGGTACCACCAATTTCATGACTACCTTACAACCTCTGTTCTCCCACCTAACCTTACTAGTAACAGCAAACGTGCTTTTCTTAAAAGTGTTTCTCGTTATGTTGTCATGGGGGGACTCCTCTATAAACATGGCTTTGATGGCATCCTCCTTCGCTGTCTAACCGGCGCGGAGGTCACCTATACCATCCAACAAGTCCACGATGGGATTTGTGGTGGACATTTTAGTGGCCTTGCCGTGGCTAAACGAATCCTTCACCTAGGTTATTATTGGCCTACTCTTAACAATGACTGCTACGAATATGTTAAGCGTTGTGTTATGTGTCAACAACATGCTAACCTTCAACATACTCCTAGCCATCCGCTACAGGTCACACGAGATCTTTGGCCTTTCTCACAATGGGGTTTAGACCTTATTGGTGAGATTCACCCGACCTCTTCACAACGTCACCATTGGATAATCACAGCAACCGAATATTACACAAAATGGGTGGAGGCCATTCCACTCATTTCAATCAAAAAAGAAAAAATTGTCGAATTCGTTAACCATCACATTATCTGTCGTTTTGGTATTCCTCATCGCCTAATAACAAATAATGGTAAATATTTTAAAAATAAGTTGTTACAAGACCTTTGTGACAACTTTGGTATCAAACTTAGTTTCTCATCGCCTTACTATCCGCAGGCCAACGGTCAGGCTGAATCTTCTAATAAAACCCTAACCAAAATCCTCATGAAAGTTGTCAATGAGTCAGGAAGAAACTGGCATGATCACATTCCCTTTGCCCTTTGGGCTTATCGTACTAGCATTCGTACCTCCACTAATGCCACACCATTTTATTTGGTATATGGTACCGAGGTTGTCTTGCCTCTCGAAGTACAAATACCCTCCCTCAGAATATCTCTTCAGGATATTCTCACCAACGATCATTTCCGCCAAGAGTGGTTAGCCCAATTAGAGCTTCTTGACGAGCGTCATCTTACGGCTCTTGATCACCTTCAAATCTACCAAAAATGCATCAAGCGTGCTTATGATAAACGGCTTCATGAACGTACTTTTAAGGTTGGTGATCTTGTCCTCAAAGAGAATCAACATGTAACCAAACTAGAAAAGAGTAAACGTGGAAAATTTGCTCCTAATTGGATTGGGCCTTACATTATCACTCACACTTATGGATCAGGCACTTATCGTTTAGCTTCGCTTAATGGTAAACCTGAGCTTGAGCCCCTTAATTCCTTGCATCTTCGACCATTCTACTGTTGAAATTAGTGTTATATCACTGCTTATCTACCTTACGCTCATCCCTTGAGCTCATTTACCACCGCATACACTTTATTTCTTACATCTCAAAATCCAATCAATCTCACATGGTTTGATTATCACCTCCCCTTAAAATATGCCTTCCCCTTTTAGTCTAGTCCATGACTTCAAAGTATCAAAATGACACATTCTTAATTACACACTTATGGGATTTTCTTGAGTCAAACTTCTTACAAAAAAACTAGATGCTTCATGCCCAACGGACATCTAGACCTCTAACTTATACAATAGATTGCTCCCTTGAAGGACAGTTATATGCCAAACTATTGATCTTATTATAGATAGACTACTCCCCTGAAGGACAGCTATACATAAGCACCGCATCTGCTACTATAAATAGACTGCTCCCTTGAAGGACAGCTATACACAGTCAACCTTATCAGAAGCTTCTCGCATTGATCAGCTTCGTGAAGACCTCAAGAACAACAAAATACATATCCCATGTAGACTTCCTGCATCGATCAGTCTATATCCAGAAAAATAAAAATACAAGCAATACTTCAAAGCACTTTTGAGTCATGGACTGGTCTATTTTGGTTTGGTTTTCTTTTGTTAGATTAATCATCTTATAATAAACTCACCTACACCCTTGCCCATATCAACCACCTCACCTCACCATTTGTCAAAACAACAAAACTCAAGGGACGTGACATATATCCGATATATTGTGATTATACCACTCTTTTCACCTATCGACTTCTCGCCTATGCAAGGTACCTAGGGATTCAAGCTCATCCTACATTAATATGTGGGTTTGTTTAGCTCTTCTTAATTACGGGACACTCTTGCCTCTTTTTCTCGGCTCTAGGATTATGTGTTGACCTTAATCAGGACACAATTCCCTACTACTTGGGTATGCTAACTTTCGCTTCACCCATACCTACACCAACAACATTACCCTACCAACATCAAATTTTTACCAACCAACAAAATTGCCTAACCACAACCAAATTGCCTGAATTCACCTCTCCTTGATCCTAAGGGAGAACTACATCAGTCTGAGGCCCCTCCTTACTTTGTGCGATGGGCTATGTAGGCAGCACTTAGGAGACATGGGGTCTCCCAAGGTTAGCTCAACCATCCCCTATCATACCCTCTCATGTGTTGTCAATATAAATATTTTTTTTGTGTATTTCTATTTGCCAACATTCATCTTTATCCTTTTTCAAAACAAACAAAAACAACATTCAACACACAACCATTCTTATTATTATCATCACTCAAAACCACATACATATTTAGTTTTATTTTAGATGTTAACCAAATACATCTTCTCTATCATCGACTCGCAGGTCGGCATCCTTATTTATTCTTATATTTCTATAAAATCCACTTAGACCCTTGCACCTCCTCCCGAATCAGGTGGTGATCGTGATCGTCGATGCCTCTCGGCTGGCCTCTCCATCCTCAAAGGTGCCACTGTCATTGGTTCCTCCCATTGATCCGCCAACATCTCCTGTAACATTCAAATATGTCCTCTCGCGTGAAGGAATCTTGCCTCCAGTCTCTCCACTCGTAACTGTGAAGCCTCTAACATTCCCATTGTCTCATTCACCTGTGTTTGAAGCTGGCGAGCCAAATCATGTAGACGATCTTTCTCCACTGTAATCACAACTATGTCAGGGCACTCACGTGCACCTCGCAGTTCTGCTACCCACCATACTCTATAGGCCTCCGTCGTTCCCGCATCCATCACCCTACGATCGGCTGCTATCTCTTCTGGCCCTTCTGGAGGTGTAGGCTGGGGAGGTGAGAATGCTGCCTCGGTGTCGATCCTCATGTATGGTCTATATGTCATAGGAATATCCTGAACGAACCCAAATTGTCACCACACGCAATCTAGAGGAATCCTCTCGTACTCACCCGGCCTATGCCCTGCTATCCACCTCAATCGCTCTACACCCCTCAACTCCTCAGCTATGTGCTCTGTCACCATATAGTTCCCGTACGGACTCCAACAAATATCCGTAACTGTCACCATCTCTCATACCTATCTATAATACTCGATGTCATCTATCACGGCCTGGGATCTCGCTTCTTGTTCTGTCTGGACCCATCGTCTGAATCCCAACCTTTGCACTCCTGTCTCTCCCGACTCAATGGGTCGGCCTATTAGACGCACACAAACAATATGCTCATAGGCCCAACAATGTAATAAGTACGAACAATCAAGTGTCATCCTGTGTTTTCGCTTGCATGCCCATAAACCCCTATATAACTCTTCCAGATATGCGGTTGCCCATGCGAATGTCACGCTCATTTCTATCATTTCCCAAATAACACTCATCAATGCTTTGGGAAATCTTCCACCTTCCGCCCTCGGTAATGCATAATACCCCACCACTATCATTAATAGCACGGCCAACCTTGTTTCCTCAGGATGTGTTGCATACATTGTACCATACGTAAATGATAAACCTCGTTGTGTCAAATCTTGTGCAGCTGACCCAAATAATGATGTTATCGCTGCTCGCCCCACGCTGGGCAATGCCTGATACACTGTTTTTCCTATCATTGGGAGTCTCAAAATATGGAACACATCTTCCAATGTCACTGTCATCTCCCCTGTTGGCAGATAGAAGGTATTCTTTTCTGGATTCCATCTCTCAATCAACACCTGCAACATAGCATGGTTACGCGTGATTCTTGAATAATAGTGGATTCCACTTAACCCCAACCGATTTATCAATGCCCATTCAGCTGGTGTTACATCCGCTTGGATTCGTGACAACAACGCTGGCACAGTATCATTCATCCTTAACCTTGCTTCTACCTGCATACATCAAAACGACACATGATTATTCCAAAGAACAAATCTCTATGGGTTTTTTCTCAAAATCTGGAAACCCTTACAGTAACCGATAGCGGTTATGCATAACCAATACTGGTTACTTATAAACGATACCGGTCACTGTCAAAATCTACCTACCCTGCTTTAAACATACACCTTCGATAATTCTTTTACCCGTTTACTCCTATTTCTACCTAAAAACATACATGCTCACCCTATTTACCTGCCCCGTAGCACTCATACCATTCCCAACCCTTGCCTATCACCTTTCTTCTAATCTTTACCCACTTACACTTCTTTCATACTATCTACAAACACATGCAAGAATCAAATTACAACCAAACACTTTACCTCTCCGGATGCAGCAGCTTGGGGCAGAACATGTCTTCCCCCTCGTCCTTGCCTACTAGATGCTTCTCCTCGTTCAGCCATGTTCACCACCCTCTTCAAATATAACTTCTCTTTCTGCCTTCTGGATCTCAGCCCACGCTCACATCACCTGTCTCTTTCCTCCTTATCACTCAAATTCTTTCATGCAATTATCTGTAGCAGTTGTCAAACAGCGTCGCATTCGCATATTCAACGTGTTTCATGACTCTAAAAATAAGAATGCTAAAAATAAGAACTTAAGTTGCCAACCCAGCAGTTCTATTTTTAGGAAAACAATTCTTGCATAACCGATATCGGTTACATAACCGATACCGGTCATATATCTACCGACATCGGTTACATAACCGATATCGGTCAAGTTACACCTTGTTGCTTAAACCTAAGTCGTCTCTTCATTTTTGGAAATGTTTGTGGCGCCCGCCCCTTTTTCCTGCATGCACAACACTATTATCCATATTTTTCATTAAATCCACATCTCATTACAATTTCATCACCATCATCTATCTACATTACAAAAACACACAAGCCATCAATAAACGATATCAAAAACCATCAATTTATACACCATTGGTTCCAACTTAACAGCTACATACATTCAATTTCACAAACCAAACATACAACATTCATACTATAACCATGTCAATTAAACTCATCATTTATATCTATTGTTTCACTCGGAAATGCTTCGTTCCTTTTAGAAACAGATAAGGTTAGGGTTAGGAGGAATACCTGTAGAATGTCGAGATGATGTGCACGTACCGTAGAGAAAGATCAGGTTGACTGCGAAGAACTCCTTTTTGTCTGGGAAGGACTACCTGCAAATAAGAACACAAGACCACAAGATTTGATTAAACAATAAATGAGGGAAACTGCCTTGGGCCAGGTAAATGTAAAACTTCCTTTCGAAGGTGGTCAGTTTCCCCTGCTAATATGAGTTAACACAAAATACTGTAAAATATCAATTAAATCACTTCGTTTGAAACAGGTAGGGGAAAGGCTGGTTTCTGGTTGTGAATCACAGGAACCGATGCCGGTTACCTATAACCGATGGCGGTTACTGATAACCGATACCGGTGGGTTTCTAGGATCTTTTGGGCTGGTTGTGGTGTTTGTAATGGCTGGTTTTCGGATAGTATTAGGAAATAGGATGGTTAGAAGCAAAAGAATGATAGTTAGAGGCAATGGTACGTTGGATAATAGATTCAGGAACGGATTCGGGAGGACTGTAATTCCAAAAGCATAAGAAATGTTATAATGGAGGACATGCAGATGTAACTTACTGGTTTTTGACGAAAGATGCCAGTTGATTCTCCTTGGCTGCCAACTCTTCTGGTTTCTTTACTCGTCTCTGCTTGGTCAAGTGAAGTTCTGGACTCTGCTGATCGCTTTGGACTCTCCTTTGATTCAAAAATCCTTCGACTGATCTCCAAAATGAGAAAATAAATGCATGAATGTGGATGTTTCTCAACCCTCTACGTGTTTCATTTTGCATCCTCCTGATCTTTCACTGTGAATATGTTTATCTGTGCATGATTTTGCATTGCATTTCTGTGGTCTGTGTTTAATTGGCAAAACGTATGTTCTTCATTCCTCGGTGCATCACCTCCTTAGCTTAGGTTTGTTTTTATGCATTTCTCTCTCCCTGTCTCCTTGGTAGTTAGATTAGGTTTTAGTAGACTCTCTGCGTTTTATTGGTGCATTTGAACAGAGGAATAGGAGCCGGCCTTCATCCGGAGAGCTTTTCCGATTTCGTAAGGTCCCACACTTGGAAAAAGCTCCATGTTGTGCAATCGCACTGAGATTCTCAACCCATCGAGTTGCAGAGTCCCAGGGGTGCTGTGATTCGACACCAACACAACCATTTAATATTCACACACCACCGACCAAAACATATAACATTTCATAATATAACATGTCAATTAAACTCATCATTTATATCTATATACATCCCATCAACAAAAGACATCATCAACATCATTAATATATAACATCATGTCCATAAAACTCATCATACATTAAATATCACAAACCATTTTCAAAACACTTAACACATTTTTACTCACAGCATGTGGGTCAAATCATCATATCTATATATATATATATATATACAAAGTTTCAACTATAGAATGTGCCCTGCATCAGGGCCTCTGTGATCTCATAATATAACAAAGCTGGCACGCAGGCCGCAATAACTGTCACTAATCCCGACTCGGCTCACAAGCCAGTCTCTCATATAAAAAACATACTTGGCTCGCAGGCCGGGTATAAACTGTACAAACCATACTTGGCTCGCAGGCCGGTATATACAATAAATGAATAAATGAATGACATAATATCTAGGCACGCAGGCCTCTATCAACACATAGCTGGTTCGCAGACCGGTGCCCATATCTAATGAACCAATACAAAAATATGTCAGGGACCCCTCAACTCTCTCCACCGCCCTCTACCTGTCTGCCTGTTGGTCCTTGTGCTGCCTCTCGCCTCCTACCTGTCACAGACCCATCGGCTGTGGCTGCACCTCCATGAGATCTCTGGCTCCGAGAGGTCTCTACTCTATGTGCCACATATGGCTGATAATTAGCCCCGATACCATCAAGAATATCCTGATACTACCGGGCCTCCGCTCTAGCCTCCATATAACGATCTCGAGCCACCGTAGGTGCTGGGGCTGGTCCCCTGACTCCTACTACTAGTTCCCCCTGTGCCTTGTGCTGGTGCCGCTGGTGGTGCCTGTGGCTGTGGTGGGTACCTGTACCTGTGGCTGTGCCAGTGCCGCTGGCTGGTGCTGCTGCTGGTGCCTGGTGCCTGTACCTGTACCTAAGCCTGGGCTAGCTGCCCCTATAAGACACCTATCTGTGCCTGTGTAGCAGCAAGTTGCCCCTGTAATAACTGTACCTGGCCCTCTGAGCTAGATCCCTCTCTGCTCTAACAGCTCACTGCCAAGTCTAGCTGTGCGGGCTGTGCTCTCCACACAGCTCTCTCTCCGGCCCACCAAACCAAAAATTCTCTTGTGCAGCCGGCATCATCTACAGTATCATCTGTCGGCCTCTCAGCAACCCAATCTGGGTCCACGGGCTATGGTGTAGGTAATGGAGCCTCTACATCATCCCTCCGGTACTGAGGGAAGTGAGGTGGTTCGTCCTGTTCGCAGCCCCATCTGCCTGCGTAGGCTCTCTAGGGGTATCCTCTCATACTCCTCCGGGCCTCTGTCCTGCTATCCAGAAAGTATACTGGATCAAGCTGCAACTGTAATTGGGCTCCTCTGCATGCGGGTGATGACCTTTGTGAGGTGTCCATACGATATCTACTGCTGTCAAGCCCTCTAACATATATGCCTGTAATAAGTGGCGTCCCGCCCTATAAGCACTTCTCTTGGCTGGGCCCACGACCCCCAACCACCTCTGAAATCTGTATCTATAGATGACCTATGGCCCTGGCTGCTGGGACAGCCCTACTGGTCTAATGCATATGATATGCTCATATGCCCAACAGTGTAGTAAAAACGTCGAGCAAATCTTGAATAACCTCATCCGGCGATAGCCCCATAGCTCTTGGTATAACTGCACTAGGTATACTGGTGCCCAAGCATAGCATGTGTGCTCCTCCACCATCTCGTGTAGAACACCTATCAAGTGCCCATGGAAAGCAACCTCCCTCTGAGTCTGGGAGGGCAAAGCAAGTGATCTTGATCATCATCAACACGGCAAGCCATGTCTCATGGTGATGCACTCGGTACATATCCCCATAAGCTGATACTCGCACTATGATATGTCATTAACGCAGCTGCATCCCTGAATACGTGTAGGATGCTATCCATGGTTGTCTCAGCGTCAACCTGAAAGACTGCCTCTCCATCAATCGGCAATCGAAGGATACGATACACATCCTCCAATGTGATAGTCATCTCCCCAGTCGGGAGATGGAACACATTGGTCACCGGATCCCATCTCTCGATGAGGGCGACCATCAAACTATGATCCCTATCGATCGCTCTGTACCGCTGGACTCCGCCGAGTCCCACCTCGCGCATGATACCCCATTGTGCTACGGACACGTGTGGCCGCATCCGATCTCAACAGTGGGGGCATCCTGTCCCACATCGTCAGCTACTGACGTGCCTGCAAAACCAACCCACTACATTAGCCCTACTCTTTATCACAACATATACTTTACCTCTCTATATCCCCTTTCTTATCCACCTACCCACAACCCAACTCCATACCACACGTCTACGCCCATCTATCTCCCCCTAAAAACTTCTAAGCTATCCCCCTCCCTCTTCACACCCAAACAAACAACCCACATCATACTCAAATGATCCAAAGCATGCCCACATACCCTAACCACATCTAAAAACTTAAAACAACAACACAACCTAAACCATACTCAAACAACCTACACCATGCCCAAATACCCAAACCACATCCACAAAATCAAAAAAAAAATCACAACCCACACCAACAAATTGACATAAACCTAAGTCAGGACCGCACCTATACTAAAACACCCAAACAATACCACAACAGCCCCACCCCAACCCCAAACCATACCCAAATCACCACCAAAAACTCAAAAACAACAACATAACCTAAACCAACAAAAATAGCTAAAAATCACTAAGGACCGGTACCGGTCACCCATAACCGACCGCGGTCCCCTTCCCACCGACGCCGGTCCACGACCGACCGACACCGGTCCACTCACAACACCCAGCCTTTTCCAAAAAAATAACAACCGATGCCGGTCGCTTAGCGACCGATGCATCGGTCGCTGTAACTTCCCGGAGCCGAACCCCGCGCGGCCCCCCCCATCTCCATTTTTTCATTTTTTTACCAATTTACCCACCCAAATACCCTAAAAACCTACCCACCCAGCCGCCTTGGCTTATTTCACCTATCTACCCTCTCTCTTTTTCAAATCATTTCCATTTTCTAATTATTTCCTAAAAATGTACATTCCTACCCAAACCCCAAATATAGCATAATGCAATAAAATACACACAATGAGGGGTTTCGAACCTACCCGTATGACGACACGTCGTCGTGGAGGGATGGGTGGTGGTGGTCCAGCTGGTCCAGCCCCTCCTACTCCTCCTGGTTGTGCCATGGCTCCAAATGTCCTCTTCTGGGTCCTCCACCAATCAACTGCTGCCTCCTCCTCACTCGGGCCCACTAACAACTAACTCCTCCAGTCAAATAGCGCCACCTCACACAACTAATGCTCCAATCTTAACTCTCCACGTCAGACAACTCAAATCGGTTTCCAAATTGCAAAAGTGACAATGACAGGCCGTATTTTTCTTTTTATAGGTTTTTTTTGCCCATAACCGATATCGGTTTTATTGTGCCCTAAGGAACCGGTATCGGTCCCCTAACCGATATCGGTCATAGATGAATCGACATCGGTTTTATTCCACTTCTACCCCAATTTCGGCCCTTATTTACTAATAGCCCTTTCTACCAACATCGCCTATATCCACCTTCGTTGACAACCCCTTGTTAACTTCATTGGCCCGACCCAAGGCCGCAACCAACCTATTTGGCCCGACCCAAGGCCACAACCAGCCTATTTAGCCCAACCCACGGCCGCAACAACCTATTTGGCCCAACCCAAGGCTGCAACCAACCTATTTGGCCTGACCCACGGCCGCAACTCAACCATTTGGCCCGACCCAAGGCTGCAACCACACCATCCGGCCCAACCCAAGGCCTCACCCCTAACTATTTGGCCCGACCCAAGGCAACCAACCTATTTGGCCCGACCCAAGGCCGCAACCAACCTATTCCGGCCCGACCCAAGGCCGCAACCAACCCATTTGGCCCGACCCAAGGCCGTAACTCAACCTATTTGGCCCGACCCAAGGCCGTGACCTACACCATCCGGCCCGACCTAAGGCCGCAACCTACCCATCTTGGCTTGACCCAAGGCCTCACCCTAACCATCCGGCCTGACCCAAGGCCTCACCCTACCCATCCGGCCCGACCCAAGGCCCCACCCCACCAATTTGGCCTGCCCCACGGGCCGCAACCCAACAACTTGGCCCGACCCCAGGCTGTACCACTTCAACTACCTTCACCCAACATCAACAACATACACTTTAATCCACCCATCATGTAATTTTTTGTTCAATCGAGCTCACCTGTTCGTGTTTTAGCATGATCAGGGTCCTTGACTTGAGCAGTCGACCAACTTTGCCTAGACTTAGACCATGACGTTTATCTCAACCAAAACCAACCATTTGGTACTTTCGAACATGCCCATATGTTCATGTACCTTACCCATTATATACCTTAGAGCTACTTCCTATGCCTTGGATACCAATATTATATCACCCTTGTTTGGATAAACTATCGATCTCTACCTATGGAATTGTTTGTTTGCTCTTCAAATCATATACCCTGGTCGCACTACTACATTTCAACATGCGTTTGCTTCCTTGGACCTACCCCACCCTCTTACTGTTATCTCAACACCATTTACCCTTTATTAACCCTATCCCTTCTTTCATGTTACCTCAATCTGTGATAGGTTTGAGGGGGATTACCTATACCCTTAACAGGGGTAACCACTTCTTATTATTGGCCGTGAAGCTTTACAAAACAAACTACACAACAATAAGGGGCTAATGTAGACACCAAATTTGTGTCTTACGACCCCTTGTGACTCGCATCACATTTCGCAACCTAACCTCATCACCTAAACCTTACACAATTATTTATTAATTACCTTATAATTAATAAATCCACATCACCATACCTGCCACCTCATGTCGCCACCTCATCATGACCTAGTCTTAACCCTAAACTAACCTAATTAAGACCTATAACTTGGTCCAATTCCACACCTATGACTAATTACTCCTCATCCGCACCTAAAACCAACTTCATAATGACTTAACCAAGCCCGCTACCAATCCTTCGGAAGAAAATGAGGGAAAGCTGGCTATTTACCAAAATAGCCTGCTTTGACCTGACCGATACCGGTTCCTACTCGACCGCCGTCGGTTGCGTAACCGCCATCGGTTCCCTGTAAATGACAACTTCCAACCAAAAACAAAGGATCAGATTTTCATTTGATCGGGAGAAGGAGAAATCATCGAGAGAATCCAGACTTTTCTTGGCCGAGCAGAGACAAGGTGAAGAAAACAAGAAGAGATTGCAGAGAAGGACATCAAGCCCAAGACTGCAACTAAATAACCAGAGCCCAGTAACACTCATCCGAGCATTAGAAGAGGAAACTGCATCCAACTTGGGTCCTGTCTTCATCATCACAGTCTTGAAACTTGCATCTACATCAGGGGCAAGCAAGTAGTATGTTATATGTTTCTAAGCACCATTTTCTTGAACCCGTTGATTAATAGTAATCATAAGTTTATTCCTAGATCTACTACCAGCCACTACTACACTTAACCTTCACTCACACACCCTGATATTGCCCAGAAGGCCATTTTACCACACTCTGAGTCTTCCCTATCCTCCCATCATTCCCCTCAACCATCCCCCAATCTCAATAACCCCACAATCACCTTGCAACCAATCTCTACCCAGAAGCACCTAGATTACTGACCCTACCGGTGTCGATTATCCTATACCGGCAGCGGTTCTCTAACCGTGGTCGGTTACCCAGTGACTGCCATTGGTCACTGTGACTTATACCCCAAAACCCTTTTGCTCGCCTATTTGCCACCTAACAACCCCAAATCCAGCCTGGTTTATCCCTATAACTCAACCTGAACGTATCAACGACCAGTAACCGAACAAACAACGTGACGCTTTATTATTGATAGTTTAGTTTCTATTGCTTTGTAACGAGATACCTAAATCATGATTTTGCAATAACTTTCTTTATTATCATTTGTGTTAAATCGTATTACAAGGGGAACTGACCACCTTCGAAAGGAAGTTTTTACATTTCCTAGGCCTAAGGCAGATCCCTCATTTATTGTCTAACTCAAATCTGGTGGTCTTGTATTCTTACTTGCAGGTAGTGCTTCCAAGACAAAAAGGAGTTCTTCGCAGTCGATCTGATCTTTCTCTACGGTACACGCACACCATCTCAACATTCAACAGGTATTCCTCCTAGCCCTAACCCTTATCTGTTTCTCAAAGGAATGATAGGATAGAAGCAAGTCTATTCTGCAGAGCTGAAACATTCCGCGCGAAACACCAACGTTTCTCTGGAAGACTGAAAGCTTCTGGCTCCCTTCCTTTACATCTTGTATCAATTGAAGCTCCTTTCAAGCAATGGGGGATGGACTTCATTGGTGATATTTCATATCCTTCTAGTGCTAGCCATAAGTGGATCCTTGTAGCCATTGATTATTTTACAAAGTGGGTAGAGGCAATCCCCACCAAGAAAGCAACACACCAAATAGTTATGGACTTCTTGTTGAATCAAATCATATGCAGATTTGGAGTCCCAGTCAAGATTGTAGCTGATAATGCCATGTGCATTAAAGCCAAACCTTTAATGGAAATGTGTAATGAATATGGAATCAATCTAACTTATTCTTCAAACTATAACTCCCAAGGGAATGGACAAGCTGAGTCCAACAATAAGAATTTGTTGAAGATCATTAGAAGAACCTTGGAGCAAAACAAGAAGAAATGGGGTGAACAATTGAAATTTGTAGTTTGGGCTAATAGGATAACTCCTAAAAGAGCTACTGGTAAAAGCCCATTTGAATTGGTGTATGGAACTCAGGATTTTCTGCCCTTACACCTACAATTGTCTTCATTTCAGTTTTCCCAACAGTTGGTAGATAAGGAGCTTGGCCCATATGAATCAAGGATCAATTAGATTATTGAGCTTGATGAGGAGAGAAAAGCATCCCATCAAAGGCATGTGAGATTTAGAGAAAAATTGAAGATATTTTTTGATAACAAGGTCACTCCTAGAGCCTTCAATGTTGGAGATCTTGTTTTATTGTGGGATAGTAGGCATGAAGACAAGGGTAAGAATGTCAAATTTGATGCATTATGGTTGGGACCTTATGCCATTGATATCAGAATTGGTGAACATACCTTCTTTCTCAAGGATTTAGATGGGGAGTTGCTGGAGCTACCTGTTAATGGTAGAAATTTGAAACATTTCTTGGATTAAACCCCAAATTTGAGGTATGCATCAACTTGTATAGTGTATAGTGTTTGGTTTTTGCTCTATTTTTTGGTGTTTTGTCAGTTTTATGGTTCACCTTGTTGTGTTCAGGTTCTTGGCTGGTTTTTGGTGTTTTTGGCTCTTGACTCCTTTTCCCAATGGATATTTTGGCACTTGGTCTACGTTTTGTCCTTGTGGCACTCACTAGGAGTTCCCATCCCTAAGCAAGAGCTGATGTTGGTGTTGTTTTTGAGCTTGCACCTTATTGCCCTAATTTTTCAAATCTATATGTACTCAAAAAACATTTTACCCTTTGAATTGATGGTCTGAAATTCTTCTTCTCTAGTTGGATGCTTTAAAATGCTCACAAATTTTTTATTTTTCCCTAATTTAAAAGAATAATCCATGTGTGCTCTTATATGTGCCCTATTTTTTCCAATTTTGCGGGCTATGTCATTTTTCCCTTTACCAGATCATGAAAAAATCAAATTTGATCAATTCATACTTGTTTTTATTTGAAAATCCAATCCCAATGTCGAAAATGTTGTGAAATTATCCTTCAGTTGATTCAAAATCAAAAAATCTACCATCGTTGGTGAAAAAATTGAATTCTAGGGCTTCTTACGTTTTGACAGTCGTATGGGCATCATTTTCCTTTCAAATTCATCCTCAGGAGGTATTTGCTTACGTGGCATGTTTTGATTGGTAGGTGGGATGGTAGATGGTTGTATTCGCTTAAGGTTTTTTGACCTTAGTCTTGCAAAGTTTTAAAGTCAAAATTTAGTCCGATGCCCCGCAGCCAATTGGGATAGGACAGATGTCCAAAAGGTTTCAAAAAGGGAGTGCAGGCCGCGGGGGGACTTAGAGTTTTTTCGCTCTAATTTTATTAAGTTTCAAAATCATTTTTTCCCCCTCTCCAATCAGAGGAGGACACGTGGCAGCACAGTGGCACAGACCGAGTCGGCGGGTCCACGGAGGGAAAAATGATTTTTTCCCTTTTTTCACAAAAAAGTTAAAGTAAATTTTTGTCCCGAAAGCCCTCGACCAATTGTAGGTGGACACGTGTCCATGAAGGGTCAGAGGGAAGTGCAGGCTACGGAGTGAAATGGGGAATTTTTCCCCTTTTTTTTACAAAATGGATAAAAGGCAAATTTTGGTCTGAAACTCTACAACAAATCAGGAGAGGAAACATGTCCTGAAAGGTCAAAAGGGGGTACGGGTCAACATTGAATATTGTGAATTTTTAAAAATTTATAAGGGAATTTTGAAGGAAGAAACGGTGATTTGGACCCGAAACAAATAGGAGGGTGCCACGTGGCGGGGATAATTTCAGAGGCACTAGCCCGTGGAGACAAAGTGGAAAATTTTCCCTTGGCTTAAAGGGAGTAAAATGAAGATTAAGCCCACGAGTCCTCAAGAAATGAGAGATGGAAGCATGGCAGAGGGTAAGGTGGGTTGGCGGGTTGGTGGAGGTGGGAAGGAAATTTTTCCCTTTTGCCAAAAATACTCAAAATCAAAATTTGATGCACTAGCCCGCTAAAGAATCACAAGGAGACACGTGGCAAGGGAAAAATCAGAGGTGTGAGCCCAAGGGCAAAAAAGTGAAATTTTTCCCAATTTCTAAAAACGGTCAAAATGCACAGAATTGAAGTGTAATTTCAATGGGACCCACCATATGCCACGTGTCAGTTCAAAATTTCAAGGGCAGAGGGGCAGAGAAAAAAGTCAAAATTTTCCATTTTTCCAAAAAAGGTGGAAAAGTAAAAAATGATCCCAATTTCAGTCCCATTTGTTTTTGGACATGTGGATCGGACCCAAGAGGTAGGCAGGGAAAGGTGGCAAAATTTTCCAAATTTTCAAAAGGTCGCAAATGCATTTTTTAAAGGCATGGGTCTGATCCAATCATTTTTTGACACGTGTCCCGCCTTATCCAAAGTTTAAAAAGGTAATATTGAGCTTATTTTTAGATTGCATCTTCCACATGGAGGGTTGATATTTAAGGTTGATATAAGATCAATGGTTGTTGTGCAATTTCTTTTTTTGGCCTCAATTTTTCCTCTAGGAAGCTTGGAATCATGATTTTTTCATCAAAATTCATCAAATTTATAGTGATTTTGTGTCCTCTTGGCCTTCCAGGATCATTGGCACCACTTTCATGGATTAATTCTTTGACTTGTGATGTTTTTTAAGTAAATTTTTTCCCCAACCCAAGAAAGCACATGAAATGACAAAATCAAAAGTTGTAGAGGTATTTTAAAAGGGTAAAAAGGTGAAAATGATGAGTAAGAGGTGTTTGCATGCCTCAATGATGAAAAAAATGCCTCTAGAATGGATAATGATCTAGATATTTGTAATGATTTAATCTTTTTGGCACACCTAGCAACATGCGAGTGTTTTTCTGTTTGAGGTCATTTTCATTGAATCATGAAGAGTTTTTGTAACAAAATTGACCCCATGGCATATTTTGTGCTTGGGAAAGAAGGCTCCAATGTGGCATAGGATATATAGTGCATTTTGGAGAAATTGTAATAAAGGAGGGAGTTGAAAATTATGGGAAAATTTTGAGAGAAAGCTCATTTTCTGTGAAATCCACCAAAGAACCAAGTTAATGTCTCATGTGTTGGAAATTCATGTATGCAAGTTGGTTACAAGTGTATATCCATCACACACCTCTGAGATTGTTCATGTAACTCTCCCCTGCTGTTGAATCTAACAAGTTTTGAATTAAATCTATGTTTTCTTTGGGCAATATGATGTCTATTATCATTTTAAATGCCTACAAATAAATTTTGTTGTTCTTGTTACAATCTTGCATTGAAAGTCTTTAAAAGTCACATAGGATCTCCATTTCTGGTTGATAGTTTAGTGTCATTCGCAATCTCATATTTAGAAGAGCCTTCATCTGATAAGGAGATAAACACATTTAAAATCACTTTACCTTCCTTGACTGTAGAGATTTCTTGTAAGCCTTTGGGGGTACCTTAGGCGTGGTTTGATCATGGATTTTTGTATTTAAAGTTCTTTACTTCAAGATTTTTTGGTGAGTTCTCAAATATTGTGTGAAGATTGCAACTTGGGATTCAATTTGTGCCTCTTCTGGTTGAAAGAACATCCTCATTATTTTAGGCATTTCATCTGAGATTTGTTCAAGTATTGTAGCTGTTGCCAAAGATCTTATCCATCCCAGTTTGTCTTGTCAATCCCCCACTAAAAGAAATCATCTAACAACAAAGATCCTATCATGTACTATCCCTGATTTGCTTTTGTATACCTACAAAAGATCAAAATCCATTTACAAAAGTATGCATAACAGATCAAGATTTCCAATGTCTCTAGTAAGCTTTGCCTTGTTTTGAGAACATACACATGTTTTGAGAAGTGAAAACTTGTGAGAGTTCAGATCTGGGATGTTGATCATGTTTTCATCAAGTTCTCCATCATAAAATTCCAAGCAAAGAGAAGGACATATTCACCTCCTTCACCATTACAAGGTTACAAAATAGGTCCTCTTACCTTGGTTGTAAGGCACAACCTAAAACAACTAGGACAAGATCAAGTCCTATTGGAGTGCTATCCATTTCTCCACAAAACTGACTGCCAGCTAGACCATATACCCAGCTACCAACAAAATACAACATGGTTTGATTTTTCCTTAAGCTCCATGACATATCTATGGTGTTGCTCATATTGAAAAGGAGAACAAATTTGGATACCAACACCTCCATTATCCTGATGGATAAATCATCATCTTCTTCTATCTTTATTTCCATCTACATCACACACTTTTTCCTCACCTCTACCCAAGAAAGTGCAGCTGAAATTGAAAAATCCAATACCCTCCAAAGAAGTGGTTAGACCTACAACCCCTTCAGTTGTGAGTTCGTCTACTACACCTTTAAAAAAGAAGGTGAAACCTACGCATAAGAAAATACCACCCCCAAACAATTGGTCCAACTTATCCCTCCTCAAATTCCACCTCCTGTGGCACCACTCCCATCGTAAACACCCACCACTCAACTTAAACCCACACTCACTTCACACTGGGATCCATTGGTAGAGTCGTATGCCATTATTTTATCCAACCTTTTAAAAACCTCTATCATCACATTACCACCTATTAGACCTTATGACCCACTCAAACCCAAACTAAAAGGGTTTGACGAAACCAAAATCTACTCCTACCATCATTTTGCAAGGCATGATGTAGAGAACTATAAGGCTGTAAGAACCACTCTTCTCCAAGTGTGTCATCTTGAAGAAAATTCTGATGACCATGATCTTCTAGAAGAGGACCCTATTATTCCTTCAACAATCTCCCCACATCCTCTTCCATTACCTATTCAACGATCAGTATCTCCACCACACCCCTTTTATCCACCTGCAAAATTTGATATCAATATGATCTATATAAGAGAGATGGTTAAACATCTACCTAAATTTTAGTGTGCCCTACTCATTTCACAATTCTCTTATCCCACCCTAGCATTTTGTCCCTCATGCTGTTATATGTTTCATGGCACACTTTCTCCATCTACCTCTCTTCCTTAGATTAACATGATCCAGGTTGCTAATCGCACCCAAAAAGAAAAATAAAAGGTGAAATCAACCATCCCATAAACCAATCTTGTGCCCAACATACCATCTGCACCCACACCCAAAATCACCATTCGAAGTCCCATGTAACCTATTTCTTACGAGGTTGCCCACCATATAATGATAAAACAATTGCACCAATCTCCTATCAAATTTTATTTGTAAAACCTCATCCAAACCTCTGAGTCACATCGTCAAGCCCTCCTGGAGGTCCTCCAATCAATTTATGTTTTACCAAACTACCCAACACCTATGGCCTCCATTATTACCCCTCATCATGTGGCCTCCCTCACAAACTCACCCCTTCCTCTACACTACCACCTACTCACCAAGTAGTTGCTCTCAACTTTTCTAATGATGAGATTGTACCCCTCCAATCAGACGACCTCGATTGCACTCTTTTCATATTTTTCTATATCAATAATATACATATACGCTGCGTTATGATCCATGGTGGTTCCAAAATCAACATCATCTCCTCCTATGCGTATAAACAAATGCACATACCCTTGAATTATATGCATAATAACCCAGTTATGTTACGCTCATTCAATGATGATATGAATTCTACCTTTGGCACCATCATCCTCCACATTCATGTGGGTCCCTGTATTATCATGAAACTATTCTACGTCCTAGAGGGGGAGTTCCAGTAAAATATTTTCCTTGGCTGACCTTGGATTCGCATCATGGGTTGTGTTCCTTCAACTTTACATAGCTATCTAAAATTTGAACATGAAGGGCATAACTACACCATCCCAGCTGACTCATCACCATTCAAAACTTGTAACATGTTATACCAACCTAATGATGTCCCCATACCAATTAAGGCATCTACTTCTACTGCCAATTCTCCTTCACCCACAACCCCATCCACCGGTTTCACTGCCACCTCTCCCATACCTAACTATTCTATCCCCATTGTTGTCATAGCCTCTGAAAATAACCCATCTACTTCCCAACCAACCCATTCCCATTCTTTCTAAGCACCTAGTAATTCATCTATTCATGCTACCCACATATTAACCACCGATCCCTTAGAAGGTGCTTTTCAATGCCTCACTCTGGGGGAGTACCACTTATACAATGTCAATACATTCCTCACTCTGTAAGAGTATGGAAATATTTTCCAACATCCTTGCTGTGATCACCACATAGGAGAGATCTTCCCTTATGGGCCTCCCCACCTTCGTCCACCTATTCACCCGAACTGCCATCCAAAACATAACTATTTTCATTTGACCTCCAATCTCTCACCAACCGCCACTTCACCAACACTTTCCTTTGGCTTTGGTTTTTACGAACAAGGCCATCATATCTCGTGTACCACCCATAAACACAAGGACCGCAGTGGTATTGGATTTTTTGAACTATCTTCCAAGAAGGCCCGTATTTAACTCATTGAGGATAATGAGTCTTTTTCACTCCATTTACCAACTTCACCACTTTCAACCACGAATTTGATGGGTCCAGAATCCATTCCTCCTAACTTGTTTTTTCATAAACACCATTTCCTTGGGTCCTTTGACTTTTCAACACAATGGCGAGGATTCCTCTTGTCTCCCCTTCCTATATCCTGATGTGATCGATGATGATACACCTTATAATAACATCATTCAATGTTAGGATGATAAGTCCATCCTCACTTACATTGGTGCAGAGGACTCTTATATTCATCGGTCGTTGCCTTCTGAGACACAAACCATGTTGAATGAATTGACCATTGAAGTCAACATTAACACTTAGGATGACCTGCACATTCTAAAGATATGCCAATATTTAGATGCTACTGAACAGGAAGCCATTACTTCTTTCTTCAAGGATCATAGCCATGATTTTGCTTGGTCCTATACTAATATGCCTAGTATTGACCCCAACATTATGGTCCATAATACTGTAACCATTCTTGAAGCTAAACCCATAAAAAAGAAGCTGTAAAAAATGAACCCTTGCATTACTCTTCTTGTTAAAGAAGAAATTCAAAACCTTCTCTTAGTTTCCTTCATCCTACCCCTTGAATACCCCCAGCGGATTTCTAACATCGTCCCTATCACAAAAGCGATAGGGGGACTTTGCATTTACAAAAAAATTTGTGACCTCAACCTAGATTGCCCCAAAGATGATTTCCGTCTGCCAAGTATTGACCAACTAGTTGATCTCACTTTCAGCCATGAGATGTTATCACTCATGGACAGTTTCTTGGGTTATAACCAAATATTGCTTTCCCTGGAATATCAACACAAAACCACCTTCATCACCCCTTGGGGGACATTCTACTATCGAGTCATTCCTTTTGGCCTTAAAAATGTTGGTGCTACATATCAACGGGCCATGACTTATATCTTCCATGACATCATGTATCGTATATTAGAATATTACATAGGTGAACTTCTTGCCAAATCCAAACATCAGGCTGAACATCTCATAGTCCTAAAGGTTATATTTTACCGTCTCATCAAGTATTGTGTTTGTCTTTACCCTAAGAAGTGTGTCTTCAGTGTTCTATCGAGAAAGCTCTTTAGTTTCATCATTTCCTTGTGTGGCATAGAACTTGACCCTACTAAAGTGAAGGCTATTCTCTAAATGCCTCTGCCTACTAATCTCTGCTAACTTCAAAGTTTTTAAGGTAAGTTATAATCTATTCATTGGTTTATTTCACAACTTTCTGGCTGCTGCCAACCATTTCATTATCTCCTCAAAAAGGACGTCTCCTTAAAATGGGATGATGAATGCCATAAATCCTTTAACACCTTAAAAAAATACCTTCTCCAACCACTAGTTCTCATTCCTCTTAAGGATGACCAACCCTTTTACCTATACATTTATACTACTAATCATTCCTTGGGTGCCATGCTCATTCATTGCAATGAGAAACGCAGGGAGCAAGCAATTTATAACATAAGCGGTACCCTTTTGGACTATAAAACTAGATACACCCATGCTGAAAAACTTTTCTTAGCCTTAGTTTTTATCGCCACTAAGCTTCATCATTACCGACTCAACCAAAAAACCTTTTTCGTCACTAACACTGACCCACTGTGTTACATGTATGCCAAACCTTACCAACATCAATGTGTTGCATGTTGGATCATGCTTCTTGTATATGTCAACCTCGAATTCATTCATCAAAAATATATCAAAGGCCAAACCATCGCTGACCACCTTGCTAACTCACCCCTCTCTGGAAATCAACCCTTTAACATTGATTTTCCAGACAAATCCATTACTACTCTCTCTTTAGATGATACCGTTTACTAGATGACCTTATTCTTGATGGTTCAAAATGTCAGTGTGGGGGTGGCACAGGTATTATCCTCATCCCCCTTGATGGTGAACCTATGTCATTATATTTCAAACTAGATTTTGATTTCACTAACAACATCGTCAAATATGAAGCACTTGTATTAGGCCTCTAAGCCACCATCGCGTTAGATGTTAAATCAATTAATATATTTGATGAATCTCAACTAGTCATAAACCAAGTCAATGGTATATACCAATGTTGTAACAAAATACTTCAAAAGTATAAACACCATGTCGACATACTTTTGAATACCTTTAATTGTTATGAACTTCAAACCATTTGCAAATACCATGGCCTGTCTTGCTTCTCAGATACCTGTTTCATCCTCCGACTCGAAAATATTTATCACAGTAAAAAGGTTGCAATCATCTTCATATTTATTTTAAGATGTTAACCTCATTAGAGCCATTAATCCTGACCCATGTGATATTTGGTATAATAATTTTGTTGACTATCTTTCCCTTTCAATTATACCTCCCAACCTTACTCGTAATGGACAACGTGCCTTTCTTAAAAATGTCTCTCGCTATGTCATAATGGGTGGACTTATTTATAAACATGGATTTGACGGTATTCTCTTACGATGCCTTAGAAGCTTTGAAATTCCCTACACCATTAAAGATGTTGATGATAGAATTTTTGGAGGTCACTTTAGTGGCTTGGTCATCGCTAAATGCATCCTTCACCTAGGCTATTATTGGCCAAAACTAAACCGTGATTGTTGTGACTATGTCAAATGTTGTGTAAAATTCAAACAACATATTATTCTTCATCATACACCTAGTCATGCCTTATAAGTCACCTGAGACCTTTGGCCTTTCTCTCAATGGGGTTTGAATCTTGTTGGAGAGATCAATCCCCATTCTTCACAATGAAATCAATGGATCATCACCGCTACCAAATATTATACTAAATGGGTTGAATCCATACCTCTTATCTATACAAAATCCAAGAAAACATGTGAATTCATTAATCATCACATCATTTTTCGCTTTGGTGTTCCTCATTGTCTCATCATTGATAATGGAAAAAAATTCAAAAACAAAACCTTATGGAAACTATGTGATGCCTTTGGTGTTTAACTTAGTTTTTATTCACCTTACTACCCACAAGAAAATGGCCAAGAAGAATCAACAAATAAAACTCTGAAAAAAATTCTTATGAAAGTAGTTGACGATACTGGGAAGGAATTGTATACACACATGCCTTTCCCCTTATGGGCTTACTGTACTAGTATTCACACCTCAACTACTGCCACACCTTTCTCTCTGGTCTATGGTACTGAGGTTTTCTTTCCTCTCAAAGTACAAATTTCATCTCTTTGTATCTCACTCAAATACATGCTCAACAATGATGAATTTTTCTAGGACTGTTTGGCACAACTTCAGTTATTAGATGAACATCATTTTAATGCTCTTGACCATCTCCAAATCTACCAAAAGTTTCTCAAACATGCCTATGACAAATGTGTCCATGAATGAACCTTCCAAGTTGGTGATCTCATCCTGCAGGATAAGCAACATGTAACCAAAGAAGAGAAAAGTAAACGGGGAAAATTTTCTCCTAATTGGCTTGGACCTGTCGACACTAAAATTTTCCTCCATAATTTCTATTTCATTAATGTATGTATTAGGAATAGGATGTTGTTAAGTATAATTAGTAGTAGCGTCTGATAGAAGATAACAGCGCCATCAGTACGGTGTTGCCAATAATGTGGAGTACGATAACAGTCAAAGTACAATATGAATGTTGTAAAAAGTAAATATTTGTCATAAGTGGTCCGGTAATGTTAAAATGTCAAAGTTTGGGTAATTAGAGAAGTAGGGTCTACATGATTAGGAATTAGAAATATTATATTGGTAATAAGGACAAGGAGTGAGGTCATAAATATTTTGTGTATTTTATTTGTAAAAAGTCTAAAAATGTGGTACCCATGTAAAATGATAAGGTTTATCTTATCTTAAGAGATAAGCTTACATGTACAGATAAGAGTTAAGGTATGGAATATGATTCGTCAGAGTGGATTTATTATCCTATCTTAGAGATAGGATGGATAAGCCTGGAAGTTCTATAAATAGAGAGGCCACCCCCCTCATTTAGCATAGAAAGAAGTAGTGAGAAATATTGTAGGAAGTGTGTCAAGGAAGCCATCAGTTAAAGGTGTGTTGAAGAAGCCATCAAGAGGTGTAATTGTAAAGTTTGTCCCATAGTCTTGTTGAAGTACCTCATGGGTGAGATTGTAACAATTTCATGTTAATATTATAATTTACTTTGATATTTCAGATTTGTCATCATTCCGTCTTACCATAGTCGATGGTATTCTTGTGTTCGGTTGTTGTTTTGTTTCCAGATTACATCCACCAAACTAAAGGTTATGCATTAGTGAATAATCATAGCACGAGGAGTTCTCGGTGAAGAATTATCATAGTGCCGGATTGGTGATGACATTTTGGTTCCATTGCCGGGACCATTCCTCATTGGTGGATTTTCTGGAGAGATATTCCCACTTAGTCAAAAATCAATTAGAGGGTAACCTTGTTTTTAATGTGCATAGTAGTTACCATGGTAAAGTCATTTTTGCCATGAATAGTAGTTACCATGGTAAAGTCATTTTTGCTGGAATAGTATTTACCGCAGTAAAGTCACTTTTTACCGTGAATAGTATTTACCGCAGTAACTTCACTTTTTACCGTGAATAGTGTTTACCACAGTAAAGTCAGTTTTTACCGCAGTAAGTCAAGTTTTACCATAGTTTACCGTGGTCATTTCTATTTTACTGTAGAAAGGTGTAAAGTCACTTTCTAATATAGTGATTCCAATTATTTGTACGCATAAGTCTTGTTGATTGTACTTGTGAGTTGGTATTTCATGGTGGTTACTTTTGAAAATGGGAAAGATTCCTGTTTTTTCAGCTCAATCTAATGAAGATGCTTCTTCTTTCATTCAAGAGTTTAAGCGATCTTGTATTTGTAATGGCCTTATAAGAAGGGAACAATGGACTGAATTTTTTCCTACCTTTTTGGATGGTTCAACACTTAGGTGGTTTGAAACACTAGGTGATAATGTGAAAAATTCATGGGATTTATTAACTGAAAGTTTTCTTGAAGAATTTGGTGAACAACAGAAATATGCAGATCTCATGATCGAGATCACAAAGCTATCCCAAGGAGAGAAGGAGAAGATAAGGGATTATCATGCTCGTGTTCTAGAGCTAAGGAGGAAGCTCGATGCCCAGATCCGGAAGGAAGGACTAGCGGATGGGTTGATGAATGGCGTGGATAATATCCTCTGTAAGCACTTCATTCTTGGGATGAAGCCAGACATCAGACAACGAGTGAATTATGACTGCCTAGCTACCATTGAACAAGCAAAGGAGATTGCAAGAAGGCAAGAAGAAAGCATGGAAGAGGAGCCCAAAGAAATTGTTGCTAAAGTAGAGCCTACACCAGCACCTTTGGTCTAGAATCCACAACCACTCCCGGTGAGCACAAATATTTCTCCTAGTACATCTACTGAGTATGAAGATCTGCTCAAAAATATGGGTCAGTTAACTATTAATCTTCTTCAAGGAAAGGAATTTAGTTCTCAGGGAGGAGATAGAGGTCCAAAAAGAAATATTTCTGAAGTTGTTTGTTATGGTTGTTATAAAAAGGGTCATTATAAGTATAATTGTCCAGATAGAGCTTCTACATCTGGTAAAGGAGATAATGATAAAGGAAAAGCACCTATGAATTCTTTTGAGGTAGTAGATAAGAGCAGAAATAATGAAGTAGATGTGTTTGTAACAAAAAGAAAGAAAGAAAAAGATAATCAAGATGGAAATGATCCTAAGAAGATGAAAGAAGAAACTAGTAAGAAACATAGGAGAAGAAAGTTGGGTGTGCAGGATTTTTTGATTTCATAGGGGCAAGGACCATACTCCATCTTGGAAGATCTATCCAAAAGGCCTGCAAATATTACATATGGTCAACTCTTGGCTATGTCTTCTGAGAAGAGGCGGGAGTTGCGAGGTGGACTCAATGCTCGAAGAAGGAAGGAGGTTGAGGTCCCTGTTTTGGAGGCAGAGGTAGATCCCTATGCTCCACAAGCTGAGGTATTATGTAATGGTATTTCAATTCATGATGTCTTAGTTGATGGAGGTGCTGCAGTTAATGTAATGACTGAGTCTGTAATGAATATGTTGGGTTTAAAAATTGATCGCCCTTCAACACTTATGTTAAGGTCATTAAATAAGGGAAAAACTAAACCAGAAGGTGTAGTTTCAAATGTGGCAATATCTGTTATGGGTGTTGTATGTGTGGTATACTTTCAGGTGATGAAAAATGGTACTGTTGTGTACCCAATGCTACTGGGAAGACCATGGCTAAGGAGATTTCATGCAAGAAACTATTGGAATGAAGGTTTCATGACACTTGGACATGGTAGAGAGAGGGTGAAGATAAACGTGATCCCTCGACATCATAAAGCAGAACCTGTGGATTCAAGTGATGAAACTGATGATTGGACATCCTCTAATTACTCTAGTACCAGTGAAGTGGACACTGAAGATGAAGGAAGCGAGGTGGATGTTTCAGTCATGGATATCCTTCCAGTCACACCAACTCATGACCCCATAAAATTATCTGAAGAAGAAGTTGATGATCATCTCCAAAAAATAAAGATTGGTGATGCTGTGATGGAGAGTGAGAAGGAATCCTACCTCCAGCTCTTTCAAAGGTACATACACCTATTCACTTTTGATTACAAGGAACTCCGTCAAGTAAGTTGGGTAGAACATTCTATTGAGCTGGTAGATGGTGCTAAGCCCATAAAGCAAATGCCATATAGAATGAATCCTAATTTTTCCAAGACTGTAAAAGAAGAAATAGATAATTTGCTTGATGCAGGATTCATATTTACTGTGGAGAATTCAGAATGGGTTTCTCCCATTGTGATCTCAATAAAAAAGAATGGGAAGCTACGCATTTGTGTTGATTACAGGAAGATCAATAAGGAAACAAAGAAGGATCATTACCCTCTTCCATTTTCAGATCAGATCTTGGACGAAGTAGCTGGCCAGGAGTGCTATAGTTTTGCTGATGGATATAGTGGCTACAACCAAGTTCGTATAGCAGAGAAAGATCAGCTGAAGACCACGTTCACCACTCCTTGGGGAACGTTTGCCTATAGAGTTATGCCTTTTGGATTGTGTAATGCTCCAGCAACATTCCAACGTTTGATGAATAGGGTGTTCGAACCCTACATTGGGACCTTCATCAGAGTATTTCTGGATGATTTTTGCATCTATGGGAGCAAGTTGGACCACCTGCACCAAATGGAGACAGCATTTCAAAGGTTAGATGAAGCACAAGCCTCACTAAACCCTACAAAGTGTGTCTTTGGATGTTCTAAAGGCATTTTGTTAGGGCATGTTGTACCAGAGATGGTATTGGTATTGATCCTGATAAAGTTTCAAAAATCAAAGATTTACCATTTCCTCTTAATAGAAGTAAGTTGAGATCATTTTTAGGCCATGTGGGTTACTATAGAAGGTTCATCAAGAATTTCTCAAAGATTACACAGCCACTAACCCAGTTCTTGAAGAAGGATGTTACTTATGAACCAGGAAATAAGGCACATGAAGCTTTTGGACAACTGAAGGAAGCCCTGGTGTCTTCACCTGTTTTGAAGAATCCATATTGGAGCAAGCCATTCATTGTGTACACTGATGCCTCAGATACAACACTAGGAAGTACTTTGAGCCAAAAGGATGAAAATGGGAATGAACATCCAATTTACTTTGGGAGCAGACAAATGAGCAGTGCTGAGGTAAATTATACTGTAACTGAAAAAGAGGCTCTGGGTATCATTTTTGCTGTAAAGAAGTTTAGAAATTACTTGCTAGGGAAAAAAATTCTAGTTGTAACAGATCATCAGGCTCTAAAATATATTGTAAATAAGCCTAACCCATCAGGGAGGATAGCAAGATGGATAATTTTTCTACAAGAATTTGAATTTGATATTAGAGATAGGCCAGGAAAGAAGCATGTCAATGCAGATGCACTCTCTCGAGCCTATGATGGTTTAGGATCATCTTGTGATGATGATGATTTCCCCGATGCAACCTTGTTATCCCTTGACACAATCCCTAGTGAATACATAGATATTTGGAATTATCTGAATGAATTCAAGTTTCTTGATGGTGCCAATGCAAATACTAAGAGAAAGATTACTCAAGCCAGTCGTCCATATTCTATTCTGCATGGAGTATTATTTCGAATAGGACCTGATGGACAGTACAAGAGGGCAGTTGGACGTGATAAAGGAAAGGAGCTGCTAGAAGAATTCCACAATGGTACATGTGGAGGGCACTTCTCTGGACAACTTACAGCAAGAAGGATCTTGGATGCAGGTTATCACTGGCCCACTCTTTTTAAAGATTGTTATAATTATTGTAAGACATGTGATATTTGTCAAACACATGGTAACCGTAAGACTTCATCAGCTCCATTATGTCCTATTATTCCACTTGGTCCCTTTGAAAAGTGGGGAATAGACATTGTAGGTCCACTTCCAACTACATCATGCCAAAATAAGTATATTGTAGTTGCCACAGATTATTTAACCAAGTGGGTTGAAGCTAGGCCATTGAAAACAACTTCCATGGATGAAGTCGAAAGGTTCATGTATGAACGCATTGTCACCAGATTTGGTTGCCCATTAGAAATTATAACAGATCAAGGAATCCACTTCATTAATGAGGTGGTAGAAGCCCTAGTCAATAAGTTTTCTATTAAGCATAGGAAGGCAACAAAATACAAGCCAAGCACAAATGGACAGGTTGAACGAACAAATTTTGTGTTGTGTCAAATTCTAGCAAAAGATGTAGCCTTGCAGGTACATAAATGGGATAAAAGGATTCATGCAGCATTGTGGGCATATAGGGCAACATCAAAGTCAGCAACAGGATACTCCCTATTTCAGTTGGCCTATGGCATTGATCCAGTTCTTCCTATTGAATTTGATATTCCCACTGTGAGAGTTATGAGAAATGAAAGGATGGATGAAAGTGATTCAGTAAAAGAAAGGTTGGTACATCTTCATTTTCTGGAGGAAATAAGAGAAATAACAAAGGATACAAGCCATAAGAATAAAATGAAGCAGAAGGAATAATTTGATCAAAAGATCCGGTGGTCTCCATTTCATGTGAATGACTTGGTTCTAGTATATGATTCCAGATACAAAAAAAGAAGACAGAAAATTTCTTCCAAAATGGATGGGGCCCTACAAAATAGCAGCTGTGCATGAAAATGGTACATACTGACTGGAGGAATTGGATGGCACTCCCATTACGAAATGGGTCAACCACGACAAGTTGAAGATTTTCCAAGCACCGGAATAGTCTACTCCGAGGACGGAGTAGAAGCTAGGAAGGGGGAAGATGTCGAAACTAAAATTTTCCTCCATAATTTCTATTTCATTAATGTATGTATTAGGAATAGGATGTTGTTAAGTATAATTAGTAGTAGCGTCTGATAGAAGATAACGGTGCCATCAGTACGGTGTCGCCAATAATGTGGAGTACGGTAACGGTCAAAGTACAATAGGAATGTTGTAAAAAGTAAATATTTTTTGTAAGTGGTCCGGTAATGCTAAAATGTCAAAGTTTGGGTAATTAAAGAAGTAGGGTCTACATGATTAGGAATTAGAAATATTATATTGGTAATAAGGACAAGGAGTGAGGTCATAAATATTTTGTGTATTTTATTTGTAAAAAGTCTAAAAATGTGGAACCCATGTAAAATGATAAGGTTTATCTTATCTTAAGAGATAAGCTTACATGTACAAATAAGATTTAAGGTATGGAATATGATTCGTCAGAGTGGATTTCTTATCATATCTTAGAGATAGGATGGATAAGCCTAGAAGTTCTATAAATAGAGAGGCCACCCCCCTCATTTAGCATAGAAAGAAGTAGTGAGAAATATTTTAGGAAGTGTGCCAAGGAAGCCATCAGTTAAAGGTGTGTTGAAGAAGCCATCAAGAGGTGTAATTGTAAAGTTTCTCCCATAGTCTTGTTGAAGTACCTCATGGGTGAGATTGTAACAATTTCATGTTAATATTATAATTTACTTTGATATTTCAGATTTTTCATCATTCCGTCTTACCATAGTCGATGGTATTCTTGTGTTCGGTTGTTGTTTTGTTTCCATATTACATCCACCAAACTAAAGGTTGTGCATTAGTGAATAATCATAGCACGAGGAGTTCCCGCTGAAGAATTATCATAGTGCCGGATTGGTGATGACAGACCCTATATTGTTACTCATACATATGGATCAGGTGTTTATTGTTTTTCTTCACTCGAATGTAAACCCAAACCTGAGCCCCTCAATGCCTTGCATACTCAACCATTCTATTGTTGAATTCGATTCCTATATCACCTTTTTCCTATTTCACTCATACCTTGAGCGCCATTCACCTTGTTTATTTCCAATTCTTGGGATCAACGAATAAAAAAGAGTCATGTGATTACCCGTCACCTTCTAGCCTCATCTTCAATATGAGTACCACAACTCTACTCATGGCATGATTCTTATGGATACTTTTCATATTTTTCAAAGATAGAATCCCATGGTCTTTCATCACTTAAAACCTCCCCAATTTTTCCTTCTAAATGAGAATCTAATTTCCTCTATAGTCTTGTCCATGACTTAAAAGTCCCAAAACAAAACAATTTCAAACGCAAAATGGGATTCAAATATTTGAGTCAAAATTCAAAAAAAAATATGACTCCCTCAAAAATTACATCTCTTCTCTCTATCTCGCCGCTATAAATAGACTTCTCCCTCAAAGGACAACTATACAAAGCTAGCCATATTGTACATAGTCTATCACAAAATAAGACTATTCTTGCAAAAACATAATAAAATATTCAGAAGCTTCCTGAATTGATAATCTTAACGAAGACATAGAGGAGATAATATTCTCATCCCACATAGACTTCCCGCATCGATCAGTCTATAAAAAAAAGTGAAAAGAAGAAAAAAAGAACTTTTTTGTCATGGATTTATCTATCTTGATCTCGGGTCTCTTGCCAAGTAGGCATGCTATTTTGCACCAAGTTATGCTAAACTAATATCTTTCACCTCATCACCTTTTTCAACCTAATTTCCTACCGCCTCAAGGGACTTGCCACGAATTTGACATTTCATGATCATGTGACTTTCGTCGCCCCTAGAATAATCGATCATGCCACACCTTTAAGGCCTTACGTTCATAATCCTATCTATGGTATGGTAGACTCATTATGGTTCTTATCAATTAGGTGGCTCTTTTTCCCCCCTTACTATTCACCTTTTTCATTAATTGTTCATTATCCTATACATGAATAGATCATCAACACCTACATTTTTGGATTTCCTCTTTTACTAAAATCCACCTAAAACTCAACCATGCCTAAAATGACCTAAAATAAACTGTCCCTATGACCTAGAATCAATCATGCTTAAAACCTACCAACCCATTCCTCTACCTTGTCATATTCTTCCCTGGTTTATGGGAGAACTACATCAGTCTAAGGCCCCTTTTCATTGGGGTTATGTAGGCAGCACTCTGAGGGCTTGGGGCCCTTGGAGGTTAGCTCAGCCACTCTTTTCCATAACCCATTTTCCCACATGTTTCTAATAACATTCAACCTTAGTTAGTTTTCATTTTTCATAAAATTTGGAAATTTATCATTCATACATATCTACCATTTTTATCACAACATCAAAACATTCAATCATTCATTTCACATTTCCACAATATCAAAATATTTGAAAATTTAAATCACATACATACATATAAATCATCATCTATTACCCATGTTACGAATAGCTCAGAAATTAAATCAAAACCATAAAACCATAACTCCACCATGCCTAAACTAACCTAACTCAACCATGCCTAAACAAACCATAACTCCACCATGCCTAAACTGACCTAACTCCACCATGCCTAAACTGGCCTAACTCAACCATGCCTAAACTGACCTAATTCAACCATGCCTACATGAAATCGATTCCACCATGTCTAATTTTCCTAGTTTCCATCCATACACAAATCAAAATGGAAATGTAAAAACACAAGTAAAACATCCATCCCATCAATGTCATCATCTATATAATTGAGAAAGTCTATGTATACATACATATGTAAACATATAAAAAATAAATACAAGTGTCTCTCTGATATAGCCTCACTATCTTTGGTACGTGGGATGGTATAATATTCAAAATCACAAAAAATCCCATGTACATCCTCACTATCTTTGGCACGTAGGCCATTATATACCAAAAATTGAAACATAGGGCATATACAGTGACTAATCGTCACCCACCTCCTATCCATCCTAGTCTCATCTATCTCCTCCTCTCTACCTATTTGGCACCCTATTAGCATCTCTCCACCTTTCATGGGTTGCAATCTAGTCTCTTCCTGGCTTGCAAATGGGTTTGGCCTCCGTGAACTTGTGGCCTCACTCTATCCCCGTCTCTAGGCATGCCAGACCCCTGTACTCTCTATGCTATGAGTGTGGGACCTAGTCCTCTCACTCGATGCCTATTTTTCCTTGTACTCTATTGAGGAGGGGTCATATATCCATGCAACCATCAAGTGATCTTGGTAATACTTGGCCTCATTCAGGGTGTCCCTGAATCTCATCATCGACACTATCTGCAGTGGTGCCATTGGTCTCATCACCACCTGTGATCTCTTCCCTATTAGGGCTATTCTCCAACCCTATACCTATATACCCTACCCTCCTCTCTATACCATGGGACCCTGTCCCACTGCTACCTACACTATGGGACCCTGTCTGTGAGCATGCAATGTTGATTGCGTTGTAACCTGGGCCTGTAAGACCATAACATGAGCTTGTGCAGTGGCCAACTGGTATTGCAAACCTACTATTTGTACCTATAGGATAGCTACCTATCCCCCATATCCATCCCCACCATGTGTGGGCACATGTCCCTATACAACCTGGACCTGTAGGGCCACCACTTACACTTATAAAATGACAACCTATGCCTGTGACCTAGTAAGTTTCCCCTGTATAACTATAATCTATACCTGTAGGGAAGCCACCTCACCCTACAAGATATCCCACTGTACTATGAGGGTGGCTAAGTCTGGCTTCCTTGGCCTTGGTGGTACCGCCCATATTTGTGATGCCCACCACTACCTGTATCTATCTGTAACCCCAACGTCATCAATCCAATTGTCCACCACATGTTCCTCCTACCCTGTCGGAACTGTTGGTCGTGGTGGAGACATAGGTCTCTCCATGTCATTTCTCCTATACTATGGGAATGGTGGAGGTACGTCTTGTGGCATCCCAAACTATCATCTAACCATGTCCACATGTATCATCTCGTGCTCTACGGCATGATGCCCTTATATCCACCTAAGTAGTTATAACTCCTCTAGCTCTTGCCATATGCCTATATGATGGAAAAGAAACACATGGCCTCCAAATAATATCAACCCTAGATAACCCCTCCAGAACTCACCTGTAATGTGCAACATCATGCATAACCCTCATCACCCTACATTGTCCTCTAATAGATACCCAACTCGAACCAAACTAACCTCGAACCAATCAGGTCAGGGAAAACCAACTGGACATACACATATAATGTGCTCATATGCCCAATAATGAAGAAGGAAGATAAAGCACAAATTGAACCTCCGCAGCCTCCCATAAGCCCACATCTCTTTATAAAAATGCACCAAGAATGTCAATGCCCAGGAAAAATGGACCCACTCATCCATTATGTCCTGGAGAACCCCCATCAATTCTCATGGTAATCTCCCACCCTCCTCATTTGGCAAGGTAAAACAACATATTTCCTCCATCATCTGAATAACCAACCTCTTCTTCTAAGGTTGGGATGTATACATGTCTCCATAGCTAAGGCTTGTGCTATGGTATCTCAACCTGGCCATCACCTCTCCAAAAATGGCCACTATCAACTCCTCTGATTCCTCTAAAGAAATATAATAAACCTGCTCCCCCACTATTGGTAGTCGTAAGATCCTATATACATCCTCCAGGGTGATAGTGATGTCACCTATCGGTAGGTGGAATGTATTGGTTGTTGAATGAAATCTATCGATGAGTGTGACCATCAGACTCAGATCTCGAGCTATACGCTAATAGCATGGATCCTAATCAAACCAACATCTATCATGCAACTCCACTCCTCTGTAGTCACACTCGATCATATCACTATTAACAATAGTGGTACTCTATCCCGCATTCATAGCTAGTCCCTAGCCTGCATCCAACAAACCACAACATTACTACAACATGACAGCCTTTACTTACCTATTAACCCCCTAACCATACCCAATCATATCGTTTCTACTCACCTCATTTACCTAATCCACCTACAAACATACTGCCCCTTATCATCATTACCTGCTAACTCGGTTCATCTTACCTACTACCTACCTCACACCACCAAAATAACATTTTACCCTTTCCCCTCTATGTAACTCTTCACCTACCCTTCTCCGATGTATTTTACTCTCCTACCTATCCCTTCTCTCACCTATTTACCCTTAAGTGTGACTGGCGCTGGTCACCTTGAATTGTCATTAGTCCCCCTGACTAGTGTCAGTCACCAAAATCATGAACGACACGGGCCAAATCTGACTGACATCAACCACCCCTTGACAGTCATCATTCAGTGTCGAGACACCAAATCCAGAAAACCTATTCCCCATTCTCAACAAATTTACACAACCAACCTAAACACCTACTCTAGCCTACCCAAACCTAACCAAACTTCCTTACCAAACCTATTTAAGCTACATTGGACCTCCCCCCTCCTTTCATGCATTTTACCTACAAAATTTCAAATACATCTCCCACCCCAAAAAAATTTCACTCAATCCGATTTCTACACATTATTTTCAATTAAAAGACAAAAATGTATTGATTCCTACCTCATCTCAATATCATTTGCATTGTGGTATGTTTTTCCACTGTGCCGGTGGTCCACCTAACCCCTCTCCTACCTCTTTTATGCCCAAATCCACTCCTCACCTCACAACCAATCCAATCACTCGAGCTGATCTCATATCCCGATCAACCAAATGTCAATCACCCACTACAAGGCTTGCCAACTCAGCTCTCCATCTCGTCCTGTCATTTTCTAAGCTCTCCCATGCTCCTCTGTCATTTTCTACAAATGGAAAATGATTAATGATTCCATAAAAAGTGGAATTTTCATTTTTATCCCCAAATCAACCTGACCGATGTCGGTCATGTTGTACCCTACTAAATCAGCATTAGTTACCTTATAACTGACATTTTTCATCTGTCATTACCATTTCAACCCCATTTTACCTATCTTGACCTAAAATCATCATTACCGAATACCCTTGGACCTTACCCACACTTATCGCCACCTACCCACAAACCCAGACTCCCCATACAATTCCTTAATTGTGTCTAGGGACTTGTTATTTTACCTACACCTTATCCTTACCCGTGCCTTGCCTATATACCTCGAACTGAACCCCATTTTTTGACTTGTTGAAACTTGTGTACTCACTATACCTTGTGGTTCCATTACCTACATTTTTTTCCTACTGACCTTACCATGCCTATTATTGTGCCGTTTATCTTGACCCAACCTTTGGTGTACTAGAACATACCTAAATGTTCCTTCACCTGACCTAAGTTTTGTTTCCAGACCATATCCTATACCTTGGATACCTGAATCACTTCAACTTTGTATGGATAAACCTATTGACCTTGGACGTGGTATATTTTTCATGATATTTAACCCGGTACCGTGTCATAGTCTATACATGTGTGTGTGTGTGTGTGTTCAATTTCCATTACCCATTACCTAAATTACCCTTTCCCACCACCTGTTACCCAATTTGACATTTACCCTTTACCCACTATGCCAATATCCCCACCCATCTCCCCACCTTATTTTTATCACTTCCATATTTATCAAACCACTTACCAATTTCGTCTTACATCTCATCAGTTCCTAGTTTGAGGGGGGATCACTTCTACCCACACTTAGGGCATTCTCACATTTAACCCCATTTGGGGCAACCACTTCCTATTTTTTTTAGTGTCGCTTATCAATACAAGCTACTAGACAAAAAGGGGCAAATGTAGACACAAATTTAGGGTCACACTCCCCTTTACCACACATGTATATTAATTTAATTACTTATAATTAAATTAATGCCCATCTTCACATTATTTATTAATTTAATTACCTTAATTAAATTAATTTACACCTCACCTCGCCACATCACCTAGAAACCTCATCATAGACCTATTCCTAGCATGTTTCCTTTTAACTAAGAATCAGTTCTAGTTACCTTAACTAACTGAGACTTAGTTTAACCCTAAAATCACATGCCTATTTTCCATCTAACAACATGCCCACTTATCTAAGTGGAAAACACCATATTAGATTCGCACCAATGGGAAGAACTGACCAAAAATATAGTCAGGATTTGCTATTTTGGCAACCTGGGATTTCTCACCTTAAATGACGCCGGTTAACCCTAAATTGATGTCGGTTATCCTAACCGTCACCAGTTACCATATATTCATTTTGGTAACCTTTGTTCATGGGTTGATCATTTTTCAAGTTTAAAAAGAGAGAGATCTACATGCAATCATAAACCATGGCCCTCTTGCACATCCAGACATCCTAAACTAGCACCAAGATTGATCTGTAGGTTGGGCATTCACGGCAACGTTCTAGGAAACACTGCCATAACACTGAGTAACAATTTCACAAATCAATCATTGATTATCATCAACCTACCAGGGTTACAAATACAAGTAAGTGAGTTCTGATTTATATCATTCCACACTTATTTATATTAGTTTTCTTTATCTTTGTTTATTACATTCTAGTTTGTTTTACATCCCACCATCCTCACCTTCCTGTCAATCTATCCACCTAATCACCCACAACCTTCTAGCTCTCCATACCATACTCCAGACATCTCTGAGCATTCTGAACATTATTACTAGCCTAACCATTATCCTTCCATTCTCTGGGTAATCACAAAGAAGCTCCAAAAACCAAGTTTATTGAGTTTCTACCATCCCGCCTCTACCAACGTCAGCCACCTTAACTGTCGTTTGTTCCCTCTAAACCTTCATTGGTCATATCCACATCGACGACAGTCTTTGTAAATGGTAATATTTCCTATAACAGTGACCTAATAACCTTCACAAAAACAAACCAAATCACCCAAAACCTAACCCTGACCTGTTCTAACCAATTTGGCTACCTACCTAACCTAAAACACAAACATAACCTCAATCAGATCTGATATTACATTACAACATTCGACTTAATCTAATATATTGTTAATAACTTGAGATTCTGAAATCAACTTGTTAGCAATAGGACCTATATTTCTCACATTTCCATTTATTTATTTGATGAATAGTGGATTGACAACCATGTAGGACATATCACTTCCTGGATCTAACATATGCTAGGCAGTCCACTGACATATATTGTTTGATATTCCTCTTGTGATCTTGTTTTGTATTTTAGGTAGTTCCTCCTAGCCAAAAGGAATCTCTCGCAATCAACATTGGATCAAGAAGTCAAAATGTGTGCACAATCTTCAACCGAAATCACAATAGGTATTCCTCCTTGGCCTATCAACCTCTATCTGTTTCATTAAATTTTAAATAATCCATTGAAACAAGATGTATGCTCTTCAATTCATGGTACCCCCAGGATACAAATCTTGAAACTTGTGCAATAGCTCAATTATATTTATAACCTTAAGTTCAGACCAATAATCACAAATAATCACCTCTTTTGGCACATCCTCAATTCTAATGTTCAGTTTTTTTGTCTTCAATGGCACATGGTATGTGCGTGCCTACTCATCTGTGAAATCCAACATCTCGCATGCACCTTCTGCATGCTTAGTATCTAGATCCTCAACTTCTTTATCATCTATGAGGTAGATAAGGTTTCCTTTTTCTTTTTCTCTCCAAGCACACCCCAATAATGTATCTTTTGTTTCTACTAAGTCCTTTCATACTTTAGTATCAACATCATTAAACAACTGAATCATAAGTTCCTTAGCCTTCACGCTACCCCCTAACGTGATGTGCCTCATTATATCTAAAGCTTCATGAACTAGTGGCTTAGTAGAAAAATGATGAAAATTATTAGAAATACATTCAGTTAGGTCACACCAACTTCTTGTCTCCTGATTCAACTTAGCATATAAATACGAGCCACGTGTGCATCTACAAAAAGTAGATTAAAAATTATGTACCCATAAAAATGGTGGAAAAGCATCTTTCCCTTTCATTCAATTCCTATCGCAATTGTGAACATGTACCATGGGATACTTTTTCCCATCATAATCATGTACCAATGAAGGGAGATTTCTCCTAACAGACCTTGTCAAGAATGCCACTTTGATCTCATGCCAACCAAGTAAGTTGTCTATGTGCATAGCCCACTAGCATGTTGTTGTCCCATAAAATGTGTATACCATCATATTTTTCCTATCCCCCTCATTGTTCCATTGTTATTCCATCATGGTCAAGAATTATTCGAGCTTTTACTCCCCTGTATACTTCAGCAAACTAACTCTACCCAACTACCTAAAAAGTCGCATCTTAATCATCCTCATCACTCTACCCTAGACCTCATGACCAAACATTTTGTAAGTGTCATGATCCCAATTGTCACAAGCCATACTAGTAGTATCACTGATGGACTATACATCTTCCCAATGAAGCATGCCCTCCTTTGATGACACCACATTCTCCAAGTCGCACATATATTTGATTGAATATTTTTCATTGATGGGATTTATAAAAGGCATAATCTTTGAATCACCTAGTAGTATCACAACATGCTCATCCTTGTTCTCAAAACTCACATACATTTTTTTTAAGTGAAAGTCCGTGTTATTAACATAACACCAAGGATGACCTAAGAGCATAGGGAACTTATCTGCTTCAGCCAGTTCCGAAACCTCAAAATCACCCATGAACTTGGATCTCTGAATAGTGATAGAAGCATCCTTTACTACCCCAATGGGAATATCCCTTGTCTTGTTAGCCATATACAACACATTTGAAGATGATTGTAATGAAAAACTTCCCATTTGTTCCAATCATCAAGGGTGAGAATATTTACATCCGTGCATGTATCAATGAGGATATTACTTACTAGTCATCCATTAATCACTACATCTAGTGTGATTTTTTTTGTTATATTCATGATATTGTGGGGGAAATTTAGCATGGAGGATCTAGCGATCTCTTTCTACTCCTACGCGTGGAATATTATTATGCAACCATTCTCCCAATAATAGTATGATGTTCTCTTACTTGAGCATTTTACACAACTCTCTAAGATCATCAAAATCCTTTAGTGGTAATTCAATATTCCTAATGCGTTCCCTCTCATGCACTTGCTCCTTCAAACACTATATTTCCCCTTGTAACTCCCTAATAAAACCAATAGTCTCTTGATAAACTTCCTTTTATTGGGTTGCATCTAGATACTTAAAATGTATAACTTATTCTCTTATGATGAGCGATCTTGCCTTCCCTTACTCACGCACGCACGGGTATTTCCTCTGCACGTGTGGTGACTAATAAAGGTTGAGGTTTAGGTAAAAAAAATTTATTAGGTGTTTAGTAGACTTTCTTAGCACATTCCACCTTAATCATAGTTGCATCGTTATCCTTATTATTATTCTTACATGTGGGCATGCAAGTCATGATAATCTTTAACCTTATACGCCTTGTCATAATACATGTAAACTTTATTCTTCAGACACTCCTGCTGATAATGATCAGGTGACCCACATGTTTTTTCGCCTAACCATATTTACTAGATACACCCAGTATTGTTTGGCTATCGTCAATTTCTCATTGAGAGCATCAAGTTGGTTGATAATCTATGGTGATAAAGAGGTTGATCTAAAAACTAAAGCCCACAGACCCAAGTCTATGTATGTTTGGTATCGATCAATACTTGATGGGTTAATAACTGGTTCAAAAGCCTTATACAAGGTTCAAATGGAACTAAAATGGTCATATGGGACACCAAATAGTGACCAAGGTAAAAGGAATCGGGAAATTGGCCTAAAATGTGGGCTAAGGAGCAAGGATAAGTAGTATAAGCTGCTAAGGAATGGGGTGTCTCGATCTTTTTAACCTTTAAGCTATTTTGAATTCCTAACTTCAAAAAAGCAATGTAAATTAGTTTAAATTAAGAAAAAGACAATCAAATAAATTGGTTTAAATTAAGCAAAAGACAATCAAATTACATTTTAATTTAATTAAACTACGTTCACTAATACTTAAATAAAGTGAAATACATTAACTACACTATTTTTTAATTATTATTTATTAGGCTTATCAAAATAAAATAAAATAATTAAACAACCTAATTTCTTAATTTTTTTATTTTGTATTTTATAAGATTAAATAAAAATAAATAAATAAAACAAGCTAAGTCTTTGAAGAATTTTTGTATTTTTCCAAATTTAAATAAAATAACTAAAGAAGCAGTGCTACATATACACACACAAGGAAATAATCAAATAGAAGAAATTACTTATAAATAAATGAACTAAAATAGAGAATTACCAGATGTAGCTATTCTTCGCTTACAAGATTGTATAACAAAATCTATTATAAACATAGAATGTACTTGGAAGTTATTAATCTAGGAAAAGTGAATTTCTTCTAATAAGAATTCTACCTCAGGCTCTCTAGAAAGGGAAAAAATATTCTTGAAATCAATTTCTTCTTTTTCGTAAAACATTCCTTGATAGAGTGAATTTGAAACACATGGGATAATAAAAATGAAGAAATAAAAAGAATATAGTTTGCACTTTTCCCGTGCAAATCCACAGGGATAAACAGGGAAGATGATAACAACAGAAGATTTATGCAAGCAATGTTTTAATTAAAATACAGAACAAGTAATGAATCGAGGATGTGATAGGATCTTCTACTTCGATTAATATAAACAAATGTTTTTCTTATAATTACAATAAAGAAAGAAATGTACAAAATATTTTAAAATAATTCATGTACACCTCCAACCTAGTTATTATTGTTATGTGATAGCTTCCCAGATGTATTTTGCATTTTTTGTCTCCTAAGCTTTGTTTCCTTTTATAGATTTGATGTCCAATTGATCCTAGGATGTGCAGATGTTGGCTAGTAGAAAAGAAAAGAAATAACTTGTTTGTGGCCAGCTTGGTTGCAAGAAATGGTTGAGATCATATAACAGGAAAGAACATAGTGAATAATTGGTTGTCTGTATGGTCCCTCTAAATTTAAGTAGCATAACACTTCACCTAAAATGTAAGATATCCAACCCATCACACAAGTAAAAAATTGGCTTTTATAAAATCTTGGTAAAGAAGAAGTCCAACAAGTGTCGATCAAGAAGTGAAAAATCACCCAAATCATGGGCATTCGACTTTCTAAACTTATCAAATTAAGAATACAAATTCAATACAATTCTAATAAGCCCCAAAAAAGAAAAATTGATTGAGTAACAAGGGAGAAAATCATGACCGAAATCCAAATATGCGTTGAAAAATGCATGGTCTAACTCTTGATTTTAAGGCAATAAGACTACCATTGTTGACAGAGGGGCACTTCCATGACCTCCAATTTTTCAACAATAGTGGTTGCATAACATACATGACGATTGCACAACTGCTGATGGGTTTTTGTAACTTCCAATCATTTAATAAAAATTTTCAAACATTTATGTCATTATAAACCAGGGTTGTGTTCAAGGTTGTATGCAGAGAAGTGATATTCAACTCAGTACTATGGTGGTTCTCTTTTTTGGGGGGGTTTTGTTTAGTATTGGTTTCTTGTTCTATACTAATCATCTATCGAAAGTAAATACAATTCTAAGCTACTGAAATGGAAAATAGGATATAGAAAGTGTGTCTAATCTACGAAAACAAAATTTCTAGAACAAAATTATTTCAAAAGGAAATTCTTGATTAATTGAAATACTTTATCAAAGGAAATAACATTAAGGAAATTTCCTAAAACAAGGAAATACAAGATTGCATTTAGATAATCATCCAAAGCAAGATACTAAAACTGAAACTTAGCTAATATAAAGATCATGCATGATATACCAATCCTCCAATATCCTCATTCAAGTGGGCACATGATATACTTTGGGATTATGGATCTTAACATGAGTAGATACTCAAAATAACATAGATTATATTGATCCAAATAAGTTCGTCCCATATTCTAGAAATTGAAAATAACTATTAACTGATATAGCACTGTATCAAAATATCTCTAAGTAAAAATTCAAGGAGGTGTCTTATAGACACAACTAATTACAACAAATTCCATAAATGTAAGCAACGTATTTAGTTGATAACAACCTCATAAAGGTTCCATGACACCCTATAATTTTGCCAAAAAAAGGGGTCCCCATTTATAGATTGTTTTGAGTAAATCCTCCAAAATGGTGTAGTGGAAAAGGACTCGGTCTCCTTGATTATAACTAGTCAAAAGTGGTAGAAAACGTTCCTTATCAACCTATACATGTCATCAAATCACTCAAAAAGGTAGTTAGTTGAAGTTCCAATGATCATTAGTTCACATGAGATAGAATAAAGAGAAATGCATAAGTTTTACTTTGGATACAACTATTTAGAACATCCACATGTATTAATTAATGTGATTAGGAGAAAATTCTATATCTATATGGATGTTATAACAAACCAATTCATGGACTCATCATCTCCCCTACACTTTACCTTTTGAATGTCCTCATGTAAACTTATATATAAACTGGTCTCTGACCAAGATGTTATGCCATATCATATTCCTCAAACTGATCTGCATATTGTTTTCTTGTACCTGGTGCATCCTTGAGTTTCCAACATAACCTCATCCCATAACTTAAAAATTTCATGTGACTGGGGAGCATTATTTTTCCAAGTGGTCATGGGGCTTAGGACCAAAGGATGCCTAACCTTCATACAAACCCATTCCTTATTATATTCATTGTTTCCCTTATCTGCTAATTGTCGAATAATCTCTACAAGTACATCCCCTCTTTGCATACTACAATAGAGATTATGCGCAAAAATCACTTATATTATTTTTAATGGTAAACTCAAAGTGTCCTAACTCTTATCGTAGGCTATCATAGCCTTATAAAAATTCTTCTGGCAATAAATTTCAAATTCCTGGACACATTATGTCAATATTTTTGAAGTATTTTTACCAATCCTAGCTTGATAATATAAGGATCTAAAATATTTATTCATGGAAACATCATTATGGTGGGTAGGTCTACTATAAAAACCAATAGTTCTAGCCTCTTGATTAAAAATACCTAATTTTGTTTCCCACACAATTTGATTCATCACTAATGAATACAAATATTTCAATTGAAACTCTCATATCAACAAGTTTATAAAAAAATCAGGAACATTTGGAACCAACATATTATGGAGATAAAATTCACATTATAATTTTTGTACTTCAGGAGTATAACCTTGATAAATCTCCAAAAAAAATTCCCATCTAGAGCCTCATGAGGTTCCCCACAACACATTCTCTGTAACTACCAGGGAATAAAATTGTTCTTGAAGAAATAAACTATACATAGAATATGGTTTTCTATAAGCTAAAAATTTTCAAGCCAAAGGAAAAATAGATTCAACCATTATTTTCCAATTTCTTCTTGGCATTAGAACTTGACTCAACTTATTATTTAAGTTTCCTATATTCTCTAACCAACTCTTTATTTCTAAGAGACAATTAGGCATAATGAGAGGAAAAATCATTACATGCTTACAAACCAATATTCTTCTACCTCTTTGAAGTATTAGCTTCTACTCTCAAAACAATTATTTATTTAACTTTATCCACATCCTTTTGTACAAACTCATTTTACAAGGAAAGATGGGTTTCTTAGGTACCTTTCAGTTTCTCTTGAAAAGTGTCAATTTCATTTTTGGTATTGCATCAGGACCTCATCTCTTTATGATTCTATACATCCAACTTCTTGTGTATTGATTTTTGTAGCTTCAATCTGGATTTCTGGAGCTACATGCATCTTTTCAAGAACTTCCATAGGAACCTTCGGCACCTCTGTAGCATGGATTTTCTCTTTAGGAATGGCTGATGTGAACTCATAATCTTTCAATTTCTCACTGAAGAAGTACTTACAATTTTTGGCAAACTCTTCCAAACTTGGGGTTGAACCTTCATTAGAAAATGTAGGCTAAGAAACTTCAATAATTCTTAAGGGATCATACCTTCTTGTTCTCAATGAACTAGTAACATGGGCTGAGATGGTAATATTTTCTTCAAAAGTTTGAGGCACAGAGGGTTTCTCATCTTTACCTAAATATTCGTATATAACCACATTGGAAGGATGAGGATTCAATTAAAGCTTAGGCTGAGAACTGGGAGGTGGTTCTGCAGAAACTGGTGTAGGAGCCCTTTTGATTTTATTCTCCTTAGAAATCTCCCCTACAATTTTCTTTTCTACCTTTCTCTTCGGTGTACTAGAAGCCTAATGTGCAAAAGTTAGTTGAATAAGCACTGGGTGCTTTATGGCAGCATTACTACCTCCACTTTTGTATTTCTGGCCTACCTCGACAATAACATCTACAAGGTACTCGGGAAGATTCAACTTAATTTCAGGTTTTTCTGGCCTTTCTTCAAATGAGTTAGAATCTTCAATGTTTCACCCCTTAATACCGATGGTTTCCCACCACAAAAAAAATGCATGTTCACCCAAGTAGAAATTTCCTTCCAATGGCCATAAAAACTCTCCGTCTTAATTCCCTTTTGAATTCTATGGGAATTAATAATTATTTTGGGAAGATCTTCCCCTTCCTCATAAAACAGAGATATCAAATCCTTAAGTAGGAAGTTAGTTACAACTTTAAGCCCAAAATCTGGGAGGCTATATATTGTGGCAATAATGTGGTTTTTTATATCAATTCTTCTCCCTCCTATTCGAGATAAAGTTTCCTAAAAAATTCAACAAAAATACTCCAACTAAATCCTCATCAAATCCCTCAAATTTGTGAATAAAATCTAACCAACCTACATCATGGAAGAATTGGGAGATGACAACATTCCATAGAAGTGGCTCCATATATTCTTGTTCTAATTTATTCTTTTTCCCCATAACATAGACTAGTATAGGTGGAGTTGCAAAAAAATATGGTGATTGTTGTGTGAGAGAGATAGAGTATTTGCATGTAATTTCAGTAGTGGAAATTTGAACTACACGTTGAGTTTATAATGGCATTAATTCGGCAAAAAATGATGGTAGAAAATAATGATTGTACTAATTGAGGTGACAAGATTTCAATTTCTTCGCATGGTTCCCATACATTTATTGTGACTACTCATGCCATTTTTCATTCCTCAAGAAAGGTGACAGATGCCTTACTGATCCATTATTACTCCTTATCCCTCCACTTTAATCCATGAGATTTGATTTTATGTTTTAATAAATACATTGGGAAGTTCTTTAAAAATATTTAATATCTGTAATAAAAATGAGTACACGTCACCTTACCAGCTCAACATTCTTCTAACCATTGGCACTCCACCTCCTACATTTGAAAATTAATTATGATAAATGTACATTTTGATAATTGAAATTTCCAACCTTTATTTTCATGCAAAAAGGAAAACATATTTTTTATTTTTAGATATAGGGGGAAGAGGAATGAAACTATGATCTTCTTTATTTATTTAAATTTTCCTAACAAACAACTCATGGCAGGAAGAGCAATAGTATTCCACTGAATCAAGTTATTCACACAACAACATGTCCTAAGTGAAAGTTTACTTATCTTGGGGGTGTTGATATAGCCTCGGTCTATGTCCATTCACTAACAAGGTTATTCTATCACCATCAATTAGTAATAGTCTCACAGATCCATTATCATAAATCATTTCAATTTGATAGGGTCCCAGCCAAGTTGTTCACAATTTCCCTTTGAATTGTTGGTATTTTGATTCAAACAACAAAACCCAATCTCCTTCATTGAACCTATTCTTCTTGATATGAGCATCATGACAGAATTTCCTCTGTTGTTGAAGGATTTAAGTTTGTTGGTGTGCCTCCATCCACATATTATCAATTTCATTCAAATGCATCACTCTTTCACGTTGAACTTCATCCAAATCAATTCATATCTTCATTGTTATCCTCTAGGTTTGTAATTCAAATTCTACTCAGAGCAATGGCTTCTTCCCATATACTAGTTCATATGGGGAGAAACCAGTGGTGGTTTTATAGGTTGTGTTGTATGCCCAGACTACTTTAGGTAGTCTTGGCACCCAATTCTTCATGTTTGTATTGAAAAATTTAGTCAAGGTGTTCTCCGGCTCCTTATTTGTGACTTCCACCTGTCCATTGGATTGGGGGTGGTATGGTGATGATTTCCTATTATTGATATGGTAAATATTCAAAAAGGCCTCAATCATGTTGGACACAAACTGAGGTCCTTGATTATATACTATAACATTGGGAGCTTTGAACCTTAGCATGATCTTGTTGTAAAAAACTTCATCTACAACATCCTCATTGGAAAATATCAGTGTTGGAACCTCGGCCCATTTTATAACATATCGGTGAACACCAGCATGTACTCTTTTCTATAGGATGGGGGGTTGAAAGGTCAAATGAAATTAATCCCCATTTCTCAAATGGACCTAAGACAAGCTGAGTATTGGGGATAATTTTAGAAGATAAAGTAGGCTTCCCCATTCTTTGACATGCATCACATTGCCATACATATTTCTTGATAGCTTTTTTGAGAGAATGCCATTATTACTGAGCTCCAAGGACCTTGTGAATTGTCCTCTTTACTAAGTAGTTCCCTCCTTCATGTTCATCATGGAATGCTCTTAGTATGTCATACACTTCATCTTCTCGAACACACCTGTAAAGAATCATGTCAAGGTAGAATTTAAACAAAATTCCATTACACAATTTGTATGTAGCATTGTTTCTGATTAATCTTGTGTTCTTTACTAGTAAAGTAAGCTGGAAAATTGCTTGTAGTTAGATAATTAGAAGTATTAGCAAACCATGGAGGGCATGCATAGATTGAATAAACAAGTTCTCATCTAGAAATTTATCATGAACTACCTCCTCTTCTCCAAAAACATTCAATATTGAAAGGAATTTAGAAACAACATTACCCTTTCAAGGATTATCAATAATAGTCAATTTAAACTCTTACAGAAGAATTAACCACCTAAGAATTATGCCCCCTACTATAGGTTTGTTCATTAGATATCTTATGGTTGAATGGTCAATATACACAAATATTTTATATCCAATAATGTAATGTCTAAATTTTCTCAGAGCATAAACAACAACTAGAAATTCCTTTTCTATAGTTGTGTAGTTTCTCTCTATGGGGGTCAGGTTTTTATTGATAAAATAAATGGCATACATTTGTTCTTATTCATATTTCTACCCAAGAACAACTCCCATTGCAGTGTTGGAAGAATTAGTGTGAATATGAAAAGGCTAGCCCCAATTGGGTCCTCTCATAATTGGGGGCAGTGGTCATTTTCTCTTTTATAACTTCAAAATCTTGTTGACATTGAGGAGACCATTTTAAAATGACATATTTTGTTAGAAAAGATAACATTGGTGCATCAATATTAATAAAATATTTTATGAACCATCGGTAATAACCTGCATGTCCAAGGAAACTTTTGATTTCTAATGTATTTTTTGGTGTGGGAAATTTAGTAATGACTTCTATCTTTTTAGGATCAACTTGGATACCTTTAGCAGAGATATGATGACCTAAGACAACTCCCTGATAAACAATTATCAAACATTTTTCATGACTTAAGGAGAGTTGGTGTTTCTCACATCTAGTTAATACTTTTTCAAGATTAGTCAAATATTCTTCAAATGTAGACCCATGGATAGTAAAATCATCCAGATAAACTTCAACATAGTCATTGGTGAGGTCTGCAAAAATATCTAAAACTGTTCTATGAAAGGTGGTAGGTGCATTAAAAAGTCCTAATGGTAGAACTATGTATGCAAATGTACCTTAGGGACAGGTGAAGGTGGTTTTATCCTGATCAATAGGTGTTATAATATTTTTTTTATATCCGACTAAACCCATCCAAGAAGGAGAATTATTTCTTACATACCAAATTTTCTAGAACCTGATTGATAAAAAGTAAGGGAAAGTAATCTTTATTAGTGGATTTGTTAAGCTCCCTATAATCTACACATATTCTCTACTTACTATTTTTCTTGTGAAATAAAACAAAGTGGTGATACCCACTGACTATCAGATATTAGATAGATGAGTCCTACCCTCAATAGTTTATTTATTACATTCTTGAAAAAGCCTATAAGTTTTGGATTAATCCTTCATTGTGGATATCTGACTAGTTTGACATTCTCAATATAAATATCATGAGTGAAAATTCTTGGATGAAGCCCTTTTATGTCATTGTAGTCCCAAGAAAAACATTTTGAATGACCCCTCAATATATATATGACCCTAATATCTTAGTTGCCCCCTAAGTTGTTACCAATGGTTCAGTTATTTTCCTTCCTCAATAGTAACTTGTTTAGTGTCTTTCAATATAGAAAGTTTATGTCTCAGTAATTACATATTTTAAGGGAAAAGTATGAGGTTCTAACATGTGAAAAATAATCATGTTTTCAATGGATGACAATCTTGGCGAAAGGAAAATAAAAATTAGTGGATGTGTGGACTTCATAGTAATCATATGTCTCTTCACAACCTCCTTTAGGAATCTCGCTTACCAAGGTGTTGTTCTCTCCTGAGTTCAAAATAGTCATATTCCATGTAACCATATTTTGGGTTTCCATAGCCATAGTTCTGGTTTTTGTAGCCAAAATATCATCTTCATTAAACATTAGGGTATGTTTCAGACAATTTATTTCATATGATTTATCCCTACAATGGTGGTCAAATAAGAAAAAATCGTGTTGCTAGTATCCGAAAAATATACCCACACATGTTCAAAAACATCCACATATGGCTGGGTAGGAGGATAAAGAGAAATATTATTTTCTTTTTTCCCATTTGAAATAGTCATTTTTCTTGACCTACAATTAGTGTATGCAAAAAAATTAGCTAACCAAGGTCTTCCTAAGATAACTGGGTATCCCAAATTTCAATATTTAGGCTATAAGATGATAAAATCTACCAGATACTCCCAAGATTCAACCATAATGATAACATCATCGATTACTCCATCTTGTACAACAATATATTAATCTACTAACTAGAGGACAATATTGGTTGGATTTAATCCTATCAAAGACAACAAATTAAATGTCTCTATTGTTATGACATTGATGGTAAAAACAAGATCCTCTAAAACATTAGATATTGACTGGCCATTTACAAAATAGTAATGACTTGACTCCCAGGGTCCCCATATTTTAGTGAAATAATTTTTCCAGCTACAAGGTCAGCTAGGTTTCCTTATACTTTGACTTTTTTGGATATTTCTTCTTTCTTCCTGGTGTATTCATGCAATGATTTATAATGGTATGGTTTAATTTGGTGATGTCCCTTATTTCTCTCAAAAGTGGGACCTCGATATTCATCTTTTTCAACTCCTGAACTAGTGTTGTTTCTTCCCCATTTTGTTTTTGTTTTAATATCTCTCGGAAAGGAGTTGCATGCACATTCTTATCTTTCTCCTAGTCATCCCTAGTGTCTCGTTTTTGTGGAGGATGTCTATTTCTCTCACTTTCCTCATGTATTTCATTGATATCTATTGGATGATTGTTCATTATTTTTCTAGATCTTAGCTTTATCTTATTAATGGCATTAACATGCATCATCTCACCTTGTCCTGCTTCATTAATTGAAGTTGTTTGTTGATTTTTGGGGTTTGAGACATTTTGGGATGGAATTTGAGTTTGTTCTTCTTTCCCTTGTTTGTAATTTTTTTTGGTGGAGGCATTAGAGATTTTTGTTGTTCTCTTAACCTCCTTTGCTGATTATAGTTTTGTTGAGGTGACCATTGTTGGTTTGGCCATAGATGTGCGTTGGACGGTGGTGTCCAACCCTTTAGATTGTATGGAGGCCTCCATGGTTGTGGATTTAGATAGGTCATCTATTTTTGTGGTGTCCAATCAGGTTGTCCCCAAGTTGGATGAAGGAGGCTGATTGGGTCATGACATCATTCAAGGGTTTCGAGAAGGTCTAGGGGCATAAATAGACTGATTATTTGACCTTTGAACATATTTTACTTCTCCAGTAGGTTGAGTCATAGAAGTTAACCTTTATTTTAGTTGAGGTGGGAGAGTACAATGGTTAGTGTCATGGTCAGTAACATCATAGATCAAACACATTTTGGTGACATTCAAAGGACATTATTTCAGAGGATTTCTTTTCATGCATCTGGGATAGTATATGTCTAAACTTTTTTTTGCAACAGTCTTCTTAGATTTCAACCCATCCATGGTTGAATTTAATTGTGTCAAAATGTCTAATTTCATATTTTTCATTTCTTCTAAAATTTATGAGGTACCAAAGGCATGTTTTGATGATTTCCTTCTTCTAAAGCTTCCACTTGTTCTAGAGTACCACCGACATAACTTAGTAATATGTGCCATGGATATTTCATGTACATCACCTCCTCCCATGAGATGGAGGGATTATTTAGTTTCCTCATCAAGTCCTTTAAGAAATACTATCTTGGTTATTTCTGTAATTAACTCATTACCACGTCTCCTATGGAAAAACAAAAATTTGTCCAAGTAATCTTCTATATTTTCATCTTCTTTTTTCTTCATCTGAAATAATTCTTCTGTCATATCTCTTCCCCTACAATAGTCTCGATATTTGTCCAAAAAGGAAATCTCCATCTTTTCCCATGAATGAATAGAGTTAGAGGGAAATCCCATAAACCATCTCATGGTAGAGTCTTTGATAGTGGAAGGAAAGAGCATGAGTTTCTGGTTATCTATTTTGTAGTCATATGTTTGGCAGAGGACTTTGAATTCAAACAAGAATTGGTCTAGGTATTCTCTGAACATTCCTTGAAAGATGGGTAGAATGGATGGGGAAATGTTTTTCATAGGTGCTTCCTCATCCTCATTTAAGATAATGGGGTAGGTAAAGGTTCTTCCGAAGGGTCCGTCATCATCATAATTTTCATTTTCTCCCATTTTAAAAAGTTATTCAGGTTCTAAATAAGATGATGGAAACTATTTAGTATCAATCTCAGGCGTGGTATTAGATTTTGTTTCACTTACTACAAGTGCTCTAGTTGGAGATATTCTTTGAATTTTGCGAGTTATAAATATCCCTTAAGCATCCCATGGCCTGTGCATAAATATTTATTATGTAAGCAAGGCTAAGGATTCCTACTAGTTGAATAGCTAAACTTCACTATTTCACCCATAACATGGAATATGAATATAATGTCATGTATTGCTTATAGTGTCCCTAGAAATGGTGCCAAAAATTATGGGTCATTAATAATTCCAATTATTTAATCAACATGTTCACACTTTGATGTCATTATAAACCAGGCCTATATTCAAGGATGTATGTAGAGAAGTTATATGTAACTTAGTACTAGTTCTCTTTTTTTGGGGGTGTTTGTGTAGTATCAGTTTCTTGTTCTACACTACTCAACTATGGAAATAAAATATAATTCTAAGCTACCGAAATGGAAAATATAATATAGAAATGTCATATAATCTAAAGAAACAACATTGTTGGAATGAAATTCTTTCAAAAGGAAATGCTTGATCAATTGAAATACTTTCTCAAAGGAAATAAGCGTAACAAAATATGCTAAAACAAGGAAATACAAGATTGCATTTAGATAATCATTCAAACCAAGATATTGAAATTGAAACTTAGCAAATATAAAAGATCGTGCATGAAATACCAATCCTCCAATCTCCTCAGTTGAGTGGGCCATTTCTCTACTTTGGGATTGAGGCTCTTAACATGAATAGATACTCAAAATAACATAGATTATATTGATCCAAATAAGTTCATCACATACTCCAAAAATTGAAAATAACTATTAGTTGATATAATATTATATCAAAAAATTAAGTAACAGTTCAAGGAGGTGTTTTATAGACACAATTGATTACACCATGTGCGGAAAATATAGGAAACAGATTAACTAATAACAACCTCATAAATCTTCCATGACACCCTATAATTCTACTAAAAAATAGGGGTCCGCGTTTATAGATTATTATGAGTAAATCCTTCAAAATTCCATACTAGAAAATGACTCAGTCTCCTTGGTCGTAACTAATAAAAAGTGGTAGAAAACGCACCTTATCAACTTGCACATGTCATCAAATCACTCAACAAGGAAATTAGTGGAAGTTCCATTGATCATTAGTTCACACGAGACAAAATAAGGAGAAATACATCAATTTTACTTTAGATATAAATATTTAGAACATCCCCATGCATTATTTAAAATATTTAGGAGAAAATTCTATAGTTATATGGATGCTATAATAAGTCAATTCATGGACTCATCACCATCGTGGAAGTTATGAAACCATCACTAAAAAAGAAGCTCGAAAGGGGCAGAAAGTGGCCATTTGATAATAAGAGCTTCTCAACTTGAAAAAAGAGATCAAACATAGTCATAACAAGCATGGAAAGGAGAGAGGGAAGAATTTGGAATTTAATATTACCCTCGAAAAGGTTTTCCTCATCATTGGATACATATCACATTCTTCTATGTTACACCATGTAATTCTTCGGTGCATACAGGAACCCCCCGCACTTCTGACATTGGTACTACTCTAAATAGGCCTTAAACCACACATCATTATCTACCAAGAATGCATGATATCTATATAAATCAATCAAATTTGGAAAATGCTTTGACCATGCTTTCTTTGAATTGGCTCTTAGTAAAAACACTTAGAGAAAGAGTGTGTTTAGATGTTTGTATATGAAATATGTGTCTTCCTTCAGGTTGTTTGTAGATTTATACCTGATGTGGGTGATTCCTTAATGACTATAGATGTTTAATTCCAATATTTGGGTATCTTTTTATACCTTTTGTAAGTGTCTAAAGTGAGTCCTTTAGTGCATTTTCTTATAATTTCTAGGTTAGTGATTGAGGTAGTGTTTAATTACGTATATAGGATTTCATATATGATTTATATAAGAAATTCCAACCTAGAGGAATTATAAGACCAAACTAGATATTTGAATTCTGAAGTGCATTTGGAAGACATGTAGTTCCAAAACCGTATAAAGAGGTTAGGATTGTATGGTATAGTCTTGAACAGACTGTATGGTCTTGGACAAGAGAAGATAACATGTTGAGTGAGATTTAGAATTGGTAAAATATTTTACACACACACACACACACACAGAAATTATATTGAATTAGTAGGATGTCTTGACATGTCAACGTGTAAATATAACAACTAAACAATAGACCTTTGAATGTGTTAAGAAGTATGGAAGGAATAATAATGTAAGGATCGATAGATAAATAATGTAATAGATTAATAATATGATACTATAGTATAATATATGCATGACCAAAAAAATAATCAAATAAATATTAAATAACATAAATGAAAGGAAGGTTTAGATCTATACTTTCCTACATTTAGATATCATTGACACATTAAATTCCCATCAATGTTAGAAAAAATTTGTGAGAGAGTTAATCTAGGGGATAAAAAATGAATAACATAAGAATTAGAATTTTCAATTGTTAAATACTCAAAAGGATGAGAAATCCATGTTAAGAAATTATTAGTGCTCTATGGTAATTGTGTGTGGTAAAATCTAAGTTAGTAAGTTAGTTTTTTGAGTTATTACAACTCACGTAGATAGTTTTTTTGTGAGAGTTAGTTTGGGCGTATTTTTGTAACTATATCCTAGTTTATAGGAGTGTATTCACCTATTTATTTTTACAGTCTCTCCATATAAAATACAAAAATGTCATATTGTATTATTCATATTGTGTAACTTTAAACCAAATTTTACATTTGGTATCAGAGCAGTTTCAGAATCCTTGTAATATGGTTTGTTGACTAGTGGATGGGAGACCCTATGATCTTCTTCCCGAGTGATGGAATTTTGTAGTTGAAATATTATGATTTTAGAAATTTTTAAAGATCTTAAATTGTGTTACGTTTTCTCTAGTGGTCATTGTTGGTCATTCAAATGTGCACCCTCATCTCGAATCTTGGAAGGGATGATCTATTTGAGACAACAATGGAACCCTCCCTAAGTTGTGGAACATTGCACACTTGGGACAGATCTTTGGAGAAGGCCGGTTCCTCTATCTACTTCTACTCCTAGTGTTGGAAGGGGAAAATAAAATAATAATGCTAAGGGACCAGTGATAGAAGGATAATATAAAAGGAAACCTACACTAAAATCAAATAGCACCAAAAAAGAGGGATGAACACTATTTGTTCTGAGTGAAAATGAGAGGAAATGCATAAAAGAAGGCTAGGCATATGTAGCACGACTTAAAACGTATTCACCATATCAGTTTCATAGGACACAACTAAATAAGCATCAGAAAGGGATGTGAGATGGCACAACTTCCACACAACACAAAAGAAAAGGCAAGAAGAAGAAATGACAACATGTTAGGAAAAACAGTAGTCACAAAAATGATGTTTTTATTACTTCGGGAAATGCATAGAGCTGTTACAATGGTGAAGGAAGCTGATATCTACATGTAAAAGCCAAATCTAGAGGTTTGTAACTCAAAATACAGAAAATATGAACTCCTTAGCCAAATGCGTAAGGATCCAAAGTGTCCAACATAACAAATGAGCCTAGCTCTTACATTTATAGATGAATCTGTGGAAGAAGAAGAGAGGAAAGGAGGGAAAATATGATTTGAAATACAACCACCAACAAGAGACATTCAATGCCTGGAAATTCACCTATTAATCTATCAGATGCACTTCCCAAGCTTGTTTGGCATGTTGAATAAGGAAGGATGGTGAATCAGATTAAATCGGGTGGTTGGAGCAATCATATCTACTCATTAATTCTCCGAGAGATGTTTTCATAATTTTTCTAGAGTCCTCGGTGCACAAAAGACACATGGTACACGTGGATTGGCTAAAAGGGTGGCCAATTGTGAAAATATTTTGTCATTTCTTCCACGTGTCACTCATTATTTTGTTACAAGGATTTGACACCCTATTGGCGTGCTTTGATTGGTTTCATGTGGCACACTCAAAATTTTAGGAAATAAGATAAAAAATGTGTGGAATAATCCCTCACAGAATCATAACAGTAGAAACTAATATGCAAAAAATATTACATATCTCAAATAAAAGTGCAAAATAAAATAACACAACACAAAGAGATAGTATTTAATGTGGTTCACCCAATTTGGGATATTTCCACCAAGAATCACTTGCTTAGATTTTATTACAAGGCATCGCTCTCTCAATAAAATACCCAGATCTGTTTGGATCTATACTCAACAAAATCTACATAATTCACACCTGAATTCACAACACATCTGCAATGTTACATTAACCCTACCATATGAACAAAACCACATAAAGAGACAACTACTTAAGTAGTTTTACAAAACTATCGGTATCAAAACCTTGGGCCAAAACCGTCCCATAAACATATGGTTCAAAATCCCACCCATATGAGAAAATCACATTTCTCGGTATATCGGGCATGTTTTAAGGCCAAAAAATTTCTCAGGGTTGCACACCTGAACCCTGGCAAGAAAACTATGAAAAGTGTATAGTAATATTAGTTTATAGTCTTCAACACTTTCTCACATGAAAATAGGCTCCATAACCTAACACAAACATGTCAGAGGATGACCCAACACAAAAGGGTGCAATGGAGGGCGCGGAAGTAAGTGTGTGGAAGGATCAGGCATGGGAAGAAGGAAGAAGAAAGGCATGTGTGACACACACTAGAGGGAATGAGGAAAAGTGGTGAGCAAAGAACACAATTTCAAGGTTTTACTATTACAAGATAATGCACCTAGCACACAAGCGGGCCAGGGACTTAGCTGATTGAAGCAAGTGTAACGCGCACACACATGGAAGAAACTACTTGAGAAGAAATAAAATGCGTAGAAGGTGGGCGCAAGGGAGGAGTGGAATAAAGAGGAAAAGGGAAAGTGGAAGGAGAGAAAAGAAAGTGAACAAGGGCACATGAGATAAAGAAAGGGGCATGTAGGGAAACTGTGACTAAGGCCAAGTGAGCTTGAGTGCGCACAATCTTACAATAAATAACTCAGAGCCAGAGTGTGTATGCAAGTTACCCAAAAAACTAGGAGAGTTATTTGGATAATAGTTTTGGCAACTTTGGGGGCCATCTTCCTACTAGATGAAGGAGATCAGTATCCTGAAGAATTCATTTAGTATGGATTCTACTTATGTAATCATGAAACTGTCCCTATAGTTAATTGAAAGATCATTTCTTGACTATATTCTGATTCTTGCAACTACTGAAAGAATTTCTGCATCTTGGAAGTGACAAAAGAGCACACGACAGAAGCACGTGAGAAGAAATAACTATGTACAAACCAGCAATTTACATGCAGCACACTAGGAGGAATTGAAAGTACTCTACTATTTACAAGATGATGTAGTAAACTTAATGGAAGGGTTTGAGATGGATCTCATTTCCTGGTATTTTCATGACACCTCCATCATGATGAGTTAACTGTAAAGAGTTAGCTTCCTTGCATGAACTGGTGATGTATGGGCCACCCCAAAGTGCATCAAAATTTGAATGGCACCCTAGTTTAGCTTTTTCAACATCCCATTTTAAAACCAAGTCCCCAACCTTGAAAGCTTGAATCCTAGTCTTTTTGTTGAACCATTTCTTTATTGCTTGCTGATGGTGTTCCAACTTGATTATGGGAGAGTTCCTAAAATCTTCAAGATTAACCAACTCTTCCATTCTGATTTCTATCTGGTATGTGCCTTCAAATTCCAGTTGTCAGGAAAGTGCCAATGAGTTTAACTCTAGTGTTAAAGGAAGGGTAGCCTCCTTTCCATAAAAAATATTGCAAGGTGAAGTTCCTATTGCCTTTTTTAATGTGATTTTATCTTCCCATAGCATGCATGAGACCTTTGTATGCCACTGTCTTTGGTTGATGGTCATTGTGTGCTTCATGATTCTGATCAGGTTCTTGTTTGTTGACTCTACTAGACCATTTCCCTGGGGGTAATAGTTGGAAGAATTCTTTAGATAGATGCTTAGATTTAGAGTCCAATCATTGATTTTGGTCCCAAGGAAGTCTTTTGCATTATTAGAGATAATGGTTCGAGGAAAACCAAACCTTGTGATTATTCCTTTGAGAAATTCAAGGATGATTGACTCGGTTGCTTCCTTGAGCGTGATAGCTTCTATCCATCTATTGAAGTAATCTATAGCTATCAACACCCACTTGTGTCTAGAGCTTGAAGGTGGATTGATCATGCCTATAAAGTCAAGACCTCATTACACAAAAGGCTGATATTCCTAGATTGGTCAGAGGGGAAGCACTGTCAATCTTTTCTTACCTGCAAAGAAAGCACATTCCTTGCATTTTGTGACCCTCTTGTGCACATCAACAAACAAGGTAGGCCAAAGATAGTTTTTGTAGAGAAGTGTCCACTAGAGAATCCATCTTGAAATTATGCTACATGTTTTTAGTCTGTGTGTCACTGATACATCTTAATAGCACGCCCTCAGGATTCCTTTTAAAGACAATTGCATCGATCAGAACATAAGGGATAGATTTCAACCTCACATGTCTTCTCTTTTATTTTTTTAAACTAAGAGGGTATGTTCCCTTAGAAAGGAACATGATCATGTCCTTCATCTAGTTACGCATGCCAAGATCTATTTTCTACTTAATTTATACGTGCGAGAGGTCCTCATCCAAAAATAATGAAGCCTTAGGTCCATCACGTGCATTCTCATAAATCTTCCTATATAGCATGCTACCTCTTACCAGCTTTGTGGCCTTAATAGTCACATCATACTCCATATTTTTGGTCACCCATCATGCTCTTTTCTCACTGATCTCTACTCCCATGATGAAGTCTATGATAGAAGAGTGAGAGAATAACACCTTAATATGATTTTTGGTGACCATACTCTTAAATTTCTTGAGCACATGCATGATAACGAATACTTGCTTCTCCATGTGACTATGCTTTAGTTCATAATCCTTCAGCATCTAGTTGAATAAATCCATTGGTTGTTCTAGTCCTTGTTCATTTTCTTGTGTTAGGACAACAAAAACACTTGCATCAGCACCATAAGCATAAAGGATAAAATCCTTTGAATAATCCAGGTTGATGAGTGTTGGCACACAAGAAATTTCTTGCTTAACTTTTTTGAAACTTTATTTTCCTTATGCTATCCATCTGAAGGATATGTCCTTCTTGAGCATAACAGTGATTGACCTTACCAGTACTGCAAAGTTAGGGATAAAACACCTAAATAAATTGATCTTGCCAAGGAAGAATTGTAAGGCCTTTTTGTGTGCCCGCAAGGAAAGAGCTAGGATGGCTAAAACGAGCTCAAGATAAATTATGATGCAATCCTTTAAAACCACATGGCCTAAGAGATTTCCCTACACTAATGCAAAATTGCACTTCTTTGGGTTAAGGGACACCCCAAAATTTTTGCATCTCTGAAATACTTTTTCTAGTTTTGTCATATGATTCACGCTTTTCTTTGAGAAGATAGTGATGTCATCAAGGTAAACTAGGATGAAATCATTGATGTAGCATTTGAAGGAAATATCCATGACACACTGAAATGTAATTCTCATGTTTCATAGAAAAAAGGGCATATTATGATATGCATATGTTCCCCACTTGGTTATAAATTTCGTTTTGAATCGATCCTCTTCCTTGACCAGGATCTGATTGAAACTTGAATACCCATCTAGCATTGAGAATCTCTACGTGCTAGCCAAAGTCTGTAGAATCTGCTCCATTGAAGGAAAAGGATAATGATATTTCAAATATTCCTTATTCAAATATCTAAAATCAACATAGAATCTGATTTCAACATTCTTCTTGTGCACTGGAACTAGATTCATGACCCAGGTAGAGTACTCGATAGGAAAAATAATCTTTTCCTCAATGAGTTTGAATAATTATTTTCTCATGAGGGTCTCTATTTTTCGATTGATTGTTCCCTAATTTTGTCTAAAGGACTTGATACTAGGATCAAGGTCAATGGAGTGTTTATAAACACTTGGATCAAAACCTTTGAGGTCTTCATACTCACATGAGAAGATATCACTATATTTTTGACAGAGAGAGATGAAGGTTTGCTTTTCATCTTGTGTGCAATCTTTACTGAGCAGTAAATCCTTTCCACACACAATGGTGCCTTGAGATAAGTCTTCTTGCACTATGCACATGTGATTTTATTCACCCTTGAACTCATTATCAGTGCTAAACAATTTCTCTAAGGTGACCATCCCTTTAGGTAGCTTATTTGACTTTGGTTGAATCACCTAGTCACCATAGTTGTCATACAAGTCACCCTACATGCTTGATGAAAACTAAACTTCATTATAAATGAAATGGATTATTTACACATCACTATAAAACCCCTACCAGTTAGTGTTATTGTTAGGAATGGATAGTTTGATCACCATCTTGATGTGTTGAGTGTTTCCTTTGAAAACATCCTCAGCATGAGAGAATTGTGAACCAAGTGTAACCATTTCATCAGCCTCCTTATTCATTTTGTGTGGCACCACCTGCATATTTAGAGCATCAAAGCTCTCAAGGAGGTCCTAAACTCTATACTTATAATCTTCGAGAAGCTTATTCTTTTTCTGGCATTTTTTGGTAACCTAGTGGATAACCAATTATGTATCCCCAAATATCTCCAGCACCTTATTGGATAACCATTGGGATGGAATGGTCAGGGAATCCCACATTGTGAAATTTATATTTGGCATCTTCATATGGTCCAAAATGCTAAATGGAAGGCCCAATGTTTTTTTCATTTGGGTAACAACATCCCTTCTTTACTGTTTAGATTGGGAAGAAAGAACTCTAGCTAGCGGAGAGGCTTGACCTACCAAAAGAGGGGCGTGTACCTGTAGACACCAAATTTGTGTCTTATGACCCCCCGTGCCCCGCATCTCATTTCGCAACCTAGCCTCATCACCTAAACCTTACACAATTATTTATTAATTACCTTATAATTAATAAATCCACATCTCCAAACCTGCCACCTCATTTCGCCATCTCATCATGACCTAGTCCTAACCCTAAACTAACCTAATTAAGACCTATAACTTGGTCTACATCCACACCCATGACTAATTACTCCTCACCCGCACCAAAATCAACCTAATAATGAATTGACCAAGCCCACAACTAATTCCTCGAGAGAAAAGGAGGGAAAGTTGGCTATTTTACTAAAAATAGCCCACTTTGACTTAACCGATATCGGTTCCTACTCGACCACCGTCGGTTACGTAACCGCTATCGGTTCCCTGTAAATGACCCCCCCCAACAAAAAAAAAGAGAATCGGAACCTGGGAATTGATTGGAAGGATCGGGAATTCACTTGGCCGAGCAGAGACAAGTGAAGGAAAGAGAGGAGTTTGCAGAGAAGGACATCAAGCCCAAGACTGCAACTAAGTAACCAGAGCCCAGTGACACTCATCCAAGCATTGGGAGAGAAGATAGCTCATCTTTGATTATCCGATCATCCTACCTGAGCCATGCCTTCGTTATCACAGTCTTTGGACCTATACGTTCATGATGAACTAGTAAGTAGTATCTTGTATGTTCTTTTGATAACATTTCTTGAACTTCTGAATCACAGCAATTATAAGTCTATTCCTGGATCTACTACCCGGTAACACCCTACATCTAACTATCACTCCTCTACTCCTACACTGCACCAAGAACAGCTCCCATACCATCTGAGCCTTCTCCATCACCCCATTACCTATCCCCAATCATTTATTAGCCTTATAAACACCATAGCCACCTTATAGCCAACCTTCACTAAAAGCCCCTAAACCACTGCCCCTACCGATATCGGTTAGCAGAAACCGGTACTAGTGACAGTGACTGGCATCGGTCACTGTGATTCAAAACCAAAACTAGCCCTTTTCTCTATTGTTTTAACGAGGTAATTAAGTTGTAATTTTGCAATAATTTGTGTTAATTCATATTAGCAGGGGAACTGACCACCTTTGAAAGGAATTTTAATACTTCCTGGGCCCAAGGCAGCTCCCTCATTTATTGTCTAATTAGAATCTGGTGGTCTTGTATTCTTACTTGCAGGTAGTCCTTCCCAGACAAAAAGGAGTTCTTCACAATTGATCTGATCTCTCTCTACGGTACATGCACACCCTCAAAACATTCAACAGGTATTCCTCCTAGCCCTAACCCTTATTTGTTTCTCAAAATAATGAAAGGATAGAAGCAAATCTATTCCAGGAACGGAAGCATTCTTTGCGAAACATTTTGGCACACCCGGTGGGACCCATTTTGGGTTTATTTCTTTCTTGCTTGCTTTCATATAGGGAGCACACTTGCTATTTTCTTCTTCTAAAATATTCACAAGATATTCTGTTATTTGGAAAAAGAATTTTTCTTGCTTTCACATCTTTGCATTAGTGAAAGTCATCTTCTTTGCTTCATCGAATATCATCTTCGATTTGGGTTTAAAACACTTGCATCACATTCTTGCTTGCTGTTTTCAATTCTAGTGAACGTAAATTAAGTAACAGGTCGTACACGTGGGGGTGATATCCATGGTATTGACAAGAAATTAATCTTACTTTCACTGCATAACACATACCGAATCACATCGTAAATAACACAACAGCTCAAACATCCCCCCTTTTCCGCGGTATTCCTCCACCCGATTGAGGTAACCTTATAAGCCAAAACAAACTTGACATTTCCCCTAAGTCTTCTGTTTAGGATTGACATCATCTTACGTCTAAGGCATAAGCCCAAAGTGATTAAAACTAATCCTAGGGTTAGTCTGTTAATTTGCTTGTGCATCTTGCTTGTTTTTGGTTTTGTTTCTCTATCATACACTATTTTCTGTGATCACTTCAAAACAGTTTGGTAGGCATACTAAGCACTGTTAACCCCAAATCAACAACTTCCTACAGATTCTTACACCAGTCCTATTCTACCAACATCAGTTAACCTACCGACGTTGGCTATAGTCTAACCGACATTGGTTACCTGACCGATATCAGTTACTGTCTTTCACAGTTCCCAAAACCAGCAACCCACCAATTCCAACACTTTGTTGTTGCTTCTGTTCCTGATAGATTGCATCCTACTGTGTACCCTTGTCCATGGTTGTTATCACTCGGAAACAAGTTGCAACCATGGTTTCACATGCCTTCTCCGTGCCTTTTCCTAAATCACCCCCTTCACATCCTATGGGGAATCCTACGGACACCAGCGAGGTTCCCAAAATCCCTGTGGGAGATAAGGAATTTGTGAAATTTTTGGACGCTAATCCTAGCGTTGTACAATATTATTTGTCTCATGCCCCTGACCGTACACCCGACGGTCAACTCCTTGTTGGTATGCCTATTAGTATAGCCGCTCACTTAGCTCCTTTCCCATCTGATAACTCTGCCTTGCCTTCTTCATCCTTAGCCCCGTCTCCCAACTCAGTGGCTACAGAGGTTCTTACCGCATAGATTGGCTTTCCTTTTGTTGATCTAGGGCCCCACCTATCATTACTGCCAACTGTTCCTACCTCATCTCTCTCGCAGACTGATCCTTTCATAACTTGCTCTCTGCCACCTATCCACACGAGCTTTCCTTCTCAAGCTCCGCCCACCTTTTCATTTCCACACACGTATCTGGTGACTTCAACATCTTATATAGGACATCCCTATTCAGTCACCTTAACATATTCGTCCTCAATACCTTATCAAAATTTAACCCCACCGTTATCTAGTGGTGGCCCTTGGCCCAATCCCCCTCCATTTACGGCAACCGCACCATCGTCTCATCCAACCACTGATTTAATCAAACAAATGATGGACAAAATGCAAAATCTGGAGGCTTCTGTTTCAGGAAGCCGTAACACCTTGACATACGAGCAAGTTTTTCGGGATCCTATTCATCCTTCTGTCCCCCTTCATTCATATTCTCCTCAATGGGAATTACCAAAATTCACTTGTTTTAATAATAAGGAGGATCCTCAATAACATTTGCGATCATTTAGACATGCCTGCTATCTGATTGCTCATGATGATGCCTTACTACTCCGCACCTTTCCCATGTCCTTATCAGGACCCACCTTGGAGTGGTACAGTGTTTTAACTCAGCACTCAAACTTCTCTTTTAACCAATTAGCCCAATCTTTCTTGGATCATTTCTCCATTAACATTGCCAAGAAAGTATCTATCACCGACCTCTATGCCATCTGACAATTTGAAGACGAATCTTTCACAGATTTCGTTGGACGATGGTGGGGCTTTATCAACCAACTTACTTATGCCTTGCCTCAGGCCGAACTTATCAAACTCTTTACGCAGGCCTACACTAAGCACATTTCTCCTACCCTCCAAATTCAAACTTTCCACACATTTTATGAGGCCTTTACTATGGTTCGAAAACTAGAGATTCGATCCTTAAAGGAAGAGAAATTGCGGTTGCGCAACAAAAACCCCAATTTCCAAACCCAAGACTCCACCAACAAACCTAACACCACCAATTCTCAAACATCGGCTGATTCAAAATCAAAAGGAGCTCTCCATGCGGTGATGGTCAAATCCAAAGCACCGTCTAATACTCCGCCAAAAACCACCTATAAGTATAAAGTCAAACCCATCAATTACACTCCCTTGGGAGAAACTTATGGTGTGATATTGGAAAAATTTCTCAAAGCAGGAGCTATTACCTTACCTCCTGTTAAACCTAACTCCAGGTTTGATTCCACCCGCGCTATACCTTCTTGGTACAAAGAAAATGACTTCTGTAACTTCCACCGCGTGAAGGGACAGTCATGAAAACTGCAATATGTTGAAAAACATAGTGTAGGAAATTGTTGATGCAGGGGATATAGCCCTCGATAATCCTAATGCCCCTGCTAACCGAAATTTGAAAATATTCAACAAACCATTCCTGAACCACTCATCGAATAGTAACATAAACCAAGATATCTTAGCCGAGGAGAGTGTTCATGAAATCCATGCAGTCTTCGACTCCCAGCCAAAAGCCTCTATCGAGAAAATTCTGAATCAAGCCTCTTCACTAACGCAAGAACCCGAACCCCCTTCACCACCATCAAGACAAGACGAAATCCTTTCCGTTCCTTTACCCATAAAGGAATTAACCACCCAGAGTTCTCTTCTCACATAGGATCCTTCTTACACCACATCTCTGCAAGACTGTGAGCGGATGTTATCTAGCTTATCTATTTTCCAAACATCTCCTTCTACCACTCTTGTTGTACAAGAGGAAGACTCGCCACTTTTTTAGTCATCCTTAGACGAGAAACCCCTCAAACCGACATCACCAAATTCTTTAATCATGATGGATCCTCTCAAACATGCCCTCCTACCTATTAGTTCTTCATCGCCTAAATATTTTCAGCGACCGGTTGACCTCTTAACGCCCATTGATACAGTGCCTCGTTTACCCCCTGTATCACACCCACAGTGGACCGGATCACAACCCACCTTTCTTCCATACAAAATTTCCTATTCACATGTGAGGATTGTCACCCCTCAGAAGATAGACGAGTCCTATGGGAATGTTTGAGTACACCATATTCTACTCAAATGCAGATGACCAATCCAGACGCCTCTACCATATACCTGAAGTGTTTACAAAAGCTTAAAATGCCTATGTCCTCATCTTCACCCCCCTCATCTCTACCAAATACCTCATCCACCTCTATTGACCTAACCAAACCTTCCCCTATGCTTGGGACCTCACCAATACCCAATCTAACACACCCACCTAAACGGTTATATTTATCCAAAAGTAAACCTGTCCATCCACCTACGAGACAAACTCAAGCCCCTAAAACCCAAGTCAAATCTATGCCTCTGTCATAACTAAAACCCTCACCGTCACACCTACCTTCTATATTGGAACCTCATCCCTCCACCTTGCATCAATATATCATACCTCCTGCGTTTTCTTTAAAACGACCTACACCTTCTGCACCCATACAAAGATCCAAGGGTATATCAACACCGTCACCCCAAGTATCCTGTCTACCTATCAACCCTAAACAAACTCCATCATCAAAGGATTTGTTTTTTGTCACTCCTCTTTCTCCGTGGTTGTTTTCTGCTACCACGTCATCTAACCAGCTACACATAACTTCTGCGCCGAAGAAATCACGTGTAGTTAAATCCAATTATCAAAACCCCTTAGCTAAGCCGCAACCCGTAAAAATCAACCATACCCAGTCATTACCGAAACCTACCCATTCAATAGCCTCATCTTCCTCTGAATTTGACCCGCTCAAAGGGTCTTATGCCAAAATACTTACTATGTTGGTGGAGAATGCGAGCATTTCCCTACCCCCACTTAGACCCTATGATCCATCTAAACCTCAACCTATAGGTTATGATGAGTCTAAAATCTGCGCTTACCACCGCACACCAGGACATGATGTAGAGGGATGCAAAGCGTTGAAATCCATACTTCATCAGTCACCTCTCTTGGATAAAAAGGTTAAGAAAGACAATTTACGAAGGGAGAAACCTTTAGCTTCAATCCCCTCTCCTATACCACCTGTCCCCTCCTCACCAAGATCTATCATTATTACAACCCCACCTCTCGAAGACCATGACTTATCCCTACTGTCTTCCTCCTCTCGTGTTCACGAGATCAACATGATTAGTGTTGCTACTCGAGGGTAGAAAAACAATGGGAAAGCTAAAGAAAGCACACCTGCAGCCTCTCTTTCTCCGTCCGCTATCCCGATCGCACCACCACCTAAAGTGGTTATTCGTGGACCCACCTACCCCATCTCTAATGGAGTTGCCCACCAAACCATGATCAAATAGCTTCACCAATCACCTGTAAAAATGACACTGTATGATCTCATTCAGGCCTCTGAATCTCATCACCAAGAGCTTGTTGAAATCCTTCAAGGGATAGAGGTCTTACCTAATGAAACCTTTCCCGTTACCTCCATCTTAACACCCAACCACGTTGCCTCTCTCACCAAACAATCTACCACTTCCGTCCCTATACAACAAACCGCTGCTGTCAGTTTCTTCGAAGATGAAATTGTTGACTTTGGTGCAGAAGATCCTGACTCCGCTCTTTTCATCTCAGCTTACGTTCGGGACATCCGCGTATGTCATGTTATGATTGACGGGGGCACGAGCCTAAACATCATTTCTTCCAAAGCATTCCAACAAATGAATATCCCCTCTAGCTACATGTGTGCCAACCCCACCATGCTACGTTCATTCAATGATGTTATTAATTCTACCTTAGGCACTGTGATCCTTAACATTCATGTAGGGCCACGTACCTTACCCGAACTCTTCTATGTCCTTGAGGGCGAATTCCAATACAACATGTTGTTAGGCTGCCCTTGGATCTGGGCTATGGGATGTGTTCCCTCTACCTTACATAGATGCATAAAATTTGAGTACGAGGGGAAGTCCTACACCGTAAAAGCTGATCCTCCCCCCTTCAAAACCTGCAATATGTTATATCGCCCTAATTATGTGCTTGTACCAGTCAAGACACCCATTCATCCAACCCAACCATCCACTTCAACCACACCTCTACCATCCACCTCAACCACACCTACACCTTCAACCAATGAAACCGCCATCGCAAATACCACTTCCTTTCCCGCAGAAAACATCCCAACCTCAGACCCCTTAGTAGATGTTTTTCAATGCCTTACGCTGGGGGAGTATCGCCTATATAACGTTAGCTCTTTCCATACCCCACAAGAGTACGGACAGTTACATGCGCATCCTACCTATGACCGTCATGTGGGGGAGGTAATCTCCTACGGACCACCTAATTACCGCACCAACCTAACGTATGGGGGTGTCGACGCATCCTCCGTTACCCCTGAACCTCCCCTTGGTGTGGTTCCCTTCCAATCCGATTTTCAATACCTGACAAATCATCGTTTCACCCTCACCTTCTTGACTCGCTGTGCCTGGAAAGGTTTTAGTTTTGGTCTTTATGAACAAGGCCGACATACAATCATTCCCATGACTACACGCAAACACAAAGATCATAGTGGTATTGGATTTCTTGAGACACTTACACCAAAGAAACCTCGTGTCAGTTGTATCCTAGAAGATGACAATGTCACCCCTACCAAACCATCATCACCCATTTTTCCATCGTCACCCACAGAATCGATAGACCCTGAATCTATCCCTCCTAACTTTTTATTTTCATAAAGGCCATCTTCCTGGGTCCTCTCACTTATCAACGCGATAATGAGGACCCATCTTCTCTTCCCCTTCTGTATCCAGACATGATCGAAGAGGATTCACCTTCAATTAATGTTGTTGAGTGCCAGGATGATGACTCCATCCTCACTTACCTTGGTGCGGACGACTCTTATATTCAACGTGCCTAACCATCTGAAACTCAAACCATGTTGAATGAGTCAACTATAGAAATAAACATCCACACCAAGGATGATCCTCACATTGTGACGATCGGACAATCTCTTAACGCATCAGAACAAGCCACCTTTACTACCTTTCTCCGTGCCCGCAACCAAGCTTTCGCTTGGTCCTACGCTGACATGCCAGGAATAGATCCTGACATTGTTGTCCATAACATTACCCTGAAACCCGATTCCAAACCAGTTAAATAGAAACTGAGAAAAATGCATCCACGCATTGCCCTCTTAGTCAAAGAAGAGCTTCAACAACTCCTTTCTGTTTCCTTCATCTTACCTATTGACTATCCTCAATGGATTTCTAACATCGTACCTATTACTAAAGCAACTGGGGGACTTCGGATATGCACAGATTTCTAAGACCTTAACCTCACTTGCCCGAAGGATGACTTCCCCCTCCCAAGTATTGATCAACTTGTTGATCTCACTGCGGGCCATGAGATGCTTTCTCTTATGGATGGCTTCTCGGGATATAATCAAATTTTGGTAGCCCTGGCTGATCAACATAAAACTACCTTCATAACTCCTTAGGGAACCTTCTGTTATCGGGTCATGCCATTTGGCCTTAAGAATGCTGGTGCGACCTACTAGCGGGCTATGACTTACATATTTCATGACATTATGCACACTATCCTTGAGGATTATGTTGATGATATTCTTGGCAAATCTAAACATCGCACTGAACATCTTGATGTTTTAACCATTATTTTCGATCACCTGTTACAATATTGTGTTCACCTTCAACCAAAGAAATGTGTCTTTGGTGTCCTTTCGGGAAAACTTCTTGGTTTTATCATCTCTTTGTGTGGCATCGAGGTCGATCCAGCTAAAGTCAAAGCTATCCTAGAAATTCCCCCACCTACTAACCTCAAACAATTGCGTAGTTTGCAGGGTAAAATCCAATCTATCCGGCATTTTATCTCACAACTCTCGGATCGATGCCAACCTTTCCATAATCTCCTTAAAAAAGAAATTGTCTTCCAATGGAGTGAAGAGTGCCACCAAGCCTTTGAAGCTCTTAAAGCCTATCTCTTACAGCCACCTGTGCTTATCCCACCTCAGGACGATCACCCTTTTTACCTTTACCTTTCTGCCACCGACCATGTTGTAGGAGCCATGCTCGCACATCATGACTTCGAGCATCGAGAACAATCCGTTTATTACATAAGTCATACTCTCGTGGATTATGAGACTAGGTATACACATGTAGAAAAGTTGTGCCTAGCCTTATCATTCGTAGCCACCAAACTCCGACACTACCTCCTGAATCACAAAACTTTTGTCATCACCAACGTGGACCCCATTCAGTATATGTACGCCAAACCTCATCTAAACCAACACATCGCCTGATGGCTTATGCTCCTCGCTGACCTTGACCTTGAATTTGTACACCAGAAGTCAATCAAAGGACAAACTATCGACTCATAGAAACCCCTTTACCTGGGGAACAATTTACCAATTTTAGTTTCCCCAACGAACTCATTGCCACTCTTTCACTCAGTGAGGAGTAGTATCCAATGAATCTCTTCTTCGATGGATCCAAATGCCAGCGTGGCGGTGGAGCCAGTGTTGTTCTCATTCCTCTTAATGTTGAACCTATGCCTCTTTCATTTCGACTCGATTTCCCCTGTACTAATAATACAATGGAATACGAGGCCCTTGTTTTGGGTCTCCAGGTTTCGTAACACTTAGGTGTCAAGTCTATTAACATTTTCAGAGACTCCCAACTGGTAGTCAATCAAGTTATGGGCATCTACCAATGTAAAAATGAGGAACTTCAAAAGTAAAAACATTACGTGGATTCACTTTTGACCTTATTTAATCATTATTCTATCCAAACCATTCCCCGCTCCACTAACAAATTTGTAGATATTATGGCTTGCTTAGCCTCGCAAATTCCTGCCTCACTAACTGAATCTGTCATATTCATCTTGTTCCAACAACTCTTTGCCCCATCTTACTCCGCCCCAGATGTTTGTATGATAAATAATGTGTCTGCTAATTCGTAGGATACCTGCTATCACCAATTTCACGACTATCTTACAACCTCTGTTCTCCCACCTGACCTTCCTAGTAACGACAAATGTGATTTTCTTAAAAGTGTTTCTCATTATGTCGTCATGGGGGGACTCCTCTATAAACGTGGCTTTGATGGCATCCTCCTTCGATGTCTAACCGGTGCGGAGGTCACTTATACCATCCAACAAGTCCACGACGGTATTTGTGGTGGAAATTTTAGTGGTCTTGCCATGGCCAAACGAATCCTTCACCTAGGATATTATTGGCCTACTCTTAATAACGACTGCTACAAATATGTTAAGCGTTGTGTTATGTGTCAACAACATGCCAACCTTCAACATACTCCTAGCCATCTGCTACAGGTCGCACGAGATCTTTGGCCTTTCTCACAATGCGGTTTAGACCTTATTGGTGAGATTCACCCACCATCTTCGCAATGTCACCGTTGGATAATCACAGCAACCGAATATTACACTAAATGGGTGGAAGCCATTCCACTCATTTCAACCAAAAAAGAAAAAATTGTCGAATTCATTAACCATCACATCATCTGTCGTTTTGGCGTTCCTCATCGCCTGATAACAAATAATGGCAAATATTTCAAAAATAAGTTGTTACAAGACCTTTGTGACAACTTTGGTATCAAACTTAGCTTCTCATCACCTTACTATCCACAAGCAAATGGTCAAGCCGAATCTTCTAATAAAACCCTAACCAAAATCCTCATGAAAGTTGTTAACGATTCTGGAAGCAATTGGCCTGATCACATCCCCTTTTCCCTTTGGGCTTATCGGACTAGCATTCGTACCTCCACTAATGCCACCCCATTCTCTTTGGTATATGGTACCGAGGCTGTCTTGCCTCTCGAAATACAAATACCCTCCCTAAGAATATCTCTTCAGGATATTCTCACCAATTATAATTTCTGCCAAGAGTGGTTGCCCAATTGGAGCTTCTTGACGAGCGTCATCTTACAGCTCTTGACCACCTTCAAATCTATCAAAAACACATCAAGAGTGCTTATGATAAATGACTTCATGAGCATACCTTTAAGGTTGGTGATCCTGTCCTCAAAGAGAATCAGCATGTAACCAAACTATAAAGGAGAAAACATGGAAAATTTGCTCCTAATTGGATTGGGCCCTACATTATCACTCATACTTATGGATCAGGCACTTACCGTTTAGCTTTGCTTAATGGTAAACCTGAGCCTGAACCCCTTAATGCCTTGCATCTTCGACCATTCTACTATTGAATTTGGTGTTATATCACTTCTTATCTACCTTGTGCTCGTCCCTTGAGCTCATTTACTACCTCATACATTTTTGTTCCATGCATCTCAAAATAGAATCAAGCTCACGTGGTTTGGTCATTACCTCCTCTTAAAGATGCCTTCCCCTTTTTAGTCTGGTCCATGACTTAAAAGTATCAAAATAACATGTTCTCAATTGTACACTTATGGGATATTCTTAAGTCAAACTTCCTACAAAACTAGATGCTTCATGCCAAACGTACATCTAGACCTCTAAAGTTATACATAGACTACTCCCTCGAAGGATAGCTATGTGCAAAGCCACTTCTACTATTATAAATAGACTACTCCCTCGAAGGACAGCTATACACAAAAACTGCATCTGCTACTATAAATAGACTGCTCCCTTGAAGGACAGCTATACAAAGTCAGCCTTTATCAGAAGCTTCTCGCATTGATCAACTTCGTGAAGACATCAAGAACAACAAAATACATATCCCCTATGGACTTCCCGCATTGATCAGTCTATATCTAGAAAAATAAAAGCAGTATTTCAAAGCACTTTTGAGTCATGGACTTGTCTATTTAGGTTTGGTTCTCTTTCGTCAGAATAATCACCTTATAATAAGTTCTCTGCACCCCAGCTATACCAGCCACCTCACCTCACCATTCATCAACACAACAAAACTCAAGGGACGTGACATATATCCGATATATTGTGATTATACAACTCTTTTCACCTATTGACTTCTCACCTATGCAAGGCACCTAGGGATTCAAGCTCATCCTATGTTAATATGTGGTTTGTTTAGCTCTTCTCAACTACGGGACAATTTTTCCTCTTTTACTCGACTCTAGGATTGTGTGTTGACCTTAATTAGGAAACGATTCCCTACTACTTGGGTAAGCTAACTTTCGTTTCACCTATACCTACACCAACATCGCCAATCCCTTACCAACACCAACAATGTTACCCTACCAATATCAATATTTTTACCAGCCAAAAAATTGCCTAACTATAACCAAATTGCCTGAATTCACCTCTCCCTGGTCCTAAGGGAGAACTACATCAGTCTGAGGCCTCTCCTTGTTTTGTGCAATGGGCTATGTAGGCACCACTTAGGAGACATGGGGTCTCCCAAGGTTAGCTCGACCATCCCCTACCATAACCTATCATGTGTGGTGTATATAAATCTATTTGTGCATTTCTATTCGCTCACATTCATCTTTATCATTTTTCAAAACAAAACATTCATCCCGAACAACCAACCATTTGGCCTAGCCTAAGGCCGCAATCAACCAATCAGGCCCGACTCAAGGCCGCAACCAACCATTTGGCCCGACCCAAGGCCATAACCACCCATTTGGCCCGACCCAAGGCCACAACCAACCATTTGGCCCGGCCCAAGGCCGCAACTAACCAATCAGGCCCGACCTAACGCCGCACCACTTAAATATCTCACCCAAAACCCACAAATTACAATTTTATCCACCCATCATGTAGCTTTTTGTTCAATCGAGCTCACATGTTCATGTTTTAGCATGATTAGGGTACTTGACTTGATCAGTCGACCAACTTTGCCTAGACCGAGACCGTTACGTTTATCTCGACCAAACCAACCATTTGGTAATGCCAAACATACCTAAACATTCCTGTACCTTACCCGTTATATCCCCTGGAGCTACTTCCTATGCCTTGGATACTAGGATTATATCACCCTTGTTTGGATAAACTATCGACCTTTGCCTATGAATTGCTTGTTTGCTCTTCAAATCATGTACCTTAGTCGCACTACTACATTTCAACGTGTGTCTGCTTCCTTGGACCTACCCCACCATCTTACCATCCTCTCAACACCATTCACCCTTTATCAACCCTATCCTTGATTTCATGCTACCTCAATCTATGATAGATTTGAGGGGGATTACCTATACCCTTAACAGGAGTAACCACGTCTTATTATTGTCAGTGCAGCTTTACAAGACAAGCTACACGACAACAAGGGGCTAATGTAGACACCAAATTTGTGTCTTATGACCCCCTGTGCCCCGCATCTCATTTTGCAACCTAGCCTCATCACCTAAACCTTACACAATTATTTATTAATTACCTTATAATTAATAAATCCACATCTCCAAACCTGCCACCTCATTTCGCCATCGCATCATGACCTTGTCCTAACCCTAAACTAACCTAATTAAGACCTATAACTTGGTCTACATCCACAACCATGACTAATTACTCCTCACCCACACCAAAATCAACCTAATAATGACTTGACCAAGCCCACAACTAATTCCTCGGGAGAAAAGGAGGGAAAGTTGGCTATTTTACTAAAAATAGCCCACTTTGACTTAACCGATATCGATTCCTACTCGATCGCCGTCGGTTACATAACCGCCATCGGTTCCCTGTAAATGACCTCCCCCCAACAAAAAAAAAGAGAATCGGAACCTAGGAATTGATTGGAAGGATCGGGAATTCACTTGGCCGAGCAGAGACAAGTGAAGGAAAGAGAGGAGTTTGCAGAGAAGGACATCAAGCCCAAGACTGCAACTAAGTAACTAGAGCCCAGTGACACTCATCCAAGCATTGGGAGTGAAGATAGCTCATCTTTGATTATCCGATCATCCTACCTGAGCCCTGCCTTCGTATCTTCATGAGGAACTAGTAAGTAGTGTTTCACACAGAAATGCTTTCGTTCCCAGGATAGAGTTGCTTCTATCCTTTCATTCCTTTGAGAAACAGATAAGGGTTAGGGCTAGGAGGAATACCTGTTGAATGTCGAGAGGGTGTGTGCGTACCGTAGAGAGAGATCAAATCGACTGCGAAGAAATCCTTTTTGTCTTGGAAGGACTACCTGCAAGTAAGAATACAAGACCACCAGATTTTAATTAGACAATAAATGAGGGAACTGCCTTGGGCCCAGGAAATATAAAAATTCCTTTCGAAGGTGGTAAGTTCCCCTACTAATATGAATTAACACAAATTCTAACAAATAAGCTATTGTCTAATTACAATTTTTTTACCTTGTTAGAACAATAGAGAAAGGGCTGGTCTTGGTTTAGAATCACGGTGACCAACGCCGGTCAGTGTCACTGGTACCGGTTGATGATAACCGATATCGGTAGGGGTAGTGATTTAAGGGGTTGGGTGAAGGTTGGCTATAAGATGGCTATATGATAGCTATGGTGTTTATAAGGCTGGTAAAATGATCGGGGATAGGTAATGAGGTGATGGAGAAGACTCAGAGGGTATGGGGGCTATTCTTGGGGAAAAATAGGGGTAAAGGAATGTAAGTTAGGTGGAGAGTGTTACCGGGTAGTGGATCTGGGGGTAGACTTGTAATTACTATGATTCAGAAATCCAAGAAATATTATTAAAAGAACATATAAGACTTACTTACTAGTTCCTGATGGAAAATGCAGGTTCTGGGACTGTGATGATGAAGACAGGGCTCAAGTAGGATGATATGACAATCCAAGATGAGCTATCTCCGCTCCTAATGCTCAGATGAGTGTCACTAGACTCTGGTTATTCAGTTGCAGTCTTGGGCTTGATTTCCTTCTCTGCAAACTTCTCTCTTTCCTTCACTTGTCTCTGCTCAGCCAAGTCAATTCGGATCCTTCCAATGACTTCTCCTCTAGATCAAATGAAAATCTAAAAAACCTTTGTTTTTGGTTGGGAGCGGTCATTTAGAGGGAACCGATGGTGGTTACGTAACCAACAGCGGTCGAGTAGGAACCGGTATCGGTCAGGTCAAAGTGGGCTATGTTTAGTAAAATAACCAACTTTCCCTCCTTTTCTCCCGAGGGATTAGTTGCGGCCTTGGTCAAGTCATTATGAGGTTGGTTTTAGGTGCGGGTGAGGAGTCATTAGTCATAGGTGTGGATGTAGACCAAGTTATAGGTCTTAATTAGGTTAGTTTAGGGTTAAGACTAGGTCATGATGAGGTGGCAAAATGAGGTGGCAGGTATGGCGATGTGGATTTATTAATTATAAGGTAATTAATAAATAATTGTGTAAGGTTTAGGTGATGAGGATAGGTTGTGAAATGAGATGCATGGTACGGGAGGTCGTAAGAAACAAATTTAGTGTCTACATTAGCCCCTTGTTGTCGTGTAGCTTGTCTTGTAAAGCTGCACTGACAATAATAAGAAGTGGTTACTCCTGTTAAGGGTATAGGTAATCCCCCTCAAATCTATCACAGATTGAGGTAGCATGGAATCAGGGATAGGGTTGATAAAGGGTAAACGGTGTTGAGATAATGGTAAGATGGTGGGGTAGGTTCAAGGAAGCAGATACACGTTGAAATGCAGTAGTGTGACCAGGGTACATGATTTGAAGAGAAAACAAGCAATTCGTAGGCAAAGGTCGATAGTTTATCCAAACAAGGGTGATATAATCCTGGTATCCAAGGCATAGGAAGTAGCTCCAGGGGATATAACGGGTAAGGTACAGGAACGTTTAGGCATGTTCAGTAGTACCAAATGGTTGGTTTGGTCGAGATAAACGTCACGGTCTTGGTCTAGGCAAAGTTGGTCGACTGATCAAGTCAAGTACCCTAATCATGCTAAAATATGAACAGGTGAGCTCGATTGAACAAAAAGCTACATGATGGGTGGATAAAATTGTAATTTGTTGGTTTTGTGTGAGGTATGTAATTGGTACGGCCTTGGGTCGGGCCGATTGATTAGTGAGGGCCATGGGTCGGGCCTGATTGGTTGGTTGTGGCCTTGGGTCGGGCCAAATGGGTGGTTACAACCTTGGGTCGGGCCAGATTGGTTGGTTGCGGCCTTAGGTCGAGCCTGATTGGTTGGTTGCGGGCTTGGGTCGGGCCAAATGATTGGTTGCGGGCTTGGGTCGGGCCAAATTGGTTGGTTGCGGCCTTAGGTCGGGCCAAATGATTGGTTGCGGCCTTGGGTCGGGCCAAATTGGTTGGGTGCGGCCTTAGGTCGGGCCAAATGATTTCTGGCGGCCTTGGGTCGAGCCAAATTGGTTGGGTGAGGCCGTGAATTGGGCCAATGAAGTCAACAAAGGCTATTTAGCAAAGGAGGGTATAGGTGATGTGGTGAGAAAGGGAGATTAGCGAATAAGGGTAGAAATTGGGGAAAAGGTGGGATTAAACCGATATCGATTCTCTATGACCGATATCGGTTAGATGACCGATACTGGTTCTTTAGGGCATTATAGAACCGATATCAGTTATAGGTTGAAAAAACCTATAAAAAGAAAAATACGGCTGGTCATTGTCATATTGTCAATTTGAAAACCAATTTTAGTTGTCTGAGGTGTATTAGTGAAATTGTTGAATTTGTCGGCTGAGGTGGCACTATTTGAGTGGAGAAGTGAATGGTTGGTAGGCCCGAGTGAGTAGGAGGCAACATTTGATTGGTGGAGGACCCAGCAGAGGAGTTTTAGAGCCATGGCATAGCTAGGAGGAGCAGGAGGTGCTGGACTAGCTGGACCACCACCACCTATCCCGCCATGACGACGTGTAGTCGTACCGGTAGGTTCGAAACCTCTCAGTATGTGAATTTAATGTTTTTAAGTGAGATTTGGGTTTTGGGTAGGAATCCATGTTTTTAATAAAAGAATGAATAAATGGAAATTGTTTGGAAAATGGAGAGGGTAGGTAGGTTAGTTAGGCTAAAACGGTAGGGTGGGTAGGTTTTTAAGGTTTTTTAATGGGTAAAAGGGGAGTAATAGGCAAAAAATGGGTTTGGGGGGGCCGCGTTGGGTTCAGCTCCGTGATTTTACAGTGACCGATGTCTGTCACTAAGCGACCGTCATCGGTCACGAAGTGTTTGGGCAAGGTGGGTTTGTGGTTGACCGGTGTCGGTCGTCTGTCGACCAGCGTCGGTTGAGAGGGGACCGGTGGTGGTCATGGGTGACCGGTACCGGTCCTTAGTTAGGATTATTTATTTTGTTGGGTTGGTTTTGTTGTGGTTTTGGGTGTTTGGTTGTTGTTTGGGTGTTGTGTTTATTGTTTGGGAGTTGTGTTTATTGTTTGGGTTGTTGTTTGGGTGTTTTGTTATTGTTTGGGTTGTGGTTTGGGTGTTTTGTTATTAGTGGCTTAGGTTTTGTGTTTATTGTTGGGTCTTGTGTTTTGGGGGTGAAGAGGGAAGGGGTAGAGGTTGATAGGAAGGGTGATTGGTGAGTGGGGTGGGAAAATGGGGCGATTGTGTGGTTGGTGCAGTTAGGATAGATTAGGTGTTGGGCATGAATGGGGAGGTGTTAAATGGGTAGGGGCATAGGTAAATGGCGAGAGGAGATATGGGTGATTGGTAGGGTGCGAGATAGGGCAAGGGGATCTCGTAAAGGTTTTATGGTAAAATAGGTAGGTGTAGGTGTGTGTTATAGAGTCGGGGTGTTGTCGGGTGGGTAAAAGGGGGTATAGAAGGTTAAAGTAGTTGTTGTTTGAAAGGGTAGGTCTAATGAAGTGGGTGATTTGTGTAGGCACGTCAGCAGCTGACTATGTGGGATAGGATGCCCCCACTGTTGAGACGGATGTGACCACATGTGTCCGCAGTGCAGTGGGCCATTATGCGTGAGGTGGGACTCGGCGGAGTCCAGTGATATAGGGCTATAGATAGGGATCACAGTCTTATGGTTGCCCTCATCGAGAGATGGGATCCGGTGACTAATGTTTTCCATCTCCCAACTGGAGAGATGACTATTACCCTGGAGGATGTGTATCGCATCCTAAGACTGCCGATTATAGGAGAGGCAGTATTCCAAGTAGACACAGAGACAACTATGGACAGCATTCTACAGGTATTTGGGGATGCAGCCACGCTATTGACTTATCACAGTGTGAGCATTGCCTATGGGGACATGTATCGCGCCCACAGACATGAGACATGGCTTGCCGTGTTGATGATGATAGGCATCACATGCTTCACCCTCCCGGACTCAGAGGGAGGCCACTTTCCACGGGCACTGATAGGGGTGCTACACGAGATGGTGGAGGAGTATACGTGCTATGCTTGGGCACCAGTATACCTGGTGTAGCTATACAGAGAGCTGTGGGGCTATCGCCGGATGAGGCGATTCAGGATTTGTTCCACATTTTTGTTACACTGCTGGGCATATGAGCACATCATATGTATTCGACCAGTAGGGCTGCCCCAGCAGCCAGGGCCATAGGTGATATACAGATATGGTTTTCAGAGGTGGTTGGGGGTCGTGGGCCAGCCACGAGTGGTGCTCGCCAGACGGGATGTAGCTTACTACCGTCATTTGCTAGAGGGCGTGACCACATTGGATATTGTATGGAGGCCTTATAGAGGTCATCCACCCCGTGGAGGAGCCCGATCACAGTTGCACTGGATCCAGTATACTTTCTGGATAACAGGACGGAGGCCGGGAGAGTATGAGCGGATACCCTTGGAGAGGGTACGACAGCAGTTGGGGCTACGACAGGATGAGCCACCTCCCTTCCCTCAGTACCAGAGAGAGGATGTAGAGGCCCCACTGCCTGCACCACACCCCGTGGACCCAGATTGGGTAGTAGAGAGGCCGGCGGATGATACCATGGACGACGCCGGCTGCACAGGGTCATTTTTGGTATGGTGGGTAGGGGAGAGAGCAACGAGGAGAGCACAGCCTACACAGCCATATTTAGCGGCTGCCTCCTAGGACAGGTGCAGTTATTACAGGGGCAGCTTGCTGCTGCATAGGCACAGATCGGGGTATTACAGGGGCAGTTAGCTCAGGCACAGGTGTAGCCACAGGTACAAGTACAGGCATAGCCACAGTCACCGGCATAGGCATAGCCACAGGCACCACCACCGGTACCAGCACAACCACACACACAGGGTGTACCGGTAGGACAGAGGCCATTATTATTAGGAGTCAGGGGACCAGCCCCAGTAGCTATGGTGTCACGGTCCTGTTATATGGAGGCAAGAGTGGAGGCCCGGTACAAACAAGGGGCATTTCTAGGATAGCTTTGACTGTAGATGGATCGACCTCAATGCCACGCAAAGAGACGATAAAACCAAGAAGTTTTCCCAAAAGGACACCAAAGACACATTTCTTTGGTTGAAGCCAGATAGAATATTGTAACAGGCAATCGAAAATAATGGTTAAAACATCGAGATGTTCACTGCGATGTTTAGATTTGCCAAGAAGATCATCGACATAATCCTCAAGGATAGTGTGCATAATGTCATGAAAAATGTAAGTCATAGCCCACTGATAGGTCGCACCAGCATTCTTAAGGCCAAACGGCATGACACGATAATAGAAGGTTCCCCAAGGATTGATGAAGGTAGTTTTATGTTGATCGGCCGGGGCTACCAAAATTTGATTGTATCCCGAAAAGCCATCCATGAGAGAAAGCATCTCATGGCCCGCAGTGAGATCGACAAGTTGATCAATACTTGGGAGGGGGAATTCATCCTTGGGGTAAGTGAGGTTAAGGTCTCAGAAATCCGTGCATATCCGAAGTCCCCCCGTCGCTTTAGTGACAGGTACGGTGTTAGAAATCCATTGAGGATAGTCAATAGGCAAGATGAAGGAAACAGAAAGAAGTCGTTGAAGCTCTTCTTTGACCAAGAGGGCAATGCGTGGATGCATTTTTCTCAGTTTCTATTTGACTGGTTTGGAATTGGGTTTTAGGGTAATGTTATGGACAGCAATGTCAGGATCAATTCCTAGCATGTCAGCGTAGGACCAAGTGAAAGCTTGGTTGCGGGTACTGAGAAAGGTAGTAAAGGCATCTTGTTCTGATGTGTTAAGGGATTGTCTGATCTTCACAATGTGAGGATCCTCCTCTGTGTGGATGTTGATTTCTATAGTTGACTCATTCAACATGGTTTGAGTTTCAGAAGGTAAGGCACGTTGAATATAGGAGTCATCCGCACTAAGGTAAGTGAGGATGGAGTCGTCATCCTGGCACTCAACAACATTAATTGAAGGTGAATCCTCTTCGATCATGTCTGGATATAGAAGGGGAAGAGAAGATGGGTCCTCATTATTGCGTTGATAAGTGAGAGGACCTAGGAAGATAGCATTTATGAAAAAAAAAAGTTAGGAGGGATAGATTCAGGGTCTATCGACTCTGTGGGTGACGATGGCAAAATGGGTGATGATGGTTTGGTAGGGGTGACGTCATCATCTTCCAGGATATAACTGACACGAGGTTTCTCCAATGTAAGTGTTTCAGGAAATCCGAGACCACTACGATAATTGTGTTTGCGTGTAGTCATGGGAATGATTGTATGTCGGCCTTGTTCATAAAGACCAAAACCAAAGCCTTTCCAAGCACAGCGAGTCAAGAAGGTGAGGGCGAAACGATGATTTGTCAAGTATTGAAAATTGGATTGGAAGGGAACCACACCAAGAGGAGGTTCAGGGGTAACAGAGGATGCATCGATACACCCATACGTTAGGTTGGTGCGGCAATTAGGTGGTCCGTAAGAGATTAACTCCCCCACGCGACAGTCGTAGGTAGGATGCACATGTAACTGTCTGTACTCCTGCGGGGTATGGAAAGAGCTAACGCTATATAGGTGGTACTCCCCAGTGTAAGGCGTTGAAAAACATCTACTAAGGGGTCGGAGGTTGGGATGTTATTTGCGGGAAAGGAAGTGGTATTTGCGATGGCGGTTTCATTGGTTGAAGGTGTAGGTGCGGTTTAAGTGGATGGTAGAGGTGTGGTTGAAGTGGATGGTTGGGTTGGATGAATGGGTGTCTTGACTGGTACAAGCACATCATTAGGGCGATATAACATATTATAGGTTTTGAAGGGGGGAGGATCAGCTTTTATGGTGTAGGACTTCCCCTCGTACTCAAATTTTATGCATCTATGTAAGGTGGAGGGAATGCATCCCATAGCCCGGATCCAAGGGCGGCCTAACAACATATTGTATTGGAACTCTCCCTCAAGGACATAGAAGAGTTTGGGTAAAGTGCGTGGCCCTACACGAATGTTAAGGATCACGGTACCTAAGGTAGAAGTAATAACATCATTGAATGACCGCAACATGATGGGGTTGGCACACATGCAACTAGAAGGGATATTCATTTGTTGGAAGGATTTTGAAGAGATGATGTTTAGACTAGCACCCCCGTCAATCATAACACGACGCACTCGAATGTCCCAGACATAAGCTGAGATGAAAAGAGCAGGGTCAGGATCTTCAGCACCAAAGTCGATAATTTCATCTTCGGAGAAACTGACAGCAACGGCTTGCTGTACAGAGACAGAAGTGGTTGGGGAGATAGATTGTTTGGTGAGCGAAGAAACGTGATTGGGTGTGAGAATGGAGGTAACAGGAAAGGTTTCATTAGGTAAGACCTCTATCCCTTGAAGGATATCAACAAGAGCTTGTCGATGAGATTCAGAAGTCTGAATGAGATCATACAATATCATTTTTATAGGTGATTGGTGAAGCTGTTTGATCATGGTTCGGTGGGCAACTCCATTAGAGATGGGGTAGGTGGGTCCACGAATAACCACTTTAGCTAGTGGTGCGATCGGGATGGTGGATGGAGAAAGAGAGGCTGCAGGTGTGCTTTCTTTCGCTTTTCCATTATTTTTCTACCCTCGAGTAGCAACACTAATCATATTGATCTCATGAATACGAGAGGAGGAAGATGGTATGGATAAGTCATGGTCTTCGAGAGGTGGAGTTGTAATAATGATAGATTTTGGTGAGGCGGGGACAGGTGGTATAGAAGTGGGAATTGAAGCTAAAGGTCTCTCCCTTCGTAAGTTGTCTTTCTTAACTTTTCTATCTGAGAGAGGTGACTGACGAAGTATGGCTTTCAACGCTTTGCATCCCTCTACATCATGTCCTGGTGTGTGGTGGTAAGCACAGATTTTAGACTCATCATAACCTATAGGTTGAGGTTTAGATAGATCATAAGGTCTAAGTGGGGGTAGGGAAATGGTCACATTCTCCACCAACATAGCAAGGATTTTGGCGTAAGACCCTTTGAGTGGGTCAAAGTCAGAGGAAGATGAGGCTATTGACTGGGTATATTCTGGTAATGACGGGGTATGGTTGATTTGTATGGGTGGTGGTTTATCCAAGGGGTTTTGATAATGGGTTTTAACTAAACGTGGCTTCTTTGGTGCAGAAGCTATGTTTAGCTGGTTAGATGATGAGGCCATAGATGATGTGGTATCAGAAAACAACCACGGAGAAATAGCAGTGACCGCAAACAAATCTTTTGATGATGGAATTTGTTTAGGGTTGATAGGTGGACAGGATACGCGGGTTGACGGTGTTGATATACCCTTGGATCTTTGTATGGGTATAGAAGGTGTAGGTCATTTTAAAGAAAACGCAGGAGGTATGATATATTGATGCAAGGTGGAGGGATGAGGTCCCAATATGGAAGGTAGGTGTGACGGCGATGGTTTTAGTTGTGATAGAGACATAGGTTGAGGAGATTGAGTCTGTCTCCTAAGTGGATGGACGGATTTATTTTTAGATAAATCTAGCCACTTAGGTGGCTGTGTTAGACTGGGTATTGGTGAGGTCCCAAGCATAGGGGAAGATTTGGTTAGGCTAATAGAGGTGGATGATGTATTTGGTAGAGATGAGGGGGGTGAAGATGAGGACATAGGCATTTTAAGCTTCTGTAAACACTTCGGGTATATGGTAGAGGCGTCTAGATCGGTCATCTGCATTTGAGTAGAATATGGGGTACTCAAACGTTCCCATAGGACTCATCTTTCTTCTGAGGGATGACAATCTTCACGTGTGAATAGGAACTTTTGTATGGAAGAAAGGTGGGTTGTGATTATGGTCCACTATGGGTGTGATACAGGGGGTAAATGAGGCACTGTATCAATGGGCGTTAAGAGGTCAACTTGTCGCTAAAAAGATTTAGGTGATGAAGAACTAATAGGTAGGAGGGCGTGTTTGAGAGGATCCGTCATGTTTAAAGAATGTGGTGATGTCGGTGCAAGAGGTTTCTCATCTAAGGATGACAAAAGAAGTGGCAAGCCTTCCTCTTGTATAGCAAGAATGGTAGAAGGAGACGTTTGGGAAATAGATAAGTTAGATAACATCCGCTCACAGTCTTGCAAGGATGTGGTGTAAGAAGGCTCATTTGTGAGAAGGGAACTCTGGGCGGTTAATTCCTTGATGGGTAAAGGAACGGCAAGGATTTCATCTTGTCTTGATGGTGATGAAGGGGGTTCGGGTTCCTACGTTAGTGAAGAGGCTTAATTCATAATTTTTTCGATAGAGGCTTTTGGCTGGGAGTCAAAGACTGCATGGATCTCATGAACACTCTCCTCGGCTAAGATATCTTGGTTTATGTTACTATTAGAAGAGTGATTCAGGAATGGTTTGTTGAAAATTTTCAAATTTCGGTTAGCAGGGGCGTTAGGATTATCGAGGGCTATATCCCCTGCATCAACCATTTCCTGCACTATGTTTTTCAACATCTTGTAGTTTTCATGACTATGTCCCTTCACGTGGTGGAAGTTACAGAAGTCATTTTATTTGTACCAGGAAGGTATGGCGCGGGTGGAATCAAACCCGGAGTGAGGTTTAACAGGAGGTAAGGTAATGGCTCCTTTTTTAAGCAATTTTTCCAATATCACACCATAAGTTTCTCCCAAGGGAGTGTAGTTGATGGGCTCCGCTTTATACTTATAGGTGGTTTTTGGCGGGGTATTATACGGTGGTTGGGATTTGACCATCACCGCATGCACAACTCCTTTTGAGTTTGAAGCAGTCGATGTGTGAGGATTGGTGGTGTTAGGTTTGTTGGTGGAATCTTGGGTTCGGAAATTGGGGTTTTTATTGCGCAACCGTAATTTCTCTTCCTCTAAGGCTCGAATCTCTAGTTTTCGAGCGATAGTAAAGGCTTCGTCAAATGTGCGGAAAGTTTGAATTTTGAGGGTAGGAGAGATGTGCTTAGCGCAGGCCCGTGTAAAAAGTTCGATAAGTTTGGCCTGAGGCAAGGAATACGTAAGTTGGTTGATAAGGCCCTGCCATCGTCTAACGAAATCTGTGATAGATTCATCTTCAAATTGTCGGATGGCATAGAGGTCGGTGATAGATACTTTCTTGGCAATGTTAATGGAGAAATGATCCAAGAAATATTGGGCTAGTTGGTTAAAAGAGAAGATTGAGTGCTGGGTTAAAGCACTGTACCACTCCAAGGTGGGTCCTGATAAGGACATGGGAAAGGTGCGGAGTAGTAAGGCATCGTCATGAGCAATTAGATAGCAGGCATGTCTAAATGAGCGCAAGTGTTGTTGAGGATCCTCCTTACTATTAAAACGAGTAAATTTTGGTAATTCCCATTGAGGAGGATATGAATGAAGGGGGACAGAAGGGTGGATAGGATCCTGAAAAACTTGCTCGTATGTCAAGGTGCTATGACTTCCTTATTTAGAAGCCTCCAGATTTTGCATTTTGTCCATCATTTGTTTGATGAAATCCATAATTGGATGAGATGATGGTGCGGTTGTTGTAAACGGAGGCAGATTGGGCCAAGGGCCACCACTAGACAACAGTGGGGTTAAATGTTGATAAGGTATTGAGGACGAATGTGTTGAGGCGAACGAATAGGGATGTCCTATATAAGATGTTGAGGTCACCAGATACGTGTGTGGAAATGAAAAGGTGGGTGGAGCCTGAGAAGGAAAGCTCATGTGGATAGGTGACAGAGAGCAAGTCATGAAAGGAGCAGTCTGCAAGAGAGATGAGGTAGGAGTGGTCGACGGTAATGATATGTGGGGCCCAAGATTAACCAAAGGAAAGCCAATCTATGCCGTATGAACCCCTGAAGCCACTGGATTGGGAAACGGGGCTAAGGATGCAGAAGGCAAAGTGGAGTTATCAGGCGGAGAAGGAGCTAAATGAGCAGCTATACTATTAGGCATGCCAACAAGGAGTTGACCATCGGGCGTACGGTCAAGGGCATGAGAAAAATAATATTTTATAGCACTAGGATTAGCATCCAAAAATTTCACAAATTCTTTATCTCCTACAGGGATGTTGGGAACCTCGCTGGTGTCCGTAGGATTCCCCACAGTATGGGCAGGAGGTGATTCAGGAAAAGGCACGGAGCAGGCATGTGAAACCATGGCGGCGGTTTGCTTCCAAGTGATAACAACCATGGGCAAGAGTACACAGTAAGGTTTCAATCTATCAGGAACAGAAATAACCCCAGAATGTTGAAATTGGTAGGTTGTTGGTTTTTCAGGGACTGTAAAAGAGTGTAACCAATATCGGTCTGCTAACCGATGTCGGTTATACTGTAGCTGACGTCGGTCACTTAAACCGATGTCGGTATAATAGGACTGGTATAAGAAACTGTAAGAAGCTGCTGATTTGGGGTTAATAGTGCTTAGTATGCCTACCAAACCGTTCTGAGGTGATCACAGAAAACAGTGTATGACAGAGAAACATAACTGAAAACAAGCAAGATACACAAGCAAATTAATAGACTAACCCTAGGATTAGTTTTAATCAATTTGGGCTTATGCCCTTAGATGCAAAATGATGTCAGAATCCTAAACAAAAGACTTAGGGGAAATGTCAAGTTTGTTTTGGTTTATAAGGTTCCCTCAATCGGGCGGAGGAATACCGTGGAAAAAGGGGGGATGTTTTGAGCTGTTGTGTTAATTGTGAAGTGATTCGGTATGTGTTGTGCAGTGAAATTAAGATTAATTTCCTGTCAATACCATGGAAATCACCCCCATGTGTACGACCTGTTACTTAATCTACATTCACTAGAATTGAAAATAGCAAGAAAGAATGTAATGCACGTGTTTTAAACCCAAATTGAAAATATTATTCGATGAAGCAAAGAAGATGACTTTCAGTAATGCAAAGCTGGGAAAGCAAGAAAAATTCTTTTACCAAATATAACAAAATATCGTGTGAAATTTTAAGAGGAAGAAAACAGCATGTATGCTCCCTATATGAAGGCAAGCAAGAAAGAAAGAAACCCGAAATGGGTCCCACCGGGCATGCCAAAATGTTTCACACAGAAATGCTTCCGTTCGTGGGATAGAGTTGCTTCTATCCTTTCATTCCTTTGAGAAACAGATAAGGGTTAGGGCTAGGAGGAATACCTGTTGAATGTCGAGAGGGTGTGCGCGTACCATAGAGAGAGATCAGATCGACTACGAAGAACTCATTTTTGTCTTGGAAGGACTACCTGCAAGTAAGAATACAAGACCACCAGATTTTAATTAGATAATAAATGAGGGAACTACCTTGGGCCCAGGAAATATAAAACTTCCTTTCGAAGGTGGTCAGTTCCCTTGTTAATATGAATTAACACAAATTCTAACAAATAAGCTATTGTCTAATTACAATTTGTTTACCTTGTTAGAACAATAGAGAAAGGGATGGTCTTGGTTTAGAATCATGGTGACCGACGCCGATCAGTGTCACCAGTACCGGTTGATGATAACTGATATCAGTAGGGGTAGTGATTTAAGGGGTTGGGTGAAGGTTGGCTATAAGATGGCTATATGATAGCTATGGTGTTTATAAGGCTGGTAAAATGACTGGGGATAGGTAATGAGGTGATGGAGAAGACTCAGAGGGTATGGGGGCTGTTCTTGACGAAAAATAGGGGTAAAGGAATGTAAATTAGGTGGAGAGTGTTACCGAGTAGTGGATCTGGGGGTAGACTTGTAATTACTGTGATTCAGAAATCCAAGAAATATTATTAAAAGAACATATAAGACTTACTTACTAGTTCCTGATGGAAAATGTAGGTTCTGGGACTGTGACGACGAAGACAGGGCTCAAGTAGGATTATCTGACAATCCAAGATGAGCTATCTCCACTCCTAATGCTCGGATGAGTGTTACTAGACTCTGGTTATTCAGTTGCAGTCTTGGGCTTGATGTCCTTCTCTGCAAACTTCTCTATTTCCTTCACTTGTCTCTGCTCAGCCAAGTCAATTCGGATCCTTCCAATGACTTCTCCTCTAGATCAAATGAAAATCCAAAACCTTTGTTTTTGGTTCGGAGCGGTCATTTACAGGGAACCGATGATGGTTACGTAACCGACGGTGGTCGAGTAGGAACCGGTATCGGTCAGGTCAAAGTGGGCTATGTTTAGTAAAATAACCAACTTTCCCTCCTTTTCTCCCGAGGGATTAGTTGCGGCCTTGGTCAAGTCATTATGAGGCTGGTTTTAGGTGCGGGTGAGGAGTCATTAGTCATCGGTGTGGATGTAGACCAAGTTATAGGTCTTAGTTAGGTTAGTTTAGGGTTAATACTAGGTCATGATGAGGTGGAAAAATGAGGTGGCAGGTATGGCGATGTGGATTTATTAATTATAAGGTAATTAATAAATAATTGTGTAAGGTTTAGGTGATGAGGTTAGGTTGCGAAATGAGATGCGTGGTACGGGATGTCGTAAGACACAAATTTGGTGTCTACAAGTAGTATCTTGTATGTTCTTTTGATAACATTTCTTGAACTTTTGAATCACAGCAATTATAAGTCTATTCCTGGATCTACTACCCGGTAACACCCTACATCTAACTATCATTCCTCTACTCCTACACTGCCCCAAGAACAACTCCCATACCATCTGAGCCTTCTCCATCACCCCATTACCTATCCCCAATCATTTATTAGCCTTATAAACACCATAGCCACCTTATAGCCAACCTTCACTAAAAGCCCCTAAACCACTGCCCCTACCGATATCAGTTAGCAGAAACTGGTACTAGTGACAGTGACCGGCATCGGTCACTGTGATTCAAAACCAAAACTAGCCCTTTTCTCTATTGTTTTAACGAGGCAATTAAGTTGTAATTTTGCAATAATTTGTGTTAATTCATATTAGCAGGGGAACTGACCACCTTCAAAAGGAAGTTTAATACTTCCTGGGCCCAAGGCAGTTCCCTCATTTATTGTCTAATTAGAATCTGGTGGTCTTGTATTCTTACTTGCAAGTAGTCCTTCCCAGAAAAAAAGGAGTTCTTCGCAATTAATCTGATCTCTCTCTACGGTACGCGCACACCCTCCAAACATTCAACAGGTATTCCTCCTAGCCCTAACCCTTATCTGTTTCTCAAAGGAATGAAAGGATAGAAGCAACTCTATTCCAGGAATGGAAGCATTCTTTGCGAAACAGTACCACTTCAGAAAGAGCTTTGCGTAGGGCCTCTTATGTAGGGACTTGAGTGCTTTTTCTACTGGATGTCTTAGTCGTATCTTTCTTCTTCCGAGGATCTACTTGTGGCATTTGGATTGTAACTTACGCACATGACTCTAACATTCTCTTCTTGTATCTTGTATTTTTTACAACTTGGGTGTGTAGTCTACTTGAATCATCTGTTTCTTGGTTAATTAAACATAATTTATCCATGCCAAATAAAATCAAATTTGCCTTTGGAGAAGTTCCTAGATTTTCTTGGCTTTCTACTTCAGGGGCACTCATTGAACTTTGACATGTGGAAGCATTCTGGATCATGAAGGATTGTTCCTGCACAAAATTGGTATAGTGATATTGACTATGAGGCATTGAAAGGGAAGCACCATTCTGATTTATGCACCAAATTGTTCTAAACTTGAACAAGCACCTAACTTTCACTGGGTTCTGGAAGAGAAGGCGCGGGAGGAACAACTTGCAAGGGCAGATGTGTATTAGCATGCCATTTATCATTGTGTTGGTTGGGTGCATATCTTTGATTTCCATATTGATTCTACCAAGGTTGATTGTTTTGGCTATGCACTTGATTAGAATTGAATTTATAGGCCTATGCCTATTGTTTCTCTAATGATATGACCTTGTTTGATAAATTTCTAATCAGGGCCTTCAATTCTTCATCCTCCTTTTTATTTGCTAGAGAGTAGGATGTTGATGCAGCTGGTTGCATACTTTTCTCATGAGTAGGATAAGGGGCCACAAAATGATGGGGTGCTTGTGAAATTTTTGAGAACAAGGGCATAGGCAGTCTAGGATCTATCTTTCCCATCTGAATAAGACTATTTTCTTCCCTTACTGCAATATGATAAGCAGTTGGTATAGTCCTCCCTCCTATGGATTGAATCATGACTAAGATATCACTATTCAATACCTTCAGATAATACAAAAAATCACACTGGGGAGTAGGCCTTACCACAAGAGGGATTCTGTCCTAAGTCTTCTAAAATTTGATGTTGAATTCAGTCATCTTCTCATTGGGGGCCCTCCTTGTCATTGTCAGTTGCTCCATCAGAGACATGTGATCTGACTTATCTTCAAAATAATTACAAAGATTTGTTCCCATCTCATCCCAAGTTGTAATAGATCCAAGTCTCAAGCCTTGGTACCATTGAAGCACTTTCCCTTTGAGAAAGGCTACAAGTATCCTTACTGCTACATCATCATGTGTGATCAGGTAGAGCAAACACATGATTGCTACATCTTGGATATGATTCTGTGGGGTGACTTGATTCTCACTAGTAAAGTATGGAATACTTTTGAGCACGCCATTTGGCATGTCACGTTCCATGACCAAAACCAAGGGACTTCCTCTAGTGAAGTTAGAAAAGTTTATGAGTGGAGGAGGTGACTGATGTGTCATTGTTGGGCATGTAGGTTGTCTATTTTAAGGAGGAGTTGAATGGGTGTGAAGCGTTAGAGATGGGGATTCATGCGCTAGCTTTCTAGAATGAACTCTTCTCGGGGATAGATGGAGTTATTTGAAAGAATATTCAACTGCTGCAATTTTTCTCGTGTGCACTCTTCTCATGAAAGCACTCAGGGATGATAAAACAGAGATCTACAAATGTTGGGAGTCGTCAGATGTGTTTGAAATGAGCCTCTAAATTCTGCAATACTAAGTCCACACACCAGAACTTAATAATGTGAAATGTAAGCTTTCAATGTTGATCCCACTAGGCATGACAGAAAATGTTGGTCATTCAAACATGCACCTATGTCTCAGATCTTGGAAGGGCCAAGCTATTTGAGACTACTATGGAGCTTTCCCCAAGTTTTGGGTCCTTGCGTGCTTAGGATGGATCTTCAGAGAAGGTCGGTTCCCATATCTACTTCTACTACTACTGATACTCCTAGTGTTGGAAGGGGAAACTAAGATAATAATTCCAAGGGACCATGGATAGAAGGATAACATGAAAGAAAACCTAAACTAAAAGGCGATAGCACTAGAAAAGAGGAATGAACACTATATATTCTAAGAAAAATGAGAGGAAATGTGTAAAATAAGGCTAGGCATGTGTAGCACAACTTAAAATGTATTCACCAGTTCAATTTCATGGGAAACAACTAAATAAAGAGCTACAAGGGATGTGAGATGGCACAACCAACACACAATGCAAAATAAAATGCAAGAAGAAGAAATAAAAACACGTTAGGATAGAGAATAGTCACAAAAATGATGTTTCTATTACTTCCAAAAATTCATAGAGATGTTACAATGGCGAAGGAGGCCGATATCCACATGTAAGAGCCAGATCTAGAGGTATGCAACTCAAAAATATGAAATCCTTAGCCAAATACATAAGGATCCAAAGTTTCCGGCATAACAAATGTGCCTAGCTCTTACATTTATAAATGAATTTGTGGAAGAAGAAGAGAGGAAAGTAGGGAAAATTGGATTTGAAATACAACCACCAACAAGAAACAAAAAATTCCTACAAATCCACCTGCTAATTTGTCAAATGTGCTTCCCAAGATTTTTTTCCATGTTGAAGAAGGAAGGATTGTGAATCATATTAAATCGAGTGGTTGGAGCAATCAGATCTTCTCGTCAATTCTCTGAGAGATGTTTTACCATTTCTCACCTACCAGATCTGCCAATAATTTTAATTTGAATGTCTAGCACTGTAGCTGATTATAGCTTCTCTCTAACAAGTCCAGGCACATGTCGATTGGAGATCTGTAGACAAATATACATATGTCATAAGTTTTCTAGAGCCCTTGGCACACACAACACATGTGGAATGTGCATATTGGCTGAAAGGGTGGCCAACTATGCAAATATTTTCAAATTTCTGCCACGTTTCACTCATTATTTTTTTGTAAGGATTCAGTGCCCTATTGGCATGGTTTGATTGGTTACGTGTGGCACACTAAAACATGTCAGAGGATGACCCAGTGTAGAAGGGCACAAAGGAGGGTACATAGGTACACACATGGAAAAATGAGGTGCAGGAAGAAGGCATAAGGAAGGCATGCACGAGAGGGAATGAGGAAAAGAGGTGAGAAAAGAATGCATGGTCATGGTGTAACTATTAAAATATAATGGGCACGACACACAAGTGGGCTAGGGACTTAGCTGATTGAAGTAAGTGCAAGGTGCACGTGTAGGGAAGAAAATACTTGGGAAGAAAGTGAATACGTAAAAGGTGGGTGCAAGGGAGGAGTGGAACAAAGACGAAAATGGAAAGTGGAAGGAAGGAAAGGAAATCATAAAAGGGCGCGTGAGAGAAAGAAAGGAGTGCATAGGAAAACTACGACCTAGGGAATCTCCCAAGTGAGCTTTAGCACGCACAATCTTACAATGAATAACTCAGAACCAGAGTGTGTATGCAAGTTACCCAAATCACTAGGAGAGTTATTTGGATAAAAATCACCTATATATTTCTACGGAATTTTTAGATTTTTTTTTGTGATTTAAAGATATTATCTTTGTAGATTTTTCTATACGGCATGTGTAACTAAAAATTTTGAGCAGTGATATATTTTTACTAAGTCCCTATCTTGCTTCAAATTCACATTGATCATTGCATAAGATTTTGGTGCAGATTGCTCAACAATTTTTTATAGTATATGGAATTTTATTTATTTTTATGTATTTAATAGAATAAACCCTTGAGTAACCGCTTTGATCTTTCATGAATAATTGTGCTATTTGGATACACTCATACCTCTATGTTGTCTGCATCGTACTTGATAATTAATCTAAACGACATTATTTTTGACCGAGCACATTGGAGAGTGGGTTTATTTTTTCATTGAACATCCAATGAAATTTAATTTGAATGGATATTGCTCGATAGACATCTTGGAGCTCATTTTTCAAAATTTACACCTCAACTCGACTCCTGAGCTTATTTATTCCTCTCATATGATCAAGTCACATCTCATTGGCTCTACCTACAATTCCAGCCTCTTCATTGGGGTCATTTTTATATCATGACAATTTTTTTCAATAGTTGTTACTAGTTTTCATCAAAGTTTCTATCCACGTCATTTAACAATATACCAAAACCACGTGCCATTCATCCCCACAAGAGAAAACTCATTATTCATGTAAGTCGATTATGTTTTTAATGTTAAAGTTCAATTGTGAGTCTATACATTTTTAGTCCATTGTGGTTTTTTCTTTAGGAGCTGATCTTATTATCTCAAATTGTATTCCATAAGAGTCCTTTTATATATAAAATGTATGTCAATCAATACCTCTCTTTATATTTGTGTATATATGTTCTATGGTCAATATAAAATAAAAATAAAAACATCAATAATTGTTAATCGAGTTGTTATCTCTTTTCATTAATGTCATGTGTCAATTATTAATAATGGGAGTGTTTTTAGTTAATATATTTTTTGTGATTTTTTGTATGTTCTTTTGTCAATGTCAAAGTCCTATTATCAAGTTTTTGGGTCCATTTTCAAAAATTCAATAGTCAAAATATTATAAAAAATAAAAAAATCCTTACAGACACATTTTTTGGTGTTACCCGACGTCCTGACAACCATTGATCCTAAAAATCCAAATTCATTGAGCTAACAACATGATATCAGAGGATGGAGGAAAAAAGAGGTTGGAGGTAAATCATCGACCTCTCGTTAGTTGCCAATGACGGGGGTGCATATCAATTGTGGTGACATTTTTGGTTGTGTGATTATATGCATTCAGTTTGTACAATGTGCTTTCTGTTGTGTTTTTCATTGTGCTTCAGATTTTAGTTGTTCCTGTTTGAATAAGTTGAAAATTCACATTAATGGGGGAACACGATCCAATGTTCCATTTCCAGTTTTCAGTTTGTAATGTGTGAGAAGATTTTTCCTATGTTATCCCTTGTAGTGAAATGTGATGAGGGTTGATAATAATACTTGGCACATCATGATATGGTTGTAGGTAAACCACTTGAAAAACTTTATTTTTGGTTTTTGGTGCTCCAATTTAAAATCACCATTTTCGGTTCGTGGTTAACTGTTTGAAAACCATACAACAGTTTTGTGATTATCTTGTAGCAGAAATCACCTAATCATGAAAGCATGTGCAAGTACAAATGTAATTTTTCCCCATATTTGGGACTAAGGGGGGAAATGTTAGGAAATTATTAGTGCTCTATGGTAATTGTGTGTGGTAAAATTTAAGTTGGTAAGTTAGTTTTGTGAGTTATAACAACTCACGTAGATAGTTTTTTGTGAGAGTTAGTTTGGGCTTATTGTTGTAACTATTTCTTATTTTATAGGAGTGTATTCACCTATTTATTTGTATAGTCTCTCCATATGAAATACACGAATGTCATATTATATTTATTTTTTCTATGCAATTCTGAACCAAATTCTAGAATCCATTGTAAGTGCATCTCTTTTTCTTGGGAATTATAAGTAACCCAATGTTACAAGTGTAGATCCAAAAGATAAGAAAAACTTATTGCAAGACTATTATCACCAAAAATTGCACCCTAATGAATGGTCATGACAGATCAACAAATTTTTTGGATAACATGGTATGATCTCTTCAATGTGGGTTTTGCAAAATAATATCAACCTCTAGAGAGAGTCCAAATCCTCGACGAATTCCTAATGCTAAATTACTCCTAAAGATGGAAATAAAACTATATAATCCTAATATAAACATATAAGGGACCAGGGAGAGATGGAGATACATGAAAATTGAAATCCTAAGATAAAAGAGGTGATAAAAAAAATAAAATGAGATGAAACACTCTCAATGAGGGAAAATTAGGAAGGAAATGAAGGAAGAGAGGGTAGATACATGTGCCATAGACCCAGAAAGACATTTTAAATTTCATTTTCACACAAAATGCAAAAAAAGATGGAAGGTGTAAATGAGAAATACATGCACAACACACCACACCAGAAAAAGAGAGGCAATAATGCAAATGAAATGATTTAGGGTAGGAAAATAACCACAAAACCATATTTTATTATTTGAAATATGCATAGTAAATTACAACGAAGTGGAAGAAGGCACAAAAATAACATTACAGATGCCCAAATAAAGGTTTGTAACTCAATATTTCTCCTACAACCATTTTGACATGGTGCCTTTATAAATTGAGATGGTTCATCCTTTAAAAATGTGCACAACTTGCCAAGATATAGAAAATGGGAGTCGAAAGAAGAGGGAACAAATAGGGAAATTCATATTTTTTTAGTTTAACCACCAACAAACATGCATTAAATCACTAAAATTTTGCATGGGCACCCTTCTAATACCATTCCCCCATGTTATATTTCTTGTAGGAGAAGGTCATGTGCATCATTCACTATTAAGAGCTACATGGAACTGTAATTCTATTGTTGGGAATATATTTTCCATTTTTCACCCCCTAAACTCTGTCAATTTCTTTGTTTTTTAATTCCAAAGTGAATTACTTGATGATACCTTTCTAACAAGCCCAACTTTGTAAAATTTGGAGTTACAAGGAAGAATTTATGGGTATGTGGATTTTTGGAGCATGGGAGGAACATGATAGAGTTCTATGTGGGCCTTCAAAGGCCTCTTTAATCATTTTTTACAAGGGGGGTAGTGAAATCACACAAGTGGGGAACAAGAGGAAGGTTAAAATGTTCCACACCCTCCATTAGGGCCTATCATGTTCGATTTTCCACATAATTCCCTATCTAGTCACCTAAGTCAGGGATGTAGAATTTCTATTTGAATCATAGAATAGTTATGATGGTGCCCTCCAAATACACCATGTCTGATACATACCATTCTTCCCTTTTAGTCAGTCTTCGCGGTAAATTGGGTAACAATAGGAATAAAGGAACAATTCCTCCTATTCTTCCAAAGCCCAATTTGTCCAATTATGCTCTGATTTCCTCCTAAAACATGAAATTTTTCTAAGTATAAAAATGGAGGGGTATGACAAGATAGATATAGAGTGTCCACAACATTGGATTTTCCCCTTATTGATCAATTTTATCAAATTTTACCTTGTTTGACCTTCCTGAGTCTAAGAGTGAAATGGTAAATTATAAAAATATCATGGGGGGATTTTAGACAATAAAGACCTTAAGGGAAGAATGGTGAGCACCAAAATGCCAAATGAATAATGATGACATCATGGGAGAATAACTCAAATTCAATGTATATACAAGGGTTTTGATTAAACCATTGAGTATTTGATAGTGATTTAACAAAACTATATTTTAATGCTAAACCCTAATTACGGTAGTAATTGAATGTAAAATATGATATACATTTGGCTAGATATAATATGATGTGAGCAATAAAGAAGTAAATATAAAACCATAATCACAAGAGAGAGAGAGAGAGAAGAGAGAGAGAGAGAGAGAGAGTGAGAGAGAGAGAGAGAGAGAGAGAGAGAGAGAGAGGAATTTGGTGATTTTTACATGATCTGGGGACTCGTACAAACTAGGAAAATTTATTAACAAGATGTTATCTCTGCCATCAACACTCAAAATAAATTTTATAGGTTACAAAACAGGTTGGACATGGGCACTTGGACAGGGTCAGGGGCGCCTAAGTATGATTAAGATTAAATGTAATTTAAGTGCCTAATCTAAATGCAAAAATGTAATAAATAAATAAATAAATAAGTATTGAAATGAATCTAAACAATTAAGAAATAAAATATTAAACCCTAATGTGTAAATAAGGGTAAGATGTCTTGTTTGATTTAGTCTAGTTTTGGAAAGTGCACAGAGTTGGAAAATAGAGAAATAGGAGGTACTAACCATCACACAAGAGCTCGTAAAATTGTAGATCTGGAGAGTTTGGCTAGACTAGGCCTCCTGGAGAGGGACAAGGGCACCTGCGGGTGCCCTAGGCCTATTTACAGGTGACTTGGTCTGTATAAATGCTTAGAAACCTGAATTCTTAGGGTCACAAGATGTTCGTTGATACTCGCCTTTTCTTACTATGAATTTGCACAATGATTGTCAAGGTTGCTAGAAACCTACAATAAAGAATATACCTTCATAACCCTTGAATAGACATCAAATCCTTAAATGGAAAGATGCAAAATGAGGGGTTAGACCATCCTCGGCTGCCACAATTATGGAATAACTACTGAGCACTGCACTACATCTTAGACACAATATAGTTTTGTGTGTTTGTGTGTGAAATTGTGCCCTAGGTTACTCTGGAGTGTGTCACACTTGAATTATTAGGAAGTAGCTATATGTAGAATGTAATAAATGTGTGCATGGAATAGATTGAACTTCCCTCCTATGAAGTGTGATAAAAAAAACCATCCCTTGTGTCCCTTGTGATGGAGCTAGATGGATGCAATGTAGCTCTTAGATGCCTTGATGGAAGCAACCTTAGGTTGTAGTGCCCACTTACCTTCAACACTTTTATTACTGATCATGATACTATAAACTATATGATGGACATTATTATAGTTTTAATTTAGTATGATGCTAGATGTTGGACCATGGATTATTGTTGATCTTGATTTAGTTATGATGCAAGATGATTATTAGAGACACTTTCATATGTGGATGATGATATAATATTTGAGATGGATATATTATGAATGTTGTTCGGACATGTGATTTTTGGATATTGTGAGTAGACCTAGAAAATGGAAATTATATGATGATGATATAGTTGTTGATATAAATTGTAAGTGATATTGTTGATTTACCTTGATGTTGTTGTGATTCATATGTATAGATGATTTTGTGATTATATTTATATCATGTTGGATGTTATGATATGGCCATGACATCGAAGGAGGTATTTTTGTTTTGTAGGTTAAACTATCACAACAAACATCAGGGGATTGGAGATGAACCACATTGGAATTCTAGATGAATTCAACAAGGTCACTATGGCAACATGTTTTTGTGTGTGTGTGTGTTGTTTTTGTTAGGGATTCCCATCGGGGGGAAAATTACCTTTGAATGTGACCAAGGGGTTATGTGTTTTTTATTAATGTGGTTCCTTTTTATTATTGTTTGCATGTGTTTATTTTGTGATGCATTTACCCCTTTCATTATTATTTTAATTGTGGAGAATTAATGTGAGTAATCATATTGTTAAAATAAATAAATTAATCAAATTGGGATATAAGAAAGTAATTATAGAAGTTGTTGGCTCTTGTATTAAATGTGGTAAGTAATGCGTAAGTAATGTGTAAGGATGTGTAAGTGATGTGTAAGTATGTGTAAGAGTAAGTCAGATTTTGGAGTATGAAACACTCCACCTCCTTGGAAATACGAATTTGTCCTTGGAGGCTAATTTTGGAGGCTTGTGGGAAAAGTTAGACTTGCCCCATACCTCTTAAATTTGCATACCAACCATACCTATGGTTGGAGGGTTGAATTTAGACCTTCTTTATGCATTTTGATATGACTAATTGTAAGTTTTAATTTCAATCTTCTTACATTTTATTAAATTTTTTTCTTATGGGGTGTGGGCTTTTTGGAGTGTGTAAGTAAATTGTCATATTATTCACCCGCCTCTTTATTGTGCATTGGAGAATGAATTTGACTTTTGTGTTGGAGTTGAGGATATGTGATGTGGCATCCTACATGGACCCACCTCATTCTCTTCTCTTCCCTCTTCTATAAAATTTGAATTGTTTTCCTTGCTTTGGGTTGCTTCACTTTTGGAGACTTCATTTTGGGCAAATTTTTCTTGCTGTTTTGAGAGATCTTGCTTGGAGAAGTTTTTGGAAGATTGTTGCATGATTGTGTTGGGTTTTTGAACTTTTTTCATACTTACTTTGGGTGAATTTTTGATATTCGGAGCTCTTGCTTTTGGAAGGAGATTGGATACCCTTGCATGCTTGTTGGTTGTTGATTTTGGACTGTATTTTGGCATTGGAAAGCTTGTTGTCTTGGAACTTAGACAAATCCATCATGGAGAGGTAAGAACTTGGCTCTTGGGAATGCTATTCTTTTCCCTTTTATGAATATGTAAATGCTGGTATGTTTGTTATTGTTGTGGGTTGTTGGGTAGATGGCCTAGGAATGGTGTAGGAGAAGACTATGGGGTTTATTTTGTGGGAGGAACAAGTGTGTTTTAGGGAGGTATAAGGGTGGAGGGAGTTGGGATTTGGGTTCCACCTTATAAAGAAATAGCTTGCATTTCCTTACTCTTTATGGGATGCCATAAGAGGTTCGGGGGAGCATAAGGAAATGTGAGGAATAAGGGGTACTTGGGGGAGTAATAAGGGCATGACAGGGTTTGAAATGATATTCATATATATATATATATATATATATATATATATATATATACTTTGGTGGGTTTGTTCTCAGGTGGTGATACCCATTTCCCCTTTAGGAGGCATAAGTAGCATCCCCCATAGTTTCCTTCTCCTTTGGCTTGCTTGATGAACCCTTTGTATTGTTTTTCATGTTTTAATGTAGTTGTAAATTACATTCTATTTTGGACTGTGTTTTATTGTGAAAATGTTGTGTGTATGTTTTGTGGAAGCTTGTTGTTTCCATGAGTTGGATCACATCTTCTATTGCCTTGTGGTTGTGGCTCGGGGGGCCAATGAAGAAGGATGGATTCTCCTTTCATTGGATGTCTTGGTTAGGTGGAGAGCATTTCCTTTCCCCCTATTTTGATGTGATCAAATTGGAAAATGATAATGCACCATGTTATTGTTTTGGAGCAGAGGAATGAAGACAAGTTTTGATTGTCCCTATTTGAGACCAATTCTTATTGTAACCTTTTTCCATTGTGGAGTGTGTGATCTTGTAAGACATTTGTTATGGAAAGATGTTTCTGTATGAGCTATGAAATTTATATTTCGAATTGTGAAAGAGATATACTCTGTATTCTACTTTTGGAAGACTGTGAAAGAGATGAACTCTATTTTCTGTTGTTGAAAGAACATGAAAGAAATTGAAATCTATTTATTGTATTCAAGGAATGAAAGAAAAAGTTGTAAGATATTGTTATAAATCAATAAAAGGTTGTATTATTTTCCTCAAATGACATTTGTATATTTAAATCTAATCATTTAAATGCACCACAAAATATCTATTTGGAAAGTGGAAAAGTGAAACACGTGAGAAGAAATTGTATTATCCTGCCTTGTTTAAAATATACGATTTTAGAAAGGATAGAAACTACATTCTTGTTTTAATGTTGGATTGAAGAAGGAAAAAAATTTAAGGCTAGCATGGAATGAATTCAATGTTTCATTACATGGCAAAAGAGATAGTTTAATCTCGGTTTCTTGAAATGTATAAGTTCTTTTACTTCATTGTAATACCTTGTAAAATTCCTTAATCAAATGGTAAAATAACCCTACAAATAGATAAGAGGCAAGTGAAATAATCAATTAGACCTAATGAGGTAAAAATGATCCCAAAACAAAACCTAAACACTTAAGGAAATGTCTTGAAAACCTTCCAATCAAGCCAAGGAAAATCTGAACAGGCTTTTTTGCTATTAAAAGAAACTTGTAATTTTGAAATGCAAACCAATCAAACAAAATTACACTTGCAATTGATCCTAAAAATTTCCTAATGGAAACTTCCATGTTTGTTTGACATGTTGAAGGAAAAAGAATGACAAATTTGAGCAAACTTTTGTAAGTTAAAATTTACCAGTCTACATTGTAAAAGCCTGCAAAACAATTTCTTGAAATTTACTCCTTAAAATTTATCTAAATCCTAAATTAATGTTTCATTTGCAAAGATAGAATCGAGATATTTCCATAAAGTTCTCATTTTCTCAAAACTGAGCTCTCTATCAAAATTTATGGCCTTTTGAAGTTTCTACTTCAATTCGGCCTTAAAAAAATATCTAACTATTAAAAATTTTAATTTTAAACTTTGAAAAATTTTCCCTAAGTTCCCCATGGCCCCACCATCCCGCATCCAATCAGTTACTACCACGTGGCATGGTGGAGGGAAAAAACCCCTTGCAACTTAATCATTTTGAGAAAATAGTTTTTTGGAATTTTTTTAAAAATTTTCCCCGCAGCCCCGCCAACCTGCAGCCAATAGGGTGCTGCCACGTGGCTCAGTGGAGGCGCGGGAGTATTTTGGAACTTAATGTTGTAATTCTAACTCTGGTAAAATTTCCTAAATTTTCTTTGTGGCCCCGCACCCTTGCCTTTGCCTTTGGAAAATCATTTCGTGGATGCATGGGCCCATGCATGAAACTTGACCTCTTTACCCCCCTTTTGCAAATTTTCTTACGGTTCTCCACCACCCCGCTACCCCACATCCAATCATTGGATGACACATGGCATCATCTGGGATCGGCAGAGGCACACAGAAAGTTTTTCCCTTTGCATTTTCTAACCCAAAAGTCTTAAATTCTAATGTGTCCCCATAAGTTTGTTTCCCCCGCGCTAATCTATTCTTAACACGTGGCACCTTGGGCGTTGGTAGAAGTGCGAATCAATTTGATCCCTTAACGTTTTGTGACCCAAAAGGATTAGTGTGTTAAATCTCTCCAATGGCCCGACTTCCTGCCAGAGCTTGCTCAAGCTGACATGCATCCTATTTGGGCCTGTGGGCGTATGGAGGCAAATCATGATTTTTCCTCGAAAAGGGGAAAAAAATGTTCAAAACTCTTCCCTGCTCTGCCGACCCATGCAAAGGGGAAAATTTTCTCCCCTAGGCGTCGTAGGCTCACCCTTGGGAAAATTTTCCTCCCAAGGTCCGTCAGCCCATTACTTGAGAAATATAAGGAATTAGGAGGACTTCCTTATATCACTGGAAAGGTGAGAAAATTTCTTATCTAATGAGAATGATTTAGGAAAATTTTGAATGTGTTAAGTGTGAGAACAATCAAGTTGAAACTTTAATCTTGTTAGAGAGTAGTTATGGTGAGGAATTTTACCCTCTGAACCTAATTGAATCTTTAACCGAGTTCTGGGAGTGGGTAAGTAAGAATTTACTTTGATGATTTTAAATATGTATTCTTTTCCCCGCTGTAATTAAACCCTTCTCTTTTCTTAGATCTTGTGGAATTAAATACCTTGGGTATTTAATTGTTTTGGTCCCTTAATCCTAAATCTTTTAATCAAGGAATATTTAGCTGAAATGTCAATGTAATCAGTGATTAAATAAATACCTAAGGAGATTTGAGCTAGGTCTAGACTTATTACACTTGTTGTTTTATAATGTGGAATTAGTAATTATTATAATGGGAAAAGTTATCAGTTGAATTTAATTGTCCTTGAGACTTTGGTTGTTAACACCTTTAAAAAAATTATTCCATAATTTTGTAACTAAACCTAGGTTGTTCATGAGTCTCAAGTGGGTTATTTTAGCGGGCATTACACTTGGTATCAGAGCAATGGTTCAAAATCTTGGACCCTTGGGCACACTAGAAAACTTGAGACATTAGCTGTAAATCTAGCACACTTTTGAATCTAAGAAAACATACTTGTTTGAAAATTGAAAAAAAATAAATACATATGAAGAGATATTACATTACTCTGTTCATTTGAACTACCAAAATTAAAATAATAATAAAATAATAAGTTGTTTGAATTGTTGTACTCGCTCAGTGGCATTTTGGCTGAACCTGGGTGACTAAGAATGTCAAATTAAATTGATTTTTGTGAACTTCTAGTGTAGTGGAAAATTGTTTCCCCTTTGAAAATGTGTTGTTTTACAAGTCCTAAAACTTGATTTAATTGTGTGATGGGTTAAGCCCTTTGTTGAGACCCTTCCTTATTGGAGTTGTTGGAATGAAAAATAAATTGTATGGTGTGACTCTTGTGGTTGGACAGTAATAGTAGTGTTCTGGGGATCAGGAAGAGTAAATTAGAAGTTGTTTAGTCATCTAAAGCTCCCCTCCTTCCTTCAGTAGTTAGACGATTTAGTTTGATTGTCCGCTTTGGCAACATTTTTTTACCCATATGATTAGAGTGGGATATTAAGTTCTTGGTGTAGATTTATGACCCAAGCTTATGCATGTGTTCTTGGAACTAACCTCGAAGTATAGTACCCCTATTGGCGGCCATAAAGGGCTGTGAAGTGAATGTGATGTGGACTTTCTTGTATTTTACATTCGTAAACTTGTGTTACTTTATCAAGAACCAACATCTTATTTTATTATTTGATTGGGAAGCTCTGAGGCTCTTTTAGTTATTTATGTTTTTGCAAGAATTTTAAACTTTGCAAATGGCTACTTGGCCACTTTTCTTGATTGCTGATATTTCTCATATTTTACTTTGACTGGTGACTCAGAGCTCATTTATCTATTGGCTACTTGGCTAAATGTTACGTGATTCTCACTTGCATGTTGTTGAGCTGGTTCTACGCTGTTTGTCTCATAATATTTTATCGTATGGGGGTACACCCTAGGTGCTTGGAATGTCTTCTTAGGTGCATTAAGTTATGCCTTGGATATGGATGCATGGAACCTTGAGTGTGTCTAAGATCTTAGAGTGACCCTTTTGTTTCTTGACCTTGCTAGAAAGAAATTTTGTTGTGTAGTGCGGTCTAGATGGCAATCTGACAGCGGTAGTGGTGATTCTCTTACAATCTGGTAAGAGCTTGACCCTCGTTGGAGTAGAAGTGTTTAATTATGGGTTTTTTAGATTTTGTTAGGATTGGATTGCCTTTTGGTTGACTATAAATGTTAGTGGAAAAGTGTTTGTTTGATAGTGACTTTTCATCGATGGCATGTTAAATTGTATCATGGGTTCCTGGTTGCATCATAGAAAGTTTTGACTCGTGGAATGTATGCATCTTGGTAATTATGGATAGATTTAAGCCCTTTCAGGAAGTGTGTTTATTTAAGTGTACTTGTTTTTCTTTCTTGACTTATAAATAAGTCTACCCTTACCTTAAATTTCCTTTACTATGAATAACATTCTATGACCTATTAATCTTTGGGTTACTTGGAAACACTTATGGATGCTTTGGGTCTTTTGGACCTTTCTCTTAGAGATGTTAGTTTGGTAGATCTTAATAGTTAATCTCGGTGGTGCTTATATTGTACTTCCTCTTTTAGAAACTGTAACTCTTGGTTGTAAAGTCCATGATTTGGTAAATTAGTTGGTTGCCCCATTGCATTTGATGCTTTCTAGTGTGGATGTGGTGTCCTTGGAGTAAAGTTGCATTGTCATCTAGTTTCTTGGCTGGTGGTATCTTGTGGGACATGAGAATTGATTGGAAAACCTTCTTTGGTTATTAGGGGAGTAAAATTTTTCCATCCTAAACAACAAAAATTGTTAAACCTTAATAGATTCGTAAAAGTAAGATTATACCTCTTTAATGAGCCTTCCTTGAAAATTTCTTTTGAGACTTGTGGAGACCCACTAAGAATGTTTAATGATGCTTGAAATTATTCAGTAAATCCTTGAAATCTTGGTGTGATTCATGTTGGTTCATTGTTTCCTAGTTCTTACAAAAATTAATGATGTGATTTCTATGACGAATGTCTCTTGTTCCTTTAGAATTAAAAATGTGGTGTGTTGATTTATATCTCTTTCCCATAAAAGTAATTATGTGATATGTTTGAACCTTCCTTCTCATTAAAATTTGATTGATAAGATGACTCAACCAAAATGCCATAAAACTATAATTAAGGAGATTTGACCTTGAACTTAACAAATAAACTGGAGCATAGAAAAAGGGAAGTGATCCTTGTTATACCCTTGGTAGATTAATAGAAGAAATAAAAACCATGTAGAAGAATAGAAAGGAAACCTTGTCCATCCACCTTCCTTATGAGTAAAATAAATGCTCTCTGCCTATACAGAATGGTGAGACATCATGCCCACCTTAGTGGTGCTCTTTATAACGTAAACTGGTGATGTCATAATAGAAGGAAGTTTGTAACTAAGGAAACATGAAAGGAATGTTCTTAACAAGCAAAGCTATAAATTTTGACTTAATGAGTTGATTTATAAAATGGTTAAAATTTATGAGTATTAAGTGCAATGTATAGTTGAACCTGCAGTTCTGTTGCCTACCCAGAATTGTGAAACACCTTGTGGATAGTGATGGGTTCTTATTACATAAGTACTCCCTTGTTCAAAGAAATTTTTACTTCCCTTGTAAGAGTCAGATTGTTAGACACTTGTTGCCTCATGGCTCAATGAGTGTGAGTTGTAGCCCTTTTGAAGTGGACCTTATCTCTCGTTTTTGAGAAAAACAACCTCTTTGTGTGTTGTCTTAGTCCTTGGTGACCTAAGTTGTAATTTTAAGGAAACATATGTTAAGGATATGAAATAACTTTGGGAAGTCTTCTTCTCTTCTTGTTTTTCTTGAGACACATTGTTGTAGTGCCTCTCTTTTAGTTGGGAAGGAAAGTGCAAGTTGTTTTCGTAAGTTGTTACTCGATTTTGGTATGATGCACTCATGGAGTGTAGTTGGACCCCCCTTGTTATTTATTCTTACTCCCTAAATACCTTGAGTACTCTTGGGTGTTACGATTTATGCATGTGCTCTCTTTATGGTTATTCCGAGCTTGAGAAGGAAATAAGATAAATGTATCCCAATGCATTATAGTGAATGGTGCTTTTGTATTGATATGTTAGTTGCTAAGGGAGATATTTTTGCTAAAATTTTGATGTCTCAAAAAAATTGGATAGTGTTGAATACTCGAATTTATTTTAGTTTATAAGTTAGGTTTAGATTACTTGTGGTCATGATTTTGCTTAAGTATTACCATGAATGTTTAATTGCACCCTCTCAGGTTATAGAAGTGATTCTCATGAATAGTTCTTGATTGTAAATGTTTTGTTGATTTAGGTGTACTTCCTTGTTGTTTAACCTCATCTTGTGTGATCTCAAATTTTGAGACCCTTGAGAAGACATGTCTTTCCTTAGAATGGGATGGTTGTGATTGATAATTGCTAGCCTTGTCTAGTTAATGAACTCTGAAAGCCTAAATCAACCTTAGTGGAAACCTTAACTTTTGTTATTGTAGTATGTTGTATCAATGGGAAACTGTGTGGTCATCTCAAGTTTATGGAAATTCTCAATGTAATTCCCTTACTTGGTGGTTATTCTTGGGGCTCCTTGGACCTTTTCATGTTTTGATGCTATGTGTTGTAACTTGTTTGGCCACGTAGAGTTACTCCTTAGAATTGAATGTCCACAACCTTAATTGGAGAAAGTGCAAGAATTCATCCCTTGCAATCTTCCTTCTTCTTGTTAAATTACATTGGACCAAACTTGAGTTCTGTAGACCCACACTTGTTTGAAGCAAAACAATTCCAAAAGGGTATGATCCTTTCTCTATTGCATTGTTTCCACATCTGTTCCAGTGACTTCCAGGAGGAAGTCGAGTCTAAGGGGAGGGGGATGTAGTGCCCACTTCCCTTCAACACTTTTATTACTGATCATGATACTGTAGACTATATGATGGACATTTTATAGTTTTGATTTAGTATGATGTTAGATGTTAGATCATGGATTATTGTTGATCTTGATTTAGTATATGATGCATGATGATTATTAGAGACACTTTCATATGTGAATGTTGATATACTATTTGACATGGATATATTATGAATGTTGTTCGGACATGTGATATTTGATATTTTGAGTAGACCTAGAAAATGGAAATTATATGATGATGATATAGTTGTTGATATAAATTGTAAGTGATATTGTTGATTGCCTTGATGTTGTTGTGATTCATATGTATAGATGATTTTGGAATTATATTTATATTCATGTTGGATGTTCTGATATGGCCACGAGGCCGAAGGAGGTATTTGTGTTTTGCAGGTTAAAATATCACAACAAACATCAGGGGATTGGAGACCAACCACATTGGAATTCTAGATGAATTCAACAAGGTCACCATGGCAACATATGTGTTGTGTGTGTGTGTTTGTGTGTGTGTGTTTGTGTTGTGTGTGTGTGTGTTGTTGCTTTTGTTAGGGATTCCCATGGGGGGATTACCTTTAAATGTGACCAAGGGGTTATGTGTATTTTATTAATGTGGTTCCTTTTTATTATTTTTTGCATGTGTTTATTTTGTGATGCATTTACCCCCTTTCATTATTCTTTTAATTGTGGAGTATTAATGTGAGTAATCATATTGTTAAAATACATAAATTAATCAAATTGGGATATAAGAAAGTAATTATAGAAGTTGTTGGCTCTTGTATTAAATGTTAAATGTGTAAGTAATGTGTGATGTGTAAGTATGTGTAAGAGTTGTGTAAGTCATATTTTGGAGTATGAAACACTCCACCTCCTTGGAAATTCGAATTTTTCCTTGGAGGCTGATTTTGGAGGCTTGTGGGACAAGTTAAACTTGTCCCATACCTCTTAAATTTTCATACCAACCATACCTATGGTTGGAGGGTTAAATTTAGACCTTTTTAATGCATTTTGATAAGACTAATTGTAAGTTTTAATTGCACTCTTCTTACATTTTATTAAATTCAGTCCTTATGGGGTGTGGGATTGGATTTGAGTGTGTAAGTAAATTGTCATATTATTCACCCACCTCTTTATTATGCATTGGAGAATGATTTTGACTTTTGTGTTGGAGTTGAGGATGTGTGATGTGGCATCCTACATGGATCCACCTAATCCTCTTCTCTTCCCTCTTCTATAAAATTTGAAATTCCTTGCTTGTTTTGGGTTATTTTGAACTTTTTGGGACTCTTTCTTGGAGAAGTTTTTGGAAGACTTCATTTTGGGGTGAATTTTCCTTGGCTGAATTTGGAGCTCTTGGAGTTTATTTTGGAGGAGATTGGAGACCATTGCATACTTGTTGGCATTGTTGATTTTGGAATTGTATTTTGACATTGAAAGCTTGTTGTTTTGGAACAAAATCTACCATGGAGAGGTAAGAGCTTGGCTCTTAGAAATGCTATTTATTTTTATGTTTTATGAATGGTGAATATTTTGTGTGTTTGTTGTGGGGTTGGGTAGACTGGCCTAGGAATGGTGTAGGAGAAGGCTATGGGAATCATTTTGTGGGAGGCATAAGGGAATGCCAATGGCATATTATTGTGGAGGGAGTTGGGATTTGGGTTCCACCCTTAAAAGAAATAGCTTGCATTTCTTTACTTTGGGGGGGCATAAGAAAGGTTGGGGGGCATAAGGAGGGATTGTGGGGGGCATAAGGATATATGGGAGATGTTTTATATTGGTGGTTTGTTACAGGTGGATACCCAATTCCCATTGGGAGGCATAAACAGCTTCCCCCATAGTTCTTGCTCCTTTGGCTTGCATGATGAAGCCTGAGTTTTGTTTGTCATGTCTTTAATGTAGTTACAAAACTACATTTTGTTTTGGACTGTGTTTTTATTTGAAAATGTTGTGTGTATGTTTTGTGGAAGCCTGTTGTTTCCATGAGTTGGATCACATTTCTTATTGCATTGTGGTTGGGGCTCGGGGGCCAATGAAGAAGGATGGATTCTCCTTTCATTAGATGTCTTGGTTGGGTGGAGAGCGTTTCCTTTCCCCTACTCCTTTTGTGATCAAATTGGAAGAATGAGAAGAATGCATGTTGCTGTTCTGGAGTAGAGGAAAAGACAAGTTTTGACAATCCCTTGTGAAATAAATTCCCATTGTAACCTTTCCCACTTTGAAGTGGATGAATTTGTAAATCATTTGTGATGGAAAGATGTTTTGTATGGATTATGAAATTTGATATTTGAAATGTGAAAGAGATATACTCTGTATCTGTTCTTTTGAAAGAATGTGAAAGAAATGAACTCTATTGTCTGATTAAGTTTGAATGTGAAAGAAATTGAAATATATTTATTGTATTGGAAAGGAATGAAAGAAAAAGTTGTAAAGTTGATATTTGAAATCAATAAAAGGATTGCACTACCTTTCCTCAATTTACATAATTGTATATTGAAATTGATCATTCAAATGTGATTTGAAATCTCTGTTTGGAAAATTGAAAAGGAATAAATACGTGATGAAGAAATTATATGTAACTCTGTTCTTTTGAATATATGTTAAAATTGGAAATCAAACTTTACATTTTAGATATTAAATGGTTTGTTTAAATTAAGTAAATGTAAGGCTAGAATAGGAATGAATTCAATATTTGAATGATGGAAAAAGAGTTAGATAGATCCAGTTTCTGGAAATATAAGTTCTTTGTTTTTAAACCTTTAAAACTGGCAAATACTTCTATAAAATGAACCTTCAAACCTACAAGAAAGAAATAAAATGAAACATTAAAATTGACTTAATGAGGGTATAAATGAGTTCAATTTTAAACACTTAAGGAAATATTTTAAAACATTGCAAAATCGGGCCCAAACCTTTCACGGTCTTTTTGCTGTTAAGTTGTATAAATTTGTAATTGGAAATCAATCAATCCAACAAAATTACACTTCCAAATGCATCCTAAATTCTTCTTAGAAAATCCTCCATGTCTGTTTGACATGTTGAAGGAGAAAGAATGATCAAATTGAACCAAAATTTATAAGTTAAAATTTACCAGTTTGTTTTTAAAATCTTGCAGGCCGTTTTCTTAAAATTGACCCCTTAAACTTTATCAAAATCTAAAATTAATGCTTCTTCTATACAAAGAGGCGTCGAGAGATTTCCAGAAAGTCCTTGTTTTCCCAAAACTAAGCTCTCTATCAAAATTTATGGCCTTCTGAAGTTTTCTTCACTTGGCTAACTGAAAATTTTGGGAAAAATTTCCTTGGCGGGCCCGCGGCCCAAATTTTTCCTGTGGGACTGTAGGAAAAAATCTTTTTGGGAAAATTTTCAAAATTTAATTTTCCCCGCAGCCCCGCCAGGCCGTAGCCAATCAGAGGTACCTGCCACATGGTGTCAGTGGATGGCATGGGATTCCCTTTTGGAACTTAACGGTTTAGGGAAAAATTTGAACTTTTTCCAACTTTTCCCCGCCACTCCGCCGGCCCACAACCAATTAGAAGCCCACGTGGCCTCATGAGGCAAAAATAGATTTTCACGACACCTTTTTCAACCTTAATGCCTTTAAAAATTTTCTTGCGAAATTTTTATTATTTTCCTCCACCGACCCGCAGCCAATCAGGTGCTGCCATGTGGCATCACCAGGTGACAATGGAGGAGCGGAGTTGTTTTTGACCTTGAAACTTTAAAACTCTTTTGGCAAAAATTCTAAAGTTTCCCCGTCTGTTTCCCCCGCAACCAATGATAGACTGACATGTCTCATCCTTGGACCATCGGCGGAGGTGTGGGTGCAATTTGATCCTTTGAACTTTTCCCCCATTAAAATCTTAAAACCTAAAACTCACTTCGACGGCCTGACTTCCTGCTAGAGCTTTCTCAAGTTGACATGTGTCCTCTTCAGGCCTTGTAGGTACACAGAGGAAAATTGCACTTTTGCACCGAAGAGGTAAAAAGTGCTAAAACTCTTCCCTGCTCTGCCAACCCATGTAAGGGAAAATTTTCACCCCTGTGCCCGCAGGCGGCCCTCGGGAAAATTTTCCTCCCAAGATACGCCGGCCCATAACTTGAGTTTTATGAGGAGTTAGGAGGACTTATTTATATCATTAGAAAGGTGAGGAAATTTCCTATTCAATGGGAATAATTTAGGGAAATTTTGAATACACTAAGTATGAGAAAAATCAAGTTGAAATTTAATCCTGTTAGAGAGTGGGTATGGGGAGGAATTTTCCCTCAAAACCTAATTGAAACCTTCTAATCCTAATTTTTACCTTGTGATAAAATCTAAATAATTGTTTTAAAGGAAAAGTATGTTCTTGGTTTAGAATTGTTCTAGAACTTGTTAGTGAAGTTGTTGCCTTGTAACTTGGTAGTAGATTCTTTTAAACTAAAAAAAAAAATATTCCATAATTTTCCTAACTAATCCTAGGTGTTGAGGCATTTTCTTGGTCTCAAGTGGATTGTTTTAACATGGGCGTTACACTTGAATGATGGAGCTAGATGGATGTAATAGAGAAATAGAAGCTTTGATGGATGCCACCTTAGGTGGTGATAATAAGTGCTTAGTGTTTGGTCCCTTATTATGATCACATAATTTTATATTTATATGATTCCTTGCTTTGAATTTTGTAATTAACCCTTAAAAGTTGAAAACCAATAATATAAGATGCTCAAATAGATAGAAAAAACCCAAAAAGTGTGAATAAAGTGCAAATAGGATGAGGGCACCTAGAGGGGATGAGGGAACCTGGCGTTGATATCCTGGCTAGACGCTCCAGTTGAGAAAAGGTAAAATTGATGTATGAAAAGATAGACTGGGCCAATAAAGGTGCAAGAATGAAATTAGTAACAAGAAAGAAACAAACTATGGCCAAAGACATGGGTTAATTATTACTTTTCGTACTTAGGAACCATATGAATAGTAGTATAATGATCAAGACTAGATAATTACCCAAAGTGTGTGATTTTGTGTCTACATTTTCCCCCACTTTATGTTGGTGAGCAAGGTGCTCGGTAACATAAAGTACATATATATGCGTACCTGATATCTATGTAGATTGATGTAGAAAGCGTGCCGAGGGACTAGAAAAAGTGTGGAGTGATAAAAAGATGGCATGTGGAGACTAAAGATGAAAAAGTGTAAAAAGTGATGAGAGTGAACCTAGGGTGGAAGCTCGTGTGTAGACACCAATGTCATGATGTACTTGTCATTTTAGTGTCGATGTGTATGATGTCGAGTGATGTTGTTGATTTTGACTGCTTGCTTCTCATACTAGACAGACATGCAAAAGAGAAGATGATCAAGTAGTCAAATATGCATGTGTATGTGTAAAAAACATATATAAAGACACATGTATGTATGTAAAAATTGTGTAATGAAAAATATGAAAAATGAAAAAGGAATGTGTGCACCTAATTCGTGATGAGAAAAATGGTTAAAAAGCATCCTGTAAACACCAATGAAGTATGAGTTTTTTTGAGAAATCTTACGCCACTGGCCAAAGAAGTGTAGGGAGGAACGTATGATTTATCCTCCAACCTGTAACTGCTTCCCAAAACTGAAGAGAAATCTGTACTGTATGGTTTTTTGGGTGACCCATTGCCACTAGCCGAAGTAGTGTAGAGAGGAAGGTATGGTTTATCCTCTAACCATAAATGTTCCCCATAATGTTAAGCAAAATATTCCCTATAAAATTCGTTGTGTATGGAGTTCTGTAGAGTGGTCTGAACCGACTTGATGTGTAACCCAATGTGTCATGGAAAAAAAATGAAAATCTAGTTATACTAGTAATTTGTTTTGTACTATGTGTAAACGCAAATGATGCCCCCCTCTATAGGGGCGCATGCGATGTCACAGGTAGGAGAATATGGCCCAAAAGAGGATTGACCATGGAACTAAAACTCTACCCTACAGGGGAGAAGGGGATGTGCTTGGTAAAAACCAAGGAACGTGTAAAAAACTTGCTAGGAGATAAGTGTTGGTACAAGCAAAAAAAAACATGCATGTAGACAACCAAATGTAAGCTAAACAAGCAATGTGTAAGCTAAAACAACCAAGAAGAATATGTAGGTCACAAAAAGTGGGTTGTAAACATGGGACATCACTCATGATTTAGCAGAACACTCAAGGTCGTGGTGGCAGCATACAAACCAACAAGTGTGAACACAAAACAAAGGGAAAAGCCCACATACAATAACAAACAATGACAAACAAGTATAAACAAATAGATAACCATGGTAGCAAGTAATCTTGAAAAAAAAATGTTGCACATGAAGCACCCATTAGCATGTGAGAAAGATAAAGTGTATGTCAAAAGCGTGTATAATCCATAAAGTAGTGGGAAGTATTACTATGAAACAATAACACCTATAGTGTACTTAAGTGGATGCCCCCAGGAACTGATGTGGGACTGGTAGCATGAAAAAAATCCATTTTTTGTGTAGAAGCTTTGTCTCTGTGATCAAAACTAGAAAATAATATGAACGAGCATGTGTGTATGGTAAAGATAATGGCATACAAGAAATGTATCTAACATGTGTAATAAGATGAACATGTACCTGCTCAAATGTAAGAAAAATTAAATACGACCAAGATATGTAGCATGCTATGGATGGATGGAATGGAATGCAAGAGTGAATGATAGGAGTAGCGTGCCCACCTGAGTGGATGTGTATGTATGCAATGAGGTTCATTTATTTATGCCCTATCAGTAATCATGAATGAACCGTAAATGAGAGTACGTCATCAGGAAATGATTTGAATGATATTTTATTTGTAGATAGAGGTGATGAATGAATTGAGTGTATTGAATCCAACATAGGGATGATGATTGTAGAATGTGTGATGATGTATATGATATTGAATGCGTATATCACTAGACGAATGAGTAAGATTTTGATAGTACATGTGATGATTTATCATAAAGCGTATATCACAAGATAGATAAATGTGATGATGGTAGAAAACGTGATGAAGTAGCGCAAATCAGTATAGCATGAGATGTATCAATAATATGCTGGGAAACATGATGATGTAGCACAAAGCGTATATCATGATATGTGGTAAATAAGGGTGATGGCTAAGAATGTCACATAATACAATAAAATATGTTTGATTGATTGTGATGATCAAAGTGTAGAATGATGTTGGTATGATAATGTGAGGTTCAATTTTGATTTATACCTTCAACAATAAAGTATGAACCACTGAGACTAGAGTGCGTCATTGAGTGTAGTGTGTATAAGTAGATGAGTAAGATGTAATATGTGTAGTAGGTGTGGTGAAGAATATGTCATAGGTATGTGACATGTGAAATGTGCAGTGTCTAAGTATAATAGTGTAGTGCATGATTCAAGATTTGTAGATTGTAAAAATGTATAATAAAAAGGTGTGCGATGTATGGGCATGTAAAGCATAGAGTGTTTGATGATGCATAGTAGATGGAAGAGGAGTATGGTATATATGTACAAAAGTGCATGATGTGTGAAGATGTGTAATTGTGTAGTGTCTATCGTGCAGTGTGAGAGGTTCATGTGTATAGGAATCCCTCAACAATCAAGTTTGAACCATAGCATAAGAGTACATCATAGGGTAATGATGATGTTAGAATGTGTATGAAGATGTATATGTGAGGAGTTAGGTGTGTAAAATGGTGAATGTTAGAAGTGTGTTGATGCTAGGGGGGAGAAATAAGTGTGATCCCCCAAGTGTGTGTTGATGAGTTTGCTCCAGTAATGTCAAGTAAGAGGTCATCATTGTCATGATCAAAATTAAATGGTGAGGCATCCAAAACTTGATAAGTGATAATGTCGGGTTAATCAAGTAAGGAGCCATTGAGGTGTAAGTTGTACATGCCCATAGTGTATTCCTCATCAGTGAAAGGAGGTAATGGGTATTCATGTGCATACCAATGAGTGAGATTCTATGTATATCTACAAAATAACTGTTGCTAATGAACACATGATGAAAAGGCACATAGGAAATGAGATATAAATATGATTAGGGGTCTAATGTGACCCCTAATGTAATCAATCTAATATTGTCCAAGCGTGACTGGAGAAGTATGGGGGCATGTGCAAGAAATATTTTGAGATAGAAGAGTTGAAGCCCAGAAGCAATGCTGAGGTGAATAAACCCATGGTAGATATGATGATCGTAAGGTGGAAGATAGATGTTCCTCCAACTACAAATCCTAGCTACGTCAACCCATCATGTGTGCATATGGAGTAAAATAAATTAGGATCAAATGGAATATGTTCCCAATAAGCATAATTAATGAAAAGTGTGCATGTAAAAAGGAGGTCAAACTGATGGAGATGGCATATGAGAAGGTGGAGGAGCTAGAGTAACACTTGATGTAGGGACAAGCCCTTGATAAAGAATCATAGTAGTAGTAGAAGTAGGGGGAGTCATAAATGCAGTTGGTACAAAATCTATCAAGTAAATGGCATCTTCAAGCGGTGGAAAATGAGGTGTTTCATCCATACGTTAGGGTTGATATTTAGTATCAATTCACGTGGGTTAGGAAGTGTAGTATTAGGATCATGGTCGCAATATTTGTATGGATGAAGTTCATAAATAATAGTATACTCGATGCCTTTAAGTATGAATTTTAAATAATGTGACTGACACATGGGAAAACAAAACCATCGTATGCATGAAGGGAAAGACACGATGGACTAACATTGGCATTAGAAAGACCTATATTTTTAAGGAATGACATAGGACATAGATTGAGTTTATAGCCATTGTAAACTAAAGTACTCTTGACACCCACATTGTAAATGTGAATCATGATGTGTAACATTGGGCCATTTTAAAAAATAGTAAGATAAGTAGGAGGATTAGATGAGAATGCAATATGTTGAGAGAATGCATCGACAAATGATTCATAGACTTATTCGGGATGCATTTCAATAGGAATGCGAGTAGTAGTAGGGCGATGTTAGACTCTGTCTTGATTTAAGGAATTAGTAAGCAGGAAGTCATTAATTGAGATACTCATGATGGTAATATTTTAGAAATATGAGAAATAAAAGAATGAGGATCATAGGAGTGCAAAGATCTAGTTTAGGGGGGGGGGGGGGGGGGGGGGGGGGGTTAACCAAAATGATTAAGCTAAAATGTTATTTAAGTTCCTAATCTGAATGCAAGATTGAAATAAATAAACAAGTACTGAAATGAATCTAAAAAATTAAGTAATAAAATATAAAACCCTAATGTGTTAAAAAGGGTGAGATGTTTTTAGTTGATTTCATCGAGTTCTGGAAAGTATATAGAGGTTGGAAACAGAGAAACATGAGGCATTGACCATCACACAGGAGCTCATAAAAGTGTAGATCTAGAGAGTTTGGCTAGAATGGAGTGCTTAAAGAGGGATAGGGGCACCCGTGGGTGCCCTCGGCCTATTTTTGGGCTCTTGGGTCTGCGGAAATGGTCAGAAACCTGAATTATCATGGTCACAATATGTTCATTGATACTCTCCTTTTATCACTATGAATTCACACAATGATCGATCGAGGTCACTGGAAACCTATAATAAATAATAGAGATGTAAAACCCTCAAATAGACATCAAATCATAAAAAAGAAATATGCAAAATGAAGGGGTCATACTATCCTCAGCTACCACAATGATGGAATAACTACTGAGTGCTAAAATACATCTCGGACTCAATTTAGCACTAGTGTGTGTGTGTGTGTGTGTGTGTGTGTGTGTGAAATCATGCCCTAGTTGCCCTTATGTGCATCACACTTGGAATAATGAAAAAGTAACTAGCATGTAGAATGTAATAAATGTGTGCATGGAATAGAATGAACTTCCCTCCTATGAAGTGTGATGTAGAAAAACCATCCCTTGTGTCCCTTGTGATGGAGCTAGATGGATGCAATGGAGCTCTTATATACCTTAATGGATGCAACTTTTGGTGGTGATAAATAGTGCTTAGTGCTTGTCTCTTTATTATGATCACATAAATTTATATTTATATGATTCCTTTGCTTGAATTTCGTTATCAACCCTTAAAAGGCTGACTACAAAATAGATAAGATTCTCAAATGACTATAAAGGACCCAAAAAGTGAGAGGAAAGTACAAAGAGGATAGGAGCGCCTAAAGGGGATAAGGGCGCCTAGTGCTGGTGTCCTAGCCTGAAGCTAGTGTCTAGGATGGCTTATGCCAAAGAATAAAAAGACATACTAATCAAATAAGGGTGCAATAACAAAAGTAGCAAGATAAATCAAAGAAAGGTGGCCAAAGACTTGGGTTAATTAGTAGTTTTCTTATGAGGGAATCATATGAATACTAGTATGTAATTGAGACTAAATAATTACCCAAAATGCGTGATTGTGTGTCTATAGGGTGAAAGATTCTGCTACTAGGCGCCCATGACTGTAAATGTGGTTAGAACCTAGTTTATACTATGCCACACAAGTGTCACTAATGTTTTCTATTGGTCACATGTATGTCACACCTTGGTTGCCGAGTGTACATATAACATGTAAACTAGAATTTCACCTGTGAAACCCAGAAAATCACATCAAATCTAAAAAATAAATATGTAATATGGGGAGTCAGACAGAGCTTGGTAGTCACCGATAATGTTAAATTATTACCGAGCACTGCACTACATCTCAGGCTCCATGTATTTCTTGTGAGTGAGTGAAAGAATCATGCCCTATGATGCCCTTGTGCAAGATGCATGAGATAGTGAGCTAGATTTTCTAAAAGATGCAAATGTGTGTATGTAATATAATAAACTTCACCTTCCTATGTAGTGTATGTTGAAAATACAGTCCATTTTCCCTTGAATGGATGCTAGATGGATGCCTTTGATTACTTTAGATGCATTAGGATGTAGACTTAGGTGATAATAAGTATGCTTAAAGTTTGGTATCTTATTTTGATCACATAGCTCTGTATTTATATGATTCCCTTATTTTAATTTTGTAATTGAAAACTAGAAGGCCGACCCATAAGAAAATAAGATTCCCAAAATATAAAAGAGGACTGAAAAGAGCGAGTAAGTTGGAAAGAGGTGAGGGGCGCCTAGAGGGGACGAGGGCACTAGCATTCTAGTTGGGCGCTAGTGATCTAATTCATAAAAGATAAGAAAGTAAAGTACCAACTAGGCTATAGGGTGTGTAAGACCAAATAAAAAAAAGAAAGATAGACAAAAGGCCAAAGATAGATGTCAATTACTAGTTTTCTCGCTTAGGAATCATGTAAACACTAGTATGCATTTAGGACGTAGAAATGTACCCAAGTGCATGATTTTGTGTCTACATTTGCCCCCATTTTATATTTTTGAGTGAATACTCGATAATATAAAGTAGATAAGAGATGCATACTTTTTGTTCTTGTAGAGTATAATTGTGATAGCGTGCTAAAGAGACAAGTGAATGCATGAAGTGGTAAAAATGTTGTGTGGAAAATAAGAAAGAGAAAGTGACCCTAGGGGTGAAGTGTATGTGTTGATTTGTGCCTACTATTGTGCTTGTGTTTGCTGATGTAGGGATTTTTCTTGTTGGGTATTAAGGATGGACCTTTAAAAGAAGAGAAAAAGAGTACTCAAAGTCATGTATTATGAAAAATCTATAAAAGTGTGTAAAAAGTAGTAAAAGGAAAATGTGCACCTGATGTATAAAATTGTAAAGGATAGAAATATGTCCTAAAATGTTGTGTAGAGCGATTTTTTTGGAGTGATATCATGCCAAGAGTGAGTTTTTTAGGTGATCTCATGACAAGTGCAATTTTTTGGGTGATCTCAAGCCAAACACAAGCTTTTTGGATGATCTCATGCCCAAGAGAAAGTGTTGGGGAGAGAGATCAAGTGTTACTCACCTTCCATGAATTTTCCCTATAAACACCACTATAGATGGTGTGCTCCTGTTCTGTTCATGTTGTCCCAAATTAGCTATGAATGTAATGTTTGTTCCAATTGAAATGGAGATTGTGTGTATTCTATTGCTAGAGGATTGTGCTTGATAATGTAAAACTACTATAGATTGTGTTGAGTTGATAAAATGAGTGTGTCTTCCCCAAGGACATAGGAATGTAGAGGATGTCAGGAGTGCCCAGGCGTTAGTGCCTAAATTTGGGCACTGGTGTCTATGCTAAATTGAGGACCCAAGTCATATTCTAGGTTGTTTCTTTAATTGTATCATGTACTGATCATGTACCATGCAGGCTTGTACTATATCTCTAAGTTGTTATATAGGGTGATTGATTCACCCAATGCATACCCCCCTCATTTTGGGTGCATGCAATATCGATAGGAGTATGTGGCCCAAAGAGAGGACTTGATGCTAATCTAAATGGTAACCCTATAACGGTAGGGGATGTGCATGGTAGAAACCAAAGCACATGAAAATAAAGTGGCTAGATATATGTGTTAGTAATAAAAATAGAAAACATGTCATAGAAATACAATGTAACAAGAAATTTTACATACAAGATATATCGTGAAAAGTGGGTTTCAAACATGGGACATCACTCACAATGTCACAAGATAATCAGAGCCAAAACAATGAAAATCATACGAGAAATGATCAAACAAGACATAGGGCATAGCTCACAGCAATTATATACAATAGAAAACAATGTCAAGAAATATGTAGTAGACAACCATAGTGGAAAATAGTTATACAATGCTAATTCTACACATGAAGCACCCATTAGCATGTTAGAAAGATAAGTATGTCAAAGCATATATAGATAAATGGAAAGTAGTATGCTAGAAAGTAGTAGTAAATAATGAAACAATTGCACTTGTGATGTTTAAGAGTAGAAATGGAGATGCCCGCAGAAGCCTTGGCAAGATTGGTAAAAGATACAGTGCCAAGCATCATTGTTGCGTGTAAGAATCTATAAGATCTACATTCAAAACTAAAGACCAAGTGAACACACATGCGTATATAGAAAGATAATAAAATACAAAATATCTTGTTAACATAGTAGGCAAAGTGTGTTATGTAAGTAGCATAAATAAGAAATAATAAGTATAACCAAGATATAAAAATGCATCAAATTAGTGGATTATCTTTTGTGTATGAAGGGTTGCATGATATAAGGTATCTCTTAATCGAGACCCTTAAATACTATTCTCTCACTTGGTTTTTGAAGAAAATGTGAGTCTTATTAAAAAGATTGCAGCTTCATACCATATTATCTCCCATTTTCATAATTCTAGGTGCCTTCTCAACATTACATGTTTTTAATGGGGCAAATGTTTTATTCCTCGACCTGCCATATTGTGACCTGATTCCGTTATCGTTTGCCTGGCCGACCACCTTAACGAAAACAATATAGGCGTGCCACGTGGCATAATCTTGGTGTGAATATGACTACGTCTGATTTTTACTTCTTCGCCATTCACCTCGACCTTCCGAGGCCAAAAGTTTGCTCCGCCAAGTACTTCATCAACTTGATTGTTATGATGTCCTTTTTTATTGGCTTGGAATTTGATGCTTTGTGGAGAGTTCTTACTTATTTTAATTGTATTTTACACCTTTAAAAAAATGTGAAGAGTTCAATTTATTTTAATCATATTAAAGTATATAATTATAGTCCACTTTTTTATATTTTTTGAATTCACAACTAAAACTTGGTCAAATATATATAAAATGATCAAACATACATTTTTAATAGTTGAAATATATAGAGTTGTAACTTAAATGTATCTAAGTTGTTACAAATTAAGTGGTTAATGTTTAAATTAGACAAACTGTAGTAATAGAAGGGGTTGAAAGTCATATAAAACAACAAGTGATTGCCTTAAAATTGACAAGGTGAAAAAGTTAATGTCAATTTCTGTTATTGCATAAGAAATATTAAACCTGAAAACCAATCTTGTGACCCCTTGTGTATTACCAACTTATCTTACCAACTACATATGGTTCATGTAAATTAGTGACAACAATTCATTTTATCAATTAACTGATGGAATAGTCGACATGCAGGTGTCCACCTATAAGGTAAACTTTTCATTAATAAATGTCAAAATTAAAATTAAAAACCCAACAAAAAAATATATATAAAATATCACCTTTGCTTTTTTAATGAATAAATTTTTGTATTATATTAACAATTAAAATGATACAAGATAATTAAAAAATAAATAAAAAATATAAAAAAATATAGGGCTCCAAAATAATGAAGTTCACCAAAATACATCTAAAACATCGCCCAAATTTAGAGGAATGGTCCGCGCTAAAAACTAATCTATACAAATCCTAAATACTCGAATATAACATAAACAACTCAAAAAAACACTAACAATTTTATAAAAAATACAATTACAGTTACATTTCCAAACAGATTGTGAACAAAGCCCTGGTTATGTTTAAATTATTCGTCCATGAGTTTCTCTTTGTTTTACTCTTCTGGTGTCTATCAGATGACAAACGACAGTGGACAATAGCTCTCGTGGGTTTTGCTTAGACTTTAACTCCATATATTCCTGTGTCTTTTAACTAAAAGTATAATCTCTCAAACTTATAAGAAGTCCGACATGGTTATGTATTGCATGTATTTGTCGACATGGTTCATCTTCGATGTTTTATCAACAAAGAAAACAACTTTACCATATCAAGTACTTGCTTTAATCTTCACATGGAAATATCTGTCAGGTTTAACGTTTAGTAGTTTACTTCTCATATTCAGGCTTTGGCGACTAAGAAAGGTTGGTGATCTTTTTTACAGGTATGACAAAGTTCTTGGCATTCTAATTCTTCTCCATTTAAAGATCACATCTTGATTATAATCTTAATAATCCATCTTGATTACCCAAAAGGACCAATATATGATGGATAGGAGCTTCCTTTTCCATTCTACTCTCATTTAAACAATGGATGTTGTGGGACCACCCTATCTACTTCGTGTGTTCAGATTAGACAAGGTGTTCCCACAACATATTTAAAGATCACATTAAGTGTATTTGTGATATAGTAATCCATTTTAATTGTGGGTCAATTCCAACAGTCTACCTAAAACAACCAATATATATATATATATATATGATGATGATGATGATGATGATGATGATGAATAGGAGTTTTGATATCCATTCTACTCTCACTTAAACAATGGATGTTGAGAGAATAAAATAGCACCTCTCTTTATTGTCTACCAATTAACATAAATTACACAAAAAAAATGTTTCATATACAAGATCTTAACCCCATTTTGTAGGGGTCTCCGAAGAAAAGACAATTTTACAAAGTTTTAAATATGAAAAATTTAATCTAATTTTCTGATTGGTTTGATCTTTTTTCTTGTATTGTTTATTCCAGACTTGAAAAGGACATCGGGGTAAATTATTTCTGGCTTCGAAGTGCTAAGCTCATTTGTGTAAGATGTTCCCATAAATAGTGTGTGTATTTAAGAGTTATCAATTAGTTAATGAATGCAGTAATTTTGCAGGCATTATTGATTGCTTGATGTTAATGAATGAATAAATTTGTTTTTCAAACAAGCCCTTTCTCAATACACTGTATTGGTTGCTTTTTCTATTTTCTCGCATTCGCATTACAAAGACCCAAAAAATACATGGATCGGTGCTTCCTTTGGTCCCAATTTTGAGGAAATAAGTCTCTTGTAGTGTTATGTAACTACAATTTACTGGTCTCAAACTACCCTATCCAGTGTTGGCTATGGAGATATTCATCCCAAGAATACCCAGAAAATGATATTCGCCACAACTTACATGATGTTTGGTTTGGGTCTCACTGCTTACTTGATAGGCAATGTGGAAAATCTCGTTGTGGAAGATTCAAGCAAGACACAAAAATTTGTGAGCTACCAATTATTATCATTCATATATATTAACATGAGAAAGATAATTTGAAGTGATTAAATCATCAATGATTTATGTTTTGTTTTTTTTTAATCCAGAAAAACATGATTATGGAAACTTCAAATTGTGCCTCCATAAATCATCTTCCAGAGATATTGCAGAATAAGATTATAGATTACTTGTCTTTGAAATTCAGAACAGAGGGATTTAAACAACAAGGCATATGTGACTATCTCCCTAATGGTCTTCGTTTGAACACACTTCAATGTTTGTTTTTTCCCATACTTGAAAAAACTTATTTATTCCAAGGAGTGTCCCACATTTTTCTATTACAGTTGGTGGGTTGATCCACAATATTTAGTTAAGGGTGGAAAATTTTTAGTTAAGAAATATTGTTAGTAGATAGGAGAACTTTACAATATATTTCTATTTTTCCTAATGTAAAGGTATCATAGGTTCAAGCTAGCTATTCCCCTCTAAGACATGACATTATTTTGCAAGAAGCACCACCCATGGATATATATGTTGAGTTGTGGAGCTCAATTACTTCTGTTTAGCATGCAATGTGAAACTTACTGGAAAAAACAGTAACCATCGTCGGTTAGGGAGAACTGGTATCGGTCACCTAGGACTGACATCAGTCAGGCAAGGAGGAACCGACATTGGTTAGGGAGAACCAACATTAGTTACTTGTGTAAGGATGTTTTAATTAATTCTTATGAATTAGATCTATTTTTAGCATTAAAGTATATCTATTAATTGTAACTGCTTGGCTAAGTGCCTTAACTATATAAATGACTATATAAGCATGAAATCTAGGTTTTAGAAGTAAGAATTGAAATATTTGAAGAGAATTAAGAAGAACCTGAAAAAATTGGTGACAGAGGGAATTCTTGGTGATGAAGAAAAAACTTGAAAGAAAGTATCGTACATCTGAGAGGTGTGGAAGATTGTAAATCTTCAATTGTATATCTTGTCAAAGCTTTGGATAATAGATTGTCTTGTTTCTTGGTGTACGTAGCCCACACTAGATGAACCACGTTAAATATAGTGTTGATTTATGTATCTTGTTTTGTATAATTATTCTGGTAGAATATCCACTTTTATTTGTATGTATGCTTAGATTTGATATGTTATCTGTACAACTGGTGTGCTAACTCCAACAACTGGTATCAAAGCTTTGTTTGAGGGTTTTTTGTGTTGAAATATTTACTCATAGAGGGTTTTCTGATTGAGTGGGAGCTACAACAATGGTAGAAGAAAAGAAATAAAAAGTAGAGAAATTTGACCACCGAAATCATCAATTATGGAAGATGAAAATTGAGGATTATCTGTATCAAATATATTTGTATTTACCATTGGATGAGAAGTATAAACCTATGAATATTATTGATGAAGAATAGAAGATTCTTGATAGAAAGGCTTTGTGATCTATAAGATTGAGCCTGGCAGCATCTATGACTTCCAATATTACAGAAGCAACTTCTATGGTAGGGTTAATGAAATATCTTGCTAATTTATATGAAAAATCTAGTGCTTCAAATAAAGTTTATTTCATGAAGAAACTATTTAGTTCTCAGATGCATGAAGGTGAATCTACATTTAGTCATTTGAATGATTTCAGATCTATTGTAAATCAGTTAAAATCGATTGATATACCATTTAATGATGAAGTGAAAGCACTTTTATTCTTATTTTCTTTGCTTGATAGTTGGGTTAACTTGGTAATGGTTGTTAGTAATACAACATCTGCGAATAATATTTTGAAGTTTGATGATGTGGTTAGTATAATATTGAATGAAGAAATTCACAGGAAGAGTACATAGAGGAATCATCATCTGAGAATGATTTGAATGTAGAAAGCAGGGGCGGGCAGAAAGAGAGATCCAAGAATAAGAGTAATGAGAAATCAATAAGCGAATTACTTATTAGAAATGTGGAAAGAAAGGACATGCAAAGAAATATTGTTGGTCAAAGGACAAAGAGAACCAACAACCAAACAAAGGTAAAGAAAAAAATCTTGCTACATCAGAGGAAATGCAAGATGCTTTTATTCTTTCTTTAGATAATAGAATTGAATCATGGGTTTTAGATTCAGGAGATTCTTTCTATACAACCCCTAATAAGAGCTATTTCAAAAATTATGTCTAGGGGAATTTTGGGCATGTTTATTTGGGTGATGATGAACCTTGTAGTATTATTGGTAAAGGGGAAGTTCATCTAAAATTACAAAATGGAAACACATGGGTATTGAAAGATGTGAGGCATGTGTCAAGCCTAAGGAGGAATCTAATTTTTACAGAGCAACTAGGTAAATCTGGTTGCATGGTTACTTTTACAGAAGACTCTTGGAAAGTCACCAAGGGTGCTTTTGTTGTGGCAAGAGGTAAGAAGACAGGAACGTTATATTTATCTACCTATGTTATTGATTCCTTTTCTACATTATCTACTTCAAATTCAGATGCATGCATGTGGCATAACTGGTTGGGCCATATGAGTCAAAAAGGATTACAAATCTTAAATGCTAAGGGTAAGTTATCATATTTGAAAGATTTAGATCTTGATTTCTGTGAGCATTGTGTCTTTGGAAAGCAAAAGAGAGTGAGATTTCTCAAAGTAGGGGCAACTAAGAAGGAGCAGAAATTGAAGCTTATACACTCAAATGTGTGGGGACCATCTCATGTAACTTCTCATGGAGGATACCAATATTATGTTACTTTCATTGATGATGCTACAAAAAATGTATGGGTTTATTGTATTAGACGTAACTATGATTTTTTTGGAGACTTTTAATAGATGAAAATCCCTTGTTGAGAATGAATCAAATTCTAAATTAAAGTGCCTTAGTTTTAAAAATGGTGGTGAATACTGTAACAAGACTTTCAATGATTATTTTTTAGTGAATGGGATACGCAGAAAAATAATGGTTCCAAGAACACCACAAGAGAATGGTGTTGCAGAAAGAATGAACAGGACAATCATGGAATGTGATAGAAGTATGAGGATACATTATGGATTGCCCTTATAGTTTTGGGTAGAAGCAAGTTGTTATAACAGTTTATTTGATTGACCATGGACCTTCAAGTTCAATAGATGGAGGAATACTAGAGGAAGGTTGGACCAGAAAAGAGGTAGATCTTTATTTTCTTAAAGTTTTTGGTTCAAAAGATTTTGTGCATGTTGATAAGGAAAATAGAAATAAGTTGGATGCAAAATACAAGAGATGCACTTTCATTGGTTATGGATCTGGTGATTTCAGTTTTTTTGGGATTTAGAGAATTTTAAAATTATTAGGATTCATGATGTTGAATGGAATGAAAAGAGAATGTACAAGGATCAAATTTTGGTACCTAAGGATGAACCAGTTGAGAAGTTTATGAATGAAAACAAACTCTCGGATTTAAAAGTATTACCAACAAGGTTACACAGTAGCTAGTGTTGGTTGACCCTTGACCGACATCGATCAGATGAATCGGTATCGGTTATAGGTGACTGACGCCGGTCATTGACAGATTTAGAAATAAATGTCCAGGAGGTCCAGATTGAGCCTCCAGTACCCCAAACTCTTGTGAGAAGGTCACAAAGGGTAAGTAAACGTCCAGAAATATTTACACCACCTTTATTTTATTCATTATTGAATGATAATGGTGAACCAATTTTTTTTGAAGAAGGAATGGAGGATAAGACTCACATCTAGTGGAAGCATGGCATGGATGAGGAGATGGACTCCTTAGAACAGAACCTAGAGTTGGAGATTTGGTTAAGTTACCAACAAGTAAGAGAACATTGCAGAACAAGTGGGTTTACATGATTAATGAAGAAGAGGGTGGACATAAAAGATACAAGACAAGGCTCGTAGTAAAGAGATTTACACAAAAATCAGGTACTAACTTTGGTGAAATATTTTCTCATGTTGTTAAGATGACTTCTATTCGTATTGTATTAAGTTTAGTTACAGTAGAGGATTTGCATTTAGAGAAACTAGATGTGAAGACGGCTTTCCTTCATGTTGATCTGGATGAAGAGATTTATATGTAGAAGCCGCTTGGGTATGAAGTCAAGGGTAAGGAGAAGTTAGTGTACAAGTTGAAAAAGAGTCTGTATGGGCTCAAACAAGCTCCAAGGCAATGGTACATGAGGTTTGATAGTTTTATGCATGAGCATGGTTACTTGAGATGTGAATCTGACCATTGTGTTGATTTCAATAAGATTGAAAATGGGAGCTATACTATTTTGTTACTGTATGTGGATGATATGCTTATTGTAGGATCTAGTATGCATGACATTGGTGAGATTAAGGGAAAACTAGCTCAAACATTTGCTATGAAGGATTTAGGAGCTACAAAAAGAATCATTGGCATGCAAATACATAGAGATAGAAAAAAGTAAGAAATTATATTTGTCTCAGGAGGATTATATCTACAAGATGTTAGAAAGGTTCAATGTGCATAATGCAAAACCTGTTAGTACACATATGGTTGGACACTTCAAATTAAGAAAAAATCAATGTTCCTTCATCACATGGGGAGGTCAAATACATGACATGGAGTGTCATATGCTTCAGTAGTTATGAGTATAATGTATGCTATGGTTTGTACCAGACTAGACATTATAGAGGAAATGGGAGTGGTGAGTAGATATATGGCCAATCCAGGTAAAGAGCATTGGAAAACAGTCCAATGGATACTCAGGTATTTGAAAGGGACATCTAGCATGTAGTTATGCTATCAAGATTCATATATTTCATTATGTGGCTATGTTGATTTGGATATCGATGGAGATCTTGATGGTAGAAGGAGCACTAATAGATATGTTTTCACAGTAGGTGGGATGACAGTTAGCTGGATTTCAAGATTGCAAAAGGTTATGGCTTTGTCTACTACAAAGATAGATTTATGTTGCATCTACAGAGGCTATCAAGGAGATGATACATGGATGAATAGGTTCATGGAAGAGTTGGAAAAAGAGCAAGGTGATTGTAAACTGTTTAGTGACAGTCAGAGTGCAATTCATTTGGCAAAGAACTTAGCGTTTCATTTGGGAACAAAACACATTCAGTTAAGGTATCACTTCATACGGAAGGTATTGGAGGATGGACAATTGAATCTGGAAAAGATTCATACGAGAAAGAGCCCTGCAGATATGCTAACGAATCCATTAGCAAAGGAGAAGTTAGAGCTACACGCCACTTCTATTGGTCTTCGAATTTGAGAGTTGAAGAGGAAGAAACAAAGCTAAGGAAGGATCCAAGAATGATGTTGTACAGGTATGGTGCAGTAATTAATCTCCAAGTGGGATATTGTTGAGTTGTGGATCGAGCAATTACTTTTGTTTAGCATGCAATGTGAAACTTACTAAAAAACACAATAACCGTCATTGGTTAGGAAGAACTGGCATCGGTCACCTAGGACTGACATCGATCAGGCAAGGAGTAACCGGCATTGGGTAGGGAGAACCGACATCGGTTACTTATGTGAGGATGTTTTAATTAACTCTCGGGAATTAGATCTATTTTTAGCATTAAAGTATATCTATTGACTGTAATTGAATGGCTAAGTGCCCTAAGTCTATAAACGACTTTCATTCATTCTATCTGCTTTTATTTGCATGTATGCTTAGATCTGATATGTTGTTTGTATAACCAGTGTGCTAACCCCAACAATATATGCTTAGATCTGATATGTTGTCTGTATAATCGGTGTGCTAACCCTGACAATATATATTGTTGTATCTGGAGTAGTAGTATTGTTAAACAATTAGTGGCTTTTAAGCGAAACTTTAATTTTGAATTGGTTAAACTGGTTGGAAAAAAATTCTTGCTACATTCAATTAGTGGCTTCTAAATGAAACTATAATTTTATTTTACAGGAATTGGTCTTTTCTATAAGTGGAGTTGATGAGGCAAGTAAATCTCCACTCTATCTAAAGATCACCCTCGTTTCTGCCTTGTGCAGTTGATCTTTGTGAAAGGGTCGAAGCTCATATTTTTCTAGTATGTTGGTATTTTTTTGTACGGTTGGTATATAATGTTGATGTTGGTTGTTTAGCATTTTTACTTGTACATGAGTTTTAAACATTCGTCAATCAATACCAACATATTGGCAACTTACACTCAACTCTGTGAAAGGGTATTACTTTATAGAGAATAACAATATTTTTTTGTTATCTATATGAAAATAATCTTTGACTGTAGGTCAATAGTACATGTGATGGATAAGAGTTTCCTTAAACCTAACCTAATGGACCATAAAAGCTACAAATAACACCTTTTGAATTTGTTGAATTTATAATCAAAGTTATATTCTTAGTTTGAGGTTGCATTGCTCATCCTTTTTAACTTTTGAATTTTAGAAGCTTGAAAAGGCAGAAACAGGTGATATTTTTGGAGGATTTAGAGTCATAACTAATACGGCCCATGGATTTAGGGCTACAACAAATATTATTTCACAACTATTAGTGATTGGCTGCAACGCATTACTTGGAGCATTGCAATCACATGTTGAAGACATACAGATAGTTGTCAGAAATCAACTCAGGGGCATTAATTAATGAAATTGTGGAGTGTTAATATGGGAAATCATGATCCATAATCAATAGAGGCCAAAGTAGTAAAGTTATTACAAACAACTCGAACTATACACTATTGTTAGTTTTTCAGATAAAGGTGAAATAGATTTCTTAAGAAATGCAAATGAAGATCATTATAATTTATTAGAACATAAAACCATCTATTTTTTTCTTTTTAAGAGGGTTTTATTGAAAGGGATTTTAAATAGAATGTATTTTTTCCACCCAAATTTTTGGGTCAAAACTTTATAATTAAATGTTTTTGAATTGGAATTGTATCTTGATGGTATACAAATCCGTTAAGCGTAAATTGTTGGTTTGTAATAGTAGAGGATATTTTTGAAGACCAAACATGATTTAACATCTTTACCTATGTAAATGTGGTAAAAATGAGGCATATAATCCTTGAATTCATTGTGACTGGCCGTTATTGATGTGATGAGATGGTTCTCTTGAGCAAGCCTCCCTCGTAAACCTATTAAAAAACTATGAATGTTTTTAAACTTGAAATTGACCATTTAGAAACATGCACCCTGTGAGTTTCCCTTACTCCTTCAAATTACAATAGTAATTTTTTAGAAAAAATTCTTACAGTTCTTCTGTATAATATTAAGCTTACTTCCTTGTATCATTTTAATGCACTAAAAATAAGTGAACCATTAGGAGTCAAATTTATAACAAGTGAATTTAAATATGTAAAACATTTAATATTTGCATGTAACATTATAATAATGTTATACATAAACTTCTCTTACGTAATAATTATATTTGATTATTGGATTTGTTTAATTATCTTTTAATGTAAGAATAATTATTTATAGATTATTTTTATTAGTGTAGAGGTATAATTTATAATAGTAAAAGTAGATTATTAAATTTGCTTAATTATCTTATAATGTAGCAATAATTATTTATAGATTATTATTATTGATGTAGAGGTGTAATGTAAACTCTTCATATTTATAAAATATTAATAATTAATGTTTAATTTTAAATTTAATGTTTGTGTGTATTTAATAATTTCAAATTTAATTTTAACATAATATGGAAAAAATATCTCCAAACAAATTAATTGGAAAAAATGAGTATACAGTTAGTACCTCTTTTGTTTTTTAAGGGAATGTTAGCGGTCCATATCATATGCAACTACTTTAATTAATTTGTTGTAATATTTAGAATAATTAGGAACATATTTTAAAGTAACATGAAGTTATTATCCTCGGTATATATAGGTTTCAAAAAACTAATTTTTTTTTAATGACCAATCACAATAAAGCATATTACATTTTAGATCATTTGTACATAATTTTTAAAAAAAATGTATTTATTTGATTTTTTCAAAAAGTAGATTCTATTTTTCTATTGGCTGCAAATAAATTATAAGCATCTCAAGTTTTTTTTATTAATAAAAACAAGAATTTTCAAGTTTTTTATATACTATATTTAAACATTATAATTACAAAAATATTAAATTATTATAATTAATGTATCAAGTACAACATTAAATTTTCACTTTTTTAATGACCAATCACAATAAAGCATATTACATTTTAGATCATTTGTAGATAGTTTTTTTTTAAATATACTATACTTTAAACATTATAATTACAAAAATATTAAATTATTATAATTAATGTATCAAGTACAACATTAAATTTTCACTTTTTTAATGACCAATCACAATAAAACATATTACATTTTAGATCATTTGTATATAGTTTTTTTTAAAATATACTATACTTTAAACATTATAATTACAAAAATATTAAATTATTGTAATCAATGTATCAAGTACAACATTAAATTTTCACTTTTTAATGACCAATCACAATAAAGCATATTACATTTTAGATCATTTGTATATAGTTTTTTTTAAAATATGTATTTATTTGATTTTTTCAAAAAGTAGATTCTATTTTTCTATTGGCTGAAAATAAATTATAAGCATCTCAAGTCTTTTTTATTAATAAAAAAAAAATCAAGTTTTTTTATATACTATACTTTAAACATTATAATATCACTTTATGATATTTTTTGCTTCCAATTTCTATTTATTACTATATCTACTCTACATGCATTCCAAATTGTTGCAAATATTGACATGCTACTACAATTTACATAGTAGTGTTCACAAAATGAAAGTGTGGTTATAAGCCTCCCACCATACATCAACATATAATTCGCAACTGTGAAGAAATGAACTAGGGACCTAACTATATTATATAACCAATTGTTCTATCATAACTTCTCATTCGACTCTTTATGCTTACTTGCCACCGTAAATGCAATCGACCGCATGGTCCACAAGCAACACCATAACCTCTTCCTCCACTAAAATGCACCTTCATCGGTAGGATTTGCCATTTCATGGCCTTGTTTTAGTTATGACTTTATATTACTTTTTTAAAATATGAAGTTTATGTTTAAAGTAGGGTTTCATGACAAGTAGGTGTATTGTATGGCATCTTTAATTGGTAGCTCTATTACATTTTGTAGAACTATGTATTAAAGTCATCATATGATGAGAGGTTAGTATCACCCTAGAAACGCATTTGAAGTTGAGTAAATATTTCCCTAATATGACGTTAAGGGTCATCCCTATGGTGAATTTACCCATGTCCTTTAGTTGATTTTAATCTCCATTTCTAAGTCGGTTTTGTGCCACGATGTCCCGAGGCATGACTTCTCACTACTTGCCTTTGTTTATTTCCTAGGACTGCCTAGAAAAGGTAGTTTGTAAACATTTATGCCACGAAGGCTCAAGGAATGATAGGAAGGCTCCAGATCAGGTGGTCTGACATGAATTCGGGCCTCCCTAGAGCCCACCATGATGTGAATTATTTGATAATATACATTACATACATATTTATGTGTTCTTATCTAGATTGATATGTCGTAACATATGTACAAACATCCTAAATAAATATGTAAAGAATGTTCACAAATTCTAAGTGATATATCATTTTAAAATTCATTGAAGAACCTTGAATTTTTTTTCAAATACCTTGGAATGGTAAGGATGTGAATTATTTGACAAACCACCTAACAAAAATGTGTATTTTGGACTAGAAGGATTGTAGGGTATACAAAAAATGGGGTTTTTAAAGTGTGTGCTTTAATACAAAAATATATAGGACTTAATATGGAAGTGAATCTACTTACGATAATCAAATCATGTGTAACTTCTTAGTTGATTGGCATAGCACCAAATTATAAAGAGATATTAAGGTGTATCTATTGATTAATGGGATAATCCCTATTAATGGGATAATCTCTAAAATAATACATAAATGCTTCCCTTAATTTCTTAAAAATTGTACCATGCAATGTTACACCATAGTAACATTATATTCATATAGTTCAAGATGAATTTTATCTCGCTTATTTCTAACATTGTTTGTATTAGTTGATATGCAACAAATGAGTGTTAGCTTTAAAATAAAAAATGTTAGTTATAGAAATTCCCTCACAACCATTCTTTCAAAGATGTGCACATTGTTAGGAAGCGGGAAAATAATTAGAGTTGTACATACACCCTATGTAATTACTGTGAAAAAATAAATTACGTATTGCCCTTTTGTAGTTCACCTAGCATGGTTATCATAGGTTTTGCTTAATGGAATAGGATTGCTTAACAATTGTACCATGTAGTGCTCCGTGACATGGTTTTTTAATTTTAAATCAAACATACATATAGAACTTATATACATAGAACATACATACATAGAAGGATATCATGTGCAATGAAATTAAATCAAACATAGAAGTAATATCATTATGAAAACTACACATGGATATATAATGTATCAAACTAAGTGTGTTGGACGCACGTATCTAAAAATATAAGTTCATAACATGTGTACATCTCAAAATAAGTGTGTCATACATATAGGACCACATGCGGTCGCATAAGGCTATATATACAATGGACTATATGAAGAATCATGAACTAGGACCAGATGGCCCATATATATATATATATATATATATATATATATATATATATCTCTGTGTACATCCAGGTCCAATGAATCTAATCATGAAACATCTTCCATCTCTTCGCCATGCTAGAAGTAGCATGTCCACGATATGGAGATGTAATGGAGGGAGATGCCACTACGAAATTCATCCATGTGGTCTTAGGCGTCTCTAAGCAGGCCTACAACCTAAACTGCACATTCATAAACAACAATTTTTTAACACCCAGATTTTTAAAATACATTCAAAATTTAGAAACTTAGAATTTAGTTAAAATGCATGTGAAATCTTACTGCAATGTCATGATCCCTATCAATTTTTCATTGACACGTTGCAGGGACAACAATAGACTCACGAGGGGTAAGCTACATATAAATAGTTAAATTTCAAATTAAATATTTCATTTACAAAATTTGATATTGTAGATTTAAGTAATAAGAAATAATTCCTCCAAAATTTAACAAATTTGAAAATTTATACCTCAATTAGTGGATTTACAGATGCTATGGCAGTATCTACAACAGCCTCCACAATCTGCATATATGGAGGAGTCTCTTTGGAAGTCATAAGCTATACAAAAAACATGTACAAATCAATATTAATCTACATGATTGCCACATAACAGACCCAAAGCATAATCCACGTGAACTTACACAATTAGAAACAAAGTGTAAAGAGAAACTAACCTGCGTAAAAGTCACGTGAGACATGCTAATAGCCTCAGTTCCCAGAGCAGATGATGACCCGTTAGGGTCCTACGTATAAAAGATAAATATTTATTAATATGTACATGTACAGGTGAAATATTATAATAATAAAAGTGCACAAATCAAATAAAATTTAAAATTTAAGTAAAACTTGAAACTTACGTTTGTAACATGCCCAACTACAGTAGCTAGCATGTCGATGCCGAATGTTTCCTTAACCAGCTCTTGCTATTTAAAATAAAATAAAAAATTATTTTTTACATGTATGTACATGAAGTACAATCAAATACATATAATGAAAATCTCAAACATGAATTAAACTATTGTATATATATATATATATATATATATATATATATATATATATATATATATATATATATATATATAAATAATATTTATTTGACATTTACCTGTGAAAGACCAAGATCTTTTGCACCAATTCCAAAAACATCCACCATCATCTCATCTAGAAAAAAGAAATTGTGTAATCCAGTAAATGATGTCTCGCCCGCAGTGCATACAACACCACATGATCCATAGTGGTGTGTGCGCTAGAACTAGTGCCTCCACCAACATCACCAAATGTAATCTAGTCACTATGCTGGGTCAGAGTGTCAGTGAGCTCCCTCAATACATGTAGTGTGTTAATCTCCACAACCTCCTTAACTGTAGGAGGGATAATTGAAGGAAGTGGGAGTTTTGGGGCATGGGGAATCCTTGGTTGACCTACGTGTGCACCAGGTCTACTCTGTGCAGAGCCAACTCCTCACCTATAAAAATTAGAAAAGTCAAAATAATTTGGGACCTCATTAAGCACGAACTCACAATATAATTTCTTCAAAAAATAGAGAGGAACCTCATTGTTGTTACATGGTGGATAATCAAAAACCATCCACCATCTGTCCCAAAATTTGTTCTTGATTTGGTCATCATGACACCAATGGTTTGGGAACCATTTACAAGTAGCTCTAGGGGGAATTAGTTCTTGGGTCAGTAAATAATACATAAATGAGGTCTTTTCCAATTTTTTTTATCTTTTATGGATGTATGGGATAATTTATCTACATACCATTTCCTACAATCACCTCTAAAGGTATTCCATCTATCTATTTGGTTGGTTGCGGAGTCGACTTCACCAATCAATATTTGTAATGTGTTGGCTAAAGTCATGTGGGATGGATTTGTGGCATGATTTTGTCTTATAGTCTGAATAAGGTTCTCAATGAAAATTTCATTTTTTCATATTCTTCCAACAATATCATCTTATATTCCTGCTAGTTCCATGGGGACAGAAGGAGCCACATGAGGTGGATCTATGTCTGGAGGAGGGTTTTGAGGAATGTTTGGAGGGTTTTGAGGACTGTTTGGAGGGTTTTGAGGAATATTTCGATGGTTTGCAGGATTACGAGCTTGCCGAGCAACTGACAAAACAAAAAAAATGTATACATAAACAAAAAATTGAAAAACTCTTAAAAATCACAAAAAATAACCTTAAATGTAAAAAAATGATCAAAATCAAGGGCCCGCCTCTTTGTCTTAGCGGCATGGTTGAAACTATCATGATCTAGAAGTCTAAAGAGCAATTTTTAGGGGTTATTCAAAGCACGAGTGCCAAAGGTCTAAGAGAAATCATGGTTGGAAAGGAAAATGAGGGAAAATGAGGAGTTGCGGGTTTGTTTTTTTGTCTTAGAGGACTGCAATTGCGGTTTTCGGTTCAAAAATCACCAAACCTATAAAAAACAATTGTGCAAGCATGGTTTAGAAACTGCGATCACGATACCTAAATTTCAGTTCTTTATGTCCACCAACTTGCTACACTTACTCTTCCATAATTTCCCCATTTTAACAATGTTTACCTTATTTTCCTCAATTTAACACTAATTTCCATGATAAGGTACACAATTAGGGTAAATCAAGCCACAATTGACATTATATTGTTGAATATGGTGGGTTTGGGTTCAATTAGCCCCCTTTGTGTACGTCATTAAGCCATCTGCAATTTTTTTCAATTTGGTATGTAATTGAGGCTAATTGAGAATCAACTGACATTGGATTATCAAATATGGTGGATTTGAGATCGATGAGGCCAATTTATCACCTATTGACATTTTGTTATTGCACTTTTTGGGTTTGGGCTCTATTCACCTCGTTTTAGTAACCCATGAACCAATCACCCAAATGATTTTGTAATTTCCATGTTTTGCACACACGAATACAAGAGTAAAAAAAATACCAGAATATTTTATATTGACTTGCATTGCTCACTACACAGCACCAGAAGGGCTCCAAGTAGAGACACTCAACAACACATAAGACACTTACATAAGTCATCAACTCATATAGACACATGACAACACCATATACATGTCGATGCCACACTTTCCCCAATGAACAAATGCTAGCAATGACCCAACCATAAGAAAAGGACTCAAGGATTGACAAACCCACGACACATCATTACCATGATTACATCTTAGTTACAGTTAACATTCCAAGAACATTATTATACAAGGATAATTTTATCTTTTTTTTTTCACCTACAGATTCTTAAATTCATTTCACATTCAACTTACAGTTCAACCATTTGATTTGGCTCTTTGTCCCTTACAACAATCTCCATAACTTACATAATTGTTTTCCATATTTCAAATTGCATACAAAGTTTTTAATTATCTCGTTCTTATATTAAGCTTATGCTTCCCAAATGTTTATTCAATGTATAAATTTTACCATTACTACTTAAGTGAATCTGATGTGATGTCAAGAAAGAAATCTTAGGATTTAAGGGAGATTTAGATTCAAGATATCTTTTCACATGATCATTCTTCAATCATGGTATCCTTAGTTCCTTACCGTAGTTAATATAGTTCAATAACTTGTTAAATCCATTCAACATTTCCACATCAAGAAATTCTATATATAAATATATATTTTCTCGATGTTTGATCTCATCAAGGGAAATTAATATTCTTTTTAACATAAGAAAATGTCTAATTGAGTTATAAGGACTCCAAGAATGACATTACTCCTAACCTCAAATGTCATTTTACTCTTATATTCTTTACTCTTACATTGCACTATGGTCTCATTATTGGCATCACTTTATAACAAAAGGAGTTACGAAAGTACTTTTCTAACATCTTGAAGAAGTACATGATTGGAAGCATTAGAACTACACAAAAACCACAAGTGATTTATTTTCAAGGTAAGATCCCGTGTTTTTGCATTTCGTGATTCCACATTTGAAATTATGTTTTATTCTTAATGTCATAAAAGGACATAACAAGGATTCTGGGGCCAAATTTTTAGTTTCCTGGTCTCTCTTAAGTCAACATCTTTCAAATAAATTTCGTTTGTAAATAATTACTTACAATGTTCTACCCACAAGTTAACCTCCTAATCAACTAAGGTTTAGTTTAATTCTAATTTTCACTCAGGGCTCTACGCCCTAATATAGATCAAACTAAGGTGTGAAGACATATTTACCTTATAAAGCCTCCATAAAAGACCAAGGCGCTATATTATCACTAGTCAAGGTAACACATTTAGCTATGAGGGACTAAAGATATCATTAACAAGATTTTAAGTCATAGTACAACTATTTCACTGGCTCCATATGTGTCATCTGGATCTCACAAGGAATCCATTTTGTGATTAAGTTAATTTCTAGATCTAACTTCGAAAGACTTGGTATTCCACTAGGATACTAAGGAAGTGTTAGTTCTTCTTACTCCAGATAAAGTTTGACCATGTCATTCCTATCCGTCAGGTTTACGACGATGTCACTATATATATAGGCTATGGCGATAACTCAAACTAGGGATTTAATTTAGTTAAGATAGAAGGTGCCATCAAGTATACAAGTTTAAGTTCATTTGAAGGTCTCATATTTCTATGTTATAAATAATAACACAGGAAGGTTAGTTATGCATGAATTTTGTACTAGGGTTGACTATGTCATTTATATTTCTTTATTGCATTTTTTAGGTAAAGAACACAACACACTAATTAATTAATCATCTATTGCACACTGGAAATGCACTACAAGATATTACATTCAAATTCATTTAACATATATTTATCCAAAGTTTTTACCATATGTAAATCTAAATCAAAATTGCACCTATGATTAAATACACATTTTCCAAGGCATCCCTAAAACTAACATCTCATACATATTACAAATTTCAAATATAATATTTTCTATAACATGGAAATACATTATACATATATACATTTCACAATGACATATAAAAATTACAATAATAAAAAATGAATTACACCACACCTTTGTGTCATCTTTCTTGAATCCTGAAAAACCATGTGAGCATGAAATTAATGATAAATCCCTGGCATGGAATCTACCTAGATCTATTATAATTAATGTCTTTACATTCCCATTTACATAATAAGAATAATTTGGATTCGAAAGGAGAGGGTTAAAGAAAAAAAATTATTTTATTTCATTTCATTTCACTTCATTTCTTAACCAAGGAGAGAGAAAGAGGTAGGCAAGAGAGAGCAACATATTTTTCTTAAAGTCCAATTTCAGATAAATAGTCACATGATAGAGTTTCAAACACTTATTTACAAGTTTTAAAAATTTTCCACGATGGTTTTCTAACTTGACTGAGGTCCTACAACTTTGTTTTACATTTTCCCTGCTAGTTGCAAAAACACCCAATTTAGGCTTGGAGGCTAAGAAACAACTTTCAAATGTTGTCTTCTAATGAGAAAACACACCACGGGTAAATTTCTATGTTTCCTCCTATATAAAAAATTTTACAGGAACTAACGGAATTCAAAACTGGCAAACGATTTACGATTGGTGGAATAATTTTCTAAGGCCATCGGTCGTAATTGGCCTAGTTTCAAATGATCAAAAGTTAGCTCAAGGGCTCGGAAAACTACATGCAAAACTAACTTTTGATGGTTGGAATCTCGACGATAAAATTCATACATTCCCTCACATATAGAGAATACGTCGGAGTTTACGGAATTAAGAACTGGACAAACGGGTTGCAAACGGTGACAAGTTTTTCGGAGCCACGGGTCATCAACCAATTTTGACCTAGTCAAACATCAACCGGAGGCCTACGAAACCACCTTTGAAAACTAACCAGGAAAGTGGTTTTCTAAAACTGAATGTTCTAGGAAATTTTCTAGTAAAAATAGTAGGGGTTTACGAAGGCAGACAAACATTTCATTGTTCAATGTCTAAATAGTGAGTCGATATGAAACCCAAATTTTTGATTTTGAATTTAACAAGACTTCAGTGGTGAAGAAGGAAGTGATCAAACGAGATTCTCTACATAACAAGTAAATGGGGTAACAAGGCTCTTAGAGCAGCGGAGAAGAGAGGACAAATGATCAAACAAGGTCGAGTTAAATCTTGGCATGATTCTCTACATAACAAGTAACATATATGACGCTTGATGTCACTTTTAGGGGGCTCAGAAAGTTGTTTCACAAGTGTCTAAATGTGGTGCTTTTCTAAGTTTGTCAGTAAATGAAAAAAATGTTGTGTTAGTTAACGAATCATCTAAATTTAACCAGAAACCATTGACATGAGCACCTATTTATAATAATATGGGTTAATAGTGTATCAGGTTATGGTAGAAATCATAGTTGATAGTTAAATAGAAAGTCCTCTATGCAAACCACAAGGTGTAGTTTCATTGTTTTACCCTATTTAAGTTTGGTTGAATCTCTAATTGTATAATTTTCTATTGGTTTAATATTCTATTAGAATGCAAATGAAGAACCAAAATACAAAAATTATGGAAGATGAGGTCGGTTCTGCATCTCACCAAGGAGACCTTGGCTTGAGTAACGAAGCTATTTGAAATTGCAGGATTCGGTTCTGCATCTCACTTAGGAATTTTTGTCAAATAGTTCACGAGCATCCACAACTCCACTATATTGAATTTTCTTGAAATATTAGTTACATGGCTGTTATGCTCCACCATGAAATGGACCGGATCTCTAATCCTCTGCAATGAGTGGACACTAATTCTCTGGTATGCATGTACATATGTTGAGTCACGCCAAATATGTTATGTCTGAATATTAAAAAATTTTGTCCATACCATGACTCTATAAATTCCAACTTCCTTTTCCATGTTACGTATTCTACACTATCTTTCCTAGTTCCTTACATAATGCACCTTATTTTGGAGACATATTTAGAGCCTTTCTCTAGGCCATTAATAGAGAGTGAATGTCCAAACTCATAGACATTGCACAGGTGTATAGTGAGGAAAAGAGAAAACCCTCGTTCACACTGTGATAAAAAATAAATTATGTTTAGGATGCCACTTTGATAAAAAAAAACCTTAACCTCTAATTTGATCTTAATGGCAGTGAATGTGGCTATGTTGGTGCTGCTGAAGGAGAAAAAGTGGGCCTTGTGTTGCAGTATGAAATAGAGTAGATCTATCTGGCATATCACATGGAGGGGGGGATTTGAGGCCTATAAATCCATCTCACGTTTTTTGTAGATTTGGGTATTTTTCACTTGTTTGCTTCCTCATTTTTTCCCAATATTGGGGAAAATGGTAGGGGGAAAGGCAAGATTAAATCAACCTTTAACAAACCCATTTTGTGCATATCCTGTAGTCAAGACTATCCACAAGGCCACATTTCCATACATTTAATCTAACAATTCTAAGGCCTTGCAATGAACCCGTTTTACATTTACGGATGACAACCAACTAAAAAAATAAACAGTGGGGGAAAGAAAATAAATTTGGTCTTTATTCATAAGTGTCCATAAGTTTTTAGTCCTATATGAAATAAGTTTTTAGCTCCTACTTTGGCATGAAATGAAGGATGTTTCTGCCACCATCCTTCAAGTGCATAACTAGACAAAATAATCCTTCTAGACATATTTTTTTATCCTTATTTATGGTTTTATTACCTTAAGCAATGTGTGCCTAACTTCCTTAAGGAATTCAGACACTAGGGATATTCCTCACTTTTTTCAACCACACCAGACCCTCAAAATGCCCACACGCATAACTAAAAAAATGTGCCAAGATTTTCATGCATATCCACAAGTATTGATGCAACTAGATTCTCTGTAGATCCATTGGACACAAGTCTACCTCCCAAAAATGATATAACCAAGATGGAGTGATACAAAACCAGGAAATAAATTCACCATTTTTCCGACATGTTTTGAAGGGTATGAAAACCAACATCTAAATCTTCCATCATTGGCCAAAAGTAGGTAGAGAGAAGGCATTGGTGTAGAATTTTATTTAATCCACATTGGTGTAGAACAATGGGCTTTGGTTTTCGAACCGAAAAATCTAGAGCTTCATTTAGCACCATTTCTGGTAACATGCTGGTCATTTAATTATATGATTAAAAAAACTTTGCATTTGTTGCAACTGTCCAATCACTGCAAAGTTTTCTCAACGTCAGCTTGGGTTAAAATATGGTTAACAAGTGACAACAATAAAGGTTATTGAATTATTGTGAAAGGAAAATGAAGGGTTGATAATCCTTCCCACCTACCACCCTTGACAGCCAAGACTCCACCAAACAAACACACATCCACTTGCCAACACAAAAATCCACATTCAATCTTTATGTATTTTGTTTGTTTGTATTTTTCTTTTTTTGTTGGCACTACATTTTTCTCCCCTTCTAAGAGCATTGTCCTTGATGTGACAAAACACAAAGGGTACGAAGGAAAGAAATTCAACAAGGACACATTTTTTTTAACAAAACAAATATTCGGTACAACTCAATCACAAGGAAACAAACTCATTTTGACATCTTAAATTTTAATGTTAATCTTAAAAATGTTCTATGAAGATTGGTAGTTTTGAGTCTATATTATTACTTCGTTAATCATTTTCCTTTATATTATTCCTAAAATCGAGCTCTGATATTTTAATTCTTAGGATTTTGGTTTATTTATTTTTCATGGCTACCCATTTGATACTAACATCATGAAGCAACAAAAGAATAAAATACAACACTAACGATCCACATGAAATATCTCTAAATACCTCTACAACTATGTCACATCAACATAACTCAGTTGAACCATGGAAAGAACATACACGACACATTAAATATAGTACTTGTCACACACATTCCCTTGACACAAAGTACTCATAACATAGGCAAACCATTCTTAATGTCATAAAAGGGCATAACAAGGGATTAGAGGACCAACACCATTTCTGGTTTCCTAGTTTCTCTAAAGTCATCATCTTTCAAATCAATTTCATTTACAAAGAGTTACTTACAATTTTCTACACACAAGTTAACCTCCTAATCAACTGAGGTTTAGTTTAATTCATATTTACACTTAGGGCTCTACGCTCTATTATAGATTAGATTAAGGTGTGAAAACATATTTACCAGGTATAAACCCTCTGTAAAATACCAAGGCGCTATATTGTCACTAGCTCAAGTAACACATTTAGCTATAAGTAACTAAAGAGATCATTAACAAGACTTTAAGTCATAGTACAACTATTTCACTAGCTCCATTTTTGTCGTCTGGATCCCACAAGAAATTCATTCGATGATGATGTTAATTTCTAGATCTAAGTTTGTAAGACTTGGTATTCCACTAGGATACCAATGAAGTGTTAGTTCTACATACTCCAGATATGGTAAGGTTACATTGTATAGTCATTGCTTCAGACCTTGACTCTTAAGGTGAATTCCAAAGCAGTGTTCACTACTCAACATCATGTCAGAAATGAAGAGAACACATTCTCCTTACCAACATGCACAGTTACACATCTTAGAAGGGAACCACATACTCCAGATAAAGTTTTACCATGTCATTCCTAATGACGGGTTGACAAAAATGTCTCTAAACATTCGGGCTATGGTAATAATTCAAACTAGGGATCTTATTTACTTAATCTAGAAGGTGTCATTGAGTATACATGTTTAACTTCATTTGAAGGTCTCAATTTTATATGCTAAAAATAATAACACATGAAGGTTAGTTATGCATGAATTTTGTACTAGGGTTCACTATTGCGGTAAGATTTCTTTATTGCATTTTCTAGGTAAATAACACAACACACCAATTAATTAATTGTCTATTCCACACTAGAAATACACTAGAATATATTAGATTCAAATTAATTTAACATATATATTGATCCAACCCTTTTACCATATGTAAATCTAAATCAAAATTGCACCTATGATTAAATGTAAATTTCCCAAGGCATCCCTACAGCTAGCATCTCATACATATTACAAGATTTCAAATATAATTTTTTTGTAACATGGTAGTAAATTATACATATATACATTTTAGAATGACCTATATAAATTAAAATAATAGAAAATGAATTACACCACGCCTTTTTGCCATCTTTCTTGCATCCTACAAAACCATGTGAGCATGAAATCAACGATAAATCACTGACATGGCATCCACCTAGATCTAGCATAGTTAACATCTTTAGTTTCCTATTTACATAATAATAATAATTTACATTCAAAAGGAGAGGCTTAAAGACACAAATTTATTTCAACTCATTTCACTTCATTTCTTAACCAAGGAGAGAGAAAGAGGTAGGGAAGATCTAGAGAAACGCTATTTTTCCAAAATTCCAATTTTAGACAACAAGTCACATGATAAAGTTTCAAGCAGTTATTTACAAGTGTTAATAAGTTTCCACAATTGTTTGTTAACTTAACTGGGGTCCTACAACATTTTTTTATATTTTCCCTGCTAGTTGCAAAAACACCCAATTTAGGCTCGGAGGCTAAGAAATCACTTTCAAACATTATCTTCTAATGAGAAATTAGCATCGATGGGAATGAGAACTGGTAAATAGGATTCAAATGACGACATTTTTCCAAAGCCACCGGTCATAATTGGATCAATTTGACTCAGTCAAACTATGACCAGAGGCCTACAAAACCTCTTTTCCAAACTAAACAAGAGTGATTTTCCCAAGCCGAAGGTTCCAAGCAATTATCTAGTAAAAATAATAGATGTTTGCAAAGGCGGATAAGCATTTTTTTTCTTTGGGTTCAAACAACGGTTCACAATGAAAGCTAACTTTTTAGTTTTAGTGGCTTCCTACAACTGCAAAATGGTGTAACAGGGCTCCTAGAAGGGAATCGAAAAGATCACAAATGATCATTTGAGGTCGATCCAAAGATTGAATTGACTCCTCACATAACAAGGTACACGAAAAAATCTTAACATCTCCTTTTTAGAGTTACGAAGGTTGTTTTGTGAGTCTCTGAAAATCACAATTTATCTATTTAAACAAGGAAATGGTCAACATATTTACAGGGAAGTCAACTTCAACTTTTCAATAAAAAAGGTGTATTGTAGCAATCTAGTTTGGTTAGAAAGTTTTCTCGATCATCTCAAAATGAGGGTTTCAGTTCATGCTTGTCTATCAAGGAAAATTTGGATTTCTCAAGTTATGATATGACGTCTTATTGTTTTGAAAACAAGTTTATTTAAAACTATCAATTCTATGATATTGCTACAGTTTAATATTTTATTTCGTTGCAACTGAAAAACTAAAGTATGAGAATTATGAAAGATAAGGAGAGATAAGCCATGCCTAGAATTGACCGACGATAGAAGATAAGTGGTTTTGGTGTTCCATGAGCCAGTTGTAGTTGCTAGAGGGATTTTAAAGCCTTTTTCTTGACTCCTAACCACCACTAAATTCACCTAACCCTCTCACATTTTCTCAAACTATTAACATGCTTACTCAAAGCTTCCCTTTTCTTTTTCAAGCTCTTTTTAGGTTCACACCGTCCCACCTTAGTTCATTATTTTATTTCCTTCTAATATCAAAGTTCTATTCCTTAACCAATTTTAATATTGTAACATGGAAGCACAAGTTGAAGTAAGGAAATCACCATTAAGAACCATGATAAGCCCATATGAAAATGAAAACCTTACAAGAGTCCCTCAAATGGACTCTAGTATATCCGGTCTTTGTTCTCGACTTAGACACAACCCATGGTAGCTCTTGGCTTACTCTGTCTATCCTAACTTTCTCCCTCCCTTTTGCTTGTTTCCAAAAACTAATTAAAGATTGGATTTCCCTTCCATTTTCTTTATCTAAGTAATGTCTCCTATGCAAGACGTTCAAGGCATCACCATTTTCAATATACTGAAAATGCTTAGAATTATCCATTTTTTTGAATTGTACAAGATGGCACTTGGAGGGTCGACTCTTCATTGCGACAAAAATTTCATACCTAGAGCCACTATAGCTAGACGTTGCACCTTACAACAGTGTCTCCCAACCTTTAGTCTTATTCTTCTCTTTCTTACAAAAAACAACACATCGACAGTAGTTTCCTTTCAACGTAGGATGGGGAGATGCGATGGAAAAGGTGAGCCGATTTTCAAGCAAACAATGACCATATTTCCTTTCAAACATTTCACGGGCCATGTGTATGCTCCCACATTTTTAATCCTATACTACCTGAGAATTTACAACTACATCATCTGAAAAAATTCCTTTATCTATTATGCTTTGATGGACATCCATTCCATGTTCTAAATCCTCCATTTTTACACAGGGTGGAGGATGTTAGCGAAGGTTATGAAGCTTGGATTTCTATTTCTTGAAAGGTTCCATGACATTTTTAACAAACCCGTTTTGTACATATTCTACTACCATTACAGTCCATCAGGCAATGTTTCAGGCATTAGTCAAATAGTTCACATGCCAAGCTCATGATTCCACACTTGCATACATATATACCGGAGCACTTGCAACTACAAAATATGATAAAATCTTTTCCCTTCTTTAATATTCTTTGCTGAATGAATATTCACACCTTGCTCGAAGCTCTTATTTTGGCACAAGGAGGAGCTGTTGGAAATGGGTCAATAGAGGGTTTCATGTGGATGAAGGAAGAAATATATAAGTATTACTGAGATATACATGGAGTGGCAAGAAAGGGAACTTTCAAATTCTTATTCCATAAAACAACTCAAAATAAAAAGGAAAGAACAGAATAAATCAATTGGTAGTAGTTTCCTTACATCTCACAGAAATTTAAACCTGCTTCAAATATAGAAAATGATCCAGATCAGACAATGAAGATAGTAATATGAGGGGACATTAGGATACATATTTATCTCATGCACAAGTATGATTTATCCCATATGATACTGATTTAATATGGTTATTGTTGTAGTTATGTGTATCATAGTCTCCTGTTATTCCGACGTCCTACCCTGGCCACAACTATCCAATTTCTACAAAATTTTCAATGCTAATTAAGGCTTCACGTTATTTATGCCTCAGATTCTCCATAAAGTGCTTGAATTATTGTGTAAGGAAAAGGATAGGTCTGAAAAAGGCACATGCCACACTGACAGCTCAAATTACATGTCACCGCCATCCAGGAAGAGGCTACCCTTCACTTAATATGCACCTGATCAATGTCGGTCAATGCATCATGACCATCCATTGTGAAATGGATGGTCATAATGCATTGACCGACATTGACTCGGTGCATATTGAGTGGAGATTATCTGCTGGTATCCACTTGCCCACTAATTTTGCCTTTTTAATTATTTTATATTATATTTTGCCTCGGATATTATAGGTTCCTTGCAATATGTAATTAGGTGAGATCAATATGTAATTAACATTAGATTATTGGGGCTGATTTCCGTGCTTGTATAAAAAGTACATAATTGGGGCTAATTAAGCTCAATTGACATAATATTTTAAAATTTGGTGGATTTGGGATCAATTGGCCCCAGTTGCATACCCCATTAAACCAATCTTTTGATTGGTTCATTTTTGATATGTAATTGGGACCAATCAAACCATTATTGACAATATAATATATAATTTGGTGGGTTTGGGATCGATTAGCTTTGTTTCCATACCCCATTGAACCAATAGAGTAACTAGTTCAGTAGGTACACAACTAGGGCCAATCTTGCCTAATCCATATTGTAATATTTTAAATTGGTAAAACCGTAAATTTGATGTCTTTTGGACCGTCATATGTCAAATTAAACCTTAATATTGATGTCCATTCCAAAATTAGTAAGAACTTCTATTTTTACTTATAGAATGGAGAACAATCATAATATTCAAACCAACGCCACAAAAGTGATAAAATAAGGTCAAGTGAGGAAAATCAGTTCCATTTTTATATAACATTAAACTAATTGGGTAATTTGTTTAATGAGAATTTAAATAGGGCTAAGTGAGGCCAACTTGCATTGTAATGTCATGAGTTTGTACAAGTGAACTTAAATTTCATGTCCTTTTGAGCATATCATAGGAAACTTTAAAACTTAAGTTTTATGTCCATTTGATTGTTACATATAATTTTCTCTTTCTCTTGAATGATTAAATTAAAAAATCATAATATCTTAGCCATATGGTGTTAGTTGGAATCCAATTTTTTTTTCTCAAAAATAGTTTACTGAGCACAACATAGTGATGCAACTAGATTGATGCCATTTGTTACTTATCATTAAGAAATTATTAGACTTCCTTATCATAATGTTTGGATGTGTTCAATCTTTAAAGTCCTTGGAAAAATAATATCAATCCTAAGTTATTAACCCTAAATAAATAAATAAATAAGTTTGGGATGTAAAGTGGTTTCTTACTTATCTAAGGGTTACAATTTAGGAACGTGTGGCATATTCAGATTAATTAATTAAAATTAATGAGCATATCAAGATATAAGTATTATTAGTAATTTGTATGAAGGAAAATTATAACAATTACTACAACCCAAGAATGTGGATGCACATATATAATTACAAAATTTAAAAATTGATTTGATAGCTTTATACGAGTGTATAACCTATAAATGATCTAATAGTGCTCCATTTTTTATGCTAGAGTGCAAAACTGAGTAAGCATGGAACCGTTTGGTATGTATGGAAGTATTTTGTGATTTCATATTTGTTTTATGGTTTCTTACAGTGATGCACTGGTGTTTTACAATGTTACATTCCCATGTGACCCTAAACAATATGCTTCATTTTGAAACCTAGATGTCACATATGTGAGAAACTAGGTCTCTATGAGGAAAAATAGATTTAAACCCTAATCATGAGTTATATACCCTACAAAAGGTTAATGGTTACACTTCCTACATTTGGAATACTCCAAATATATCTAAACCACACATCTATCTACCTAGCATGTGATATATATACGGATGAAAATAGCTTTTGTAGATTGATCACTTCATAATAAGAAACAATAGCTTGACATTAGCTTCACATGTATTGTGAGGTATCTAGCTTGGGAATCATTAATCTATATCATTTTTGAGTGTTCTTAAGATGTGTAGGGGATTCATCTATAGTTTTCTACTACATTTAAGTAGTTTATGTTATTGATTAGATTTCTATATGTATGAAATTTGTGATGAGTGTTCTTGAAATTGTTAGGTGATTAAAAAATTACATTTTACTTTTATATAGGTAGTTCCACATGGTGTTACATGGAATCTAGATTTTTAGTTGTAATAATTACGACCATAACCCTTACAACTATAATACTTACAACCATAAGGGTTCTGGTCATAAGTTGTGAGGAATTATCCTATTAAATATTTATAAACCCAACTTTTTGGTCTATTTTTTTCATGGGTAAACATTTTGACTTTAGGGAGGTGAAAATTATTGGGCACAACAAATTTTTGAGTGCGAAAACCATTTGGGTGCATCGATTATTTGTAGGTAAAGATTCTAAATTATATTTTTAAATTTTAAGTTTAATTAAGTTGCTAAATTTTATGGGCACGGGTGCATTGAATGTTTGCATGTAAATATTATAAATTATAATTTTAAATGTGAGGTTTAATTTCGTTTTGTAAAGTTAAGTGGACATACCCATAAACTAGTTTTTAATTGATTTGATTTTTTAGAATACTATTTGATGTGGTGATTGTTGGGTTCTGTGAATGTTGGGATAAACCATTGGAACTAAAAAATAATTAATTTTTTTATATTTTTCTTGGATTGTTGGGATAAACCATTAGAAATGAAACATTCTTGAGTTCCTTCTACTTCTGAGAATGCTGATTTTTTCATGTTCTCTTACATTTGAATAATGTAATTTTCCTTCAACTTATAGTAATAATCGTATTGATATCCTTTCCTTCATGCTAGTACAATATCAAAACCACTTTCTCTAAGACTTGCACATAAAGTCTAGGCTCAAAATTTCCATCTTGTAAGTTGGAAAGAATAATATATTTTCTTAGACCTTTATTCTAAATTATTTCTACCATCATCGTCTTATATCCATACAATCCAAATACATGAAGAAAATGCTCATTCAATGCATTGAAGTTGATTTTAATTTTTTTTAGAGCCATGGGTGATTGTAAAACATATATTGAATTTTTGGTTGTTAAGCAAGTGGAATCTTTTTCATTAATTAAGAATTTTTGATAACATATGTTCATGTCCAATATGTAAAAAAAGAACCATAAACTATGCAATTACGTTTAAACAATAACAAACATTGATATCTATGTGTATGTACAAACAAAATAGGTCCATATTAAACAAAATAACTTAAACAGAAGATGTTAAATATGATGCAAAACAAGAACTTATATAAGATTTTGAAATTTGATTTTACTCTAAAATTTCCATTTCTTTATGACTTTTATTTTATGACCATGGATACTTTGATATTCGGTTCCTATAGACTAATTCATTACAAATTTATAACTATATATACTGGTCCATCTAAGGATATTAAACATAATTGAATATAAACAAAATATTCTAAACAAGATGTTAAACAAGAACCTAAATAGGATATTGAGCTTTAATTTTACTCTAAAATTTCTTGTATGCATTCTATTCTATGACCATGGATACTGTGATATTTGAATCCTATTACTTAATTCATTACAATTGTGTGTGTGTGTGCACGCGCGCGTGCACGCATGCACGCACATGCTAACAACTAAGGATATTAAACATAATTGAGCTTAAACTAAATATGTTAAATAGGATGCTAAACAAGAACTTAAATAGGACGTTAAGCTTTGAATTTACTCTAACATTTCTAACTCTTTATGCCTTCTATTTTGTGACTATGGATACATTGATATTTAGTTCCTATAGACTAATTCATTACAATGTTATATACATGCATACATATATATGGAAACAATTTGGATATTAAAAATAATTGAACTTAAAAAAAATGTTAAACAAGATGCTAAACACGAACTTAAATATGATATTGAACTTTGAATTTATTCTAAAATTTCCTTTATGCCTTCTATTTTGTGACCATGGATACTTTGATACTTAGTTCCTATAGCTTAATTAATTACAATTATGTGTGTGTGTGTGTGTGTGTGTGTGTGTGTGTGTGTGTGTGTGTGTGCGCACGCACCTACATGCTAAAATAAAAGGATATATGTATGTATGTATGTATGTATGTATCCTTTGTTTTTAGCATGCACATGCACATGCGCGTGTGTATATATATATATATCGTTTTCTTTTAGCATGTGCTTGCACACACTCAATCACTCATATATATATATATATATATATATATATGAGTGAGTGAGTGTGTGCATGCGCATGCTAAAGAAAAGGATATTAAATAGAATTTAACTTAAAAATAATATGCTAAACATGAACTTAAATATGATATTGAGTTTTAAGTTTACTCTAAAATTTCCAGCTTTTAATGCCTTCTATTTTGTGCCATGGATACTTTGATATTTGGTTCCTATAGACTAATTCATTATAATTATATATTATACATACAAACTAAAAACTAAGGATATTAAACATAATTGATCTTAGACAAAATACGCTAAACAAGATGTTAAACATGAACTTGAATAGGAAATTTAAATTTAAATTTACTCTATAATTTCCTTTATGCCTTCTATTCTATGACCATGGATACTTCGATATTTGGTTCTTATAACCTACTTCATTAAAAATTTGTGTGTGTGTGTGTGTGTTTGCGCATGCACGTGCATGCATGTTAGAAAGTAAGGATACTAATTATGATTAAAATTAAACATAACAAACTAAAAAGAAATTGAAACATGATATTGAAGTTTGAATTTACTCTAAAATTTCAAACTCTTTATGTTTTCAATTATATGACCATGTATCTTTGAATTTTGGTTCCTATAGATTAATTAATTACAATTTTGTGTGTGTGTATGTCACACAAACACACACACACACACACACACACACACACACACACACACACACACACACACACACACACACACACGTATGATCACTCGCCAAAGAAATATGATGATAACGGATAATTACAATTTGTTCCATTATTTAAAAAAAAAATAATGGAGGCTTATTTTTGGTTCCTGACGGTGCCATTTCTTCCATGCTACTTCGTTCGAGCTTAGTCCCTTAAGATCCCTGAGACCAGAAAAGGTTATGAGTTTTCTAGGTGATTTCTCGATCTTTGTGATACCTTTAAAGGTCACGTATTATCCTACACCTCCATGTCGGGACCCTCTACAAAATATTGTCTCAGTTTTCTCCCTCTCAATTGGTTCTCTTGTTGTGTTATTGTTTGCAATTGTGCAAAATATTACAATTTAAGTCAATGTAAGGTTATCTAATGCAATATTTTGCAAATGAAATCTCCTAGCACCAAGCTGATTGCACTAACATATTAGGTTGGCTTGTTAAATGCTTTTTGAGGCTTCATTTTGATGCTCAAAGGTGCTAGTTCTTCCAGGCTACTTTGTCCAGGCATAGTCCCTTAAGAGTCCTCGGACCAAAAAAGGTTATATGTTCACCGGGTGATTTCTCAGTCTCTATGGCACCTTAAAATGTATCGTATGATTTTCATGACCCTCTACAAAATATTTTATCAATTTTCTCCATCTCAATTAGGTTCTCTCTTTGTCCTATTATTTGTATCCATGCCAAATACTACAGTTTGAGTCAGTGTAAGGTTGTCTAATGCACAATTTTACAAATGGAAGCTCGTGTCACTGAACCGACTACACAAACACATCGTGGTGTCTTGGTAAACACTTTTACAGGATTCATTTTGGCGTTGAAAGGTACCAGTGCTTCTAGGCTACTTCATATAGGCGTAGTCCCTTAAGAACCCTAAGAACAAAAAATGCTATAAGTTCACCGGATGATTTTTTGGTCTTCGTGGAACCTTGAAAGGTATCGTCTGATCTTACACCTCCAAGTTAGGACCCTCTACAAAATTTTGTCTTGGTTTTCTCCATTTGAATTTGGTTCTCTCATTGTACTATTGTTTGCATTTGTGCCAAATACCACAATTTGAGTTAGTGTAAGGTTGTCCAATGTAGTATTTTGCAAATGGAAGCTCCTAGCATTGAACCGATTGCACCAACATGTTGGGTTGGACTACTAAAAACCTTTTTAGGATTATTTTTTGTTCCCAATGGTGTTGGTGCTTCTGGGATACTTTGTTTGGGCATAGTCCCTTAAGAGCCCTGAGACCAAGAAAGGATATAAGCTCTCTGGGTGATTTCTCAGTCTCCATGGCACCTTGAAATATCTCATCTAATCATACACCTCCACATCGAGACCCTGTAAAAAATCCTATCTTGGTTTTCTCCATCTCAAGTTTGTTCTCTCACTGTGCTATTGTTTGTAACAATGCCAAAGATTATAGTTTGAGTCAGTGTAAGTATGCCCAATACAGTATTTTACAAACAGAAGCTCCTAGAACCAAACCGACTGCACCAACACATTGGGGTGGCTTGGTAAATAATTTTGGAGGCTTAGTTTTGGCTCCTAATGATGCCCATGCTTTCAAGCTACTCCATCCAGGCGTAGTCCGTTAAGAGCCCTGAGACCAAAAAAGGCTATAAGTTCAGCGAGTGATTTCTCGGTCTTCATGGTACATTGAAAGGTCTCGTCTAATCCAATAAGTCCATGTTGGGACCCTCTATATAAGAGTTTTTCTTAGTTTTCTCCATCTTAATTATGTTCTTTCATTGTCCTATTGTTTGAAACCGTGCCAAATATTGCAATTTGAGTTAGTGTAAGACTGTCCAATGTAATATTTTGTAAACAAAAGCTCATGGAAATGAGCCTAATGTACCAACACATTGAGGTGGCATAGTAAACACTTTTGGAGGTATTTTTTCAATTCCTAAAGGTGTCGTTGCTTTTGGGATACTTCATCCAAGTGTAGTCCCTTAAGATCCCTAAAACCAAAAAAAGGATATAAGTTCATCGCATGATTTCTTGCTCTCCATGACACCTTGAAAGGTCTCGTCTTATCTTACACCTCTGCATTAGGACCCTCTACATCTCAATTTTTTTCTCCCATTGTGTTATTCTTTGCAATTTTGTCGATACTACAGTTTGAGTCAGTGTAAGGTTTTTCAATGCAGTATTGTGTGAAACGGAAGATCTTGGCACCAAACTGATTGCACCAACACGTCAGGGTTACCTCGTGAATGATTTTTAAGGCTTAATTTTGGTGCTCGATGGTTCCAATGCATCCAAGCTATTTCGTCCGGGCGTAGTCCCTGAAGAGATCTGAGACCAAAAAAGGTTATAAGTTTGCCGGGTGATTTATCAGTCTTTGTGGCACCTTGAAATGTCTTGTCTGATCCTAAAACTTTGTGTCAGGAACCTCTAAAAAATATTTTCTTTGTTTTCTCCATATTAATTCAATTCTCTCGTTGTGTTATTGTTTTCAACCATGACAAATATTGCAGTTTGATTCAGTGTAAGCCTGTCCAATGCAATATTTTGTAAACAGAAAATCATGGCACCAAACCGACTGCACCAACATGTCGGGGTGGCCTGGTAAACATTGGGTGAGGCTTCATTTTGGTTTTGAACGGTGTTTTTTCTTTTGGGCTACGTCGATTAGGCGGAGTCCCCTAAGAGCCATGAGACCAAAAAAGGCTATAAGTTCCCCGAGTGAGTTCTTGCTCTCCATGGCACCTTTAAAGGTATGGTATGATCATAAACCTCTACATTGGGACCCTCTATGAAATCATGTCACGGTTTATTCTATCTCAATTCAGTCCTCTCATTTTCCTATTGTTTGTAAAAGTGCTGAATAGTCAAGTGTGAGTCAGTGTAAGGTTGTCTAGTGTGAGTCAGTATAAGGTTGTCTAATGCAATATTAGGAAAACAAAAGCTTGTGGCACCAAACTAACTATGCACACATGTTGGGATGGATTTGTAATTTGTGGGCAAGACTTCATTTTGGTGCAAAATCCTTCAATGTGAAACAATTACTAGGAAACATGTTAAGAAGAGATTGATCACATATGTACCTTGTTGCACTAAATCAGAGACTTGGTCAAAGTCAAGTGATGGTGTCATATGATCTAAAGACACTGTAAGTTGTAATGCTCATGGAACTTGATATGTGATGAGTGGAGTTAGAGGTATAAAATTCCATTCATCCACCCATTGTTACAACTCACATTCATTCCACACAAAATCAATGCATGATATACAAAAACATGTCATGCACCTAGTATGAATAGTGTAATAACTTGCATTTTAACTACAAAATGAGTGCATATCACTTGATCCTGTAACTATCATACAATCTTCATAGCTTTCAAAATGTTCTTCCTCTATAAACTAGAAATATCCATGAATTTTTGAACTCTCTTGAGATTCATGGCCCATGTTCTTGATACACCAATCAATAAGGCTTTTTACACCTGTAGATTTAGCACCATCGTTGAACTTTAATTCTTTTCTTGCAAGGGCTCTTTTTACACATTCTCGTGCACCATCATGCTCTCATTTCCCATGTTCTACCTTAGTAAAAATCTAGATATGTTATACACCTATTGTTATGTGCATTCTTCTTAGCCAATAAAACATCTGTGCATTCTTGAATTTTATATGTAGTTGTCTGATCAAATATAATTTTGATTGAAAACAATGTTCCTTTTAGCCAAGTTTGCATAAAACAACTAGAAACACCCGTGCACATATTCTATAGAATGTGTCTGATCATCATTGATGTATAAATGATACTCTCTTCATGTTTTTTGATCTTTCTCCGTGCTTTCCAAAGAGTGCATGCATATTATACGAACAAAAATAACAACTTGAAATGAGTTATAGTATTGTGATTGAACCTCCATTTGTAGATGCAATGAGAAATTCTCTACAAATTCAACTACATAAACAATAATAAGTGGTAGTGTGTCCTCACTTAACTTGAATTAATGTTCATCCAACCATCAAGCTTTATATGTGTGTCTTTCATACTCATAAACAATTTCCCCTCTGAATTTGACCATATATTTTGATATAGGTAATTGTTCTGTAAAGATCTCACACCTCTTAGATTCTTTTGCATATTTTAATTGATATGCCACATATTTATATTTTTTGAAACCAACTAATTATTTTCCTATTGAATGTGTACTCTCCTCATTGACACAACTTTACAATTTCACTAAGCCACCACAAATGTTGCATGTTCCATTCAAACATGTTTTGTTATTAATTTTTTTTCAAATGATATTTCACAAAATATCATAGGAATAAATTCCATTGCATATTTTGGTGGGGCATTTGATTCCACACTCATGTGCAATATGGTGTCAATATGCAAAACACAATGTACTTGACAAAAACATCATAATGCATCGAAAATTCAACATGATGCCTACAATACAATGTGGTACATGAGTGATTGATTTTAACATAAAATGGTTTGTTCATTTCAAAAAATCTTTGGCTAATGTTAATTTCTAGATTTTCATTATTAAACTTAGAGAACAATTGTGTTTGAGTGATATCCAAAAGCTTTTTTTGCATGTGCTTCATGATTACAATAATTTATTCTTCTTTGTACTAGTATCTCTTCTATTCGATGAAACCCTTGTGTTCTCATTCCAAAACTTTACAAGTAATTTTTTTAGAATATCACATGTATCCTTGTTTTCCCGTGAGAGTCTACTAGAGAAAGCCCAATATTCAGTTTTATTGGCCGAACTTAAGACTTTTTTATCTCCCTATTGCTTTCATTAGTGTTTTTATGATTTAGCTTCAAAGATCTACTTGTTTTTATTAGCAAGGTGTTTATTAATTGTTTCATCACTTACTATACAATTAGTAAGTGCACGTCATGTAGCACTATTATCTTTATAGCATTTGTTCACACCTACAGTATGTGATATGTTTTATGTATATTTTCAATAATTATTGCTATTTCGATCATCAACATTAGATTTTCATAACCCTATGATCTTCATTGTGGGTCTCGTCTTAATTAGTTTCATCAATGTGAATAAATTATTGACATTTTTGTGTGTCATTTAAATTCTATCAAAGTAATTATCTCAAATTCCCATAGCTTTTCTTCTCACATTTCTTTCAAATATTTTTTTAGGCATTGGTTTTATAATGTTTTCATCATATTTAAATTAAGTGAATGGGTTTTCTATGAAAAATAGAAAGTAGGTGTTCTTAGAGGTAAATATTCATTAGCAAGGTTACTTTCTTCATTCAATGTTTCCATGCAAATTTCAGGATTAACATTTGGAATATCGGGTAAAGGTTCAATATTATCATTCATACCGAATTATTTATCCATAGCAACATTATCATTCAATTCATTATCAATACTCATTGAAAAATAATTATTCTCCTCAATTTCATTATGTATTTCATCATCACTTTCTAAAACATCAGGTACATTTGACATAATAGATGTAACTTTCCCTCCTTGAAGTTTTCGCATCTGCTTCACTTTCTTTATTCTAATCCTTTTTTAATTGCTCTGAGTGTTTTGTTCTTGACCTTTTTCGTATCCTTAAGTTCAACTTTTATCTCCCATAATTATAAAAAATATAGATAGTGGGGTAGGGAACAACCTAACTTACACATAATTCTTGCAGGTAATGTACAGGAATGTGCATAGCAGGCAAAGTGGGGACAAAAATCCCATGAAAGATGATGGAAAAGGACATTGGAGGGTAGTGAAATGTATAAAAATAGGAAGCACACGCACTGTTATAACTCGTACTCGGGTTTCCTTTCTGCATTTTTCAAGGCAAATTTCAAAGCTCTTGGATCCGGTTTAGATCCCCAAACCTGAGGCATGGACCTACTAAAACACATACAAACCATGTGTTCTCTAACAGAAAATGCTAAAATATTGTCTTCCTTAACTAATAAATCCCCATAAAAATGATCAATACATTTATTAAAAATTTTGACTACAAGGTCAAGATAAACTTTCTTCTTTTTAAAAATATGATTTTTCAAAATTTCTGAGTAGTATAAGGTTTTCATACTTATTATTTTCTAACTATGTCTTTTTATAGCTATTTTTTTGAATGTATACATGTTTATCATTCATCGTGTATCTTTTGATTCAATCGTCTAAATTGAATAAAAGTTATACAGTAACAAACTAAGACTAATTCTTCACACATTAAAAAAAATCTAATTTTCAATATTTTTTGAGGTAGTTAGTGGGGGACAGTCAGCTATATCCCTTATTTTTCAAAATTATAAAGTCTTTGTACTTGAAGAATCATAACAAATTTAAATATTCACTAAACAAATCTAAAAAATACTATCACAAACTATATGCTCCTATCTATCTTTCTACCAAAGGGTTTTCATAAATACTAAATAGTGTTCAAAAAATGGGGGGGGAGAGGGGGGGGCAGGATTGAATGTCTACTATATTTTTTTAACAAAAAAAGGAACGCCTATTGGTATTTTAGATATTTTAAACCACTTACACTAAACCATTTTTAAAAATAGTAGCTTAAAAGCTAGACTCAAAATGCTACGATTCATGTTCTTATAACATCTTCCAATTTTGAGTATAACTATTTCAAATAACTCGTAAAAGTTGAAGATTTTTTATTTTTTAGAAAAACGTTTCCACTCAAAGATCTCCTTTTAGACCCCTAACTTGGTGCACTTACCCCAAAATAATATTTTCATAACATGCACTAAAATATTTCAATATGTACTGAAAATAAAAACATGCACTAAAAAACTTGGTGTATAATGAAACTATAAGAAGTGTGCATGAAAAAAAGTCTATTTTTTGTACATTTACTACACTATATTAATAGAGTTCATGGAGAACAAAGGATTACAAAATGCACTAAAATAACTGATTATGTACATTGAAAAACATTAATTTGGATTCCCTGCTTATAAAAACATTAGTTTAGAATATACCCCATTCATCAATTGTATTAGTAACTAAAATCAATGTATTCATTATTTTACCCTCAATACTTCTTTCTAACCCCAAGTGCGTTGGCCTATCACCCAACATACTCTGGGCACTCACCTCAAGGCACACAAGAGCACTGAAACCCTCCTTTATGTGAGCTTTGCAAGAGAGTTTCACCATTAATGGAGGATTATTTACAGAAACAAAAGTACATGCATCTACTCAAAAAGGAAGAAGATATAACTAATAGATATACACATCAATGCATCAAAAAAGCTAAATAAATATTGTATGAAGCACAAGAAACTATATTTGAGTCATGACAAGCCAAATAACATGAGGGTTTATACCCATAAGTCAGGATGTACAAAATAGATCCATGTATATTATTTAAAAAGAGTCTTTGGTAGCCATACTACATTCAAAAGGGTCATCTCAGACCATATACATCAAATGAAAAAGATCCAACCCCTGCAAATTAATCTTATCAGAGATCCTAACTATACTTTCCCCATTATAACCCTTATTACAGACCCTAGTACCCATACATATGCTTAATGATATCCCTTACAACCATCTACCACTAAGAACTCTAAACCTTAACACCATGAGCTCCAAACCCTTAGCATTCACTAACATTTCTACAGCACCTTGTTACCTTCCTTCTCTCAAAAATCCTTCCCCTTCTCTTCTCTCTCTCTTCCTCTCTCTCTCTCTCTCTCTCTCTCTCTTGATCCCAAGTACTTCTTTAAATAGGATCAACGTCCACCATCATGACTTCTCTCTTGAGAATATTTTGTGCCAAGTGTCAATGTGGTCCTCCATTGGTGAATGCTTATCCTCTTTGCAAAACCTTCCACTAACTGTAATGATGCCTCTAGGAATATTCCATGCGTGGAATATCCTTTTCTTGGCCTCCAAGGTTCAAGGCTGGACACCTTATCCACTTATCACAACTAGTCAGGTCCTCACGTTTTTCCTCAAGTGACTCCATGATGCCAAATATGGCTAAGTCCTTTAAACCCTTTTTCTGCCTCCATACATGTCCTAGTTTCACTTAAACCCATATTTAACCCTTTTTCCTGCACATTTTTCCATGAGCACCCTTCTATTTACTGATCCTGCATGCACACCTTTTAGTACTTAACTAATATTTAGGGTTCAACATCACCCCACACTATGCGTGTTCTCTATCCTCAGGAACATTCTTCTTCTTCAAAGAATAAAGAATAGTGGAATTGAAATAAATAAAGAATGGAAAAATGGAATAATATGCTACTGCTGCATGAGGAGTGGGAACTCCTTCTTTACGGATGCCTCAATCTTCTCCTAGGCATCCACTTCTCCCTGCACCTACTGAAGTAGGTCACCCACCAATGTAATTACTTCATCAAAACTTAGTTCATCGCTCTTAGCTTTTCAACGTATCTACAATGCTTTCCAGCTGCTTGTTAAGATCACCTAGCACATCCATCCTGTACGAGTGACTTAGGGGTATAGTTCCTTTATGCCTATTCTTAATCAAACCCCGCAAGGTTTTGATTGCTTCCAACTTCTTCTCAACTTCAGAAAAGATATCTTATGCTCTACCCTATTACCTTTGTTCTTCTCCTAAAATTCTTTCAGATCTGCCTCATGTGTAGCAACCAATATGCTTGCTACCTTATCTCTGCTTGGCACAGTTTTCATACATGGCTTCAGCCATCTACACAATGGTCTTTACTGTGGCAAGGATCAAAGTACCGAGTCACTATCTCCCCAAACTTCAGCTTTTCCTCCTCCTTATTTCATTCCATCACCTCCTCTATTGACTCTAATGTGAGTTTATGCCTTTCCATGGTGAGGATGTGGGTCAAGTCTTCCAAGAAGTGCATGGTTGACTTGTATTTCTGCTCAAGGGGGGCCAGGTCAAGGTGTTTCAAGATAATGGAATCTGAAATGGCCTCTATCTTCTTGTGGACTTCGTGCACCTTCAAATTTTCATCCCTCAGCTCACACCTCAAATGCACACTAATCAATTCCTTTTTTTATCTCCTTGTCCCACTCAATGATCTCCTTCATTATTTTTCTCAAGCTCTTCCTCCAAGACCCTTATTCTATCATTTCTACCTAAGAGTCTTACTTCTACCTCCACCGATACTTTGTTGAGTGTGTTGCAAACTTGCTCATTTGATAGTTGTTGGGAATTTACAAGAGGGTTTACTCCCTTGGCATCTAGGTATCTTCATCAATGCATCACGATTTACCTTGAACTTGAGTTCATCAATGTGGGACTTCAAAATCCTAGGATAACATTTTCCTCATGTGCATGGGTAACCACCCTCTTCATCAAAAGAAGACCAAGTGAGGAGTTGGTTGGTGGGTATGGTACTTTGGAAGTATGCACATAGTACCTTGTCTTGGATCATTAATATAAGTCATCTCATGTTCCTGCACTGCCACTATTGTGCCCTTTCCACCTGTGTGCACTATTGTAGGGAAGCTTACTGCTAAGTTGGGGTCTCCACCCATGCTCCCATACTCCTTTCCTACACTTGCACTCTCCTCATATTCCTTCAACACTTCTTTAGCACTTGCTCTACTTAATGCTCCACCAACTATTGGATAATACCTATCACCTCCCTCTCTATAGTGTTATCCATTTTCTCCTTGGTTGGGGTCGAGGTCTTCTTATATTTCATGTTTACTTCCTCACTCCCCCCTTTTTAATGAGCACCTTCCTCTATTCTCATCCCTCTCTTCATTTCCTTCTTCCTTTGACTCATGTACATCTGTACACAAGATGATTATAAGCCTCACCACACTCTTCATCATCTTCATTTCCCTTATCGAGCCTCCATGCTTTCTGTTTCTCCTAAGTTTGATCCTTTTGTCACCCTTTTCTTCTTCCTTACTAGTGACTCCAATTCAGGGGACTTCTCTCTTTCTTCTTTCTCAGGTGACTCTTCCTTTACCGACTACTCTTTCTTCTATGGAAACTCTTTTCTAATGGGAGACCTCTTCTGATGGATGTAAGTACTTGTGCCCACGCCGACTCCTGTGCCCAAACTTTTTGTACTGTTTGCCAACTCTGGCACCTTTTTCTTAGGAGCCTCTCCTCTTTCTCTTCTCCTTAGCACACAACCTTTTTCCTTGCGGTGGGGTCTTCAGGAATGGAGACATCATCTTTAATATAAGCACTTTTTCATACTTAGGCCTTAGGTGTAAATATAACCTCGCTTGTTGTCCTCCCTGTAACAAAAGGTTACTGGTCTCAACATGTGCACATCATGGGAGACATACTTCTCCACATAAGCATGCTTCTTGGGGTATATTAATTTCCTACGTAGCTCACAGTAATCTTGATCTACTACACTTAGATCAAACCTGAGTTTCTTCGCCTCTTTGAATCGATTGACCCTGGCCTAGAAGTACTATGCCATGAAGGAGAAAGGAAACTTACACCAAGGACTCTTGGTGCCATCTACCAAAGTAAATCTACCGATACAAAAATGTTGGTATATGGAAAACTCAGCCTCCTTGCAATAGTGAAGGTAACTTCTTGGGTATTCTCCATTCATCCCTGAATTGTATTATGCATCCACTTATACCACTTTTCCAAACGCTCCTTATGAGCGATCGTCATGGTGTCACAAGTATACTATTCAAACCTCTTAGCGGGGGAGGGGTTCTCATTTGGGTATTCCCAAACAAACTTATCTAGCCCATCGGGCACTCTAATCTCTAAAAAGACAATGGTGAGGAGGACATTACCAAACATGATCTTTTCTCCTTTGTGTGTACATTTATAATCTCCTCCACAATAAAAGCTGAGAGGTTATAGATGGTCCCCTCTGAGATCTTGCAACATACATTCAACCAGGCCTTATTGATATGTGTCCATATCTCTTGCCCATTCATCTTTGTGACCAAGCACGTGGCCATCCTCATCACCGAGTCAGTAATTACAAAATGTCAAAGTAGCGTGAACCCTTCTTGTAGTCATAAGCCTCAACGGTCTTCTTAATGGCTTCCTTGTCTCCCAAATCATCATCAATGATTCTCCTTTGTAGATAAGGCCGGTGAACTTAGAAATTAGCTGGGGGGTTATGCACATCCTCTGACCTACGAAAAAGAAGTGGTCTTCATGCACGCGTGACATCAACCATTGGTATAGTCGACTCAGAGCTTTCTGAAATAGGGAAATCGTAGAGTTATAACAACCCAGCCTTCTCCATTTTCACCTTCACTTCATCGTCATAGATAGGAATTCCATCTGGTGTCCTCTTCTCTATAGGGAGAACTAGTTCTAGGGTCATCTCATTCTCTATGGTGCTCATTCAATGGTTATAATCACTTACAACCATATTTCTAACATGAGACACCCATTCCTTACCAAGTAATACACCATCCGGGTACTGCATTTCCGTGTACCATTCTTCATTGAAACTAGTAGAAATGACTTGTTTTCCCTTTCCCTTTCCCTTCTTTGGTGAAATGTTTGCTACTTTCCTTGGTGTCATTCCTTCATCAGGTCCTTAAAACTTCTTCCTCTCTCCTGGTCCTGGCTCTACTCAACTTCATAGCTCCACTCCTTTGCAAAAATTCCTTCAAACCTCGTGCCCTAGCTATTTAACCCTAACCTAGAAAACCCTTTTTCCACCAGATGACATAACACCCACGGGATTCTTCCACACAACCTTCTCCACTTATACCGATGTACTCCTTTCCACTCTGGTTTACTGATCAAACTAGCTATGCACAGCAAATATTCACAACTCTTCTCAAACCTTCTTTGCAAGGATGCCCTAGTTTCGTGAGAGCTCTTTGATAACTTAAAATGTAAGGTAGGAAATAACGCACCCCTGATCTTCTATTTATAACTTTTACTTTTCTCTACGATAAATGCCATGCCACCTACCAATGTACTTTTACAATAAAGTCCATTTTTCCAATGCCAACCTTCAACACTTTTCCTCCATGCTCAATCCTACATGAAAAACTTTGGAAACCTTCAGGTGCAAAAAAACCCCTTACTGACCACATATCCTTATGTGCGTGTGTACAACACTAAAGGAATTCTTCCTCTATGTCTTAATCCTAGTTCTTGAAATTGCCTACCTCATGTTTTTCCTACGCTTTTCATTCTTGTACGCATGGTTTCTATAAAGCCTTTTGACACCATCCTTTCCTTATGTTCACCTCTTCTACGCACGATATTCCAATCCATGTGTTTTTGATTTTTCAACCCGGGCCATCAACAACCATAGCTTCCAACACTTGTCATATCACTCCACCCCACACAAAAATGGATGCATGGTCCTCTGCGCATAGAAATTTTTTTGAAAATAATAAGTGACTACCAGTGCACAAATGTGTGAAAAACAAAGCAACAAGAAAGGGAAACAAAAAGAAAGGAAACTTCATTAAAGCAAATCCTAGGCTAACTGGCAATACTGCCTTATTTACAAACATAAAGAAGACTTATTTATAGTAGGGCTTTAGCCTACTTCCATTGAAATGGCCTGGAAACTGTGTTCCATCAGTGTATTTAACTAGCAAGTCCTTGAATCAAGTATATAGGATACAAATGTGGGCCCAACCAATGGACTTTGAATTTCCCAGGATGGCGTAGAAACTTGGAATCATACAAGAGAACCATTTGCCCAACCTCAAACTGATTGTTCTTTATGTGTCTATCATGTCATGCCTTCTGCCCAGATATTTTTTGTTTTCTAACTCTAGCGAGCAATAGCCCACCTCTCATCCAACTACATCAACTTATCAATCCTCTCCTTAAGTGCTTGTTCATCATCTAACCCTCCTGCGCGCGCTATACACAACAATGGTAACATGAATTCAACAGGTAACAAAGATTCTACACCAAACACCAATTGAAAAGGTGTGGCCTTGTTCATCTCTTATAAGTGGTCCAATATGACCATAACATAACAGAAACTTTGTCATCCCAATCCTTTCTTCCTACATCACAAATCTTGGTTAACGTGTGATTCAAAATTTTGTTAAATGCCTCAACAGTCCCATTAGCTTGTGGGTGATAAGGGGTAGTCTTGTGATGGGCCACCATGAATTCTGCTAATAATATTCTAATTGTCTCATTTAAAAAATGAGTACCCCTATCACTTGTTAAGCTCAGCAGGCATCCATATCTGTTGATTATATTTTCCCACAAGAACCTAGTTGTTGTTTGCACTGTGAAATACCTTGTAGGTGCACCACTTCTTCCCACCTTGTAAGGTAATCTATGCATGTAATGATATAATGCGAACTTGTCCTTCATGTGGCTATAGAAATAGGGCATACAAAGTCAATTTCCCACTTCTCAAATGGTTTTGCACTGGAAATCGATCTTAATGGCATTTCATCTCTTTTCCCTAGTTTACCAAGGCACTGGTAGTGGTCACAAGACTTGCAATACTTGATACAATCTTGGTAAATTATTTCCCACCAAATACCTACTAGTAAAATCTTCCACATGGTGGCATTTCTAGCATAGTGTCCTCCTACAATTCCACCATGTGTTTCCTCCATGATTGCAACACGCTCATGCTCTAACATGCACATCGACACAAGATCTCATCACAACCTAACTTATATAAGTCTCCACCAATTAACATGTAGGGAGAGTACGTGTATGGCTAGTTGCTTCCTTTCCAAAGTCTTCATTACCTCTAGTGCCACACCCATTTTGAGAAACACTACAATATCTTCCAAGTCAAGGGTGCACATGCTGCAATTTGAACAATTGTGCATCTGACATTGTATCCTCAATGCTCTGTGCATCCTCTCCTTGATTCTATCCTTGATAAATGGTCAAGCCCCAAATTACTCTTACCTAGTTTTACAACAACCGTAAACTCAAACTCTTGAAATAATAGGACCCACCTGCATATGTGCCCTTATAAAATGGGCTTGTTTACCAAGTACTTCAATGACATGTTGTCTGTGTAGAATATAAAGGGTGTTGCCAACAGATACTTCCTAAATTTTTGCAACACATAGATCATCAACAATGCCTCACGCTCAGTAGTAGTATAGTTTTTCTCTACTGGTGTCAACTTCCTACTTAGCAAAACAAAGAGGGTGATCAATAATCCCCTCACCAGGTTTTTCCAACACTGCTCTAATTGTTAGCCCTAAGGCATCAACATGTACATGGAATGGCTTATCCTAGGAAGGAAAGCGTATTATGGGTACAATGATAAGCCTATTCTTCAATCTATCAAACACCATTTTTTGTGCTTCTCCCTAATGAAATGTACTTCTGTGCTTCAAAAATCCCTCTAATAGCACAAAAATCTTGATATATCCATTAATAATTATTTTGTAGTACCCCCGTATGCCCGAAGGAATTGGTGCAGTGTACTTTGGCAGGTAGGTTCCCCCAATCCCACAATAACGAAAACTTTGGAAGGATCCACCAACAAGCCTTTGCTTACATATGATATGCCCCAATAGGGTTCCAAAAGGAGTAGTGAAAACACATTTCTTAATGTTGAGAGATATACTCAACTATCGAAATCTCTCAAACATCAACCGTAGATTATTGTAATGGTATTTTACTAGTCCATAAACCATCCAATCATCAAGGTAGACTTGAAGAAACTTATGGATGAAGTCCTGAAATGCCTGAACCACAATACACAAAAACACACCAGGTGCGTTCTTTAGTCCAAAAGGCATGACCGTATAGGAAAAAATTACCCATTCAATGGGAAAAGTTGTGTTTTCTTGGTCTTCCTTTGTAATTCTAACTTGATATCCTGAGAATCCATCTGTGAAAGAATAGACCTCTCACCCAGCTACTCCTTTCAGGATCTCCTTGGTGAAGGGGGTTGAAAAAGGATCAATGACACATACCGAGTTCAAATCCCTATAATAAATGAAAATCCTTATCCTCCCATCCTTCTTAATGCTGATGAGCATCAGACTTATCCACTCTAATTCCTCAATACCTCAATGATGCTTGATGAGATCATCTTGTAAATATCCTTCTTGACTTTGACCCATAGATTCAAATTCATTCGATAAGGTATCTTCCGAATTGGGTGTGCACCTTCCTTTGACTTAATCTTCATTTCTACCAAGGAGTGGTGAACTCCTTTAATCTAATGGTACCTACATGGAAACAAATCCTGAAATTCTTTAAAAATATCGATGATCTTTGAAGCCTCCTTTTCTGTCTAGTAATCTCCAATAGTAGCCTCCTTAGGTTCTACCTCCAAACCAATGTTAACCTTCTTAGTTTTTAGGGGTTCATGGTAGGTGTGTGCTTGCTCATCAACACTATCCATAACCTCACGTGTGCCCATGATATGGTTAACATACAATTTTTCCACATCTTCACCATCTATCACATAGACCAATTTTGCCTTCTCTTTTTCTATGCATGCACGCTCAAGTTGTACCTCCTTTGATTATTCCTCATCAAAGTGTGCTTCCAAGCTAGGTTCACCCAACAACTCTAGTACTTTATCCTCCACCATGGAACTATCTCCCATAGTTAGGCACTTAATAACCTATAGTGCCTCATTCACCAATTTTTTAGTACTCTAGTAATTGAAAGCTTGAAAGAGATCATTCGTCAACTCCTGTCAGTTTGCTATCTGATGGCGTAGTTCTAAATGAATGTACCATATGTGTGTGCAACCTTATAAGGTGGATTAAAAATTATTCACCCATAAAGATGGAGGAAATGATTATATACCTTTCATCCAGGTCTTTTCACATGCCTATATGTGAAATGAGGTGGGTTCCTTCCCATGATAGTCTTGTATAGTAGTAGGTGCATTGCTTCAGAGAAACCTAACATGGAATGTGATTCTCACCTCATGCTACTCTAGAAGGTTATCATGATGGGTCATCCTCCAACATGCTACAGTCCTAAGAAAAGTATAGCTAAGCATCCCTCTCCTTTTGACCTCACATCTCCACTGGGTCTCCATTACTTGCAGGAAACATTAGGATTGGCTCTCCTAGTGTAACTTGTAAAATGCTTTCCTCCTAGGTGCCTGATTGAGTGTGATTTTGTTACTCTCATCATAGATCTCTTTAAATTCCTTATTACTAACTCATATGTCTTGTGCACCCATTTGTCACATGCTAGAATAGTTGTATCACTTACAGATTGAGCATCTTCCCATTGAATAATGCCTTCTTTTGTTAGTTGCACAACCTCAAGGTCCCTGATAGTGCACACATAGATTTTATCTAGGCCTTCTTCTCCCAAGGGCTCAGTATAGGGTTTTGAATTTCCATTTGTCAAAGGGATTATAACACATTCCTCCTTGTTCTCAAAAATTACATACCCCTTATTGAAACATAATCCAACATTGTTTTTATAGCACCAGGGGCACCCACATAATGCTAGAAAGTTGTCTGCCTCAGTAAGAGCTAAGACTTCAAAGTCTTTAGTGAATTTCACCCCTTGGATAGTGATAGCAACATCCTTTAAAACACCAATGGGAATTGCTTTTGTCTTATTAGTCATATACAACACATTTGAAGATGGATATAATGGGGGCCTTCCCATTTGATTCCAATAGAGGAATGGTATTCTTTTGGTGCAACATCTTACACACTTCTCTGACATCGTCTATATTTGACTGAGGGACCTCAGCACGCTTCTTCTACTCCAACTTCCTAGGTTTCTCTTTTAGACATTGAATTTCCCCTTGAATATTTCTGATTACGTCCATGGTCTCTTAATATACTTCCTTCTTATGCATAGGGTCTGGATACTTCCCATGTACCACTTCTTCTCTTGTAATTAGTGGTCTCTGCTTTGGTATGTCCTTGGTGCATATAGCCTTAGCTCGCGTTGTCACCAGTATAGGTTCCAACTCTTACTCAGGTGTCACCCTTGGCATCCACTATGAGTTGTATTTCTTCACACTTACCATCCCAGTGCCCTTATCCTTCCACTGCTTCTGGCTCATGTGTTAAAAAAATTCTAGGCATTCTTCATACTTGTGTTTTTTTCCACTCTAAGAGCACTATAGAAGATTAAGGCATTCACACTTATAGTTTTCCGTAGACCCATAATTGTAACAAGTTCCATGTAGAAAATCAATTCTTCCACCTTCACAATTTCCATGGCCTCTAAATCCTCTGTGAAATCCTTTTCCTCAACACCCTCCATCTACACGCCCTTCACAATGATGGCCTTCATCCTTGGAACTATTTGCAATACTAGTCTAGCGCACACCAGTATTAATGGTATCATATATTTGGTCAATCAATCTAGAATACTTTGTGTCATGAGTAGTAGAGGTGTAAATTTTACAATAGAAAGAAAAATTCTTACGGATTGAGAGTTGTAGTAGCAGACACATACTTGCATCATGATCTCCGTGGAAAATCTCACAGTCTACCATCATCACGCGTACCGATCTCTGAGGAAAATTGTCTTTAAATTCCCTTCTACCTCATAATAAATATGTTGGTGTCCATTTTGATCCTTTGTTATTTCCCCATCTTTCCCCTTTGTTCTACGTGCTCTAAAAAAAAATTTCTTCAAACTTCATGGTCTGTAACTTTGTTCTCCAGATTAAATGTTTTCAAAATACTCACAAACTCATTTGCCTTGCCCCATTTGAAAGAAATCTCCAATTTTGCCATGAACGTGCCCTAAATTTTTCAAATCCACGGGCTCTGCCATTTTGCTATGTTTTCCCAATCATGGAGGTTTAAAATTGATCGATTTGTGCTTATTTTCCCTCGAAAATCCTTCCCCGTGGTCGAAAATTTCCTGAAACCACTTCCCATATGTTTTTTGACCGCCATTTTTTCTCCAGGAAACTTGGAAATGCAAATTTTGCATCATTTTTCATCAATTTTTTGGTGAATTCGTGTCCTTTGTGCATGAAAAGATCAACGCAAAGTGGTTTTAGGGATTAATTTGCAGATTTGAGGTGTTCTTGAGATAAATTTTACTCAGGCCCATACAAAACGTGAAAAATTAAATCCAAAGTTACATAATCAAATTTTGGAGTGGTAAGGATGAAATAATGAAATGAGAGGGGTCTGCATGCCTTGAGGATGAAAAATGTGCCTCCATAATGGATAATGATCAAGGATTTGTAATGATTTACCTTTTTACATGCCTGACATCTCCTCCTCACAGAATTGGTTAAATGTCACTTTTAGAATGTCATGAGTGAATTTGTAACAAACTAAGATACCATGGCATATTCTTTTCTTGGGAAAGAAGGATCAAATGTAATAGAATGTTATATAATGCATGTTTTGAGACATGAAAAAGGTCATAAAAACTTAGAAATTTCACTGGAAAATATGGAAAGAAGCCCACTCTCTGAGAAACTACCTGAGAACCATTTCTAATTCCTTTTTGCATCATATTTGTATCATGTTGAGTTGGTTTCAGCTGTAAATCCATCAACAAGCTCTGAGATTGTTTTTTTATAACATTCCCCTGCTGATAAATTTGGTCATTCTGGATTATTTTATGTTTTCTCTTGGAAAGATTTGCATATACTTATATTTCAGAATGTTTTCAGTTTGTGTTTCTTGCTCCTATTGCATTCTTTTGTTTAAAATCTCTCTTGATCATACATGGTCTAATTTCTTGTTGATAGTTTAGTGGCATTTGCAATCTCACATTCAGAAGAGCTTTCATCTGATAAAGATAAAAACATATTTAAAATCACTTTACCTTCCTTGAATTATAAGATTACTTGTAAACCTTTGGGTGTACCTTAGGTCATGATAAAATAGATATTTTTGGATACTTTGTTGGTTATCTACTTCAAGCTTTTGTGGTAGGTTGTCAAAGATTGTGTGGAAGAGTACAGATCTGGGCCTCCATTTGGTGCACATATCCTAGTTAAAGGAGTACCTTAACCCCTTTTAAGGATTCTGTTGTTTGGGTCTTACAAATTTCTTGCAAAGGTCCTCAAAGAATCTGGAAAATTCGGGTTAGTCTTGTATAAAATCTCCCACCAAAATTTCATTCAAACAAGCTAATACTACTCATACTACCCCTACATTGCATTGTGTGTCAATAAAAGAATACAAATCCATTTACAAAAATGCACAAAGCAAATCAAGATCATACCATGTATCTAGCAGCCTCAGCCTTGTCTTGAAACCATTTCCATAATTTAGTAGTGACAGCTCTATTGAGTTTGAATAATGGAAAATTGATTGTGTTTTCCCAAGGCCATCTCCATACAATATGCACAGTATAAGGATATCTCCACCTTCTTCACAAAACAGAGGCTACAATATAGGTTCTCTTACCTTGGTTGAAAGGTACAACCTAAAATAGTGAGGATTAGATCAAAATCCTTTCAAGGTGCTACCCACTTCTTCAAAGCTTGAGTGCTAACAAGTGAGATAAATTGCTTCCCCAGCTACAAAATGACATATAAATCATTTATCTGCCTCTGAGTGTCTTGTAAAATCCATGATGCTGCTCAAGTTGTGAAGGAGATTAAATCTGGGTACCAACACCCAAATGGTGCCGCTGCCGAGGACTTGCTTTCCTGGGAAATAATTTGTACTGCTAAGATTGATTTGCTGATTCATTTTCCAATCTATATTTGTTTAGCCTGTCAAAAACACTTCCGGCGACTCTACTGGGGAATTTTTGATAATATTTGATATAGTTGAATGCATATCAAACCCTGGTAATGTCCTTTGTAAATTCTACATGCAAATACATTGTTGAAGCATCATTTTATAATCAGATTTGTAAGGATATAAGTTTTGCCTGCAATTTTATCAGTTTACAGTAGTGGTTGCACTTCATTTGCATTTGTGGTTGATAGATTCAAGAAGAAGGAAGGTCTGATCTATAAATTTTTGCAATATTTTCCTATACTGATTGATATTTGACAGAGTATTTTAGTTAATTTTCATAACTAGGGTAAAAATCCTTAGTGGCGAATCCATGTTGTTCTGATATTGATAAATACCAGTGTCTTACCTTTCTGTAATTTATTTTGTGTTTCTAATCTCTGCAAAACTGGAAGGAAGAAGATCTCTCTTCATTAAGGACTCTGCTAAGAATTTTTTCTCATATTGAAGGAACTTAGAGTTAGAAGGGAGAAGAGTTTGGAAGGTGGTTGGAGAGAATAACTCGAGGAAGGAGGTTCCCTTAGTTGAACGGGAGATTGATCAGCTTGTCATTGAGGACTGCAGTTCTTCTTCAGGTAAATCTTAATCAGATAGTCTACCTGAAAATTTGCATTCTCCATCTAGAGAGGGACCTTCATTTGTTTTTGAAAATATTGCCCCTCATTTTGCTCCTGTTTTTTCCAAATTTGCTAGATTTTATTAAGAGGTTGATCCTACAGGGGATATCCATTTTGAAAATTACATTTTTATTCCCCAAAGACCTCTCACTCCTCATCATTTTGTTTCTCCTCCAAGACCACCACCTCAGAAAAATATGGCCCAGCCTAGACCTCCATTTGTTATTAACACCTTTGGTCCTATAAAATTTGTAGGAATGGATGGTTACCCTAATGTTGTCCCTTAAGATGTTAGAAATAGATTGCAAAAATTCCAAGGTAACAATGTTATAACTGGTGATCACCATCTCAAACTTTTTGTTAACATGATGGAGGATTTTGAAATAGAGTTTGAAGATGTGTATATTAAATTGTTCATTCATACACTAGAAGAGGATGCTAGGGATTGGTACAAGGCTTTGCCTGATAATTCAATTGATTCTTGGACTGAAATGAAGAATGCATTTAGGTTGCAATATGGTGATAGGACTGATCCTACATTTCTCTTGTCTGAATTTGAAAATATCAAGAAGAACCCCAAACAATTAGTTCATGACTTTAACACAGGGTTTAACAAAACTTTGAGAAGGATGCTAGTTAATTTGAGGCCTTATGATGAATCTTTTCTAATCAAATATGTAGATGAATTTGACAAGAAAGTAGCCTATTACGTAAGAGATAAGAACCCTGCTAATTTAAGACAATCTTTCACCATGGAACTTCAAATTGAAAAAAATATCAAAGCAATTGGGAAACCTCTCAAGAGAGATGGTGTAAAGTTGATACTTAGTTAACACCTAGTAGCACTAGCACATCACTCAGCACAGGCTGAGCACTCACCCGATAGTGTGCCAAAGGTACCAGGTAACCTCTTTAGGGTTGTTGTAGCAGGATGGTAGCATGGTGAAATGATAAAGACATATATTTAGAAACTAATCCATCATTACACAGTTATACCAAACCAGATCTATAAAGGCATGCATTTAAGTATAAATCATCAAGAAATCAATAGTATGCAATGATAACACATAGAAGACACTTTGGTTCAGCCAATATTCTTCATATAGTAAACATGACAATAATACAGAAGCTTGATACAATAATAGTCATGCACGCATGGATCTGTTACAATTATCCAGTCTCATGCACTCATGAATCTCTAACCCTTCAACACCACCGTTTTTCAACTAGGTGATTCATCTAATATATATAGGGTGGGGAACTTTCCCTTCACCACTAACTATGCCAAAAATAGGTCACACGCTAATAATAGCCATGCACCATTTACAATTATAGCCATACATGCAAGTATGCTATCTATAGATCACTTACAGTTAACTAGAGTGATGAATCTATTCTTGAATTACTTCCATGCAAGAGTGCTTCGATATGATCCTTGAAATATAGACAAAGCATGGCGTGCAAGTCTTGGCATCACTTTGTGTGTTCTGCATGCCAGCCTCTGAAAATAGACTTGATCTACGAAATCGGCTAAGTCCCTGAAAGTTTGACTCTGCACCTCCATGCGCGACGCCTCCCTATTCCTTCGTGCCTTCGATCCCATCCTATTTTTCCACACGGACTCTGTGTGTGAGTTCTGCTAAGTGTTTTATCTAACCAACATTACCCCACACTAATCTCATTATCACCTTGACAATGGTGATGTCCACAACTGAGTAAAGAATAGTTGAAATACAGAATGCTGAATGAATTTTACACAAAGAATAGAAAAGAATTAAAGAATCAAAGAATTATTCAGGCTTCAAGCTCCTCCGTTTCTTTCTGAAGTATCATCTCTAGATACTCCTCCTTTATGTCTACTTCTAAGTTCTCCCACTCTGTTAATGCCTTTCCTGCTTTCTCTAGAACATCCACAATGATAGATTCCAGCTCATCCTGAGTTAGTTTTCCTTGCTCATTCTGGATTACAAGCATTATGCTTGACATAGATGTATGCATCCCTTCCAGCACATCCATCTTCTGAGAAATGATTTTTCCAAGTTCATCTAACCTCTCTTTATGTGGTGCCTATGCCGTGGCCAATGCCTCGCACTTCTGCTTCACCATAGTTAGTCATTCAACGTGGCCTAGTGTGTCATCCTTCATGGCCTTTTGCACCTCATTGTCTTCTGCCAGTGTTTTTACCCTTATTAGCGCATCTGGAGCTGTGCATATCATTAAGGCATGATCAGATTTCTTCAGATCCTCTTGGAGTGCTTGTAGTAGGCCCTCATATGTAGCAATCTTCCTTGCTACTGTAGCCTGTGCTTTTTCTGCCTCTTCTGCTGGGTCCTTGGGCTGCTCTGGTATATGCACCTTTTCATCCTCCAATACTAATTTTATCATTGTCTTTACGTAGTGCATCACAGAAGGAAATTATTTTGGTACTTGTGATTCCAAATGCGGGCGTACCTTTAGTACATCATCTCCAATTTCCTCCACCATACTAACAAAAGTCTCATATTTCCTTTTTCTCAGATCCCTCTCCTGCACTAAAGGTGCTATTTCCACATTCTTCACCTTTAGCTCCTCTGTCAGTGCTTTAATTGTAGCAGATTTGTCAATGTTTCTTATAGCTACCTCAGTAGATACTTTCACCAAGGCATTGATTACCTGCTCATCCTGTCATAATAGTTGGTTTAATTGTCATGTGTCAGGCTTCTGGTGTCTTCTTCAATCATCTAGACACACATGATTCTTCACAGACATCAAAATCCTGGTTCATCCATATGCGTATGCATCGACCATGAAAGTTGCTTTCGTGTTCATAATGTCACCTTGTTCTCATCCATAAGCGCCCATCCGAATAAATCTTTTTACGTGACGGTGCTCTGGAACCGAGCACGAACAATCTTCTCCTGGTCTTCTGCATACCCCATTGTTTGTACCCTCACATCCTCACTTGTCTGACGGGACCTTGGCCCTTTTGGAATGGTGGCATCAAGGTTAGGAATACTAGCTGTATCCTCATCCTTACCTTGTGTAGCTTTTGATTGCTCCCTTTCTTCCTCTCCACTCAGTTTTTCCTCCTCCTCGTTCTGAGGCTCCTCTTCTGCCCTATGATGGATTGGAGATGGAAGCACTTTCTCCTCAGACTCTTCCGCTTCTTCATCTAGCTTGAGCTTTCTTCTTTTCTTCTTCTCCTCAGGTTCCTCTACCGGTGAGAGTCACGGTGACTTCCTTGTTGTCTTGCTGGGCTTCTCCTTGTGACCTTGTGCGCTTGAACACCTTTCTGAACCTTTGGTCACCCTGCGCTACCTCAGTATTTTCTTCTCCTTGTGAAACAGTCACGTGCTCCTCCTCCTGTCCGCCAGATGGTTACTTCCTCCTGCGCACCAAACCACACTTATCCTCATGCTCTTCATCCTCTTCCTCATCATCCTGCATGGGTTTAGAAGGCCTAGGTGCTAGGATGTTTTCCATAGTATGCTTCCCCTTTGGTGGTCCTGGGAGCGTGAACTCGTTCTCTACATACTTATTATTTTCCATCTTTGGTTTAAGTTGGAGATATATGAGCACGGCCCCGATATCCCTAATAGCAAGTGTTTCTAGTTTGATATTCAAAATCTCTGAGATAATACTCTCGTTGTAAGCATTCTTCCCCAGATATCCATACTTCTTTCACAAGGTGTGGTATTCACAATCCACCTTGTCTGCATTAAACACTAACCTCCTTGTATCAGTGAACCAATGAACGGAAGCTTGGAAATACCACGCTGTGAACATGTATGATAGTTTGCACTAGGGGCTCCATGATCCATCCACCATCGGAAAATGTGCAATACAAAAGTGCTAGTAAACAGAAAACTGAGCCTGCTTCCCCAATACCGAGGGAAACTCCTTTGGTATGTGCCACTCCTCTTCAAAATCCATGCATAGAGCCTGTCATACCACATCTCCACTCTCTCCTTTACCTCGTCTGTCATAGACCCCTTGCATAGATACTTGCTGAATCTTTCAGCTGGAGACTTGTTATTCATGGGGTATTCCCATATATTTTCTTTCGGGCCATCCGGTACTCCAATCTCCATGAATACTAAAGAAAGTAGGACAAAACCAAAACTTATCTTACTTCCTGTGTGCATGCTTCCTCTACTATTTGTTCTGCAATGAAGTGACAATGTTGTAAATAACCCCTTCTAACATGCGCTTTGCCACATGCAACCACATTGAGTTTACTTGTGACCAACGATCTTGGTCATTCAATTTCGTAACTAGGTGCGCTGCTGCTTTTACTACCAGACAATCATGTAATTTATCGATGTCCATTCCACGCGGTCCTTTCTGGTATCCCAACACTTTGTGTGTTTCTAATATGGAAACCTTTTCAGTTAGGTCATTTTTGATGTCCTCACCCGTCGCCTTCAAACCTGTTACCGTGGCAATTAAAATGGGTGTTAGTCTTACCCTTCACCCTGCAAAATAGAAGAAGTCCTCATGGACTCGGCTCATCAGCCACCTGTATAATGGTGCATATTTCCCGAAGTATGGGAGCTCATATAATTGGTAAACACCAATCCTTTTCAATAACTTCTCCCCTGCATCATCATATATCGGACATCCCATCACCAGTTCACCTGTCCATTCGGGAGTTAAGTAAATCATCCAACTTCTTCTGATTGTCCTTGGTTTGATGGTTGTACTCACTTATTTTTCTCTGTCGTATGTGGGAATCCCATTCCTGGCCCACAATTACCTCTTCAGGGTACTGCATCTCTGAAAAATTGCTCTCAGGAGTCATCTCTTCCTCCTCTTCCACTACTACCTTCTTCTTTCCTTTTGTTGCTGTTGCTTCCTTCTTTGGAGCCATTCTTCCCTTTGTGTTGTGTTTCTACACCTTCTTCTGTAACTCTTTAATGGTTTACTTCAAACCCTAACCTGATTCAATCGTGCCCTAAATTGTAATCATGAAATCATGTGCCCTAGCTCTGCTCTGTCAATCTACTTCATTCAAACCCTTCTCCTACGGGGATACAAGCTTCTCCAATACACAGATCTACCTTTCACACTTGGTTTCACCCTCTTCACACCTTGAATCACTTACTCAACTCTTCACACTTAGCTCTTCATCGAATTCTTGTAGTTGCAAGGGTAGAAATGAATTCACATCCCGTCCTTATATAGATTTTCAATTTTTGATGCATTAATTACTCCTCCACCTACCAAATATTTCTCATTTATTGCTCAATTTTGTCATTTCCATGTGGTACATCTTCGTGCCACAACTATAACCTTCTAGCTTGCACCTTCCTACCTTCTGGTCATAGACTTCTCTTCAGTGCACACTCTAGCACCTGAGTACCTTCGTCACTGCACCTTCTCCTGGTAGTTATCACGGCTGCCGCTTACCTCGCGTTATACTTTTCCTTCATTCATCTCCATCCTTGGTTACTTTTGAGAAGCAATCCTTTGTAAATCACCTTTAGTAGCTTACTTCCTCAACATCCACAACATTATACCTTCCAATCTTCACAGCATTATACCTGGGAGTCACCAACAATCCACCCCATACTAAAAGTATGTGCAGTCCTCTATGCATCAACATGCTTCATATTGTAGTTAGCTTCATGCGCGCAAGCACACTTATTACACAAAAACAAGAACTAAATTGACAAATCATAGCGACGATGAAAGAAACACATTAAGGAAATGTAGGAAGGGAAACCTAATCTATCTGGCAACACTACCTTATTACAAACACCAAGAAGACTTATTTATAGTAGGGCTTCAACCTACTCCCGTTAAAGTAACTGGGTAGCCGTGTTCCATCAATTGCTTCTAACTGGAAAGCACCTGCCTCAAGTATGTGAGTTATAACATATGGCCCCAACCAATGCACCTTGAGCTTCCCTGGATGGCACAAAAACTTAGAGTCATACAAGAAGTACCATTTGTCTGACTGCAAGTTTCTTATCCCTGATATGCCTATCATGCCATGCTTTCTGGCGTGCTTTCTCCTATTTCTGACTCCATCGTGCTATGGCCCGATGCTCATCCAGTTGAACCATGTTCTCAATCCATTCTTCCAAAGCTTTCTCATTAGCTAGACCTCCAGCATGCACAATGCGCAAAGAAGGTAACATAAATTCTATAGGAAGAACAACTTCTGTGCCAAACACCAACTGAAAAGGTGTGGCTTTGTTCAATCTCTTATATGTTGTTCGGTAGGCCCAAAGAACAGTAGATACTTTGTCATCCCAATCTTTTCATCCCACATCACAAATCTTGGTCAATGTGTGGCTCAAAATCTTGTTGAAAGCCTCAGTAGTTCCATTTTCCTGAGGGTGATAGGGTGTAGTCTTGTGGTGGGCAACCATAAACTCATCTAACAGAATTTAGATTGTCTCATTTAAAAAATGGGTGCCCCTATCACTGGTTAAACTTAAAGGAAAACCATACCTGGTAAGAACATTTTCCCATAAGAACCTTGCTACTGTAGCCATTGTACAGTCCTTCATAGGAGCTGCTTCTGCCCATCTCATAAGATAATCTGTACAAGTAATGATATAGCACGATCCAGTCCTACGCGCAGCTGGTGAAATAGGCCCTACAAAGTCTATCACCCATTTCTCAAAGGGTTCTGCACTTGTAATTGGTCGTAAAGGCATCTCATCCCTCTGTCCTGGTCGACCTAGATGCTGACAATGGTCACATGCCTTACAATACTCCTTACAATCCTTATACAACGTTTCCCACCACAAACCAGCAAGTAGGATCTTTCACACTGTAGCATCACCTGCATAGTGGCCACCTGCAATACCACCATGGGCTTCCTCCATTATATCCTTTCGTTCATGCTCTAATACACAATGACGTAACACCTCATCTCTGCCTAACTTGTATAAGTCACCACTGATTAACATGAATGGTGCCGCGCGTATAGCAAGTTGCTTTTTCTCCAAGGACCTCATGCCTTCTGGTGCCATCCCCATCCTTAGGAAGACAAAAATGTCCTCTAATTCCATTGGCATGCATTGTAACCTATACAACTATGCATCAGGCATGGTCTCTTCTATTGTTTGGGCTTCTTCACCTGATTGAACTCTAGACAAGTGATCCGGTCTAGAATTACTTTTCCCTGGTTTTACCACAACTGTAAAGTCAAACTCTTGAAATAAGAGCATCCATCTACATATGTGCCCTTGTAAGATGGGCTTGTTCACCAAATACTTCAATGCCATATGATCTGTATAAAACACAAAAGGTGTGGCCAACAGATACTGTCGAAACTTGTGCAAGGCATATATCATGGACAAAGCCTCATGCTCTGTAGTGGTATAATTTATGTTCTGCAGGGGTCAACTTCCTACTAGCAAAACAAATGGGATGATCAACTATACCTTCTCCAGGTTGAGCTAAGACAACACCAATGGCCATGCCAGAGGCATCGACGTGAACATGAAAAGGTTTATCCCATGAAGGAAAGTGCAAGATAGGTGTGGTAGTAAGTTTCTTCTTCAGTATCTCAAACGCGCGCTGCTGCGACTCCCCCCAATAGAATGTACCTTTCCCCTTGAGAAATTCTTCCAAGGGTGCAGAAAATTTGGCATACCCTTTTATAAACTTCCTGTAATACCCTGTATGACCCAAAAATCCATGCACCTCACTCTGACTGGTGGGTGCTTTCAAGCCTAAAATGACCGCAACTTTAGCTGGATCGACCAGCAACCCTTCCTTGCAGATTATGTGTCCTAAAAGTATGCCAAAGGGAGTAGAAAAGATGCACTTCTTGATATTCAATGAGATACTCAACTGTCTACATCTTTCAAACATTAAGCACAGATTGTCACAATGATCCTTAATTAGCCCATAAACGGTCCAATCATCAAGATAGACCTGCAAGAAGTTGTGAATAAAATCCTTGAATGCTTGTACCACTATCCTTGAGAATACAGCAGGTGCATTCTTCAATCCAAAGGGCATCACAGTATAGGAAAAGCTTCCCCATTCAGTAGTGAAGGTGGTATTTTCTTGATCTTCTGGGGCAATCCTAACCTGATGATACCCTGAGAACCCATCTGTAAATGAATATATCTCGCGCCCAGCCACTCCTAATATTTCCTCTGTGAATGGCGTAGGGAAAGGATCTGTAACACATGCTGCATTCAACTCTCTATAATCAACACAAATTTGAATCCTACCATCCTTTTTGATACTTATCACCATAGGACTGACCCATTCTGACTCATCCAATGGTCGAATGATCCCAGATTTCAACATCTTGTCAATTTCCTCCTTTACTTTCTCGTTAAAATTGGGATTCATTCGATAAGGTCTCTTCCTAACAGGGCACGCACCTTCCTTAAGCTTTATCTTCATTTCTCCAAGTGATTTATGCATGCCTTTAAGTTCATGGTATCCTCTTGGGAATAAGTCCTCATAGTCTCGAAGTAACTCTATGATCTTTGCCACTTCTGATTCTGACCAGTAATCCCCAATTATCACTTCCTTAGGTTCAACTTCTGTGCCAATATTTACCTTTGTTGTCTTCATAGGTTCATGATATGCACGTGCATCTACATCCGCACTGGCTAACACTTCACGTGCTCCATGTGAATGATCAACTTCTAAGTGCTCAACTTCCTCATCATCAATTATGTAAACCAACTTCCCCTTGTCTTTTTCCAGAGAAGCATGCTCAAGTAGTATGGTATCATCTACTTCTTCCTCAAAATGTGCCCCTATCTCTGTCTCACCAAATAATTCCTGAATAAGTTCTTCCACTTTCCCACTGTCTCCCATGGTTAAGCACTTGATAAAGCTTAAAGCCTTGTTCACTGGTGGTGTAGATGAGAAGAAGTCAAAAGTTTGGATCATCCCTGCAGTCAATTTTTGCCAATTGCCAGTGTCGCGATGTAATTCAACATATACATACCAAGCACACGTGCAACCTTGTAGAGTAGAATAAAACTGATGCACCCAAAGTGAGGGCGGTAATACTTCCTGTCCTACTGTCCAGAGTCTCTCACACTGCTGGATATGATGCTGAACAGGTTGATCACCATGATAAGGGAAAATATTTGTAGGTGCATTACTTCTTGAAAACCTGGTTGATAAGGTGGTCCCAATCTCTCCCCATTCCAAGAGATTATCCCTATGAACCACCCACCAGTGCACTGTTGTCCCTGTGCAAAGTATATGACAACATATCTCATCTTTTAATCTGGTAGCCCAGTTTGCCTCCATGGCCTGCAAGAATCCAGCCAGATCTTCAGATCCAGTATATCGGGGTACTGAGTGACCTATACATCAGACAGAGTGAAAACCCTTTTTGCAAGCAACCACACACTTAACTTCGCACCCCACCAGTTCATAAGTACCATGAGCCCAATTATCACAAGCAATACTGGTAGTATCGCTGATTGACTGAGAATCTTCCCAATGAATAATTCCTTCCCTAGATGGCTCATTGACCTCTGGGTCCCGAATAGCGCGTATATAAATTCTGTTCAAGTCCTCTTCACTCAAAGGTTCCACATATGGTATGGATTTCCCATCTGTCAATGGTATTATGACCCTTTCCTCCTTGTTCTCGAAGCTGATATACCCCTTGTTAAACCTCAAATCAACATTGTTTGCATAACACCAAGGGCACCCAAGCAAAGCTGGGAAGCTATCTACTTCCGCAAGTGCTAACACTTCGAAGTCTCCTGTGAACTTGGCCCCTTGTATAGTGATAGATGCATCCTTCAAAACTCCTATGGGAGTAGCTTTTGTTCTGTTTTCCATGAACAATACATTAGATGATGGCTGTAATGGAGGTCTCCCCATTTGAACCCATGCATCCAATGTAAGTACATTCACTTCCGCACCTGTGTCAATCAAAATATTTCTCAACAACCAACCATCCACAACAGCATTCAAAGTGATCTCCTTGTCGTAGTCAATGCTATCAGGGGGGAGATTCACATGGAGTATTTGTCTTCCAGTCTCAGTTCCCACGTGCGTGGAGTATTCCCCTTCAACCAATTTCCCAATAAAGGAATAATATTCTCCTGGCGCAACCTTCTACATACCTCTCTGATGTCATCAATATCAGACGGGGCCTTTTCTATATCCTTATGCTCCAACTTCTGAGACTGCTCTTTCAAACATTGTATTTCACCTTGAAGGCTTCTAAGGACCTCCATAGTTTCCTGATAGACTTCTTTCTGATGAGTTGGATCTGGATACCTAGCATGCAAAACCTCCTCCCTAGTGATTGTCAGCTTCTGTTGCAATACCTCTTTCACGTGTGCCGCCTCAGCTCATGTGGTTATCTTGACTGTTACTGCCTCGGGTTCTGGTGTTAACTTGGGCATCCACTGATTCTCTACCACGCACTGGATTCTAACCATCCATGCCTTTTTTTTCTTGCTTGTGCTACTTACTGAGATGCTCATACAAGTCTAGACACTCTTCATAACTATGCCCCTTTCCACAAAATGAATAGGAAATATTCTGTGGGCATTCGCGCCTATAATGGTCAGGTGAGCCACATGTATAGCAAGTTCCTCAAGGGAATTCACCTCTTCCCCCACCTTGGCCTCGTCCTCCATATCCACCTCGATATCCCATCCTCTTCCATGACCTCCTTCAAATCTTCCATCATTCCTGTCATAGCACACTTGATTATAATCCCTATCCTGATGCTCATTCTTTCCTTTAGAACTATCAGCCACACTCACCTGTCATACCCCAATATCAATGGCATCATGGATCTAGCCAATCAATCTACAATCTTCAGTATCATGGGTCGTGGACCTACAAATTTTACAAAAAGAGGATACATTCTTCCTGATCACACGTTGTAGTAAGGGGCAGTGACTAGCATCATGATTCAAATGGAAAATCTCATAGTCTAACAATAGTGAATGTATAGATCTGTGAGGGAAACTATCCTTGGTGTGGCCTTCCACTTCACAATCTGTACACCAGATTCCTGAGCGCATCTCATGAGTTGAGTTTGCTGATAATTTCTCTAACTGTTTCACCATAGCTACTATCTGAGCCTCCAAGAATGGACTAACTCCAGTGTCAATACTCCCAACTACCTCAGCATGTAGAGCTACTTCCAATGCTTCGTGCGGGTTGGTATAAGTCTTATGTGACAGTGCCCTTTGAAATGGAGTAATCAATCCCCCGACAAACCATTGTGCATGCTGACTTGCATGTATGTCATAGGAGAGTTTGGATAGAAGTGTTTTAAAATGGGCATCATACTCACGTACACTTTCAGTAGTGCCTTTCTTTATATCCTTAAGTGTGCTTATACTCTTCTGCTCAAACTCTGGGATATGGAACTCTTTTAAGAAAGCATCTTTCAATGCTGCATAATCAATACAAGTTTGATTGGGATCAAACTTCCTATACCAACTGTGCGCGTGTGCCTGTAACGTAGTAGCAAATTGACTTGCCTTGCACTCAGAAGCCATGATACCTTTCACGCGCCACAATATTTCACACATATGAATATGTTCAGCAGCATCCTTGATACCTCTGTACTCTAGGAGATGAAGAGACATCTCCATATAAATGTTCTGGGGTTGCTGCGGGCCTTGACCACCCGACCCAGAACCTCCTTGGTTTCCTCTACCTCCAAAACCACCCAAACCACCAGAACTAGAACTACCCATACCTCCCAATCCTCCTCCTGAAGTTGGAATAGGGCCCATAGATGCACTCCCCTATGTCCTGACAGTGGTACTATACTGGACCCCTACAGTCTGTGAAGTAGTCCCAGTTCCAGAGGTGAATCCCACACTCGGTGCACTCATATTCTGTGTAGATGATGAGCCTGAAAATGTACCCCCAAAGAATAATGAAGCTGTCTATGCTGCCATTGATATACTTGTTGTCTGACTTGTTTCTACTCTTTCACTTCCTAAATGAAAACTTTGTTTACCTATTATACTAGATACTGGAAAACCAAGTGCAAGGGCTAGGTCAGCAGGTTGGCTTAGATGCGTGCCCATGGCCCAGGTCATATCTGTTGGTGCACTTCCATGTGAGGCCAAAGAGGGTTCTCTATCATGCTTTCCTAGATGGGGGAGTTCCTGATGCTCTAGCTCTTCTTCATCCTCATGAGCCTCAAATCCTTCACGAGCCATCTCTCTCCACAATGCCATCCATTCTAAAACTTCTTACTTCTTGCATAATTCCCTCTCATGTGCCTCATCATACTTCAGCTGCCTCTCTTCCCTCTGTCATGCTGCTACCGCTAGGTCTGCCATCTTTCACCAATCCTGTTCCTGCCCCCACGCATGGAGATTTTTAGCTTGCCATGGGTTTATCTTCCAAGTTCAACGTTACCATTAGTATCTTGATGGCCAATGGAATACCTTGCAAATACATCCCTCTAGGATACCATAGGAACTGGAACTCAGCTACCTCCAGGCACGAATAAGTTGAAATTGAATACTCCAGAATATAGCTGTTTAGAACACCGCAAAACTAGGTATCTACTGTGCGAGTCCAGATCAATGTAGCATCATATAGTGTTTGAAATTCCTCCTATGTCCAAACAAGTGTGTGATACCTCTAATTCCATTTAGATGCATATGCAGTCAACCACTCGTATAATTCTATGGGAAAGATAGCAAAGAAGCTCTCGTACAAACTGTCATACAAATTCTACTCTACCCAAGTGCGTGTGTTAAATCTAGATCCAGTGCTAAACCTTCATGTGTATTCTTCCTCCAAATCATGAATCCACTCTTCAATGCTTGCCAAAGTTAGCTGGTATGTCTTCATCGTGAACCATCCTGAAAACAACTGAAAAAGAGGTCCCGGCAATGGAACCAATGATGCAGCCTAGAATTCTCAGTTAACACCTAGTCACGCTGGCACATCACTCAGCACAAGCTGAGTGCTCACCTGAAGCATGCCAAGGTACTAGGTCCCTCTTTAGGGTTGTTGTAGTAGGACGGTAGCATGGTGAAATGATAAAGACATATATTTAGAAACTAATCCATCATTACACAGTTATACCAAACCAGATCTATAAAGGCATGCATTTAAGTATAAGTCATCAAGAAATCAATAGTATGTAATGATAACACATAAAAGACACTTTGGTTCAGCCAATATTCTTCATATAGTAAACATGAAAATAATACAGAAGCTTGATACAATAATAGTCATGCGCGCATGGATCTGTTACAATTATCCAGTCTCATGCACTCATGAATCTCTAACCCTTCAACACCAGTTGTCTTCAACTAGGTGATTCATCTAATATATATAGGGTGGGGAACTTTCCCTTCACTGCTAACTATGCCAAAAATAGGTTGCACGCTAATAATAGCCATGCGTCATTTACAATTATAGCCATACATGCAAGTATGCTATCTATAGATCACTTACAGTTAACTAGAGTGATGAATCTATTCTTGGATTACTTCCATGCAAGAGTGCTTCGATATGATCCTCAAAATCTAGACAAAGTGTGGTGCACAAGTCTCAACATCACTTTGTGTGTTCCACACGCCAACCTCTGAAAATAGATCTTGATCTACTGAAATCGACTCTAAGTCCCATGAAAGTTTCGCACTTCAATCCCATCCTCCGCGACTCTATGTGTGAGCTAAGTGATCTAACCAACAATCCTAGATTTCTCTTGTCTGAATTCGAAAATATCAAGAAGAATCCCAATGAATCAGTCCATGACTTCAACACAAGGTTTAACAAAACTTTGAGAAGGTTTCCTATTATTCTGAGGCCTTGTGATGAGTCTTGTTTAATCAAATATATAGATGCATTTGATAAAAAGGTAGCCTATTACCTAAGAGAAAAGAACCCTACTAATCTAAGACAAATTTTCACCATGGCACTTCAAATTGAAAACAATATAAAAGCAATTGGGAAACCCTAAAAACCTCAAGCTAGCAAGGGTGTTGATTTAGAGGAGGTTGTGAAAACTTTGGTAGGGTCTCTCAAAGAAATATCATACAAGTTAGCCAGATCTAAGAAAGGAATTGGGAAAACTTCACAAGGTCAGCCAAGAGCACAAAACCATGACAGATTTTCCAATCATCCTAGAGGTGATTAGAGGTCTGATGATAGAGGGAAAGGACCTATGGGGTCTACAAATAGACATCCTCAAGCACATGAGGGAAGAGTGTTACCTGATCCCTTAACTACTAGGGTTGTTGTTGTTGAAGAATTTGTTGATATTGATTAGTGTGATAGGTGTTTTCTACCCCATCCTCCATGTGAAGTGGACCAGCAAGAAGGTGAAGCTAATACTGATGATGATACTGATGATGATATTTGCATGGTGGGTTGTTCTTCAAGCTCACAAGGAGGAGAAACATCTACTGAAGTAATAAGTGCTAGGACTGCTACTACCTTTTGGGATTGCATCAAATGGGTACAAGTCTTTCTTCCCCCTCATACTCTTAAAGTTTATGTAGTGCAAACTTTTGAAATTCCTATTGAATACTTAAGAGCTTTGATGATTAAGAAGTATGATGGTGGTATCCCTTCGGAGGAAGATAGACAATTGTTGATGAATGTTGTTGTAGCTCAAGAGAAATATTATAACACTAGAAGAAAAGTTGTTAAAGGAGTTGGGCCTCAAGCCAAACCTAAAACACCATTGCTCGCAAGAATTCCAAAAGAAGCTCCTAGGAGAGAAACACTTGCCAAAATCTCTATTGTCCCAAGAAAAAATTATAGTCCTCCTCATGCCCAAGCTGCCAAGAATCCCTTGCCATTAAATGAATCTTCTTGTCTCCCTTCCAATGTTGCTTTTCCAAAGAGTGTTCCCTATGACATAGCCCAAGTATTGAGCCAAATCAAAGTGAGTGTTCCAATCATTGAGTTGCTTAGAATTCCTTAGCATAAGAAGAGAGCATTTGAGTACTTGGGATTGAAGGAGGAGAAGATTACCCCAAGTAGAAATGTGAATGTTATTGAAACTCCTCCTCAGATCATTGCAGACCTTGAAACACCACCAGCAGTAGAGGATCTTGGAGAGACACCTGAGGTATATTTGGGGACATCCTTGGTTGATTCTCAATTGAATGTTGACCCATTCTTTACTACTTTGATCATAAAGGATAGACTGCTTCAAAATTGTATGTTTGATTCTGGTGCATCATGTAATGTCATGCCTCTAGAAGTCATGAATGAGTTGGATATCAAAGTGATAGCAGCCTATGGGAAGTGCACTGCCATGGACTCAAGAGAAGTGCCAGTAGTTGGTTGTGTGAAAGGTTTGGTGGTGCATCTTGCATCTTATCCCGGGAGGAATTTAAAATTGGATGTTGTGATTGTTGATTGCCCTGCCAAGTGGGGTATGTTATTGTCAAGAAAGTGAGCTGCAAGTGTTGGAGGGAGTGTCTAAATGGATATGTCTTTTGCCACCATTCTCATTGAGGGAATGCTTGTCAAGCTCTATGGAGAAAAGAAAATGTTGCATCTAATTGAGGATCCAAACAATGCTTCCTATGAGGTGTTATTTGTTGATGTAGATGTTGATCATTTTATTGGGTTTGCTGATGGAAAATGAGCAAAAGATGGATCACTCAAAGTTCCTTGAACAGGTAAGTTCCCGTTGGACCTTGCTATTTGATGGAGCTTGCTCCAAATTTGGAAATGGTGCTGTTGTAATTATGATTTCTCCTAGCTTGGAAGAGTTTGTTTTTTCCTTCAAGCTTAATTTTGAATGTACTAACAACACTGTTGAGTATGAAGCCTTGTTGTTGGGTCTAAGAATTGCATGGAAGTATGGTGTTAAGGACATCATTGCAAAAGGAGATTCAGAGCTAGTTGTTAAACAAAAGAAAACTATATGTTATAAAAAATCAGCGGATGAAACAGTACAAGCATACAGTTTGGGATCTAATTGAGATGTTTGATTCCTTCAATATTGTGCACCATGATAGAAGTTTGAATGTTGTTGCTGACAAGTTGGCAGTGTTGGGGTCAAGATTTGGATTTTTCACCATTTCACCTTATTGTGAGTACAATGTTGAAGTGTTAACTAGGCCAGCTGTCCCTGACAACATCAAGCATTGGCAAGTGTTTAATGATGATGCTCAAGTGTAAAGGTTCTTACAAAATCAAGGTGTGTTTGTAGATCAACATATTGATTGGGAGCCAATGGTATGTATGACTGGAGGAAGAGAGACTTTTTTTGGAAAATATATTATCCAATTGAAAACTAACACCATTCCTAGAGGTCTTGTTGCTCTTAAGTCAAATTTTAGTAATGTTGATTCCATCATCAATAGAAACATATCTACCTTCAAGGGATGTGGAAGAGCATGACTTGGGAACAAGGGAGAAACCAAGAAAAGTTTGGTTAGGCAGAAGTCTAAACAAGGAAGAAAAATAGTCCTACCTCCAATTGTTGAAACAATATCAAGACTACCTTGCCTGGTCATATTTAGAGCTAAAAGCATATAGAGAAGACTTGTTTCAGCATGATATCCCTCTTGAAAAAAATGCCAAACCATTCAAACAGAAGCAAAGGAAAATTAATCCACTCCTCTCCATGAAAATTCAAGATGAATTGAAGAAATTGAAGGAGGGAGGGATCATTCAGCCCACAAGGTATTCATCTTGGGTTGCAAATTTTGTGCCAGTGAGAAAGAAGAATGGAGATATCAAACTTTGTGTAGACTTAAAAAATATGAATAGAGCTTCATTGAAAGACAATTATCCTTTGCCAAACATGGAGAAATTTTTGCAGTTAGTGACTAGATCTGAATTGTTGTCCACCTTGGATGGTTTCTCTGGCTACAATCAGGTTGTTGTTAGGGAGTCGAAAAGAATTAAAACTACCTTTACCACTCCTTGGGGAACATATGTCTACGTGAGAATGAATTTTGGTCCCATGAATGTTGGAGCTACCTTTCAAAGAGCAATGGATGTTGCTTTTGCTAGTTATATAAATGACTTCATTGCAGTTTATCAGGATGATGTGACTGTATTTTCAAGGAGTATAAAAGATCACTTACAACAGTTGGAAAGAATGTTCATAAGATGTAGAGAATTTGGAATCTCTCTCAATCCAAAGAAGTGTCACTTTGGGGTGCAAAATGAAAAGTTGCTTGGTCATATTTTTTCAAAGGCTGGTGTCATGATTGACCCTGAGAGAGTAGAAGCAATCAGCAAGGTGCCAATTCCAAGAATGAAGAAGGGCATCCAATCTTTCTTTGGGAAAATCAATTTCATTAAAAGGTTTGTGTCAAATTTTACTGAATTGACTCTTCCTATTATAAGCATGTTAAATAAATATCAAGTTATCAAATGGGAGGAGGTTGCTATTCAGGAATTTGAAGGAATCAAAGAAGAACTTAAACATGCACCTGTCTTGGAAATTCTGAATTACAAGAAGTCTTTCCAAATATTCTCCTTTGCTTTTGAAAATAATGTTGCATCTGTTTTACTCCAAAAGGATGAAGATGGGGTTGAGAGGCATATTGCCTTATTTACCAAGGCTTTATAAGTTGTTGAGTTGAAATATACAATTATGGAGAAGCACGCCTTTGCATTGGTGAAAACAACTAAGGCTTTCAGACCTTATATTTTGAGTTCCAAAGTTGTTGCATATGTTCCTCACACAATGGTAAAAGGTGTCCTATCAGAGATGGATATTTCAAGAAAGAGATGTAGGTGGGTTAACAAACTGTAGGAGTATGACATAGACATCCAAACCACAAAGTTAGTAAGCGGTTTGGGTCTTGCTAAGCTCATGGCTGAGAGTAACTTGCAGATTGTGGAAGTGAATGAAGTAGAGGAAGAAAGGGTAGATGTTCTTAAGAAATTGGTGAGTTCTGAGTGGTAAAAGGATATAATATTTTACCTCAGACACCTATGTTGTCCTGATCATTTAAATAAAAATTAGAAAAGAGCCCTCAAGTTGGCTTCTCAAAAATACATCATCACTGACTTTGGCCTGGCTTGGAAGAACCCTGAAGGTGTCATCTTGAAATGTATAACTGAAGATGAAGCTCCCAAAGTGGTTGCTGATTTCCATGGGGGAGTTTGTGGAGGACACTTTGCTGCAAGGGTTATAGCACAAAATTTTTTGAGATCTGGTTATTGGTGGCTTACTCTCTTCAAAGATGATACCATGCTAGTTAGAAAATGTGAGATTTGCCAACATTTCTCTGGAATAAGGAAATCTGTCAGGCTCCCTTTCTTTGTAGCATGTATCAATTGAAGCTCCTTTCAAATAGTGGGGGATGGAATTCATTGGTGAGATTTTAGACCCTTCTAGTGTTGGACATAAGTGGATCCTTCTAGCCACATATTACTTCACCAAGTGGGTAGAAGAAATCCCCACCAAGAAAGCAACACACCAAGTTGTTATGTACTTCTTGTTGAATAATATCATATGCAGATTTGGTGTGCCAGTCAAGATTGTGGCTGATAATGCCATGTGTTTCAGAGCTAAACCCTTGATAGAAATGTGAAAGGAGTATGGAACCAATCTAACTTATTCTTCAAACTATAACCCCCAAGGGAATGGACAAGGTGAGTCCAGCAATAAAAACTTATTGAAGATCATTAGGAGGACCTTGGAGTTGAACAAGAGAAAATGGGGTGAACAACTGAAATTTGCAAATTGGGCTAATAAAATCACTACCAAGAGAGCTACTGGTAAGAGCCCATTGGTGTATGGAACTCAAGCTCTGTTACACTTACATCTGTAGTTATCTTCATTTCAATTTGTTCAACAATGAAGAAGATTAAGAGATCAATCCATATGAAGCAAAGATTAATTAGATTGTGGAGTTAGATGAAGAGAGAATAACATCCCACCAAAGGCATGTCAGATTTAGAGAGAAGTTGAAAATTTTGTTTGATAAAAATTTCACTCTTAGGGCCTTTAATATATAAGATCTTGTTTTGTTGTGGGACAATAGAAATGAAGATAAGGGCAAACATGGAAAATTCGATGCATTATGGATGGGCCCTTACTCCATTGATATCAGAATTAGTGACAATACCTTTTTTCTCAAATATTTAGATGGGGAATTGCTTGAAATTTCTGTTAATGGTAGGCATCTGAAGCATTTCTTGGATTAATCCCCAAAAATTTAAGGTATGCACCAACTTGTATAGTGTATAGTGTTTGGTTTTTTGCTCTGTTTTTGGTGTTTTGTGGGTTTTTGGTTTGCCTTGGCATGTGTCAGCCATTTTTGTCAATTTATGAGTTGGTTTTTGGTGGTTTTGGCTCATGAATCCTTTTCCCAATGGATTATTTTGGCACTTGGTCTATGTTGTTCTTGTGGCACTCACTGGGAGTGCCCATCCTTGAGCAATAGCCGATGTTGGTGTCCATTTTGATCCTCTATTATTTTCCCATTTTTCCCCTTTGTTCTACGTACTCTAAAAATGTTTTTCTTCAAACTTCATGGTCTGTAACTTTTTTCTATAGATTAAATGTTTTCAAAATGCTCACAAACTCATTTGCCTTGCCTCATTTGAAAGAAATCTCCAAGTTTGCCATGAACATGCCCTAAATTTTTCAAATCCATAGGCTTTTCCATTTTTCTATGTTTGCCCAATCATGGAGGTTTAAAATTGATCAATTTGTGCTTATTTTCCCTCAAAAATCCTTCCCAATGGTTGAAAATTGCTTGAAACCACTTCCCATATGTTTATAGACCAAAAAATCCTTTACCCACGATGAAAAAATCAAATTCAGGTGTCTTCAGAAAATTCTGTGTTTTTTGATGGTCGTACAGGTGTCATATGACTTTCAAAAATAATCTCAAATGAAGTCTCCTACATGGCCACATCTAGTTGGACAAGGATCGGTGGGGTTTCTTTGAAAAACTTAATGCTTTTTGGTTTTGGAAAAAATTGCAATTTTCTTCCACAGCTCCGCAGGTCCCAGAGAAGGTGGACACGTGTCACATGCAGAATGAAGGTGGACGGGCAAGTAACTTAGGAAATTTTTTCCTTTTTATTAAAGGGGAAAAAGGTGTGGAGAGGCCCATAGGTCTGCAATGGAGTAGCTGGTGGACACATGGCAACGCGGGGTGGCAGAGCGGGGAAGTGTGGGTCGGAAGAGGCAAAAGGGAATGTTTTACCTTTTGCAAAAGACTTAGAGTGAAAATTTTAGGCGTGGCCCCACAACAAATCACAAGGTGACATGTGGTAGGGAAGGAATTGGAGGTACAGAGTGGTGGAAGAAAAGGGGAAATTTTTCCCTTGGCTAAAAGAGGGAGTTAAAATGAGAATTGAGCCAGCGGATACTCAGCAAATGAGAGATTGACACATGTCAAGTATAGAGGCGGAGGTATGGGCCCGCAGGGAAAAAAGTGATTTTTTTTCAAACTCCAAAAAAGGGTCAAAATGCACAAAATTGAGCCACAATCCCAATAGGACCCACCATATGCCACGTGTCATCACTAGATGTCAAGGGAAAGGGGCAGAGAAAAAAGTAAATTTTTTCCATTTTTCCAAAAATGTGTTAAATTTCCCAATTGTTTTTTCGGTGGAGGGCCCAAATTAAAGGAAAACATATGGATAAAATCAAAATGTACATCTATTGGTTTTGACCACCATTTTTTCTCCAGAAGCTGTGGAAATTTTTTTCCATCAATCAAATTTTTCAAATGATGTCATCTTTTGCCTTAAATTTTTGATGGCTTAACTCAAGCCCGTGAAAATAATGGAAACACGTGAAAGATTAAATCCAAAGTTTCAGGTTAAATTTTGAAAAGTGATAAGGATGAAATAATGAAATGAAAGGGGTTTACATGCCTTGAGGATGAAAAACATGCCTCCACAATGGATAATGATGAATGATTTGTAATGATTTACCTTTTTGCATGCCTGAAATCTCCTCCTTGCAGAATTGGTTAAATGTCACTTTCAGAATGTCATGAGTGAATTTGTAACAAAATAAGATGCCATGACATATTATTTTCTTGGGAAAGAAGGATAAAATGTAATAGAATGTTATATAATGCATGTTTTGAGACATGCAAAAGGTCTTAGAAACTTAGAAATTTCACAGGAAAATCTGGGAAGAAGCCCATTCTCTGAGAAACCACTTGAGAACCATTTCTAATTCCTTTTTGCATCATATTTATATCATATTGAGTTGGTTTCAGCTGTAAAGCCATCAACAAGATCTGAGATTGTTTTTTATAACATTCCCCTGCTGATAAATTTGGTCATTTTGGATTATTTTGTGTTGTCTCTTGGCAATATTTGCATATACTTATATTTTAAAATGTTTTCAGTTTTTGTTTCTTGCTCCTGTTGTAGTTTTGTGTTTAAAATATCTCTTGATCATACATGGTCTCATTTCTTTTGATAGTTTAGTGGCATTTGCAATCTCACATTCAGAATATCTTTCATCTACTAAAGAGATAAACATATTTAAAATCACTTTACCTTCCTTGAATTCTGAGATTACTTGTAAACCTTTGGGTGCACCTTAGGTCATGATAAAATAGAGATTTTTGGATACTTTGTTGGTTATCTGCTTCAAGATTTTTTGGTAGGTTGTCAAATATTGTGTGGAAGAGTGCAAATATGGGCCTCCATTTGGTGCACATATCCTGGTTGAAGGAGTACCTTAACCCCTTTGAAGCATTCTACTGTTTGGGTCTTACAAATTTCTTGCAAAGGTCCTTAAAGAATCTGGAAAATTCTGGTTAGTCTTGTCTAAAATATCCCACCAAGATTTCATTCAAATAAACTAATCCTACCCATACTACCCCTACATTGCATTGTGTTTCAACAAAAGAAAACAAATCCATTTACAAAAATGCACAAAGCAAATCAGGATCATACCATGTCTCTAGCAGCCTCAGCCTTGTCTTGAAAGCATTTCCATCATTTAGTAGTGACAACTCTATTGAGTTTGAATAATAGAAAATTGTTCATGTTTTCCCAAGGCCATCTCCATATAATATGCACAGTATAAGGATATCTCCACCTTCTTCAAAAAATAGAGGCTACAATATAGGTTCTCTTACCTTGGTTGAAAGGCACAACCTAAAATAGTGAGGATTAGATCAAAATCCTTTCAAGGTGCTACCCACTTCTTCAAATCCTGAGTGCTAACAAGTCAGATAAATTTCTTCCCTAGCTACAAAATGACATATAAATCATTTATCTACCTCTGAGTGTCTTGTAAAATCCATGATTCTGCTCAAGTTGTGAAGGATATTAAATTTGGGTACTAACACTGTACACCATAACCCGATGCAAGTCTCCTGAGCTCAGTTCGCAAAAAATTTCTATATCTTCTTTGCCATTGTAATAATTTGGGATTCGAGCTATGGACTAACTCCTGTATCAATGCTTCCTACAGCCTCAGTGCACAAGGGGCCTTGTGCAGATCTATGAAAGTATTCTATGAAAGTGCCCTCCTAAATAGTGTGATCAGTCCTCTGATAAACCACTGAGCATGCTGCAAAGGTTGAATGTCATAAGATAACTTGGATAGGAGAGTCTTGAAATACGTTCCATACTCCTTCACAATCTCTATCATTCCTTGTTGAATCTCCTTTGACGCACTGATGTTTTTCTGTTCAAACTCAGGTATGTGGAACTCCACCAAAAATTCATTAAGCAGCACAATATAATCCACCACTATCTAGTGTGGGTCATACTTCCTGTACCAGCTATGTGTGTGTCCTTTCTTGCAACATGGTTACAAAATGACTCCACTTTCCACTCTAGGGAAGTGATTCCCTTTGAGAACCATAGTAACTCACAATTATTCCATGACATCCTCAATGTCGTTGTAATTAGGAAAATGGAGCAACATCTCATAAAACATTTGTTGATGGTGTTGTGGACCTGTTGGCAAGGAAATTTTTTGGGCGGACAAATTTGTGAATTCCTTGCCAATGCTCTAGGAATCTAAGTCCCTCTACTTAAATAGTGAAGCTTTTGTATGTGCATGCATGAGAAAATGTGGATTTCTGTGGTGGCATTTCGACCGGGGATCCCACAGCGGCACTTCACTGACCCTGTAGCAAAGCTAGAAATTTCTTGCTAGAGAGGACTTTGTCTGAAAGTCAAAAAGGGAGTAAAAATTGAGGTAGGAGAACTAATGTTGTAGGAAGAACATCATATTACTATACACACTAGTTAGAAGCTTCAACACCTGCATTCATGAGAAGAAACAACCCTGCAAATGGTAACAAGATGAGATAAGATTGTGAAATCAAAGTTTCTAAAATCTCCTCATCAAAGAGGCCATAAAATCCTTCTTCTTGTATTGATGCTTAAATAGGAGTTATACATAACGTGGGAATGGAATAAATTTGAGAATGGAGGAAAGTAGAAGAAAATTGGCTATCTCCTTTCCTTTCTCTAGGTACAATGCACTCTTGAGTTTACAAGATCAATCACCAACCCCTTACAATGGTGTGAAGAAGCAATTAAATATCTTGCAAGAAGTAATTACAACTTATTCTTTGTTAGCAATAAATGGTTTAAAATATTTTCAATCATTTGTGTCCTTTCAGATTCTTGATTCGCGAAGAATCACCAATGGCGAGAAAAACTAGACTTTTCATAATACAACCGTTACACCTGTTTTGTAACTTTGAATTTGAACCGTTCATCTTGCCTTTGAAACTTAAAACCAGAGTCATCCACATGGGAGAAATTTACTGAAGTGGGCATGGAGGATACCTTTTGCATTTTGTTACTTTATAGAGATTTGGCAATTTTTTACATTTTTAATCCGCCCACCCACTTTTGATATGGTCTTTACACATGGCCTTACTTGAGTGGAGATAGAGTCATGGGTCACTTTTATAATTTTACCTTTTTCCAATGCGGGCTCAAAAATAGAAATTGCTTCATCGGCCCACCTCCCCGCTTTAACCTTCGATGTGGGCTTAATATTTGAATTTTTACCTTGGTATGGAAACAAAGCCAAAAATATCAAATTGCCCTGATGACCCACTTTCCCACTTTGAATTTTTGATGACATAAAAAAAAAAGGGCCCACCTCCCCACTAACGCTTGAAATGTGGCCACGTGTACCTTGCGGGTCAGTTCAATATTTTTACATTTTTTTGACTAAGTACCTTTTGTTTGGCAGGTCCGTATATCTGACCTTGGACACGTGGAGAACTAGCGCTCATTTGGGACCTACCTCTAAATTTTTCCTTTGAATTTATGCAAGGCTGACACATGGAGAGATCCGCAGGTTCTTTTATACTTAGCCAGTTTGGGCCTACTTCCCACTTGACTTATGTTGACCCCTAGATAGTGGAGAGTTGGTGCTCATTTGAGTTTCCGTTTTGGATACGCCTCTTGAAATTGCATTGAGATGACACGTGGCTCCTTCCACCAGTCCTAGAATTTTCAATGGCCAACTTTATCTCTCCATTGACTCTGGCCATGTGGCGAGCTGTCACTCATTTGGAGATTGGCCCTTTGGTTTCACTTCTGAAATTGTGCCATTGAGGTACATGGAGGCTTCCATCAACCCGCTCATACTTAGTCAATTTAAATGATTGACTCTGTCTCTTTTTGGACTTAGGACACATGTAGGACATGCAAAAGTTTGATAACTGCCCTATGCTTTGACCCTTGAAGTTTCGTTGATGAGGCACATGGCGTCGTTCGTTGAACCTTACATACTTAGTTGATTTGAGCTTGTTCTATCTTCAATTTGGACCTGAGACACATGGAAAGCCTGCACTTATTTAGAACCTACCTTTGGATCTTATCTTTGAAGTTGCACCAGGCTGACATGTGGAGGGTTCTGCCAAATATTTTCTACTTAGCCGATTTGGGCTTACTTCCCACTTGACTTATGTTGACCTCTAGACACGTGGAGAACTGACGTTCATTTGAAGATTAGCCCTTTGGTTTCATTACTAAAATTGTTCCATTGAGGCATGTGGAGGCTTTTTCCAATGCTCGAAACATGTCCATGTCGCATCCAATCGGAGATATCCACGTAATACTAGTGTATAATGGGGCCAAAATTTTACGGGGAAGAAACCACTCGTCATTCATGACTGTGGAAAAATGTAGAGAAGAAGAAAACTTCACCATTTCGCACTTGATTTTCAAATTTCTTTCACAAACCAAGGGATTGAAAACAATACAAGGTTCGACAATCCATGGCCATAGAAATATTGAAAATTTCATCCAAATGAGGGAAACAATAAAATTTTCACCCGTCTGGATAGGAAAACGGAAAATTTATCAAAAATTGCAGACTGGAGAGTTTAAACAATTTCAAAGCATGAATTTATCTATCTTTTCAAACTTCCAACTTTACTTGAACACTTCTGGAGGGCGTGAGCTCAAAATTTTTGAATTTGACTTTAAAAAATGAGGGGGATTTTGAGGGTGACAACAGGACCTTGTCCACCAGATCTAGGACCTTAATTCCCTTTGATGTTACCTCCCCCACCAGACCCACTAGATCTACTAGTGCCAACTCCTCCAGATCCACTAGATCCTCCTCCTGTCATAGGTAAGGGGCCTAAAAAAGTTGTGCCCTGAAAACCTACTGTCGTGCACCGACATTCTGTGATACCAAACCACTCCTTGATGTGTTTCCTGTGTCGCTTCCAAATGTGATAATCAAACCTTGTGATCTCACGCCTTTCCCAAATGTTGTTCTAGACAAAATACCCCCAAACACACAAAATTATTGTGTAGCCATAGATGTACCAAATGAAAAATTATAGCTCCTAGGTGTCGCTCGACTACAAATACTGATACTAACTGGATTATCAAAACTTATCTCAAGAACTGGAAAACTAAGTGTAAGGGTCTAGTTGCCATGTGGGTTAAGATGTGCACCTATAGCTCTTCTCTTTTCTTCATATGAAGAGCTCTCTCTAGAAGTTGAGGGGGTTTATTTTCTGCACTTGACAAGATGGGGTAGCTCAGACCGCTCATGTTCCACGTCCTCCACACAAACCTTAAATCCTTCCCACAACATATGCCTCCATAAATCCATCACTCTTGTAGCTTCATGTTGTCTTACCAACTCCCTCTCTCGAGGTTCATTATACTTGAGCCACCTCTCTTCTCTCTCCATCTCTGTTGCAAGGTCTGCCATCCTTCTACCATGCCAACTCCCACGCCCTGCACCTAGTAGGAGTTTAATCAGCCATGGGAAAGGATTACAATCTCAAAGTAATGACAAGGATCTTGATAGCCAGTAGAATAACACACAAGAATGATCCTCTAGGCTCCCTCAAGAAATAAAACTCAACAATCTGTGGGAAAGAATACGTAGAAATAACATATTCCATGGTATAACTAGTCAACATTTTACTCCACCAGTGATCAATAACACAAGTCCATGTCAGATTGGCATCATGCAACCGCTGATATTCCTCTTAGGTCCAAACATGAGGTCTATAGTAACAACTTTTCCTTGATGCATATGTTGATAGCCATTCATATAACTCTCCTAGGAAACATCAAAAGAATGTCTCATAGAGTTCATGATACAAGTTTTCCTCCACCCATTTTCGTGCATCAAACTCAGATCAAGTACTGAACCTATGAGAAAACTCATCCTCCATGATTTTAATATAGGTATTGACATTGTCCAAGGTCAAGTGCTTTTTCATTACACATTTCTCTCACAATAACTTCAAAAGAGGTCCTCGAAATGGAACAAATATGTAGTCATTATTTTACCCTCGATACTTCTTTCTAACCTATGCACGCCTACCTATCACCCAACATATTCTGGGTGCTCACCCGAGGTGCACACGGGTACTGAGCCCCTTATTTATGTGAGCTTTTCAAGAGATTTCCACCATTAATGGAGGATTATTTATAGAAACAAAATTACATGCATCTACTCAAAATGGAAGAATAATAGATCTACACATCACTTCACGTGGTTACATGTAATTTTTTTACTTGGGAAGGGTTATTTCCTAGTTCATTGGACCAAATTTTAATTTTTTAGATGGGTCTTAGATTTTTGGCCCACCATTTGATGTGCAATGTTGTTGCAAGGAGGGAAAAAAAATTCACAACAAATTTATGATGTGGCAAAAAAATATTAAGGTCCCTCATTCCCCCTAATTTTATCGGGATGCCTCTAAAGTTAGGGTTTTGAGTGATTGGTGCATTTCCTTTAGTAGTTTTGTATGACCTTAGAGGAAAGAATATTTTTGTTAACTGATAAATTGTTTTTGTACGACTATAGAGCTGAATTTTTTTTAAAAAGCATTTTTGTTGGAAAATGGTTGTCGAAAGAAAACTCTAATACCATATTAAATAGTGAAAACATATCATCTGGGAATTCATCTACAATAATAATCTCAAATCCATAGACACATCAATAGAATTGATAATTTTTCATTCATATTCACACGTGTTATATTGTGGCGTTTTGTTTTTTCCCTTGTGGTGTTTTGTGGGACCGTGAATTTTCCGGTTGACCTTGCTAATGTAACTCTCTTTATTTTAATTTAATATAAAATACAATTCCAATAGTAAATAAAAAATAAAATAAGGGGCATAAATAGTTTTTTACAAGAATAAACTCCCCTTTCTGTATTGATTCCACTAAATTTTGGATCTACCAAATGTTGCACAAGAGGAGGACCATTAAGAGGTGGAATTGATAGGTAATCTAAGCCTAAATAATTGTGAAGTTAAGAGCAGGTTTAACGTAGATATGCTAACCTGAGTTAACTTAACATTCATATTACTGAACATTCATATTATAATTAGATATTAGTAAAGTTTATTTTGGTTAATATCAACTTATAAAAGTAACTTTTTACAGGTTGTGAACACTGTTAGCCAACCCCTTACCATGTAACACCTTGTACTATTTTGTCTATAATTTAATATAAAGGAGGTTCCAATAGTAAAAGTAACTTTATTTCATTTTCCTCACACCTTTTGTATCGAAAGTAAGTTTTTCTATCATGTATAATAAGCTTTTATAATGTATAGTACCTACAATTCAATGGATAGTTTTATAGACAATTCCAAATAGTGACTACCCTGATCTATCCTTTTGAAAAAGGGGAAAGGTACGTAATGTTTCATTGGTAAGGTTTGGCCTATGTAGCATCCTATTCAAAAAATATATATTTTGACTTATACTAACTTAAAAAATAATTATTTATTTTCATTTTGTATGGAATGTAAGTTTATTATCTTTTGTAGTAGCATGTGAGCATATTAAACAATTTAATGTGGGTGTTCAACAACTAGTTTTCTATACCTTGAAATAGTGAGTACATTGAATTACATATGTATTTTTGAAAAAGGTGAAAATATTTTTCCATTGATAATATTTATCACATGCAACACGCCATTCACTAAAAACTATTATATGCATCTGATTTTTTTTCTTTGGGTACAAACACATTCTAAAGATGGGAAAAATATATTATTTTTTATTTAAGAAGCTTTCTTGTGTAATTTTTCACACCATTACAATTAAAGAATGTGAATAAATTTTATTCAAAGGAAATTAATGTCATGCACAATCACAAGAAATTGAAACAACTCCTATAATAATACATGTTAGTTATAAAATGGAGATGCCTATATGGGAGGCATAAAAAGGAAATGTGAATGACCTTTACTATAAAATCAAAAAAATCTAATATGTTAATAAAAAATTTCTAAAAAATTATCATTTCTTCTCAAACTAACTCTTTGCAAAGTAGTATTTATTTAAAATTCACCAATTGCTTATTTTTACGTTTAAAATATGTAAATTTTCATTAGACAAAAACTCTAACACTAGATATATCAAAAAATTATTTTAAATATTTTTTCTAAAATCTTGATAGAATTAGTGCCAGATATAAAATAATATAAAATACCATCATGACCATAAAAAATTTGAGTTTCTAATATTAAAAGTGATGTTAAACCCTCAATATCTTATAGTATTTTGACCCTTAAATTGGGTGTGCAACTGTTATAATTGTATGAAGCATAGAACTCAAGATCATTACCCGACCCTATCATTACTTCCCAATCAAGATGTATTAGCACATATATCAACACAAAAACCAATCACGAATATCTATAGTATAATTAGAGAATGAATATATATGCATATATCAATTTTATAATTGAAACAATATCATAATAAATTCATAATCCATATCCATGTCTAAGATAGTTAAGAATTTCCGAAGTGCCAAAAATCGAGTTGTTATATCAACCAAATAACTATGGTATTCAAATCAAAATAATGTTTGAAAAGATAAAAAAATAAGGAGATATTTTGAGGATGTTATAAAATATTTCTATAGTTAACAAATTTGACAGCTATTAGTGTACATATAATTAAAAAACAATGAAATAAAATCCCTTTGAAAATGTCTTAAATTTCTCTACAAAATTTGCATTAATGTTATAAACAAAATGACATTAACTAGTTAGTAGGTAGTGCATGATAGACTATAAAATTAATATAAACTAATTTGATGAATAGAAGAAATTGTCAAAATTGCATTTTACATTTCTTTGAGTAATATTATTCCAATTTAATTATTTAATTTATTGGAACTAAAACAAATTCTTACAAACACAAAAAATTTACACTACTTTGACTAATATAATTCTAAAAATATAAAATATTTATATTATCTTGAATAATATTCTTCTAATCTGATTGTTTTGATAAATTTTGAATTTACTGAAACCAACATAAATTCTTAACAAAAATAGGAAATTCGCACATAACACATGTGCATGAGTTTTATTTTTCAAATATTTTAGCATCTTATCATTGATTAAGTTTGATGCTTATTTCTTTATCACCCTTTCATTCTTTAAAAAAATTTTATTTATAATAAATTGTAATATTAATCAATACAAATATAACACACTTATTTCATTGTTAAAAATGAAAAAGGAAGGGTTTCTTGTTTGAGGTTGAAAAATATGGAACACTTCACCTTGTCAAAGTATTTATTAATTTTAACAAAGTTGTGTTTTCTTAGCCTATAGGATAACACTTTTGTAGCATGACTATACCGTACATGTGACATGAAACAAGTATGCATACTATACAATTTGGCAGGTTTTATTTATAAATGTCATTTGTTCTCATATATCAGTAAATTTCAATGAGTTGTACCTAACAATTTGATGTTGAGTAATTTGGAAGATGTTACAATCATAAACGAGAGGCTGTAGATTTGATTTACAAATTTTTTGGCACAAATTGATAAACACACTACATAGATTGATAAATAGAATGTGTTTATCAAGAGAGTGTTTATCAAAAAATTGAAATATAGATATATATACTTTTAACGCCCAAGAGGTCAAAATAAAAAATTATAGGAAAATAGACCTTGACATTGTTGGCTTTTTAAATTTCTAATTTCCTACAAATTCAATTAATAATGAATTCTCTCATTTCTCCACCATCTCTTAAATAAACATATCCTATAATCAAATCAAATCACACACACTCATTGTGTGTGTGTGTGTGTGTGTGTGTGTGTGTACACACACACACACACACACACACACACACACACACACACACACACACACACACACACGTGTGTGTGTGTGTGTGTGTGTGTGTGTGTGTGTGTGTGTGTGTGTGTGTGTGTGTGTGTGTGGGTGCATGTGTGTGCACATCCACTGAGTAAATTTAAAAAGGTAAGGTTCAGGTCCCCTGGCCCTTCACCAGGGATTTGGTTATAGCCCTAGTTAAGAGAGGTTCCTACGATGTTACTAAATCTGTCGAGTACCTTTGATAGAGGCATCTGACTTGTTTGAGTTTGAGTCCCTTGGTGAGAAGGAACAAAGTAAGAGTGAGTCCCCCTCTTCAACAGGAACATTATTCCGAACCTAAGAATTCGGAAGAGGTCATGCAAGGACTACACAAGCTAAAGGAAGAAAATCTATATGATGACCCTATCATTGTTGCCCACCCCGCGAATGAGCAAGGGAAGTCTTCTTAGGTCAACATGGCTAAGGAGCCCTGTTGATCTGGAACGATTCAAAATGGACATTAACTTGAACAAGAGCATGCTCCAGTTTATGTTAGAGGATTAACACACCATACATGATAAGATTGATAATATGGCCACTATTGTGAACAATGGTAGCATGGATTTAGTTCAGGATAGATGCAAGTTTTTGGAGAAGGAAGTGGACTGTTTGAAATATATGCTTAAGTAGGTTAGCACTTGGGGCATGCTTCATATCAAATCTACAATCCATTGCATCCATGTTATGGCCCGACTGATTCACACCCAGAAGCAACCTAAGAACGATGAGACTTCAAAAAGGAGGAAACAAGATTTGATAGAGTTGGATCTCAAAAGATTTGGTTCCTCCATTGACAAACTGGCCACAGAATGTGTTGGGCCTTTGAATTATTGGCTAAGTAAAAGACGATGTGTGGGTGCACAGGGCCTAATTAAAGGAGGGAGTGTAAGGTGAAGGCACGCAAGATAGGGTTTTGGAAGGGTTTAGCAGAACATTTGGTGCACATGTAAGGCAAAGGAAGGGTTCTAGGACTTAGCCATATTCGACATTCGTAACAGCACATGAGAAAAGCGTGACCCGATTGTGCATGCAGATTGGATAAGGTGAAAGGAATATTCCATGCAATGGAAGGATCCAAAAAGACATCATTGAAAAGAGTGGAGAGATTGGATCTGAAGAGGTATACTCCCTTGGAGGACCACCCTTGACATTTGGAAACTGATATGTTACCTCATAAACACATGGCGGTGAAGGAAAAAGGCTATATATAGAGATGCTTGAGTAGAAGAAGGGTATGCATGGTAGAAGAGAGGCGAAGCTCTACAGGAATAGAAAGAGAAAATTGGAAGAGGTGACGCTCTCCAGAAAAGGGAGGTGGGCTCGATGAGTCCAGGTTCTCTTTGAGGGGAGTGTCAGGGTTTCTCATAGTTTTCAAGAGGGATGGGTCTATAGCCAGTTTTGTAATGTGCATAATCCATATTTCTAATGCATGACTCTGATATGCCATTGTTAAATTGGTTTGTTATGGCCTCAATGAATGTAATGTGGCTATTGAACATGCTAAACATGAATATATGTGGGTTATTGGTTTATATCTATGCAAGTACATGGATCTGTTCTATATATCTCACGTAAATGGATATAATCCTTTATGCTTTTCCTTTTTGTTATAGTTCAGATCTGTAGTCTATTAATGTTGTCTCTTATTTGAATGGATGCATTAGTCTAAAAAATTATCCTATGCTCTTAGAATGAATGCATGGTTTCTTTTCCATTATTTTACATTTAAGTATCTCTCATAGTTGATGTATTCTCACACAACTCATATAATGGAGGGGCTCGGCACCCGCGTGTGTCTCGGGTGAGCACCCAACACCCTCTAGGTGATAAGATGGTGTGCATGGGATTTTTACTGTTATTCTACAGACGTAAAATGACTACATCTTGGTTCCATTGTCGAGACCTCTTTTCAAAGTTTTGGTGAGAAATGACATGCATCTTGGTTCTTGTGATGCATGATGATAGAGCGTCTAACGCTGGAAAGTGGTGAGGTCTGGTTAAAGAGCACAGAGGATGATTTTGCTCAAAGATTCATCACTGGACCTAAGTTTGATTCACATAGATGGGTGGAAGATAACCTATACCATGAGTTGTATGAGACGTTCTTCTAATGTTTCCCAGTAGAACAAGATGAATGGATTTCAACATATGCATCTAGATCGAGTTGGTATAATAGAGTGTGTGTATGGAACCAAGATGATTACCATAGGTTGCATGATGTAGATCTGACTTGGACGTGTGTTGTCGATCACTGGTGGAAGTGAGAGTTGATAGACTATACTCTGGAATACACCATTTCTATGTATTCTTTCCCAAAAATTGTTGAGTTTGAGTTTCTGAGGGATCCTAGTTGATCATTTCTATGTGGTATCCCCCGATTATGAAAATCTTGATCATTACCCTAAGTTTAGAGGCATTTCCTATGTCTAGCTAAGCTTATTTGAGCACTGGGCGAGGAAGCTAGGGTGGAAGAAGATGTCATACATTGCGGCTGAAAAGGAAAGGCAAGAGAGACAACTCAAGTGGAAAGAAGCTCGTGAAATTGAGATGGCTAGACAATGTGAGGTTACAAGTGTGATGGATCTATGGAGGTAGATGTTGCAGGAAGGAGTCGAGCTTCACGCAGAGGATGTAAAAGCTGAGCAGTCTATGCTAACCCATCTTAGCAAGCGCGGGAGAGAAGCCCCTTCATCTTCTAATGAGAGTTCATTACATGGAGAAAGGAGATCCATCGGCGTGCATCTGAACCCACCTGGTGACCAACCCCTAGCACTTGGTTTTCCAGATCAAGAAATAACTATTGCTTACCGAGTTTCGTATCAGTAGGAGTGACTGATCTATGCCAAAAGAGACTATAATTTCTCATTTGGGACTTCTATGGCTGCGCAGACCATTCCGATGGTTGGAGGAATTTTTCAGAAAACTGCAAACATGTAAAGTTTGGCACTTTTGGGAGTGGGGCGAGATACACAACTCGTAGTGGAGAAATATGTTGGTGTGCATTTCAGTGGAACATTGAGGGCACTAGGTGCAACCACTTCAGGCCCAGTTCTGGCTACAAGATGAACTAGTGGATCTATATGATTTGGAGGCAGATCTAGTGGATCTGAAGGCATAGGAATAGGTGGATCTAGTGGATTTTGTGGTGGAGGAAACACTAGAGGGAACCAAGGATCTTGATTAGGAGGAAAAGGGCCCTAGGCAATTCCTCGGATATGTTGTCAAGATGTCTTTGCACTTACCAGATTACCAAGGCATTGAATATACTGTAGAGCATGTGCACCAGTGTGAAGTACTATGGTGCACAAAGGGGATCACTACCCTAAAGTGGAAGGCAAGTCAATTTGCAAAGACATTGCAAGGGCATGCACATAGGTGGTACCGAAAGTATGACCCCCCTCAGATAGTGGTGGATTACACCGTGTTGAAGAATGCCTTCCTAGCAGATTTCCTGATCCCCAAGTTCAAGCAAAATAGCATCACTCCTCTGAAGGATATCCAACAAGGAATGACAGAGAGTGTGTGAGAGTATGATGCATGGTTTAAAACTCGCCTGTCAACAACTGTCATATGAAATTCACCCTTCCCAGCATGCTTAATGGGTTGTTGGAGGGTTGATTATACCATTTAGAAGGACAGTTTCACACAAGAAATTGTAGGACCCATGTGAAGCTTTGGAGGCCGTACTACGGGCTGAGGCAATTGGGAGCGTTGACACTAGTTCGAGCCCTTTTTCTGGAGGCTCAGATTGTTACAATGGCCAAGCAGTGGGAGAAACTATCTGGAAACCTCAGGGCATGAGACTCATAGTCATCGTTGGTGCACAAAGTTGTAAGTGGAGAGGCAGGCCAAGGATAGTTGCCCCCAGAAATTAGTACACACCATGATAATAGACTGTGATATTTTCCACAGGGACCATGATGCCAAGTAGGTGTCCTTTATTTCACCACATAATTCAGAATAATGTGTCATGTTATTGCAAGATTTTCACCTCTACGACCCATGATTACCAAGGATTGTAGGTGTGATTTACCACATTCATATGGTGATTGATGCTTGGTGTGCACCAGACCAGCCTTGCAAGTAGTTCCAAGGAGTAATGATCACCAATATGAAGGGTGCACTGATGGAGGAGTGCATGGAAGAGGTTTTCACGGAGGATTTCATTGTCACAGTAACCACGGGGAAGGGAGAAGTGAGTTCCCACGAGGAACTTGCTAATGGTGGGGTCTATAGAGCATGTACAAGCCAGAGTGTCCCAATTTGTGGTGTAATGCTCAGGGTACGAAAAGAAGCATAAGTATGAGGAGTGCCCTCAGTTATTTGATCACATGAGCCAAAATCACCGGAATGATAAAGGTGCTGAGATGGTTATCATAAAGAAGGGAAATTCATAGTGGATGCCAAGAGTGGCGTGTGAGTCAGGATTAGAACCCGTATTGGGTGATGACGTAGGAAGAAGTTGTGGTGTGCAAAGGATATGCCAAGTCAAAATATGTTGGTTCACACGAGAAGAAGTGGCACATGGGAAGTACCCAAACCCCTTCTCATCAGAAGGAGGTGTATCAAGAGACTATGGAGGTGATTCAAAGTTTGCAAGGAGAAATCCAATGTCTAAAGGAATAGTCAAGATGTGTGGAGTAGACAAAGAATGTTGAGAGTCCACAGAGGGAACCTGGATGAAGTAAGAGAAGTATGTAGGATGTTAATTCAAGAAAAAATGATTCCCTTGCTGGGAGAATGGCTGCAAGAGAAGGTACCACGCGACTAGAGGGGAGTGCGAGTGAGAAGTGTTGGATGTAAACCTTCTTCCTCACAGCCTTGACTATGATAAGGAGATCACTTTAAATGGTAGGTGTGGAGGGTTGGATTCTGAGTAACATCCTCATTGACACAAGAGCGGAGGTCAATGTTCTCACATTGGACACCTAAAATCAACTGGGAAGGCCCACATTACAACCATCTTGGAATGTGTTGTATATAGAAAATAAGACAAAGGTAATGCCCATTGGAGTCTTGAAGGATGCAGTCATCACCATTCAAGGGTCCAAGTTTACTAGAGAGTTCGAAGTCTTGGCGCTTTCCAAGGTAGAAAATTTTCCAGCAGTTCTTGGGTGCCCAGGGTGTTCCAAGAACTATGTTGACCTTCAGTTTAATAAGGGGTATATTATTTGTGAGAACAAGGAGGGAATGAGTCATCATCCCCTTGACTGATGGGAAATAGGTGGCCCTATATTGAGCCCCTAGGAGAAGAGGTCCTGGACAGAATCTATGTGTGAGCCATTAGTGACCCTGAGATAATTCACCCTATAGAAGGAGTTATCCAATTGGAAGATGCTCAGTCTATGAGTAATACAACTAGCATAGCATATGACAATTGGGCGCATGGGACCTATGAGGTTAATTAGACGACAGTTGAGAGGATATGTAACTAGGGTAACAAAGGAGTGCTCAGTGAAGTGCCTAAGGGGAATAATTTTCCAAGTTACTCTGGGGGAACCTACCCTGATATTGTCTTAAAAGAAATAGAGGCGCTGTGGAGAATTAAGGATGAAAGGAGAAGGATGATCAACTACAACTTGCTTGGGACTGCATCCCGAGGGTGGGCTACACACTGTTAGAGCCTTCTAAAATGGTGTGAGGTGAGGATCACATTCTCTGTAAGGTTCTCTAGAAGCAACGCGCCCCACCGTCATACATACTACCATGGCAAGGAACTCACCTCGTCTCGTATCCAAGCTTGTGAGAAGGCCTAGGTAGGAGGCACAGAAGCTTTATCACCTTCACTATGGGTGCATAAGTTGTATTCCACATTGAAAGGTTATGCACGTGCATGGTATATCCACTCAAATATACGCTGTTAGATAGGAAATTGGTAGGAATTAAAGATTGATCTCATTTAATCTTTTGAGTATCGAAGTACAAAGCCATTGGTGGACAAGGCATTATAGGTTGTAAAGTTCCTGACCATGGGAGACAATGCTATGGTGGAAGATAGGATACTAGAGTTGTTAGGAGAACCTAGTTTGGATACACATTTTGATGAAGATGAAACAAAGTAATTACAACTCGAGCTAGCATGTATGGAGAAGGTAAAAGGGAAGACAGTTTATGTAACAGATGGAGAAGAAATGGAGAGTCTGGATGTTAAGTGTTCTATAGATATGTGTAAATTCATAGATGGCGCTGATGAGTGAGTGTGCACCTACCATGAACCCTTGAATACAAAAAAGGTGAACATTGGTTTAGAGGAAGAACCTAAATAAGTTATCATCAGAGATTATTAGTCAGAGAAAGAGGTTTTAAAGATCATTGATCTACTACAGGATTTCCAGGATTTGTTCCCACGGGGGTACCATGAACTCAAAGGTATTCACCATTCTTTAGGGGAGATGAGGATCAAGTTGAAGGAAGGTGCATGCCCAATTCAGAAAAGGCCTTATCAGATGAACCCAAACTTGTGCATACGGGTCAAGGAGGAGATAGATAAGATGATATCATCAAGCATCATTGAGGCCATTGAAGAATCAGAGTGGATAAGCCAAATGGTCATCAATATCAAGAAGGATGGGAGGATACGGATCTGTGTTGACTACAGGGACCTGAATGCAGTATGTGTCATTGATCCCTTTCCAACCCCCTTCACTAAAGAAATTATGGAAGGAGTAGCCGGATGCAAAGTCTACTCTTTCACAGATGGATTCTCAGGGTATCACCAAGTCAGGATTGTAAAGGAACACCCAAAAAAGACAACTTTTTCTACTCAGTGGGGAATTATTGCCTATACAGTCATGCCTTTTTGATTGAAGAATGCACCTATTGTGTTTTCGCGCATCGTGGTACAAACATTTCAAGATTTCATCCATAGATTTATTCAAGTCTACCTGGATGATTGGAAAGTGTATGGGCTAGTTAAATACCATTGTGAAAACTTGAGGTTAATGTTTGAGAGATGTCAAAAGATAAGGATATCCCTCAACATTAATAAATGTGTCTTTGCTACTCCATTTAGGACCCTGTTGGGGTATATTATATGTAAATAAGGTTTGCTAGTGGATCCCGCCAAAGTTGTAGTCATTATAAGATTGGGGAGCCTACTAGTCAAAGCGTAGTGCGCAGATTCCTTGGGCATATGGGGTACTACAGGAAATTCATTAAGGGGTATACCAAGATCACCGTGACCTTAGAAGAAATGCTTAAGCACAAAAGTGACTTTCATTATGGAGAGGTGCAATAAAAGGCATTTGACACTTTAAAGGAAAGGCTTGTTTCGGTACCCATACTATGTTTTCCTTCTTGGGATAAGCCTTTCCATGTTCATGTTGATGCCTCAGGAACAACCATTGGAGTAGTGCTAGCACATCCTCATGAAGGGATTGTTGATCATCCCTTATGTTCTACAAGTAGGAATTTGACACTAGAAGAACATAGTTACAAAACTACTGAGCGCGAGGCACTGTTAATGACCTACACACTGCATAAGTTTAGACAGTATCTACTGGAAACACCTTTCATAATCTATATTGATATCATGGCATTGAAATGCTTGGTGAACAAGCATGTTCTGTAAGGGTGAATATGCTGACGGGTCCTACTATTTCAAGAATTTGAGTTCAGGTTGGTTTTGAAGCTAGGAAAGAGAAATTCAGGACTTGACCACATCAAGGATTGACTTAGGGGAGGACACGTAGAGAATTGAAGATACCATGCCAGATGCGTAACTGTTTAGGTTGTGGTGCATGCCCTTGGACTTAAAATATATTGCAGTGTTTCTCAAAATGGATGTGGTGCCAAAAGGGATTAAGGCTTTGGAAAGGAGGTAGTTGTCTATATGTGTTACGCCTTACAATTTGATTAGCGGAGACCTATACAAGTTAGTTTGGGATGAGGTCCTATGTCGATGCATGTTAGAACATGAGCACGTGTACATTATGGAGGAAGCATATGGAGGGATTGCAGGAGGACACTATGTAGGAAATGCTACCGTGTGAAAAATTATAATGGCAAAGCTTTGGTGGGAAAGCATCTACCAAGATTGTATTCAGTTTTGCAAGGCCTGTGACCATTTTGAGCACCTTGGCAAACCTAGAAAGAGGGATGAAATTCCCTTGCGAACAATAGCCAGCACTTAACCATTTAAAAAATGGGTAATTGACTTTTTAGGGCCAATTTCACCTGCCACATGAAGTACTGGTTCACGTTACATTATTACTTGCATTGATTACTTGACAAGATGGGCAGAGGCAACACCTACAAATGATTTTACTGCAGTGACAACTACTAGATTCCTATGGGATAATGTAATCAGCAGGTATGGATGTCCATTGAGCTTGAATAGTGATAGGGGTACACATTTTCTGAATGAAACCGTCAGGATTCTATTGGCAGAGTTTATGGTGACACATCAAAAGACTACCCCTTATCATCCCCAAGAAAATGGAACTGCTAAGGAATTCAACAAGATATTGAGTCACAGCTTGACCAAGATTTGTGATGTTGGACGACAGGATTGGGATGACAAAGTATCAACCATTTTATGGGCATACAGGACAACCTACAAGAGATTGAACAAGACCACACCGTTTCAATTAGTGTTTTGTGCAGAGGCTTTCTTGCCAGTTGAATTCATGTTACCATTACTGCATATAGCCCACACAGGAGGATTGGATGATGAAAAAGTGCTAAAGGAGATAACTTGCTAGATGGAGTCAAAAGACTGAAAAATCCAGACAAAAGGCATGGTATGATTTTCATATCAAGAACAAGAAGTTTGAGCTTGGGCAGATGGTTTTTTTGTATGATTCCAAGTTTCTGTACCATCATGGGAAGTTGAAAGTCCATTGGTTGGGCTTTTATATCATCTCGTACATCCTTGACTCAGGCGCATGTCATTTATAAGTGCTGGATGGGATGAGGTTGCCTGACCATTTCAATGGGAGTAGGTTAAATCCCTACCATAAATAATTCTTCTTGGTGTTTGTCAATAAGGTAGTATTGCCAGTTAGCTTAGGATTTCCCTTTTTGCATTTTCTTTTATTATGTTTCCTTTTTCTCGTTGCTTGTTCCTTTCTATTTTTTTGTTTTGTGCCTTATGCACTGGTAACCACATTACTTTCAAAAGTTTATGTATGCGCAGAGGAAAACGCATCATTTTAGTGTGGGGTGGAGTAATGCAAAGTTTGAACCAGCGGTAAAAGTTATGGTGAATGGCCCAGTTGAAGGAGAAAAAGCGCATAAGGTCGAAGAAGTGCATGGAAGATATGTGGATAGGGATGGTTGGTGTCAGGATAAGGTTTTACAAAGACCACATACAAAGGAAAAGTGCAGGAAAAACATGAGGTAGGCGAGAGAAAAAATCAGGTTAAGGACAAAAGAAGTGCCTTCGACGCTATTGACGTGCACGTAAGAGTCTTTGGTCGGTTTGGATTTTTGTGCACCAGAAGGTTGTAATATTTTTCATGCAGGATTAGGCACATAGAAAGGGTGCTTAAGATGGGTTTTAGTGGAAAAATCCGCACTTCATGCTAAGTATGTTTGTAGGTAGCATAACATTTATTGTTGGAAAGGATGAAAAGCTATAAATATTAAATTGGGCACATCATTATTTTACCTTTCATTTACTAAGTGAAAGAAGCTCTTGCGAACTAGGGAATCCAAAGATATTTGTGTGAAGAAGAATCACAAATATCTAAGTGCATGATTAGGGTACATCTACAAACTAAAGTGGAAGGAGTACATAGGCATGGGGAGAGTTAGTTGAAGTACATCATCTTGTGTAATGGTTTTCTTAGTTAGGGTTTGGAAGCTAGGGCATGGAGATATAAGGATTTCTTCCAAGAGTTGAACTTTGGATTTGAGAAGAGTAGTAGAGAAGAGTAAGGAATTTTAAGTTTTATCCCGATAGAAAACATGGCACCAAAAAAGGTGGCCATCTCACCAAAGAAACAAAAGGGAAAGGGTAAAGGAAAACAAACTGCTATCATCACAAGCTCCAATGAGGAATGGTATGCAGAAATGTAGTACCTAGTTAGGGTATTGTTGGGAAAAGGGTGGGAGTCACACTTGTGAAAGATGGTCGTGAGTGATTATAACCATCGCACGAGCATAATTGAGAATGAAATGGCGTTGGAACTGGTCTGTCAAACTGATAAAAGGACACCAGATGGAATGCCTATATTTAGGGATGAGGTGAAATTCAAATTGGAAAAGGAAGGGCTATTGCAACTGTATGAGTTGCCTTATTTTGGAAATCCTGAGTGACTATATCAATGGTTGATATCGTGTGTACATAAGGATCACTTCTATTTTGCAGGGCGCAAGATGTGCATATCACCTTAGTTGATATCTAAGTTCAAAATCTTGATTTGTGAAGGGGAGTCTATAGACAATGATGACACGATGATTATAGAGGAAAAGGAAGCCATCAAAGAAATAGTATCAGCCTATGACTACAAAAAGGGTTCGTTGTACTTTGACATTGTAAAAATTCCAGAGCCTATTATGAGGATGGTCATGCACTTGGTCACCAAGCTTAATGATCAAGAAATATGGACGCAAGTAAACAAGGCATGGCTAAATGTATGCCAGAAGATATCAAAAGGAACCATTTATAACTTGTCTACCTTTATTGCGAATGAAATCATAAGCAGTGCACAAGAAAGAGAAAAGATACTATTTGGTAATGTCCTCCTCACCATCTTCTTCTTGAATATTGGAGTTCTTGATGGGCCCGAAAATTTTTTTTGGAGTATCCAGAAGAGGATCCCTCACCCGTAAAAAGTTTTTGGAAGTACACTTGTGAAAACCATGACGGCCACTCACAAGGCGTGCCTGGAGAAGCGGTACAAGTGAATGTGTGATGCATTCAGGGAAAATTGGAGGATCCCAGAGCAGTTGACAATGCTCATGGATGGAGAGGTAGAATTTTCATTATATCAACATTTCTACATTGGAATATTTACATTAACAGATGGGACTAAGGGACCATGGTGCAAGCTACCCTTCTCTTTCACCATGCAATACTTTCAAGCTAGAGTCAACCAATTCAAGGAATCCAAAAGACTAAGGTTCAACCTGAGTGAGGTAGATCAAGACCACTACAAGTTGTGTCAAAATCTCGTGTACCCCAAGAAGTGTACATATGTGGAAAAATATGTCTCCTACGAAGTACAAATGATGAAGCCTCTAATGCTGCTGATTTTCGAAAGAATCGCAACAAGGATATACCTGCACATAAGGCTGAATTTTGAAAATGGCACCTACCTGGAGAATGATATCTCCATCTCATAAGACCCCATAAGGAGAAATAAGGCCACGCCAAGAAAAAGGGAAAGAGAGGAGGTGCAAGAGAAGAAGGCACCAAGTGTGTAAATTACACAATCTGTGGGCATGCCGGAAGTAAGCACTAATCCAAGTACTTACGTGCATAGGAAGAGATCCCCGATTAAGAAAAAGACCCCAAAAGAAGAGGCACGAGAGCATGAAGGACCTCTCACACAAAAATAATCACCAAGAAAGGAGTTGCTTGTTAAGGAGGAATAAAAAGTAGAATCTCCTATACTGGAATCACCAGTTAGGAAGAAACGGAAGGTGGTGGAGGAAGTTGATTTAGAGGAGACAGAGAGCCTAAAGGCCTACATAGGTGAGAAGGATGATGAGGATCCTGAAGAAGCTCATGACCACCCAGTATACAAGGTGGATGACTTTGAGGAAGAAGAAGAGAAGGAGAATAATGATGAGGAGGAAGTAGATGCTAAGGGAAAAGGGGTGAGCGAGGAAGTAAATACGAAAGATCAGAGGATCCCAAGCCTCACAAAGGAGAAAATAGAAGAATCTGCAAAGAGAGAAGTGGTAGGGATCATCAAGGATCTGGTGGAACATGAGGTGGAATGCAACGTGGATGAGGTGCTGAAGGAAGTAGAGGAGGAAATCATGGGAAAGGAGTATGACAGCATGCGAGTAGATCCTAGTTTGGCTGTAAGCTTTCCAAGGGTTACGCACATAGGAAGGAAGAGCACATAAGCAACATTGAGACAAGTAACGAGTTATGTCGATGATCCGAACAAGGTGTTACACATGCACTTTCAAAGCACCATGCCGTTGGAACAAATCCTAGCCATGGCTTCATTTGATGAGGAAGGTACATACCCATGGACAAGGAAAAATCTCTCTTGGGCATTCGAATCCCACATCGACAAGCCTGTTTGAAGTAAGCCAAGGAGCACTAATGAAGGTTACAAAAACAAAGGGAATAAACCCCTTGGTAAATGCTCAACAATTGTCAAATGAGCAAGTCTGCAGTGTTCTCAACAAAGTCTCAGTTGAGGTCAAGGCCAGACTTTTTGGGAGGAATGATAGGGTGAAGTTCCTAGAGGTGAAGTTGGAGAAAAAGGAGGAGGAGATTATCGAGAGAAGAAATTATTTGAAGCATGAAGAGATGATTAGTGCGTATTTAAGGCATGAATCAAAGGAAGAGAAATCAAGGGTGTGTGAAGTATACAAGAATATTGAGATGATTACGGATGTTATTGTCTTAAAGCATCCAGATTTAGCACCACCCGAGCAAAAATATGGATCAACCTTACAGTGCCTAGAGTATTTGACCCACATTCTCACCATGGAGAGGCAACAACTTTCCTTAGATTTCGCAAAGGATGCGCTAGCATGCCAATAAAAGGAAGATAAGATGAAGGTGGTAGAAATTGTTGCTCGGTATACCAAGCTCCTTGCCAATGTAAAGGCCACCGCGCAAGTTGTTGAGGTTACCTATGATAATTGTGCCGATAGAGACAGGGTGGAAAGCATCCTGGTCGTCACACATGAGACAAAACTCAAGGAGTTCCAAGAGAAGAATAAAGGGAACAGCGTTGAGCGAGAAAAAATCCTAGCCGAAGTGGAGAAGAAATATGAGGGCATCGAGACCTTGTGGGGCTCAATCAAGAACCGGCTAAAAGAGTTGTACTCCCAGATCACTCGCAGGATGGACACACTCAGGGATTTGGGCAAACAACTAGAGGAGATTGTTGAAATAATGAGCACCAAGGGAGAGGGGATAAGTTTTGAGGAGGTGAGCACCCTAGTAGGCAACCTTTGTCAACAAGCGCAAAACAAGGTTAACACCTAGGAGAAGTTAGAGGTGGATATAGGGAAGGTGTAGAAACTAAAGTTAGGTCACACTCTCCTTTCGTCCCTTGACATATAGGCACCCTTTATTAAATTTACCTAGCCATGACCCTCTTCACCCCACTAATATTAATTTAATTAATTTAATTTAATTAATGCATTATCCTCACAATATTTATTATTTAAATATATTATTTAAATAATATCTACACATACAGTTCACTTAGACACCTCACCAAGCCAACTCAACCTGAGACCTATTCTTAGCAAGTTCCCATAACTAACTAAAACTTACCCAAACCCTAAAAATCAATGCCTACATTCCCTATAACCACATTCCCACATGATCACAAGAAGCTCCCAGTCTAATCTATGGGATAATGACACGATATTCAAGAAAACTAGGAGGATCTCCCTAAGTTTAGTAAACCTATGAAATCTCGCCTTGATCGATGTCGGTTACCCCTAACCATCGCCAGTTAAGCTAGACCACCATCGGTTACCCGTTTTAATGCAAAACAACCTTATTCTCAAGGTTGGAACTTGGAAGTTGGAAGCAAGAAAGTCGATGAGCAAAGAGCACATCTTAAAGAGATAATGCATCTTCAGAGAGCCAATTCCAGCAAAAACTCACATCCAAGGAAGAATATTGAGCATCTTCTCCTGCACAACCATCCTAGCCATGATTTGATCCATTCAAGCAAAGAGGAGTGTGCATGCATCCCATGTAGAAGCTTTTCTTTAGTTTGTGATCACTTGCAGCCTTTAAAACCCATCATCAACACCTCCATCCTTCACACACAGACCTTCAGGAATGAAATCTAAGTAAGCATAACATCATACTTCTCTGGTTTATTTCATTTCATCGTTATTTTATCACCCATTGTTTATCTTGCTCCCTATTGACCTTCTCCAACATTTTCACCTCCATATACCCATTAAAACCTCGCAAAAGCCTACTCTAGCCACCCAATACCTCGTCCCGACCAACCAAAATCCTTTATGCAATCAAAAAGGAGACCAAAACCCTATTATGTGACATTTCCAGATCTCACAGTAACTGGTGCCGGTTATACCTAACCACTGTCAGTCACCCCTGACCAACGTCGGTCTCTATGTTTTGCCCACACAACCTTAAACAGAGACCTACCCACCTAATTTTACCTCACCCTCACTCACCTGTGACTTACTCGAGACCTTTATCAGACCTACAGAACCTAGAACCAACCATTTGACCTGTGGATTCTATTGTTAGGAAATAAGAGATAAAATATGCGGAATAATCCCTTACAGAATCGCAACAGTATAAACTAATATGCATAAAATATTACAGATCTCAAATAAAAGTGTAGAATAAATAACACAACACAGAGAGACAATATTTAACGTGGTTCACCCAATATGGGCTACATCCACCAAGAATCACTTGCTCAGATTTTATTACAAGCCTCCACTCTCTCAATACAATACCCAGATCCATTTGGAGCTATGCTCAACAAACTCTACAGAATTCACACCCGAATTCAAAGCACATCTACAATACATTTTCTTGTCTATCTATCATATGCATAAGACCATATAAATAGACAATTGCTTAAGTAGTTTGATACAAAACTGTGGGTATCAAAACCATGGGCAAAAAACCGTGGGCCCAAAAATAGCCCATAACGGTTACCCATTACCCATGGGTTAATAAACTACCCATGAAAATTTTCTTTGGGGGCTTTGCCCCCAAACCCCCCTGACCCGCTCATCGGCGAGTGGGACCACCGTAAAAATACCTGAGTGTAAACCATAAAAGGTGTACCACACTCTAACTTGAAAACAGGCTCCACAAACATAACATCTATTCTAACTTATCCTGTTAGATTAGATATATTTTCTTATTGTATTTTAAGTGAGATACCTAAATCATTTTAAAATAACAATAGGATTTACTTTTTTTATAGCATTAATTTGTTTAAAATAGTGGACTGACAGTCATCTAGGAAGTATCATACTTCCTGGATCTAGCTCACGCTAGGTAGTTCACTGCCCATATTGTTTAATTCCTTCTACTGGTCTTGTTTTCATCACAGGTAGTTCCTCCTAGCCAAAAGGAAGCTCTCACAATTAGTTGTGGATTCGAAAGTAATACGTGTGCAACAACCCATCAACTGAAATTTGAATAGGTATTCCTCCTATGCCCATTACCCTATCTATTTTGTCAACCCTGCAAATAAAGAATCTAAGAAAAAGGTGAAACATTTTGGCACGCCCGGTGGCACCCATCCGGGGTTCCTTGCATTTCATTCATTCCTAGGAAAAAATTGTGTGTTTGTTTCCCTTCTAAAAATCATACACATTAATTTCCTTCCCTGGTAATCCACTTTGTCTTTCTACTTGCTCTAAAGGAAAATTTTCTTTTGGTGTAATTAAAAAGAATCATCTCTTCATGTTTTTTGCATTGTAGTGAAAGAGCATCCATTTTCCTCTTCATCTTATTGTGTCATCCAATTTCACATTTTCGATTTGGGTTTAAAAACAATTGCATTCCATTCTGATTTATTGCATTAGCTCACATTAATTGAGGGCAACCTATATGCTGGAGAACATGACTAGCTGATGGTTGACAAAAAAATCATAGAAAAGCACTTCTATCCTTTTCTCTTTCTCTAAGTCTTACCAAACCACACAAAAATTCAAAATACATACATTCTTAAACAACATCTTACTTGGAAGAAGTTGTAGGTGATCACACGATCACGGCACAGTGGGCACCCAGCTCACTACTCTGTCGAGTCATACTTTAGAGCGAAGCCTGCCCCCAACATAACATACCTGAAACCTCACCCTTTAGATCTCCTTCTTTGTAGGAAGCCATCCTCACCAGAAACTTTATTTCACAATTCATGTGTCAGTCCCTAAATAACATAAGCTAAACAAACATAATAGAAAGGGCACTCCTAGGATCACATTTTCTTAGTGTTTCTACTTGGCTTATGTTTTGAGGTGAAAGATCACGTTCATCACTTTTTTTTGTTCATCCTTGCACACTCCCCATCATAGCTGGTGTATTCCGGATTCACCTGAGTGTGCTTGGGCCATATCATCATCATTCCCAGAATTCTAGGTCTGATTCTACATCAGATTTTAATTCACAACCACTTTCTTTCATCACTGTTTCAATTTCATAGTAACCGTCATCGGTTACCTTCGACTGCCATCAGTTATACCCAACCGACGTCGGTTCCAGGTCATTTTTCTAACCTACTCAAAAGGACATTTTCACTTCACTTTCTTCCACTTTCCACATTCTCTGTCACTATCATCTTTCCCATTGATGTTTTACACATCCCTAGATTTGGCATATTTGTTAGATTTTGCCTTATGCCTCACTGTTGACTCACTATCCATTTTCTACAGTGACTAGTAGCGGTTACCCCTAATGGAAGTTAGTTTCCCCTAACCAGCATTGGTTAGCCTATTTCACATTCCACCCACCATTTGTTACTTCATCCATTTTTTTCACTAGATTCACCTATTCCTGTTGTTCTTTATATCATTTACAGAGAAGCAGCCCTACCTGATCAATACTGGTTCACATGGTGCTGACCCGAAGACAAGCGAATGCCCTCGTGTTCCACGCTAGTTGCCAACCACTCCCACCTAGTCCTTAACCACCTTCTATTTTATCACCAGCCATGGATCCCATCCAGCCTACTACTATCGCTACCGAAGGTGAGGAGTTCACATGACTACTTGACCAAAACCCTGCCGCCTTGTAGTTTTACCTCTCCCATTCGTCCACTCGAGACACCTTGGGTCAGTCGATATATAGCATTCCAGTATCTATCCCCCCTGACTCTTGCACCCACTTCCGCATTGGCCCCATATGGCTCCGTGCTACCAGCATCCAACTTACCCCTAGTCATTTCACAGTTAGGTTCTATACCCGCCATGAATGTCACATCTATTATCTCTATGGCACCCATTACATCCACCATACCCTCGATGACTATCCCAAAAACAACCTCATCCACCCCTAACGTCTCACACATACCCATAGCTACATTCCCACCTTCAGCATTGGTGACTCCTACACCATTTCAGAACGTGGTTCTTTCCATTTCATAATCATTAGCCCTTATTGCCACTAGGTTTACCACGACCCTTCCGCCCCCATAAACATACTACCAACAACCACCTGTTTCATCTATCATTCATTCCGGGTACGTACCCCCTATTTCATTTCCTTCTTCTCCGCCGCCTTACATGGCAGCCCCATACACTGGAATGCCACCCTCATTATATGCCCAAAACCAACCTCCTCATGCTATAGGAGTCATCCAATCATCACAACCCACCAATGACCTAATTAAATTGATGTTGGACAAGATGCAGACATTGGAGGCATCGGTTTCTAGCTCTCGCAACACTCTCACCTATGACGATATTTGTAACGATCCTATTCACCCATCCATTCCTATCCGTTCATACCCTGTGCATTGGGAAATGCCTAAATTCAACCACTTCAATAGTAAGGAAGACCCACAACAACATTTTCGCTCATTCAAACACGGGTGTTATCTGATCACTCATGATGATGCCCTGCTTTTGAGAACTTTTCCCATATCCCTCACTGAACCAACATTAGATTGGTATAGTGGGTTACCAAAACACTCTATATTTTCATTCAACCAGGTAGCCCAAGCTTTCTTGGATCATTTCTCCATCAATATTGCCAAGAAGGTTACCATGACTGGTCTATATTCCACATGTCAGTACGAGGACGAATCTATTATAGATTTTGTCACTCGCTGGCGCAACCTGATCAATCAACTTACCTTCCAACTACCACAAACTAAACTCATCGATCTCTTCACATGAGCTTGCGCCAGACATATCTCCCCGACCTTGCAGGTCCAAACTTTCTTAACATTCAATGAGGCATTCACTATGGCACAAAAGTTAGAGAGTCGGGCCATCGAAGAGAAGAAAATCCAATTACAAAATAAGAATTCGGCATTCAAGTCGAATGAAGCATCTTCTTCTTCCAAAACACCAACCAATTATTCAAAGGCTAAGGGTACCACTAACATAGTGGTACTCAAGGTCGGCCTAGCCCATCCGTCCAATCAGGCTACACCCTCATCTAATCTATCACCTGTCCAAGATTTTTGATTCAGACAAAAGCAGTGAAAATATACCCCAATTGGGGAACCTTACTCTTCTATCTTAGAAAAGCTTATCAAATCTAGAGTCATCACCCTTCCATGCATAAAACCACACAATGGTTTTGACCCTGCTCACCCCATGCCCACATGGTATAAAGAGCATGATTTCTGTAACTATCACCAAGTGAAGGGTCATAGTAATGGAAATTTCATCACTTTCAAGAATATTGTCCAATAAATGCTCGAGAAAGGTGAGCTAATTTTGGATAATCCCAACGTCACCCCCAACCAAAATCTACAAATCTTCAAAAAACCATTTCCTAATCATGCCCCTTCATGCAATCAAACCGGTGAGACATCCACTCATGATACACATACCCGTGAGGTTCACGCAATCTTTAACAAGGTACATGTCGCCTCTTAATTACCTCACATCCCTTCCATAGAGGAAATCCTAGCCCGAAATCCTCCTTCCAAATATGAACCAACCTCCACTATTCCTTCACCAACAGAGGAACACCTTTCATCCCCTTCATCACCAATGGAGGAGTTTTCCACTAACATCGAGCCCGTAGCTTCACCACTTAGAGAGCCTTTACCTACCATACCTCCTCCACCCATAGAGGAGCACCCACCACCTCCTCCACCTATAAAGGAGCACCCATTACCTCCTCCACCTATAGAGGAGCACCTAGCCATTCCTCCACTTATAGAGGAACTCCCATCATCTCCCACCCATCATAGACCCAGTGGAGATACCTTTACCTCTTGGAAAGCACTCTCCTTTGGCTACTCAAAATCCAATAGACCTATTTTCAGCTCTCTTACCCATGGAAGCTGAAGCTGGCCAATTCCCCGTCTCTAAGATGCATTTTACAGGAATTACCATTAGGTCCTCACCAACTCCACCCATAGATGTGTCGTTCTCATGTTTGGCCGATCACTTAGATTATGTGGATAGGGATTTATTATGGGGCACCTCTTACTCCCTATCTCAACACAGATGTAGAGATCCCTCGATGATACTATCTACCCAAACACATTTCCACCCATCAAACCAAACACAACTACTACTGTCGTAACCCCTTCCACGATACCCGTTATCACTCACACCACACCATTACCCATAACCTGACCTATACCTTAACCCAAACCCATACCCACAACATTTACCTCCACTAAACCTTTTACCACTTTAGGGGTCACCTCGACCACTAGCCTTACTCATCCACCTATTAAACTAGATTTAGCTACATCCTCTAACGTCAAAACCGAACCAAAGAAACAAACTCTTCAACCTTATACCCTTACCGCACCAATCACATCCACACTTATCCCATCTACCTTAAGACCTCAGCTGCCCAACATGGTCAAGCACCCCTCACCCATCCATAAACAAATACCTTAAGCTGTTGCTTCACTACCCACTACACTTCAGTCATTGTCCCTCACACCCCAAGCACAACCCACTTCATCTACCTTCATAGCACCCCCGTTATCCCCATGGGTAACTCACTCTCTTCCTCCATCTTCTTTTCCTTTAAGACCTCATACACCCACATCACCTTTACCCAAGAAGGTGCAACCCAAAAAAAAAACCCCACTACCCCAAAATAGGTTAGTCAAAACAACCCCACACCCTCCTACCTGTCCATCTACTGTACCCCTACCTAAAAAAACCCAACCGATACCTCTGACCACACCGGCACCTAAACCCATAGCTTGACCTATTCCTACTCTTCCAAAAACAATTCCCCGACAACCAACCAGACCTACAACCAAACCCACATTCACTTCCCATTGTGATCCATTAGCAGGGTCCTATGCCAAAATTTTAACCAACCTCATCGAGACTTCTATTATCAAATTACCGCTACTCCGACCTTATGACCCCCTCAAACCCAAGCCAAAAGGGTTTTATCATACCAAAATTTACGCATACCATCCTGTGCCAGGGCATGATGTGGAGAATTGTAAGGCCTTGAAAACCATCCTTATCCAATTGTGTCCACCAGAAACCAACTTTGATGATGATGACCTTCTTGATGAGGATCCTACTTCACCTACACCCATTCCCACACTACCCACTCAACAACCACAACCTCCACCCTCACAGCTCCTAGAACCAGACACAAAATTTGAAATTAACATGGTTCGCATCAGAGAATTTCCACGCCACCACGCAAATGTCATTGCGCCTAACTAACCTCACAGGGTTTTTCTCCTCTAGTAGGTTTCTTCCCTTCATGTCGTTATACCACTTACCCTACACCTTCTCCATTTGCCAACTTCCCTCAAATCAACATGGTACATGTCACTACATGTGCGTAGAAGGGTAAAGAAAAGGTAGCTGACCCACCAACCAATCCTATACCCAACATACCATCTGTACCCATACCTAAAATAAATATCCATGGCTCTGCATACCCCATTTCTAATGGTGTCACACATCACACCATGCTCAAACAACTACATCAATCTCCCCTCAAAATGTACTTATACGACCTCATCCAAACCTTGGAATCCCATCGTCAAGCCCTCATGGAGGTTCTTCAATCTATTGAGGTTTTACCAAATGACCCTACACCCGTAGCCTCCATTATCACACCCCATCATGTAGCTTCTCTCACCAAATTACCACCTTCATCCTCACATCACCTTGTTCACCAAGTGGCCTCCCTTAGCTTCTCAGAGGAGGAGATTGCGCCACACCAAAATGATGACCCGGACCTAGCCTTCTTCATCTCTGTACATATTGATGACATACGGGTATGTCGTGTGATGATTGATGGAGGCGCTAGCATTAACATCATTTCATCCCATGCATTTTCTCAAATGCGCATACCTAAAAATTACATGCATAAACATCTGGTCATGTTACGTTCATTCAATGACGCTATCACCTCTACACTAGGCACTATCATCCTTCACATTCATGTGGGCCCCCATACTATTCCAAAATTGTTTTATGTTTTGGAGGGGGAATTCTAATATAACTTGTTGCTTGGTAGACCCTGGATCCGTGTCATGGGTTGCATTTCTTCCACTTTGCATCGTTGTGTAAAGTTTGAACACGAAGGACAAACTTATACCATTCCAGCTGACCCATCACCTTTCAAAACATGTAATATGCTTTACCGACCTAATGAGGTGCTCATACCTGTCAAGTTGTCTACCTCTGCAACCACTACCACTTCACCTACACCTCCACCTACCAGTATAGCCACTGATTTCACCGCACATACCTCCTATATTCCTACCACTGCTATAACCTCCATGGCTGAACCATTAGCTTCCCAATCCATTAGCTCCACCTCTGCATCGACCTCTGACACATCATCCATACCAGCTACCTACATACCAACCACTGACCCCTTGGAAGGTGTTTTTCAATGCCTCACTCTGGGGGATATAGTGTCAACACATCCCTTACTCCGCACGAGTATGGAAGCCTTCACCAACACCCTCGCTATGATCACCGCATAGGATAATGCCTCCTTTATGGTCCTCCTCATCTTCGTACTAGTCTCACCTATGGGGGACTTGGTACTACCACTTACACACCTGAACCACCATCACAACCCCGCCCATTTTCCGCTAACTTCCAATCACTTACCAATCACCGTTTCACCCACACCTTCCTGCACTGTTGTGTGAGGAAGGTTTTTGGTTTTTTCTTTTACGAGCAAGGCCACCATACCATTATTCCATGTACCACCCGCAAACATAATGACCGTAGTGGTATCAGCTTCCCCAAACCTCCTACCAAATAGGCCCGCATTGAACTCATTGCAGATCCTAGCCCTTCTCCACCTTCATCACCACCCTCACTGACGGAGTCGATGGATCCTAAATCTATCCCTCCTAACTTTTTTTTTTCATAAACACAATTTCCTTGGGGCCTTTGACTTATCAACGCTAAGGTGATGCCCCTTCCACTCTCCCTTTCATGTATCCTGAGATGATCGACGACGACACACCTACCATTAACCTCATTCAATGTCAAGATGATGAATCCATACTCACCTACCTTGGTACAAAAGACTCGTATATTCATTGGTCATCACCCTCTGAGACGAAAACCATGTTGAATGAATCGACTATCGAGATCACCATTCATACTCAGGATGACCCGCACATCCTAAAGATCAAAAAATCTTTGGAATGTTGCTGAATAGGAAGCCATCACTTCTTTTCTTCGAGATCATAACCATGCTTTCACTTGGTCTTACACATACATGCCTAGTATTGACCCCACCATAGTGGTCCATAATATCATAACCCATTCCTTATGCCAAACCTATCAAACAAAAGCTAAGGAAAATGTACCCTCACATTGCTCTTCTCATTAAAGAATAAATTTAGTGCCTTCTTTATGTTTCCTTCATCTTACCCATTGATTATCCTTGTTGGATTTCTAACATTGTCCCTATTACTAAAGCAACAGGGGACTTCACATTTGCACGGACTTCCATGACCTCAACCTCGCCTGCCCGAAAGATGACTTTCCCTTGCTTGGTATTGATCAACTAGTTAATCGCACCGTTGGTCATGAGATGCTCTCACTCATGGATGGTTTCTCGGGTTATAACCAAATTTTTCTTGCCCCGGAAGATCAGCACAAGACTGCATTCATTACCCCTTAGGGAAGCTTTTGCTATCGAGTCATGCCTTTTGGCCTTAAAAAATCTGGTGCTTCATATCAGCGTGCTATGACTTACATCTTCCATGATATCATGCATCACATATTAGAAGATTACGTGGATGATCTCTTGGCCAAATCTAAATGTTGCACTGAGCACCTCACTGTCCTCAAAACCATATTTGACTGCATCATTAAATATTACGTCCGCCTTCAACTTAAAAAATGCGTCTTTGTGGTTCTCTCAGGAAAAATCCTAGGATTTATTGTTTCCCTCCGTGGTATAGAAGTTGACCCTGCTAAAGTCAAGGCCATTCTGGAAATGCCTCCACCCACTAACCTTAAACAAATCCATAGCCTACAAGGTAAATTGTAGTCCATTCGTCATTTCATTTCACAACTATCTAATTGGTGTCAACCATTTCATCATCTGCTTAGGAAGGATGTCTCCTTTAAATGGGATGATGACTATCACAAATCTTTTGAGGCCCTAAAATAATACCTTCTCCAACCACCCGTACTCATTCCACCTAAAGATGATCAACCTTTTTACCTGTACATATCAACTACCGATCATTCCTTGGGAGCCATGCTCGCTCATCGTGATGAACAACACAAGGAGCGGGTGGTTTATTACATAAGATGTACTCTTTTGGACTATGAAACCTGATACAACCATCCAGAAAATATTTTCTTAGAAATTTAATCAAGGATGGTGTAGCATGCCAGGACACCTAATTTTGAGGCTATCTCAAAAATCATGAAAACCAAAAGAGGAAAGAAGGCTCAGGTAACCTCTCATTTCTTTAGTGGGGCTTCTCATGCTCAATATGTAGAGGTTACCTTACCAAATGTTGTAAAACCTATGGAAGAAATTACCGATATGATTATGAAATGACATGTATTTCTTTGGGTCAATCCATGAATGAAGGTAATGCACACCTATTCAAGGAATCTACTATATGCATGCTCTCTAGCAATGAGGAATATAAATAAACAATAGATAAATTAGATGAGAATGTCATAAATATCAATGATTATGTTCAATCATTCTTAGACCCTAGTGCAGTACCACCTCCTTATATAAAATCCATCACTCTTATTAGTAGCTTTGACCCTAAAATAATCAAGAAATCTCAAGGTTATACAATACAAGGAAGGGCTAACGATATATGGGTTGAAAAGATTCTCGAGAAACAAAAGAATTTTTTTCTAGAGATTCTATCATTGTTCAAATTTTCCCTCACCATAGATTCTAAAGTGAAAATGACCAAGGAGGATATTGAGAAGGAGAAATCCCATTAGGAATTTTTTTTTCCATTGGTGTTTGAAATGAGCAATCTAAATTCCCATTCCTTGGTGAGTAACAATGTGTTTACTTCCATGGATTGATAACGTGTATCCTATTTGGTCTCACATGATAATGTCTTGGTATGACATGTTGAATGATGTTTATCTTTGAGATTGATTCTTTAAGAAGAGCAAGCATCATAGATTTTAGAAGGTAATAACAATATTGTGTGGAATTTTGGGTTAGATCCAATCAATGAATTTTTTTCAAATGAAGAGCTCCTAAAATCCTTCCAGGATTTTGGTCAAAAAAGAGGTAGGAGATCCCTTCTCATTTAAAGAAGATACATTGGAGTCTCTCGAAGGGATTAGAAGTTCAATTTATAACAGTGTGAAAGATAATCAAGTTTGGTTCAAACAATGTAAGACCATCGAAAAATTCCCTAAAAACTTGATCAATTCTTTGAGTTTCGATCATATTCCAAAGGTGGATAAAGTGGCACCTGATGGTGACCTGTTCTAGTAAAAAATTCAAGGTTGAATAAATATTTCCTTTATTATTCCCCAAAAGTTTCTCAACAGTTAGTTCTTCATCAGAAAAGGCTTCGTCTTCATTAGAGTGGTCTCCCCAAAAGTTTCTCAACAGTTAGTTCTTCATCAGAAAAGGCTTCGTCTTCATTAGAGTGGTCATATCTTCTCTTATTTCTTCCTCCTTTCTTCTCTATCCATGTTCTAATTCTTCATTAAGGAGGTACATTTCACTATTTTGTCTTATTCACTTAAGTTACCTTTAGTTTAACATTGTAAGAGTTATTTTCAATTAATAAGAAAAAGACTCATTTTTTTTCCTAGGAACATGAAAGGTCACAAGTGATGAGGGAATGTGGAAATTCATGTGGGGGGAGATGAAAAAGTGTTTTTTTTAATTCTATAATTGGAATGGCCTCTCCATTCCAAAGGGTTGTCAATTATGAGTTGCTAGTAGATAGCTTTACAAAGAAAGATATTACTTTCTTTTATTTCCTCTTTTTCTATGGTTCCTCTATTACTTGCATACTTAACTTTGTAAGCATTATGATATTTTAAAACCAAGAAAGGACTTGATGCATTTGATGAATAAATCAATAGAATTTTTTATATATGGTTTTTTAGTCTTATTTTGTTTACAAGGTTGAATTAATCTAATTGAAGTGTAGATTTACTTGAGTTAATGTTGTGAAAATAAGATAATTGCCTTTGATGAATAAATCAATAGAATTTTTTTATATATGGTTTTTTAGTCTTATTTTGTTTACAAGGTTGAATTAATCTAATTGAGTGTAGATTTACTTGAGTTAATGTTGTTGAAAATAAGATAATTTCTATTCACAAAATTAACCCTCCTTCATTATATTCTCACTCTCCTAAACCTCCTTTCACTAAGAAAATTCTTCCTCAGTGCACTAAGTGCAAGCAATTTTCCACAAGTCTAGTGGATTACTCTTGTGTGATCCCCAGCTTTGTATCCACCCACTTATTTGTTTTTTTGCATTCAACAAATGGGAGCCTCCCCATTACCAAAAGGAGGAACTATGTACCAGATTATTGGTGACAACTCACTAATTTTCCCTTGTGATAAATTATTTTTTCAAAAATCTCACAATATCTTGAACAACTAGCTTGATTTGAATAGCCAACGCCTTAGCTATGATTTTTTAGGAATCATTTAATAAGGTAATAGGGTGCTAATAAGAAATAGTGTCTTCATTTTTCCCTTTTGGAAGAAGTTTGATTATGCCTATGTTTATTTTAAGGCCTATGGATCCATTTTCAAGAGATTCAAAATAAAGAGAATAAAATTCGGTAATAGGGTGCTAATAAGAAATAGTGTCCTTCATTTTTCCCTTTTGGAAGAAGTTTGACTATGCCTTTGTTTATTTTAAGGCCTATGGATCCATTTCAAGAGATTCAAAATAAAGAGAATAAAATTCCATCTTTGATGTGTTTTCTTATGTACTAATATAAAATTCCATCTAATTCCTTATCTTAACACCTTATCCTTTATAGTTATCAAGTATGTGTAGTTGTGTTTTAGCAAATGCAATAGAGACTTGAATCCTAATGTTATTAGGATCGGTGATAATTTATTTTCTAGTATGTTCTAATTACCCCTAGAGAGATTTCTCTTTATTTTTATTTCTTGACCATTCTTCTACTAAAGTATTAAAGGAATTTAGTGCATTCAGAAAGTGCATAATAACACCACTCAATCCAATATTCCCTTTCTTTTGGCTTGGGCATAGACTTCCAAATTCCAACTATTACAACCACGTAATTAGGATTTTTAAGGTGTGATTGTTAATTTTAAATGGTAGTTGAGATGAAATGGGGGCTTTGAGAAACTAAGATACTACAAAAATGGGGAACTAGTCAGAAAGTGAGGTCCAAAAAACAACTTGTATGAAAGTACCAAGCTAAGAATGAAATGGGGGCTTTGAGAAACTAAGATACTACAAAAATGGGGAACTAGTCAGAAAGTGAGGTCCAAAAAACAACTTGTATGAAAGTACCAAGCTAAGAATGAACCAAATGGATGTTGTGAGATATATTAATTTTTTCCAACTTGTTGAGTTTTCTTGTCCATTCTAGATCTACAATTAGACCATGTGAACCAATTATAAATGTCGCGTAAATATTTATTGTGAAGAGGTTCAATAACACCCAAAGAATTTTGAAAATAAATTTAATTCTAAAATTCCTCTTGGTTGATTTTATTGTGGCTAGACTTACCTACGATCATTATAGAGTTATACCATATTAAATTATGAAATTAAAATTTAATCGGCATTGGGAAAATACTTAGACATCTAATCCCAAAGAGAACCCCATTCTTTGGCACATGGAAAATTTTAGTGGTGAATATTCATAATTAGGTGACTAGTAGGAATTTTGGAATATGCATTTGGCTATTAGGCTGACTGTGTCATTTCCTGCGTTTCACACAAAATATCTACAAAAAATATTTTTTTCCATGCAAATATCCAAAAGATCTCTTATTCCATTTTTTTATAATATTTTTTTCCATGCAAATATCCAAAAGATCTCTTATTCCATTTTTTTATTGGATTTGTTGCGTAATCAACGGGCCAGATTTCATAACAATATTATATCACCAAGTATTCTATGGACCATTTGGTCACAATCACTGACATTTTATAGAGAAATTTTGTATTTGATTAAATTCTCCACTTATACATATACATAGATCTATTTAGTATTAACTCTAAAGAAAATGATTTTTTATCTTTTTCGATTTGTGATTTGGGTATTGTTCCAAGTAGTAGAAAAGGATTCAACATTTTTCTCACAAAAATAAAATAAATCAAAGTCTTTTCATCTGTAGCATTGCAATTTATATCCAAGTACTTAGTACATGTAAGTCTATTTAATATTGATCTTATTTAAAAATTGTTTTCTATCATTTCACATTACTTTATTTTCTTTTTTAAATGTTATAATTTATTAAACTATGTCATTTTTTATTTTACAGTACCACCAATATATGTGCATCATCGTCACTGTCATTTTTCTTTCCATGTTGTGTGACATTGTAAAGCTTATTTAATTTTCATCACACCAAATCCAACTCAAAAAATGTCCTTAATGGAAAATAAAAAGGGAACCTTGGGAAAAAAAAGTAAGTGCAACACCTCTTAGTACTGGCATAAGAAAAATTACATCTTATTTTGAGAAACCTTCTATGGAATCCCACCCTTTTCCAACACTCTCAAGGGATAATGATCACATTTTAAATGAAACTCAAAATTATTTCATTCATGATTTGATGAATGAAATTATCAATGATGAAGATAATAAAATTACTCCTCTTGAAGAAATCTCATTGAATGAATTTGAAAATGACATCATTGGATGATTGACATTTTCATTGTAGTGTTAATATTTTTTTAACCTACCTGATTGAATGTAGGAGGTGAAACTTCTGGCAGTCAACAAAGTTTAAATTGTAGCACACCAAGTACTAAGGGGGAAACCTATTTTTGGAAGAAAGTAAAAGGAAAGAAAGTGGGACTTGGGAAGAAGTTTTCAAGTTAGAGTGGGTTTCTAAGTTTCTATTTACCAAACATATTGAGAATGAAAATAAAGATGAAACCTCCCAAAGAATTAAAATGTACAATTTCTAGTTGGAAATGGGGTAGGGACAACAAAGTACCACTTAGACACCTATATTTATTATTTGAATAATATCCACACATGCAGTTCACTTATGACACCTCACCAAGCCAACTCAACCTAAGACCTATTCTTAGCAAGCTCCCATAACTAACTAAGACTTACCCAAACCCTAAAAATCAATGCCTACATTCCCTCTAACCACATTCCTGCATGCTCACAAGAAGCTCCCAGTCTAATCCATGGGATAATGACATGGGATCTAAAAAAAATTAGGAGGATCTCCCTAGTTTAGTAAACCTAGGAAATCCTACCTTGACCGACATCGGTTACCCCTAACCATTGCTGGTTAATCTGGAACGCCGTCGATTACCCCTTTTAACCCCAAAACAACCTTATTCTCAAGGTTGGAAGTTGGAAGCAAGTTGGAAAACTTTGGGAGAAATTTGACGAACAAGAACACAACTCAGAGAGATAATGCATCTTCAGAGAGCCAATTCCAATGAAAACTCACATCCAAGGAGGGAGATTGAGCATCTTCTCCTGCACAGCCATCCTAGCCATGATCTGATCTATCCAAGCAAATAGGAATGTACATGCAGACCATGCAAAATATTTTCTTCAGTTGGTGATCACTTACAACATTCAAACTCATCATCAACACCTCCATCCCTCACACACAGACATTCAGGAATGAAATCCAAGTAAGTACAACATCATACTTTCTTGGTTATTTCATTTCTTCATCATTTTATCATCCATTGTTTATCTTGCTCCCTATTGACCTTCTCCATATTCTCACCTCCGTATACCCATTAAAACCTCGTAAAATCCCACTCCAGTCACTCTATACCTTGTCCCAACCAACCCAAGTCTTTTGTATCATCACAAAAGATACCCTAGCCTGTTTTGTGACATTTCTAGATATGATAGCAACCAACAATTGATTACACCTAACCACCATCAGTCACCCCTGACCCACACCGGTCTCTGTGTTTTCCCACACAGCCCTTAACAGAGACCTACCCACCAAATTTTATCTCACCCTCTTTCCACTGTGATCTACCTAAGACCTCTGCCAAACCTGCAGAACCTAGAACCAATCATTTGACCTTTGGATTCTATTCTATCTTAGCTTGTTAGATTAGATCTATTTCTTATTGTGTTTTTAAGTGAGATACCTAAATCATTTTAAAATAACAATAGGATTTACTGTATTTACAACATTGAATTTTTTTAAATAGTGGACTGACAGCCATCTAGGAAGTATCAAAATTCCTGGATCTAGCACATGTTAGGCAGTTCACTGCCCATATTGTTTAATTCCTTTTGGTGGTCTTGTTTTCATTACAGGTAGTTCCTTCTAGCCGAAAGGAAGCTCTCACGGTTAACTGTGGATTCAGAAGTCATACACGCGCAACAACCCATTAACCGACATTTGAACTGAATGAGTGTAGGACGAAGACCTAGAAGGAATTCACGAGCATCGAATAGTTGCACTTCACCAAAGTGTAGGAGTTGCAAGATTAAAACAAGCAAGCTTTGTAAAGCAATGTGCATGCATATGAGAGCTCAAGATTCGAAAAGTGGAGTGGAATGGAAGCCTTAGCTTAACTTGTATTGGCTTAACATAGATCAAAAGAGATGCTGTACATATAGGGGAGTGAATGTGTAACTCCCATGTAAGAGAAGATTCCTCCATAATGGAGAAGAGGAGTTACTTTCCCAAATGGGAATGTAACTCCTATGACACACTTACACATATGACAGATTCTGTAAGAGAATCTGTCATAACTAAGATGACAGCTAGATCCATGTCCACCTACGTGAGATGACTCACCTGGTGAGGTGGAATAACACTAAATAAGTGAATAAGTATACCACCTACACCAACACCCCCCCTTCATCGGAACTTAGGATGAGGTAGAAAGTCATAAACAAGAAATGGGTCCCGGCACAAAGCCTGATGAGGCACCCATGTACAAGAAGAAGTCCCAAGAAGTGAAGGAAAACCCAATGGGAAAAACATCCACCACAAGAGAACAAAACACTCTCTAATCTAAGAAAGATGCCAAATATGGGTCCCGGCCATAGATGAGCCTGAAAAGGTACCCATGTACAAAGAGGAAATCTCTCAAAAAGAAGAAGAGGGAGACGAGAGGAATGCAAAAGATGCCATGGACGGATCTGAACTCTGCAACTCTAGGAAGTCTCCTAGAAGAATGTCGATGATGAGATCATCTACCTCTAGACTGAAGAAGAGCCACCGCATCGAACTGTGTGCCTACGCTTGGGAAGGACATAAATGACGTTTTGAAATTCCACCCACTCCACAAAGGAAACTGAAGGCAGCAACACGAAGAACTCTGAGTCTGGTACACGAAAGTGTGACATAGGTCTAGCGAGTGAGTTCCAAGGAACTGAAGGTAATGCCACGTGTGTAGAACTGTCAGAGTGAAGAGGAACACCCGTAGAGAGGATGTCCAAGTGATGTGAAGGGAAAAAAACATCCTCCACAACAGAAAAGGGATCCAAAATTGAGGGTGGATCAATGAAGGTCTTTGGAAAAGTGGAAGTGGTAAGAGTTCCAGAAGGGGAACTCCCAACAACGGAGATGATGAACTCCTCTGAAACACCTGTAGATGGATGAGGGACCTATAGTGCATCACAAGTAGACTCTGGAAAAAGATGACAAAGATCAGGCAGATACTCGTCCCAATGAGGGGGCTCAACAAACAAAAAAGTGATGTCAGATAGGTATGAGTCATCCAATGAAGGTAGAGGAGTGAAATGGGCCTCGCACACTGGAAGTGGAAAGGAGGCTGGTGTAATGACGGTGTGAGACTGAGTATGAGACTACTTGATATCTGATGAGATGTGGGGGGTGATAACAATGTTTGGAATAGTGAGAGAAAGAGGAGAAGACTCCTCTGTAGTACTCTCGACATCAGAACTGAGTGCAAAATCCTCGTCATGTCAGAAGTAGAGCCAAGCGAGCCTATGTCAGTGGAACTACCATCACACGAAGAAGAGGAGACAACTGAATCAATAGCAGGAACAATGACTACAATATGTGAAGGGTCTCCATAGAGGGACTGAAGAATGCTCCAAACACGATGAGGTGGATCTGAGTCTGCCACATGAAACCAGAGAGAACAAGATACATGCATCATCATGTGACCAAAGACATGGTCACAAGTGTCGAGGAATTCCTCTAGATGACAATGATCAACGGGTGTAGGAACTGGCCCAAGTAAGAAGGCTGAAATACCCTCATAGGTGAAGTAACGTTCCATGGAAGCACGCCAAGCTGAATAGGTCTCTCTCCCGGTGAGAAGTGGTGGAGGCTGTAAGGTGATCCTACGATGCTCACGTCTAGAAAGAGCACTCTCCATGATGAAAAATTCAAGATGCACAAAAGCAATACGTCGGACTCGGTCGATAATGCGTCTGCATGTGTAGGCCCAAGAATACAAGCAACCCCCCCAGAATGTGGCACTTTATAAAAGTAGTGCATTTACAAAATTGGAAATTCCATCATGTAGTGTGCAAAAAATAATGCAACTTTGACCATGGAAGCGCTAAAAAATGAGCAGCGAGTCAAAATTTATGGCATAAATACAATTCCCACAACTGATGGAAAAATGCACTAGATATTGTAAACACATTAAAAAATGCTCTAAATGGGTGTAAAGGGTGTTGTGTGGGTACTCGTTGGAAATGGAATCAAATTTTAGCAAGGTTTTGTTTTGCTTGCGAGGGGGGATTAGCCTCCTTCCAACCCCGGACCTCGCCCTCCGTCTTTGACACTCGTAGGAGAGGCAAATTACAAGCAAAATTAGAACCCAGAAATTATTACAATGCCATAGAATGCTTTTTTTAACCTCAAAACATTAAAAAAGAGGTTTGTTTTAAACTACAAACAATTTTAAAAGGAAATGTTGACTATTTTTCTGTTGTCAAGGAACCACATGCCAAGTTGGAGGGTCGACTTGCTTGTAACCACTGCCAGCGAATCAGACCTGAGGCATTTTAACACATATGATCCTGAGTTGAAAGGATATGCATCGAAGATCCTAGGCATGTGTCAAGAATAACCTTCGACTGAATACTCTCTGCATGAGAGAAACGGCTGGAGCAGCATGTAAGGCTGAATGAGTGATGCCACGTCCAAGTTCAGGTGGCTGTAATCTGTGCAGGAGGGTGGGCAGATTGGCAGAGCAACGTGAAGCTGTGCAACGAGGAGAAAACCACCCAAAATGGTCGAGCAAAGTAATGTGGACCAGGCTAGGCATGCATGTGGAGCTAGGAGATGCGCAGGGATTCCATGACAGGTGAGATCCAAGGCACAACGAACAGCATGAATGGTAGGAGCCAAGGCACAGAGAGAAGCATGAACAATGAACAATGAGCACCACGAACGCCAAGCCTAGGGCCGAACGGAAAACCAGGAGCTCGTGGGTCCAAAAAGCAACGTAGGAGCCCATGGCAGATGACACACAGCCTTCACAGAGCCAAAAAGAAGTGCACGTAGAGATAACGTTAAACTCCAAGTTCAACTATTCAGCGAGCCAATGGGAAGAGACCAAGGCAAGCGTTGTAAATGTAGAGGGCCGAGAACCAAAAAGGTGAGGCTAGAACTCAAGAAGAATCTCGACACTAAGTGGAAGTGTGTTGCAGAGAAACCAACGTGAACTCGGAACAGTAGGGTGAGTGGATGCACAGTCAACCTTGGAGTGAGTGAAAGAACCCAGCACCAATCAAGCCCAACGAGGAAGCCACAAAACCCACATAAAAAACAACGATGCAAACACTAGTGATGCAAACGCTGTGATTTGCAGAGGCAGAAGGAGTTTCAGTCGAGCTAAGATGTTATCCGATGTGGTGAGTTGGCCCAGGGAGCACTTCAATAACACCATAAACACATAAACCCAGCAAGTAGTATGGAACTGAAACCCTTGAAACTACATGCACAAGCTAGAAAACCACGAACACCCGAAAAATACACCCACATAATCTCAAAATATGCAAGTAGAGCACATGTAAAAGCGAGAGCTTGCACAAGCAACTACACAATGGAGTAATGATGGTGAGCAACGCGATTTTGGTCCCCACGCTCTAATACCATGAAGGAGTGTAGGACGAAGACCTGGAAGGAATTCACGAGAATCAAATAGTTGCACTTCACCAATATGTAGGAGTTGCAAGATTAAAGCAAGCAAGTTTTGTAAAGCAATGTGCATGCATATGAGAGCTCAAGATTTGAAAAGTGGAGTGGAATGGAAGCCTTATCTTAACTTGTATTGGATTAACATAGATCAAAAGAGATGGTGTACATATAGGGGAGTGAATGTGTAACTCCCATGTAAGAGAAGATTCCTCCATAATGGAGAAGAGGAGTTACTTTCCCAAATGGGAATGTAACTCCTATGACACACTTACACATATGACAGATTCTATAAGAGAATCTATCATAGCTAAGATGACACCTAGATCCATGTCCACCTAAGTGAGATGACTCACCTGGTGAGGTGGAATAACACTAAATAAGTGAATAAGTATACCACCTACACCAACATGAACAGGTATTCCTCCTACGCCCGTTACCCTATCTGTTTCGTCAACCCTTCAAAGAAACAATCTAAGAAAAAGGTGAAACATTTTGTCATGCCTGGTGGGACCCATCCGGGGTTCCTTTCATTTCATTCATTCCTAGAAAAACATTGTGTGTTTGTTTCCCTTCTAAAAAGCGTACACATTAATTTCTTTCCCTGGTAATCCACTTCATCTTTCTCCTTGCTCTAAAGGAAACTTTTCTTTTGGTGTAATTAAAAAGAATCATCTCTTCATGTTTTTTGCATTGTAGTGAAAGGCAATCCCTCTTCCTCTTCATCTTATTGTGTCATCCAGTTTCACATTTTCGATTTCAGTTTAAAAACAATTGCATTCCATTCTGATTTATTGCATTAGCTCACATTAATTGAGGGCAACCTATATGTTGGATGTCATGACCAGCTAATGGTTGACAAACAAATCATAGAAAATCACTTCTATCCTTTTCTCTTTCTCAGAGTCTTACCAAACCACACAAAAATTAAAAAATACATACATTCTTAAACAACATCTTACCTGGAAGAATTTGTAGGTGATCACATGATCACGGCACAGTGGGAACCCAACTCGCTGCTTTGTCGAGTCACACTTTAGAGCGAAGCCCACCCCCACCATAACATACCTGAAACCTCACCCTTTGGATCTCCTTCTTTGTAGGAAGCCATCCTCAGTAAAAACTCTATTTCACAATTCATGTGTCAGTCCCCAAATATCATAAGCTAAACAAACATAATAGAAAGGGCACTCCTAGGATCGCATTTTCTTAGTGTTTCTATTTGGCTTATGTTTTGAGGTGAAAGATCACGTTCATCAATTTTTTAAGTTAATCCTTGCACACTCCCCATCATAGCTGGTGCATTCCGGATTCACCTGAGTGTGCTTGGGCCATATCATCATCATTTCCAGAATTCAGGGTCTGATTTTACATCAGATTTTAATTCAAAACCATTTTTTTCATCACTGTTTCAATGTCACAGTAATCGTCATCGGTTACCTTCGACCGTCATCGGTTATACCCAACTGACGTTGGTTCCAGGTCCTTTTGCTAACCTACTCAAAAGAACATTTTCACTTCACTTTCTTCCACTTTCCATAGTCTCTTTCACTGTCATCTTTCCCATTGACATTTTACACATCCCCAGATTTGGTATACTTGTCATATTTTGCCTTCTACCTCACTATTTACTCACTGCCCATTTTCTAAAGTGACCAGTAGCGGTTACCCCTGACCGACGTCAGTTTCCCCTAACCGGCATCGGTTAGCCTATTTCACATTCCACCCACCATTTGTTACTTTATCCATTTTTTATCACCAGATTCATCTGTTCCTGTTGTTCTCTATATCATTTATAGAGAAGCAGCCCTACTTGATCAATATTGGTTCACATGGTGCTGACCCGAAGACAAGCGAATGCCCTTGTGTTCCATGCCAGTTGCCAACCGCTCCCACCTAGTTCTTCACTGCCTTCTATTTTATCACCAGCCATGGATCCCTTCCAGCTTACTACTATCACTACCAGAGATGAGGAGTTCGCATGACTCCTTGACCAGAACCCTTCCACCTTGCATTTTTACCTCTCCCATTCGTACACTCGAGACATCTCAGGTCAGTTGATATATGACATTCCCATATCTATCCCCCCGACTCTCACACCCACTTCCGTATCGGCCCCATCTGGCTCTGTGCTACCTGCATCCATCTTACCCCCAGTCGTTTCGTAGTTAGGTTCTATACCCGCCATGACTGTCGTGTCTGTTATCTCTATGACACCCATTACATCCACCATACCCTCGACTACTACCCCAAACACAACCTCATCCACCCCTAATGTCTCACACATACCCGTAGCTACATTCCCACCTTCAGTGTCAGTGACTCCTACCCCATTTTAGAACGTGGTTCTTTCCATTCCACAATCATTAGTCCCTATTACCACTAGGGTTACCACGACCCTTCCACCTCCATATACATACTACCAACAACAGCATGTTTCATCTATCATTCATTTCGTGTACGTACCCCCTATTTCATTGCCTTCTTCTCCGCCACCTTACATGGCAGCCCCATACAATGGAATGCCACCCCCATTATATGCCCAAAACCAACCTCCTCATGCTATCAGAGGCATCCAATCATCACAACCCACTAATGACCTGATTAAATTGATGTTGGACAAGATACAGACACTGGAGGCATCGGTTTCCGGCTCTCGTAACACTCTCGCCTACGATGAGATTTGCAACGAGCCTATTCACCCATCCATTCCTATCCGTTAATACCATGTGCATTGGGAAATGCCTAAATTCAACCGCTTCAATAGTAAGGAAGACCCACAATAGCATTTGCGCTCATTCAAACATGGGTGTTATCTGATTGCTCATGATGATGCCCTGCTTTTGAGAACTTTTCCCATGTCCCTCACTAAACCAGCATTAGATTAGTATAGTTGGTTACCCAAACACTCTATATTTTCATTCAATCAGGTAGGCCAAGCTTTCTTGGATCATTTCTCCATCAATATCGCCAGGAAGGTTACCATGACCGATCTATATTCCACACGTCAGTACTAGGACGAATCTATCACAGATTTTGTCGCTCGCTGGTGCAACCTGATCAATGGGAGTGGGCTCTATGAATAGAAAGAGAGCGTTGGGAGAGGTGAAGATTTGCATAAATGGGAGTGGGCTCTATGAGTCAAGGATCTGTTTGAGGGAATTGTTGGTATCATAGTTTTCAAGAGGGATAGGTATGTAACCAGTTTTGTAATGTGCATAGTCCAGATTTCTTATGCATGACTCTGATTTGCATTGTTATATTGGTCTGTTATGGCCTCAATGAATGTAATGTGGCCATTGAACATGCTAAACATGAATATACGTGGTTATTGATTTATATCTATACAAGTACATGGATGTGTTCTATATATCTCACGTAAATGGATGTAATCCTTTGTGCTTTTCCTTTCTGTTATGGTTCATATCTGTATTCTGTTAATGCTTCTCTTATCTGAATGAATGCATGGTTCTTTTCCATTCTTTTGCATTTAAATATGTGTCATAGATGATGTATTCTCACACAACTCATATAAAGGAGGGGCTTGGCGCCTGCGCGTGCCTCAGGTGTTAAGTAGGCCCTTAGATTTTAAAATTAAATATAAATAAACTTTATATAAAAAACAAACATTCAAGTTTTTAAAATTAAATATATCCTGAGAGAATAAATGTAATATTTGTATTTTATATAAATTTGTTTTTGAATTGAAGGATAGGTAAATGTTGTGATTATTAAAAATATTTGAACATGAATTTGTTTATTTCTTTTTAAATTAAAAAATACATTATCTATTCATAATGTATAAAGATATATTGTTAATTATATAAAAAAAATGGTATGGATATACACTTTAAATAGTGATAAATTTGAGTTATATAAATTGCGAAAAAATTATATAACATTTACATATAGTTAATAAAAAAAAAATTCATTGGAAATTTTAAAAAGTTAATTTCTTTATATCAAATTAAAATATTCTTTATAGGTGAACTTTTTTTAGTACATTAAAACCTATGCATTCAACACTATTACAATTTTAATTTGGTGGCTACCAAAGGTTTTAAAATTGTCTTTCAAATAATATACAACATTATATAACAGTGGAATAATAATTTTTGTAAAATATGGCAATTTAAAAACTAACAACATCATCAAACTAAAAAGAAAAAAACCACTGTCAAATTTAAACTATGAACGCCATTCAACATTAATATACCCAATACACATCAACTACACCCAGGGATGAGATTTGACAGCTAACCCCACCCGTCAAACTGAAAATCTGTGACGTTTAAATATTTTAAACAACGCGTCCTTCTCTATTAAATATTTTTTCTTTATTCAATAATTACAAATTATATATTATTTTTAAACTGTATTTATAAATGTCAGATAAGTTTCAATACTCAATATAAACACATTTTTAGTAAAATATGTTATTTAAATATCTATATAATAATGCATAATTTATATTTATTTTGAATATGTTCTTAATGATAATGACGGTCAAATTCTCTCGAATCAAATAAGGACGAACTGACTATTTTCCAAAGTGTAAAATACCATTAAAACAGGCAAAAACGTCCCCGACTGACGTCAAATCTCACCTCTGCAAGTTACACCCAGTGAACGACAAGTTAAGCATGTTATTGTTAGCATCATTTCACATCACAAACTGTAGCGCATTGTCGATCACAAGTTCCAATGAGATTATTCATCTGCAATCTTCCTCGTGTTTATTCTCGTGATAACTTTTTCTCAAAAGTTTCAACGGAAAACTCCACAAAGGCAATGGACAATCTCTCCCGTGGGTTCGGCTCGGCTTTTTTATCCGCCCACTTTATTTCTCTTTTTTTTGACTGTACAACTCTTTTAACTTAGAAGAAGTCCATTTGCGTAACAGAAACTGTGGTAATTCTTACAAGTAGCCAAGAAATAGAGAAGAGATGTGTTGCAGAGTGAAATGGGTCGAGTGCCCACAATTGACATTGGAAAAAGAATCATTGCATACCTTTCCCACTGCATTGTTGCCACCCTTGGGAGCGAGTAGCCAACGAGAAACACAAATAAAGCTGCGGAGACGAATTATTTCTCCCTATGATACTCGTTACAGGTAATATTGACAAAGAGCTTAAACAGCTGGTGTGTTTCTACATATTAGTTCTTCTCGACAAGTTTTTTTTGACAAAGAACCTGTATTGAAAAAATTAATTTAGATTATTTCAAACAATCACATATATTTACAGTTCAAGCAATCCACTGACCCCTATTACAATATAATATATAGTTAATTTATTGTAATATTGATTGAGTGCAAGTCAATTGATTATGGGGGAGAATAACTTCAGGAAATATAATTTTTGATCCGAAGGTAAGTTTTTATAAGAAATGAGATTGTGATGACTACTCCGCTTAGACCAACCTTCTTTTAAAGGTTGGATGCCAATTGGATATGTTTTCGGAATCAAATTTTTTCAATTTTAGATTTTTTTTAATGATTGTTTAGAACTTCGAATTTTAATATCTTTTGCTATAATTTATGGAATAAGCCAAGATTTAGCAGGAGCCTTCATTTAATATTTTTGTTTTTAAAATTTTTATACGTTTTAGGTTTTCTTTGTGTTTTAAGTTTTTTTTTAGATTTAATGGGAAATAAAAAAACAGATTGTAATATTGGAAAAAATTAATGTAAATTCAAAAATGAGAAAAAACTGTTTTGAAATTTCTTGAGTTCTTAGCAAATTATGTGTATTTTATAGACACTTCAATCTTTTGCACACGGATCCACATCGACTCACCATTATTATATACACAGCAAAGTACACAATTGTCTTGACTTGGGAAACTTTAATTTATAAAAGTTCCCAATAACAACATCTATTTGTGGTGCGCAGGTGGTGGCAGAATTTTCTAATCCCTTTGGTGATCTATTCTGCTTGGGTTTCTCCCTTTGAAGCAGGATTCCTACTTGAACCTATTGCCCCCGCTCTTTCAGCTCTGGACAACGTCCTAAATGCCTTCTTCGCTATTGATATTGCCTTGACATTTGTGGTCGCTTACAGTGACAGCCACACTTACTTACTCATAGACGATCCTCGCAAAATCGCCTTCAAGTAAAGTATTTCATATTTTTCATCTAGAAATGGTTCATATGCACTAATATTCTGCTTCTCATCGAATAATGGATGTGTGTTGCAGGTATTTGTCGACATGGTTCATCTTCGATGTTTCATCAACTATACCATTTCAGGCACTTGCTTTGCTCTTCACAGGGAAATATGGGTCTGGTTTAACGTTTAATTTACTTCACATGCTCAGGCTTTGGCGACTAAGAAAAGTTAGTGCTCTTTTCGCCAGGTACAGCAAAGTTTTGGGCACCCACTTCTCAAACTGTTGCCCCACTGCTAATTAGCTTTCTGAATTTTTTTTTTAATGACTAAGAATCTCCTTACACGAAGAATGCACAACCCTAGAAAATAGTAAGAAAAAAATAGCTAATTTTCTGATGGTTAGATTTATTTTTTCTGTTTGTGCCAGACTTGAAAAGGATATCAGAGTAAATTATTTCTGGCTTCGATGTGCTAAGCTCATTTCTGTAAGATAATATTCTGTGTATTTAACGTTCATCAGCTTGACTTTTTTTTCCCTAAGATAGTTAATGCAAAGGAAGGCATCTATCGCTTACTTTCATTTTTAAGTTCGTTGTTTTGGGCGTCCATTGACCTCAGTCTAAATGAATTATTAAATATGAATTATTTGTATGATAATTCATTTTGTGTGTTGTCTATGAACTGCCCAAAGTACTAATTTATGTGATATTTAGATACAACTATTATGAATATGGTTATTTTATAGGCATAACTGATTGCTTGACATTAAAAGCACAGTAAATTTGATGACGAGAATTTTTTTTGCAGACCACCTTATTCTCAATACACTTTGCTGGTTGCTTCTTCTATCTGCTTGCATCACGTAACAAATTAGACCCAGAAAATACATGGATTGGTTCTTCCATTAGTCCTAATTTTAAAGAAATGAGTGTCTGGGATCGTTATGTAGTAGCAATTTACTGGTCTATAACTACCCTATCCAGTGTGGGTTACGGAGATATTCATCCCAAGAATACCCAGGAAATGATTTTTGCCACAGTTTACATGATGTTCAATTTGGGTCTTACCGCTTACTTGTTAGGCAACATGACAAATCTCATTGTGGAAGAATCAAGCAGGACTCGAAGATTTGTAAGCCACCAATTATCGCATATATTTTTCTCTCACACTAATGTGACATGTCCATTGCGCCATTATTGATTTTGTTTCAGTTTGTTTGGTTTTAAATTCATCCAGAGAAACATGATTAGGAATGCTTCACATTGTGCCTCCAGAAATCAGCTTCCAGAGATATTGCAAAATCAGATAATAGATTACTTGTCACTGAAATTCAGAACTGAGGAATATAATCAGCAACGAATATTCGACTCTCTCCCAAATGGCCTTCGTCTCAACATTCTTCAGCACTTATTTTTGCCCATACTTGAGAAAACATATTTATTCCAAGGAGTGTCTTACAGTTTTCTTCTGCAATTGGTAAGCTGTGGCATTTTTAGCTGATCGTGGAACTATGCTCATATGCATACATTTTTGGGTAGGGTTAGTGGAGAGGAGGAGTTTATAATATAATTTTGTTTTGTCTGGCGTAGGTATCGGAGATTCAAGCTGGTTATTTCCCTGCAAGATATGACATTATTTTGCAAGATGAGGCACCCAGGGATCTCTATATTGTTGTCTCTGGAGCAGTGGTATTTATTATAATACATTACTTTCCGAGTTTTATAAGTTACTTTGATTTGTTCAGAAGCAATCTCGCTACTTAATTAATGCTTCTAATGAATCTCCAAATTTATTCTACAGGAATTATTCTTTTGCAGAGGAGCACTTGACCAGGCAAGTATATCTCACTCAATGCACCAAGCATGGAAGAAAGATCAAATAAAATCATACCCAGTTAGGAATTTAGAGGAAACAACAAATACAGTTAGGAGCAGGATGTGTAAGGAATAGCATATTATAAGTTATTTTGTAGACTTAAAATGAGACATTTCATATTGTAAACATTAAAAACTTTTTCCTTTCCTTACACTAGAACACCCCAAAAGCATGTGTAAAAGCACACTAGCGCAGTTGGGCTGATGGCTTGAATCATAAAAATCTAGGAAAGACTTGGAACATAAAAGAATATTGAATGCCAACCATGGAATTACCCCACCCACCTAAACAGTAAGTGTATTGGAGAATAAAATAACATATTCTTAGTGACGTCCAAAAAAATAAAATAAAATAAATTAACATTAAAAAGTATTAAATATGTAAAATCTTTGATGGTTAATATATGCACTCTTCAAATAATTACCCTGCAAATTGTTAGTTTTTAAAACTGGGAATAGCACATTTTGAATTTGTTAAAATTACAGTTCATATTATTTAAGTTTAGTTCAAGGTTACACTAGTACTCACCCTTTTACCAATGAATTTCAGAAGCTTGAGAAGGCAGAAACAGGTGATGTCTTCGGAGAATTCGGAGTGATATGCAATAAGCCTCATGGATTTAGGGCGACAACAAAGACTCTTTCACAGCTGTTAGTGCTTGGCCGCAATGCATTACTGGGAGTGTTGGAAACACATGTTGAAGATAGGCAGATAGTTATGACAAATCTTTCTAAAGTTTAATTTCAACCATGTTGTACCTTCCTATAATTATACAGACCTGTTTTATTATGGTAGCAATGGCTACTCCTGTTTATAAAATGTGTTCTAATTCATCAGCTACTGTACCTCTTGGTGTTATTGTAACTTACTTGTAAGGCCATTAAGAAATATAAAAAACTTATCAATATAATTCAATATATATAAGTTATGGTTTATCTTGAGCAACCAATATTTATGGAAAAGCTGTGAGTGGCAGCATTAATTTTAGTTTTAAGATGGTGTTATCAGCCAATTTTGACTTCGCAAAATTTTAAAAAAATAAAAATGAAAATTTAGAAATTTTTAAAAAGTGTTACTTTGTGTGGTTTATCACTCTCATCACGACCGTCTCATTTTTGTGATCGTTCTGGTATTTGTTTCATCCATTTCAGGGCGAAAACTCCTCCCGCCAGGTCTCGAACCGCATTAAATATTAGTTAATTAATATTTAGTTAATTAATTACTCTTTGTTTAATAAAATTAATTTTTAATAACTCTGGAGTATTTAATTAAATAAATATAAATTAAAATTCATTTGACAAGTTTGATTTTTGCCAGAGGAAAAATAAGCTTTCGCTTCCCATTGCCAGGAATGCCAAATTGGCTTCCCGGGCCCCGGATTTCCTCTTTCCTGAAAAAATTGTTTTAAATCCCCGCTTGTGGGATTTCTTCTCCCGATTGCCAAATTAATAAATTGGCAATTTTGTGGCAAACAATCTCCCGATTTCCCACATGGAGAAATTAAATGGGGATTGTCAGCCCACTTTGCCATTTCTGTTGGCAATTGGCCGTTGTTTTCCCCATTTCCCCCCTGACAATATAATTCCACTGCCCAGGAAGAAGGGAAGTTGGATTAATCCTCATAATTTCCTCTGTCAAACTAGTTGGAAAGAGTCGTGCAAAGCTTTCCAATATTGCTTCTTATTTCTTCTAAAGGAACATAATAATAGTTGTATCACATCCCTCAAACAATACTAGTCTGTGAACGCCATTGTGAAGGAGAAATACAAAAAGGAGGATAGTCCATGCAAATGGCATAGAAAAGGATAAAACCAGTTCCAAAACACCACGCAGGAGCAGGAGGACAATCCAAACCAAATCATTTTTCCACGCATTGGCAAAGGAGGACAGCAAAAAAAAATTTCCACACCAAGGTAATAAAAAGTAAGAAGGCTTTTGAATTACAAAGAAACCCACGCTCAAGGAAGTTTAGCTAAATTGTTGAAGGAGGAAAGATCCACCACACACATGTTCACGTAGGATAAAGAAAACATACATGCACCAAGAAATAGCTATATGCGCAGCCAAATTTTGACTATTATGTTGTGAGCTTTCCCTCTACAATATTGGATTGGATTGTAAGAAATCCTCCATGCATAAACATTTTGTACTGCATAGATTTTATAATCCTTAAAGTTTACGTTTAGGAAACGTAAGAGCAGATGAAGATAGTCCACACAACGTTTACTATAATGCTTCCACAAGATCAGGGTATAAGGAAAGTTTTAGACCCACGCGTGTTGAATCATTTTCATCTACTGATCAGTCCAATGTATGAAAAGCCAGTTACAGTCCAGAGAACTTCTCCCACTACTTGATCTAGTTTGTATGCACTTTCCATGATTGCATAGGATATTCTAAATGTAACTAGGAAGTTCTATGTCACAGATCCAACGTCTCTTCCTCTATTTAAGCAAGGAAGGGAAAGTCACAATTTCACACACTAATTGAATCAAAATTCAGTCCCCCAGTTATTAAATGTAATTTTTTTTTATTTCTCTCACCTTACTGTTTTGAACATCTCATAAGGTGTCTTTTAGACTTAATTTCAGTTATTAAGTAGAATGTAAGAGCACATTGGGAACTCAAAAATATTTAGTAGCTTGTGTCTTTTGTAAATAATCATATGCAATACTTTATGTCAAAACTAATCCCCATGCAGGCCAAGTGAAAAGCAAAAGTCATGCCCCATTGGCCATGTGAGAAGCTATCCAGGCAATAATTTCCAGGTAGAGTTAAATTAACTATGGTTCCAGTGCGGACAATAGGATTAGACGAGATCATCATTGGGTGTAAAATTCATTTGCAAAAAATTGTATCATGACCACAGCTTCTACTGTGGGACATGAAATTGTGATATGAATAACCCGACGCCAAAACCTTGATGATCAGTTAGCAGCTTAAAACATGATTGGAGGAAATAGTTAATTAAATAGGTCAAAATTGGTCCTGCATAAAATCAATAGTGAATCATTCAGTTATTTAAAAAAAATAAATTGCCAGTTACTTTGGATTATAATCGAGCTTTGTCTCGATATTTTTGTTTGTGTTCAACGTTTTCATGATCACGATGATAATTCGGTCTCTATTTAATTTGACAATGCTATTATTTTTCAAGCCATAATAATAATATGAGAATATTCGAATTATTATTTACCGACTTGGTGATTTTTCTTGTATTGGACGGGGTTTTATATAAACCTCGAAATTCGACCTAATTTTTATGCGTTATATATTGCATGGAAATATGTGGACATTTTATCTATGAAGGTTAATTCATAACTGGCCGATAAATTTAGCTGGGTAACAATCTAAAGTCAAGGAAAAAAGTGTATGAACTATCGAATTAGTCCATACTCATAGTACGATATATCCATGAGGGATCATCCCTGGCATGTAATCCAATAAGTCAGCATATTTCAATATCATTGATATATTTATGGGTCACATCAAAGTGAAACACCTTCACATGCGAACAAGTGTGCGGCATGCAGGAAAAACCATGTACCAGCATTGGGATAGCCGAAAATTCTTCAATAGTGGTCCGCCTCAAGCTAGTAGTTCATTTCATTATATTTTTATGTTATTTTTCCTTCATCTATTTTCATTCGCTCCCTGTGTGGAGCATTATGATCCTGAGAGGCGAGGAATTTTGGAGGATAATCGCAAGCCTTTCAACTTGTTGGAGCACCAAAGCACATAGAAGGAATTTCTCGGCATACCTGGGTTTACCTCAGGCATGCGAATATCACTACACCTTTCAGCTGCAAGCATTATTGGGATAAAGAACCCCTTAGGTGGAGCAAGATGGTTAATACACATTTTGTTTTTAATGGAAATCAAGGAAATTGAATGGACCAACTTTTGATTTAATTGTACCGCGTTGGAGTTCGAAGGATGAAATCGGGAAATATGATGGACTCTCCTATATTCAAGTTTTTAGTTTACCCTTTGCTGTGGATTTAAGCTAACCATGGATGTATCAGTTTATATGTATCATCCTTGCCAAGAAAGAGTTTGTGGGTTTTGCCACCACCAGCAGTAATACCCTTCACAAGTACAAAGGATAGAAGTTAATATGATTGGATGTTTCTACATGACATTATATCTAAATTATGCAGTACCCAAAGAGGGAAAAGATTTTTTTTTTTCCTCGAAACTAGAGAATTCATGGGGCCATCAAACAATGTCTTCCATGTGAATATTTGCAACTGTGTTTAAAATCAATTTATGCTGTGTGGGTTTTAGATTTTGTTAAACTATGCATTCACCTTCCGCGTGATCTTGAACCTGAATCAGAATACAGAGGATTGATTTATGTAAAGGAATCAATTTGGATAACCCATTTCCTTATATGGGTATGCAACCGGTTGGGGTTTATGTCAATTTTTATTCTTGGTTGTTATATGCAAGTCTGAGTGGCTTTGCTAGTACTTTATTGAAGTTCTTCCTGAATGATAATTTGTTGGTGTCAAATGCTCATTGCAGTGGATCTTACATTTTCAAGACAATTTTATTCCAATTTCACTGGGACCTTCTAAATGACAAGTTCATGTATTAAATGAGGGTGTCATTGTCCTATGTGTGAATATTAAGGAATACCAATGTCCGTTTAGGTTGTCAACTTCACAGCCTCATGCAATATGAGTTTGGATTCATTGTAATTCACCCATATGTGAAGAAAGCCCAATTTCTTGTCTTATGGATATAGGGCATGAAGATCCATGACAGAAAAGTATGACCATAGATGCTACCAAGGAAGTAATTGGAGGCATGATTGTGGTTTAAAATAATGATATCTTATGAAAGGGGTAAGTGCAGGAAGTGATGGACAAATATAGGGTTCATCCGTGGACGTCATATTGCAAAAAACAACAAAATCTCAACCTTGTAGGGATTATTAGCTATACACACACTCTAAATTAGAAAAATTTATATAAATATGAATCGTAGCATTCGGAATCTAGTTTCTAAAATACTAATTTTTGTAAAAAATGGACAAGTTTAGCTATATTAAACACTTAAAATTATATGACTTATTTTTTTTTTGAAAAAACTTATAAGATTGTAGTCCGTTTGCCCGCATTTTGGATGACCAAATCTTGTTATTTTTTTTTTCCTTTGGTGAAACGTTAGATGTAGTTGTCTATCTTGGGATGGATTTTATTTTGTATTTTTTTTAGCAATATTTTTTTTAATGATTTTTTCCATGAAAGTGGTCTGAAAATATTTAGAAAATAGAGCGCTTTCCATTTGCTCGCCATAACTATACCAAAAAATATCGAAATCAATTTTTCTTTTTTTTTAAGGTGTATAGAATTTGTCCATGCTTGGGATGGTATAATTTTTATCATATTTTGATAAGCGAAACAAAAGTTACAGTCTTAAACGTAGACATGAACATTCACGGGAAAAAATGTCTTAAAGACCTATTGTTAGTAAGAAATTATAAAATGATATTTATCTTATTCTATTCACTTTAAAAACAATATTTCTACAAAGCTAAGAGTCTACCCTACATGATGGCACCATTTTTGTAAAATGTTTTCAGTTTTTTAGCATGGTTCAAGTCTTTGGAAGAGCAGATTTGAGGTTTTTTGACCTTTTGCACTTCATAATGACCTTCCATAGCTTTGGTTGGGGAAAAACAAATATTTTCTGAGGCTTAGGTTTGGCAGATAGATCGGCGATTGTGGTTTTTTAACAATACTGTGAGCGCGCTTTCTAAAGCGCGCTCGCGGTTCATAAATCATATTTACACACATTCCAATGTCTAAATTACCATGTGATTTTTACTCTCTGACCTTACCGTACGAATTACTATGAAATTCTATCTTTTTCCAGGCACGTTTTTCTTATCACCGGAAGCAAAACATCATGGGAGACAAAAAACTAAGTCAAAAAAGGAAGTCATTAAGTAAAAAAACACCAAACGAATTAGAGGCCAACAATGTTGAGCGAATGCGAAAACTTCGTGAATCTAGAAGAGGTTCATCTTCAATCCCAACTATTGTAAGCAATGAAGAACTAGGTAATGTTTCTATTGTCAATGTTGAAGTTGAATTAAATACTCATGATGAAGAAGTTTTTACTGTCAATGTTGAAGAAGAATTAAAATACTCATGATGTAGAAAATGTTGAAATTGAAGAAGACAATGAAAATGTGAATAAGTGAAATTCATGTTGAAACTGTAGACAAGCAAAATTTGACAAAAACACCTCCTAGGATTTTACATAAGAAACCTAATTTTTTTATTGAAATTGATGAAACATTTTGAAACCAATGTCTGACAAACTTTCTGAACGACAAATTAGAAGAAAAGCCACTGAAATTTGGGATAATCATTTGAAATTTTAATGATTCCCAAAGATGTCAGTTGTTGGTTAGTTTGATGAAATTGATTAAAATGAGACCTACATTAAACACCTTATAATTGACAACATCTAACATACGTGGTCAAACCTCTACAATTGTTGAAAACTTTCATGATGCATATCACACTGTTGGTGTCAAGAGACGCACTAGGGATAGTAATATTGTGTGTCGTGTACTTGCTACTAGTGTTGTAAGTGAATCAATAAAAAAATAACGTTTGATTACGCAAACAAGTCGAATGTTGCAAGTTAATCGAAAAACTCTAATGAAAGCAATTGAAAGACGTTAATATCCTTTAATCACTCAATAATGTCGATTTTAGGGTATTTTCTGCTAGAGGCACTGCGTAAGGACAAAAATAATTCTGATGCTATAAGAGAAGTTGTTATTAAATTTTGGCATGATAACACTAGAGTTTCACCTAATACAAGAGATATTATAAAACGGAGAGTTGGTTCTACTAATCGTGAACCACATCCAAATAATTTATTAGATATGGAACTCAAACTCAATTTTTTCATAATTTTGAACAAGAGAATCTGGAAATTAAAATTAGTCAACGGTTTTTTTGAAATGTTGAAACCATTCTATGTGAAAATCAACCATGCTCGCACCACTTGTTGTTTTAGGCAACATGTTGAATTTGTGATGCATTATGCTAAATTTTTACGTATTCATTCTATTTTTCATTCTGAAACTATGTTATATGAATGTGGTGTTCAAGTTCCACCAATATCTTCCAGGGATTTCATTCCTACTATATTTTGTGAAAAAAGAAGTTGGACAATTTTTTTTATAGTCAGGATTGTTTTAGATGGAAGTTGTAGTACATGCGGCGGATTACCTAAATTGGAAAGTTGCATCCATGAGAAAATTGAAGGTACAATAGGGACATAATTTAGTTGAATTTGATAAATAGAAATCAGTTGCATACCAGTTGAAAGATGGAAAAGAGTCGAAACGGTGTGAGCTAGTTACAGAACAAATGCCCATTTTTCAATTTATGAGAAAATTTAAGGATGAAATTGTTTATGAGTATGTGAGGCATACACATAGAGCTCGATGGTTGGATGAAAAATTCAAGCTATGCAAAGACACATTTCCTATTGGGTACTATTGTTTTAGTGGTCGATTTTGCAGAGAATTACACATTGCAACCAAAAATGGAGGTTTAATCGCAATATTACAACTCAGTACAAGTTGCCATTTTTGTCCATATAGCATTTCTACATTCTCCTGACAGTACAGAGAATGATCAAATTTTTTTAAGAGAGTACCACTTTTATATCAGTGATGATCATACTCATTCTACTGAATTTGTGCAAGGGTGTTTCTAGTTATTTTTATGGAAACTTGTCTGATAGGGACATCCACTTCAAACAACATTACATATGGTCAGATAATTGCACGTCTCAGTTTAAGAATGCACGAATGTTTTATTGGATGAGCAGAATGCATGTCAAGATGGGTGTGCAACATATTTGGAGTTTCACTGAGGCTAGACATGGAAAAGGAGAGCATGAAGGTGTAGGGGCATGTGTGAAAAGAGCTCTTGCAAGAGAAGAGTTGAAGTACAAAGATGGTGCTAAATTAAAAGATGCAAAGAGCATAGTGGAATGGTGTACTGACAACATGGGCCTAATGTTCTCAAGAAAATTCCATAGTTTACAGATTATTTTTGGTTGATAGAGGAAAAACATATTACTAACTACGAGGATTGTATGACACTCACTGGGTCCAGTGATATGCACTCATTTTGTAGCTCAGACGCTACTTCGTGGGCCGTATGGACAAGAAAGTTGACATGTTTTTGTGCATCTTGTATCGAATTTGTCACTACTGAGTGTGATTCACAAGAATGGGTGGAAGGATGGATTTGTAGGCCTCTAACTCCGCTTCCTAGTTATCAACCTCCACAAGCATTACAACTTGTTTCTGCAGATGAAGTTACAACATCCAAGGACTTTGACGAAATTTTGATTTTGGTGCGACAAGGTATTTATGGTTATTTATTTAATTTTTTGTATTGAGTTATGTCCATTGAAATTTTAATATGTAATTTAAATTTGAGTTGTTCAACCTTGGTTATTTTTTGTAGGACATGTGTTTGCAGTAATTGCGACAGAAGACAATGAAGAAGGAACAGACTATTTCTTATGTCGTTGCATCGAGGAAAGAAAGAATTTGACTTCTCCTATTATAGATGGCGAAGAGATTGAGTATCCTACAGGGTCAGTGGTAGTTACTGGAACTTGGCTTCGACGGTATCCATTAAAAAACTCCTCTGTTTGGGTGTTTAATGACTTTGAGACACACAGGAAAATACTCATATATTCACATCTAGTTCTAGCGACAAATATTCAGTTGTATAGATATCGAGGAAGACCTAATAACAAGATTCTTTGGAAGGTTCGAGAGTCAGATCATGAAGCAATCTTGTCTGTTATTCAGAGTAGATCCGATCCTGATGGTTCATTGGAATGAATTTACAATGTTCATGTCTTGGTATATATTTAATTTCAAGTTTCAATTTTATATATATATATATATATATATATATATATATATATATATATAATTTTTTTAGTTTAAAGATCTAGATTTAAGTTTGAATATATTTTATTTTAAATTTGTGTATTTTGTGTGTCATGTATATAGATTAGTATATGGTTTTGATTTGAAACTTAAATTTCTTTGACTAACAATTTTATGTTTAGGTTAGTGGTGCCAGAAAAGCTTCCACCTTCACGTGGTTGGCATTGTTAGTAGAGAATTTTAAATTCTCGAAGCTAAGAGAAGCTTGAACATTGTTTGAAAAAATTGTAAATTTTGAAAAAGTCACTTGTAAATTTTGAAAATATTGTAAATTTTGAAAATGTTGTAAATTTTGAAAAATTTGTAAATTTTAAAAAAGTTGTAAATTTTGAAAACGACTCCTCTAGGTGCCACAGATTCCGAGTAGTCACCCGTCGAAGTTGAACGATATTTTGGTCTCAGGGCTCTTAAGGGACTAAGCCCGAACGAAGTAGCCCGGAAGCAACGACCCTTTCGCGCACCGAAAACACCACCTCCTCTAGCATTAATGACCTAGCCATACCCGGACGTGCCGGCGTAGTCGGTTCGGTGCCACGACCCACCATTTGCAAAATATAGCGTCTAGATGACAACCTTAACACTGGCTCCAACTGCACTATTTCGCGCGTTTGCAAACAGTAGGACAGCAAAAGCACCAAAATGAGAAGGAAAAAAATGAGAGAGGGTATTGTAGAGGGTCCGTACGCCAAGGTTCCAGATTAGACAAGGCCTCTCTAGGTGCCACGGAGTCCGAGTAGTCACCCGTCAAAGTTGAACGATATTTTGGTCTCAGGGCTCTTAAGGGACTACGCCAGAACGAAGTAGCCTGGAAGCAACGACCCTTTCGCGCACCAAAACACCACATCCTCTAGCATTCACCTAGTCACCCGGATGTGTCAGAGTAGTCGGTTTGATGCCATGACCCACTGTTTACAAAATATAGCATTTGACAACCTTACAGTGGCTCCAACTGCACTATTTCGCGCGTTTGCAAACAGTAGGACAGCGAGAGCACCGAAATGAGAAGGAAAAAAATGAGAGAGGCTATTGTAGAAGGTCTAGATTACACCAAGGTTCCAGATTAGACGAAGCCTCTCTAGGTGCCAAGAAGTCTGAGTAGTCACCCGTCAAAGTTGAACGATATTTTGGTCTCAGGGCTCTTAAGGGACTACGCCTGAACGAAGTAGCCCGGAAGCAACGACCCTTTTATGCACCAAAACACCACCTCCTCTAGCATTCACTTGGCCACCCAGATGTGCCAGCACAGGTGGTTCGGTGCCACGACCCACCGTTTGTAAAATATAGCATTTGACAACCTTACACTGGCTCCAACTGCACTATTTCGCGCGTTTGCAAAAAGTAGGACAGCGAGAGCACCGAAATGAGAAGGAAAAAACTGAGAGAGGCTATTGTATACTATTGTTATTGTAATGAAGCTTATGTGTACTTATTGCATTTAATATAATGGAGGATATTGGCTAAATCTAAGTGTTAGTTTTATATGCATATGAATCTAGTATGTTCTTGTTTTCATCATGGTTAATACTAAATTTTTTTCTCCCTTAGATATAGATCTGAAATGCTCTGTAGAATGATGTGTTAGTAATGAAACTGCATGTGTTAAGACTTCATCATGCTAACATCCTGCAACAGCAACTCTAAAGAGGGACCTAGTACCTTTGCGCGCTTTGGGTGAGCTCTTAGTATAGGCTGAGTGATGTGTCAGTGTGTGTAGGGTCTTATTGGGCTTGTATTAATGAATTCTAGGCTACATCATGAGGTCAAGTCCCCATTGTGAAAAATTCCATAAATCATGAGCGGGATGTAAATCTTGACTTGGGATGTGAGTGAGGTTGAAGTGTTATCTACATTTGACACATTTCTTGACATACTTGTAACAATCTTGATTAATGGTAGGCTAGTAATACCCCATCCGTAGGACGCATTTAGAACTAGCCAAACTGCTCAAGTGTCCATCACATATGCCATCATGAACTTCTTGGATAGCTTTAGTGGATTCGTGAGATGAGATTATTTTTCATATTCCAAACACTTGTTTTCATTAATTCCTATTATTTCCCCTAATAATCATATATTATCATTAGATTTTGCTAATAAATAACTTTGTAATCATGTCTTGTCTTTAGATGATTGTCCAAAGATAGGTACACCCTATCACAAGCATATACGAGGTCTCTATCATTCAGTAACCCTTTGTGTGGGAACATTTTGAGATCACACAAAAACTTAGAGTGTGCGATCAGAGATCGAAGATATAGAAGACAAACTTGAAATTATACTTGAGAAGAATGTGACGGAGTAAAAAAAATCTAATTCAAGCTACTTCCAAGACTTGGAGCTTACCATAGCCCTTTCCTAGGCCACCTATGATGTGAAACATGATCTCTCTATCTTGCCCAATTTTTTGGAATATGAAAACAACTTCATGAGGTTGTTCTTATGCATTACTTCTCAAGGTGGGTTCTTTAGTAGACCTCGAAAGGTTATTTCTAGCCTTTTCGGGATAGGTGTGCATCCTCAGAGTAGAGTTGAAGGCCCAAATTCATTGGGAAGTGGATATTGAGGAGATAAGAACATATTTCAAGTGTTTTATGAAATTTTAGGGAATATTTGAAGGTTTAGGGGCAATTTCAGTGAAATTGGGTTTTTGAAGGTGAAGGAGCTTACAATTCAAAATAGTGCCTGATATTTCAGAACATGATTTCGGGAGCTCCATAAAGAGTTAGATGTCAAACAAGATACCATTAGAAATCTAAGTCAATTCTTTAAATTATGGTGCTTTCTTATTTTTCAAAAAACTAATATGATTCTCTCCACATCCCATTTTTGGCAGGTACACCTTACAGTCCCGAGATAAAAGGATATTTTTAGGGATTTTAGGTATATTTACATCATGTAACCAACCCCATTCTTCTCAAAAAAAAATTTGGAGTCAAAATCATATAATGAAGTTCCAAAAACGTACTCTAGGAACTTTAGAAACTTCATCTTCAAGGTATGCTCTCACAGTTAAAAAAATTGAAGAGGACATGTATCACCTCCTGGTGAAGGCACATTTTTGTGTCCCATATATCCCATCCCTTTATCACAGTTTGGAAAAAAACTTTTGCTCGTTATTTTTTTATCCCTCTTGTTCATTGAGGCCATAAATTGGCCATAAATTACCATTATTTTGTCCTTCCAAATTACCTTTGAAAGTGGATTTAAATGTAATCTAGGAACTTATAGTTTGCTTAATATAGAATATAGTATATATATCTTGTTCATTCTTTATAAATATTTTTTTATATATCTTGTTGACTAATCCTATTGATTATTTGGGAAAAGATGCAAAGTCTTGTGTATGCAGGCCATAAAGGAAAGATAATGCTAGTATTGGGAAAAGTGGAATTGATCATGAATAGTAAATTTAAAATCATATATGATTTTATATTCATATTCTTCTCAAAAAATTATGCAAGTTAAAAAAAATAATCATCTCAATCTGAGGTCGCATGCAAAAGTTATAGTCATTTTAAGTTAGCTGTGGAACTCGTAGAGTTAGTTCTGGAACTCACAGAGTTAGTTCTGGAACTTACAGGTTTAGTTCCAGAACTCACAAATTTAGTTCCAGAACTTGTATCAATTGAATTATAGTTATTTCTAGAACTTTAAATTTGTGGAAAAATCAGATTTAGTTCCGGAACTTGCAGATTTAGTTTCAGAACTTGCATAAAAGGAATGAGAGCTTTAGTTTCCGAAACTTGCATCAACGGAATGACAATTTTTTAGGGATTGTGAAAAATCAGAGATTCCAATGAGAAATATGAGAGAGGTTTTTGTTCATAGAAATGTTTTTAACAAAAATTTCATTCATTTTTGCTACAGGTTTTACCAATGAAGAGAGATCTAACTTTTAGTGAGCTGCAGTCCGAGGAAAAGTGTATCAGACGAGCACTAAAAGTTCCATAACAAAAATAGAAAAGTCAAATGGAAAATATAAGAGATTTTTTTGTTCATAGAAATTTTTTTAACAAAAACCTCATTCATATTTGTTACAAGTTTTACCAATGAAGAGATATCTAACTTTTAGTGAGCTGCAGTCTGAGGAAAAGTATATCAGACAAGCACTAAAAGTTCCATAAACAGAAACAACAAAGTCAAATAGAAAATCGGAGAGAGGTTTTTGTTCATATCAATGTGTTTAAAAAAAACCTCATTCATATTTTCTACAAGTTTTATCAATGAAGAGAGATATGACTTTTAGTGAGCTGTAGTCCGAGAAAAAAGCGTATCAGACAAGCATCAAAAGTTCCACAGTCAAAAACAACAAATTCAAATGGAAAATCTGATAAAGGTATTTAGTCAAAATCATATTTTGAGAAAAATTCTTCTTTCAATAATGTAGAGGAATAAAATCATTATGATTCTTGTTACCGTAAAGCAAGGAGAAGATTTGGGAGCAAATCTTTCTAAAATAAGCAAGATAAGATTTGACTTCAATAATATATCTCTCTCCATATTTTTTGGAGATGGAGATCTTAGTTGTTAGGATTGGAATAAAGATTAGATCAGATTGTATTTTCTAAAATAAGGATTTGGTTGGATGCATGAATTATAAATGCAACCTTCCACACTGAGATATGTAATGCTTTTCTCCAAAGAAATAAAGATTTGTTCTTTCCTCTCAAATATTTTGTAGTTTTAAGATCTTAGAAGTATGATTTAAATCCTCTTCCAAGGAATGAGTTGGCCACTCATTCCAAGGAAGATGGATCTGTGTATTTATGTTTTATGTTTATTCATTTGTCTTTAATTCATTCTATTGTATTGTTTTTATCTTTGTATTGTGAAAATCAGTCTGTTGTGAACCTGCAGGTGTTTTGTTCAATTATGTTTATTTTTAATTCAGTAATTTCAATTTATGTAATTGTGTTTAAATTCTTGCAAGTGTGTTTAAATTAATACAAGTGTGATTTATTTCATGTAAAATTTATTTCTGTAAGTGTGCCTTTTAATTTTGCAAGTGTGATTTATTTTATGCAAGTTTGGTTTGTGTTTAAAGGAGTTACTTTCCAAGATTTTCTTCTCTTAATGCATACAGCCTCCAGACACCAACCTAGATTGACATTATTAATGGCAAGGATTGATGACCCTCATCATTTTGGAATCATTGTTAGGGACATGGTGTTATTGGGAGATTCAGAGTTCTCTAAAAGAATATTCTAGTGATAGTAGAATACATTTTAGCAATTCTGTGACAGGAAGAATTTGAAAGTAGTTTCTTTATACTTTTATTTCCTGCAAGCAGATTAAATTTTTATTTCTACAATTAGGAATATTAGATTGTAAATATATCCCCACAAACTAACTCTGTGTATAAGAAAAATGATTATGATGTTTGATCAAGAGGTATAATGGTATGAACAAATAATTCAAGATCTGGAAATGGTATAATATGATATTGAATCTGGAAGTAGATCCAGTTGATGAAATATCATATGCCATTTTTTATAACCACCACCATTTCCTCTTGTATCAACTAATAGCTCAGTGATCTTATTACAATAACCTTAGTAAAAAACTGGTTTATCTAGTTTGTAATAATGAAGTGGTAGCATTTCTAATTCACTTCATCCATATTCATTGATTTCATTAGAGCCAAAATAAAAACCCACTCATAATAAATCCACCCATCCAAATCAGTTTTTCGCCCCATAATAAAATTCAATCCCTGAACTAAGATTCATTAGGAAAAATTGTTTTCATGTCTTTCAATTTCTTCATTTTTGTATATGCTTGTATAATGTTAAGAAGTAACTATTGTGAATATCAAGGAAAGAAAAATTTTGTACTAACATCTGAGGACTAGATCTATAGAAATTTCTAGAGTTGTTCTTGATACCAGCATGCAAATTTTGGAGCACCAATAGTATTAACCAAGGAGCATGCAGATTTTAGAGGGACCCATAAATACCTTCACTTTCTCTTTTAACAACTCTCCATCTCCTTCTCATGAGCTTTATTACATGGTGATTTGATATTGCACAAAAGTTGGGCTTTGAAGACCTAAAAATTGTCACACAAGAATCTTCTTGGAGTTACCAAGTATGTAAAAAGATTTTTAAATCTCAGACTTATGCTTCCTATTTTACACAAGTTGTACTTTGAGAATATAGCTGATAAAATTCTCTAATCCTTCTCATGCTATCATTTTAGTAAAAAAAATGAAATCAAAAAGCTTTGATTGGAAAACCAGCTTGCTGGCTAATCAAAGGCAAAAAAAAAATTTAAAAGCTTTGATTGGCAAACCAACTTGTTGGCCAATCAAAGACAAAAAAATCTAAAATATTTGATTGGAAAAACTTTGGCCAATTGGAAAATCAATTATTGGAAAATCAACTTTTTGTCCAATCAAAGGAAAAAGGAGGTGGCTCTTCTTCAAAGGAAATCAATTGTTACCTAGTGGCTTTCTTCTCAGCACTATTTGACCATGTTAACAATAGGATGACAAAGACAACTAGAGGCATGATCAAGTTATTTTTTTCTACTATTTTATTTTTAAGATTTCTTGTAAGTTTTTTTATTACAACTAGATCCAGTTTTAAAGATTTCCAAGGAAGACAAGATAAAATTCATATCTCCCCTACTTATATGAAAAATATGTGCACCTCTTTGTAATCAAACTTTTACAGTATAATTTATGGGCAGCGATGAATAAACAACATGCATGAGGACATGCATGAGCTTAAGTGCGGGAGAGAAGGAGAAACACGAGGTATGCATTTTGATTTTAGATATGAGACACATCAGAAGGATCTCCACACAAGAACCTGTAGTACAAGAAAGGAAATAAAAAGTAGTAGAAGGATCTTCATACAAGAACTTGTTGTACAAGAAAGGAGATCAAAATTAGTAGAAGGAGATCCACACATGAACCTGCTATAAAATAAAAGAGATCAAAAACAACATAAGGATATCCACACAAGAACTTGTTGTAAAAGAAAGAATATCAAAAGCAACAGAAGGAGATCCACACAAGAACCTATTGTAAAAGAAAGAATATAAAAAGCAGTAGAAGGAGATCCACACAAGAGCTTGTTGTAAAAGAAAGAAATCAAAAGCAGCAGAATGAGATCCACACAAGAACCTGTTGTAAAAGAAATAATATCAAAAGTAACAGAAAAAGATCCATAAAAAACCTGTTGTAAAAGAAATAATATTAAAAGTAACAGAAGGAGATCCACACAAGAACCTATTGTAAAAGAAATAATATCAAAAGCAACAAAAGGAGATCCACACAAGAACCAGCTGTAAAAGAAAGAAATCAAAAGAAATCAAAAAAGATCCAAAAAAACATGTCCTTAATAAGGAAAAGAATCAAAGAAGAGAAGATAATAATGTAATGCATGAGGACATGCATAATATTAAGTGTGGGACAATGATGAGGCCATAAATTGGCCATAAATTACCATTATTTTATCCTTCCAAATTACCTTTAAAAGTGGATTTAAATGTAATCTAGGAACTTATAGTTTTCTTAAGATAGAATATAGGATATATATATATCTTGTTCATTCTTTAGAAATATTTTTTATCTATCTTGTTGACTAATCTTATTGATTATTTGGAAAAAGATGCAAAGTCTTGTGTATACAGGCCATAAAGGAAAGATAATGCTAGTATTGGGAAAAATGGAATATATCATGAATAATAAATTTAAAATAAAATTTGATTTTATATTCAGATTCCTCTTTAAAAATTATGCAATTTTTAAAAAAGAATCATCTCAATTTGAGGTTGCATGCAAAAGTTATGGTTGTTTTAAGTTAGCTACGGAACTCGTAGAATTAGTTCTGGAACTCACAGAGTTAGTTCCAGAACTTGTAGGTTTAGTTCTACAACTCATGGATTTAGTTCCAGAACTTGTATCAATTGAATTATAGTTATTTCCAAAACTTTCAATTCGTGGACAAATCAGATTTAGTTCAAAACTTGTAGATTTAGTTTTGGAACTTACATAAAAGGAACGAGAGCTTTAGTTCCTGAAACTTGCATCAACAAAATAACAGTTTTTGAGGGATTTTGAAAACTTAGAGATTCTAATGGGAAATATGAGAGATTTTTTTTTCATATAAATATTTTTAACAAAAACCTCATTTAGATTTTCTAAAGGTTTTACCAATGAAGAGATTTCTAACTTTTAGTGAGCTGCAGTCCGAGGAAAAGTGTATCAGACGAGCACTAAAAGTTCCATAAATAGAAATTAGAAAAGTCAAATAAAAAATATGAGATATTTTTTTATTCATAACAATGTGTTTAACAAAAACCTCATTCATATTTTCTACAGGTTTTACCAATGAATAGATATCTAACTTTTAGTGATCTACAATTTGAGGAAAAGTATATCAGACAAGCACTAAAAGTTCCATAAACAGAAACAATAAAGTCAAATGGAAAATCTGAGAGAGGTTTTTGTTCATAGCAATGTGTTTAACAAAAAACTCATTCATATTTTCTACAGTTTTTACAAATGAAGAGAGATATGACTTTTAGTGAGCTGTAGTCCGAGGAAAAAGCGTATCAGACAAGCGTCAAAAGTTCCACAGTCAAAAATAACAAATTCAAATGGAAAATCCAAGAAAGGTATTTGGTCAAAATCATATTTTGAGAAAAATCCTTTTTTCAATAATGTAGAGGAATAAAATTATTATGATTCTTGTTACCGTAAAGCAAGGAGAAGATTTGGGAGCAAATCTTCCTAAAATAAGTAAGATAAGATTTGACTTCAATAATATATCTCTCTCCATATTTTGTGAAGATGGAGATCTTAGTTGTTAGGATTGGAATAAAGATTAGATCAGATTGTATTTCCTGAAATAAGGATTTGGTTGGATGCATGAATTATAAATGCAACCTTCCACACTAATATATGTAATGCTTTTCTCCAAAGAAATAAAGATTTGTTCTTTCCTCTCAAATATTTTGTAGTTTTAAGATCTTAGAAGTATGATTTAAATCCTCTTCCAAGGAATGAACTGGCCACTCATTGCAAGGAAGGTGGATCTATGTATTTATGTTTTATGTTTATTCATTTGTCTTTAATTCATTCTTTTGTATTGTTTTTATCTTTGTATTGTGAAAATCAGTCTGTTGTGAACCTGCAGGTGTTTTGTTCAATTATGTTTATTTTTAATTCAGCAATTTCAATTTATGCAAGTTTGTTTAATTTAACGCAAGTGTGATTTATTTCATGCAAAATTTATTTATGCAAGTGTTCCTTTCAATTCATGCAAGTGTGTTTCTTTCATGCAAACTTTATTTCTACAAGTGTGTCTTTCAATTTCTGCAAGTGTGATTTATTTTATGCAAGTTTGGTTTGTGTTTAAAGGATTTTTTTCCAATATTTTCTTCTCTTAATGCATACAGTCTTCAGATACCAACCCAGATTGACATTATTAATGGCAAGGATTGACGACCCTCATCATCCATCATATGACCCCAGTGAATCTCTATGATGCAAGTTTAGCTCCTTCTCACCTCATTCTAGTCCCTTGCCTTTGTCAAATCACAAGCTGACACTTGTCACTCCCAAAAAAGGGAGCATTTTCTGCCCGATTTTTCCCATCCCTTTGAGATATTTGGAACCAAAAAAAATCCCATTACAGCCCTTGTTATGGTCCTTCATGTGACCCATGTTGGGTTTAAACCATATAACAGTGTTGCACAAATCTAATATCAAATAAAGAATACAAGAAATGAATGCGGAAATAATCTAAAAGATAAAATAAACAAGAGAAATATAACATAGATTTAACATGGTTCACCTAGTGTGGGCTACACCCACCAAGAAATGAAAAATATTATTATTCAGTGCTTTACAGAGGAAATACAATGAAGATATGTTGTCTTCCATACACTTCACAGGATGTTCATTACTTTCCCTCACTCAATTACTATTTCTTTCTCACCAAGAAAACTAACATGAAAAATAATTGCTATTTTTCTTCTCTCTTCCCCTCATATAATGCATACATGCATATATATCTATTCTGGGCATCTAATATTGCTTTTACAATCAATAAATCATCTTTAAAGTAAGATATTTATTCTAATTCTCATTAAAGAACAAAAGCACCATCGCACAGGGGACCGATGTCAGTAATGTCCTAACCGATGTCGGTTATCCCCTAACCAATGTCAGTTTCCTTCTAACTGATGTCGGTCACTATCAAAACCAATAGCATGTAAAAGTAAGTTTCTTTTGAATCAATTAAGCTTCATACTCAACAATCTCCCACTTGGACATCAATTGTTGTATTGTAATGTGCATCACCATCCTTGGTTCCTTTTCCTTGACCCATTTCTTCCTCTTCAAGTCTCAAACTCAAAGACCCACAAAATTGGAGTGAAGCTCCAACTTCTCTCTTACCAATGGCTTTGTTAGCATATCCGTAGGGTTCTCGTCTGTATGGATTTTCTCTAACTTCAGCTAGCCACCCTCCAACACCTGTCATATAAAGTGATACCTTAACTGAATGTGTTTTGTTCTTGAATGAAATGTTAAGTTCTTTTTAGATGAATCATGCTTTAACTATCACTATATAATATGCAATCCTCTTGTTCCTTTCCCAACTCTTTCATGAACCTACTCATCCATATCATCTCCTTGCTATCTTTTTTAGTTGTAACATACTTTTCCTCTGTAGTAAACAAAGCCACAACCTTATGTAATCTTAAAATATAGCTAGTTGTCATTCCACCTACTATGAAAATATATCCAGTGGTGCTCCTCATGCCATCCAAATCTCTAGCCATATCTAAATCAACATAGCCACATAAATATGTATCTGGCCCTCCATAGCATAACTCCACGTTGGATGTCCCTCTCAAATACATGAGAATCCATTGGACTACTTTTCAATGTTCTATACCTGGATTATCCATAAACCTGCTCACAAGTCCCATTGCCTATGCAATGTCTGGTCTAGTAAAAACCTTGGCATACATAAGAATTCCTACTATTAAAGCATAGGGAATGTGTGTCATGTAATCAACCTTCTCGTGTGATGAAGAACACTGATCTTTTCTTAATTTGAAGTGTCCAGCCACAGGTGTACTAATAGGTTTTGAAACTTGCATGTTAAACATTTCCAATAGCTTATTGATATAAGCCTCCTGAGACAAATACAACTTATTTTTTGTCCTTGTGAATTTGCATGCCAAGAATTTTCTTTAAACCTTCCAAATCCTTCATTGCAAATGTGTGAGATAAATTTTCTTTGATTTTACCAATGTCCTACATACTAGATCCTACAATCAGCATTTCATCCACATATAGTAACAAAATAACATAGCTCCCATTTTTAAGCTTCTTAAAATAAACACAATTGTCATATTCACATCTCATATAACCATGCTCATGCATAAAAATTTCAAATCTCAAATGCCATTGCCTAGGATTTTGCTTGAGCTCATATAGGCTCTTTTTCAATTTACACACAAGTTTCTCCTTACCCTTGACTTCATAACCAAGTGGTTGTTGCATATAAATTTATTCCTCTAAATCACCATGAGGAAAATTCATATTAACATCAATTTTTTTAAATTCAAATCTTCTGTTGTAACCAAACTTAGAACAGTATGAATAGAAGTCATCTTAACTATAGGAGAAAAAATCTCATAAAAATTAATACCCATTTTCTATGTAAATCCCTTTGCCACAAGCCTCACCTTGTACCTTTTCAGACCACCCTCTTCTTCCTTAGTCATGTAAACCCATTTGTTCGACAATACTTTCTCACCTGCTGGAAACTTGACCAAATCCCATGTCTGATTTTGTTCCAAGGATTCCATCTCCTCATCCATGTCATGATCCCACTGCTCATGAGTATTTACATGCATTACTTCTTCAAATCTTTCTAGTTTACCACTATCAGTCAATAATAAATAAGAAAAGGAAGGTGAAAATATCTCTGGAGGTCTACTTACCCTTTGCAACCTTCTCACTGAGATTTGGGGTTCCTAGGGCTCATTTTGTGCATGTTGCACATTCATGTCAATCTTTGTTAGTGACCGATGCTGATCACTTGTAATTGACAGTGGTTCCTCTGTAACCAACCATAGTTCCTCTTTCTGTCGACCGAATGCGGTTTCCTTACTGACATCGGTTCGAGGGGTGTCGATGTTGGTTCCACTAGTTGTATTCTCTAAACCTGATCTTGTCTACTGATGTCGGTTAGCCTGACTGGCATCGGTGTCTTTGGATGTCTTCTTTAGGTCTGAAAATTGATTTTCCTTAAAAATATCCTCAACCTGTTCATGTTTAGGCACCATAACCTAATCCTTGTACATTATTTTTTCATTCCAATCAACATCATGACTCCTAACAATCTTAGAATCTTCTAAATCCCAAAATCGATATCCGAAATCACTATAGCCATAATCAATGAAATTACATCTCTTATACTTAGCATCTAACTTCCTCCTATTTTCTCTATCAATATGCACAAAATCTTCCAAACCAAAAAATCTAAAAAAAGAAAAATCTACCTCTTTTCCAGACCAAGATTCTTTTAGTATTCCACCATCCAGTGTTATTGAAGGCCCACAGTTGATCAAGTTCACTTTTGTATCCACTGTTTCTTCCCAAAACTTCAAGGGCAAGACGGCATGTATCCTCATACTTTTAGCACGTTCCATGATTGTTCTGTTCATTATGTCTATAAATCCATTCTCCTGTGGAGTTATAGGAACCATTCTTTCTCTTCGTATTTCATTCACTGAACAATAATCATTAGCATCCATGTTGCAGTACTCACCACCATTGTCAAATAGAATGCACTTTAATTTTATGTTTGTTTCATTTTACACAAGGTATTTCCACCTTTTAAAAGTCTCAAAAACATCATATTTACGCTTAATACAATAGATCCATAACTTTTTTGTGGTATCATCAATAAAAGTCATATAATATTGGGATCCTCCAATAGAAGCTACCTGAGCTAGTCCCCACACATTTGAGTGTACAAGCTCCAATTTATTCTCCTTCTTTGTTGACCCAACCTTGAGAAATCTCACTCTCTTCTGCTTTCCAAATATGCAATTCTCAAAAAATTAAAGATCTATTTATTTCAAATCTAACAACTTACCCTTAGCCTTTAATATTTGCATTCATTTTTGATTCATATGGCCTAGCCGATTATGCCACATGGTTGCATCTGAAACTGTAGTAGATAGCATAGAAAAGGAACTAGTAACACAGGTAGACATATATAAAGTTCCTACTTCTTACCTCTTGCCACAAAAAGAGATCCCTTGGTAACCTTCCAAGAATCGGCTGTGAATGTAACTACACGTCCAGATTCACCTAGTTTCCTTGTAGATATTATATTTCTCTTGAGGTTTGGCACATGCCTCACATCTTTCAATACCCATGGATTTCCATTATGCAACTTTAGATGAACATCACCTTTACTAGTAATATTGCATGGCTCATCATCTCCTAAATAAAATTCTCTAGAATCACCCTAAACATAATTACTAAAATAAACCTTATTAGGGGTAGCATGGAAAGAAGCTCTAGAATCTAAAACCCAAGATTCTAGTTTACTATCCAAGGAGAGAATAAGGTACTCTTTTTTTACCTCACTTACAACATTTGTCTCTTTACCTTTGTCTTATGTATTCTTTTTTTTCCTTAGGCCAACACTCCTTTACATGTCCTCTCTTTCCACAATTCCAACAAAGTAAATCTTTGTACCTGTATCTAGATCTGCCATGTCTTAACTTTGATCTCTCAGTCTTCTTGCTCTTGGATGATCTCTCCTTAGATCCTCCCATGCTTTCTACATTTAAATCATTTCCAGATGATGCTTCTCCTGAGCTTTTCCTGCATATTTCCTCATTAAGGATTTCACTAACCACATCATCAAATTTCAAACCTTTAGAAGTAGCCATTGTATTAATAACAGCCATTACCAAGTTATCCCAACTATCTCGCAAATATTATAAGAATAAAATTTCTTTCACTTCATCATCAAACAGAATTTCTATTGATTTTAATTGATTTACAATAGACCAGAAACCATTCAAATGATTAGATATATATCCACCTTCTTAGAATTAAACTATTTTTCATCAAATATACCTTGTTTGAAGCACTAGGAGTTTCATACAAATCTGCTAAATATTTCATCAACTCTACCATGGTTTTTGCATTGATAAAATTTGAAGCCACTGATGTTTCCAGGCTCAATATTATAGATCCCAGAGCCTTTCTATGAAGAACCTCCCATTCTTCATCAGTCATTGTGATCAGATATCCTTTCTCATCCAACGGTAAGTATAGATCTTTCTGATACAAATAATCCTCCACCTGCATCTTCCATAGTTGATAATTACGACCGTCAAATTTCTCTACTTAGTATTTACTATCTTCTACCATTTCTCAGCTCCCACTCAATCAGAAAACCCTCTTTGATTAAATCATGTCAATACACAAAACCTCCAAACAAATCTTTGATACCAGTTATTGGGGTTAAACCATATAGCAGGGTTGCATAGATCTAATATCAAATAAAGCATACAAGCAATGAATGTGGAAATAAGCTAGAAGATAAAATAAACAAGAGAAAGATAACACGAAATTTAACGTGGTTCACCAGTGTGGCCTACGTCCACCAAGGAATAGCCATTATTATTATTCATTGCTTTACAGAGTAAATACAATGAAGATTTTTTGTCTTCCATACACATCACATGATGTTCAATGATTTTCCCTCACTCAGATACTCTTTCTTGCTCACCGAGAAAACTAACATGTAAAACAATTGCTATTTTTCTTCTCTCTTCCCCTCATACAATGTATACATGCATATATATCTATTATGGGTATCTAAATATGCTTTTATAATCAATAAATCATCTTTAAAGCAAAATATTTACTGTAATTCTCATTAAAGAACAAAAACATCGTCGCATAGGTGATCAGTGTCAATCCCTGCCTGACCAATGTTGGTTATCCCCTGACCGATGTCAATTTCATTCTCACCGATGTCAATCACTATCAAAACCAGTAACATGTAAAAGTAATTTTCTTGTGAATAAATTAAGCTCCATACTCAACAACCCAGTCTCAACCCCCGAGAGATATTTTCTTGCTTTATCTCTCTCCTCCGTCGAGCAATCACACAATTCTACTTGTCATGCTAGGGTGAGTGCACATTTTTATACCCCATATATCACATCCCTTTGGGATATTTGGGACAAAAAAAAATTCTCCCTCCCAAGAAGTTTTAAAAACCAAAAAATTGTTAATTTTTTTAACTATCGTGTTGCTTCTTCCTTCCTTGTGCGTGTGTGAGAGGTGCTGTTGGAAAAGATTTTAAAATAAAATAACTTTTTCCCATCTCATTTATTCATTAGAAATCCATGAATGTTGAGAAAAAACACTCAAAATCCCCATTAAACTTGCAATTTATCTAGACATCATGCCAAAATATTGGCAGAATGACTACATTCTCCAAAACTAGAAAAATTCATATCTCCCAATCCAGTGGACGAAATTGAATGAAATTTTCACATTATTCCTCTATTCTAGGAACCTTAAAGAATAAATTGATAGCATATCATATGATTCTCTATATTTTAATGGTATAAAACCATCATTTTGTGCCCTATCTTTTATTTTTTCAATTTCTGGACATTTCAGCGGACAGATCGAGGTGAAAAATTGAACACAAGGTCCCGCGAGCAAGCCTATTCCAATGAAACCATTTTCATTGCAAAAAAAGGTGTGGAAGTGAAATTTATAAAAATAGTGAGTCTCTAGTTCCTCCACTTAATAAAAATAGTAACTCACCCAAAATATTAAGTCCTCTCATAACAATGCACTCAGTGAACGGTGAAAGTGACAAACTAGGCAGTTTTGACCAAAAAAGCAAAAAGAAAAGGCAACTGTATAAAAATATAAATTTTCAAATAATATAAAATTATCATCAATAAATTGGAAATGATCATGACAGAGGATAAATAAATTCAAATTTGAGTAAAAAAGGTGAAATATCCCAAAATAGCAAATCCTGGTTTCAACCTGCTAAAAATAGAAAGTCTTCATTCTAAGTTTAGAAAGTTGTAGTCAGCTAAGTTTTCATCCATATCTCTACTTTTTTATATCCTCACAGGGTTAAAAAGTAATCTCATAGCTCAAATAAGGTAATCCACCCTTCACAAGGATCCAGAGACATCATTTTATTCACAGTTGTGTACAAGAGTGAGGCAGAACATCACAGGGCGCATAAGTTGAAAATAAGAAGCATTGTGTAAACAGAGGAGAGAGTCAAGATCTCAATTGAAATTCAATCCAAGTTATTCATCAAAAATTTTCATTCAAGTTGGATTCATCATCATATTTCCTCTATGAGCTTAGGTGAGCTCGGTGAGCTAAGAAAGTTTTCCAAAAGGAGTTAAATTGTTTTAGTGAGCTTAGTGAGTTGTCCAAGGCAAGTTGGTTGAGGAAATAATTTCAAGAAATATCCATCAAGAAAGAGTGATTCATTACAGAGCATCCAAGTATCCAAGTATTTCTTCCTTGATGGAAAATCCTCCTCATAATGATCAAGATTTAGTTCCACAACAAGCTACTGAAGGTTCTAGTGATGGGAATCATGTCAATTCCTGAAGAACCTTTTCCATTGATCCAAGAAATGCTTGAGAGTGATCCAAGGACAACGCATCATGTTATCATGCCAAGTCTCAGAAATCTCAGGACACTGAAGTCCAAGTGAATAAAATAAGGCTCAGACAACATCCTTGCTTCTTCAATGGCACTTCAGGTAATCAATATGTTGAAGTTTCTAGACCTAAGAATGAAAATCCTATTGAGGAGATGACTCCATCAGACTATGAGTTGACCTACATCTCATTGGTTCAAGCTTCACATGAGGGTGGCTCTCATGTGTTCAAGGAATTATTTTCCCACCTCCTCACTCAGAATGAAGAATACAAGCAAAAAATTATACAATTGGAGGAACAGGTAAAATTTCTCAGTGCTCACATTCAACCCTTCTTGGAATCTGACTCAACATCTTCTCTTCCTAGTAGAAGAAATTCCTCCAATTAATAGTTTTGATCCTTGAGGCATGTTAAGAAAGCACAAGGATACATGATGTAGGGGAAGGCTAATGAGAAGTGGATTGAGAAAATCATTGAGAAAGGAAAGGCATTGTTTCCAGATGTCATTTCTCTCATCAAGTACATTCTTGCAACCTTGTCAAAAGTAAAGAAAGAAAAGGAGGAGTTTAAAAAAGGTCAATCATTTGGATGAGATGTTTCCACTGGTATCTAAGATGATTTCCTTCAACTCTCACACCCTCATGAGTAAGAACGTGTTTGCATCTGCTGCAGAGAACTTGTCTCAAGTTTGGATCCACATCATGGATGTGAAATATGAAATGCTCAAGAATGTATATCTCTGAGTTAGACTCTTGTGGAACAACATGATTTTGAGATATTGAATGATGTCTACAATTGTGTTCAGAAACTTGAGTTCCTCCACTCACTGAAGACTCATCATCAGAAGAACTCATTATTCCTTTTCAAGGATCTAGTCAAGAAAGAGGCAGGTGACTCTCTCTCCTTCAATGAAGATAACTTAGAGTCCCTAGCCAATATCAGAAGTTGCATTACTTGCAATTTTAATGGATCATGAAAATGGATTCATCAATGCAATAATATCAGTGATGTCCCGAGACATGGAGCAAGGTGTTGGGATGTGTTTTCATTCCAGAGGAAGATAAGTTTGACAAGTGCTAGATAGCTCAATTCAGTAAGGAATTCAAGGAACAGGAGCTTGTTCTAGAGACTTCATCATCAAGGAGGCATGAATCAGAACAAATTCTTCATCATAGGGAATTTCTTCATCAGATATGGAAACTTCTTCCCCTTCTCTTTTTCCCCTCTTTCTTCTCTCCCTCTTCTAATTCTTCATTGAGCATAATCATTGTATTTTGTCTCATTCACTTAAGTGACTTTCTAAAGTTATATTGTAAAATTCCCTTTAATTTATAAAAAGGGAACTTATTTCTCATGTCCTAGGAATATGTAAAGTCACAAGTTGAATGATAACATGAAGATTCATGTGGGGGGTAGGTGAAAGGTCAATTCACATTACTATAAATTGGGATGGCTTCTCCATTCCAAAGGATCCTGAAAAAAATTAATCTTTAGTAGCAATTGTGGATTTTGATTTGGGTGTTGATCTTGGTATCACCAACACAAGAAATAAAATCTACATTTCTTCCATTTCCATTTTCATGTGTTCCTCTATTTTCTCTCTTTTATGCACTTTGTAAGCATAGTGATCAAGAAAGATATTTGTATCTTTGATAAATGAATCTAAGAACTATGTGTCTGGGTTTTTTCTTCTCACTAAATGGATTCATTTTTTCTTTCCTCTAATTGAATGTTGAACTACTCCAATTATTGGTGTGAATTCTATTCTTTTCCTACTCACAACAATAACCTTCCTTTGTCTAATTTCTCTCCTTCACCCCTCATCGCTGTAATTTCCTCCCTTGTACCCCATACAAGCAATTTTCCATGTAGGTTCAGTGAAGTGTTCATGTGTGATCCCTGTCCTATTTGGCCACCCACATAATAGATAGGATTAGATTAGTTTACATTCAATAATGGGAGCTTCCCCATACACAAGAAGGAGGGGACCTAGCCCCGTGAGCATTGGTGGAAACAACTAATTTTCCATATCAAAAAATTATTTCACCAATATTTTTGGTGACTCCATGGGGAGAGATTTTCCCAAGTGCACCCAAAAATATCTCTACAAAATACAAAAAAGTATATATTAAAAAAAAAAAAAAATCAGATTTCAAAGAAAAATCAATTTTTGAAGGTGACTCCATCAAGGAATGAATCCATGTCACATTTGTTTCCCAAAACACCATGAAAAATTTTCAAGATTGGAGTTTGGTACCAATGAGTGACAGTGAAGAAGAAGATGATGGCTTTAAGAAATGTAAATTTTTCATCAACCATCATTTTGGACCATTCTTGCAAGGATGAGAATTTAAAACAACAAAAGGTCTCTTGCTTCAAGCAAAAATCTGCAATTAGACAAGGGAAATAATCTAGTGGAATGTCTCCAAAAAAATGAATTACTCCAGAATGAAGAAAATTGTTGTTTGTGAAGAACCTATCATCAAATCCATGGTGATTTAGTTCAAGCAAATTACTGCTAAAGGAAATAAAATGGGACTTGCTGATGAGGAAGAAGGTAAGAACTTGATGAAAAAGATGAAAAAGGAGGTACAATATGTTGTATGAAGCCAGCAAAGATGAAGAATCTTTTGAAGGTAACATTTTTCAACCTCACACAACTAACAAGAAACTTGGAATTGCATGTCTTTTATCTCTCTTCCTTGGGATGATTTCCTTGCATATGGAAATGAAGAAATGGAGCCTTGAAAACTGAATATGTATAAAGAATTGTGAGTATTTACAAGGAAATTCAGATCCCAAATCTACCTTGAAGTTATAATAATATGTGAAGCCATGCAAGAAATATATGAACAACTTGAAGCACTTCATAACAATTTTGAAAAAGAGGAGATTTTTCCTTTGGAGGAAGATCCTGATGATTTTCCACACTACGAGGTGTTCATCCCAGAATATTCTTGTGTACACTTATGATGAATTTCATATCCTTGAACCTTCCAATGAAAATCAAATCATCACCTTGGAGGATGATGAAGAAAATGCAATAGTTGAATCTCCATTCATCAACTCATTCTGGCTCGAGGTATATCCTTTCGAAGAAATAATGGATTCAAGAGAGGAATATTCTTGTTATATGATAGATTACCCTAATGCTTTGTTGAGGACTCCATCAATCTTGAAGTTGTACGAGAAATCAATCCTTCATCCCTAGACTCAAGATGATGAATTCAAGGTAATCATGGATAATCTCCTTTTCAATTTTGATTCTTCAAGTGATGTAGAAATGTTGGATAATGAAATGGAGATATTTGAAGAATCAAATTCTCTTCTCAATTCAATCATGGATGAAAAAATGGAAGAATTCAATTTCTTTCTAGAAACCAAGGAGGATGAGAAAATTGAGCATGACCTCTCTCTGATTTCACCACCCTCACCAAAGGAGCACAATGATGATCATCATAGTAAGTACAAAATATCTCCTTTTCCTTGTGAACAAGAGGATGCTATAAGAAATGATCAAGATGAAATTGAATGTTTTTCTTCCCCAACATGGTTCTCTACCTCCCATCATGATCATGATGAAATGGATTTTGAGCTCAAAGGTGTGCCCTTCCCACATGTATCTTGGATCTCTTCTCCTTTCAGAGAATGTTGAGAACCAAGTATGCCCATTCTTGCAAGGAAGGTGAGCCTTGGATGACAAGAATCATAGATCAGGTGAATGAGGATGTTCAAATGAATCATGGACATGTGTGGATCATATTTTCAATCATCTCCTTGATATCAATGCAATGACATCTTTTGATAAGATGATAATGAGAATAGGGAAATTTGAAAGAGTAATCCCTGCAAGACATTTTGAAGACTGCAGAAGAAACTGAAGACCCTCAACTCAGTCTTGAGATTCTGACTCGGGCCATGGAAATGTAAGATAGGTATGATGCAAGTTTTTTTCTCCTTTCCATGCACCAATGTTTGATGATGATATGGAGCAAACAGATGAGCTTGATGTATTCCTTAATGCATGGATGGATGAGAGAAAATGTGAAGGTTAAGTCTTCCTCTTTCTTGTTTTTTGAAGAAGATCATAAATGTAAAGGAGAAAAGAGATTCTTGAATCCCCTATGAATATTCTCAATATTGAAGACAACATCTCTGTCATGGAGGATGATAGTGAGAAAAATGTTGAGATAATTTGCATTGAAGAAAATTGTTCAAGAACAGATGAAGGATTCTTATGAGTGTATTCAAGGTCAAATTGCTCTCACCACCTTTGGATGCTCTACCAATTTGAACAAGAACCATATTAAAATATTCACTCAAGGGTGAGAATGATTCTATGACCAAATAAAGGATTCAGTTTTGAAAATGATGTCAAGATGGTAGGTATTGACAAAAATTGTTCCAGATAACAAAGTGAAACTTTGCATGGCTCTTGTGAAAGGATTTGGAATCAAATTTCACTCATTTTTCTAAATCTCTGGAAGGTCTTGAACATGTTTCCATGCTACAACATTCTCTCAATGATGATGAAGATCTTCATATCATTAAGTTGGCCTCTAGTTTTGAAAGTAATTTCTCAAAGTAACAAAGTGAGATGTCCAGAGAAGCTGTTGAATGGGAAGAAAAAAGTTTATTCTCACTCCTTCTGAGTGCCTCACTGATTCAAGGGATGTTTCCATGTCACAATTCTAAGGATGATGAAGTATGTTTCTGTGACAAGATCAACATTTCCAATTTTGAGAACATGGAGGAATGGTGTCTCATGATCACAAAACATCAAGTGGAAGCTATAAGATGCAAGAAATTAAGAAGGTAACAAAGTTTTCATTGGATGCAAGAATTTTCTCATTGCATTGTGAGTATGAAGATGGAATCTTGGTGTGTCTCCTTCTTCTCAAACCATGTTTAAATCCATCACAGGAGCATGGTATGATCAGATAGTGATTTTTCAAACTTTAAAGATCATATTTCAGTTTGTTGTTCCATGATGGTATGTACTTTTCCCAACCCATTGTCAGGTATGTGTAATATTATTTCCCCACCTCTGTAAATATCCCTCCCCTGTAATATAATTTCCCTTTTTCCATTGTGTGTTGTTTTCTGACTTTTTGGTTGTTTCCCTTTTGTGTGTTTTTTTTGTGTGTGTGTTTAGAAGAAATGACTCCATAAGCCCAATGGATAAGGCACTAGTCCACATAGTGTCTTGAGATTCTGGGGTTCTTGCTATCTCTTTCCTTATTACACTTGATCCACAACATGTCCCAAGCTAGAGCCATCTATTTTCATGTGTTTTTGTAAGGGAAAAATTCAAGTTGAAAACATGACAACTATACCCTAGTGTCAAAAAATTTACTTGTAAGCCCTTCTGAGCACTCTCCAGATCAGTCTTTCCCTCTATGTCATGCCTATCCCCATCCTCCAAGTGCTCATATGTTTTTTAAAATCCTTTCCCAAGTGTTTGAAATGTGAAAATAAGGTCATGAAATTCTTTTGATGTAATACTTCTCAAGGCAAATTCTTTAGTAAGACCTAGAAAGGTTATTTCTAGCCTTTATGGGATAGGTGTCCATCCTCCAAGGTTGATTCAAAGGCCAAAATTCATTGAGAAATGTATTAAGGATCTAAGAACATATTTCAAGTGATTTAGGAAATTTTTGGGAATATTTTAAGGTTTAGGGACAAGAACAGTGAAAGTGGTTTTTGAAGGCTTAAGGAGCTTGCAGTTCAAAATAGTGCCTGAAACTTAGAAAGATGATTCTGGGAGCTTTGTAAAGAGTTAGAGGTCAAAAAAGATACCATTGGAAATATAATTCAATTATCTAAATTATGGTTTTCATACCTTTCACAAGACTTAAGCTTCTTCTCCACAACCAATTTTTGGTAGGACTCCCTACATCCTAAATGAAAAAAGGCATTGTTTGGAGGATGCATAATCAATCATTAAACCCATACCATTATCTCAAAGAATTTCTTAGGAGTCAAATTGATATAAATAAGTCCAAAAATACTTGAGAGCTCTAGAAACTTCATCTTCAAGGTCTAGTCTCAAGGTATGCTCTCGTAGTTAGAAAGTTTTTCAAGAGGACACATGTTAGGAAGGTGAAGGCAAATTTTGGTGTCCCATATGTCCCATATCATAACCTTTGGGATAGTTGGGACAAAAAATTTGTGCCCTATGATTAATCCCTCTGGTCCAACATATGACCCTGAAAAGCCCTGATGCAAGTTAAGCTCTTTTCACCTCATTCTAAGCCCTTCTCATTAACTGAATCACATTTTGGATAAATTGTAATTCCCATTGAGGAAAATTTTTTTACCCCATATGTCCCATCCATTTAGGGATATTTTGGAAAAAAAATTCACCCACTCCATCCCTTGCCAGGTTCTTCATGTGACCCCAATTTTAGCCCCCTGAGCTATTTTCTTGCCTTTCTCTCTCCTTCACCCAACGCCCCAATCATTGATCCACCACTTATCATGCTAGGTGAGGGAAAAATTTTATACCCCATCTATCCCATCCTTTTGGGATAATTGGGACATAAAAAATTCACTCCATTCCTAAGATGTTTTAAAAACAAAAAATTTACAAATTTTTAACTGACGTGTTGCTTCTTCTTTCTTATGTGTGTGTGAGAGTGTACTAGAAAGTTTTAAAAAATAAATTTTTCCCATCTCATTTATTCATGATAATTCCATGAATTTTGAATAAAAAAATCCATTAAACTTGTAATTTATTCATATGCCATGCCAAAAAATTTCTAGAATTACCATATGTGTGAAAACTAGAAAAATTCATATCTCCTAATCCGGTGAAATGAAAATGAATGAAATTTCTCAGTCTTCTCTATCATAGTGCCTTCAAGAACCAATTAATAGTAATATCGAAATGATTCTATATTTTTAATGGCTTAAAACCCTCATTTTGTGCCCTAGCTTTTGTTTTTTTAGTTTCTGAGCATTATGGCAGGTAGATCGAGGTGAAATTTTGAAGCACAAGGTCCCAGGAGTGAGCCTATTCCAATGAAAGTTTTTTCATGGAAACTGAGGTAGAGGGAAGAAATATTATATGGTCCTCACACTAAAATATTAACTCACCCAAAATAGTAAGCCTCTCCTGGAATAGTGCACTCAATGAATAGTGAAAATGACAAACTAGGTAATTTCGGCCAAAAAGGGAAAAACACATAGTAAATCAAAAATCAAAGGACAACTGTCTAAAAATATAAAGTTTCCAAAAATAAAAAATTATCATCAAGTGGAGTTGAAATAAACATGCTAGAGGATCGAGAAGTTTAAATTTGAGAAAAACAGGTGAAATATCCAAAAATAATAGGTCCTGGTTCAACCTGCTAAAAATAGAAAGTCTCCATTTTGAGTGTGAAAGTTGTAGTACAGTTCATTTTTCATTCATCATCTCTAATTTTTGACATATTCACAGGTTTATGATGATTCATAGCTCAAACAAGGTAATTCATCCTTCATGAGGATTCTGAGGCATCATTCTGGTCATAGTTGTGCACAATGGGTAGAAAACAACATCACAAGGACAAGAACATTTTAGAAACAAGGGACATTATAGTCTAATAAGTTAGGTAAAAAGATTCATCATTGTAAATCTAAAAACTCATCAGTTTAGAGCCATCCACACAATACCTTGTGAGAGCTGGTTAAGTGAACTCAAGTGAGCTAAGTTAGCCAAGGGACCTAAAGGTGAGTTGTCGAAGTTTGAAAGCATTGAGTTGAAAAAGTGAGTAATTCATTGCAAGCCTTGATTCATTTCATCAAAAATATCCAGTTATGTCTTCCCCAATGGAAAATAGCCTTCCCATGATGATCAAGATTTAGTTTCACAACAAACTACTGAAAAGTGCTCCAATGACGGACATCATGTCAATCCCTAAAGACCCTTTTCCATTGATTCAAGAAATTCTTAAGAGTGGGCCAAGGACAAATGCAACTTTCTATCATGCCCCATATTGAAGAAATATCAGGGACACTGAATTCCAAATGAAATAAATAGGCCCAAACAACATCTCTCTTCTTTAGTGGCATCTTCAGGTAATCAATATGTTGATTTTTTAGACCTAAGAATGAAAATCCTATTGAGGAGATGACTCCATTAGACTATGAGTTTACCCACATCTCATTGGGTCAAGCTTCACACAAGGGTGACTCTCATCTGTTCAAAGAATCCACTTCCACCTCTTCACTCAAAATGAAGAATATGTGAAAAAATTATGTAATTGGAGGAACAAGTAAAATTTCTCAGTGCCTACATCCAACCCTTCTTAGAATCCTAACTCAACATCTTCTCTCCCCATACAAGAAATTCCTCCTAATTAGTAGTGTTGATCATGAGGTAATTAAGAAAGCAAAAGGATACATGATGCAGGGGAAAGATAACATGAAGTGGATTGATAAAATCATTGAGAAAGCAAAGGCATTGTTTCCAGATGTCATCTCTCTCATCAAGTACATTCTTACAATCCTTTGTAGAAGTAAAGAAAGAAAACACAGAGTTTTACAAAAGAGGTAAATCATTTGGATGATATTTTCCCACTGGTGCCAGATATGATCTCCTTCGAATCTCATGCCCTTGAGTAAGAACATGTTTTCATCCACTATAGAGAATTTGTCTCAAGTTTAGATCACATCATGGATGAGATATGCAATGCTCAAGAATGCAATATTAGAGTTGGAATCTTATGGACAACATATTTTGATATCTTGAATGATGTCTACAATTATGTTTAGATACTTGAGTTCCCTCCACTTGTTGAGGATTCATCATCAAAAGAACTCATTATTTCATTCTAAGAGCTAGTCAAGAAAGAGGCAGGTGACTCTATTTCCTTCAATGAAGATAACTTAGATTCCCTAGCCAATATCAAAAGTTACATTGCACAATTGGAATAGATCATGAAGAATGGATTCATTAATGCAAGAATATTAGTGATGTCCCCAAGACATGGACCAAGGTGTTAGGCTGAGTTTACATTCCAGAGGAAGATAAGTTGATAACTGCGATAGCTCAATTCAGTAAGGAATTCAAGGAGTAAGATCCCATTTATAGAAACTTATCATCAGGAGGCATGAATCAAAAAATTCTTCATCATGAGGGAATTTCTTCATCAAATATGGAAAATTCTTCCCCCTTCTCTTTTTCCCCTCTTTCTTCCTCCCCTCATCTAATTATTCATTTAGTGTAATCATTGTATTTTTTCTCATTCGCTTAAGTGACTTCTAAATTTATATTGTAAAAGTCCCTTTAATTTATAAAAAGGGAACTTATTTCTCATGTCCTAAGAAGATGTAAAGTCACAAGTTGAATGAGAACATGAAGAGTCATGTGGGGGGTAGGTGAAAGGTCAATTCACATTGCTATAAATTGGGATGGCTTCTCCATTCCAAATGATCCTTAAAATTTTGTTCTTTGTAGTAATTTTGATTTTGATTTGGGTGTTGACTTGGTATCACCAACATAAGAAATAAATCTACATTTCTTCCATTTCCCTTTTCATGTGTTCCTCTATTTTCTCTCTTTTATGCACTTTGTAATCATAGTGATCAAGAAAGAGCTTTATATCTTTGATAAACAAATGTAAGAACTGTGTGTCTGGGTTTTTTCTTCTCACTAAATGGATTCACTTTTCTTTCCTCTAATTGAATGTTGAACTACTCTGGTTATTGGGTGTGAATTATGATTTTTCCTACTCTCAACAATAACCTTCCTTTGTCTAATTTATCTCCTTCACCCCCCATTGTTGTAATTTCCTCCCTTGTACCTCATATAAGCACTTTGTTGCATGTTGGGTAGAATGGGGTACCTGGAGAGGGACCATGCATCCATGGGCACCCTAGACCTATTTCTAGGCACCTGGGTCTATAGAAATGCTCAAAAAACCTTCTCAGAGGTGTCACAAGATGTTCACCTTTGGTTTTCTTTGATCACTCCTAGGTCACACAAAGATCATTGAGGTCGTTGTAAACCTGTAATAAATTATAAGCCTGTAAAACTCTCAAATAGACATCAAATCCTAGGAAACGAATGATATAAAATGAGGGGTCAGACTATCCTTAGCTGTCACAATGGTTAACTTATGACTAAGCATTGCACTACATCTCAGACCCAATGTAGTTCTGTGTGTACGGAATTTTTTGTGGGTTAATCTTGTGTGTGTCGCACTTGGGTAGCAAATAAGTAACTAAATGTAGAATCTAATGAAGGTGTGCATGGAATAGAATGAACTTCCCTCCTATGAAGTGTGATGCAGAAAACCATCCCTTGTGTCCCCTTTTGATGGTGTTAGATAGATGTAATGGAGATCTGATATGCCTTGATGGATGCAACCTTAGGTGGTGATAGATAGTGCTTAGTTCTTAGTCCCTTATTATTATCACATGGATTTATATTTATATGATTCCCTTGCTTGAATTTCATAATTAACCCCCAAAAATTCTGACTACCAAAAAGATAAGAAGCTTAGAAAGGACCCAAAAAAGTGAGTAAAGTATAAAGAGGACAAAGGCACCTGGAGCTGATGTCCTAACTAGACGTTAATGTCTCGGATGGTGGATAATGTCGAAGAGTAAAAAGGAATACTAAGAAAGTAAGGGTGCAAGACTGAAATTAGTAAGATAAAGCAAAGAAAGGTGGCCAAATACATGGGTTAATTAGTACTTTTCTTACTTATGAATCATATGAATAGTAGTATGTGATCAAGATTAGAGAATTACCTAAAGTACATGATTGTGTGTCTACATTTTCCCCCACTTTATGTTAGTCAGTGAAAATCTCAATAACATAAAGTAGATAGAGATGTGTACCTAATAACAATGTAGATTGATGCAGTAAGTGTGCCGAGGAACTAGACAAAGCATGGAATGACAAAATTGTGAATAGTGGATGCTAAGGATGAGGAAGTGTAAAAAAGTGTTGATGAAAATGAGCCTATGGCATAAACACATGTGTAGATTTCATGGTGTACCTATTTTCGATGTCGATGTGTGTGGTGTTGTTATTGTTAGTGTTGTGGTGATGTTGAATACCACTTCCCATACGGATGAACCTACAAAAGAGAAGCCATAAAATACTCAAATATGCATGTATATGATCCAAAATATGTAAAAAGCACGTGTAAGTAAAGTATGTAAAAATTTTGAAAGTGTGAAAAAGGAACATGTGCACCTGGTCCGTGATGAGAAAAGGGGGTGTAGAAAGGATCATGTCGATGATTTCGATGTGTGAGTTTTTCAGAAGATCTCACACCAGAGTAATGGAAGAAGTGTAGGGAGAAATTTCTCATGTCATCCACCAACCTTTAACTACTTCCCACTATGTAAAACACCACTATAGATGGTGTGCATGTGGTAAGGATTATCTACCCTGTAAAATCCATTATGTATGGAGTTTTGTAGATTTTGTTGAACTACCAATCATTGTATAATTTCCCATGGTCTCAGGTAATCCAAGAAAGGCCATTGTATTTCCCTCGTGGTTTAAGGCATCCAATAAAGGCCAATGTGCTAAGGACCCAAGTATTATTCTAAGCATTGTCCAAAATTGAAAACTATGTTGTATCGGTACCCGTGTTGTGTATGACACTATATGGGGTGACATATTCACCCAAATGATTCCCCCCCTCATTTGGGGTGCATGCGACACTCGCTAAAGGAGTATTGGCCCAAAAGAGGAACAACCGTTGTACTGAAACTGTGCCCTGTAGGGGGGATGGAATGTGCTTGGTAGAAACCAAGGCACGTGCAAACAAGTGACTAGGAAAAACAAGTATTAGTACAAGCGAAGACAAACACTCATGTATAAAATGAAATGTAATCTAAGAAGACAATGTGTAAGCTAATATGCAAGAAAAAGACAAAGTAGACCGCAAAAAGAGGGTTACAAATATGGAACATCACTCAAGATGTCACAAGAGAATCATGGCCATAGTGGTCGTAAATAATCAAAGAATAAGAAAGACATAAGGAAAATCCCACAAATAATGACAAGCAAAAGAAAACAGTGTATGAAAGTAAGTAATCCTGAAAAACAAATTTTATACATGAAGTGCCCATTTGTAGACACAAAATCATGCACTTTGGGTAATTATCTAGTCTCGATCGCATACTACTATTCATATGGTTCCTAAGTAAGAAAAGTACTGATTAACCCATGTCTTTGGCCACCTTTCTTTGCTTTATGCTTGCTACTTTCAGTCTTGCACTCTTACTTGGCCCAGTCTGTATTTTTACCTTTCAAAATTTTACTCATTCTAGACACTAGAGCCTAGCTAGGATGCCAGTGCTAGGTGCCCCCATCCCCTCTGGGCACCCTTGTCCTCTTTGTACTTTGGTCACACTTTTTGGGTCCTTTCTAGCTGTTTGAGCATCTTATCTTTTTGGTAGTTGGCCTTTTGGGGTTAATTATGAAATTCAAGCAAAGGAATCATATAAATATAAAGTTATGTGATCATAATAAGGGACCAAACACTAAGCACTACTTATCACCACCTAAGGTTGCATCCATCAAGGCATCTAGAGCTCCATTTGCATCCATCTAGCTCCATCACAAGGGACAAAGGTTGGTTCTTCTGCATCACACTTCATAGGAGGGGAGTTTATTCTTTCCATGCACACATTATTTACATTCTACATCTAGCTACTTGTTCACTTCTTCAAGTGTGACACACACAAGAGCAACCTAGGGCACAATTCCTGCACACACACATAGAATTACATTGGGTCTGAGATGTAGTGTAGCACTCAGTAGTAATTCCATCATTTGAGAGCTAAGGATAGTCTGACCCCTCATTTTACATCTTTATTTTTTAGGATTTGATGTCTATTTGAGGGTTTTGCAGGTGCTTTCTTCATTCTAGATTTACACGACATTCGACAGAATTTAGCGACAAACAAGGTCGAAGGGTGAATAAGTGAAAACCATCTGTGACCCTGTGAAATTAGCTTTAAACCTCCTATGTAGACTAGGGCACCTAGAAAATAGACCAGAGTGCCCTGAGGTGCCCCCATCCTTCTCCAGGTACCCCAATCCAACCAAATCAACTCTATTTGCATTTTTACAGGCTCCTATGTGACGGTATTCCACTCTTGTTCATCCGGTCGTATCCACTGCGACACAGTCCAACAACCTCTTCGAATCAACTAAGGATCTTCTAACCCTCTTTGCACTTAGGGTTTCATTATTTTTATTACTTAGTTGCTTGGGTTTATTTCTATATTTCATTATTCATTTATTTACTGCAAACTTGCATTAGATTAGGCTATTATTTTACATTTTAGCATAATCATTTTGGTGAACCCGTACTCGATCATTTCACTCCTAGGATCCTCATTCTATCATTGCTCATATTTCTAGCATCTTATCATCATGAGTATCTCAATTAATGATTTCTTGCTTGTTAATCCTGACTTAAGACATAGAGTCCAACATCTCCTAGCTACTACTCACATTCCTGCTAATATGCATCCCGAATCAGTCTATCAATCATTTTTCGATGCATTCTCTCAACATATTGCATTCCTCCACTAATCCTCATGTTGATCTTACTATTTTTGACAATGACCCAGCTTTGCATATCATGATTCACATTTACAATGTGGGTGTCAAGTGTACTTTAATTGACAATGGATCTGAGCTCAACCTATGTCCTATGTCATTCCTTGAAAAATAGGTCTTTCCGCTGCTAATGTTAGTCCATCATGTCTTTCCCTTCATGCATATGATGGTTTTATTCGTCCATGTGTAGGTCACATTACTCTACTATCATTGTAGGGCCAAAAACCCTTAACACCGTATTTTTTGTCATTGACTTTCCAGTCTCATATAACTGTTTACTTGGTAGACCATGGCTCCATGTCATGCAAGTTGTTACCCTCTATAGTACATCATTGTGTCAAATTCATACATGAAGGCATCAAATATACTATTTTTCATGACCGTCATCCATACAAATATTGTGACCATGATCCTCATACCACACTTCCTACTCCATGAACTGATACTACTGATGACCCTCAACCTATGGACGAACCACCTCATTTGCCACCGCTTGAAGGTGTTATTTGCATGATAGATATTGTTTCTTCCACACCACCACCTCCACCTACTACTACTACTATGATTCTTTATCAGGGGCATGTCCATATCCATGGACGTCGATCTATCCCCTCCACCTTCACATATGCCACCTCCATTAGCACGCTCACCATTTACATGCACGTTTTTCATGAATGCTTCTTATTGGGAACACATTCCATTTGACCCTACTTGCGATGTCACTATATGTTCACATGATGGTTTGGCTCGGCTAGGTTTCACTTTCGAGGACCTTTATCCTCCTACTCATGATCCTCATCTATATTATGGATTCATCACCATCACTATTGCTTATGGTTTATGTGTCTTTCATCTCATAGTCTACCTTGCATGCACTCCTTGCTCTTCTCCACTTACATTAGGGCAGTCTTGGCTCACCTATATAGGGGCACATTAGACCCTGATCATATTGACATCTCATTTCCTATGCCCTTTGGCCATGTGTTCATTTGCAACAACTCCTTTCTTGGCTATACACAAAATATCACTCACTGGTATGCACACACGGATTCCCATTACCTCCTTTCACTGACAAAGAATATGTTATGGGCATGTACAACCTACGTGCCTCAATGGCTCCTTACTTGATCAACCTGACACTATTGCTTTCCAAGTATCAAATGCTTCACCATTTGGCTTTGATCATGACAATGATGACCTCTTAGATGACATTACTTGAGCACACTCATCAACACACACTTAGGGGGATCATTGCATTTATTCCCCCATCTAACATCAACACGTCTCTTATTCACACCTCACATACACCTAACTTCTATGCATCATCATACATACACTAGCATCGTCATTACCCAATGACACACTCTTGTGCTTTGGTTCACACTTGACTGTTGAGGGCATCCTATACACATGAACCTCACACACATAGACACTACACATTGCACATCTTCACACATCTTACACTTTTATAAATACACATCATCTTACATCATCTTACATCATACATTCATGAGTCACATCTTTATACATTTATACCTCATACATCATTCTACACATACTTCATACATTTTACACATTCTACACTTATATATCATATACACATCTTTCATTACACGCTTTAGGAATCACACACCTATGACATTTTATCATCACTACATCTAATACACATATTACAAATTTTACTCATCTACTTATACGTGCTACACTCACTACCTATGACGCACTCTAGTCTCACGGTCCATACTGGACTGTTGAGGGTATACATCACAAATGGAACACATCACACTCACACCATTCAACCATCTTTTTCTCATGCAACATTCCTAGGTTAGTGATATATTTTATAGGCTAAATCATCACTTATTCTTGCATCATTTAGTGATATACGCCATAGGCTACATCATCACTTCCTCTAGCATCATTTAGTGATATATGTTATAGGCTACATCATCACTTCTTCTAGCATCCTTTAGTGATATACGCTTTAGGCTAAATCATCACTTCTTCTATATCATCTTGTCATCCTTTAGTGATATACGCTTTAGGCTAAATCATCACACATTTTCACACCTCATCTCTATGTCACATATCATCACTATACATTCACCACACTACGATACATACAACACATAGTTTGACCATTTCCTGATGACGCACTCTCATTTACGGTTCATTCTTGACTTGCTGAGGGGGCATAAAAAAATGAACCTCACTGCATACAACTCCATTCACTCGAGGGGCACGTGGCTCCTATCATTCACTCTGCATTCCATTCCATCCATCCACAACATATTGCATATCTTGGTTGCATTTATTCTTGCTTACATTTACTTTTACATGTTCACTTTATTACACATGCTAGATAGATATCTTGTATGTCATTATCTTTATCATACACACATGCACGTTCACTTTCCTTTCTAGTTGTGATCACAGATTATACAGATCCATTACATGTAGCATGGATGCTTGGTGCAGTACCTAGTACCAATCCCACAGTGGCTCCTGGGGGCATCCACTTTCATACACTACAGGTGTTATTGTTTCATTGTACACACTACTTTATCAGATTATACACGCTTTGACATACTTTTTATCTTTCTAACATGCTAACGGGTGCTTCATGTGCAACATTTGTTTTACAGGACTATTTGCCACCATGGTTATCTGTTACATTGCTTGTGTACTTGATTGTCATTGTATGTCTTTTGTTTGTGGGATTTTCCCTTTGTCTTGTGTGCACACTTGTATGCTTTTGGCTTCATCGGCCTTGATTGTCTTACGACACCGTGAGTGGTGTCCCATGTTTGTAACCCACTTTTCGCGGTCTACATTGTCTTCTTGTGTGTTCTAGCTTACACATTGTTTGTTTAGCTTACACTTCATCTTATACATGCATGTTTGTCTTTTCTTGTACTAACACTTTTCTCCCAGCCACTTGTTTGCATGTGCCTTGGTTTCTACCAAGCACATCCCCTCCCCCCTGCAGGGAAGAGTTTCAGTCACAGTTCGGTCCTCTTTTGGGCCGCATCCTCCTTCAATGATGTCACATGCATGCCCCAAAGAGGGGGGAATCATTTGGGTGAATCAGTCACCCCATACAGAGTATACACAACACAACACAATACCGGTACAAGTACAATTTTTCAGATTTTGGGGCTCAAAATCAGACTTGGGTCCTTGACACATAGCGGCCTTTCCTGGATTATAACTGAGACCAGGGGGCATATCATACTCTAATGGTATTTACTTGGAGTATTGTCAATAACCAGGGGATAATTACACAAATTTGTGCATATCAGGGAGGTATTTTGACAAGGTTAGAGAGTCCTTTAGCACCAAACATTTACACACTAGATTTTACATGGAAAGAGATTCCTTAGCACTATGCACACCATCTGCAGTGGTGTTTTATCTTTAGGAAGTAGTCTAAAGGTTGGAGGATGACACCAGATAGTTTCTCCCTATACTTCTTCCATTACATTGGCGTGAGATCACTGAAAAACTTGTGCACATTGACATCATCTACAAGATCCTTTCTACACTCTTTCCTCATCACGGATCAGGTGCACATGTTCCTTTTTCACATTTTTCAGCATTTTCTTTTACATACTTCCTTACATGCTTTTTATACATATACATGTGTATTTGACTACTTGATCATCTTCTCTTTTGCAGGTCCATCTGTATGGGAAGTAAGCAGTCAACATCACTCGACATCACACACATCGACACAAACAACAAGTACATCACACACATCATCATCTACACATGTTTTTCACCCTAGGTTCACTTTCATCACCTTTTTACACTTTTGCATCTTTAGTCTCCACGCTCCATCTTTTTATCACTCCATGCTTTGTCTAGTCCCTCAACATGCTTTCTACATCAATCTACATGGATATCAGGTACACATCTCTATCTACTTTATGTTACCGAGCATTTTTCTCACCAACATAAAGTGGGGGAAAATGTAGACACAAAATCACACACTTTGGGTAATTATCTAGTCTGATCACATACTACTATTCATATGGTTCCTAAGTAAGAAAAGTACTAATTAACCCATGTCTTTGGCCACCTTTCTTTTCTTTATTCTTATTTTCAGTCTTGCACTCTTACTTGCTCAGTCTGTCTTTTTACCTTTCAACATTTTTCATTCTAGACACCAGCGCCCAGCTAGGATGTCAACGTCAGGTGCCCCCATCCCCTCTGGGTCCCTTGTCCTCTTTGTACTTTGGTCACACTTTTGGGTCCTTTCTAGCCGTTTGAGCATCTTATCTTTTTGGTAGTCAGCCTTTTTGGGGTTAATTATGAAATTCAAGTGAAGGAATCATATAAATATAAAGTTATGTGATCATAATAAGGAACCAAACACTAAGCACTACTTATCACCACCTAAGGTTGCATCCATCAAGGCATCTAGAGCTCCATTTACATCCATCTAGCTCCATCACAAGGGACAAAGGTTGGTTCATCTGCATCACACTTCATAGGAAGGGATTTTATTTTATTCCATGCACACATTATTTACATTCTACATCTAGCTACTTGCTCGCTACTTCAAGTGTGACACACACAAGAGAAACCTAGGGCACAATTCCACACACACACACAGAGAACTACATTGGGTCTGAGATGTAGTGCAGCACTCAATTGTAAGTCCATCATTGTGGTAGTTGAGGAAATAGTCTAACCCCTCATTTTACATCTTTCTTTTTTAGGATTTTGATTTCTATTTGAGGGTTTTACAGGTGATTCATTCATTGCTAGATTTACAGTGACATTTGGTGAATATTAGCAATGACAGTAGCGAGAAATCAATGAAGGGTTTGAACCATCTAGTGACCCTATTAGAATGAGGCTTCCAGACCTCCTGCATAGACCAGGGTGCCCAAAAACTAGACCAGAGTGCCCCAGGTGCCCCCATCCTTCTCCAGGTGCCCCAGTCCAACCAAATCTCATGGATCTATAATTTTTCCAGGCTCATGTGTGACAGTCTTTCCACTCATGTTCAGCCAGTCTCCATTGCAACACAGTCCAACAACCTCTTCAAATCAGCTAAGGCTCTTCTAACCCTCTTTGCACTTAGGGTTTCATATTTTTATTTCTTGGTTGCTTGGGTTAATTTCTATATTTCATTATTCATTTATTTACTACAAACTTGCATTGTATTAGGCTATTATTTTACATTTTAGCATAATCACCATTAGCATGTTATAAAGATAAAAAGTATGTCAAATCATTTATAAGCCGATAATGTAAAGTGCTAAGTAAAAATTGAAATAATAGCACCTGTAGTGTACAAAATTGGATGCTCCCATGAGCCTCTTTGGGACTAGTAATAGGTACTGCACCAAGCATCCATGTTATGTGTAATGGACTTGTAAAATCTATGATCATAACTAGAAATCAAGTGAACGTGCATGTGTGTATGATAAAGATAATGACACGCAAGATATCTATCTAGCATGTGGAATAAAGTGAACATGTAAAAGCATGATTAAGCAAGAGTAAATGAAACCAAGATATGCAGTATGTTGTGAATGAGGTGGAATGGAATACCGAGTGGATGATAGGGGTAGCATGCCCCCAAGTGGATGTGTATGTATGCAATGCGGTTCATTTATTTATTCCCCCTCAGTAATCAAGAATGAACCATAAATGAGAGTGTGTCATTGGGAAATGGTTTGAGCGATGTGTTGTATGTAGAAAGAGTTGATGAATGAAGTGATGATATTAAATGAGACATAGGGATGATGGTATGGAATGTGTGATGATTTAGCCTAAAGCGTATATCATTAGATGGTCGAATAACATATTAGAAAGTGTGGTGATGTAGCACGAGGTGTATATCACAAACTATATGAGTAGGATGGTAGAAAATGTGATGATGTAGCACAAAGCGTATATCATGAAATGTATGGATGGAATGCAAGAAAAACATGATGATGTAGCACAAAGCGTATATCACAAAATGTATAGATGGAATGCAAGAAAAACATGATTATATAACACAAATCATATATCACAAAATTTATGGATGGAATGCAAGAAAAATGTAATGATGTAGCATAAAGCATATATCATGAAATGTGTGAATAAAGTGATTGGCTAAAAATGTCGCATAGTGTGATAAAAATATTGATTGATTGATTGGGAAGGTTAAAGTGTAGAATGATGTAAGTGTGATGAGGTGAGGTTATCTTTTGAGTTAGACCCTTAGTAATCGAGTATGAACCATTGAACTAGAGTGCATCGTTGGGTAGCACGTAGAGGAATATCAGTAAAACATGTAATTTCCAGTAAATGTAATGATGAGAAGATGTCGTAAGTATGTGATATGTAAAGCATGTAATGTGGAATGTGTAGATTGTAAAAATGTATGATAATGTAATGTGTGTACGATGTATAGGTGTATAAATCACAAATTTTGGATGGTGTAGAATATATTGAAGATTGGATATGTAGAAGAGTGTGATGTGTGAAGATGTGTAATGTGTAGTGTAAACTGTGCAGTGTGTGAGGTTCATGTGTATTATGATGCCCTTAACATTCAAGTGTGAACCATAGCACAAAGTGCATCATAGGGTAATGAGGTGATAAAATTCACCTACCAGAGATTAAGTAGTTGTGTAGCAGTGGAAGCAACATTAGGACCATGCGATGATGGAAAAGTTTGAAATATTCCTTGACCATCAGTAGAAGGAGAAGTTGCTTTGAAAAAATGAATTGGAAACAAAAGTGGAGTATGATTTGGAGGAATCTTGGATGATGGTAGCTTTGATGGTATTAATGATATTGTAGAAGACTTGATAGGAGAAGGTGGATGCAGTTACGTAGTTTTACTTGGTGATGTCACAGATGACTTGAGAGGAGGAGGTGTTATATTGATTTTGAGAGGTGGTTTCTTAGGAGGTGCTTGACTTATTGTAGGAGGAACCTAAGTAATAATGGCATGATGCTCATTAGACATAGATGAATTGGATTTAGGAACCCAGGGAGAGTTATCATTTCAAGATGGACATGTATTTGAATGTTTTGTATAAAATGAGAGAAAACCCTGACGCGTAAGATGTTTGATTTTTCATTATAGAGCATAGTAATCATTTTCATTATGTCCATTGATTCAATGATAATTGTAATATGGACGACCTTGATATTTTACAAGTCAGTGAGGAGGATAGCCTTGAGTAGATGGTAAAGCGATCAATTGATGACTAAGGAGCTCAGTAAGAATGTCATGTTGCGTAGCATTGCGATAAAATTTGAGAGGATACGGTAATGGTAATAATTGAGGCTCACTGATATGAGCACATGTAGAAGACATAGAATGAGGATGAGATGTAGAAGGAGAAAAAACATGAGCTTGAGAAGCATCTTTAAGTTGTTGGATTTTAGATTTAGGAGATAACATCATGAATTTTATAGCCTAAAATTTTTCGTTAAATAAAGAATGAAAAGCTTGGATTGACTCCAATATGGGTTGATTGGATAGAGGATCATGAAGGGTAGCATCATCAAATAGATGATGGAAAATAGGAATTATTTTGTGTGGCGGTATATATTTAGGAAGACACATGAGTCTAAGGATGTTTGTAGAATATCCTGGCATTTGGAATGCATTTTAAGTAAATCAGACAAAGGAATTTGAGGAACTTTACGACCCTTGATAGAAGAAAGATGAGGATCCAAGTGTATTTGAATGAGACGGGTTCACCAAAATTATTAAGCTCAAATGTAAATACATGAGCCTAATATGAATGGAATATTGCAATAAATAAATGAATAATTAAGTGTAGCAATGAATACCCAAGCAATTAAGCAATAAATAATGAAACCCTAATTACAAAGAGAGGGTAAAAATCCTTAGCTATTTCGCAGAGTTCTAGAAAGTGCACATAGTTAGAAAGATGGAAAATATGAAGCACAGACCATCGCACTAGAGCACATAAAAATGTAGATCTGAAGATATAGGCTAGATTGGGGCACCTAGAGAGGGACAAGGGCACCCGTGGGCATCCTATACCTATTTCTGGGCACCTGGGTCTACAAAAATTCTCAGAAAACCTCTTCTGAGGTGTCACAAGATGTTGACCTTTGGTCACTTTTGATCATTCCTAGGTCGCACAAAGATTTCTCAGGTCATTGTAAACCTGTAATAAAGTATAGACCTACAAAACCCTCAAATAGACATCAAATCCTAAAAAATGAAAGATGCAGAATGAGGGGTCAAACTATCCTCAGCTATCATAATGGTGAACTTACAAATGAGCATTGCACTACATCTCACACCCAATGTAGTTATGTGTGTGTGTGAGGAATTTCTCCCTAGGTTTCTGTTGTGTGTGTCACACTTGGATAACAAGCAATTAGCTAGATGTATAATGTAATGAGTGTGTGCATGGAATAGAATGAACTTCCCTCCTATGAAGTGTGATGTAGAAAACCAACCCTTGTGTCCCTTGTGATGGTGCTAGATGGATACAATGGAGCTCTTAGATTCCTTTATGGATACAACCTTAGGTGGTGATAGATAGTGCTTAGTGTTTGATCCCTTATTATGATCACATAGCTTTATATTTATATGATTACCTTGCTTGAATTTTGTAATTAACCCCTAAAATTCTGACTGCCAAAAAGATAAGATTCTCAAATGCTAGAAATGACCCAAAAAGTGTGAGTAAAGTATAAAGAGGATAGAGGCACCCAAAGGGGATGAGGGTGCCTGGCGCTGGCATCCAAGTTGGGTGTTAATCTCTCAGATGGCTAATGTCGAAGAGTAAAAAGGTGGACTGAGAAAGTAAATGTGCAAGACTAAAAGTAGAAAGATAAAGCAAATAAATGTGACCAAAGATATGGTTTAATTAGTACCTTTCTTACTCATGAATCATATGAATAGTAGTATGCGATCCATACTAGATAATTACTCAAAGTGTGTGATTGTGTGCCTACACTGTGAACATTGGTGGAAATCAACTAATTTTCCATACGAAAAATTATTTCACCAACAGAAATTTAGTTTGAAAGATAGATGAATAGGATTCCCCCACAAGAGGTATGATTATGATACTGACTCCTCCCCCTTACCGACACTTAAAACCATCGAAGAACAGTGTCATTCTAAGGGGAGTGTTTTCTTGATGGATGGTGTTTATGGACTTGTCAGGAAATTATCCATGAGGTGGTTGATTATTAGGGAGGGGAGATTCTGCGAGTTAGTCAGTGATGGCTTGCTCCTTGATAGATTTTATCGAAATGAATTCTATATCAAATTTATTCATAAGCATGAGCCACACCAAGTGAAGTGATCACTATGATATGGTTTAGAATGCATGGTTTTGAGAGGATTGAAGTTGGTGATGACATAAGTCTTATGATTAAGGATATAATGACAAAGCTTAGAAGTTATGAAGTATAAGGTGTAACATAACTTTTCTACTTCGGTGTAACAAGTTTCATAGTCATGAAGAGTGAGGCTTATGTAATAAATGGCCTGCTCTCTACCTTTCTCATCTCAACATGCTAGAATAGCACCCAAGGCATGATCAATTTCAGATATATAAATAAAATAGTTCCCCTTGCGTGGAAGTGAGAACATGTCATGATAGGAGATATTCTTTGAGGTCTTCAAAGGCCTTTTCATAGTTTTCATCCCACTTAAAAAGAACATCCTTTCGAGGGAGATGATGAAAAGGTTGACATTGATCTGAAAGATGAGAAATAAAGTGGCCCATTGATTGGATTCTACCTTGGAGACTAAAAAAAAAAATTATATTAGAAGGAAGGGGCATCTCTATGATGGATTTGATTTTGGTGGAGTTTACTTCAATGCCCCTGATAGATATGATAAACCCTAAAATATTTCTGGTGAGAACACCAAATATGTATTTAGTCGGGTTAAGGTGAAGGAATTATTGAATAAGGTGGGTGAATATGACATCAAGGATGATGATATGGTCCCTTCAGCTGTTTGGATTTACCCAAAATATCATCAATGTAGTCTTATACAGTTTTATGGATGAGATCATGGAAGATATAAGCATGGTGCATTAATAAGTGGCCCCCGTATTCTTTAGATCAAAGAGCATGACACAATAGCAGAATGTTCCCCAAGGGGTGATGAAAGATGTCTTATGTTGGTCCTTTGGTCCGATGAGGATATGATTGTACCTAGAAAAACTATCCATAAGGGATAGCATCTCATGTCTTGTTGTGATATTGACAAGTTGGTGGATGTTAGGAATAGGGAAGTCGTCTTTAGGACAAGAGAGATTGAGATCTCAAAAGTCTATGCAGATGCGTAAATTTCAAATGGATTTAGTTACAACTGACAATAATAGATACCCATTGTGGGTAGTAAATGGGTAACATGAAATTAGTAGAGAGAAGACGTTGTAATTCTTCTTTATGAGCAGGGGTATGCGAGGGTGCATCCTACATAACTTTTTCCTGATGGGCTTAACATTAGGAATTATGAAAATGTTGTGGAAAATGATGTTTGGGTCGATACCTAACATGTCATTGTGTGACCATATGAATGATTGAATGTACTTGAAAATAAAATTGGTGAAGTACTTTAATTATTTTGAATCTAAAGACTAGCCAACTTTAACTATTTGAGGTTCTTGTGAAGTCCCTATGTTGATGTCAATAGTGGATTCATTAAGTAGTGTAGACATGTCAGGCGATAGATTATTTTGAAGATAATGGTCCTTTTCCTCCATATAGGATATGATGGATTCACCATCATGGCATTAAAGAACATTGATGGAAGGGGAGTCTTGCTCTACCATTTTAGGTAATACAAGCATAAGGGTCTTAGTTTCAGCATTAGTCTGATAAGTGAGCGGTCCTAACGTGATTGTATTTATTTTTAAAAAAATAGGAGGAATTGATATAGTGTCATATGTGTCCATGGATTCATCAAGTGGGGATAAAGAGGATGGATCTATTTCTTATACGTGTTTGGGTGTGGTGGTTTTGAAAGTTTCTAAGAAAGGTTTTTTAAAGCCTAGTCTTAATCCCTCATGAGGCTTCTAAGACTGGTTAAAGACCAATTCATGTATGCCTTGTTTGTACATCCTAAACCAAAACCTTTCCAAGCATAGTAATGAAGATTCATTTATGTAAATGATTGGTTGTATGAAAACAATATTTTGAATATGAAGGGTTTAGTAGGATATCGATTATCTTGGTGTGAGGAAGGATGATTAATCCTCCATAAATGAGGTTGGTTCTAATATGGGGAGGACCAAAGGGAATGACATCTCTGACATTTGGTTTGTACATAGGTTTTTTTTTAGGTCTCCCATATGTTTTGGGCATATGGAGTGAATTAAGGGCCAGGAGCTGATACTCCCCTAGGTAAATACATTACATCATGTCTTTAAAAAAATTCATTAGGTAATTTACATGCAAGAACGGATGTGCTGGTGTTTCACCTTTTTCTTAGATTGTTTCTTTGAATCGTTGACGAAACAGATAGGGTAACGGGTGTAGGAGGAATACCTGTTCAAATGTCAATTGATGGGTTATTGCGTGCTTATGACTTCTAAATCCATAGCTGACCATGAGAGCTTCCTTTTGGCTAGGAGGAACTACCTGTAATAAAAATAAAGACCACCAGAAAGAATTAAACAATATGGGCAGTGAACTGCCTAGCGTGAGCTAGATCCGGGAAGCATGGTACTTCCTAGATGGCTATCAGTCCACTGTTTTAAACAAATTAATGCTAAAAACAAGGTAAATCCTATTGTTATTTTAAAATGATTTAGGTATCTCACTTAAAAACACAATAAGGAAACAGATCTAATCTAACAGGCTAAGCTAGAATAAAATCCACAGGTCAAATGGTGGGTTCTGGGTTCTGCAGGTCTGATAAAGGTCTCGGGTAGGTCATAAGTGAGTGAGGGTGAGGTAAAATGAGGTAGGTAAGTCTTTGTTTAAGACTATGTGGGAAAATACAGAGACCGGTGTCAGTCAGGGGTGACCGACGACGGTTAGGTATAACTGGTGCCGGTTACTATGAGATCTGAAAATGTCACAGAACAAGCTTTAGGTCTCCTTTTTTATTACACAAAGGACTTTGGTTGGTTGAGATGAGGTATTGGGTGACTGGAGTAGGCTCTTGTGAGGCTTTAATGGGTATATGGAGGTGAAAATGTTGGAGAAGGTCAATAGGGAGCAAGATAAACAATGAATGATAAAATAATGATGAAATGAAATAACCAGGAAAGTATGACATTGTACTTACTTGGATTTCATTCCTGAAGGTCTGTGTGTGAAGGATGGAGGTGTTGATGATGGATTTGGAGGTTGCAAGTGATTACCAACTAAAGAAAATATTCTGCATGGGTTGCATGCACACTCCTCTTTGCTTGGATAAATCAGATCATGGCTGGGATGGTTGTGTAGGAGAAGATGCTCAATCTCCCTCCTTGGATGTGAGTTCTTGCTGGAATTGGCTCTCTGAAGATGCGTTATCTTTTTGAGATCTCGTTCTTGCTCATCAAATTTCTCCCAATGTTTTCCAACCTTGAGAATAAGGTAGGTTAGGAGTTAAAAAGGGGTAACCGACAGCGGTCTGACTTAACCGGCGATAGTTAGGGGTAACCGACATCAGTCAAGGTGGGATTTCCTAGGTTTACCAAACTTAGGGAGATCCTCCTGATTTCCTCGGATCTTGTGTCATTATCCCATGAATTGGATTGGGAGCTTCTATGATCAAGCAGGAATGTGGTTAGAGGGAGTGTAGGCATTGATTTTTAGGGTTTGGGTAAGTCTTAGTTAGTTATGGTAACTTGCTAAGAATAGGTCTTAAGTTGAGTTAGCTTGGTGAGGTGTCTAAGTGAACTATATGTGTAGGTATTATTTAAATATATTTAAATAATAAATATGGTAAGGATAATGAGTTAATTTAATTAAATTAATACTAGTGAGGTGAAGGGGGTCATGGCTAGGTAGATGTAATAAAAGGGGGGCTTATATGTCAAAGGATGAAGGGGGAGTGTGACCTAATTTTAGTGTCTACATTTTTCCCCTTTTTGTTGTGTAGCTTGTATTGGTAAGTGATGCTAACAAAAATAAGGTGTGGTTAGCCCATGTGAGGGTGAAGGTGATCCCCCTCAAACCAGGAACTGACGAAGAAGCTAGCTGAAGCGGTGAGTGGTTTGATAAAAGGTAAATGTGAAGAAAAGGTAAATGGGTGTAGGGGAAGAGGGTGAAAGGTCTACTCGGGAAATCTAGGTAATGGGTTAGGGTCAAAGGTAGCAGCAGTCAAACACACACACATGTATAAACTGCAGCACACTACTAGGTTGAAGAGCAGGCAAAATCTACATCGTCTAAGGTCGATAGGTTTATCCAAACAAGGGTGAAGTGAATCTGGTATCCAAGGTATAGGATAAGGTTACGAGCCACACAAATGTAGGTTAGGTGCAAGAACATTTAGGTATGTTCTGGTACACCAAAGGTAGGGTCAGGATAAACGGTCACGGTAATAGGCTAGGTAAGTTTCATTAGGTCAACAACATAGGTAACAGTGCCACAAGGTATAGTGAACACATGAGGTCAAAGGTCACTAGCGATGGTCCAGGTCCAAATATCAAGATCATGGCATGGGTAAGGCCGAGGTAGGGGTAAAATAATAAAGTGTCAACAGCGGACACGAGGAGGTTGAAGAAGGTGGAGGGCCAGAGGTGAAGGTAAAGTGGTACAAGTAGGTGTAGGGAGGGAAAAAGAAAAGGGAGGTAAGGAAAATGAGGTAAATGAGATGGTAATGAGTATGCAGGGTAACCGACATCGGTCGGTATGAACCGATGGCGGTGTATGGGAACCGACGGTGGTAGTCTAGGGCATCAAACCGACAGTGGTCAAGGGTTAACTGACGTCGGTCGGGTCGGGTAGGGTATAAAAAGTGGAAAACCTGCATTTGAAAAGTCATTTGTGCTATTGGAAAAGGAGAAAAGGACAAGAAGAGAGAAAAGGAGGAAGAGGACAAAAGAGTACAGTAGAGAGCTTGGGTGGCAGCCACATAGGTGAGAGTGGGTGAGTGAGAGGTGGGGCCACGAGATCAGGTAGCACGATTCATGTGGCTGAGGAGTGGTTGTGGAGTTGAGGATGGCAGAGGCTGGAGAGGGCTCGAGAGGAGTGGTGCGGAGGCCAAAGGTTCCACCATGATGGTATCAAGATCAGGTAGGGTTTGAACCTTTGGTTTTGATGGTTGAGTTAATTTGATGTAGAAAAATATATAAAAAAAATGGGGGGGTTTGGGGGGGAAGAATTTCAAAATGGGAAAAAAGAGAGGGAAAAGGTAATAGGGGATGGTAAGGGGTGGGGAAAAAGGGTAATGTAGGAACAATTAAGGGTGTAAAGAGGGATTTGGGTGGGTAGAATTGTCGAAGAAGGGAAAAAGTAGGGTTAGAAAGTTGGGGCGGGTGGTGTGACAGTGACCGATGTCAGTCGACTTGTGGCCGATGGCGGTGGGTAGTGACTGGTGCCAGTCACAAGAACAGTGACCGATGCCAGTCAAGGGGAGACCGTGGTCAGTCAGGGGAGACCGTGGTTGGTTAACCTTAGGTTTGGGTAGGTTTAGGTGAGGGTTAGGTTAGATAGGTTCAGGTAGATGGGTAAAATGGGTAAGTGGGGAGAGGTATACTAATACAGTGCCTTTGTGGGATGTAGGTGAGAGACGAGCTGCGGATGAGAGCCCAGGTGCCACCCTTGTTATTGAGAGTACGGGCAAGTGCAATGCCGGTGGAGTGGCAGCATGTGGCAGAGGTGGGATTGATAGGGGTGAGGCACTACTGGCATGTATCCCGGGAGGTGAGTCTTATGGTTGCCCTCATCGATAGATGGGACTTGGTGACCAATACCTTCCATTTGCCAACGGGTGAGATGATGATCACCCTGGAGAATGTATACAGGATCCTATGGTTGCCCATATTGGGGGCCCAGGTTTATTCTATCTCTTCAGAGGTGTCTGAGGAGTTACTGGCACCCATTTTTGGTGAGGGTGCAGCAGACCTGACATTCCATAGCACTAGCATGAGCTATGGAGCGATGTATAGAGCTCATCGAGAGGAGATGAGGTTAGTGGTACTTATGATGGAGGCAGTGTGCTACTTCACACTGCCAGATGTAGAGGGTGGGAGGTTCCCGAGGTCACTGATGGGAGTCCTCCATGACATGATGATACATCAGACATGATTCACATGGGCACCTGCATTGCTGACACAGGTGTATAGAGAGCTATGGGCCTACGGGTGACTGCGGAGGTTCAACATCTACTACATCATATTACTACATTGTTGGGCATACGAGCACATTGTTTGTGTTTGACTAGTGGGGATGCCCCGAGCAGATGCATTCCCACAGAGAGTTTTGAGAGTGGGGTACAGGAAGATGGGTACCTGGCTATGGGAGAGGCCCGAGGTGCCAGAGCTACGCATGATGTAGCTTATTACAGGAGGTTGTTGGAGGGGTTGTCTGGGGTGGACGTCATTTGGAGGTCATATGTGGGCTTCCCTTCATATAGACAGATGGCCATGGAGCTAGCTAGGCTACAGATATATCTATGGATAGAGGGGAGGAGAGTGGGAGAGCATGAGTGGATACCCATAGAGTAGGTTAGACATCAGTTTGGATTAGTGCAGGATGTACCACCTTCGTTCCCTTAGTACCAGAGAGATGATGTGGAGAGACCTATGTCTCCACCACGACCCACAGTGCTGACTGGATAGGAGGAACAGCCTGTAGATACTCAGATTGATGATGCTGGGGTTACAGATGGGTATAGGTAGTGGTGGGTGGCACAGCTGAGAGCCGTACCACTAAGGCCAGGGTAGCCAGACTTAGCCACCATCACAGTTCAGAGAGATGCCTTACAGGGGCAGGTGGCTACGTTGGTGATGTAGCTTGGTATCATGCAGGGGTAGCTGACAGGTACAGAGGCACAGGTTGCCACATTACAGGCCCAGATAGTGACACTGCAGGCTCAGGCTAGGGCAGGGACAGGTACCTGCACAGATGGAGGCACAGGAGGAGATGGAGAGGGAGAGGTAGGTGGAGATGGAGGGCAGATAGCTGCCCTACAGGTGCAGGTTCAGGCTTTACAGGGCCAGTTGGCCATAGCACAGGGATAGGTGATGGGTCTGCAGGGCCAACTGACAACAGCACAGGCACAAATTACTACCCTACAGGCCCAGCTACAGGCATAGGCACAAATTCTAGGACTGACTCAGGCTCTAGCACCAGTACAGGGCTCAGTGTAGGTTCAGGGATAGGGTCCCATTGTACAGGTACCGACGTAGGTAGCGAGACCCATGACACCACCACAAATAGTGCCCATGGCTAGGTTTAGGGATGCCCTAGGAGAGGCATGGTATTACCATGATCATTTGCTAGCTATTCGGGCTAGATGTGCCCTCCTATGCCGAGTACAGAGCACAACAGGCCTCCAGTGAGAGGACTAGATCCCACACTCATAGTGTGGAGAGCACAGGGGGCTGGCGAGCCCAGGGATAGGGTCGTGGTGAGGTCACTAGTGTGCAGAGGCCAGCTCTAGGTGAGGGGCCATCAGTAGGAGGTGAGGCAGGTGCCTAGACCCCAGACAGGTGTAGCAGAGGGGTTGGGAGAGACACAGTGATTTGTTGTGGACCAGCCTGCGTGCCGAGTCATTTTTGTATGTATGATATATTAGACTAGCCTGCGTGCCGAAGAGATATTGTATTTATTTTTTTGTACATGATACCGGCCCAACTGGCCTGCGAGCCAAAGACATTTTTAGTATTGGATACGTGGACCTGAGATGAGCCATGATGATGATTATGTGTTTTATGAGATACACATTTATGTGATATGGGACACATTTTAGATGATACACACATGTATATATGAGGAGATAGATGATATTGAGGTGATGTTGTTGTGATGTGTATGAGTTTTACATTTATTATGATATGGATGGAAAATAGATGAGCTAGGCATGATAGATGATAGGCATGGATTTAGGTGATGGTTTAGGCATGGTGTAGGTCGAGTTTTAGGCATGGATTGAGTCAGGTCAGTTTAGGCATGGATCGAGTCAGGTTGGTTTAGGCATGGATCGAGTCAGGTGGTTTAGGCATGGATTGAGTCAGGTCAGTTTAGGCATGGATTGAGTCAGGTTGGTTTAGGCATGGATTGAGTCAGGTTGGTTTAGGCATGGATCGAGTCAGGTGGTTTAGGCATGGATTGAGTCAGGTCGGTTTAGGCATGGATCGAGTCAGGTCGGTTTAGGCATGGATGTTCATTTTGGTATTTTGGTAACAAATGGCAATGTAAATGCATGAGATAGTGTAAAATGTGAAAAATGTTGGTTATGTATGAAAATGTGAAATAATATAAGTGGTAAAAGGTATGTGGGATATGGTTCAAATGTCGAGGTTTTTGAGATGAACAGGAAATCAGGTAATGGTGGGGCAAATGGTTAGGGTAAAGAGTGGTCGAGCTAACCTTCCAGGGCCCCATGCCCTGGAAGTGCTTGCCTACATAGTCCCAGTGAAAAGGGACCTCAGACCGATGTAGTTCTCCCATAAGCTAGGGAAGAAGATGAAAATGAGTTGGGAGGTTTGTGGTCATGTTGTGGGTTTGGGTTTAATAGGTGGAGGTAGATGATAGTAAAAAAATGTTGCAGGTGAGGGTGACTATGGCGAGAGGGGAGGATGACCCCAAAAGGTAAGCGTTGAGGACTAAGTCCTGTATAAGAAGATCAAAAGGTAATGAAGAAGAGAAAAGATAAGAGGGGGCAAGAAAGCCACCCTGATTGGCAAGGATCAAAACGTATGAAACACATCTATAGATAGGCTAATGAACGTAAGACCCTAAAGACATTACATGATTGATAATTCTAAGAGTGACGAAGAGTCACATGATCACCAAATGTCATAGGTTCAGCAGGTCCCTTGAGGTATGAAGTGAAAAGACAATGGGTAAGGAGGTGCAGGTAATTGGGTCATAAAATGGGAAGTAGAATGCCTTGGGCAATAGAGCCAAGATCACAATAGGCAAGTCCATGACGAAAAAAATTATTATTATTATTATTATATTTTTTTTTATTTTACTTTTAGATAGACTGATCGATGTGGGAAGTCTATATGGGATGAGTATATGTCTCCTTGAGGTCTTCACGAAGCTGATCGATGCGGGAAGCTTCTGAATTTTGATTTTTGAGAAACAATAGTCTTCTTTTTGGAAAAAACTATGTAGAGAGTTGTGAGCTTTTTATAGCTGTCCTTCGAGGGTGTAGTCTACTTATAGTGACAATTGAGGGTGGAAGATGTCCTTTTGAGGGATTCATCTTTTATATTGGAAGTTTGACTCAAGGAGTTGATCCCTTATTTTGGAAGATGTCTTTCTGAGGGATTCATCTTGTTTGTTTTTTTTGGCTTTTAAGTCATGGACGAGACTATAATGAAGCATTTGGTTCTTGTTGAGAAGGAAAAGGTGAATGACCATGGGATCTCATCTAAAAAGAAGATGAAAAGTATCCATGAGAATCATGCCATGTGCAGAGCCGTGGTGCACATATTTAAGAAAAGACAAAAGGGGGACGGGTAATCACATGATCCTTGTTTAGTCATTGGAGATGAGGTGTGGAAAAGGTAAATGGCACTCAAGGGATGAGCATGAACTAGATAAATAGTGATGTAGGACTAGAGGTCAACAGTAGAATGGTCAAAGATGTAATGTGTTAAGGGGCTCAGGTTCGGGTTTACCCTCAAGCGAGGACAAATGATAGGCACCTGATCCATAGGTATGAGTTACAATGTATGGTCCAAGCCAATTAGGAGAAAATTTTCCCCATTTTCTTTTCTCTGCTTTGGTTACGTGTTGATTTTCTTTCAAAACAAGGTCACCAACTTGGAAGGTGCATTCATGAACATGTTTTCATAGGCACGCTTGATGCATTTTTGATAGACTTGGAGGTGATCTAGAGCATTAAGATGATGTTCATCTAATAACTCCAGTTGTGCCAAGCGGTCCTGATGAAAATTCATCATCAGTAAGCATGTCATGGAGAGAAATGCGGAGTGAGGGGATCTGGACTTCGAGAGGCAAAAATAGCCTCTGTACCGTAGACCAGAGAAAAGGGTGTGGCCATAGTGGAGGTGCGAATACTAGTATGGTATGCCCATAGGGTGAAAGGAATGTGTGTATGCCAATCCTTCCCAGTATCGTCAACCACTTTCATGAGAATTTTTTTGAGGGTTTTGTTAGTGGATTTGGCCTGGCCATTGGTTTGTGGGTAATAAGGTGAGGAGAAACTAAGCTGAATGCCAAAGGCATCGCAAAGTTTTTGCAGTGTTTTGTTTTTGAATTGTTTTCCATTGTCAGTGATGAGGCGATGAGGGACACCAAAGTGACAAATGATGTGATGGTTAATAAACTCACATATTTTCTTGGCTTTCATGGAAATGAGTGGTATGGCTTCTACCCATTTTGTGTAGTATTCGGTAGCAGTTATGATCCATTGATGGCATTGGGAAGAATGAGGATTGATTTCTCTGACAAGATCCAAACCCCATTGAGAGAATGGCCAAAGGTCACGAGTGACCTGTAAGGCATGACTGGGTGTATGATGAAGGTTGGAATGTTGTTGACATTTCATGCAGTGTTTGACATAGTCACAACAATCATGATTAAGGGTTGGCCAGTAATAGCCTAGGTGAAGAATACGCTTAGCAACAACAAGGCCACTGAAGTGACCTCCACATATGCCATCGTGAACTTCTTTAATGGTATAGGGGATTTCAGAGCTGGTGAGGCATCATAAGAGAATACCATCAAAGCCTCATTTATAGAGAAGGCCACCCATGATGACATAATGAGAGGCCTTTTTGAGAAAGGTGCGTTGTCCATTACGTGTGAGATCAGGAGGCAATATAGAAAGGGAAAGGTAGTCCGCAAGCTTGCTTATACCAAAGATCTTGTGTGTTCAGTGAGGTAGTTTGGACGAGGTTAATACAACAAGATTTATAAGAAGGTCTTGGTATGCATTTTATGGTAACAAAGATGTCTGAATTGTCAGGTGAAGCGGGTATTTGAGAAGTGAGGTAGGCCATGGTATCCATGAATTTATTGGTGGATCATGGAACGGTTTGAATTTTATAGCGGTCAAAGGTAGTCAACATGATGCCAACGTAGCATTTGTATTCTTGAAGTATTTCATTATGACACTGATAAACACCATTGACTTGGTTTACTACCAGTTGAGAATCACCAAAGATATTAATGGACTTAACGTCTAAGGCATAGGAAGTCATGAGACCCAATACGAGTGCTTCGTATTCGGTGATATTGTTGGTGCATTCGAAGTCAAGTTTAAATGATAAGGGCATGGGTTCACCATCAAGAGGAATGAGGATAATTCCTGCACCACCCCCATGCTGACATTTGGAACCATCGAAGAATAAGGTCATTTGGTAAGGGTCGTCATCCAAAGAGAGGTGAGCAATGGATTCGTCAGGGAAATCAAAGTTTGAGGGTTGGTCCCTGGCAATAGGTGCGTCAGCCAATTGGTTGGTGATAGCCTGGCCCTTAATGGACTTTTGGTGGATGAATTTGAGGTCAAGATCAGCTAAAAGCATAAGCCATTGTGCGGTGCACTGATTTTGATAAGGTTTAGCGTACATGATGTGTAAAGGGTCGGTGTTGGTCACAACATAGGTTTTGTGGTTGAGTAGGTAATGGCGGAGTTTGGTGGCAATGAAAACTAAGGCTAAGCACAATTTTTTCAGGGTGAGTGTATCGGGTTTTGTAGTCCAGAAGGGTATGGCTTATATAATAAACCACCTGCTCCCTATGTTGTTCATCACGATGAGCGAGCATGGCTCCCAAGGAGTGATCGGTAGCTGATATGTATAGGAAAAAAGGTTGGTCGTCTTTAGGTGGGATAAGTATGGGTGGTTGGAGAAGGTATTGTTTTAAGGCCTCAAAAGCTTTGTGACAGTCATCATCCCATTTAAAGGAGACATCCTTCCTAAGCAGATGATGAAATGGTTGACACTGGTCAGAGAGTTGGGAAATAAATCGGTGAATGGACTGCAATTTACCTTACAGGCTACGGAGTTGTTTGAGGTTCGTGGGTGGAGGCATTTCCAGAATGGCCTTGAATTTTGTTGGGTCAACTTCTATACCACGTAAGGAAATGATAAATCCCAGGAGCTTTCCTGAGAGAACCACGAAGACACACTTTTTAGGCTGAAGGTGGATGTAATATTTAATGAGGTGTCAAAGATGGTTTTGAGGACAATGAGGTGCTCGGTGCGGCATTTAGATTTAGCCAAGAGATCATCCATGTAATCTTCCAATATGTGATGCATGATATCATGGAAGATGTAAGTCATAGCACACTGATATGTAGCACCAGCATTTTTAAGGCCAAAAGGCATGACTCGATAGCAGAAGGTCCCCCAAGGGGTAATGAATGTGGTCTTGTGCTGATCTTCTGGGGCAAGAAAAATTTGGTTATAACCTGAGAAACCATCCATGAGCGAGAGCATTTCGTGACCCGCGGTAAGGTCTACCAGTTGATCAATACCGGGCAAGGGAAAGTCATCTTTCGGGCAGGTGAGGTTGAGGTCATGGAAGTCCATGCAAATGTGGAGTCCCCCTGTTGCTTTAGTGACAGGGACAATGTTAGAAATCCAATGAGGATAATCAATGGGTAAGATGAAGGAAATGGAAAGAAGGCACTGAAGTTCTTCTTTGATGAGAAGAGCAATGTGAGGGTGCATTTTCCTCAGCTTTTGTTTGATAGGTTTGGCATCGGGAATGGTTACGATATTGTGGACCACTATGGTGGGGTCAATACCAGGCATGTCTGCGTAAGACCAAGTGAAAGTGTGGTTATGATCTCAGAGAAAAGAAGTGAGGGCTTCCTATGTTCAGCAACATCTAAAGATTTTCTGATCTTTAGGATGTGCGGGTCATCCTGAGTATGAATGTTGATCTCGATAGTTGATTCATTCAACATGGTTTGCATCTCAGAGGGTAATGATCGATGAATATATGAGTCTTCTGCACCAAGGTAGGTGAGTATGGATTCATCATCCTGACATTGAATGATGTTAATGGTCAGTGTGTCATCGTCGATCATCTCAGGATACAGGAATGGAAGAGTGGAAGGGGCCTTGCCTTCACATTGATAAGTCAGAGGCCCCAAGGAAATGGTGTTTATGAAAAAAAAAAGTTAGGAGGGATAGATTCAAGATCCATCGACTCCATTGGTGAGGGTGGTGATGAAGGTGGAGAAGGGCTAGGGTCCTCAATGAATTCAATGTGGGCCTATTTGGTAGAAGGTTTAGGGAAGCCGATACCACTACGGTCATTATGTTTGCAGGTGGTACATGGAATAACGGTATGGCGACCCTACTCATAAAAGCCAAAACCAAAACCCTTCCATGCACAGTGGTGTAGGAAGGTGTGGGTGAAACGGTGATTGGTAAGTGATTGGAAGTCAGCAGAAAATGGGTGGGGTTGTGAAGGTGGTTCCAAGGTGTGTAGGTGGTAGTATCAAGTCCCCCATAGGTGAGACTAGTACGAAGATGAGGAGGACCATAAAGGAGGCATTCTCCTATATGGTGATCATAGCGAGGGTGTTGGTGAAGGCTTCCATACTCACATGGAGTAAGGAATGTGTTGACGCTATATAGGTGATACTCCCCCAGAGTGAGGTGTTGAAAAACACCTTCCAAGGGATCAGTGGTTGGTATGTGGGTAGCTAGTATGGACGATGTGTTGGAGGTCGATGCGGAGGTGGTGTTAATGGATTGGGTAGCTAATGGGTCAGCCGTGGAGGTTATAGCAGTGGTAGGTATGGAGGAGGTACATGCGGTGAAAGCAACGGCCGTACTGGTAGGTGTGGGTGTAGGTGTAGGTGAAGCGGTATTGGTTGTGGAAGTAGATGGCTTAACTGGTATGAGTACATCGTTGGGTTGGTAAAGCATGTTGCATGTTTTGAAAGGTGATGGGTCAGCTGGAATGGTATAAGTGTGTCCTTTGTGTTCAAACTTTACACAATGATGCAAAGTGGAAGGAATGCAACCCATGACATGAATCCAGGGTCTACCGAGCAACAAGTTATATTGGAATTCCCCCTCCAAAACATAAAACAATTCTGGAACAGTGCGGGGGCCCACGCGAACGTGAAGGATGAAGTGCCTAGCATGGAGGTGATAGCATCGTTGAACGAATGCAACATGACCGGATGTTTGTGCATGTAATTGTCAGGTATGTGCATTTGAGTTCAAATTCATGGGATGAAATGATGTTAATGCTAGTGCCTCCATCAATCATCACACAGCGTACCCGTATGTCATCAATGTGTACAGAGATGAAAAGGGCTGGGTCTGGGTCATCATTTTGGTATGGCACGATCTCCTCCTCTGAGAAGCTGAGGGAGGCCACTTGGTGAACAAGGTGAGGTGAGGTTGAAGGTGGTAATTTGGTGAGAGAGGCTACATGATGGGGTGTGATAATGGAGGCTACGGGTGTAGGGTCATTGGGTAAAACCTCATTAGATCGAAGAACCTCCATGAGGGCTTGACGATGGGATTCAGAGGTTTGGATGAGGTCATATAAGGACATTTTGAGGGGTGATTGGTGTAATTGTTTGAGCATGGTGTGATGTGTGACACCATTAGAAATGGGGTATGTGGGGCCGCAGATAGTTATCTTAGGTATGGGTGTAGATGGTATGTTAGGTATAGGATTGGTTGGTGGGTCATCTACCTTTCCTTTACCCTTCTGTGCACATGTAGTGACATGTACCATGTTGATTTGAGGGAATTTTTCAAATGGAGAGGGTGTAGGGTAAGTGGTATAATGACATGAAGGGAAAAAACCTACGGGAGGAGAAAATCCTTGTGAGGTCAGTTGGGCGCAGCGATATTTGGGTGGTGGTGTGGCAATTTCTCTGATATGCAAACCATGTTAAATTCAAATTTTTTGTGTGGTTCTGGGAGCTGTGAGGGTGGAGGTTGTGGTTGTTGAGTGGGCAGTGTGGGAATGGGTCATCAGGTGGAGCAGGGTTCTCATCTTTAGAAGGTCCTGTCATGATGATCAAAGTTGGTTTCCGATGGACAGGTGGTAATTGGATAAGGAGTTAAGATTTTCAAGGCCTTACAGTTCTCCACATGGGTGTACCTTGGCACATGATGGTATGCTTTACAAAGGGGGAGTTTGGTATCATCAAACCCTTTTTGCTTGGGTTTGAGGGGCATCATAGATGAACTAGAAATAGAGTGTGTGGTGGGTTAAACTACCTTAGTATTGTTGGTTGGATATTTTTTCAAACCAAAATATGAGGTTCAACCACAGTACATGGGATTAAATCCCTCCTCAAAGACAGGTGAGGCTGCCTGTTTATTGCTAATCTAAAACACAGTAAATAATATATACAATATTCACACTAATCTAACCATTGGAGGTTGGGATGAAATCCCGAAATCCACATTCACATGATTCAAGGATATTGCTTTCGTAAATGAAATAGGTTAGAAACTGTTACAGTGAAAGAAGCACGGTAGAAAGGAAATGGGAGAAACGTATTTTCTTTCGAGTAAACACAGAGCACGAAATAATCATACGAGTTTTAGATCACAGATGTAATGTCCAAGATAATTAGAAACACTGAGATTCTATGCAAAGAATAGCTTTAAGATCATGAACATAAGAACACTGTCTTAAATAAGATATATTTCACAACACAAAGTCTGTAAAACAATATCAACTCCTATTCTTCAAAAAGATTGAAAGAAAACACAAAGTTTTTCTCCTTTCCAATAGCCCCTCAATATTCAAAAAAACTCTCGACCCTTTTGAATGCACAGGCATCCTTTATTTATAACAAAAGGAACTAGAGATAAAACTAGGGCAGATCCTAAAAAGTAGCATTTTAACTGGAGTTCAGTTTTGCATGACTGTCACACAGGAGATCAAGTCAAAACATGATTAAAAAAATATGACGAAACAGAAATGAAAAAGACATGTCAATTTCAAGATTGAAATGACACGACACATTGGGACTTAGTCTGAATCATCATCTTTTGCTCTCTTCCTCTTTTTCTTCCTCCTTCTGAGACTGTTTGCTCTGAAATTCCTGGAACTTTCGAATTATGCCTTGCATTTCATTCTCATCAGGTGTAGTGGAATGATCATTCCACATTTCGCAGGTCTCATGAATATCACTGGCACTGCCAGGAAGCTTTCTTCAATTTTTTTCTGAGCTTTCTTAAGGCCTCCAACGTATGTTCAATCCTCACAAACTGACCAATGACTTCAAGGTCAAATCCGTGTACAGGTTCATGCTGAACAGACTCTTAGATTTGTTTGAAGAGATCATCTGGTGATAGGATACCTGAGTTCCCAACTGACACCTTTGGACAAATCTTCAGCAATTCTTCTTCCAGATCACTTTTCCCATCGATCAATTTATCCCTTGATTCTCTCAACTTGCAGCAGGCTTCGTTGAGAATCTTTACTCTGAACCTGATGGCCTTGGTGAGCTGGAAATGTTTATCTGTATGTGGGAGAATACCTTCTTCCACCAAGACGATGTGCTGGTAATTGCTTTAGCACTTGGAGAGCTTCACAAGTCAAATCAAGCTGTCCAATTTCTTCAGTGAATTCTTCATCCATCTTCTCTCCTTCCTTCTGAATCTCCCCCAAAGACTCATGAACCCTCACCACGTCTTGAATTACTTCCTTCCCCTATTGGAGCAACTTTTGGATCCATTCATCAACCACCCTTCCTTTTTTAGCAATCTTCTCAATCGTAGGCACCGATGAGAAATCGAATTCGGAAGAAATAGAAGAAGGTGGTATGGATTCAAGGGGTTTTGAGAGTTTAATCAAAATCTCTGTCAACTCCTCCACTTTTTCCTTAAGCTCATTTCTGCTGTCCTTTGTTTCTTTCAACTTTTGGCACAGCACGTCTATGGAATCCCGTGCATCTTGTTGCGCTCCTTCTGCTGTCACTTTCCCTAGAGCCACCTTGGTTATCTGATAATCAGCAGCTGTTATATCATCTCTAGTTTTGTCAGCCGAGGGAGTGGCAATCTCTGCGAACTTATCTCCTGAAGCATCTACCAAAACCCTTGAAACTGTTTTGGGTTTCTTGGCTGACTTTCACAGTAGAAGCCTTGAGTGAGCTGAAATCAAAGGCTGGTAGGGGTACAATCACTTTCCTTTTCCTCGGAGTTTGCTCGAGTAGCCATTGTGGCGTATCAGAGGAAATTGCCAATGTTGTAGTAACTGGTATTCTACTCTCAAGGGGGGAAGATTCTACTATTGGAGGAGGAACAGTAGCCAACGTGGTAGTAGATGAAACAAAGAGAGGTACAGGTTGAGGTCGTGCTGGTGATCACTTGGGTTCCAGCAGAGAGGGGTGAGAGTCCAGAGAAAATACCGGCCATACCTGAAGAAGTGGATGGGGAATGAGGAAGTTGGAGTGGTTGTTGTGGGGGAGGCACAGATTTAGTTTCCAAAGCCTGGGATGCAAGAGACAAAGTTTCTTTAGTTTGATAATCAACAAAGGATGAATTCAAGAGCTGGCTTCCTCCTTCTTCCAAATTAATTTCTCCTATTTCTGGTGGTGTTGGTGATTCTGGCACAACCACCATTTCAGCTGGAGAAATAATTGAAGAGATTTGTCTTTCTTTCCTCTTCTTGGGAGTCCTGATTTTTATAGGCCCCCCAGAAGATTCTTTGTCCTTTTTCTTTTTGGAGGGCCCCACCTCCGATTTCAGCCAACTTTAGAAACTTGTCATCTTTAAAATTCATTCCCCAAGAGGAGAGCCATTTTTTAGTGCAAGCAAGAATGAGAGCCGACCTATCTGTAATAGAGGATTTTTCACTGGCTGACCAATCAATAGGTGGGAAAACGTATTGATCCTCATTAAGCCCATCATAGGACATATCCAACACACTTTCATTGTCAGTCATGCCATCTGGCAAATCAGAAAGCTCCAGCGTCTGAATCTCATTAATAGTCAACCTACTATTATCTTTTCTGCGAACCGCAACTTCGTTACGCAGATCAACCCATATATCCTCAATGTCAGGCCTGTGCAGATGTTGGGCTCCATAGGCTCTAAGCACTCCTCGGATGTCAAAACCATCCTGAGACTTCATATGCTTCTTTAATTTTTCCTGAAGTTCACATTCAACATTTTTGGCCTTTGCCACTGTCGAGCAAGTATATCTCCCGATAGAAATTGGGAAGGATACAGCTGCCTTATGCTTGCTTTGTTGGAATTTGTGAAAATCCAACAGCTGTCTGACCAATTCTATCAATATCAATCTATCCCCTAGATAGCAAGGCAGATGGAAAGGCTCTCCCGAGTACATGACTTTTCGAAGATATGTAAACTTCTTGAATTGCAAGAATATACACCCCCATTTGGATACTTCAGTCCAAGCCTCATCTGAGACTCTCGTCTTCCTCAGCTCCTGGGTTCAACCTGCAGATATTCTCATAGAAAAAGGCATCATTTACCCTCCTGAAATGATCTTTTGACCCCTTCTTTGTCAATTGAGGGAAATATTTATAAACTGGGTTTGTCGTTCTGCTTCCCTTAGTATCTAGCCCGGGATAGTTCCTCATCCCGGCTGCTGCGTAAGCCACATATGAAAACATATAAAACTTTCCAGTCGATAAGATCGTCGTCATCTGAGAATCAATTTCATTGCTGATAAGGGTTCCCCTAGTCAATCCCTTGCTGATTCTTCTTGATGGTGACCATAAACTGATACATCCATCCATGAAATACATTTGATTCAGGAAAGCCAAAAACCCGGCTCAGTAGGGTGATAATATCATTGATTTCTTGTATGAAATCACATCTGGGGATAGTCCTTGGAAATCTAGATACTGCTGGTTTAGCCTTGACCAGGAACTTCTTATTGACATCCTTAATGCAGTCTTCCTGATTACTATCCCAGGCCTTCTGAGCCGACTTGATGTTTAGGTCCCCATACTCTTCGAAATTAGGTAGTTTTAGAAGATCATCAAAATATGCTCCATCTAGCCTGATCACTACCTCACCAGCCTGGCTCTTCATGGAACGAGAAGCTGAGTTGTAACTAGACGCACAAGCCAAAACAAATTCTGGACATTGGGCAGACATGGGAAAGCCTACTGCAAGGGGCAAGCCATTGTTAGCTAAAGCTGCCATCCATGGGGTTTGAGAGGAACTCTTCACCCTATTCCAGAAGTCATCCATATCTATATTGCCAAGTTCAGTGTCCCTGATATCATAATTGCAATCAATATATGATGGAGATTCTGGCTTCTTGAATTTGTACTTCATCCTGCTAGATTTCTCGGCCTTCTCCTGAGATGGACCAGGGTCCGACATGAAGAATGTTGGAGGGAGAAAGGCTTGAAACTCAGGAGATGTTATCCACACTGAAAATCCCGATCGACTGAATATGCTGGAAGAATAGAAGAGTTTGACACGCCGAGGAGGATTTCGGAAAACCCTGAGAACCCGACAAGTTTGATATGTCGGAACTTTGGCAAAGCCCGACACTTGCTTTTGATGACGGAAACTCGGAGATACCCGGCACTCACCGTCAATGACGGAAACGGGAGGAAACCCGGCACCCACTTTTGACGTCGGAACTTTGAGGAACCCCGACACTTGCTTCCAATATACTTCGGACCTTTGACTCTGCAAAACAATCTTCAAAATTTGAGAAGCAAAAACAGAGTCTTTCTTTGAATTCCAAATATACAACTTCCTTTTTCTTTTTTGTTACCCATGTATCATGCATATAATTAGAATTTCAAGAGAATAGAACCAAGTGATAGTTCAGAAGAGAAAAACCCTAAAAACCTAAAACCCTTTCCAAAGCAACTCAGAAAGAAGAAGGAAAGAAAACCTTCAACACCCGGCAAGAAAATGGGAGGAAAATACACGCAATCGATAGATAAAAACCCAGAATAAAGAAGGGAAAGAACAATACCTTCAATTCGAGAAATGTAAGATCGAAAACAGATGATCCAATCGAGCAAGGTGAGTTTTCGGGTTTTGAAAACGGAAGAGCACGCACGAAAAATTCAACGAATTAAAAATACGAATGGTAAGAATGACGTGGAAATCCGCGTATTTATAAGAAAATTGGTAATTAATACACTTCAGCTCGGCACGTGCCAACTCACCAACCACTCAGCATGAATGCCATGTCAGCATGTTTGGAGAGGTCCGAAAACCCGACACGAGGGGACTTAGTGCAATTCGGGTTTCGGGTTTCGGAAAACATGATGCATAAAGCATGAGGTGCTTAGATGCTACATAGCCCTGAAAACCCGAATACAAAGGATTAAGCGGACTTCGGGAATCGGAAAACATGGGGCATAAAACATGTTTTGGATTGCATGGATGTTCCGATGCGCCGGGGATCCGAAAACCCGAATACAAAGGATTTTATCAATACAAGGCGGGGTTTCGGGTTTCGGAAGACAGTCGACATAAAGCATGTTAAAACTTAGGTATGTTCCGATGCGTTGGATGTCCGAAAACCCGATTTTCACAATATGAGGTAGGTTTCGGGTTTCAGAAGATACAAGACATAAAGCCTGTTAAAACTTATGTCAAACTGTTGGTAACACCCGAAAACCCAATTCTCTTTAAAAGAGGCCATAATGCAAAATCAACTTCAAAAATTTTCGTAGGGGTTATCCGATCGTTTTTTTGTGAACTCAAAACGAGGATAACAGGTCGAAGTGGAATTAATGTTATAACAAAAGTCTCAAGGAGGTTGGTTAAAATCTTGGCATAAGACCCTGCTAGTGGATCACAATGGGAAGTAAATGTGGGTTTGGGTGTAGGTATGGTTGGTTTTCTGGGAATTATTTTTGGAAGAGTAGGAACAGGTTGAGCTATGGGTTTAGGTGTTGGTGTGGTTTGAGGTATCGGTCAGGCTCATTTGGGTAGGGGTATAGTAGATGGATGGGTAGGTGGGTGTGGTTTTGTTTTGACTACCTTATTATGGGGTAGTAGGGTTTTATTTCTAGGGTGCACCTTCTTGGGTAAAGGTGATGTAGGCATACGAGGTCTAGAAGGAAAAGCATATGGAGGAAGAGGGTGAGTTACCCATGGGGATAATGGGGGTGCTATGAAGGTAGATGACACGAGTCATGCCTAGGGTGTAAGGGACAATGACTAAAGTGTAGTAGGTAGTGAAGCAATGGCTGAAGATATCAGAGGTTTTGGTGGTAAAGAGGCTACAGGTCTGGGTATGAGTCATGTTATGTGACTAGGTAGGTTATATATTTGTGAGGAAGGAATGGGTGATTGTGCTATTGGGCTATGAATTGGTGAGGGGTGCTTGACCATGTTAGGCAACTGAAGTCTTAAGGTAGATGGGACAAGTGCGGGTGTGATTGGTGCGGTAAGGGTGTGATTGGCTTGGGTGTCAGAGTAGGTGTGGTTTTGGAGGATGTAGCCAAATCCATTTTAATAGGTGGATGAGTAAGGATGGTGGTCAGGGTAACCCCTAAAGTAGTAATAAGTTTAGTGGAGGTAAATATTGTGGGTATGGGTTTGGGTTTAGGCATAGGTCAGGTTATGGGTAAGGGTGTGGTGTGAGTGCTAATGGGTATCGTAGAAGGGGCTGCAATAGTAGTGGTTGTATTTGGGTTAATGGGTGAAAATGTATTTGGGTAGATAGTGGAGGTGTCATCGAGGGATCTCTACATTTGTGTTTAGACAGGAAGTAAGAGGTGCCCCCATAACAAATCTCTATGCACATAATATAAGTGATCAGCCAAACGTGAGATCGGCCTGTTTGTGGGTGAAGCTGGTGAAGACCTGATGGGAATCCCTGTAAAATGTGTCTTAGAGATGGGGAATTGGCTGGTTTCAGCTTCTGTGGGTAAGAGAGTGGAAAGTAGGTCTGTTGGATATTGGGTAGTGGAAGGAGAATACCCACCAAGGGGCAAGGGTATCCCTACCAGGTCAATGATGGGTGGAAGAGAGGATGAGAGCTCCTCTATGGGTGGAGGAATGGATAGGTGCTCCTTTATGGGTGGAGGAGATAACGAGTGCTCCTCTATGGGTGGAGGATATAACGGGTGCTCCTCTGTGGGTGGAGGAGTTACGGTAGGTAAAGGTTCACTAAGTGAAGAAACTAGGGGTGAGATGGTCTCAATGTTAGCAGAAGACTCCTCCGTAGGTGATATAGGGGATGAAGGGTGTTCTTCTATTGGTGAAAGAAATGTGACGGTGGGTTCCAATGTGAAAGGAGGATTTCAAGCTAGGATTTCCTCTATGGAAGGAATGTGTGGTAATTGAGATGCAACATGTACCTCGTTAAAGATTGTATGAACCTCACGAGTATGGGTATCGTGAGTGGATATCTCACATGTTTGATTGGATGAAGCAGCATGATTGGGAAATGGTTTTTTAAAGATTTGTAGATTTTGATTAGGGGTGGCGTTGGGATTATCCATAGTCAACTCACCTTTCTCAAGAATTTCTTGGACAATATTCTTGAAAGTGATGCAGTTACCATCACTATGACCCTTCACTCGGTGATAGTTACAGAAATCTTGTTCCTTATACCATGTGGGCATGGGGTGAGAAGGGTCAAAACTAGTGTGTTGTTTTATGGGTGGAAGGGTGATAGCACCAGCTTTGATCAACTTTTATAAAATAGAAGAGTAAGGCTCCCCAATTGGGGTATATTTTCGTTGCTCTTTTCTGAATTGAAAATCCCGTACAGATGATAGATTGGATGAGGGTGTGGCTATTTGGATGGATGAGCTGGGCCGGCCTTGAGTACCAATGCATTAGCGGTACCTTTAGCCTTTAAATAATATGTTGGTGGTTTAGAAGAAGAAGAGGTTTCGGTCAACTTAAATGTCAAATTCTTGTTTCGTAATTGGATTTTCTTCTCTTCAATAGCCTGAATTTCTAGCTTGTGTGCCATAGTGAATGCCTCATCGAATGTTCTGAAAATTTGGACCTGCAAGGTTGGGGAGATATGTCTAGTGCAAGCTTATCTGAATAGCTCAATGAGTTTAGTTTATGGCAGTTGAAAGGTAAGTTGATTGATCAAGTTGTGCCAGCGAGCGATAAAATCTGTGATAGATTCATCCTCGTACTGGCATGTGGAATATAGATCGGTCATGGTAACCTTCTTGGTGATGTTGATGGAAAAATGATCTAAGAAATCTTGGGCTACCTAATTAAATGAAAATATGGAGTGTTTGGGTAACCTGTTATATCAGTCTAATGCAGGTCCAGTGAGGGACATGGGAAAAGTTCTCAAAAGTAAGGCATCATCATGAACAATCAAATAACACCCATGTTTAAACAAGTGCAGATGTTGTTGTGGGTCTTCCTTACTATTGAAGCAATTGAATTTAGGAATTTCCCAATGCACAAGGTATGAACAGATGGGAATGGATGGGTGAATAGGCTCATTGTAAATCTTGTTGTAAGTGAGAGTGTTGCGGGAGCCGGAAACTGATGCTTCCAATTTCTGCATCTTATCCATCATCAATTTAATTAGGTCATTGATGGGTTGTGATGATTGGAAGCCTCCTATAATGTGAGGGGGTTGGTTTTGGTTGTATAATGGGTGGGGCATTCCAGTGTATGGGGCTGCCACGTAAGGTGGTGGAGAAGAAGGAAGGGAAATAGGGGGTACGTACCCAGACTGAATGATAGATGAAACAGGTGGTTGTTGGTAGTATGTATATGGGGGAGGAAGGGTCGTGGTAACCCTAGTGGCAATAGGGGCTAATAATTGTGGAATAGAAAGAACTACATTCTGAAATGGGGTAGAGGTCATCAACACTGGAGGTGGGAATGTAGCTACAGGTATATGTGAGACATGAGGGATGGATGAGGTTGTGTTTGGGGTAATCGTCAAGGGTATGGTAGATGTAATGGGTGCTACAGGGGTAATAGACGTGGTAGTCATAGCGGGTATAGGAACTAATTGTGAAACAACTGGGGATAAGGTGGATGTAGGTAGCATGTAACCAGATGGGGCTGATGCGGAAGTGGGTGCGAGAGTCGGGGGGATAGATACGGGCATGTCATATATCAACTAACCTGAGGCCTCTCGAGTGGATGAATGGGAGAGGTAAAACTACAAAGCAACAAGGTTCTCGTCAAGGAGTCGTGTGAACTCCTCATCTCCGGTAGTGATATTGGTAAGTTGGATGGGATCCATGGCTGCTGATAAAATAGAGGGTGGTGAAGGACTAGGCGGGAGTGGTTGGTGACTGGCGTGGAACACGAGGGGCATTCACTTGTCTTCAGGTTCGACCATGTGAACTAGTATTCATCAGGTGGGGCTACTTCTCTATAAATAATATAGAGAATAGTATAAACAAATAAATCTGGTGATAAAAAATGGATGAAGTAAAAAATGGTGAGTGGAATGTGAAACAGGGTAACTGATGTTGGTTAGGGACAACCGACATCGTTCAGGGGTAACCGCTGCCGGTTACTATGGAAAATAGGCAGTGAGTAATCAGTGATGGTAGAAAGCAAAATCTCCCAAGTATGCCAAATCTAGGGATGTGTAAAATGTCAATGGAAAAAGTGATAGTGACAGAGATTGTGGAAAGTGGAAGAAAGTGAAGTGAAAATGTCCTTTTGAATAAGTTAGCAAAAGGACCCGAAACCAACAGCGGTTAGGTGTAACTGATGGCGGTCAGAAGTAACTGATGATGTCACTATGAAATTGAAACAGTGATGAGAAAAAGTGGTTGTGAATTAGAATTTGATGTGGAATCAAAGCCAAAAGTCTGAGAATGATCAGGATGTGGTTTAGACACACTCAGATGAAGTTAGAATATGTCGACTATGAATGGGAGTGTGCGAGGAAAGACAAAAATAATGATCAAAAGATCCCACCTCAAAATGCAAATCAAACAAAACACTAAGAAAGAACATTCCTAGAGTGCCTATTCTATTACGTTTGTTCAACTTATACTATTTAGGGACTGACACATGAATTGTGAAGTAGAGTTTTTGGTGAGGATGGTTTCCTACAAAGAAGGAGATCTATAGGGTGAGGTTTCAAGTTTGTTATGGTGGGGGCGGGCTAAGCTCTAAAGTATGACTCGATAGAGCAGTGAGCTGGGTGCCCATTGTGTCGTGATCATGTGATCACCTACAGATTCTTCTAGGTAAGATATTGTTTAAGAATGTATGTATTTTGAATTTTTGTGAGGTTTGGTAAGACTCAGAGAAAGAGAAAAGGATAGAAGTGCTTTTCTATGATTTGTTTGTCAATCATCAACTGGTAATGACTTCCAACGTATAGGTTGCCCTCGTTTAATGTGAGATAATACAGAAAATTAGAATGAGATGCAATTATTTTAAAACCCAAATCAAAAATGTGAAATTGGATGACACAATAAGATGAAAAGGAAGAGGGATGCTCTTTCACTAAAATGCAGAAAACATGAAGAAATGATTCTTTTTAAATACACCAAAAGAAAAGTTTCCTTTAGAGAAAACAGAAAGAAGGAGTGGATTACCAAAGAATAAAATTACTGTGTATGATTTAGAAAGGAAACAAACACACAAATTTTCCAAGGAATGAATAAAATGTAAGGAACCCCAGACGGGTCCCACCAGGCGTGCCAAAATGTTTCACCTTTTTCTTAGATTGTTTCTTTGAATCGTTGACAAAACAGATAGGGTAACGGGCGTAGGAGGAATACCTGTTCAAATGTTGATTGATGGGTTTTGGCACACTTATGACTTCTGAATCCATAGCTGACTGTGAGAGCTTCCTTTTGGCTAGGAGGAACTACCTATGATAAAAAGTAAGACCACCAGAAAGAATTAAACAATATGGGTAGTGAACTGCCTAGTGTGAGCTAGATCCGGGAAGCATGGTACTTCCTAGATGGCTGTCATTCCACTTTTTTAAACAAACTGATGCTAAGAATAAGGTAAATCCTATTGTTATTTTAAAATGATTTAGGTATCTTACTTAAAAACATAATAAGGAAACAAATCTAATCTAACAGGCTAAGATAGAATAAAACCCACAGGTCAAATGATGGATTTTGGGTTATGCAGGTTTGATAAAGGTCTAGGGTAGGTCACAAGTGAGTGAGGGTGAGGTAAAATGAGGTAGGTAAGTCTTTGTTTAAGACTGTGTGGGAAAATAAAGAGACTGGTGTCGGTCAGGGGTGACCAACGGCAGTTAGGTATAACCAGTGCCGGTTACTGTGAGATCTGAAAATGTCACAGAACAAGCTTTAATTCTCCTTTGTGATTACACAAAGGACTTTGGTTGGTTGAGACAAGGTATTGGGTGACTGGAGTAGGCTCTTGTGAGGCTTTAATGGGAATATGGAGGTGAAAATGTCAGAGAAGGTCAATAGGGGGTAAGATAAACAATGAATGATAAAATAATGATGAAATGAAATAACCAGGAAAGTATGATGTTGTACTTACTTGGATTTCATTCCTGATGGTCTGTGTGTGAAGGATGGAGGTGATGATGATGGATTTGGAGGCTGCAAGTGATTACCAACTAAAGAAAAGCTTCTGCATGGGTTTCATGCACACTCCTCTTTGCTTAGATAAATCAGATCGTGGTTGGGATGGTTGTACAAGAGAAGATGCTCAATCTCCCTCCTTGGATGTGAGTTCTTGCTAGAATTGGCTCTCTGAAGATGCGTTATCTTTTGAGATCTTGTTCTTGCTCGTCAACTTTCTCCCAATGTTTACCAACCTTGATAATAGGGTAGGTTAGGAGTTAAAAATGGGTAACCGACGGTAGTCCGAATTAACCGGCAATGGTTAGGGGTAACCGACGTCAGTCAAGGCGGGATTTCCTAGGTTTACCAAACTTAGGGAGATCCTCCTGATTTCCTCTTATCTTTTTTCACTATCCTGCGAATTGGATTGGGAGCTTCTGTGATCAATTGAGAATGTGGTAAGAGGGAGTGTAGGCATTGATTTTTAGGGTTTGGGTAAGTCTTAGTTAGTTATGATAAGTTGCTAAGAATAGGTCTTAAATTGAGTTAGATTGGTGAGGTGTCTAAGTGAACTGTATGTGTAGTTATTATTTAAATAAGATATTTAAATAATAAATATGGTAAGGATAATGAGTTAATTAAATTAAATTAATACTAGTGAGGTGAAGGGGGTCGTGGCTAGGTAGATGTAATAAAAGGGGGGCTTATATGTCAAAGGACAAAGGGGAAGTGTGACCTAATTTTAGTTTCTATAGCTGGTAGAGGCCTCATCAGGAGAGCCTGAGTTTTTCTGAGTAATGAGCACATCATCAAGCTTGTAAGTAATTTGACAAGATTTGAAAGGATTTAGGTCAGCGGTAATAGTAAAGGTTTTTCCCTTGTGTTCATACTTTAAAAATGATGTAATGTTGATGGGATATAGTGCATGACATGTATCCAAGAACATCCCAACAACATGTTATAGTGGAACTCTCCTTCCACAAGATAGATGAGCTCATGAAGGCTTTTAACTCTTATTTTGATGTGTAAGATGACCATTCCTAAAGTAGGGGCGACGATGTCATTAAAGGCATGTAATATGACAGGTGACTAGGTGACGATGGTGTCAGGTAACTAAATCTACTTGAATGTGTGAGAGGATATGATGTTGATAATGGCATCATTTTTAATCATAACTCTCTTGATGAGAGAATCATTTATTTGGGTACTGACAAATATTGGAAGCTCATGGTCTTCAGGCTACAAGGATGGGCCAAAATCATCGAAGCTGATAGCGGAAGACATTTTAAGAGTTCCAAAAAGTTTTGCAAATGGTTGAGGGTCGTATCATGGTACTAAGATAGATTGGAGAGCCTCGATCATTGATTTTTAGTGTTGTAGAGAATTTTGAATAAACTCCTAGATAGACATATTTACAATATCTTAGTGGAGTTTTTTAATGATGGTGTTTTGTATATATGTGGTAGGATGAGTGTGTGGGGTGAAAAGGATACACACCTTGGCCTTGGAAGATGACGAGTTAAATGATTCAGGGGGAGCAAGGAAGATAAACACTTTGGGCTCATTTTGGTCTAAGGATTTCGAGTCTTGTGCACATTATCTTATAGTTATACAATCAACATCTATCTAATGGAGTGGGGTCAAACTAGTGAAATCCATACTTTTGTTGGATGTGGATGTGGTTTTGGGTTATGGTTTATAAGGAGTGACTTTAAAGGTTTGACAAGTTTATTTAATTTGATGGCTAGGTTTAATTGTATCTAGATAGTTTGGATTTGTGGGAATTAGCCTTTTGTTAATAAGGCTTTGAATCATAGCATGGAGGGATATACAGTCCTCAGTGGAGTGTCCTGATGTCTGATGGTATGCACAAAATGTTTCAAAATTATACCAAGAGGGCTTCCACCCATGGGAGTCACATGACTTAATAGTGGGTAATGTTATGATAGATGATTGGATAAGATTTTCAAGGATTCTAGTGTAGTATCATGTCATAGTTATCTAGGATGATGGTGAGGATGAAGGGATCTATATATTATTTGATGATTTAAAGGTTTGGGATAATGGGGTCATGTTCTGTATGACATGTTTAGGTATTGGCTGAGGAACAACCCTAGATTTTGTAACGGTAATCATGAACTTAGATGAGATATGAGGTATGGAAGGCAAGGGCTACCTATTTCATGATAAGGTTGTCTGATAATCATGTGGTACAATTTCTATTTTTCTATATGAATTATTTGTGGATTCTATAGTGGGTTTATTGAGATTATTGATGTGATTTCAAGTGATGTGGTCGTCGAAATAGCTTTTTAATATTTCTATGATGGGTTTATTTTCTAGGGTTTTTGAAGAGGCAATAAGTAAATCTGAAGAGGATGTGCTAGATTTATGAGGACTAGTGATCTTGGTAGTGACAAGACCAAAAGGGTCAGACAATTTACCTAATGTTTATGTCATGGAAACACTATATTTTAACGGTGTGAGTGGGATATCTTTGATAGTATTGATAGTATGATGAGAGTTGATGGTGTCATATTGGAGTTGACTGGTAGGTTGGGAATGATTCAGAAAAAAAAAAATTAAACATCCAAGTTTTAATTAAGAGGTGCATTCAGATTGTTAAGTTGTAATTCACCTCTATCAATGAGATCTTGAAGGATGTTTCTGAATGAACAACACCTTTCAATGTAGTGGCCTCAGACTTGGTGATATTTATAATAAATATTATCTTGATACCATGATGGTTTAGAAATGGGCATGTCAATAGAGTAGATAAGGGGAAGTTTAATCATGCATGCAGCTATAAGTTTGTTGAAAACTGCACTATAACACTCCCCAATAGGTGTTTAGTTTCATTGAGATCAGATTTTTTTGGAGTATGAATGACCTTTGGATGTGGCCTTTACGGAAATTGTGATTGTTGAGCCTTTGGATTTATCATTGCAAGAGGAATTTTTAAATGTAGACTCAATTTTGGGTTTCTTAGACCTAATTTTAACTTTATCATATTCAAGAGCTCAAAGTTATATTTTTTGAGCATGGTGAAGGTTTTTTCAAATGTTTCGAAGCATTGGATCTGGAGGGTTGATGATATATGCTTAGCATAGGATCAAGAAAATAACTCAATCAACTCAGTTTATGGAAGAGAGAATGATAATTGATTGATAATCCCCTATCACCTAGTAACTAATCTATAATACACTCATCTTCAAATTTTTAATAGTGTAGAGATTAGTGCTAGAGATTTTATGGGTGATATTGAGGGAGAAATTCTCTAAGAACAACTACAAGAGTTGTGCGAAAGAGAAGAGAGAATATTTTGGAATGTTATTGTACCAGTCAAGGGAGTTCCCTACTAAGGACATGGGAAATTTCCTCAACATGAAATCTTGGTTATGGGAGATGAGGTAACACGCATGATGAAAGGCCATAATATGCTAGTGCAGGTCCTCCTTACTGTAGAATTTAATGAATTTCAAGAGTTCCTAGAGTGGGGGATAGGCTTTAAAGGGTACTGATGGGTATATGGGTTTGTTGCAAATATGTTCATATCATAGGGTTCCCTTAGGACCCATGGTGATGGCTTCAAGGATTGCAATACTATTCATAAGTACTTGTAAAGGAACATTTTGAGATAGTTAAATGTTTTAAGATCACGAGTTAGGTTAATTATAGATATGTGTATTTTATTGTTGGTACAAATGATATGGTAACGTGACATTATAATGAAGAGGGGTACTTGTTGTGATATTGTAGGGATGTTGATAGACTAAGGGTTGTGAGGTTTGAATCTATTGATAAGGAATAGGAATGAAAGTGTTGATAAGAGGTTGGGATGGTTGTATATATATTGAGAAGGAATGGTTTTATATTATGAGATAAAGGAAGTGGATGCTTGTTGTGAAAAGGGGTGATTACTAGTGATAGAACTTGTATTGTGTTGTCATGCAAATGTGCAATAGGGAAATTGACAATTTCTGAGCACGACAATTATACCCTTGTGCCGAAATTTTCATGTTTTATAATTCCTAGGCACCCCATGTCAAATCCATCATTTTGGTCACCCCCTATTTTATGTTCCCTAGGTGATTTATGAAATTCAATTTAACCCCCTAGGTGATTTTAGGAAGTTCTGAAAAGATGTTATCTTCTAGCAGTATTGGGAAGGGCTATCGATGGCCTTCCTAGGACTGGATCAACCCCCCTAGAGTAGAAAAAAAGGGTCAAATTCAACATGGAGGTGAATTTAAGACCTTAGAACATCATGGAAATTATTTTGGAAGGTTTGGAGAATTTTTGAAATATTTGGAGTAGTATGAGTAAAAAATAAAGTTCACAAGCCTAAGTAGTAAACAAGCCTTAAACAACTGTTGGGTTTCAAAAGAAGATTTCAAGAGCTCCGGATGGAGTTATAAGTAAAAAAAAAAATACCAGAAATAGGATTCCAAGACCTAAATTATTATTAAATCATATTTTTGACAACACCTTGGAGAATAGTATTATTAGGTAGTTTTTATTAGGAATAAGTGGAGTAGCAAATCACAAATCCACTTTTTCAGGGACCAAATGGATGAATCAAGACATAAGACCCACAAAATTGGATTCAAATTTCTATTTCCAGTCAGGATCATATAAAATATCACCAATTAATTCCACCGGGAGCTCAAGTTATCATCATTCCAAATTACCCTCTCAAAGGCAGTTCAGGAGTTAGTCAATTTTTAAGAGGACACGTGTCAACACCAAGAGCCTGGTAGGATTTCATGTCCCTGAAGTCCCTAAGGTCATGTAAAAAAACCTTGGAAAAATGGTCCCAACCCCCATGTGACTTCTGGAAGTCTCATGTGACCTCCAGACTTGACGGTTCAGTCCCGAGGTGCATTTTTTGAGCATACATTCCCTGTCGTCAGATCAAGTGCCATGTGTCAGCTCCAAGACCACTGTGGAAACTGATGTCCCTCATGTCTCTAATTTCAGGGACATAAAGTATTGAACAATGTTCCCAGCCCCTATGGGGAGTATTTTGGTCACCCACGTGACCGACTTTCAACCCCCAGTGCTTTAAAACAGCTTTTTTCACCTTTATTCCCTTTTGTCGGATCGCCACCACATGTCATCCTCTTGACCACCATGGAATTTGATGTCCCTCATTTCCTTGACGTTAAGGACATCAAACATGAAAAAAAATTCCCAAGCTTCTCCCTCCATGCGTTCAAAATTTTAAAAAAAAATCTACTTGTCGCTTAATGCTTCTAGTGCTTCCAACTGCTTCCACTCCCATGCACAGAAAATATTCATCCTTCCTCTAAAAATTTCCCAAGGAACTAAAATACATTTTCCATGGTGATACGAAGGTCTCATAAGGAATTATCATCAAGCTAAGAAGGATAAACGAAGAACAACGAAGAAGCGAACAGTAAAATCTCCATAGCCAAAAAATGGAAATCTGAACAAATCCTGCAAACTAGTGCACGAATCAACGAACCATTTGTTGTTATTTTTTCCTCTATCCAAGAACATAAAAAAAATAACCTCAAACTCTCCTCTCATGTGATAGATCATCCACAACAAATAAATCTCTTTTCCGTCTCAACAAAGAAAGAAGTGGGATTTCCGTCAAACTAGTTGTCGGATTGAAGTAAGATCACACGTGAAGCACCAAAATAAAAAACCCACATCAGAAATATAATTTTCTTCTTAAACAAAGGATAAAACCAGACCTGCAATTTTGAGGTCCATTAATGGTTGTTGCATCCAGAAGCACTATCAGGTCCTAAAATTAAAACTTTAAAATCTCCTGGACTATTAAGCGGGCGGGCCCAAAATTTCAGAGGGGTGATATTAGGAAAACCCCATATCAAAAAACTTCATTCCACATCAATCCGAATCCCAAAATATAACTTTCTAAAAATACCAAGTCTATTACATAGGAACTGCTATTTCGGGAAAGTCATTGATAGAAGAACTTGTGAAGGAGACGAAGACATTGGAGGTGCACTACAACTGAGAATTCACCAGAATGGACATTTTTGGCACTTACTAAAAATAGTAAGTGGGCCCTTAAGCACCTGCTAAAAATAGAAATTTGATCCAAAGGAGTGAGGAGTGCAAGGATAAAAGGGAATCAAGGTCACAACACTCAACAGAGGATTGAGGGAGTTTTTTTCACACTTACTAAAAATAGTAAGTTACACTTACTAAAAATAGGAAGTTACACTCAAAGAGAATTTTTGGCACAATGGGACATACAAGGATAATCATTCAAGGGGACATCATTGTTTGGGATCACCCTAGGAATTTTTCACAGGGAATTCAAAGTCCATCTTAGTTCATTTAACTTGGCAAGCGTTCATGAGCTAATGTGAAGGAGTTTCTCAATGTGCAAGGAGTTTGAAGATTCATAGCTTCACCGCATCATATTTTTCCATCAATGAGGATCATCGGAATTCATCACTGGCAACATCTTCTCCTTTTCTCTCTCTTCCCTCTCCCCCAGCTTCCTCTCCATTCAAATGTTCTAATTCTTCATTGGGGTTTGCACTTTTTTATATGCCTTTAAGTCACTTAAAAGTGACTTTAGAAACATAATGTAAATTAAGTCACCTTGATTTAATAAAAGGGACTTAAATATTTTGTAGGAATATGAATAGTCTAAAGTTAGAAATAAGGCATATGGAGGGTCATGAGGAAGATGATAAGTCACCTATCATTCTATAAATTTTAACGCCATTCCCATTTCAAAGGGTTGGTCATTAATTTTGTACACTCAAGAGTGTATTCTACCTTGAGAGAACAAAAGAGATAGCCATTTTCTTCCATTCCCCCCCCCCCTTTTCAATTTCCTCCATTTCTCTACTATGTACAACTTTTGTTTGAGAAATTAATACAAGAAGGAGTTTCTAGCTTTCTTTGACCAAGGAATTTCTTGATAATTTTTGTTCATCAAATTTTATTTGGTCTTAATGATGCTTACAAATTTGTTTCTTCTTGTAAATGCATGTGATGATACTTATAACTAGTGTGTGTAGGAATCTGATTTCCTACTTGCAGCATTAGTTCTCCTACCTCTTTTTTCACTCCCCTTTCCTGCTCTTCAGAAAAATTCTTCCCTAGCAAGAGATTGTTAGCTTTTTCGCAAGGTCAATGGAGTTCCCCTATTGGATCCCTGGTCGAAAGGCCACCACAGAAATCAACATTTTTTCATGCATGCATACACGGCAGCTGCAACAGTTAAGTAGAGGTACTTAGATTATCAGAGTGTTGGTAAGAAATCAACAAGTTTTTCAACCTAACAAATTTTCTCACCAACAGTTTTTGGCACCCATCGTGGGGCAGATTTAGCAGCATCTACACCCAAAATATGACCGCAAGGTACTAAAATTCGAAAAAAAAAATTGAAAAAATTAAAAAAGAGAAAGTTCATGAAAATTCCTTGAAAGAAATATACACTGTTAAATTCTTGCACGTGACCTTTCATATTCCATAGTTTCCTTTCATTTTCCCACTACAAAAGTTTCTAAAAGCTGACTGAAGGAAGATACGCCAAGTTGATCAAGTCGAGAGGTGTTGTTGATTCCAATTTTGAGGCTTTACAAAATCAGCAAGAATTAATTAGATATAATCCATACGTCTTCTCCCAAGCCTCCTCTTGATCCGTCTCTTCAATAATTTCACCTAGTAATCCTATCCAAACTCGTGTTGATACTCCCCCTTAAAATTATCTCATTTTTCAACCACCATTGGTCATTGAGTTCCCAGAAGATGAATAATTTGTAGAAGTAAGAGAAGAAATAGAAACAACTATGGTAGATGAAGTAGAAAGACCTCAACCCATTATTCCATGGGGAAGGAATACAGTCTCTCTTTCTCTTAAACCCCCTCTTCATGATCTACTAGTAGGTTCCTGTAAGAAATTTCAAAATTTTAAAGGTGACAATGCACAACATCCTGAAGAACACATCGCTTCTTTCACAACATCATGTAGAATTCTTGGTGTATAACATGAAGACATTGTTGTGAGACTATTTGTCAATTCCCTCCAAGAAAAATCAATAGAATGGTTATACATCCTACCTTCCTGATCCATCACTGGTTGGAATGACATCAAGACTACCTTAGAGGAAAGATTTAAATCAACTGAAGATTATCAAGACCTCTTGGTGTAGTTGGCTCAAATAAAGAAAGGAGAAAATTAAACCATGAGAGACTTCATGGCTCATTTTGAACAGTTTCTTTACAGGATACCTAAAAAGGATGTGTCATTTGAAAACAATGGTAAGAGATTCTTCATCAATGCTCAATCACTAGAGGTAGGATTTCTCCTACGCAGAGTTCAACCAAGGGACATTGTAGAAGTAAAAAGGATGGTCATTGAACTTGATGACGATCTTATCCTCTCTAGAAATATCAAGAATCCATCAAAGGGAAAGACCCAACATCCTAGAGACGAGAGAACCAATCCATCACTACAAAATTTGGAAAATGAGATAGCATATTTAAAGAGGTAATTATTTGAACAAGTTTCTTCCCAAAGAACAAACAAAAATCAAATTGAAGGAGCACCCCAAAGGCTTGCCTTGGAGGCCCCACATGTCAATGCAAGTTGTAGGAGTAAGGAAAATGAAGAGGATTTTGAGCAAGAAAGTGAAGGTGGTGGTTTCCTAGAAAGTGATGAGTTTGAGAACGATACACAAATCAGATTTTATGAGTATTCTGGAGGTTATGAAGAAGACGAAGAAGATGCACCCAATTTCTCATGCGCGGTATTCACTCATTCTTAGTCTGAGAAAAGATCATCTCCCTCCACTGTTGTAACACAAAAGAAGGTTGATGATCCTCCTATGGCGGCTCCATAAAAAAAAAAAAAAATCAATCGAGGATCCCCACTTCTATCTTCCATGAAGTCTACAATCTTAGAGCCTAATCCCCTAGCAAGTAAGAAGTCTCCCATAATCCCAAGTAAGTCTTATGATGTCTCTTCCAATTCTAAATCTAAATCTACTCCTGTAAAATCTAGTACTTTGAAATCTCCTAGTGTACATTTCAAAATACCCTATATTCCCCACAAATCTATTCCTTCTTCCAAACCTGTCCTAAATTCAAAATCAATCCCTTCATCACCCTTTCCTACATATGATCCCTTCGACTTCATAGAATATGCAAAAATGGACAAGGTGCATATTACTAATACTGAATATTTGTGGAATCACCCCAAATAATTCGAAAGATTTGTTCAATACATCAGGAGCGTTATTCTAACACCCAATACTGTAGCTTCTAGTTTCAAAGGCATGTTTCCAAACCCTCCTACACATCCCTCACAAAACATGCTTTCTCTAAGTGCATCAAAGATTGATAAAGTTGAACCTTTCTATGTCTCCCTTCTTGTTGGGGAATATGTATTGAACAATTACATAATAGATTCTGGTGCCTCAGACAATGTTATGCCTTTGAAGGTTGCCAAGGCTCTCAAACTTTCCATGACTTCACCCAGTGGCTCTTATTACTCTTTGGATTCAAAAGAGGTCCCACTTGTAGGGAAGGTCAAAGATGTATAGGAAAGGCTCCAAGGGCCAATTACAAAAGATAATACATTAAGGATCTACAAGAACCAAAAATATCCATCAAAAAAATAGGACAAAACTGACGAGAACCAAAAAGGAAAAGCCCCAAGGAAAGCCAACAGAAACAAAAAACCACAGCAACGAGACCACACCACCGGTCAGCAAAAAGTCAGCAAAGAATCCTTATATACACTTTTCCCTAGTTCATGAACTAGGACCAACACCATCCCCTTGGAGATCTTCCTCATCAGAAGAACTGATATCCAGCTGCCTCCTTTTACCTTTATCCCTAGCAATCAACCCCTACAGGGTCTCAACTTTGTTCTCTAAAAATTTCACCTCAGCATTTGTCCTCTACAAACCCCGTAGTAAGTTCTGATTCTGAGATTTTACCTGACTAACTATGTCCTCGAGGGCCTTAATCTTGCTAGAAAGAAGCTAAATATTGTATTTCCTTCCACCAGACTCTCCTTAGGCATGTTCTCATCGGCATCCCCAACAAGGTTTTGTAAGGAAGTCACCGCATCCACCTCCTGCATAGCTTTTTCCTTCATTTTCTTAAGCCTAATCCTGTTGGCAAGAGAAATATGGTCCTCCCAATCATTCCCCAAATGAATACCGACCCCCCTAGTCAGCAAATTTGGCCTTCCTGCCTTAACCAACAAAATAATTAGGCCTTGATGAAGGAGGACCTCCGTCTTCTCCTCTTTAAAAATTTTACCGATAATTACAGGGAGTTAAACAAGTAAAAGGGAATACTCATTCTCTGACCTCTGTGAAAATGGTTCAAGAGCATCAAGTGCTGAGAATACAGCTTCTGGTACTTCCCATCCAACGTTATATACTTCATAATGTAGAAGTAGACTTCAACCCACCTCCCTGGCAGAGATTTCTGAGCAATACCATCTTCCATGAAACAGATCTTCTCATCACTTTCCAGAAAGATATGCACTTCCTCTTAAAGACAAGACCTATCTTTGAAAACTTTACATCCCCCATAGTCCATCTTGGTCACATTACCAATGAAATCCTCAGATACCAAGAAACTCACACCCCTCATAGAAACAAACCCATTATCCCAAGCTGAAGAAAATTCCCTCGAGATAACTTCATCAGCCCCCCTCAAACTCTAAACAAAATATGAAATACCACCATCCTTAAACAGATCCCAGAGAAAGGAATCCCTCTCCAAACTTGCCAATGAGGAAGGCTCTATCCTAACCCTAGCTCCCCCCATCTCAAACTAACTACTAAAAAAAACTTGGAGAAACCTGTAAGAAAACTTGAACCGATCCTTTAAAAACCCCTCCAAACCAAGCAAACATGGTAATGATTTTGACAATTACTTCCACCCATGGTGAATTTATTTCCTAGATGTCACAAATCCTATTCACACACCTAAATTTATCTTTCTGCATTTAGCATGACCTTCGTACTCTGGGGTAACTCCACCTCATCCCGCACCACCTTCTATGATGAATTCAACCGCCAATATTAGCCAACGTGTCAGCACACATATTAGCCTCCCGAAACACATGATTAAAAAGAATATTTTCAAAATTTATAAGCATAGCCTTCACATCTCTTATAATGGAATCTATATTAAAATGATGCTTAGAGAGACCTTTCATCACATTAATAATATATAAGGAATCTCCCTCCACCTGAATTTTTTTAATTTGCAAAGAATTATCCCATAAGAGCCCAATTAACAGAGCATAAGCCTCAGCATAGTTATTTGACTTATTTCCAATAGGTTCAACATATGCTAAAACCAAATCACCCACTTCATTTCTGATAATACCACCAACTACAGCTAAACCAGTACATCCTTTTGTAGCTCCATCAAAATTCAATTTCATCTATCCTTCAGTAGGTTTCACCCATTTAGCACTACTTCTACCCCCATTCTTCACCAGAGGAACTTGTTTTACATAATTAGTGATTCCTAAAGCTTGAATAATCTCCTACTCATGTCTAGGAAAACCTTATTTTCTCTTTAAACTTCACAATAGAAATATTATTTCTCAAGCACCTAAAATACCACTCCCCACTCTCAGAGATTTTTTCTTTTATCCCTAAAAATTTGATTATTCCTTTCCAACCAAATCCCCCATAAAAAGTGAGGCACCACAAAAATCCAGGCCTTGAAAGACTTAAAGAAACAAAGGGACTTAACCATTGCCTATACCAATCAGCAAAAGTCTCTAGAAAGACCCACAAAATCTGAAAAACTTTCAAAATGTGAAACATAACTCTTCTAGAAAAATGGACAATGAAGAAAGAGGTGTTGAACTGATTCACTATCATTTTTGCATAAAACACACTAGTTAGGGATCATCATTCCTTTCACTTGTAAATTATCAATAGTTAAAATTTTATTCTGGACAACATGCCACAGAAAAACAAATTAATCTTCGAAGTAAGATGCTTATCCCATAAATTTTTCCAAAATGGTTGAGGAGCAGGACAATTTCTAGCTATACCATATCCAATTTTGACCGAATACCGACCATCCTTTGTCAAAGACCATATCAACTCATCCTCTTTCTTAGACAATAGGAATATGTAATCCTCTTAAATTAGCATTTAAATTTCTGATTCTCTCCTAAACTTCTTCTTCCCTCCCTTCCCAATCCAATTCTTTCCAACCCCAGCCCCAATCTAATCTCTCCCAATAATCTCTAATCCAATCTCCCATGGTTGATTGAAAAAAAAACTACCACCTCTCTCCAGTAAACATGATGAACTAAAGGAGCCTCAACTAACCACCAGTCTTCCCAAAATCTGATTTTTGTGCCATTTCCAATAGACCATTTACTACCTTTTAACAAAATATCTCTACATTTTCCCAAGCCATTCCAAAAAAAGGAACCATCTGGAAGAGGAACATTAGAGACAAAAGAGGCTTGATCAAAATGTAAATACTTAGCTTTAAGAATTCTAACCCATAATCCATCTTCATGCTCCAAACGCCAACCAATTTTCACCATAAGGGCTACATTCATACTCTTGATGTCTTTTAATCCCAACCCACCAACATACTTTGGAAGAGTAACTTTTTCCCAAGCCACCAATGGAATTCTATCTTTAGATTCTGTTCCCAACCATAAAAATCTATTGTTGAATCTAAGTTATAATCTGTCTAATTTTAGCTGGCATTTTGAACAGGGACATCACATACACCACCATACTCTGAAGACAACTTTGAAGTAATTGAAGTTTACCTGCCTAAGATAACAAAGTTCCTTTCCAGGTTGCCAACTTTTTTTGAAACCTCATAATCAATGGGTTCCAACTTTCCAACTACATTCTTCCTTTGAACAATGGCATTCCAAGGTATGAGCAAGGCAACACCTGAATAGGACACTCCAAAACCGCCACAATTCTGTTTTGAATTTCAACATCCACATTAAAGAAGAGAACAAAGATTTTCCTAAAGTTGATGAGCTGACCTATAACATCCTCAAAATCTTGTAAGACCTCCTTAAAAACCACAACTTCCACTTGAGTTGCTTTACCCAAAAGGAAAGTGTCATCCACAAATTGTTGTAAAGCTATAGGATCAAGACCATTAGAAATAACTAGCCCATGCAACTTGTTTTTCAATTTACGGTCAACACACAGTCTGCCTAAAGTCTCTACCACAATAATGTAAAGAAAGGGAGAAAGAGGATCCCCTTGCCTTAACCCCCTTCCAGATGAGAAGAAACCTTCAGATTTCCCATTTACCAAAATTGAGTACTTTGGAGTAAAATGCATTCCATTATTAAATCAATAAAATGATTATGAAAACCCAAATTTTCCAGAATTATTTTTAGAAATCTCCAAGACACTCGATCATAGGCTTTATTCATATCTATTTTGAGCATCATTTTTCCCTTTTTGAAACATCCACTGAATGGACATCTTCATGAATAGTTATCACACTATCCAAAATTTGTCTACCCTCCACAAAAGCTCCCTGATTTGAGGAAATGAAATACTCTAACAAACCTTTAATTCTTAAAGAGATAATCTTAGTTATTATCTTATAGATTGTATTACATAGACTAATAGGTCTAAAGTCAGTCACTTTTTCAGCCCAGGTACCTTAGGAACAAGAGCAATAAAAGTAGTATTAACTTCCTTCAAAATCTTACCATACCTAAAGAAATATTGAATAGCCTCTTCCACATCCTTATGAATGATATCCCAGAAAGACTAGAAAAATAGAGCAGGAAAACCATCTGGGCCTAGTGATTTATCCCCTTCCAAGTCAAAAACTACAGTTGATATTTCCTCTGTAGATGGGATTTTGATCAATCAACATTATCCTGATGCGAGATAACAAGTTGAAAAAGATTAGCAATATCACTTTCCTTACCCATATCAGGTTCCCTTCCAACAACTAAAAGTTGAGAGAAAAAGCTAACAAATTCATGTGAAATATCCCCTGATTCTTTATTCTAACTCCCCTACCATCTTCTAATTCCAAAATTGTATTGTTGCTCTTATGCATAGATGCAGTAAGATGGAAAAACTTGTATTCCTGTCACCCTCCTTTAACCACATCACATGAGAGTTCTGTTTCCAGTAAGCCTCCTCTTTAGCTTCTAAATTATGATATTCTATCAAAAGAAATTTCTCCTTATCTCTCAAATATTTATCAAAACCTTTACTGACAACTTCATCCTCCAACTTCTCTAACGCTTTACTAATCTCCATTTTTCTAAGCAAAGATATTCCCAAATGTTTCTCTGTTCCATAACTTTCAATCTTATTTTAACATTCTTTAACTTTTCCACAAGCCTGAACATAGGTTTACCTTTAATAGCAACTTTCCAACTTGATCTAATTTCCTCCTCAATACTAGGATGTTGCAGCCACATCTTAAAAATCTAAACAGCCTGCCTCTTACACCACTTCTTACACCACTTTGAAGGAAAATGGGACTATGATCAGATCCAATTCTTGGTAAAGCCACAAGGACATGTCCAAAAGTTGTAACTAGGATAAATTAATGAGAAACCTATCCAATTTAATTTGAATAAGATTTTCCCCCAATCTCCTATTGACCAAGTGAATGGAGAACCTTTCAACTCCACATCCACCAAATTACAGTTGGCAATGAAGTCAGAAAAGTCCCCCATACTATCACTGTAAATACCAACACCACCCTTTTTATCATCCATACACAAAGGAGTATTAAAATCACCTCCAATTAACCAATTCACCTCTTTACATTGGCTTTGAAATTGTCAATATCCTCCAAAGTTTTCTTCTTTCAATAGCTGAATTGGGAGCATAAATATTTGAACAAATCCACTCTGACCCATCCTGATTTTTAGTAAACAAAATAGCAACATGATACTGAGACTTGAAAATCAGCCTCCCCTCTCTATCATTATGATTCCAAAAATTCACCAAACCCCCATAAAGCTCCCATAGAAGAAACACTCTGTAGCTCCGATCTAAACCAAACTTTATTTTGTACCTCACTCATTTTTTCTCTAGACATTTTAGTTTCTTGAATCAATAAAATATATGGCTTATTCCTTTTCCTGAAAGATGATAAAATACTCTGTTTATTAGGGTTATTTAAACCCCTTATATTCCAGGAAATAACCTTCATCTCAATTTATTTGGTGAAATTATCTCCTCAATGGAGCGATGTCTTCCTGAATCAATTTCTTTAGCCAGTTTCTTTCTCCCTTTTATCCCTATTTGATGTATTTCCTTTTCTTGCAAGAAATTTCCCACAATCTGCTTTAACTTTATCTTTCTTCTGAGCACTTCTTGTGTTTACCCTCTTTTCTTCCAACACCTCCTTAATCCTATCTAGATTTAGAGAGAAAGGAACTTCCTCAACCAGAGCCAACTCCTCCTCATCCTTTAAGAAGGATTCATTCTATTTTGGTAGATCCAAAAAAATCAAATCTAAACCTTCTTGACTAGGTTGTTTCTCCTTCACTCCCAAACCTTCCACAATCAAATCCACCTTTTGGTCTTGAGACCCCATTCCTTCAAACTCCTGATCCGCACCTTCAATACCCTTACAAGCTTTAATCTGAGAAATAGTTTCAAGTTCCACATTTACCTGACCAACTTCCTCCAACTACTCTACTTGTAGCATATGAAAATTGTTTGAAGACAAATTGTTTAAAGGTAGTGTATTGGTTCCTTCTCCTCTTATTGGTTCCTTTTCTTTTCTATCCCAAGTTTTCTTACCTTTCTTACCCTCCTTACACTACCTCTGCTCATGTCCCATCCACCTACATTTCTGGCAGAACAAAGGAGAAGCTTCATACTCTATCCTTTGAATCCATTCACCAAACTTAGATTTAAGTTCTATTTCCTTTCTCAACACATTACCCACAAGGAACAACAACACAAAAATGAGCATACATTAACCTCGTTCTTGACCTAGTAACTAGATCAAACACCACCAAATATCCTATTGCATTTGCAATGGCTGTTAAGATCTCTTCTTCCCAAAACTCCATTGGTAACCTGGGAATTTTTACCCATATAGGTAACTCATCAGGTTTCTCCTTAAATAGATCAAAACTTGGGCTCCATTTTTGGATCAGAAGGCTTGATCTACCCATAAACCATGGACCACCAACCAAGTATGTTTTTATAGTCCTCTGAATTTGAAATATTAATGATAAAAAACCCATTCACATATGAAGCAATTTCCATTGATCCCTTCAAGTTCCACTTTCATTTTTCCCATTCCTAAAACCATTCCACATTTGGTCTTGATCCATAAAATTTTCCAACCAGAGCATATTCCATCCAAGATCTAGCTTTTTCTACTAACCCATAAGGGATAGCAATACTTAACAACCCATATTTTTCCACATTCATAATGTTTGAATCAAATGGATTATTCAAAACTTCCATTCTATGGCCTAGAAATCGTATCATCCCATGAGGTAGAAAGAGAATTCTTACCTCCTATTTGTACCAGACATGGGTCCATGGCCTACACCTCCTCGATATGAGGGTCCCCTGTGTCCTGTGATAGTTCCCATGTATTAGGTCTTTTAAAACATTGATCCTCCCACTCGCACTCCCGCTCCATCATCCCCTTCATTAAAACATTAAACTTGTGATGGTAAACGCTTTTATTATGACAGAACTATGAATTAGAGTGGTGGTTTTAGAGGAGCACTTTCTCAAAGTGGGACATGGAGGTGGGCTTAGGTCCTTAATGTCCACCAAGAAATCCACATTTGGAGTTCCCCGTTGTGTTCCTCTTGGTTCACATGGAGAACTTCAACCCCTACCTCAAGGTATCTCCATTGCTACTTATTGAAAGTGTCCAATGGCCTCAATGGGAATGGAACTTGGGTTGATGATTACAAAATACTTTTAACTCACCAATAGACAATGAACTTGAGTCAAAAATTTGGATGGTAAATGCTTTTATTATACCAGAGCTATGAACTAAAGTGGTGATTTTAGAGGAGGACTTTCTCTAAGTGGGACATAGAGGTGGGATTGGGTCTTTAATGTCCACTGAGTGATCTGCATTTAGAGAGCCCCACTATGTTCCTCTTGGTTCACATGGAGAAGTTTGACCCCTACCTCAAGGTGTGTCCATGACTACTTATTGAAAGTTTCCAATGGCCTCAATGGGAATGGAACTTTGGTTGATGATTAAAAACTACTTGTAACACACCAATAGACCAAGACCTTGAGTCCTAAACTTTGGATGGTAAAAAATTCTATTCTACAATAGCTATGAACTGGAGTGGTGATTTTAGAGGAGAAATTTATCTAAGTGGGACATGGAGGTGGGCTAGGTTCCTTAATGTTTGTTGAGCGATATGCATTCAAATCAGAGCACCCCACCCCATTGTGTTCATCTGGGTTCACATGGAGAATTTTTACCCCTACCCCAAGGTGTCTCCATGGCTACTTATTGAAAGTTTCCAATGGCCTTAATGGGAATGGAACTTGGCTTGATTATTACAAACTACTTGTAACTCACCAATAGACCAAGATCTTGAGTCCAAAAATTTGAAAGTTAAACAATTTTATTATACTAGAGCTATGAACTGGAGTGGTGGTTTTAAAGGAGAACTTTGTTAAGTGGGACATGGAGGTGAGCATGGGTCCTTAATGTCTGCCGAATGATCCTCATTCGAAGTGCCCCATTTTTTTCCTCTTGGTTCACATGGAGAAGTTAGACCCTACCTCAGGGTGTCTCCATGGCTACTTATTGAAAGTTTCCAATGGCCTTAATGGGAATGGAACTTGGGTTGATGATTACAAAACTACTTGTAACTCACAAACAGACCAAGACCTTGAGTCCAAAAATTTGGATGGTAAACACTTTTATAATACGAGAGCTATGAAATGGAGTGGTGGTTTTAGAGGAAAACTTTCTCTAAGTGGGACATGGAGGTGGGATTGGGTCAAATATTTGGATGGTAAACAATTTTATTATACCACAACTATGAACTAGAGTGGTGGATTTAGAGGAGAACTTTCTTTAAGTGGGACATAGAGGTGGGCTTGGGTCCTTAATTTCAAATGAGCGATCTGCATTCGGAGTGCCCTGTTGTGTTTTTATAGGTTAACATGGAGAAATTAAAACCCTACCTCACCGTGTCTCTATGGATACTTATTGAAAGTGTCTAATGGCCATAATGGGAATGGAATTTGGGTTGATGATTATAAACTACTTGTAACTCACCAATAGACCAAGACCTTGAGTGTAAAACTTTGGATGGTAAACACTTTTATTATACCAGATCTACGAACTAGAGTGGTGGTTTTAGAGGATCACTTTCTCTAAGTGGGACATGGAGGTGGGCTTGGGTCCTTAATGTCTCCAGAGAGATCCGCATTTGGAGCACTCTGTTGTGTTCCTCTTGGTTCACATGGATAATTTTGACCCATACCTCAGGGTGTCTCCATGGCTACTTACTAAAAGTATCCAATGACCTCAATGGGAATAGAAATTGGGTTGATGATGCAAAATACTTGTAACTCACTAATATACCAAGACCTTGAGTCCTAAACTTTAGATGATAAATGCTTTTATTATACCAGAGCTATGAAATGGAGTGGTGATTTTAGATGAGCAATTTTTCTAAGTGGGACATAGAGGTTGGCTTGGGTCATAAATATCCCCTGAGAAATCCACACTTTCAGTGCCCCATTGTGTTCTTGTTGGTTCACATGGAGAAGTTAGAACCCTACCTCAAGGTGTCTCCATGGATACTTATTGAAAGTGTCCAATGACCTCAATGGGAATGGAACTTGGGTTGATGATTACAAACTACTTGTAACTCACCAATAGACAATGACCTTGAGTCCTAAACTTTGGATGGTAAACACTTTTATTAAAACAAGAGTTATGAACTGGAGTGATGGTTTTAGACGAGCACTTTCTCTAAGTGGGACATGGAGGTGGGATTGGGTTCTTAATTTCCATCAAGTGATCCATATTTAGAGTGCCCCACTGTGTTCCTCTTGGTTGACATGGAGAAGTTTGACCCCTACCTCAAGGTGTCTCCATGTATACTTATTGAAAGTGTCCAATGGACCTCAATGGGAATGGAACTTGGGTTGATGATTACAAACTACTTGATTAACTCACCAATAGACCAAGACCTCCTGAGTCATAAGGCCTTATAGATACCCAGAATTTTGCTGAGATAGAGAATATGGTTGACAAGACTTGGGAGGTGAAATTCAGATGAATTTGTCTTATGCATAGTCATAGTAGCTTATTGTGCTCGAGTGATGCATGGTATTACCACAAGAGATGGAAGATGGCACATGTTTCTAGACTAAAAAGAACTTAACAAGTACAGCTATCAAAAATAAAATTTTGTACCTAGGTCCTGTCAGGTTGATGAATTTTTTTCTATTTATACCTAGGGAGGAAGAGGATATCCCTAGCCTGTTAGGTCAAAACATTGCCTTCCCAGAGAGATTTGGATAGTGAACATTCATCGATGGAGATCTCAAGTTACAAAATGGCAAGCACCTTATCATCTGAAATGACTTACAAAACATGAAGAAGAGGAAGAGCTGGTTCTCAGCCTCTAACCCAGTAGAAAACTATCCTTTTCATCACTATATACATAATCCTTCCTAAATAAGGAGACATTCTGAAATCCCATTTGAAGATGAAGAATCCCTCAATCATGCCATTTAGGAATACACTATACCCAAAAATTATATACTGAGCCTTCGAATAGTGTGAAAGAACCAGCTATGTAAGACCTACTATGAGCCTTATAGCTGCCAGGATTGGAAGACTTCTGAGCAATGATTCTTCACCTCTAAATTTTCCATGCCTTTGACATGACAAGACAGAGATGAGGTCGCGTCTAATCATACTATCAATAGGACATGTCCACCTTCATAATGGATTAAAAAGAGAACCCCTAGATTCATAGCCAGAAGTTTCTCCTGGACCACGAGGCCACCTCATGAATAGACCGGGGATTGAAGAGCATGCACAATGGAATAGTAGGCTCATTAATTGATTCCTCCAAGCATGCATGATCCAGCTTTGGGGTAGTGATGAGATTGACTCAGATGGAGAATCGTCTATGTGGATAAATGTTGGAATGGAAATCAGCATCTATGAAGCTAATGTCGAAGAACTTGAAGTGCACCTTCCTATTGACTAGTTGAAGATCCTGAACATCAAGAATCTTGTACATGGACTCAATCCTAAAAATGTAAAAGGATAATCCTGGAAGCACTCTTGGAATTCCATCAACAATCTGAGTAGGGGAGGCTACTTCTCTAGAACCACCCTCAATGGATTGACAGAACATTTTTTATTTTAGTGATGCCATCCTTCAGGTGTAACTTTTGAGAATTCAATAGCTTCTTCACTTGTAAGAGCCCAATTTATTATCTTGCACCAGCCTTGTACATCATAAGCCCATTGTTAGGTTTGTTTCCATTTCAAAAAGTGAAAAAAGGCAACCCATAAATGTAACCCAAGTGCTAACCCATTTCACAACTTCCAAGTCACAAATGCAAATGCAATTAAATTCTCTCTTTCACTATTGAGATAATGTGCTATACATAGACTTCATGACATGCCTCACACAAGGATAAGGAACATGTTTCCAGTACCAAATTATATGGTATAAAATTGAGGTTCTAGGATGTCTCATGCCATGTACTTCATAATGACACTCAAACCATGGTAATAAATTCCCCAGCAGCCTATGATCCAATTAATCTTTGCACATGTGATTTCAAGACCAACCTTGCATCAATTTTCGAGGAAGGATAAATAAACCCTTGTCACTAGGAAAGTTCTCATGTTTGATCATTCCTTGACATTTTTAGGTAGAATTATTCCCATCAGTCTAGTCAACCCCTATTTTATGTTCCCTATGAAAATTAGGACCAGTCAACTTAACTTCCTAGATGATTTTAACATAGGAAGTTTTGAAATGTATATGTAATCTTCTAAAAGTATTAAGAATAGTCTTAATCTGTTGACATATCCTAGTTCCAGATCAACCAAGCCTGGAGCAGAATGCTTAGGGCCAAATTCAACATGGAGGTCAATTAATGATTTTATAATCTCCCTCTATCCATATGACATTTGGAAGGTTTGGGGAAGTTTTTAAATACTTCCAAGCAGTACCGAAGAGGAGAGCCATGAGGTTCTACCAGCATTATTAGAGGAAACAGGCCTACAATCCACTACTAAGGCTATCAGAAAAAGATTTTGGAACCTCCGAATCTAGTGAAAATTCAATCATAACCCATCTCTACCCAGGAGGATTCCTCTTGAAGCACCATACAAAATGGTGAAATGAAAATCCATCACATCCCCAGGAGTGCACTACAAAATTTTTAGGATCTTCCCTACTCCCATTATTAGTGAGAGTCTCAAATCACAAGTATACTTTTGCAGGAATCTAAAGGATGAATTTACTGACATGAAATCTATACCACAATATGGATCTACAATCCAAATCTATTTCTCCAGAACTCAGGATCAATTTAGATAATATCCCCTTATATCCTATTCCATACTGGGATCGAAATTTAGAGATTGGTACCTCGATAAATTCTTCAAAGGCAATTCAAGCTAGATTCTCCAAATAACAGGACTACTACGTGTCAGGTTCTAGAGAAGTTCTGGCCCCTTAGTGGAATTTCATGTCCCCAACATCCACTAAGGTCAGATACACCAACCTTGGAAAAATTGAGCAAGGAAGGACCCAATTTAAATTCCATCTGGGATTGCTTGTAGACACCTGTAGTTTGATCAAAGCACTATTATCTCTTAATATTGTACTAACTATTCTCTCCCCTTGCAAATTGACGACACATAATGTCAGTTAGATCTATCTAACTCCCCTTTTATGACACTCTTGTTGGTCTTATATCCTCTATATAAGTCTAATTAAATAGGCTATTATAGCCTCTTATCAGGTGAGATATCCTCTTCTACATCGCCTTTATTAGCTTCGTGGACTATCAATCCATTTCATTGGATTGATTAGAGCCTTTTAGAAGCCTTCCTAGAGCCCTAATTTCTCTCTAAACAAGATTAGTTACCCTCTAACCTATGGTTGAGTTAGTCCCTAAATCATGATCAACCTCTTCTAAACTTAGTCAAATCTTACTTTGACTTGCTAAAATTAACTTGTTGGACTTTCCCTTTTAGTCCCACATGCACCCAAAAAGCCTTCTATTTTCCAAAATGAAAAAATATAAATAGGCCCACTACCCCCTCTCTCATTTTCTAAGAATTATCTCTTCCCTCCTAGCATAAACTATAGTATTTATTACTAGGATTAAGAGTTTTATTTCATTTTCTTCCATTGAGCTATCTTGCATTTAATCTTTTTCATTTCACCAGCACAAACATGGAGTAAATGGGAAGAAAAATTGGCCTTGAAGCCTTTAATGGTGAGATCCCATTCTATTAGAAGCATAAATTGATTGCTTAGATCCTTATTAGGCTCATTTAATTCAAGCTTTCAAAGAATATAGGTTAATTACATCTGCTTAAGTTTGCTTGTTTTCTTTAAACTAATGCATACAAAGTAGGAAACCCTTGTTTATTTCTTAACTAGATGGTCCATCGATCAGGTTGTTGCACAAATCCTTTAGGATTTCTTGAGTGATTCTTACCCCAATTCTATATCTTTTTGTAACCTTTCTTTAAACACATTTGGCACACCCGATGGGACACTTATGTCCATCCTCCATTAATGGAGGTCTTTTGAGTTCTTCAAAGTTCATTTTCAAGTTTTTTAAGTCAAATCACTTGTTATTTCCTGATTTTTATTTCTAACACTAGATAAATTACCTTCATTTTCAGGTATTTTGTGGGTTTTATATAGAAATAGGACACTTTGACTAACAACTAACCTGTTTGCTTTTGAAATTTTGAAAATTTGTGAGTTTTGCAGGTTTTTCATAGGGTACGCATAGGTGTTAATAAGGGGTGCATACACGTTGAAACCCCAGTATCCCCGTCAGAACAGGAGCGTACCTATCTGGTAGTCCTCATCATTGGAAAATGGTGTCTTTGCAAGGATGCGCACGCATCTCCTTCAGCTATTCCACATCTCCGCTTCTCTAGCCGTGTCTGCGTAAATAGCTTGACTGTGTAAAAATTTAAACTTGTCTATTTTATGCTTGGGTGTGTATCTGTTGAAACCTAAGTGTCCATGTTGAGTTACAAGCATCCCTGTCTAGCTAAACACGTCTGTGTTTCTTAGTATACTACATTTCACTAATTTTTTCCTGCAAGTGTATCCATTAAGTTAGGTGTGTACACGTCCGTTAGGAAGCGCTGGTGTCAGTTTGCGAGCACAGGTGTCTGTGTAAAGATTGAAAAAATTCTATAACCTGCAAAATATTTTTTTCTAATCTTTTCTAAAAATTACTCAAACTAACAAGTTAAAAACAGAGTTTTTTTTTGGTATTTCAGTTTGCAATAGTTAAGTGTTTTTTATTCTTAGTTTAAAACTAGATTTGTAAAAGTACATATGCTCTCTCCTCGCACCTTCAATAGCGATCTTGGAGATCATAAACACTTATACGAAAATTGTATCAAATGTTCCAAACACTTATTTTATAAAGGATAAAGTAAATTTTCATGTGATTTAGTAGGCTTTTTCACAATGTGTATGCTCTTCCTTTGCACCTATCGGCGATCTTAGGAATCAAAAGCAAAGTGTAAATTTCTCTTTCTTAACATCAATTTGTGAACTAGAAAATTACTAAAACTTGTTGTCTACAGGACCCAATGCTTATAGGAGAAAGACGTCCAAAATGCAAAACTTCTAATACACGTGTTCTTGCAAGTTGTCAAATGGTGTGCCACTTAAAACCACATTAAGTTAAGAAATATAAAAAAAAAACACCATATTCAAAACACTGTATTATAGGTTTCGGAAAAGGGTACATCCCTATCTACTCAACTAGAACATAACCCCTTTTATGCCTTAAGCTATAACAATGGGGGTGGTTCCAAGAACCCTAAATTAATCCATCGTTGAGTAACCTCATCGATGAAACAAGAAGCGCTCTACTTACCCACTTGCCTAATACGCCTTGTGAGATAGAGTTACTGATTGTCTATATGGTGACCCCAGGGAGAGCACACATGGACGCACTAGTTGCCCTTTGTGCTTGAAGGGGGTAAAGTAAAGCTGAGATACTCCCAAGATAGGCAAGGGACTATTTTGGTAAATCACGCTCATTTAAGGCAACTTTGTAACACCTAGTTGAGAGAACTTATTAAGGAGGCCATTCTATCTTGGAGCCCACTTTACTAGTCCATTTTTACGTCAAGCCATCACAAAGTGACAACTCATTTGGAATCTGAACCTTGTTTTTAAAACAAGGAAAAGAACCCTTGTGAATTTAATCTAAGTGTATTTCATCACAAAAACTAAACCACGTCCCACTTTTTGCTTAGTTTTATTCTTGTCTTCGGATGAGGCGAAACTCTACCCAAGTGGCGCTTGGTTTGTTTTTCATCTTTTGATCTATACCCTTGCATTCTCACCACCCATTTTTCAGGGTGAGAAAGGTGCATACCTTGCGCATTTTTATTAGAGATATTACTCACCACTTTTTTGTCCGTTTACTCTCATCGATGTTTGCGGCTGGGTTGTTAAACGTCTAAAGTGTTGCAGGTAAATTTTTCATATCTTTGATAAAATTATTTCCATCTTGATTTCAAGATCATCTTCACCGTTGTGGGTTCGTTTCATCTTTCATCTCTTCTTGAGTTGATAGTTTTTATTCACATCCTATATGCACAATCTTGGTACTTGTAAATGGAGAAACAGGGGCGGAAGCCTGATAAATATTAGTAATCTCAATCAACCAAAAATACAATGGAGTGTTGCAATTCTTATAGGAATTGAACAACTATGTCCAGACAAAGAAATAGGTTACACAGGTAAAACTAAACTCACAACTGCTTCCAATATTACATCTGGGAAAGCACATAATTGTTTATAACAATTATAACAATTATACCTGTGAAAATAAAAGAGACAAATATGGTTGATAAAACCATATAACAAAATACAACAATAATATGGTTTATAATATAACCATATGACAACGTTATTTAATTACTAAAATTAATTAAATAATCAATTTATATTATGCATAATTAATTAACCTAGCATTCCCCCCTTAATTTTGAATTGTCTCAAGAGATGAGGAGAGGAACTCTCTGAACAACTCAAACTTATCACGTGTGAGTGACTTTGTGAATTATATTTTCCCGTTGTTCAATTGTTGGACAAAATTGAAGATGGATGTTGTACTTCAACACATGTTCATGTATGAAATGAACCTGTACTTCAATGTGTTTTGTTCTCTCATGAAAAACTAGATTGCGAACAAGTTTGAGAACACCTTCATTGTCAACATACATGGTTATTGTTAGTGTAAAATCACAGCACCCCTGGATGCTGGTTAGGTTTCTAGGTTGACCATACTATCATCCAGTGTGATTGCATAACATTGAATCCTTTCTTCAAGTGTGGGACTTGAAAAGTGAGAAAGGATTCTCCAGAGAAGGCTGGTTTCTATTCCTCTGTTGAGATGCACACGAAATATGTAGAGGGTTTGCTCGAAACCTAATCTAATCTGCCAAGGAGACATGGTAAGAAGATATATAAAAATAAATCTAAGCTAATAGAGGTGATGCACCGAGGAATGAAGAACACCTATCTTGCCAGTAAACACAGACCATTCAAATGTGATATAAGATCATGCACAGATAACAAAACTTGCAGTGAAAGATCAGGAGGATGCAAAATGAACACAGAGAGGGTTGAGAATCATCCACAGACATGTATTTCTTACTCCAAAGATTGATACAATACACTATAGAATGCCAAGAGGCAGAGTCGTATTACAGTTTCAAATGAGAGGTTTAAACTCCACAAATTCACCTGATAGGAGGAGGGAGGAGCAAAATAGAAAAATGTTCGACCTTTTGAAAGAAGCTCCTCTTAACAATATATAGGAAGAATGAGAGAGGGAAAAGAGAGGAAATTCAGAATCTGCCCCAACCACTTCTAGGTCGTATTTTAAATCATCTCATTATGGCAGAAGCGGTGGATCCTAGAAAAATGGCGGGCTTTCTAACAGAAGCGGCGAACTGTCTGCTGCATTAAAGCTATGAGGCACCACGAAGTAGTTGCACTCCAACGGAATCGTGAAAGCTCCAGTGATAGCAAGGAAAAAATTGATCAGTAATGGAAGAACTTGCTCAACAGAAACAAAGCTTGCATAGAGGAAAGACAAGCGGAGTGTCTTGGCATGCTCATAAATGAATAGAAAAGGGGTACATATAGGGTGCTGAGTAACCCTAGTGCATGACACACATGAAACCCTAAACCTAACCCTAAACCTAACCCATGTGAGATGACCCTCCAACATGAGAGGAGGACACATAGGATAACTCACACTAACACCCCCCCTTCATCGAAGCTGGGGTAGCGGCTGTGATGAGTCAGACGGAAGAGGAAGACACTCCTAAACAACTAAGAAAGATGTGTCAATGGGGCCCGACAACTAAAGGCCTGATAAGGTGCCCATATACAAACACAATCTTCCTAGAAGAAGAAGAAGAAAAGAAGGACTACATAGCCCTAAGAAGATGGGCAGCTGCAGAAGACCTCACCCCAAGAAGAGACCGTAAGTGAAGAAACTTCATCTCAGTGAAGGGCTTGGTGAATAAATCTGCAATCTGATCAGCTGTCTGAATGTACTGAATGTCGATGATACCATCATGAATAAGCTCCCGTATGAAGTGCATATGGATCTCAATGTGCTTCGTCTGCTGATGCTGAACTAGATTTCTACAAATAGAGATAGTGCTCATGTTATCACAGTAGATAATGGTAGGCCACCGAAAGTGGATGCCAAACTCTGTCAGAATACCCTGTAGCCAAATAGCTTCTGTGGCAGCGTTAACTGCTCCTCTGTATTCTGCCTCTGTAGATGATATTGCAATTGCATTCTGCTTCTTGCTAGACCAACTAATAGGACCCGAACCAAGAGAGAAACTGTAGCCAGAAGTAGATTTCTGATGATCTAAGTCACCGGCCCAATCAGAATCTGTGAACCCAATCAAGTCAATATCAACCCCTCCATGATAGTGTATGCCATCAGCATAAGTGCCACGAACATAATGAAGGATCCATTTAGCTACTTTCCAATGCAGCTCATGTGGCTCCTGCATGAATCTGGACATGATCCCAACAACATATGATAAATCCTAGTCGAGTGTGAGTCAAGTAGATCAAGCTCCCAACTAACTGTCGGTAAAGAGTACCATCAACCAAGGGAGTAGAGCAATCTGAAACCAACTTAACCCCGGAAAGAAAAGGAGTAGGAGAAGACTTGCAATCAGACATCTGAAACTGAGCTAGCAAATCAAGAGCATACTTAGGTTGCGAAATCAAGATTCCTGAGTCAGATTGTGAAATCTGGATCCCAAGGAAGTAATGAAGCAGACCTAAGTCAGTCATGGAAAACTTGTTGGCTAAGGCGATCTTCACAGAATCAATAATAGAGGAAGAGCTTCCTGTGATCAACAAGTCATCAACATATAGAACAAGAATGAGTATGGAGTCATCTTGCCATAGAATATAAACATTTGGATCAGAGTGACACCTAGTAAACCCTGATGTAAGTAAGAAGGAGTCCATCTTGGCATACCAAGCCCGAGGGGCTTGTTTAAGGCCATAAAGAGACTTCTTTAACTTACAAATGAGGGAGGAATCTTGGACATAACCCAGAGGTTGTTCCATATAGATCTCTTCCTCTAGGTCACCATGAAGGAAGGCACTCTTAACGTCCATTTGATGGACTTTCCATCTGTTTGCTGCGGCAATGGCTAGGGTCAGTCGAATAGAAGTCATCTTCACAACCGGAGCAAAGGTTTCTGTATAATCAACCCCAGCTATCTGGGAGAAACCCTTAGCTACTAATCGTGCTTTAAACTTTTTGACGTCTCCATCTACTCCATACTTTGTTCGGAACACCCACTTACACCGAACGATTTTTCTTCCTTTCGGAAGAGTGGTGAGATCCCAAGTATCGTTCTTCATGAGAGAGGAATACTCCTCATCCATGGCAGAATCCCACTCAGGAATACCAGAAGCCTCCCGAAAAGACTGTGGATCAGAAGCAGAGGTGAAGAAAGAGTGGGGTCCAATGAAATCTGAGTGAGTACGTCTCATATCCGAAGTATCTCCAACTAAATCTCCAGCACTTTGCAAAGTTTTCCTGGCCCAAAGGGGACCAGGAGGATCAGGCTCAGAGTCAGAAGATTCTTCACTTGAGTGAGAAGGGACATAGTCCTCATCATCACTACTGTCAGAATCAGAAGACTCAAAGGTCTGATGGTCGGGAGGATCTGGAAGAGGAGCACGCTCAACAGTATCATCATCTGATGAGTCAGAATCTGAATCAGCGAGCTGAAGAACCTCAATAGGTGGAGAAGTAGAAGTCGAAGAAGACTCATCGAACTTAACACTTCTCTCAATATATAGCTCATGAGAAGTAGAATTCATCAATCGATATCCCTTCACGCCATCAGGATACCCTACAAAGATACAAGGTTTGGATTGTGGTTCCAAGGCCTTGCATTTCTTCTTGGGAATCTGAGCCATAGCCTTGGATCCGAAGACTCGAAAGTGCTCAACATCAGGCTTGCATCCAAACCAGGCTTCAAAGGGTGTCATCCCTCTTACTGCCTTGTGTGGAACATGGTTCTGAATGTAATTTGCACAATTCACTGCTTCGGCCCAATACTGCGGAGGAAGAGACTTCGAGTGAATCATACAAGTGGCCATCTCCTTCAGAGTATGGTTCTTTCTTTCTGTGACTCCATTCTGCGAAGGGCTATAAGCAACTGTATGCTGCAAAGAGATCCCTTCAGAAGTACAGAAATCCATGAACCTATTGTTTACATATTCACCTCCATTGTCAGTTCGAAGAACCTTGATAGACCGTTCCACCTGTTTCTCAGCAAGAGCCTTAAAGTCCTGAAAATGTTCAAAGACTTCAGACTTAAGCTTAAGAAAATATACCCAAGTATATCGCGAATAGTCATCAATGAAGGTTAGCACATAAAGAGCTCTAGTAAATGAAGGAGAAGGAAATGGACCAGAAACATCGCTGTGAACAAGATCCAAGGGACGAGTGGCTCTCCAGGATTTTCCTTTGTCAAAGTTCTTTTCAGGATGCTTTCCAAGGGTACAACCCTCACAAAGACCCTTAGAAAACTTGACGCGAGGCAACCCGTTGACCATTTCATTTTGACTCAATTGTTCAAGGTAGCGATAATTTAGATGTCCAAAATGCTCATGCCATAGCTTACTAACCTCATTTGCATGAGTGAGCAAGGCAGTGGGCGTAGAATCAGAAGTAAAGTGGGAGAAGGTGTACAACCGTGAATGGTGATCTACCTTTCCCTCAGCCACTGTAGTGTCATTGTTAAGCTCACGAATAATCACCGAGTTAGGACCAAATTCCACTCGCATTCCTTCACCAAGGTGAGTAATTTGGTAAACTGATAGGAGATTGGTAGAGAGATCAGGAACACTCAACACTTGGTTAAATGTTCCCCCATCCATCTCTACCGATCCACTACCGGAAACCGACACTGTCGTGTCATTACCCATCGTGATTTGGGACATTCCACAAGGTTCGATGTTGGAAAACTCAACATGTGAAGAACCCATGTGGTGTGAGGCACCAGAATCTATAATCCATGTCGATGAAGGAGAAACTTTGGCTACAAGGGCCTTTCCTTTCTTCTTATCATTTTTAGCACCTTTTGCAGCAGAAGACTCGGCCTTCGGAGCACTTTGTTTTATGGATTCAGGAACACTTATTTTATTTTTCTCAAGTAAATGAGATAAGTGATCAATCTATTTCTTAAAACAGTGTTGCTCGTCGTGACCAGTCTTCTTGCAATAGGAACACAAATACTTTCTTTTCTGTGCTCTAGGCTCAGAAGTCGAAGTGTTTGTGTCATTTTTAGGTTTGATCTTGGTTTCTTTCTTAGGTTGATCCTTAGTTTCTTTCTTCTTTTCAGTCTTCTTTCCCTTGCTAGTACTTGCTACAAGGGCATGTGACTTGGACTTGAGAGACCCCATTTGAATGAGTTTGTCCTGTTCTCGAATGAGTTGGGATGAAAAACAGTCAAAGGAGGGCATCAGTCCAAGTATCGCCCAAAGCAGCTTTTGTAGCGTAGAAAGTTGACACGAAGACAGAATATTCGGGACCTAGCTTAGAGAGAATCGACAAGATCAGTTGAGAATCTTTCTTTTCTACTTGACATCCTTTTAACAATAATCTAATGTGGACAAATTTTGAGAAGAAGGCTTGTAGGTTTTCAAAGTCACTAGGATTTAACCCTAGTAGTTCATTTTCCAACTCATGCGCTCTCATGTCATCTAGTTGTCCAAACATCGCATCCAGCGTTTTCCACACAGATGTAGGTGTTTCAGATGCCTCAATGTGGAAGAGCAAGTCAGGAGAAACGGACATGCAAAGAAGACCTAAAGCTTCATCACTACGGTTTAACCACTTAGATTTTTCAGGTTCGTCGTCTGGTTCAGTCTCAGTTCCCATGGTGATGCGGTATAACCCTTTACCCCTTAGTTTCATTATTATTTTTGATCTCCATTCGAAAAATTTGAACGGTGTAAGCAAAGGAATTGAAAGTGCATCCATAGTGAGAGAGAGAGAAAGAAATGCAGAAAAGAAACACAACCACCCAGGACAATAACAACCCCCCTGCTTTCGGCACTTTATAGTTTAGTGCGTTGATTACAATCGGGTCCGTGCGTGCGGTTTGAAACACTTGGTAACTCGTCTTGCAATTAGCGTAATAACGCGCAAGAGAGGAGACCACAACAGTGTTTCATGGAGCGCAACAAAAAAGGACACCGTAAACAAGCACAAGAAAAAAATAGAAAGGAGGTGAAAGCCAACCCTGGTGGTGAGAAAAAGTGTCTCACATCGCAAAAAGAATCCCTTTGTCGTAAGACTGTGGCGGACGCGCTCACAAGTCCACGAAAAAAAGGAATAGAACAAAGCTCAAAAGAATGAGCTGAATTAAGCAATACAAAGACAACCCCCCCAGAATGCGGCACTTTATAAAATTAGTGTGTTTACAAAGCTAATGATCCCATCATCTAGAGTGTGAAAAAACATGCAACTTTGACTAAAGAAGTGCTCAAAACCGAGCAACGAGTCAAAAGTTATAGCAAAAACCAATTCCCGCAATTTGATGAGAAAAAGCCAATAAGCCTGCAAACGGATTAAAAAAGTGCCCTAAACGCATGCAAAGGGTGTCGTATGTATGCTCGTTGGAAATGACATGGAATTTGAGATAGGGTTTGTTTGTATTGCGAGGGGGGATTAGCCACCTGCCAATCCCGGACCTCACCCTTCGTCTTCGACACTCGACAGAAGGTTAGAAATACAACAAGCCAAAGACCAAATTATAATGCCAAAGAAATATATTTTTTTAAATAATGTGAAATTAAATTGAAATTAAATCTAAAATGTTGAAAAGAGGCTTCTAATTTAAGATAAAAAAAACTAAATTAGATCTTTTTAATGAATATTTTCTAAAACTTTCAAGTTTTAGAAAAAAATTTTAAATGAAGATTTTTAAATGATAATGATTCTGTTTTAAAAACAAATTTCAGAAAGAAATATTGTTGATTTAAAAAACTGTTTGATTTAAAGAAAGTTTGTTTGATTTTATTTGTTTTAAAACAAAACAAAAAAAAAAGAAAAAAACACGGCTCGTTTTTATAAAAAAGCAAAGGATCCAGAAGAAAAAAGAAGGAAATTAAACTTACCAAAGGAAAAAGTTGAAACTTACAAAAAACTGTACTAGGTTAAGTGGTACGAGTCTACACGCAGGAGTTAATGCACAGGAAGTTAATGGTTTGTTGCCACACCAAAAAAACAAATGTGCAGAGATGAGTTTCGAGCAGGCCTTGGCATTAATGAGTTGTTTACAATCAAAAAAAAAAAATGTGGTAGAGTTGTTTAAAAACAGGCCACTGTGAATGAAAAACAGTGAAATGTTGCCTGGCCAGCACCAACGTGGAGAGTTGTTTAAAAGTTGCCCTTGCAGGCCATGTGTTTGTACAGTCCAAAAAATGCCTGTAAAACAGCTTGGCAACATGATTTTTAAAAAAATCCTGGCAATGTGTTATAAACAAAAAAAACATGGCAGATGATTTAAACAACCCTGAATGAATAAAAAAATCCTAAACAATGCAAAAAAACAGTCAGAACAATGGTAAAAAATGTCCCTGGACAAAAAGTTCGTGCTGACGAGCAACCATGATGAAGAACACAAAGATCCTGCAACCACAGACCATGCATAGATAAATATAAAAAACCAGAGATCTTAAAAAAATTTCACTTCCAAATAATGGTGAAAGGGATTCAATCTCTATTTTGGATTTTAGCAACCATCCAACTGAAGAACTCAAGGAAATCCTGATTTCTCAAACCAAAAACCAACATGCACAAGAAAAAAAACACAAAAAACTTTCCGAGAAAGCTTGTTAGAGATATTAGCAAGATAATTTCCAGAAAATAGTGATCAAAAGACTTGCATGCAGAGTAAAATAATGAAACCAAGTAAGAGTAATAGCAACAAAAAATAAATCGAGTGCACGTTTACCCGATCTCAGCTCTGATACCATGAAAAGAGTTTGTGAGAATCGAATCGGAAACGAGGCACCACGAAGTAGTTGCACTCCAATGGAATCGTGAAAGCTCCAGCGATAGCAAGGAAAAAATTGATCAGTAATGGAAGAACTTGCTCAACAGAAACAAAGCTTGCATAGAGGAAAGACAGCGGAGTGTCTTGGCATGCTCATAAATGAATAGAAAAGGGGTACATATAGGGTGCTGAGTAACCCTAGTGCATGACACATATGAAACCCTAAACCTAACCCATGTGAGATGACCCTCCAACATGAGAGGAGGACATGGCTCGGTTCATGATGCACACCTTGAAACCTTGCCCTTTGACTTTTAGACTTTCTCACGGGGATTGTGACACGGTGTCGTGATTTGATTAGTTCTCGGGGCCTGTCATTGATTTTCACGTCCTTCGCGTACATTTGTTCCGGATGTCCCAAACTGTTTGGGACAAAAACTCCCATATCCACCCGAAATGGGCTTCAATTTCCCTCATTCGGCCCGATGACAAAACGTGGCGTTGCTTGATTGGCTTTCAGCTCCTTCGGCTATCCGCGTCCCACACGTCCCTTTGTCCCAACTGTCCCAATAAAGACTGTCTGGGACAAATTCTTCCAAACTGCCTGAAATGGGCTTCCTTTGCCCTCGGCCGCTTCACCTTTTCACGTCCTTCGCGTCCTCTAATTTGGCCCAGATGTCCCAACTGAACCCTTTTGTCGATTTTCTATCTCCTTCAGAGATATATAACCTTAATTTTATACGTCCCACGCGTCCCGACGGCCTGCAATGATGTTCCTTTGCGAAAGTTCTCATGGTTTTCGGCTGAACCGGCCAGTTCGCGCATTCCTCCACGTACATTTGTTCCAACTGTCCCAAAGGCGGCCCAGAGCAGGACTTGATAGCCAATCTTCACAAATATTTTGTTCAACTGAATCAATCTACTTTCTTCAGAACTGAAAAACTCTAACTATGCATGTTACCTTTCAACAATTTACCCTGGGGGTGTGAATTTTGGATATACAGATTTATTGGTTTGTCCTATGGAATGAATTCTTAAAGTCCTTCTACCTTATGCAACATAGCCAAATCACTTCACAGACAACTTCTCTTGTAGAATGATACTCAGCTTCTATGGAAGAGTGAGAAAATCAATTTGTTGTTTCTTGCTTCCCCATGATATCTGGATTTTCTCTTCAGATCCCATAAAGAATAGAAATCTAGAAGTGGATTTTTTGTCATCAATATCTCCTGCATGATCTAAATCTGAATATCCATTCAAGAAGAAGTTTTCATTCTTCTTGTATTCTAGGACCAAGATCCACTTATCCTTTGAGATATTTCAAAATGCACCTTGCTACTTTCCAATGACAAACTTTGGGTTCCTGCATGAACCTGGATAGATAGCTTACTGCAAAGTTGATATTTAGTCCAGTGTAGGTCAGGTAAATGAGACTCCTAATCAACTGCCAATAGAGAGTGGCACTTACCTCAGGAGATGGATCTGAATGAGATAACTGCAATCTGTTCTCCATGAGTGTAGCAATTGGTGTGTAATCCATCATCCTGAATTTCTCAATCATTGTCTTGGTATATTTCATCTGAGAAACAAAACTGTGATTCTCTTCCTTCCATACTTCCAATCCAAGACAATAATGCATCAGCCCGAGATCAGCCCGAGATTCTCTTTATTTTTTCATTACATCAATCATCCTCAAGAACTGTCAGTGATGACTAGATCGTCGACATAAAAAATAACAATCACAATCTCCCCCCTTGCTTTTTAAGGTAAATATTAGGATCGTGTGGATTTCCAACAAATCCATGTTGTATGAGATGCTCATCAATCTTGATGTACCATGCCCAGGGTGCATGTTTAAGGCCATACAGAGATTTCCTGAGTCTACATACATTTTTCTTCTTGACCAGGTACTACATATTCCTCAGGTTGAGTCATGTAGACTTTTTCTTGTAAATCTTCGTTCAGGAAGGCACTTTTTACGTCCATCTGTGGACTTTCCAGCCAAACTATGTAGCTAGAGCAAAGATTATTCTGATTGTTTTGATCTTATTTGTGGAAGTAAATGTCTCCTCGTAGTCTATGCCTTCTTTTTATGCATACCCCTTTGCTGCTAGTCTCACTTTATACTTGTCCACTATCCCATTTGCTTTGTACTTTGTTTTAAATATCCATCTGAATCCAATGGGTTTCTTTCTAGGTGGAAGATCGACAAGTTTCCAAGTGTTATACTTCATCACTGATTGATATTCAGATTCAAGGGCATCTTTCCAAGATTTTAACTGTAGGGCTTCCTGGACTATAGAGGGCTCATCAGACTCAATAACTCTACTCATCAAAGTAAAGTTAACTTCTTCTCTTGCTTTACTGCGAGTCCATGGTCTAGGGGTGGATGTATTCGGTGGAGCATCCATTCTTGCATCTCGTAATGTGTTAGTACACCACTTGGGCATACACTGAACTGTTCTTGTGGGTTTTGGTTCTATCTTATTAACACCATCATTTTGAAAGTAAGGTTTGGGTTATCAGTGGGAACATCATTTTTAGTTTCTTACATTACTGGTGAAGTATCTACATCTGGTGAATTTATGAGAAGTTGAGTCTGTTGCTTGGTTCTATTTGCAAGAGTTGAACTGTGAATATGTTATTGCTGGGACCTTGTATACTTATCTTGTCTTAGTAAATGCATTAAACATAGGTACCCAAGAGTTATCTCTTTAATGTAGACAATCAAGGTCTTTTTATGCGACTTCATTTAGCATTTATTTCTGTTCTACTTGGGTATGTGCGGACTTTCTTATACACCTTAATACTCTAAGGTTTGTTGATAGATCTTTTTTTTTTTTGGAAAGAAGTCGATTCTTGTGGTCAATACTCCTTTTAGTTATTAACTATAAGCACTCTGTTCAATAAATACATTGTTGACTATATGTTGCTTCTCCCAACCGAATCTCTTGTTGTATGTCTCGATTGTCATTGGTCATTCATCGCACCATATTCCATGACTACCGTCTCGATTCAAGCTCTCAAGGAGACACCAATTATTTGTAAACCCTGTGTGGATGAGGCATTAGTCGATGAATCCCATGATTTTCTAGGTAGTCTTTGAACTCATTACTGGTGAGTTCTCTACTTGAAGGATGAGTGTTAAGATGGTTGTTATAGGAACTGATAACCCTTTTTTTATTCTCAACTGGTTTCCTTTTTGAAACTTCTTAAAAGTCTCAAAAGCTTCAGTTTCTTGTGAAGACAAAAAATCCACATTGGCCTTGAATAGTTGGCAACACATAGCATTTTGAAGTATCTTTTTTCTAGGTGACTTGGTATACATTTTTATCGACCATCTGAGATTGATATTAACTCTGAAATTATTTTCATGATCTTGAACTTAAAAAGGGATTCGTCTTAGTGTGTAGTTAGAGGATCTGTATATGTAATACTTACTTCTTAGACAGTGAGGAAAAATGTCCTAGATCCTAAATCTGAATCTCTGGTATCTTTAATATACTTTATTGCCCCAACTAGATTTTGTGACCTTCGTGGTACATGATACTTTTTTGAAAAAGTTCTCTAGATGCCAAGACCACTGTAAATGGTGGTGTACCATTAGCCTGAAGTGCTTGATTGTGTTTGTGAGTTCATTCAATTTGGAACATGTGTCCCACATTGATGAGTGCTTTCACAACTATTCTTAAGCCTCGATGGATATTGCATCTCGATATTTGGTCACGTTTGATTGTTCCATATTGACTATCAAAGTATTAATTATTAATGATCTGGGATCAAAGAGCTTGACTGGTTAGGTAAGAAACAAGATACCATGACTGTTATCAACCCAGAGATATATAAGACATTTGTTAACCTTACAGTTGCGTGAACTGATGTGATATTTGAAATGATTCACAATCATTTTGGTAACTATATATGAACAATCATTTGTTTATGATAGAACATGTTTCATGGGTATATCATGTGGCGTGTGGCTCATTAGGAAATAAACTAGTCTCTGTTTGCTGGTCATGTGTCAATTTTTTTCTATATCATTATATTAAACATCAATGAGATTTAAGTGGCTGGTTCACTTGAATCAGATTATTGAATAAGGTAGGATGGATTTTTTAACTGTTCTAATCATGCTCAAAAATATTTAAGATTACCTGATGGGGAAATCTTGTCCAATTCCCATTTTTCTATTCTTGATTTGACTATGGAATGTCCCTTGTAATGATTTTAACTCGAAAAAAATCTAGACTTTCTTCATGAACCTTTCTTGAAAAAGTATTCATAAAAATCTTGTAGGTACATTGACTTATTTTCCTAAATTGGACATTGCTGGTATTCTATTGACATGATTTCTTTAAGTTACTAGATTTTTATTTAGGGAACTTTTGATAGGAATCAAGTTTTCATTAAATAGAATGATCCTTTTCATTTTTGAAATGTGATAGATGGTAGCATGTTATTCTTAATCATCCTTACTGATGCATTATCATGCTCAGTTCTTGTTGAAATGACACATGCTAACAATTGTGCAGACCTGGATTTTGTCGAAAATCTGACAAGTTTAGTAAAGACTTATAGGAAAATGCATTTATTTTATTGAAGGGAGTGCTCTCAGATTATTTGGATATTCAAAATTGTTAAAGTTATGAAAGGATTTTGTTAGGGCGAGTCAGTGAAGGCCTAGTACCATTGTACAACTCTAATGGTTAGGAAAGCTTCTATATTATTGTTTTGATTGAACTTTAATGTCTATGAAATAACTTATAGCAAATTCAGAATCAAATTCTTGTTCTTGGCCTCGTATATTGACTTGCTTGACTTAGTCCCACATTTCTTTGGTATGTTATGGCATCTCGAATGATGGGATTGCACATGGTCGATATACTCCAAATTATATGTCATGAGTTTGGCCATATGATCTAATTTGTCAGACTATCATTGTTGTGTTAGGAGCAGTAGTTGAAATCGTCAGAGAACTATTTACATGGAGTCCTTATCTCTTCAAACTCATCCTGTGTTAAACCATTTAAATCTATCCATTCAGGATAGTAGTTACTTACTAAGTGATTGAGAGGATCTTGAAGATATACTTTGGGGGCATTGGTGCCCATTTAGTAAGTAGTTCATCTTCCTTAGGGTTAGAATCTGATCACTCCAAATATAATGTGTCTTGGAATCTAGTATACCGGCAATCCGATATACCGATCCTAATTGGGTAGATGAAGTGAATTTACTGATATACTTAGCGGTATAATGGACAAGGATAGCTGACCCTTTCTATCTATGTGAATGGTTAAATGAAACATGCTTTATGGGTACGTTAAATATATTCAATTCTTGTTAATCAGACAATACTGACAGGGGTCTATGAAAGATTAATCACACCGGCTCAAATAAATATCCTCATACGCACGCATAACTTACAGTAATATAGTTGAATTTGTTATGTTGAAAAAGTCAAGTGATTTATGTCATGCAATTGTTCACAAACAGATGGGATGGCTCATAGTGCGTGCACTGTGACCTTATTACTCCCTGTCAATTTATAGGGATGATGCCTAAACGGCATTGTTTCAACTATATTAGGTGTTAAGTGTAGTAGTAGTCATGATGGCTTTACTCGTAGGCACTTCGCAGAGGCACTGTATATATCGAACGCTACGAATGAGATCTAGGATCTCATGAGTGTTACAGAACCAATTTTTTTGTTATTTTTTATTACAATTATGTCAGTTTCTGATCAGTTACAAATTTTGTAGTTGACTTATGGCAACCTAAAAATTAGTACAATATATTGTAGTATGTAATTACATTCAAAAATTTATAAAAAAATTGAATGGCAGGCAAAAAAATTTGTTTTGCAGGCCCTGGTGGCCTATGGAGCCCAATACAGCTTGCTGAGCAAAAACCATAAAAAAACTAGCTCAAAATATAGTTTTTAGGTAGCCCTCCTATGGAAAAATGTGCTCAGAATGCAAAAATATGCAGAGTGGAGAAAAAAAAATTCCCTAAAATAGGGTTTTTCTCGATAAATTTAGTTAGTTATAACTAAATTTGATTTTTCCGCTAAAGTTAGCAATTCCACTAAATTTTCTGCCAAATTTGGTAGTGGGTGAGAGAGGGCTATTTGACCCCTTGACCTCTCTTGATGGGAAGTGTCTTACAAAAGTTATGCTAGCCACTTGGGCGGCTAAGCTAAATAAGTATAAGTAAAGAGCAAAATGTAATTAAACAATTCCAAACTGTAAAACCATACCTCTTAAAAAAACAACGGTTTTGGAAAGGTGATTTTGAGTGAAAATTCCAGCAAAGATAAAAAATGAGAAGTGGTTTTGGTGCGAATGAAGGCGGTTTTGAGTGTGTATGGCGCCTTAGATCATTTTTCTTCCTTCCTTTGAGCTTGTAATCTCTTCCTTGGTGAATTCTATCCTCCTCAACCTTAATTGCAATGAATAAAGGTGGTTTTAAGGAATTTGATGGTGGTTTTGAGGAATTTGATGGTGGTATTACAAGAGATGGGGCTAGGAAGTTGCAGAGGTAACTCTAGCTCTCTTTTTCTTGCACAAGCTTCTCCAATGCTCCTCAAACTCTACTGCAATCCTCCAATATCCTTCAACCTACTCTGAAACCAAATGTAAATTGAGAAACAGGGGTGGAAGCCTGATAAATATTATTAATCTCAATCAACCAAAAATGTAATGGAGTGTTGCAATTCTTATAGGAATTGAACAGCCATGTGCAGAAAAATAAATAGGTTACACAGGTAAAACTAAACTCACAACTGCTACCAATATTACATCTGGAAAGCACATAATTGTTATAGCAATTATAACAATTATACATGTGAAAATAAAAGACAAATATGGTTGATAAAACCATATAACAAAATACAACAATAATATGGTTTATAATATAACCATATGACAACATTATTTAATTAATATAATTAATTAATTAATTAAATAATCAATTTATATTATGCATAATTAATTAACCTAATAGTACTTACATCGTGTTCTCATTTTTATGAGAAAATGGTATAAGTCCCTTTATTGCGCGGTTATGCTGCTCACACGAATAAAAAATCCTTGTTATACTTATCACTTGGTTTCGGTTTTGACGTCATCTAAGTCTTCTTGAAAAGTGTCGATAACGCCTTATATATATATTGTGATAAAGTTGTCGTGGTACTAACACCTTGCTTACTCAGTTAATGTATCATGGTGACATTGTTATGCTATATCTAATCGCGACTTCCATTTTTCAGAAGATTTGGCTTTCATCGGCTTTCAAACTAGTTTTAAGTATACCTTGTTGAGGGACTACGTCAACATCATGTCAGTACTTAGGCCTTGTTTGAATTCTGACTTGACCTATGTATTGATATGGTATTGTCGCTATTTTTTTTTAGGGCATAGGCTTGGTAACAACAAAATTGAGTGATCATTACATTTAGGTGTGCATGTGAGTGTTCCTTGATAAAAATGACTACATAACACTACATCTAGGATACATTATAGTATAGCTCAAACATCACCTTGAGCATCTTACAGAAACTGTACACTTAGGGGTCACACTAGCTGCACACAAACATCTGCTAGTAATGCTTAAAATCACAAAAATGGCAACCAAATCAAATGAGCATGACATAGGAAAAAACCCTTTCGAAACCTTCCCATTTAGCATAAATAATTTGGCCCCTCTCTTTTCACAAGTCAAAGATACGGAACTATTAATTGATCATAGTGGAGAAGAGTTAGAATCTTCTAGAGAACAACAAAGGTTAGACCTAAAGATATTTGATGAACTCCTATATTATAATAAAGATCAAGTACTCGCAAGTGTCTTAGAATCAGGAGCTAAACTTCGGCAAGAGCACGAAGAAGAAACAAAGGTCATTAACCCTAAACTAGGAGAGCGAAGATCTCTTTTAGACATAGATAATCCTTTTGATTTGGGGTACACTTCCACTTATGGGCAGCATAAGGCCACTGTCAAAGGAGACCCATCACAAAAACCTCACTATAAAGCTTCACGTAAAGTGAAAAATGAACGTAAAGCTTCCCCTCCTCCAAAATTTGATGAAGAAGAGGACCCCCTAGATTGAGGAGGAGATCCTCCAAAAACAAATCTTGAAGTTGAGCGGGAAACTAGCAAACTTAGGCTCTTCAAGAAGAAACATATACAAAGACAAAGAAAAAAATAAACTTAGTGAGTTTTAAATTTATCCACACATGGACTATACCTTTAAAGTGACTCAGGTACAAAGACCAATGTCACCTACTAAGTAGCAACTCATTCAGAAAGAGTTACAATCAATGAAAAATACGCTCACTACACTACAACAGGGAAATGTAGACCAGAATAGGAAATATTCGTATGAAGAACTATGCCCTTACCCCTTTGATAAAGACATGTTACAACAGCCTTTCCCAAAACACTTTACCATTCCCAAGTTTGATAAGTATAAGTGTAAAAGTGATCCTCGTGATCATATAAAAGACTTCTACATGGCTTTCCAAGAGGTCGCATATAGTGATAATTTCTTAATACGACTTTTTCCTCGTAGCCTAGGAGCCATGGGATTGGAATGGTTCTATAGCATACCCAAGGGCTCCATTACAATGTGGCCTGTATTAGCAGAAAAATTTGTCCAGACATTACTCCTATAATATGGAAAGCGACATCACAATGAATACATTTATGCAATACAAAACAAAAACCCAAAGAGACATTTTGCATGATTTTTACAATGGTGGAGGGGGTTAGCCAGTCATTTTCCTTGTGCATTACCAGAAAAATAGTTAGTGAGCATATTTGTTCCTAACTTAAACCCTGAAATAGCCTTTCACTTACAAATGCATTGTGGCTCTAACTTTGAAGAAGTCATAGAGAAAGGTGGTTAATTTGAGAAAGCCCTCATTGCAAAGGGAACGCTTAAGTCTGTCATAAAAAAAAAACATGAAGCCAAATCCATAGACAAACCTAAATTCTTCAATAAAAATAAGCATGTTGTTGGTGATGGCATTACAAACTCCAAGAGAGTCCAAGCCATACAGAAAGGCCCACTTTTAAAGCTTTCACAAGGACCTCGTCCCAAAGCACCTACAAAACATACATTTACATCCTTAACAGAGTCCTTATCTACCATCCTAAAACAATTAGATGATGCCAAAATGGTGGAATATCCAACTACGATGGTACCATACCCAAAGGATGCTCCAAAACCGGGTTGGTTCAAAGATCATGAATATTGCGACTTCCACCGTGTTAAAGGACACAAAACGGATAGGTGTTTGAGACTGTGCCATTACATACAAGATCTTATCGAGGAAGGAAAGATCATTGTGGATTCTCCCCCTGAGTCTGGGAAAGGTCCAAATGAAAAAATGGGTATTTATAAAGAACCTTTTCCTAACCATGCATATAAAAAGAAAAGGAAACTAGATCAAGGGAAAACCTCCAACGACTATAGAACTTATGCCTATGTTTACCCTACAAATGATAGTCCTTATGATTCCCTCATTGGATGTATTAGCTCATCTAATGAACAGATCAACACCATCTAGATTTTAGAAAAGAGTTGTGCAGTAGGGACAAGACGTTCCCACTTAGTCATACCAGATCATGTGCATATCCCTCAGGAAGGTCAGTATAATTTAATAGAGCAGATAGAGAAAACACCTACTAGGATATCTATTCTCGATCTCCTCAAGATACCTAATGCCCATAAGAACATATTGTATAAGACTTTGTAAAATTCAAGGGTTTCAACAGACGTAGACCCCACAAACCTTCAAGCCATGATTGCGCGCCTAGACTCCAATGATCATATTACTTTTGATCATACTATAATCCCACATAACAACCCAAAACATAACTTACCCTTGTATCTCAAAGTGGTGGTTACCCATCATAAAATCAAGAGAGTACTTGTAGATGGGGGATCTAGTCTAAATATTTGCACTTTAAAGTTGGTTAAGTAGCTAGGGCATTCAGAAACAAATCTGGGAGCTAAGACTATCACAATCACAGCTTATGACAATGAAGAAAGAGAATCAGAGGGTACTATAGTGGTTCCCATGGAAGTAGGCCCAATGTGTCATGACACAATGTTCCATGTCCTTGACTTGGACCTTCCATACAACATGCTCCTGAGGCACCCATGGATCCATGCCATGTAATTTGTTCCATCGAATTTCCATCAGTGCATCAAGTTATGTCATGAAGGTCAGGTGGTTACCATTCTAGGTGACCCATAACCATTCACACATTGTAGGGAATTGTATAGTTTTTCTCGTGTAGCTTATGAGTGTCCTTCTGCAGATGTAGTTATCCCCCTACAAATAGGAGCTATGAAAAAATGGATAGATTCAGAGTCCCTCACGCCTTACAATCAAGACTTTCCTTCATTGGTCAACCCATTCTCTTCATGGGAAGCAACGTCATGGAAAAATATGGCCCAGGTGAGCCATTCCCTCTCGAATAGGCTCTGTTAATATCAGACTTATCAGTATCCCCTAGGACAAGGGGTAAGCCTTATTTTCAGTTCAAGAGCACTCACGAGAAATTTCCTAAACCGTTGGAAAAATTTGTCCATAGTGGTCTCCTATCTCAGGAGAAAATGTTAGAGGATCCTACTAGCAGAGTGCCAGAAGGCACCATGGCTTCATGTCATCAAGCACCTCAGTACATCAAAGGTCACCACATGATGTTTTTCATGGGCTATAGTGGGTTTGGATGTGGCATTAATGCACAAGGCTGGATAGAGCCTATTCCCATCCCTTGTTTTAAGTTTGATAAACAAGGCCTTGGGATAAGGCTTCATAACGCTCTACCCTCTGAGAATGACGCCACCTCTTCTGAACATGAGGATGTTTCATCTCATTCTGATAGTGACACAGATTCCCAATATAGCCTCTACGAGGATCTTGCTTCCACGAACCTATTCCCAAATTCATCGATACTTACCTTATCTGAATCCATCCCCTTAAAAAATATCAAGTAGCCCTTGTATATCCTAAACTTATAGATTGGGATCAACAACTTCACGTGCCCCTAGATTTCTTTGAAAATGATGAGGCATTTGTAGAGTTCATGGGACTCAGGGATATTATCCCAGCTAGGGACCACAAGAAAGGATTTGCGATTCAACTAGACACCTATGCATACTTTGGGGAAAAAGCAGAGATGTATGGATGTTTAAATAAGAAGACTGTAAATAAAGGTACAACCACTTCTGAGAAACTTGGAAAAAAGGATAAACAGAAATCTCACAATGACAAACTCTTTGAAAAACTCATAGATAAAACAAAATGAAGAGTCTAAATATGAAGTGATTTATCCATTTAAAGATGATAATGAGCTACCATAGGAGGTCGATCTTACTCTTCCCCCTGATCCTACACAGATGGAAGATGCTTCTAAAATTCTTGTTGAGGAAACAATCAACGTCAACATTGGCTCAGAGGAGCAGCCTAGAATAATAAAGTTGGGGGCTTCACTCTCAGCTTAGGAACAAAAGATCTTTGTAGAGATCTTAAAAGAATACGTAGACATATTCACATGGACATATGCAGATATGCCTTGTTTTGACCCAGAGCTAGTTGTGCGCAACCTTGTTGTGCACCCAGATGCCAAACCAATCAAGCAAAATTTGAGAAAGATGCATCCTAAGGTGGTGCTCCTGGTCAAAGAAGAATTAGAAAATTTGTTAGTCTACTGATTTTATTAAACCTATTGACTATTCAAAATGGATCTCTAACATAGTCCCAGTATAGAAGAATGTTGGCATAAGAATCTACACTGATTTATGTGACATTGATAAAGCATGTCCTAAAGATGACTTTCCCCTACCTAACATTGACATGATAGTTGATTCCACTGTTGGTTATGAAATGTTGTCCTTAATGGATGGCTTTTCAGGTTATAATCAGATACGGATTATAGAAGAAGATCAGCATAAAACAACATTCATCACCCCTTGGGGAACATTTTGCTACAAAGTCATGCCTTTCAGACTCAAGAACGTTAGGGCTACTTATCAACGGGCCATGACAGTTATCTTCCATGATATGATAAGTGACATAATGGAAGACTATGTTGATGACATCCTAGCAAAACCCAAGAGTAGGAAAGAACACCCTGAAGTACTGAGGCATATTTTTCAACATCTACAAGACTATAAGGTTTGTTTGAACCCTAAGAAATGTGTCTTCAGTGTTTTATCAGGAAATCTCATTAGGGTTCATTGTTTCATAAAAGAGGGATTGAAGTGGACCCTGCAAAGGCTATGGCTATCACAGAAATGCCACCATCTACCACTCTCAAGAAACTAAGGATTCTATAAGGGAAAATTTAGGCAATCCGTCACTTTATTTCACAACTTGTGGATAAGTGCCACCCCTTTACCCATTTTCTCAAGAAAGAGGTCACATTCAATTGGGGAGCTGAACTATCAAAAGGCCTTTGCACTACTAAAATAGTACTTGGTCAGCCCACTTGTACTCATGCCACCTACCCCAGGTGAACCTCTCCTCTTATACATTTCCGCTACTCAGTTTTCCATTGGTGCATTGCTTGCCCAATACAACTTAGACCATAAAGAGAGAGAACAATTTACTATCTCAGCCGCACCTTGATGCATACGAGTTGAATTATCCCCAAATAGGAAAGGCATGCTTGGAAGTTGTCTTCACTTTCCAAAAGCTTCACCATTATCTCCTAAACAATAAAACCAAGCTCATATCCAAATTTGACCCTCTCAAGTACCTTTTATCCAAACCTACCCTAGGGGTTAGGCCGAATGGCTAATTGCGATCATTCTCCTGAGTGAATTTGATATCAAGTTTGTGAATCAAAAGTCTTTAAAAGGACAGGTACTGGCTGATCAATTAGCATTAAGCACCTCTCCTAGGGATGGAGATTAGTTGTGCTTAGATCTGTCAGATGCATCTATGATGTATATTGAAGAATCCAGTAGAATGGCAGGATCCATTTTGATGGATCTTTCACCTTCCATGGATCCAGAGTAGGAGTGGTCATCATCACTCCAACAGAGTGATGTCATACCACGAGCATTTGGGTTGGGATTCCTGTGCACAAATAATATTACATAGTATGAGTCACTCATAGAATTGGCCTCAAGCTAGCTATTACTTGGAACATCTGACAACTAAGAGTCAGTGGAGATTCTCAACTTATCATTAAACAGGTTAATGATGAGTACAAGGGGTTAAAGATGAGAATCTTGTTCCATATAGAAAAGATGGTTGAAACCTTGAAGGAATATTTCACACAGACCATATTTGAGCAAAAACCAAGGTCACACAATAAATCTGCAGATGTTATGGCTACTATTAGGTCTGGTTGTTACACATTCCCCCTCAGGAAAGTAAGATGCCTTTCTTCATAGAGCATTTACAAGTGTCGGCATATGATATGCCAGAGTCATGTTTAGCCTATGAAGTTGTTGGTCCCTTATCCCCTTAGTACGATCCAATATTTCAATACCTACAAGATGATGCACTTTTCAACTAGACATCACACATTCTGAAAAGAAATCCCTTATCCGTCTGCATAGCCCATTGTTATACCCTCCTAGGAGGCACCCTTTATCATCGTGGCTATGATGGGAATCTACTTCGTTGTTTGGATGTTGTTGATTCTATCCATGTGCCATTAAGTAATTGGTGGTATTTGTGGAGTGCACACCAGTGGCATGGTCCTTAGCTAAGAAGCTAGTAAGAGTAGGCTATTACTGGCCATACCATGGAATCAGATTGCTGCAACTTTGTAAAAAAGTGTGAACTATGCCTAAAAATATGGAAACTTGATACATGCACCAGCACAGGCCTTACAGCCTATTGTTTTAATGCCTTGGCCATTCTCTAAATGGGGCCTGGATCTCATAGGGAAGCTCCATCCTTGGATTCTTCAGATGGTCATACTCACATCATCACTGCCACTAAATATTTTACCAAATGGGTAGAGGTTGTCCCTCTTACCTATGTCATTGGTGCGATAAATTTCAAAATTCATCATGAACCACCTCATATGTCGTTACGGGATCCCGTTAGCCATTGTCACAAATAATGGTAAATATTTCAAAAACAAGATGGTTAAAACCTTGTGTCAACACTTCCATATCCAACTCAAATGGTCAACTCCCTATTAGTCCCCAAGGTAATTGGGATAGGCAGAAGCCACTAATAAAACTCTTGTACCGGATTATGGAGAAAATGGTCAGTAAAACCTGCCATAATTGGCACCTACAGAGACATCCTTCCCTCTAAGCCTATCGTACTTCCATCCTGCACTCCTACTGGTGTGACCCCATATTCACTTTTCTATGGCACTGAAGCCATCATACCTCTAGAAGTGGAGCTTCCTTCCCTGAGAATATCTCTGGTAGAAACTATCTTGATAAAGATGAGGACTACAAAATTGCTTGCCTGACAGAGTTAGAACTATTAGATGAAAAGTGTATTAGAGCGCTCAATCACCTAAAATTTTATCAAAACAAAGTTTCCATGGGATACAACAAATGCATCATTCATCAGGAATTTGATGTAGGAGATTTAGTTCTAAAATAAAATCAAGAAGAACACCGTCAAAGATAGAGAGAAGAAAGGAAAGTTTGAGGCTAACTGAGCTTGGTCCTTATGTAGTGACTCTAAAAATATGGATCAGGAGCCTATAAACTTGCATATTTAGATGGTGAAGAGATTCCAAATTACCTATGAAAGCCATGCACATCAAGTGGTTCTATGCTTAAGCATGATGAAAATATCAGATAAGAACTAAAAAATAGAAAAACAAAAAAAAAAGAAAAAAATGGAAAATTGAGAAAACATTAAAGAAAAAGTAGGTCATCCACATGTGAAAACCACACAATTATGGCGCAGTGGGTAGGTATCTGAGTGAAAACTAGTTTGGTGCATTAAGGAATATTTTCTAGACATAATTTACTCATATAACAGGTCTCGAGGTAACCCTCCCCACTTTCTAGATATGACATTTTTTGCTAGGTTTAGCTTTTTGACCCTACTAGAGCCACCTTTATTAGCGTACAGTGATCTAGCTCATTTGCTCTTATATCTGCATGAAGGACATTGCCTTTGTATACAATCTTATGCTGAGTGATAACCTACACATTATCACCTTCTCATACATACACACATGGCATTCTACCTTTTGTATATTCCCACATCATGCTAGGGGCATCCATGCTTCTTTGTTCTTATACATCGCTTTCAGAACATGACCTTGGAAAATGTATGATGCAACCTAGAATTCTCATATAACACCTAGTCCCTGCTGGCACATCACTCAGCATAGGCTGAGTGCTCACCCAAAGTGCACCAAGGTGCCAGGTCCCTCTTTAGGGTTGTTGTAGCAGGACGGTAGCATGGTGAAACAATGAGGACATATAGTTAGGAACTAATCCATCATTACACAGTTATACTAAACCAGATCTATAAAGGCATGCATTTAAGTATAAATCATCAAGAAATCAATAACATACAATGATAACACATATAAGACACTTTGGTTCAGCCAACATTCTTCATATATTAAACATGACAACAATACAGAGGCTTGATACAATAATAGTCATGTGTGCATGGATCTGTTACAATTATCCAGTCTCATGCACTCATGAATCTCTAACCCTTCAACACGGTCTATCAACTAGGTGATTCATCTAATATATATAGGGTGGGGAACTTTCCCTTCACCGCTAACTATGCCAAAAATAGGTCGCACGCTAATAATAGCCACACGTCGTTTACAATTATAGCCATACATGCAAGTATGCTATCTATAGATCACTTACAGTTAACTAGAGTGATGAATCTATTCTTGGATTACTTCCATGCAAGAGTGCTTCGATATGATCCTTGAAATATAGACAAAGCATGGCACGTAATTCTCAGCATCACTTTGTGTGTCCCACATGCCAGCCTCTGAAAATAGACTTGATCTAAAAAATTGGCTAAGTCCTGAAAGTTTGACTTTGCACCTCCGCATGCGACGCCTTCCTATTCCTTCGCGCCTTCGATCCCATCCTATTTTTCCACACGGACTCTATGTGTGAGTTCTGCTAAGTGTTTTATCTGATCAACATTACCCCACACTAATCTCATTGTCACCTTGACAATGGTGATGTCCACAACTAAGTAAAGAATAGTTGAAATATAAAATGCTAAATGAATCTTACACAAAGAATAGAAAAGAATTAAATAATCAAAGAATTATTCAGGCTTCAAGCTCCTCCGTTTCTTTCTGAAGTATCATCTCTGGATACTCCTCCTTTATGTCTACTTCTAAGTTCTCCCACTCCGTTAATGCCTTTTCTACTTTCTCTGGAACATCCACAATGATAGATTCCAGCTCATCCTGAGTTAGTTTTCCTTGCTCATTCTGGATTACAAGCATTATGCTTGACATAGATGTATGCATTCCTTCCAGCACATCCATCTTCTGAGCAATGAGTTTTCCAAGTTCATCCACCCTCTCTTTATGTGGTGCCTGTGCCACGGGCCAATGCCTCGCGCTTCTGCTTTACCATAGTTAGTCATTCAGCGTGGCCTAGTGTGTCATCCTTCATGGCCTTTTGCACCTCATTTTCTTCTGCCAGTGTTTTTACCCTTATTAGCACATCTGGAGCTGTGCATATCATTAAGGCATGATCAGATTTCTTCAGCTCCTCTTGGAGTGCTTGTAGTAGACCCTCATATGTAGCAATCTTCCTTGCTACTGCATCATGTGCTTTTTCTACCTCTTCTTTGCTAGGTCCTTGGGCTACTATGGTATATGCACCTTTTCATCCTCCAATACTAATTTTATCATTGTCTTTACGTAGTGCATCGCAGAAGGAAATTCTTTTGGTACCTGCGATTCCAAATGTGGGTGTACCTTTAGTACATCATCTCCAATTTCCTCTGTCATACTAACAAAAAGTCTCATATTTCCTTTTGCTCAGATCCCTCTCCTGCACTAAAATGCATTATTTCCACATTCTTCACTTTTAGCTCCTCTGTCAGTGCTTTAATTATAGTAGATTTGTCAATGTTTCTTCTAGCTACCTCAGCAGATACTTTCACCAAGGCATTGCTTACCTGTTCATCCCGTCATAACAGTTGGTTTAATTGTCATGTGTTGGGCTTCTGGTGCCTTCTTCAACCATCTAGATGCACATGATTCTTCACAGACATCAAAATCTAGTTCATCCATATGTGTATGCATCGACCATGAAAGTTGCTTTCATGTTCGTAATGTCCCCTTATTCTCGTACATAAGCGCACATTTGAATAAATCTTTTTGCATGATGGTGCTCTGGAACTGAGCGCAAAAAATCTTCTCCTGGTCTTCTACATACCCCATTATTTGTACCCTTATGTCCTCGCTTTTCGATGGGACCTTGGCCCTTTTGGAATGGCGGCATCAAGGTTACAAATATTAGCTGCATCCTCATCCTTGCCTTGTGTAGCTTCTGATTGCTCCCTTTCTTCCTCTTCATTCATTTTTTCCCCCTCCTCGTTCTGAGGCTCCTCTTCTACCCTATGATGGATTAGAGATGGAAGCACTTTCTCATCATACTCTTCCACTTCTTCAACTAGCTTGAGCTTTCTTCTTCTCTTCTTCTCCTCAGGTTCCCTTACCAGTGAGAGTCGCGGTGACTTCCTTGTTGTCTGTTGGGCTTCTCCTTGCAGACCTTGTGTGCACTTGAACACCTTTCTGAACCTTTGGTCACCCTACACTACCTCAGTATTTTCTTCTCCTTGTGAAGCCATCATGCACTCCTCCTCCTGTCTTCTAGATGGTTGCTTCCTCTTGTACACCAAACCACCGCTATCCTCATGCTCTTCGTCCTCTTCCTCATCATCCTGCATGGGTTTAGAAGGCCTTGGTGTCGGGATGTTTTCCATAGTATGCTTCCCCTTTGGTGGTCCTTGGGAGCACGAAATCGTTCTCTACATACTTATTATTTTCCATTTTTGGTTTAAGTTGGAGATATATGAGCACGGCCCTGATATCCCCAACAGCAAGTGTTTCTGGTTTGATATTCAAAATCTCTGAGATAATACTCTCATTGTAAGCATTCTTCCCCGGATATCCATACTTCTTTCGCAAGGTGTGGTATTCACAATCCACCTTGTCTACATTAAATACTAACCTCCTTGTATCAGTGAACCGATGAATGGAAGCTTGAAAATACCACGATGTGAATGTGTACGGTAGTTTGCACCAGGGGCTCCATGATCCATCCACCATCAGAAAAGTGTGTAATACAAAAGTGTTTGGTAAACAGCAAACTGAGCCTGCTTCCCCAATACTAAGGGCAACTCCTTTGGTATGCGCCACTCCTCTTCAAAAGCTGCATGGAGCCTGTCATACCACATCTCTGCTCTCCCCTTTACCATGTCTGTCATAGACCCCTTACATAGATACTTGTTGAATCTTTTAGATGGAGACTTGTTATTCATGGGGTATTCCCATATATTTTCTTTCGGGCCATCCGGTACTCCAATCTCCATGAATACTAAAGAAAGTAAGACAAAACCAAAACTTATCTTACTTCCTGTGTGTGCTTCCTCTACTATTTGTTCTATAATAAAGCTGGCAATGTTGTAAATAACCCCTTCTAACATGCGCTTTGCCACATGCAGCCACATTGAGTTTACTTGTGACCAATGATCTTGGTCATTCAATTTCATAACCAGGTGTGCTGCTGCTTTTACTACCAGACAATCGTGTAATTTGTCTATGTCCATTCCACATGGTCCTTTCTGGTATCCCAATGCTTTGTGTGTTTCCAATATAGCAACCTTATCAGTTATGTCATTTTTGATGTCCTCACCCGTCACCTTTAAACCTGTTACCATGGCAATTAAAATGGGTGTTAGTCTTACCCTTTGCCCTGCAAAATAGAATAAGTCCTCATGGACTCGGATCATCAGCCACCTGTATAATGGCACATATTTCCCAAAGTATGGGAGCTCATATAATTGGTAAACACCAATCCTTTTCATTAACTTCTCCCCTGCATCATCATATATCGGCATCCCATCACCAATTCACCTGTCCATTTGGGAGTTAAGTAAATCATCCAACTTCTTCTGATTGTCCTTGGTTCGGTGGTTGTACTCACTTATTTTTCTCTTTCATATGTGGGAATCCCATTCCTGGCCCACAATTACTTCTTCAGGGTACTGCATCTCTGAAAAATTCTCTCAGGAGTCATCTCTTCCTCCTCTTCCATGACTACCTTCTTCTTTCCTTTTGTTATTGTTGCTTCCTTATTTAGAGCCATTCTTCCCTTTGTGTTGGGTTTCTACACCTTCTTCTATAATCGCTTTAATGGTTTACTTCAATCCCTAACCCGATTCAATCGTGCCCTAAATTGTAATCACAAAATCACATGCCCTAGCTCTGCTCTATCAATCTGCTTCGTTCAAACCCTTCTCCTATGGGGATACAAACTTCTCCAATACAATGATCTACCTTTCATGCCTGGTTTCACCCTCTTCGCACCTTGAAATCACTTACTGAACTCTTCACACTTAGCTCTTTATCGAATTCTCATAGTTGCAAGGGTAGAAATGAATTTACATCTCGTCCTTATATAGATTTTCAATTTTTGATGCATTAATTACTCCACCTACCAAATATTTCTCATTTTATTGCTCAATTTTTGTCATTTCTCCATGCGGTTACAATCTTTGTGCCATAGTTATAACCTTCTAGCGTGCCTTCCTACCTTTTGGTCACAGAATTCTCTTCAGTGCACGTTTTTAGTGTCTGAGTACCTCATTACTACTGCACCTTCTCTTGGTAGTTTATCATGGCTTGCCCGCTTTACCTCGTGTTATAATTTTCCTTCATTCATCTCCATCCTTGGTTACTTTTGAGAAGAAATCCTTTGTAAATCACCTTTAGCAGTTTACTTCCTCAACATCCACAGCATTATACCTTCTAATCTTCATAGCATTATACATGGGAGTCACCAACAATCCACCCCATACTAAAATTATGTGCAGTCCTCTGCATGCATCAACATGCTTCATATTGTAGTTAGTTTCATGCGCGCAAGCGTGCTTATTACACAAAAAACAAGAACTAAATTGATAAAGCATAGTGACGATGAAAGAAACACATTAAGGAAATGAACATAAAGGGAAACCTAATCTATCTGGTAGCACTACCTTATTACAAACCACCAAGAAGACTTATTTATAGTAGGGCTTCAAACCTACTCCCGTTAAAGTAACCCGGGTAGTCAGCCGTGTTTCGTCAATTGCTTCTAACTAGCAAACACCTGCCTCAAGTATATGAGTTATAAACATACAGCCCCCAACCAATGCACCTTGAGCTTCCCTGGATGGCGACAAAAACTTAGAGTCATACAAAAGTACCATTTTTTTGACCGCAAGTTTCTTATCCCTGATATGCCTATCATGCCATGCTTTCTGGTGTGCTTTCTCTTGTTTATGACTCCATCATGCTATGGCCTGAGCGCTCATCCAGTTGAACCATGTTATCAATCTGTTCTTCCCAAAGCTTGCTCAATCAGTTAGACCTCCATCGTGCACGTAATGCACAAAGAAGGTAACATAAATTCTATAGAAAGAATAGCTTCCGCGCCAAACACCAACTGAAAAGATGTGGCTTTGTTCAACTCTCTTATATGTTGTTCGGTAGGCCCCCAAAGAACAGTCAGATACTTTTTCATCCCAATATTTTTGTCCCACATCACAAATCTTGGTCAATGTGTGGCTCAAAATCTTATTGAAAGCCTCGGCAGTTCCATTTGCCTAAGGGTGATAAGGTGTAGTCTTGTGGTGGGCAAGCATAAACTCATCTAAACAGAAGTCAGAATTGTCTCATTTAAAAAATGGGTGCCCCTATCATTGGTTCAACTTAAAGGACATCCATACCTGGTAAGAACATTTTCCCATAAGAACCTTTTTGTTGTAGCCACTGTACATTCCTTCATAGGTGCTGCTTCTGCCCCATCTCGTAAGATAATCCATACAAGTAATGATATAGCGCGATCTAGTCCTACGCGCAACTGGTGAAATAGGCCCTACAAATTCTATCACCCATTTCTCATAGGGTTCTGAACTTGTAATTGGTCGTAAAGGCATCTCATCCCTCTGTCCTGGTCGACCCTAGATGCTAACAATAGTCACATGCCTTACAATACTCCTTACTAATACTTATACAATGTTTCCCACCACACAAACCAGCAAGTAGGATCTTTCGTGTTGTAGCATCACCTGCATAGTGGCCACCTGCAATACCACCATGGGCTTCCTCCATTATATCCTTTCGTTCATGCTCTAATACATAATGGCATAACACCTCATCTCTGCCTAACTTGTATTAATTCACCATTGATTAACATGAATGGTGCCCCGCGCACGTATAGCAAGTTGCTTTTTCTCCTAAGGACCTCATGCCTTCTGGTGTCATCCCCGTCCTTAGGAAGATAACAATGGTCATCTAATTCTGTTGACACGCGTTGTAACCTATACAATTGTGCATCATGCCATGGTCTCTTCTATTGTTTGTGCTTATTCACCTGATTGAACCCCTAGACAAGTGATCCGGTCCATAATTACTTTTCCCTGGTTTTACCACAACTGTAAAGTCAAACTCCTGAAATAAGAGCATCCATCTACATATGCACCCATGTAAGATGGGCTTGTTCACTAAATACTTCAATACCACATGATCTGTATAAAACAAAAAAGGTGTGGCCAACAGATACTATCGAAACTTGTGCAAGGCATATATCATGGACAAAGCCTCGCACTCTGTAGTGGTATAATTTTGTTCTGCAGGGGGTCAACTTCCTACTAGCAAAACAAATGGGATGATCAACTATACCTTCTCTAGGTTGAGCTAAGACAACACCAATGGTCATGCCAGAGGCATCCACATGAACATGAAAAGGTTTTATCCCATGAAGGAAAGTGCAAGATAGGTGCGGGTAGTAAGTTTCTTCTTCAGTATCTCAAAAGCGCGTTGCTGTGACTCCCCCCAATAGAATGTACCTTTCCCCTTGAGTAATTATTCCAAGGGTGCAGTAACTTTGGCATACCCTTTTATAAACTTCCTGTAATACCCTGTATGACCCAAAAATCCACGCACCTCACGCTAACTGGTGGGTGCTTTCAAGCCTAAAATGACCGTAACTTTAGTTGGATCGACCAGCAACCCTTCCTTGCAGATTATGTGTCCTAAAAGTATGCCAAAGGGAGTAGCAAAGATTCACTTCTTGATATTCAACAAGATACTCAACTATCTACATCTTTCAAACATTAAGCACAGATTGTCACAATGATCCTTAATTAGCTCACAAACGGTCCAATCATCAAGATAGACCTGCAAGAAGTTGTGAATAAAATCCTTGAATGTTTGCACCACTATCCTTGAGAATACAGCAGGTGCATTCTTCAATCCAAAGGGCATCATAGTATAGGCAAAGCTTCCCCATTCAGTAGTGAAGGTGGTCTTTTCTTGATCTTCTAGGGCAATCCTAACCTAATGATACTGTTGTCACAAAATCACTTCACCCTCCCAAAGGCCTGAAAATGAATCATGGCATTCGATGTGATAGTGACACATGGGATCATCTCTCAAGATGTGGGACTTAGACTAGAGATGAACCTCCGGAGAGAAGCCGACTTCCTTTATTTAGACTAGGTGCTCTGACTCTTCCTGGGATTAAGGAGAAATTACAAAGAAATAAATCCTAAACTAGAAGTGGTGATGCACCAAAGAACAGGGATGTTCAACTTTTGGAAGGGTTATGTGAGTGAGATGCTAGCATCCTAAATCACTTTCACCTATTGTAACTAAAAAGGATACGAGTACCACAAAGTAGAAACACGCGTTCCTTTGTTAAACTTATACAAAAAGAGAAAGAACATGATTTTAGTTCAGATACACAGATAACTTTATTGGAAAAATTAACACAAGCACATCTTAAGCACCCACCTTTATGCAAAATAAAGATAATGTAACTTCTAATCAATAGCTAGGAAAAGTATGATCATAGCTGAAGAGAAAATAACCACATCACTTAATCTTGGCATACAGTAAATAATTTGAAGTAAAGGAAATTTACTCAAACATACTAAGGAATCACATTCACAAAGCATGTAGTAAATAACATATTTCACATAGTGATTCAGAATTTCAAGTGGCAGGGTGTAATTCTTAATAAAATTAAAAGGGACTTCACAAATATATGAAAATACTCTTCCAAGCTTGAAGAGTAAAATCACCAAAATCTCGAAAAATTGTATATATGAATTCTAAGCATTCATCTATTTATAAATTCCTTAGGCTGAGCCATTACAGTTGGGACCTTAACTAACATTTTACTAAAAATAGAAATGTCATTAAATTAAGGGAACAAGATCCCATGAAAATAGCAAAACTGTTACAAGGGTTTGACCGAGTAAACCCTGAAACTCTGACCGATCTGGAGCTCGAATTTTTCCTTCTATGGCTATTCAACCCTGATTTGGCTCTGCAACTTGTTCACCTTTTTCAAGCTCCTCCTATATTTTCTTCGATATAGCCAGTCTTTGATTGTATTCAAAAAAACCTTTGATTATCCCCTGGATCTCTTCATCTTTAGGTCCACATGCGTAGTGATTTACTACGACTGCTATCTTGATCTCTTTGGTAATTCGGGCTATTATTCTTTTTAGTTTGAAAATGACCTTAGACATTCTTCCTATGAAGTTCTGGCACAAGACCATTCGATCGATGGAATTAGAATTAAAAATTCTTGTGACATCATCATCCCACTTCACCAAGTCCTTAAATTTTTCCTGAATCTGTTCTTCAGGGAGGGCATCGATATTCTCATTGAAAAATTTACAATGAGCAATATCAAATTCTTATGATATGTCATTCAAGGTGTCTATGATTTCTAATCGCTTGTCGTCCAAATTTTTAATCAAGTCTTGTAACACCTGACACCTGAACTCCATAGCCTTCTGATACTCAAACAACTTTGATACATCATCAATCACCCCTTCCTGAAGAAGTGATTTGGAATCCACTTCCCTAACCTCTTCTCATGTGGCTAGATTCATATTGTTGCTTTCCTCAGAGAAAGCCTCATCCATCTTCTGAATAGTTATCTTTTCCTCTTGCAAATCATATATAGATTTCCACAGCTTCCTTGATCAAAGGATTTTGTTCCTGCATTATGCGTTCAATCCACCCATTTACTGATCTCCCTTTCTAGCCAAGTTTCTCAAGCTTGTGATAAGAGAATTCATTAATAGAAGCTAAAACTGCCAAGGCCATAGTAGATGAGGACTCAATAGATGAAATGGGCAGTGTAACTCTTCATAACAAAGAGGTGAGATGTTCGATCTTAGCCTTTAGCTCATCTTTTGTAGCTTTATCCTTGTCGTATTTTGCCATCAAGGCCCCCCAGAGTAGTGTGAACATCCTGTTTGGCCCCCCTCATGAGTAACCTTCCCCAATGAAAATCTAGAAATCTAATAATCTGCAACCATGATTATTTCCTTGGTTTTTCCCTCAACATGAGTAGCGAACTTTATCACCTGTTCTCTGAATGAATTTACTGTCAAATTTGACATGGTCCTTGGTCTCTTGGCCTATCTTTTGGGTGTTTTCTCCAAGATGTTGAGATCAATGACATCTCCTAGAGGTATCTTCTTTTTCTACTTTGGGGTTTGCCTAAATAACCACTCTAGAATAGCTAATAATGAACAAGATGGAGTGGTAGATGTGACACTTAAGGTCTGATTTGAGGCAAGGGTACTAGGAACATTCGTGGGTGTCAGGATAGAAGTGGCAATGATGGATGGGGTGGATGTTAATATAGTAGTGGGAATTGATACAGCAGTATTGGAAGAAGGAATGGCAGGAAAAGGAAGTGACAAACGAAATGGAGGAGGAAAAGGTGATCCAATATTCTCTCCAACCAAGAGAGCTGGAAGGGATGAGAATACTTAGGGCCATAGAAGGAGATGGGAAAGATGAAATGCTGGCAGAAGTGGGAGGAACTTAATGGAGGAAGGGACGATGGAAGAGAAGAAGGAAGTGATGAACCTTGTGAACAATCAGGAGAATCGCTGACCACAATCAAATATGCCCCAGTATTGGCTATAGGTATTTCCTGAGAAATAGGAATTTAAGGAAGAGATGAACTTCCAACCATAAATGAAATTTTCCTTGGCATTGTGGGGGTCCTCTGAGTCGACCGCTTTCCCTTTGTGGGTACTGTTGGGTTTAAGACTGGTGGGGCTGCTGTACTTATAACTTGCTCAACTCCTTTGGGTTTGATCCCAAAATTATCCAACCACCTTTAGGTCTTTTGAAGAATGGGACCCGCTCTATCTTTTGTATTGGAGCATTCTTCTTTATACCAATCAATCCATGGAAGTGGTTGATTGGCAATACATTTATTCTTATATGCTTCATCCAATACTTCACTATCATCTTGTAAATATGTCGGGATCTCAGCTATCCCATACTGGTGAATTTCATCTACGTCTAATCTTTAATAATCTTTTTGTTGGATGATATACTCATCCCGAAAATGAATCCAGATGTCTTCTAGTTGAGATGTATGGGAAGTCAAACATCCTGTCTCGCTGAACTTTCCCAAATAGTCAAAGTTGCTTCTTGGATGAAAAGTTCGCAGGGTTACCTCGGCCATCTCTACGTCGACATTCTTGGCTTTGTGAATGTTTTGACAAGCATACCTGCCAATCAAAACTGGAAAATGCACTCCTGCCTTATGGCACTTGTTTTGGATCTAATGGTAATCCAATAGTTGCCGAACCAACTCCAATAGAACCCATTTGTCCATAGGACACCTTGGCAATTTGTTAGGGGCACCAACGAAACCCCGAATTCGAATGTAGGTGAAAGTGGGAAATTGGAGATAGATAGCTCCCCATTCCCATACTTCTTTGAAGGCCTCATCAGAAATTCTCTGATTGTACAACTCATTGTCAAAGTGGTAGAGTATGACTGCGAAGAAAGCATCGCTAACCCTTTGAAAGTTCTTACACCCCTCACTCAAAGTGAGCTGGGGGTAGAATTCATGAATCTGGGATGTGCTGCAAACACCCTTGGTATTTAGTCTAGGAAAATCTCCCATGGTAGTAGCAGCGTAGACCAGGAATGATGTCATGTAGAATGAGTTCGTGGTTAACACTCTGCCCAGCTGATAACAGATAGAGCTACTGATATGCTCTCCCCACCTGATAAGCTCTTTGTTCTTCTTTATAGTGGCAATGTATAAGAACATCCACTCTTGGAATTCCTTAGCAGCTGGGAGGCCTGAGACTCGGCTCAGTAGTATGATTATGTCATTGACTTCTTGGATGAAATCTACCCTATACAAGGTTTTTGGAAACTTGGCCATGCTCTTGGCCAAGTAGCTTTTCATGACAATATTAGTACATGAATCAACATCATTGTTCCAATGTTCTACTATGCTTTCAGGTGAAATAGTGGTGTAGTTTGGAATGTCAGGTAGCATGAGAAGATCTTCAAAGAAATCAGGATCTAGGTGAATGACCACCTTGTCATCATCATCCTTAACTAACATAGAATCTGCATCAAAGTGGGAAGTTGTAGCTAGAACAAACTCGGGACAATGCATTGAAGTAGGAAAACTAGCCGCAAGGACAAGCTCGTTGTCATAAATTGCATGCATCCATGGCTTTTTGTTAGGAGCCTTCACTCTGCTCTAGAAATCTAGGAAGTCAATCTAACCTAAGTTAGTATCCCCTATGTTACCTAGGTCGGAGGATAGGCAAGACTGAGGAGAAACTCCAAGCAATGAATATTTCATCTTCTCTTTCTCTTTTGAAGTAGAAGTAGACATGAAGTTCTGAATTTCGGAAGCCGAAGAAGAAAAACTCTGAAATTTTGTAAGATGAAAATCTCTGAAAGAAAACTCCTAAAAGAAAATCTCTGAAAAGAAAATCTCCAAAGTTAGAATCTCCAAAATTAGAATCTCCGAAAGTCTGAAATCGCCAAGTTTTGAAATCCCGAAATGAAAACCTCCTGAAATAGGTTTTCCGAAGTGATTTTCCCAAAAAAAATTCTAAAATGGAAATTCCCGAAAAAAAATTCCAAAATGGAAATTCCCGAAGAAATTTTCCCCGAAACTCCAAAATGGTTTCCTCTGAAATCCCGCAGCGATTCCTAAAATGAGTTTCCCAAATTTTTTGAAGTAATTTTCTCTAAAGTGAGTCTCCTCAAAATTCTCTAGCAACTCTATGAAAACCTGAGATCTACCTCGAGATGATTTTGTGAATAACCTGAGAAACTGGAGATAGCTAAAAAATGAAAACATGGTGAATAGGAAGTCCATAATCAAAAAAAATGAAGAAACAGAAGGAAATAAAATGGGAGACGAGAACAAAAAAGAAAATATAAAACCAAAAAGAAATAACAAAATTAACATACCTCGAAAAAGGACATCGAAAAAGACAAGAAAAGTGGATGTCAGAGATATTCGTCAGGTGAAAATGACCATAGAAAATTGAGTTTAAATAGAAAACCCTAGCATTTATGGCAAAAATCTGATCTGTACAGGGTTGGTGAAGAAATAAATGCTCAGGAAAACTCTGAAGTTCCGAAACCTAAAAAACCTAAAAGTCTAAAAATTTAGAAATTTAGGATTTCAGACTTCAGGGAAATTGGAAACAAAAAGTGAATTGGTGATGAAAAGTTTCTGAAACCCAAAAGTCTGAAAATTTAGAAATTCGGGATTTTGAACTTTGGAAAAAATGAAACCAAAAACACCAAATGTTTCAAACGAAAGCTTCAAATTCCAAAAACCCAAAAACCTGAAAAATTCGGAACTTCAGACTTTCAGACTTTGAAAAAACTTCCAAAATGAAAACTCCTAAAAATCCAAAAATTAACAATTAGACTCTAAGACATGGAAATTCTTTATATAGGGGATCTCTTAAAAAAAAATTATCTGACCTCATTTGACTTATCTTTCAGGGTAAGTTAAATTGCTAACAGATACCCTGAGAACCCATCTATAAATGAATATATCTCGCACCTAGCCACTCCTAATATTTCCTCTGTGAATGGCATAGGGAAAGGATCTATAACACATGCTACATTCAAATCTCTATAATCAACACAAATTCAAATCCTACCATCCTTTTTAATACTTATTACCATAGGACTAACCCATTCTGACTCATCCAATGGTTGAATGATCACAGATTTCACACATCTTGTCAACTTCCTCCTTTAATTTCTCATATAAATTAGGATTCATTCAATAAGGTCTCTTCCTAACAGGGTGCACACCTTCCTTAAGCTTTATCTTCATTTATCCAAGTGATTTATGCATGTCTTTAAGTTCATGGTATCCTCTTGGGAATAAGTCCTCATAGTCTTGAAGTAACTCTTTGATCTTTGCCACTTCTGACTCTAACCAGTAATCCCTAATTATCACTTCCTTAGGTTCAGCTTCTGTGCCAATATTTACCTTTGTTGTCTACATAGGTTCATGATATGTGCGCATATGTACATCCGCACTGTCTAGCACTTCACGTGCTCCATGTGAATGAAAAACTTCCAAGTGCTCAACTTCCTCATCATCAATTATGTAAACCAACTTCCCCTTGTCTTTTTCTAGAGAAGCTCGCTCAAGTAGTATGGTATCATCTACTTCTTCCTCAAAATGCGCCCCTGTCTCTGTCTCACCAAATAATTCCTAAATAAGTTCTTCCACTTTCCCACTGTCTCCCATGGTTAAGAGCTTGATAAAGCTTAAAGCCTTATTCACTGGTGGTGTAGATGAGAAGAAGTCGAAAGTTTGGATCATCCCTAAAGTCAAATTCTGCCAATTGCTAGTGTCGCGATGTAATTCAAGCATATACATACCAAGCACACATACAACCTTATAGAGTAGAATAAAAATGATGCACCTAAAGTGAGGGTGGTAATGCTTCCTGTCCTACTGTCCAAAGTCTCTCACACTGCTAGATATGATGCTGAATAGGTTGATCACCATGATAAGGGAAAATATTTATAGGTGCATTACTTCTTGAAAACCTGGTTGATAAGGCGGTCCCAATCTCTCCCCATTCCAAGAGATTATCCCTATGAACCTCCCACCAGTGCGTTGCTATCCCATGCTAAAGTATATGACAACATATCTTGTCTTTTAATCTGGTCAGCCTAGATTACCTCCATGGTCTTACAATAATCTAGCTAGATCTTCAAATCCAATATATCGGGGTACTGAGTGACCTATACATCAGACAGAGTGAAAACCCTTTTTGCAAGAAACCATGTGCTTAACTTCACTGCCCCACCAGTTCATAAGTACCATGAGCCTAAATCACAAGTAATACTAGTAGTATCACTGATTGAATGCAGAATCTTCCCAATGAAGGATTCCTTCCTTAGATGGCTCATTGACCTCTGGGTCCCGAATAACACATATATAAATTCTGTTCAAGTCCTCTTCACTCAAAGGTTCCACATATGGTATGGATTTCCCATTTGTCAATGGTATTATGACCCTTTCCTCCTTATTCTCAAAGCTGATATACCCCTTGTTAAACCTCAAATCATCATTATTTGCATAACACCAAGGGCGCCCAAGAAAATATGGGAAACTATCTGCTTCCGCAAGTGCTAACACTTCGAAGTCTCCTGTGAACTTGGCCCCTTGTATAGTGATAGATGCATCCTTCAAAACTCCTATGGGATTAGCTTTTGTTCTATTTACCATGAACAATACGTTAGATGATGGCTGTATTGGAGGTCTCCCCATTTGTACCCATGCATCCAATGTAAGTACATTCACTTCCGCACCTGTGTCAATAAAAATATTACTCAATAAACCAACCATCCACAACAACATTCAAAGTGATCTCCTTGTCATAATCAATGCTATCGGGGGGGAGATTCACATGGAGTATTTGTCTTCCAGTCTCAGTTCCCATGTGTGAAGTATTCCCCTTTAACCAATTTCCCAATAAAGGAATAATATTCTCTGGCGCAACATTCTTTATACCTTTATGATGTCATCAATATCAGATGGGGCCTTTTCTGTATCCTTATGCTCCAACTTCCGAGACTGCTCTTTCAGACACTTTATTTCACCTTGAAGGATTCTAAGGACCTCCATAGTTTCCTGATAGAATTCTTTTTGATGAGTTGGATTTGGATACCTAGCATGCAAAACGTCCTCCCTAGTGATTGTCAGCTTCTGTTGCAATACCTCTTTCACGCGTGCCACCTTATATCGTGTGGTTATCTTGACTATTACTACCTCAGGTCCTGGTGTTAACTTGGGCATCCACTGATTCTCTACCATGCGCTAGATTCTAACCATCCCAGTGCCTTTGTTTTCTTGCTTGTGTTGCTTACTGAGATACTCATACAAGTCCAGACACTCTTCATAACTATGCCCCTTTCCACAAAATGAACATGAAATATTCTGTGGGCATTCACACCTATAATGGTCAGGTGAGTCACATGTATAGCAAGTTACTCAAGGAAATTCACCTCTTTCATCACCTCAGCCTCATCCTCCATATCTGCATCAATATCCCCGTCCTCTTCCACGACCTCCTTCAAATCTTTCGTCATTCCTGTCATAGCGCGTTTGATTATAATCCCTATCCTGATTCTCATTCTTTCCTTTAGAACTATCATCCACACTCACCTGTCGTACCCTAATATCAATGGCATCATGGATCTGGCCAATCAATCTACAATCTTCAGTATTATGGGTCACATACCTACAAATTTTACAAAAAGAGGATACATTCTTCTTAATTGCACATTATAGTAGGGGGCAGTGACTAGCATCATGATTCAAATGACAAATCTCATAGACTAACAAAAGTGAACTTACAGATCTGCGAGGGCATCTATCCTTGGTATGGCCTTCCACTTCATAATCTATACACTAGATTCTTGAGCACGTCTCATGAGCTGAGTTTGCTGATAATTTCTTTAACTGTTTTTCCATAGTTGCTATCAGAGCCTCCAAGAATGGACTAACTCCAGTGTCAATACTCCCAACTACCTCAGTGTGTAGAGCTACTTCCAATACTGCACGCGGGTTGGTATAAGTCTTATACAATAGTGCTCTTCGAATTGGAGTAATCATTCCCCTGACAAACCATTATGCATGCTGACTTGCATGTATGTCATAGGAGAGTTTGGATAGAAGTGTTTTAAAATAGGCATCATACTTACGTACACTTTCAGTAGTGCCTTGCTTTATATCCTTAAGTGTGCTTATACTCTTCTGCTCAAACTTTGGGATATGGAACTCTTTCAAGAAAGCATCTTTCAATGCTGCATAATCAATACAAGTTTGATTGGGATCAAAATTCCTTTACCAGCTGTGCATGCACCCCTGTAACATAGTAGCAAATTAACTTTCCTTACACTTAGAAGCTGGGATACCTTTTGTGCACCATAATATTTCACACATATGAATATGTTTAGCAGCATCCTCAATACCTCTGTACTCTGGGAGACAAAGAGACATATCCATATAAATGTTCTGGGGTTGTTGCGGGCCTTGACCACCCGACCCAGAACCTCCTTGGTTTCATCTACCTCTAAAACCACCCAAACCACCAGAACTAGAACTACCCATACCTCCTGATCCTCTGCCTGAATTTGGAATAGGGCCCGTAAATGCACTTCCCTATGTCCCGACAGTGGTACTATATTGGACCCCTATAGTCTGTGAAGTATTCCCAGTTTCAGAGGTGAATCCCACAGTCAACGCACTCATAGTCTCTATAGATGATGAGCATGAAAATGTACCCCCAAATAATAACGAAGATGTCTGTGCTGCCATTGATGTACTTGCTATCTAACTTGTTTCTACTCTTTCACTTCCTAAATGAAAACTTTGTTTACCTGTTGTACTAGATACTAGAAAACCAAGTGCAAGGGCTAGGTCAGCAGGTTGGCTTAGATGCACACCTGCAACCCATGTCATATCTGCTTGCACACTTCCATGTGAGGTCAAAGAGGGTTCTCTGTCATGATTTTCTAGATGGGGGAGTTCCTGATGCTCTAGCTCTTCTTCATCCTTATGAGCCTCAAATCCTTCACAAGCCATCTCTCTCCACAATGCCATCCATTAAGTAACTTCTTGCTTCTTTCATAATTCCCTCTTGCGCACCTCATCATACTTTATCCATCTCTCTTCCCTCTGTCGTGTTGCCGCTAGGTCTGCCATCTTTCACCAATCCTGTTCTTACCCCCACGCATGGATATTTTTAGCTTGCCATGGGCTTATCTTCCAAATTCAATGTTACCATCAGTATCTTGATTACCAACAGAATACCTTGTAAATATGTCCCTCCAGGATATCGTAGGAATTGGAACTCAGCTACCTTTGGGCACAAATAAGTCAAAATTGAATACTCAAGAATATAGTTGTTTAGAACACTGTGAAACTAGGTATCTACCACATGAGTCCAGATCAAGTCAGCATCATATAGTGTTTGAAATTCCTCCTGTGTCCAAACAAGTGTGTGATACCTCCAATTTCACTTAGACACATATGCAGTCAACCACTTGTATAGTTTTACAGGAAAGATAGCAAAGAAGCTTTCATACAAATTGTCATAAAAATTCTACTCTACCCAAGTACGTGGTGTTAAATCCAGATCTAGTGCTAAAAACTTCATGTGTATTCTTCCTCCAGATCATGAATCCATTCTTCAATGCTCACCAAAGTTAGCCGGTATGTCTTCATCGTGAACCATCTTGAAAACAACCGAAAAAGAGGTCCCGATAATGGAACCATCTATGCAGCCTAGAATTCTCAGATAACACCTAGTCACACTGGCACATCACTCAACATAGGTTGATTGCTCACCCGAAGTGCACCAAGGTGCCAGGTCCCTCTTTAGGGTTGTTGTAGCAGGATGGTAGCATGGTGAAATGATGAGGACATATAGTTAGGAACTAATCCATCATTACACAGTTATACTGAACCAGATCTATAAAGGCATGCATTTAAGTATAAATCATTAAGAAATCAATAGCATACAATGATAACACATATAAGACACTTTGGTATGGCCAACATTCCTCATATATTAAACATGACAAAAAATACAGAGGCTTGATACAATAATATTCATGCGCGCATGGATCTGTTACAATTATCCAGTCTCATACACTCATGAATCTCTAACCCTTCAACACAGTCTATCAACTAGGTGATTCATCTAATATATATATAGGGTGGGGAACTTTCCCTTCACTGCTAACTATGCTAAAAATAGGGTACACGCTAATAATAGCCACGCGCCATTTACAATTATATCCATACATGCAAGTATGCTATCTATAGATCACCTACGGTTAACTAGAGTGATGAATCTATTCTTAGATTATTTCCATGCAAGAGTGCTTTGATATGATCCTCGAAATATAGACAAAGCATGGCACGTAATTCTTGGCATCGCTTTGTGTGTCCTGCATGCTAGCCTCTAAAAATAAACTTGATCTATAAAATCGGCTAAGTCCCAAAAGTTTGACTCTGCACCTCCACGCGCGATGCCTTCCTATTCCTTCACGCCTTTGATCCCATCTTGTTTTTCCATGCAAAATTTGTGTGTGAATTCTACTAAGTGTTTTATCTGATCAACAATACAAAAACATTTGGAAAAAGGATACACAAAAACCTAAACATCTAGAAAATTTCCCTTTTCAGGGATAAAGCTACATTCATTTCACAACGTTATCTTAGGGAAACCTAGACAACCATGAAAACGTAGCCTTGAAAATTTTATCTTTCAAAGATAACCTAAAAACATTAGAAAATATGTCAATGTTGTCCCATAAAAACAAAGTTGTATTTAGATTTCTTTTAGTTGTTGGTTTGTATAGTCATGATGTACTTAGCCTGTTAAATTGTTTGTTCTCTGAATAGTTCATTTGCTTACCTTATATTAAATCTTGTTTGATTTGATTGTGTATTGCATTGCATTCATTTAGGAACTCTCATACTTGTAAAATATTGTATGTTTCTTTGTTTTTTATGTGCATCTATTAGAATTCATTTTACTTGCTTAGATTGGGTACCACTTTAATCTCTTGCTACCATTTACATGTGTTTTTTAGTTGTATTTTTTTGTGTTGTTTGTATGTGTATATTTGTTAGTTTTGTTAAATTTTGCTTGTGTGTTTTGCACAGTTGTTTGTTATCGCATCTATCATTTATCATTTCATCACATTTCTAACATCATTCAGTACATCACATATACAAAAATGCTAAGTACTACATCATGCATGTATGTTAAGCTAATCATCACATATCGTATCATCAATAAGGGAAAGAGGGGTTACGCATAATCACAAATCTATCCCCCCCACACCAATATCATCTAGTATCATCCCAAGTGCTATATTAAAAACTTAGAAACATCTCATAAATCTAAAAACATGTGGTGCTATCTGCAGATACATCATCAATATGAAAGCATGAAACATACACATTTCTAAATCTAAGGTATGTCAATAACATAGAGGAAAGAGAAATCATACATCATAATCAATGCTCATACAAAGCATAATCACAGCATAGTATACCAAAATATCCATATAACACATGTATAACTGCCTAAGTCAGTGCTCAAAATATACATCATTGATACAATATGCCATCTAAAAAGGGCATGCATCAAAAAAAATTGAGCCTTCATCAAGAGGCATCATCAAAACAATGGTACATACAACTATAAAAAAAGAATCAGCCTTCATAAGAGGCATATATACAAATACATCTATACAAAAGGAAAAGTAAAGAGCTCAACCACAGCTCTCACCCTCGTCGGGGCTCCCAAGTCCATGGCCTGGTGGACAGAAGAGATGTGGTTGTGATGGACCAGCACCAGGGGTACCACCTTGTTGTCTGGTTGACTGTTATCTAGCCGGCTGGGGTCAAACTGATCTAACTGAATGGCCTGATCACCATGATCTAGAGCCTGTCATGCTCGCATCTAACTGCTGAAAAGGCATAACTCACTACTCTGTTGGGACTACCCTGAAGTAAGAAGTCTTATATTATAAAGCCTCACCTCCATATCTCATGGAATCATGTGTCATATCAGCATCTCTATAAGTGATAGATGCCTATAGGGTAGCATCTCACTCACCTATCAACTCATCACTATTAGCCTGAGCCTGTCTAGAAGCAGCGGCCTCTTGATCTCTGTCTATCGTAATAACCCGCACCTGAGCTTGTGCTTGATCTCTCTATATAATATAGCCCTGTGATTGTGCCTGAGTGTGGTTCCTCTAAGCAACAACCATCTGCACCTCAGTCTGAGATTGATGTAAGAGGCTCAATATCTGAGCCCCTTGTGTGGCCATCTCACGAATCTGACTCTGCTATAGGGTACTATCACTACCCTGGGTGGCCTATGCTCTAGCCTGATCTCTCTCCACTGCCAAAACCTACACCTAAGCATGTGCCTGATCTAGCTCTATTGTAAGGGCATGTACTTATGCCCTAGTAGCATCTATCTCTCTCCATCCACCTATAACTACACAGCAATCACTGCCTGTAACTGCTGCTGAAGGGCAGCCAGCTATCCACCATCACCGCCACCCTCTAGAGCATTAGGTGGCAGGCCCTACTCTAGAAGTACCTATTGGAGAGGGGTGTAAATCCCCGCTGGAATGCCTACTAGAGGAAACTCTATGTCCCTATGGCTACTCCAATGTTGGACCCTATCCCCTACCCCTGACATATATGTATGCGTCAGGCAAGCCATCATCATCATCATCATCACTATCCTCACCACTGATAACTCCACCGTCATCACCACTAGGAGGCCTCACTGGAGGAGCTCTCACGCAGGAATTATATGCCACCTTGGAAACAGTCAAATGGCATGAAAGCACGCCATGATACCATGCTCCATACTCGGGTGTAGTGCTCGGCTCCCTAACCTATCTCAGTGACACCCACATAGCAGGTATCACCTATCAGAAACTAGCCAGTGCTCTAACACGGGTGATCTGTGGACCCATATCAAAGTACTCTCAGGACATACAAGCGTACCACCTATCTAGCCTAGGAACATCCTGGGTACTGCCAAACTACCTATGGCACTAATCCACCCTGTATAGCTCTCGTATATAGCTGTGTCTACCTAAGATAAAATGCTCCACTATGGCAGTGTTGAGCTCTAAACCATCCTCGGGCCACTAGAAATGTCTGTAATGTCTCCACACCATGGAATCCTGTTGAAACTCATCAAGCTCGCGGTGGTAATGATAGGCGTCCCCCATGTATGGTCGCACATTGTCCCCTATCAAGACCCATCCCATTGTAGAAGGCTCCTCGGGAGCCCAAACTCTTGAAACACCTAAGTGGTGACTAATAGCAATGTGATCCCATGCCCAAATCTACAGCAAGCAAGCTGGTCCTACCGTCTTCTGATGGTAGTAGGTAATCAAGTGAAGGTCCCAATATAGATGTGCCAAAATACACTGACCCCAACAGTAGGTCTCTCCCTCTACCAAACCGCGTATCACTCCCAGGAGGCCGAGCATAAATGAAGCCCCAGTCTTGTCAGGGAGTAAGACTCCATTGACAAAGGCCATCATATAGACCACTACTTAGTCTAACTCTAGATCATCAATCCACCATGATAACCTGATGGTCATCCCATGCTGTGGTATCTTCAAGAAACCAAACAACTCTACAATATAGTGTTGAATATCATCTCAGTCGCTCACAGATTGGATGAGCTGACCCTGAATTAGGACCCACATAATGTACCACACGTCCTCCAAAGTAATAGTGATCTCCCCGGTCGGGAACCAAAAGCACTAACTCTCATTGTGTCATCACTCTACTATAGCTATCATAAGGCCATGATGCAATGTAATCTGTGGCATTTCAACCACATGAGTCAATCCTGTAACATATAAGAGGATGTCCAGGGTCACTCTATCATCATCATTAAACTGGGCCTTTATCGCTGCTAGCCAACCGTACCACTCACGATTCTAGAGAATGGGTAGTATACGCTGTAAAATCAAGACAAGTATCAAACACTTACTTCTATCTATTTTTCTAAGGAAAAATACTTCTTTCAATCAGCTAACTTACTAATTATTCTTTTCTTCTAAACTAATCTAGTCTGTATTCTTCTATACTTGGCTATTTTACTAGCAAGTTGTTTTTTTTTCCTTCCTTCTAGTGCCTACGCACCTATTTTGACACATGTGTGCCCTTTGCAGTGCATGCGCACCCTTTTCAGTGCATACACACCCCCCTTAATCTTTCCTCCATTTGCCAAAGGCCACACATAATGCATACGCACCAAGTATGATGCCTACGTGCTTGCTTTGGCACATGTGTGCACATACCTGTCCTACCCTTGTTCGAGGCAGACACAGAACCCTTAACACATATGCTCCTGGTTTGACATGGGTGCGCGTCCACTACTTTCCCTCCCAACGGGTGCACATGCGTGTATCCCCTTTCAACTGATACGTGTATGTGTACTTGTCCCTTTTTTACGCAGATGTGTGCACGTACCTGTTAAAATAACACATATGCCCACGTGCATACATCAAATTCCACCCCACCTACCCTAGAAAAACCCTAAAAATTGCATTAAATGCATAATTAATTAGAAGGGATAGGCCACTCACGTAGGGTCCATCTGTTGGGTCCCGCATGAACTCTCGGATGCAATCTGCACATCTCCTCCTACTCATTATTCTCGCCATCTCACTCCAGGGTTGTCGCTCTCACTCACAGTAAAAAAAATCGTAAGAACTCTGGTAGAAATGAATTGGTCGTGATTGATTTACTGACCCCGAGTGGGTATATTAACCCATTGCGATGCCCCTGGGGCATGTTTTCTTCGTCGTGATCATTCTAACCTTCTTCTATCTGTTGTGATAATTATTTTTGTATTAAAATAATTATTTTTTTCTAATTTTCACATACTAGGGCACTTCGTGCCACCCTGCGGTTACTTCTCCATCACACTGAAGTAATTTACGAACCTTTCAGGTGCCTTTTCCTACCTTTTTCCTCTATTTTTTCCCCCTTCGTGATAATTATTTATTAATTTATTTTAAAAAAATTATTCCCGACCTGTCTTTCTTCTTATGGGAATATACTCTGGCTCTCTGATAGCCTCGCCTTCCCACTATCACCCTCGCGCATACTTTTTGAAGATATTTGATCTTTTGAAATTCTTCTGACCGATCAAAAAAATATAAAAAGAAAAAATTAGAAAACCATTTAAAAAAACAAAAACATTGAAACACCTCGAAAATAGATTAAAACTTGGTAAACTGTTCATCTAATGCTGAAATCTGTGTCTATTGCATTACACTCATCCCATATTTTGTTGACATTTTCAAATATTTAGAAACAACGACTCGCGAATCATCTAAATCTTCAATCACCTACACAAGCTATGCTTCTTACTTCGTCTATACTCTGGGGCACTATCAGTTGCTTGGTACTATTTTCGTTGTGCACATTGCTTTTTCATTAGACCCAAGTGTCCTCCATCTTTTCCCTTGCATTATACACCTTGCTTGGGGCATCATTCTTCACCCTTGTCATTTATCAGAACATTTGGGGCTACATCTTGATAACAAAATATTTGTGCAACTATCTTAAACGTTGTTGGTTTAAACGTGTGTGATTGTACTTATTTCCATGTTAGGTGATATTGTTTATTTCTTGTATTGCATTGCATTCATGTATGTTGCATGGAGTTGGTCGTTTTTAGCACCAGGGGGTTGTTTGTATCTTGGCTTTTCATGTCATTTTACGCTTCTGTCGCATGCTCACATTTTAATAAGGACTGAGGAAGAGGATTATTAAGCATTATGATGATTATATATTGATGGCATTTGATTTGTGGATAGCTCAATATCCCTTTTTCTTCTTGTTTCTCATCTTCTCTGGGTATTTTTCTTTTTTTTGTTTTCTTTTTTCAATCGTCAATCAAGTTTCTTTGTCACCCCCATCGACAATCGCGAGGGGTATCCTTCATCCTTCATCCTATTAATTTTTTCTTCTACCCCTTCAAAAAAATTCTACTCGTTTGTGTTTGTCTACTTTTTTTTAAGTAACATAGCTTACGTCACCCAAAAGAGGGGCAAATGTAGACACCTGTAGTTTGATCAGTGCATTATTTATTCTGAAATATTGTACTAAAAATTCTTCCCCTTTACAAATGTGTGACACTTCGTCAGTTGGATCTATCTAACTCCCCTCTTACGACACTTTGTTGGTCGTATTTCCTCTTGTAAACTAATTAAATAGGTTATAATAGCCTCTTCTTGGATAATATTCCCTTCCTTACCACCTTTATTAGCTCTCTGGAGTTTCAATCCACTTTGTTGGATTGATTAAGCCTTTCAGAAGTCCCTTATAAACCTAATTTTTCTCTCGAGTAAGATTAATTACCCTCTAAACATGGTTAAGCTAGTATTAACCATGGTCAATCTCTCCTAAACACAGTCAAACCTCACTTTGACTTGCTAAAAGTGCTTTTTGGACTTTAGCATTTGTCACACATACACCCAAATCTCCCATTTTCCCCAAATGGAAAACTATAAATAGGGTTAGACCCCCTCCCTCATTTTCTAAGAATTCTCTCTTCTTCTTAGCACATATTATAGTATTTTGTTTAGGCTTTAGATTGTATTTCATTTTCTTCCATTGAGCTAATAGTATTTGTTTTTTTATTTTATAGCACAAGTATGGAGTAAAAGGGAAGAACCATTGGCCTTGAAGTCACTAATGGGGAGATCTCTTTCTCTTAAAACACATAACTGAATGCTTAGATCCTCTTAGGTTCATTATTTTAAGATTTCAAAGAATAGAGGTTAGTTTCATTTGCTTAATTTGCTTGTTTGCTTCAAATTAATGTATGCAAAGACGGAACCCTTGCTCATTTCTTATCACATGGTCAATTGATCAGATTGTTAAAAGCCTTTGGGGTTTCTTTAGAGATTCTTACCCCAATTCCATGGCTTTTGCAACTTTTCATTGAACACAACCCTCATGTAACCTCCAGACTTGACAGTTCTACCCCCAGGTGCATTTTTGGAGCATTCATTCCCTGTCATCGGATCAAGCGCCACGTGTCAACTCCTAGACCACCATGGAAACTAATTTCCCTCATGTCCCTGAGGTCAGGGACATCAATCGTGGAAAAAATCACCCATCCCCTATATGGAGTCTTTTGGTCACCCACATGACCAACTTTCAACCCCCAGTGCTTTAAAGCAGCTTTTTTCACCTTCATTCCTTGTCGTCAGATTGCCACCACATGTCATCCTCTTGACCACCATGGAATTTGATGTCCCTCACTTCCCTGAGGTCAAGTACATTGAACATGAAAAATTTCACCCAAGATTCTTCCTCTATGTGTTCAAAATTTTAAAAAAATCTAACCAGTCGCTCAATGTTTCCAGTTGCTTCTACTCCCGTGCACAGACAATCTTCATCCTTCCTTTACAACTTTCTTCCATTACTCTTCCATTACAAAAAATCATACCATATAAACCAAGGAACTAAAATACCTTTCCCATGGTGATACATAAGTCTCAGAAGGAATTCTCCTCAAGCTAAGAAGGAGAAACGAAGAACAACAAAGAAGAGAACAGTAAAATCTCCATAGCCAAAAAATGGAAATTTGAACAAATCCTACAAACCAGTGCACAAATCAATGAACCATTTGTTGTTGTTTATTCCTCTATCCAATACCATCAAAAACATAACCTCAAACTCTCCTCTCGTGTGACAGAGCATCCATAATGAAGAAATCTCTTTTTCAGCTCAACGAAGAAAGAAGTGGGATTTCCCGTCAAACTGGTTGTCAGATTGAAGTAAGATCATGCGTGAAGCACCAAAAATAAAAACCCACATCAAAAATATAATTTTCTTCACAAACAGAGGAGAAAACTAGACCTGCAATTTTGAGTTCTGTTAATGGATGTCGCATCCAGAAGCACTGTCAAGTCCAAAAATTAAAACTTTAAAATCTCATGGACTATTAAGCGGGGGTGCCCAAAATTTCAAAGGGGTGATGTTAGGAAAAAACCCATATCAAAAAACTTCATTCCACATCAATCTGACTCCCAAAAGCCAACTTTCTCAAAAATAGTATGTCTATTACATAGGAACTACTATTTCGGGAAATTCATCGACAGAAGAACCTACGAAGGAGACGAAGACATTAGAGGTGTACTACAGCTGAGAATTCACTAGAACGGACATTCTTGGAACTTACTAAAAATAATAAGTGGTCCCTCAATCACCTACTAAAAATATAAATTTGATCCAAAGGAGCGAGGAACGTAGGGAGAAAAGGGAATCAAGGTCACAACACTCAACAGAGGATTGAGGGAGTTACTTTTTTCACACTTACTAAAAATAGTAAGTTACACTCAAAGAGAAGTTTTAGCACAATGGGATTTACAAGGATAATCATTCAAGGGGACATCATTGTTCAGGATCACCCTAGACATTTTTCACATGGAATTTAGGTTCATCTTAGTTCATTCAACTTGGCAAGTGTTCATGAGCTAATTTGAAGGAGTTTCTTAGTGTGCAAGGAGTTCAAGATTTAGAGCTTCACCACATCAGAGATTTCCATCAACGAGAATCATCAGACTTCATCACGGGAAACATCTTCTTCTCTTCTCTCTCTTCCCTCTCCCCCAACTTCCTCTCCCTTCAAATCTTCTAATTCTTCGTTGGGGTTTGCACTTTTTGATATGCCTTTAAATCACTTAAAAGTGAATTTAGAAACATAATGTAAAGCAAGTCGCCTTGATTTTATAAAAGGGACTTAAATATTTTTTAGGAATATGAATAATCTAAAGTTAGAAATAAGGCATATGGAGGGTCATGAGGAAGATGATAAGTCACCTCTCATTCTATAAATTGTAATGTCATTCCCATTTCAAAGGGTTGGTCATTATTTTTTTAAGCTCAAGAGTGTATTCTACCTTGAGAGAACAAATGAGATAGCCATTTTCTTCCATTCCCCCCTTTTTCAATTTCCTCCATTTCTCCCTTATGTACAGCTTTTGTTTGAGAAATTAATACAAGAAGAAGCAGTTTCTAGCTTTCTTTGACCAAGGAATTTATTGATACTTTGTGTTCATAAAATTTCATATGGTCTTAATGATGCTTACAAATTTGTTTCTTCTCGTAAATGAATGTGATGATACTTCTAACTAGTGTGTGCAGGAATCTAATTTCCTACTTGTAGCATTAGTTCTCCTACCTCTCTTCTCACTCCCCTTTCCTGCTCTTCAGAGAAAGTCTTCCCTAGCAATATATTGTTAGCTTTTCCATAGGGTCGATGGAGTGCCCCTGTTGGATCCCTAGTTGAAAGGCCACCACAGAAATCCACATTTTCTCATGCATGCATACATGGAAGCTACACCGGTTAAGTAGAGGAACTTAGATTACCAAAGCGTTGGAAATAAATCCACAAGTTTGTACACCCGAAAAAATTTATCACCAACATATTGACATGGGCTATAGATGTGGGGACAAATAAGACTATATTTTAGATTGAGGATGTAGGTTGTTGTTGTAAGATGAATGAAGATGCAATATGAGGGGTTGTACTAAGAGGAATACCAACTAAACTTACAAGAGGTGGAGGAGGAACATTGGATGCTGCGAGATTAGATATGGAAGGGGATGTCACATGTGGGTTTATGTGGATGATGAGCTTGATGAAGGAGCCAATGACGTAGATGGTTGCTGGTTGGATGTGTCTTGTGATGAGATAGCGTTAAGATCGAAACTAGTGACAAGAGTAGATGAAGTAGGTGTTCATGTGTCTATGTCACTAGTTGAGGGGTAAGGGGAGATTTATTATATGATGAGTTGATAATCGGGATCACAGAGTTTAGAATAATCACAAGTGGTGACTTTAGAACTTGGACCAACTTCTAGATAAGGGCATAGGTTATACACATACCCTTGGCAGAAAGGTATATAAAAATGGTGATAAATTTGTGTCTAAGAATTTAGTGAAAACAGGGTCACCACTATGATAAAACTAAGGGGGGTCAAGCTGGGGGGTTTCTAATATCACATATTGAGTATTGGGAGAATGTGGGCATTTTTGAATGATCTATGAAGGTTGTCTAAATTGATTTATTATGCCTGGAAAACATTGAATATAGGACTCGAGAGTGTCCAGGGATTGTTGAAGAGAATTTTTCATATTGTTGATGTTTTAAAAAACATGATTGTGTTTGATTAAAACCGTGAAATAATCAAACAATCAACAAAAAAGGAAGGATTGTTGTTTAAAATAACTGGAAACAAACACACATGCCTAACCATGACCCCTTCCACACATTAGTATAAATTTAATTATAAATATTTAAATTAATCCTTATTTATTCCACCTCACCTAGCCACCTCACCTCTCCACCTCATCCTAGACCTATTCCAAGCTCATTAATTAACCAATACCAAGTCCCCACTCCCCTTAACCAACTAGGACTTATTCTAACCCTAATCTTAATGGCCTATTATCCCTCTAACTACTCTCCCACTCCATTTAGCTCCATTCCACACTTTTGACCCAAAACCAAAATCTCAATCACGCCAAATTTGGGAGGAATCAGGATATTTTTAGTCAGATATGACCTTTTCTCCCTAACCGACACTGGTTATTCCTTGGCCGGTGCCGGTTACCTAACCACCATCAGTTACCTTAAATAGGATTTCCAAACTCTTTTTTCAGGTTCTGAATCTCATTTTCTAGCTCTTTGACCTTGCATCCTAACTCTTGAGAGTTTTCCAGTGATCTTGCGACATACCAGAGGCCCTTACAACATTCAGACACCACACCATTCATCAACAGATTGATCCAGAGCTCTAGTGCACTCATAGGGAAGCACGTGCCCTCCTGCTACTGCTGCATTCATTTGGGACCACCTTCTTCTGCAACCATCACCACCATGCTACTTTCTACCTATTTCACAAGTAAGTACATTCCTCCTTTGTCATTGGTTTAATAGATTAGTTCTTTATTAGTTATCTATTTCATCTCATCCTCTACCATACCCGGATCTCTCCCACAACACATCCATTCAACCATATGCTCATTTACCCTTCATACCTTGCCCAAACACCCATTTTATTACCTCTGAGTCTTCATAAAAATCCCATGACCTTAACCAACCTTCCCTCACTCTCTATTGAAATCACAGAGAGCTTCCAAATCTCTCATTTTAATATTTCTACTTAATTTCCCCTATCTAACACTGGTCACCCAACCAACGTCGGTTCATTTACCTAGTACTGACATCGTTGCCCAACCGATACCGGTCTTTGTGACTGGTAATTTCCTCCAAACCAATAACCTAATTTACCTATACCTCCAAAACCTCTCAAAACTTCCCAAAACCTCACCCAGACCTCTGTAACACTCTCTGTCATACCTGTAGACCTTGAACCACCAACCACCTTCTTTAAATTTAGTCTTATATGCCTTTATTAGACTATATTTGATTTATTATTCTTGTGTAGGATACCTAAAATATTAACTATAGTAGGTCTCTTTATTTCATGTTCTTTATTAGCATTAACTTGTTTTAAAACATGGATTGATAGCCTTCTAGGAAGCACCCCACTTCCCAGATCTAGCTTATGCTAGGAAATCCACCAAACCATATATTTTTAATCCTATTTTGTGGTCTTGTGTTCTATTTCAGGTCATTCCTCCTAGCCAAAGGGAATCTCTTCACAATCATCTTGGTCAACATTCAACACGTGCACAACCTATCTTCAACTATCTACAGGTATTCCTCCTCACTTTACCTCTTATCTATTTTATCTCTACTTTGTGGTGAAACATTTTGGCATGCCCGGTGGGACCCTCTTGTGGGTTCTTTGCATTGTTCATATAGGGTGCATTTGTGTGTTTGTTTCTTTCCTGAAAATTTCACACTAAATCTCTCCCTGGAAATATTATTTTCTTTCTATTTTTCTAAAATAAATTTGTCCTTTGGTGCTTAAAAAGAACACTTCTTCTTTTCTTCTGTATTGCATTTAGTGAAAGAGCATTCCTCTTCCTGTTCTCCTTTTGCTACATCGAATATCATTTTTGATTTGGGTTTAAAATCTGTGCATTTCATCCTTTGAGTGTTGCATTAGATCACATAGATTTAATTAGCAATCACACGGTGGAGGTCATGACCACTTGGTGATTGGATTTGGATTAAGCATAGTTCACATTTGTGCACACACTCCTAGGCCAAACCACTTAAATAATTTACACATTTCTTAAACATTTCCTTTCTAGGAAGAAGTCGTCAAGGATTTAACAACCCATTGATGGTGGGCACCACCTGGTGTTCTAGCTGGTTTTTCATATCAGAGCATGGACCACATGTACTGAAAGGTATATCGGGCCACTTTATCCAAAACTAACCTGAAACCAGCCATAGATTTCTTATAGGGCACCTTCGTTATCCAAAAACTCTATTCTATTCATAGTCAGTTTAAAAAGGCATAAGCCACTAAACATTAAAATTTGATACCTAGGATTTGCATGTTTTGCTAGTTTTTGCTTGATTGAATTATGTTTTGAGTTGTGAGAATGATTCATCACTTTTTCTTCTCTTTCACACTCCACAATCACAACTGGTGTATTCTAGTTCTTTCTGAGTGTGATAGGACATCTTGTTGCCAGCCATACAACTTCTGGGTTGGCTTTATTTTGACTTAATTCACTCCAAAATAAAATTTTCTTCATTTTCTCAAAAATCTCAGTAACCGACATTGGTCCAAGACGACATCATTGGTTCCATTCATCATACCGACACCGGTTAATTGACCGGTATCGGTCTACCTCTATTTTTGATATTCTTGTCAAAAACATCATTTATTCACATTCACCTCTTTTGTGTTCTGATTTCTTCTGATAAACAATTTCTGAGTCTTTGTCACCCTTAACAGAAGCCCATTTTCACCTGTTTTACACTTTTCTTCTCTGATTTCCAAATTTCTTGGTTATCCATAGTAACCAACATTGGTCAGTGACTGACATTAGTCTTCTTTCCTAACCGACACTGGTTACCTGACTAGTATCAGTCTTATGTTTTTATTTTTATCATAAAACAAAAACCTATTTCTATCCTTCAGATTCTTCCTGTCTTCTGTTTTTGTGTTTCTGTAGCATTTTCAGAGCTCAAACCACCTATTTTTCCATCATTCACATGGTTTTGACTCACCAACAAGCCAACACCCTAGTTTTTCATGCCATCCATCAGCCACTACCTCCCACCCTTCACCACCTTCTATTTCTTCACCCATGGACCCCACTGCTTCTACCGCTATACCTACAGGTGACGAGGAATTCATGAAATTCCTTGATCATAATACCACATCCTTGCAGTATTACCTCACCCATTCCTCCACCTGTGACTCATCAGGTCAGCCCATGTTCAGAATTCCTACCTCCATTTCTCCCACTCTCGCCCCCACTTCTGTATCAGCCAACACTAGTGTAGTGTTACCCACTCCCACCTCACAACCCATTATTTCTCAGATCATCCCTACATCTTTGATATTTGTCACACCTATGGACATCTATCACACCTTCGGCATCTGTCACCCCTTTGATGTCTACCTCACCATCATCTACAAATTTTAGTGTAGGGATACCCACATCATCAACACCTCATGTACCCATTGCTTCTCAGCCACCAGTCGCTTTGGCATCTCATACCCCCTTCCAGAACCTGGTCCTTTCCATACCCCAAAATTTTCCACCTATTGCTATGAGGGTCTTCACACAAGTTCCTCCCACCTATACCCTACCTCAACAACCACTCATGTCACCTCTACTTCTTATTCAAGGTACATGCCTTCATCATCTATTCCCTCTTACATACCCCCATCATAGTTTTCTTATTTCGACACCACCATACACTGGTGTGTCATCTATGACTTATCTACCTCATCCACCCCCTTATACCACAGGGGGGAATCCCTCAATCAAATCCTACAATGGATCTTATAAAGATGATGATGGATAAGATGTAGACCCTTGAAGCATCTATTTTCTGGCTCTCGTAATACCTTGACTTATGATGAAATTTGTAATGAGCCTATTCATCCATCTATACCCATTCATCCTTATCCCACACATTGGGAGATGCCTAAGTTCAATTGATTTAATAGCAAGGAAGATTGCAAAAACATTTTGATCATTCAAACATGTCTATTATCTGATCACCCACGATGATGCCTTGCTCCTTAGGAATTTTCCCATGTCCTTGACAAGACCTTCTTTAGATTGGTACAGTGCTTTACCTAAGCACTCAATATTTTCCTTCAATCAGTTAGCACAAGCCTTCCTTGACCACTTCTCCATCAATATCTCCTAAGAAGGTCTCCATGACTGATTTATACTCTATTCATCAGTATGATGATGAGTCTATCATTGAATTTGTCACATGCTGGTGGGGTCTCATTAATCAACTTACCTTTCAACTTCCACAAACTGAGTTGATAGATTTGTTCACTAGGGCTTGTTCCAGGAACATCTCCCCAACTCTTCAGGTACAAACATTCTAAATGTTTGATGAGGCATTCACCATGGCTGGAAGCTAGAGATCCATTCCCTTGAAGAGGAAAAGGTTAAGTTGTGCAACAAGAATGCTTCATTTAGGTCAAATGACTCCTCTTCTTCTTTCTAAACCAAAACAATCATTCCAACAATCTAAGGAAAAAGGATCCACCAATGTGGTGGTCTTGAAATCAGCCCCTCTCATCCATCAAACCAACTGAAACCTCCTCCTAATTTGTCCCCTATTCAGAATTTCCAGTACAAGTATGAACATAAATTATACCCCCATAGGAGAACCTTACTCCTCTATGTTGGAAAAGTTGTTAAAAGTGGGAGCCATCACCCTTCCACCTGTCAAACCACATACTGGTTTTGACCCTTCCCATCCTATACCCACATGGTATAAGGAGAATGACTACTGTAACTATCACCGTGTTAGGGGGCATAGTGATGGAAATTGTAAAACATTCAAGAACATTGTCCAGGAAATGTTAGATAATGGAGATCTCATCCTAGAAAACCCTAATGCACGCAGAAAATCAAAACCTTTAGGTCTTTAAGAAACCTTTTCCAAACCATACCCCTTCATCAAACCAAGCTGGTGAGACCTCTAGTAATGACACCTAATGTTCATGAGGTCCATGTCATCTTCAACATAGTACCTGTCCCTTCTTCTCAGTTTCCTCCCATCCCATCTATTGAGGAAATTCTTACACGAGCTCCTCTACCCATGGAGGAGCCTATTTCACCTACTCCTCTACCCATGGAGGAACCTACCCTACCCACTATTTTACCCACCAAACAACCTACCTCACCTACTCCTTCATCTATAGAGGAGCTTACCCCACTTATCCCTCTACCTATCGAGGATCCCACACTACCCATGCTTCTACCCATGGAAGAGCCTATCTTATCCTCTTTTCTACCTAAGGAAGAGTCTATGCCACCAACCTTGCCCCCTCCTTGACCCATAGAGGAGCCAATTTTATATCCTCTTCCTGTAAGTGATGCTTCTCCCTAGGGTCTTCCAAGATCCTGTCAACCTTCTTACGTCACTTCTACCAATAGAGTCAGAAGCCAAAATTTCCCTATCTCACAGACCTCAGAATTCTTCACAGGGATTACCACCAAGTCTTCATCATCCTCTTCTACTTCTACGTCATTCTCTCATTTGGTTGATCACTTAGAATATGTTGATTACTCCACACTCTGGGGTCACCTTCGACTCCCAGTTTCACTCAAATGCAGATGTTGTCTGGATACTTCGATGATCTATCCTAAAATATTCAAGGCAACTAAATCTTTCACACCTGAGCTAGTCATATTAGCCTCCTCTTCATCAGCCTCACCTTCATCCCAACCTTCATCCATACCCAAACCTTCATCCACACCTAAACCTACCACTACATTGGGGGTCTTGTCCAATGTCTAGTCTAGTCCATCCCCCTGTGAAGATAGATTTGACCACCTCTTCACAAACCTCCACCAAGTCTATTCCCACACCTAAGAGGAAGACCCAACCTCTTAAGCCTCATACCCTAGTTTCTCATACGCCTTCTTATTCACCTTTTCCTCTTCCATCAATCTTAGGCCCACATCCATCGACCTTGGTCAAGAAACCTCTCCCCCAAGGAAAACTCAAAGTGAAACAACCCACACCCTCACCTCGATCTACTATTTTACCCATGTCTTCTTCATCACCCATGCCTCTACCTTCTCATTTACCACCACCCTCTACATTACCTACAACCATGCCATTACCCACACCTCTATTGTCACCTTGGTTGACTCGCACACCTACACCTTTTGCATCCCCTTCTTCTTCATGCCCTACCCTAGCACCTTTACCCAAGAAGGTGAAACCTAAACCAAAAACCACACTACCTACCAAAAAGGTAGTTAAACCAACCCAACCCCCAACTCCACCTCCTTCACAAAAATCACCCACCTTCATCCAAACCAACACTAACTTCTCATTGTGATCCATTGGCAGGATCCTATTCTAACATCCTCACTAGGTTGTTAGAAACCTATGCTATCACATTACCACCCATTAAGCCTTATGATCCACTCAAACCCAAACCAGCAGGGTTTGATGATACTAAAATATGTGCATATCATCACTCCCTAGGGCATGATGTCGAAGGGTGTAAGGCCCTTCAAAAACATTCTCATTCAACTCTGTGATTCAGATGGTCTCTTAGATGAAGATGACCTATTGGAGGAGACTTCCATTCCTCCTTCACTTTCCACCACATATCCTCATCCTATATCTATTCAGTGTCCTTCATCTCCACCTCCACAACCCTCTTTTCCTCCTCTGATATTTGAAATCAACATGGTCTGAGTAGCCACTTGATCACAGAAAGACAAAGGAAAAGAGAAGACTGGTAACCCATCTAGTACACCTCTACCCACCATTCCATCTGCACCTACCCCAAGGTAACCATCCTGTGGGCCAACATATCCTATTTCTGACGGAGTCACACATTGTACTATGATCAAAAAAACTTCATCAATCTCCTTTGAAGATGTCTTTGTATGACTTAATCCAAACCTCTGAGTCTCATCATCAGGCCCTCATTGAGGTCCTGTAATCTATCAAGGTTCCAAAAAATGATCTAACACCTATGGCCACCATCTTTACCCCTCATCATGTGGCTCCCTAACTACTCCACCTCAAAATTTTGTACTTGTTTCCTCTCCTCAGGTTTCCCTATCAGTTTTGATGATTATGAGATTTCCCCTCTACAATCAGATGATCCTGATCTTCTCTCTTCATCACCACCTACATCAATGATACTCACATTTGATGCATTATGATTGATGGAGGTGCTAGCATCAATATCATTTCTTCTCGTGCATATGAAAAATTGCGCATACCCACCCATTGCATGCATAAAAACCTGGTTATGTTGCATTATTTCAATGATGCCTTGACTTCTACCCTTGGCACCATCATCCTCCACATTCACATGGGCCCCCACACTAGTCCTGAACTTGTTCTATGTTCTGGAGGGGGAATTTCAATATAACTTGTTACTTTTTTGACCCTGGATTCGTGCTATGGGATGTGTCACTTCAACCCTTCACCATTGCGTAAAATTTGAGTATGAAGGGAACCCCTACACCATTAAGGTGGATCCTTCACCTTTCAAAACCTGCAACATGCTTTATTGACCAAATGATGTCCTTGTTCCAGTCAAGTATCTACCACCCCTACCACTCCACCACTGCCTCATCTACCACTTACTTTCCACTACATCTTCCATACCTCATCTACTACTTCTACCACTACATCTTCCACAGTCAACCCATCTATCCCTTATACTGTCACAACTTCCATAGCTATCCCATCTACCAACACACCTATTTCACCATCAACCAATACCCCACCTTCCCAGGCTTCAAGTAGCTCATCTATTCCCGCTACTCAAGTCCCTGACCTCTGATCCCTTGGTAGGTTTTTTCAACACCTTTCCTTAGGGGAATACCACTTATACAATGTAAACACCTTCCTTACTCCTCAGGAGTATGGAATCCTTCACCAACACCCACATTATGACCATCGTGTAGGAGAGGTTTTTCCATATGGTCCTCCCCACCTTTGTACCAACCTGACATATGGGGGACTAGACACTTCTTCTTATTCTCTAGAACCACCTACCCAAACCTGACCTTTCTCATCTGATTTCCAATACCTCACCAACCACCACTTCGCCCACACTTTTCTTCATTGATGTGCCTAGAAAGGCTTTGGCTTTGGTCTTTATGAGAAGGGTCATCACACAGTCATACCTTGCACCACCTGAAAAACACAAGGACCATTGTGGACTTGGTTTTTCTTTCATAGCCTCCTCCTAAGAAGGCTCACGTTACACTCATCAAGGATGAAAATCCTTCTTCACCTTCCCCACCTTCCTCACCTATTGCGCCACCTTCACCCATGAAGTCCATGGATCCATAGAATCCATCCCTCCTAACTTTTTTTTCATAAACATCATTTCCTTGGGACCTCTGACCTATCAACATGATGGTGAGGTGCCCTCTTCCCTTCCTCTTCTTTATCCTGACATGTTAGATGATGACACACCTTCTATCAATGTCATTCAATGTTAGGATGATGATTCTATTCTCACCTATTTAGGTGTAGAAGATTCTTACATTCATCTAGTCATTACCTTCTGAGACACAAACCATGCTGAATGAATCGACCATAGAGATCAACATTCACACTCAGGATGACCCTCAAATTATAAAGATAGGCCAATCTTTAGATTCTACCTGAACAAGAAGCCTTCACCTCTTTCCTTCGAGATCATAACAATGCTTTTTCTTGGTCTTACACCAATATGCCCAGTATTGACCCTAATATCATGGTCCACAACATTGTGACTATCCCCAATGCCAAACCTGTGAAACAAAAGCTGTGAAAAATGCATCCACGCATTTCCCTTCTTGTAAAAGAAGAACTCCAACGCCTCCTTTCTTGTTTCCTTCATTCTACCCATTGACTATCCACAATGGATTTCTAACATTGTTCCTATCACCAAAGTGATAGGGGGACTCTGCATCTGCAAAATTTCTGTGACCTTAACCTTGCCTTCCCTAAGGATGACTTTCCTCTACCTAGCATCAACTAACTTGTTGATCTTACAGCCAGCCATGAGATGTTATCTCTTATGGATGGATTCTCGGGTTATAATCAAATATTACTCACTCTGGAAGATCAACACAAAAATACCTTCATCACCCCTTGGGGGACCTTCTGTTATCGCATCATGCCCTTTGGATTGAAAAAATTTGGTGCCACTTATCAATGCGCTATGACCTATATCTTCCATGATATCATGCATGACATATTGGAGGATTATGTCGATGACCTTCTTCAGTAAGTCCAAAAGTCATGTCAAACACCTCCCAGTTCTCAAAATCATCTTTGATTGTCTCATCAAATACTGCATTCACCTTCAACCAAAGAAGTGCATCTTTTCCATTCTCTCTAGAAAAACTCCTTGGTTTCATCATTTCTTTGTGGGGCATCGAAGTTGATCCCACCAAAATCAAGGCTATTCTTGAGATGCCTCCACCTACTAACCTTTGACAACTTCATAGTTTGCAAGGAAAATTACAATCCATTTGACACTTTATTTCCCAAATTTCCAACCGATGTCACCCTTTTCATCATCTTATTAAAAAGGATGTCTCCTTCAATTGGAATGATGAGTGCCACAAATCCTTTGAAGCATTGAAGAAATACCTTCTTCAGCCACCTGTGCTCATCCCACCTAAAGATGACAAACCTTTTTACCTCTACATTTCTACCACTGACCATTCCTTGGGTGCCATGCTCACTCATCATGATGAGAAACATAGGGAAAAGTGGTTTATTACATAATCCATACTCTTTTAGACTATGAGACTAGGTATACTCATGCTGAAAATATTTTCCTAGCCTTGGTCTTTGTGGCTACTAAACTTTTCCACTACCTACTCAACCATAAAACCTTTCATCGTCACCAACACTGACCCTCTGCATTACATGTATGCTAAACCTTACCAACACCAATGCACCTCACATTGGCTCATGCTCCTCACAAACCTAGACCTAGAATTTATTCATCAAAAGTTTGTCAAGGGACAAACCATTGCAGATCAGCTTGCAGATGCTCCTCTTCCTAGACATCAATCTTCTAATTTTAATTTTCCTTGATGAATCTATCGCACCCTCTCCCTTGATGACACCATTTACCAAATGACCTTATTCTTCAATGGTTCTAAATGTCAATGTGGGGGAGGTGGCACAGGGGTCATCCTCATTCCTCTTGATGGTGAGCCTATGCCTTTATCCTTCAAACTTGACTTTGACTACACCAATAACATCATCGAGTATGAAGCACTTGTCTTGGGTCTTCAAACTTCCATAGCCTTAGATGTTAAAACCATTAATATATTTGGTGATTCTCAACTGGTTGTGAACCAAGTCAATGGTTTGTACCAGTGTCATAACGAGGTTCCTTAAAAAGTATAAACATCATGTCGACATACTTTTGACCACATTTGACACCTACCTCATTCAAACCACTCCGTGATCCACTAACAAATTCATGGATACCATGGATGCCTTGCCTCCTAAATACCTATCCTCACCTTCAGACTCTAAAATATTTGTCACAGTACAATGGTTGCAGTCACCCTCTTACCTTATTTCCACAATGTAAATTTTGTGGGAAGAATTGAAACCGACCCACGTGACATATGGTATAAGCAGTTCACTGACTACCTCTCCCTTTCAATTCTGCCTCCAAATCTCACTCACAATGGTTGGAGTGAGCCTTCCTCCAAAAGGTCTCTCATTATGTTATCATGGGGGTATTCTCTACAAATGTGGCTTTGATGGTATCCTCCTACGGTGCCTCACTAGTTCTGAAATTCCGTACACCATTAAAGAAATCCATGATGGGATTTGTGGTGGACATTTCAGTGGCCTCGCCATTGCCAAATGTATCCTTTTCCTCAACTATTACTAGCCAACCCTTAACCAAGAATATTGTGACTATGTCAAACATTGTGTGAAGTGTCAGCAACATGCTAACCTTCACCATACCCCAAGTCATGCCTTACAAGTTGCCAGAGACTTTTGGCCTTTCTCTCAATGGGGTTTGGATCTTATCAGAGAGATTAACCCTCATTCTTCTCAATGTCATCAATGGATCATCACAGTGACAAAATATTACACCAAATGGGTGGAAGCCATTCCTCTCATTTCTACCAAAGCTGAAAAGATATGTGAATTCATCAATCATCATATCATTTTTCATTTTGGTGTTCCTCATCACCTTATCATTGATAATGGAAAATAATTCAAAAACAAAACCCTACAAAATTTGTGTGATAAATTTGGCATTCAACTCAGTTTCTCTTCACCCTATTACCCACAAACAAATGGCCAAGCCAAATCTTCCAACAAAACCCTCAATAAAATTCTTATGAAAGTTTTCGATGACACTGGTAAGGATTGGCACATGCACATTCCTTTCACCTTATGGGCTTATCGTACTAGCATTCATACCTCTACCAATACCACACCTTTCTCTTTGGTCTATGGTACAGAGGTCATCCTAAACCTCTTGAATTCCAAATTCCATCTCTTTGTATATCACTCAAAGATATGCTCTCTGATGATGATTTTCTTCCAAGAATGTTTGGCACAACTTGAGTTATTAGACAAACATCATCTAAATGATTCTAGACCACCTTCAAATATACCAAAAATGCATCAAACATGCCTATGAAAAATGTGTTCATGAAAAAACTTTCAAGGTTGGTGATCTTGTCCTGAAGGAAAACCAACATGTAACCAAAGTTGAGAAAAGTAAATGAGGAAAGTTTTCCCCTAATTGGCTTGGACCTTATATTGTTACCCATACCTATGGATCAGGTGCTTATCGTTTATCCTCTCTTGAGGGTAAACCCAAACCTGAGCCCCTTAATGCCTTGCATCTTCAACCATTCTATTGTTGAATAAAGTACTACATCACTTTATGTCACTTATATGCTCGTCCCTTGAGAAAATCTTCTCCTTCCACCTACCTCTTTTAAGGACCAATGACTAAACTAGAATTGTGTGATTATCTGTCACCATTCAACCTTGTCTTCAATATGAGTACCACAACTCTACTCATGGCATGATTCTCATGGATACTTTTCATTCCTTTTCAAGATGGAATCCCATGGTCTTTCATCACTTAAAACCCCTCTTTCATAGCTAACCTTTTCATGTTATGGTTTTTCCCTCATAAAAGAGGCCTATACTCCTTTATAGTCTTGTCCATGACTTCAAGTACAAAAAAATAAAAGTAAAAAAATATATGGGATACCAAAACTCTACTCCTTGAGTCAAAATTCTTGCAAATAGATGAATCCCTCAAAAGGACATCTATGTCTCTCTCTTGCTGCTATAAGTAGACTGCTCCCTCAAAGGACAACTATAAAAATTAGCCACTTATTGTAATTAGTCTATCCAAAAAGAAGACTAATATGTATCTCTCAAATAAAATAATCCTGAAGCTTCCCGCATTGATCAGCTTCGCAAAGACCTCAAGGAGAACCTACTTATCCTGACATAGAACTTCCCACATCGATCAGTCTATGACAGCAAAATAAAAAAAAAAATCAAGAAAAATACAAACTTTTGGTCATGGACTTGCCTATTCTAGTTTTGGGTATCTTGCAGAAGGGGCATGTTGTCTCACAACAAGGTTACGCTTAATGAACTCTTCCACCTTACCTTCTATTTATTATCTTCTAACTCAACTCAAGGGATGTGGCATGTATTCTACACATTGTGATCACACAACTTCTTTCAACTCTAGACCCATCACTCATGCAGTGTATCTAGGGACTTCTGTTCAATAAGTCTAGGGGTATGACCATTTTGGTTCTTGCCAACTATGGAGCATGCCACTTCTCTTCAGTTCACCTTTTTCCTACTTGTTGTTTCTTCACACAAGACAAGACCATCAAAATTAAAACCACCTTGATACCTTCATCTATGCCTATGCCTAATTCACCTTGCCTATTACCTATTCAACATTTGACCTTTCCTATTTTCAAAACATGCCTTACCCAACCCACTTACCTATTCATCTTACTGAACCCAATCTCATTCTTCCCTGGTTTATGGGAGAACTACATCAGCCTGAGGCCCCTTTCACAAGGGCTATGTAGGCAGCACTCTTAGGGCATGGGGCCCTCTGAGGTTAGCTTGGCCACTCTTTTCCCCATCATCATTTCCCCCATCAAACAATTTAGTTAGTTAGTTTCCATAAAAACAATAATTTGGAAGTTAACTCAAAACAAAACCATACATCACCTATATACATCATCATTTATTTTCCATAATACCAATAACTTGGAAATTAAATTGAAACAAGTCAAACTCAACCATGCCTATCATCTAGTTTCCATAACATCAGTACATTGGAAATTAAGCCATTCAACACAACATCATTTCATGTCATAAATAACATCAAACCAAACCATGTCCAATCATATCATTTCCATGACATCAATATAATGGAAATGAAAATCACATCCTACCAACATTAACTCAACCATGCCTAATCATCTACTTTCCATGACATCAATATAATGGAAATTAAACCAATCATTCACAACATACATCACTTAACCATGCCTAATCATCTAATTTCCATAACATCAATAACAGTGGAAATTAAACCATAAACATCTAATAACATATAACTTGGAAATTAACCAAACCATGCCTACATATCTAATTTCCATGATAACAATACAATGGAAATTAAATAAACCAAACACAACACATATAAATATCATCATCCATCTATATACTAGAATGTCTGTGTATCAATACATTATATACAGATATAAATACAAGTATCTCAAAAACTCTCATATACATCTTGCATCTTTGGCATGCAGGATATCTATAAAGTCAAAAATCAAAAACTAATCAATAACTATCTCCATATCATCATCTAGGAGGGCCCGACACCTCTGCTTCTCTCTCTTGTACCCTCATCTGGCCTCTTCCAGTGATCTGGTCACCTCCCGCTCACCATACCTATGAGACCAGTGGCTCTCTAAGCTACTGGTACTATGTGTACATGAGCTGGTCCTCACACTAGCTACCTGTTGTGCTCTATGCTCACCATAAGTCACATACGGGATACCACTCTCTATCAACCGGTCTTGATAATACCTAGCCTCAGACACAACATCTCTGTAACTGGCCATGGATATCACCTGGGGAGGTGTCATCACTCTGACTCCAACCTGTGGACCCTGTCCCAGTAATAGTGGCCCTTGTCCTATACCAAGTGGCCCTTGTCCTCCTTCCTATAAAATGGGACCCTTTCCTGGTGCATGTGCACCTATACAATGGGACCATGTCTACTTTGAGTGCATATGCAGCTGTTAGTTGTGCCTACAATGTGGCCACCTGCCTATAAGGAAGTTACTTGAAGGTTAGTCTTCTATAACCTACCCCCATCCCTACATGTTCCTATGTTGCAGCCTGGGTTGCTTCTAGCTTCCCTTGTAAAGTGGACACATGTACCTGTAATGTCGACACTTGAGTCCTTTAATCTCTAGTCACTACCTTGTCTATCTCCACTAGTTGTCCCTATAAGGTGGCCACCTGAGCCTAAGCCTCTTGATAGTTATCCCTATATGGTGACCACTTGTGCCTGTGTCCTGAGCTAACTGTAACTGTAAGGTTGTCACCTGCACCCTATAATTGGTCCCTTTGTACTATAACAGTACCAAATCAGGTTGTCCTTGGCCTCGGATGGTGCTACCTATAGCTGGGCTATCCATCACCACCTATACCTGTCAGTGGTGCCTACGTCATCAATATTCCTATCAGAACCTACTCCTCCTACCTTGTTGGATCTATTGGATGTGGTGGAGATAAAGGTCTCTCCACGTCATCTCTATGATACTGTGGAAAAGGTGGAGGCATATCCTACTGAAGCCAAAACTAGCATCTTGACAAGGTTAACTGGAATCATCTCATGCTCCCTGATTTTCCTTCCATGTATCCATCTGACCATTTGTAACCCTACCAACTCCTCTGCCATACCCCCATATGAAGAAAAATCCAAATAAATCCACCATAAAATATCCATTCCTGATAGGCCATCTATCAGTGCACATGTAATACGTCACATCTCGCTGACACCTCATCCACCCTAGGGTGTGATGCTATCAGTATCCATATCCTGAAACCTCCTTTGTAAACCCATATGAACCAATCCTGTTGTGGAATTTCTTATGGACATAAACACACTATATGATCATAATGCCAACAATGAAGAAGATAGGTGCAACATACACTTAACTTTTGAATCCTTTTATATGCCCATAAATCCCTATAAAGCTATATCAGATATATTGGTGCCCATGTAAAATAAACTCACTCCTTAATCCTATCCTCCAAAACCTGCATCAATTCCCATGGAAATCTCCCACCCTCTGAATCCAAGAGAGCTTAACATCCAATATCCATCACCATCAACACTGATAATCTGGTCTCATGTGGGTGTGTAGCTTACATATCCCCATAACTAATGCTAGCACTATGATAGGAAAAATTTCCCATGGTCTCTCCAAACACTGTAACCATAGGATATAATGACTCATCTGAAGAGATCTAATATAACGGATCCCCAACAATAGGTATCCTTAACATCCATTAGATTTCCTCCAAAGTGATGGTCACCCCACCGGTAGGTAGGTGGAATGTGTTGGTCTTTGAATCCCATCTTTCGATGATAGAAAACATCATGTTTTAATCCCTAACAGTACACCTATATTACCTAATGGCACCCAGTCCAATAGCCAACATATATGCCCACTTATCCTCTATAACACTAGGCCACATCTACACTAAAATAGGTAGCAACCTATCTCTCATGGTCAACTGTTATTGTGCCTGCATAAGCACTATTTAACCTTATTAATCTATTTTCCCTTTTAATCATTTCTTTGACCCTACCCATCATAATACCTATATGTGCCTTTCCTATCCTTCCCACTTTTTAACCAACTTGTTTGCCTGATATATATTCTATCTAGCATACTAATCTACACTTTCTCTATTTCATTCCTACCCCATCCACACCTACCTAATTTAACCCTAATCCACCCATTTACACCTACATTAAGTCAAACCCACCTATTCCTCCCTAAGTTACTGTAGACACCAAATTTGTCTCTTACGACCCCACGTGCCCCGCATATTATTTCGCAACCTAGCCTCATCACCTAAACCTTACACAATTATTTATTAATTACCTTATAATTAATAAATCCACATCTCCAAACCTGCCACCTCATTTTGCCACCTCATCATGACCTAGTCCTATTCCTAAACTAACCTAATTAAGACCTATAACTTGGTCTACATCCACACCCATGACTAATTACTCCTCACCCGCACTAAAATCAACCTAATAATGACTTGACCAAGCCCACAACTAATTCCTTGGGAGAAAAGGAGGGAAAGTTGGCTATTTTACTAAAAATAGCCCACTTTGACTTAACCGATATCGGTTCCTACTCGACCGCCATCGATTACGTAATCGCCATCGGTTCCCTGTAAATGACCTCCCCTAACCAAAAACAAAGGGTTGGATTTTCATTGATCGGAACCGGGGAGTTGATTGGAAGGATCGGGAATTCACTTGGCCGAGCAAATACAAGTGAAGGAAAGAGAAGAGTTTGCAGAGGAGGACATCAAGCCCAAGCTTGCAACTGAGTAACCAGAGCCCAGTGACACTCATCTCAGCATTGGGAGAGAAGATAGCTCATCTTTGATTTTCTGATCATCCTACCTGAGCCCTGCCTTCGTTATCATAGTCCTTGAACCTGTATCTTCATCAGGAACTAGTAAGTAGTGTCTTACACGTTCTTTTAATAACATTTCTTGGATTTCTTAATCACAATAATTACAAGTCTATTCTTAGATCTACTACCCGGTAACACCCTCCATCTAACTGCCATTCCTCTACCCCTACATTGCTCCCAAGGATAGCCCCCATACTCTCTGAGTCTTCTCCATCACCCCATTACCTATCCCCAATCATTTACCAACCTTATAAACACCATAGCCACCTTATTGCCAACCTTCACTAAAGGCCCCTAAACCACTGCCCCTACCGATATCGGTTAGCAGAAACCGGTACCGGTGACAGTGACCGGCATCGGTCACTGTGATTTGAAACCAAAAATAGCCCTTTCCTCTATTGTTTTAACAAGGCAATTAAATTGTGATTTGGCAATAGCTTCTTTGTTAGAATTTGTGTTAATTCATATTAGCAAGGGAACTGACCACCTTCGAAAGGAAGTTTAATACTTCCTGGGCCCAAGGCAGTTCCCTCATTTATTGTCTAATTAGAATATGGTGGTCTTGTATTCTTATTTGCAGGTAGTCCTTCCCAGACAAAAAGGAGTTCTTTGCAATCGATCTGATCTCTCTCTACAGTACGCGCACACCCTCTCAACATTCAACAGGTATTCCTCCTAGCCCTAACCCTTATCTGTTTCTCAAAGGAATGAAAGGATAGAAGCAACTCTATTCTAGGAACGGAAGCATTTCTGTGCGAAACATTTTGGCACGCCCGGTGGTACCCATTTTTGGGTTTATTTCTCTCTTGCTTGCTTTCATATAGGGAGCACACTTGCTATTTTCTTATTCTAAAATATTCACAAAATATTATGTTATTTGGTAAAAGAATTTGTCTTGCTTTCACATCTTTGCATTAATGAAATTCATCTTCTTTGCTTCATCGAATATCATTTTTGATCTGGGTTTAAAACACTTGCATCACATTCTTGCTTGCTATTTTCAATTCTAGTGAACATAGATTAAGTAACAGGTCATACACGTGGGGGTGATATCCACGGTATTGACAAGAAATTAATCTTGCTTTCACTGCACAACACATACCGAATCACTTCATAATTAACACAACAGCTCAAACATCCCCCCTTTTCCACGGTATTCCTCCGCCCGATTGAGGTAACCTTATAAGCCAAAACAAACTCGACATTTCCCCTAAGTCTTCTGTTTAGGATTGACATCATCTTGCATCTAAGGCATAAGCCCAAAGTGATTAAAACTAATCCTAGGGTTAGTCTGTTAATTTACTTACGCATCTTGCTTGTTTCTGGTTTTGTTTCTCTACCATACACTATTTTCTGTGTTCACTTCACAACAGTTTGGTAAGCATACTGAGCACTGTTAACCCCAAATCAGCAACTTCCTATAGATTATTACAGTCCTATTCTACCGACATCGGTTAACCTACCGACGTCGGCTATAGTCTAACCAACATCGGTTACCTGACCGATATCGGTTACTGTCTCCACAGTTCCCAAAACCAGCAACCCACCAATTCCAACACTTTGTTTTTACTTCTATTCCTGATAGATTACATCCTGCTGTGTACCCTTGTCCATGGTTGTTATCACTCAGAAACAAGTTGCAGCCATGGTTTCACATGCCTGCCCCGTGCCTTTACCTGAATCACCCCCTTCACATCCTATGGGGAATCCTATGGACACCAGCGAGGTTCCCAAAATCCCTGTGGGAGATAAGGAATTTGTGAAATTTTTGGACGCTAATCCTAGCACTGTACAATACTATTTGTCTCATGCCCCTGACCGTACACCCGATGGTCAACTCCTTGTTGGTATGCCTATTAGTATAGCTGCTCATTTAGCTCCCTCTCCACCTGATAATTCTGCCTTGCCTTCTTCATCCTTAGCCCCATCACCCAACTCAGTAACTTCAGAGGTTCTTACGGCACAGATTGGCTTTCCTTTTGTTAATCTGGGGCCCCACGTATCATTACTGCCAACTGCTCCTACCTCGTCTCTCTCGCAGACTGCTCCTTTCATAACTTGCTCTCTACCACCTATTCACACAAGCTTTCCTTCTCAAGCTCCGCCCAGCTTTTCATTTCCACACACGTATCCGGTGACTTCAACATCTTACATAGGACATCCCTATTCGGTCAACTTAACATATTCGTCCTCAATACCTTATCAACATTTAACCCCACCATTGTCTAGTGGTGGCCCTTGGCCCAATCCCCCTCTATTTACGGCAACCACACCATCATCTCATCCAACCACTGATTTAATCAAACAAATGATGGACAAGATGCAAAATCTAGAGGCTTCTGTTTCAGGAAGCCGTAGCACCTTGACATATGAGAAAGTTTGTCGGGAGCCTATACACCCTTCTGTCCCCCTTCATTCATATCCTCCTCAATGGGAATTACCAAAATTTACTCGTTTTAATAGTAAGGAGGATCCTCAACAACATTTGTGATCATTTAGACATGCCTGCTATCTGATTGCTCATGACGATGCCTTACTACTCCGCACCTTTCCCATGTCCTTATCAGGACCTACCTTGGAGTGTTACAGTGCTTTAACCCAGCACTCAATCTTCTCTTTTAACCAATTAGCCCAATCTTTCTTAGATCATTTCTCCATTAACATTGCTAAGAAAGTATCTATCACCGACCTCTATGCCATCCGACAATTTGAAGACGAATCTATCCCAGATTTCGTTGGACGATGGCGGGGCCTTATCAACCAACTTACTTATGGCTTACCTCAGGCCGAACTTATCGAACTCTTTACACGGGCCTGCGCTAAGCACATTTCTCCTACCCTCCAAATTCAAAATTTTCACACATTTGACGAGGCCTTTACTATGGCTCAAAAACTAGAGATTCGAGCCTTAGAGGAAGAAAAATTGCGGTTGTGCAACAAAAACCCCAATTTCCGAACCCAAGACTCCACCAACAAACCTAACACCACCAATTCTAACACATCGACTACTTCGAAATCAAAAGAAGTTGTCCACGCGGTGATGGTCAAATCCCAAGCACCGTCTAATACTCCGCCAAAAACCACATATAAGTATAAAGCCGAGCCCATCAATTACACTCCCTTGGGAGAAACTTATGGTGTGATATTGGAAAATTTTCTCAAGGCAGGACCTATTACCTTACCTCCTGTTAAACCTCACTTCGGGTTTGATTCCACTCGCGCTATACCTTCTTGGTACAAAGAAAATGACTTATGTAACTTCCACCGCGTGAAGGGACACAGTCATGAAAACTACAAGATGTTGAAAAACATAGTGCAGGAAATGGTTGATGCAGGGGATATAACCCTCAATAATCCTAATGCCCCTGCTAACCGAAATTTGAAAATCTTCAACAAACCATTCCCGAACCACTCATCTAACAGTAACATAAACCAAGATATCTTAGCCAAGGAGAGTGTTCATGAAATCCATGCAGTCTTCGACTCCCAGCCAAAATCCTCTATCGAGAAAATTCTGAATCAAGCCTCTTCACTAACGCAGGAACCCGAACCCCCTTCACCACCATCAAAACAAGACGAAATCCTTGCCGTTCCTTTACCCATAAAGGAATTAACTGCCCAGAGTTCTCTTCTCACAGAGGAGCCTTCTTACACCACATCTTTACAAGACTGTGAGTGGATGTTATCTAGCTTATCTATTTCCCAAACATCTCCTTCTACCACTCTTGTTGTACAAGAGGAAGACTCGCCACTTTTTTCGTCATCCTTAGATGAGAAACCCCTCAAAATTGACATCACCAAATTCTTTAATCATGATGTATCCTCTCAAACATGCCCTCCTACCTATTAGTTCTTCATCACCTAAATCTTTTCCAGCGACTGGTTGACCTCTTAACACCCATTGATACAATGCCTCATTTACCCCCTGTATCACACCCATAGTGGACCGGAATCACAACCCACCTTTCTTCCATACAAAAAGTTCATATTCACACGTGAGGATTTTCACCCCTCAGAAGATAGACGAGTCATATGGGAACGTTTGAGTACACCATATTCTACTCAAATGCAGATGACCGATCCAGACACCTCTACCATATACCCGAAGTGTTTACAAAAGCTTAAAATTCCTATGTCATCATCTTCACCCCCGCTCATCTCTACTAAATACCTCATCCACCTCTATTGACCTAACCAAACCTTCCCCTACACTTGGGACCTCACCAATAGCCAGTATAACACACCCACCTAAATGGTTAGATTTATCTAAAAGTAAAGCCGTCCATCCACCTACGAGACAAACTCGAGCCCCTAAAACCCAAGTCCAATCTATGCCTCTGTCACAACTAAAACCCTCACCGTCACACCTACCTTCTATATTAGGACCCTCATCCCTCCACCTTGCATCAATACATCATACCTCCTACGTTTTCTTTAAAATGACCTACACCCCTCTACACCCATACAAAGATCCAAGGGTATATCAACACCGTCACCCCAAGTATCCGGTCCACCTATCAACCCTAAAAAAACTCCATCATCAAAGGATTTGTTTGTTGTCACTCCTCTTTCTCCGTGGTTATTTTCTGGTACCGCATCATCTGACCAGCTAAACATAACTTCTGCACTCGAAGAAGTCACGTGTAGTTAAATCCAATTATCAAAACCCCTTGGCTAAGCCACCACCCATACAAATCAACCATACCCAGTCATTACTGAAACCTACCCAGTCAATAGCCTCATCTTCCTCTAACTTTGACCCGCTCAAAGGGTCTGACACCAAAATCCTTGCTATGTTGGTGGAGAATGTGACCATTTACCTACCCCCACGTAGACCCTATGATCCATCTAAACCTCGACCTATAGGTTATGATGAGTTTAAAATCTGCGCTTACCACCACACACTAGGACATGATGTAGAGGGATGCAAAAGCTTTGAAAGCCATACTTCGTCAGTTACCTCTCTCGGATAGAAAGGTTAAGAAAGACAACTTACAAAGGGAGAGACCTCTAGCTTCAATCCCCTCTCCTATACCACCTATCCCCCACCTCACCAAGATCTATCATTATTACAACACCTACCGCTCGAAGACCATGACTTATCCCTACCGTCTACCTCCTCTCGTGTTCACGAGATCAACATGATTAGTGTTGCTACTCGAGGGCAGAAAAACAATGGGAAAGCTAAAGAAAGCACACCTGTGGCCTCTCTTTCTCCATGTCCGCCATCCCAATCACCCCACCACCTAAAGTGGTTTTTCATGGGACCTCTGCTTACCCTGTCTCTAATGGAGTTGCCCACCGAACCATGATCAAACAGCTTCACCAATCACCTGTAAAAATGACACTATATGATCTCATTCAGACCTCTGAATCTCATCGACAAGCTCTCATTGAAATCCTTCAAGGGATAGAGGTCTTACCTAATGAAACCTTGCCCGTTGCCCCCATTTTAACACCCAATCACGTTGCTTCGCTCACCAAACAACCTATCTCCCCAACCACTTCTGTTCTCTGTACAGCAAGCCGCTACTGTCAGTTTCTCCGAAGAAGAAATTGTTGACTTTGGTGCAGAAGATCCTGACCCCACTCTTTTCATCTCAGCTTATGTCTGGGACATTCGAGTGTACGTCGTGTTATGATTGACGGGGGCGCTAGCCTAAACATCATCTCTTCCAAAGCCTTCCAACAAATGAATATCCCTTCTAGCTGCATGTGTGCCAACCCCATCATGTTGCGGTCATTCAATGATGCTATTACTTCTACCTTAGGCACCGTGATCCTTAACATTCGTGTAGGGCCACGTACCTTACCTAAACTCTTCTATGTCCTTGAGGGATGAATTCCAATACAACATGTTGTTAGGCCGCCTTGGATCCGGGCTATGGGATGCGTTCCCTCCACCTTACATAGATGCATAAAATTTGAGTACGAGGGGAAGTCCTACACCGTAAAAGCTGATCCTCCCCCCTTCAAAACCTGCAATATGTTATATCGCCCTAATGATGTGCTTGTACCAGTCAAGACACCCATTCATCCAACCCAACCATCCACTTCAACCACACCTCAACCATCCACCTCAACCGCACCTACACCTTCAACCAATGAAACCGCCATCGCAAATACCACTTCCTTTCCCACAGACAACATCCCAACCTCAGACCCATTAGTAGATGTTTTTCAACGCCTTACGCTGGGGGAGTATCACCTATATAACGTTAGCTCTTTCCATACCCCACAGGAGTACGGACAGTTACATGCGCATCCTACCTACGACCGTCGTGTGGGGGAGGTAATCTCCTACGGACCACCTAATTACCACACCAACCTAACGTATGGGGGTGTCGACGCATCCTCCGTTACCCTTGAACCTCCCCTTGGTGTGGTTCCCTTCCAATCCGATTTTCAATACCTAACAAATCATCGTTTCGCCCTCACCTTCTTGACTCGCTGTGCTTGGAAAGGTTTTGGTTTTGGTCTTTATGAACAAGGCCGACATACAATCATTCCCGTGACTACACGCAAACACAAAGATCGTAGTGGTCTTGGATTTCCTGAAACACTTACACCAAAGAAACCTCGTGTCAGTTGTATCCTGGAAGATGACAACGTCACCCCTACCGAACCATCATCACCCATTTTTCCATCGTCACCCACAGAATCGATAGACCCTGAATCTATCCCTCCTAACTTTTTTTTTTCATAAACGCCATCTTCCTGGGTCCTCTCACTTATCAACGCGATAATGAGGACCCATCTTCTCTTCCCCTTCTGTATCTAGACATGATCAAAGAGGATTCACCTTCAATTAATGTTGTTGAGTGCCAGGATGACGACTCCATCCTCACTTACCTTGGTGTGGATGACTCTTATATTCAACGCGCCTTACCATCTGAAACTCAAACCATGTTGAATGAGTCGACTATAGAAATCAACATCCACACAGAGGATGATCCTCACATTGTGAAGATCAGACAATCTCTTAACGCATCAGAACAAGCCGCCTTTACTACCTTTCTCCGTGCCCGCAACCAAGCTTTCGCTTGGTCCTACGCTGACATGCCAGGAATTGATCCTGACATTGCTGTCCATAACATTACCCTGAAACCTGATTCCAAACCAGTTAAACAGAAACTAAGAAAAATGCATCCACACATTGCCCTCTTGGTCAAAGAAGAGCTTCAATGACTCCTTTCTATTTCCTTCATCTTACCTATTGACTATCCTCAATGGATTTCTAACATCGTACCTGTTACTAAAGCAACTGGGGGACTTCGGATATGCACAGATTTCCGAGACCTTAACCTCACTTACCCGAAGGATGACTTCCCCCTCCCAAGTATTGATCAACTTGTTGATCTCACTGCGGGCCATGAGATGCTTTCTCTCATGGATGGCTTCTCGGGATACAATCAAATTTTGGTAGCCCCGACCGATCAACATAAAACTACCTTCATAACTCCTTGGGGAACCTTCTGTTATCGTGTCATGCCGTTTGGCCTTAAGAATGCTGGTGCGACCTATCAGCGGGCTATGACTTACATTTTTCATGACATTATGCACACTATCCTTGAGGATTATGTCGATGATCTTCTTGGCAAATCTAAACATCGCAGTGCACATCTCGATGTTTTAACCATTATTTTCGATCGCCTTTTACAATATTGTGTTCGTCTTCAACCAAAGAAATGTGTCTTTGGTGTCCTTTCGGGAAAACTTCTTGGTTTTATCGTCTCTTTGCGTGGCATCGAGGTCAATCCATCTAAAGTCAAAGCTATCCTAGAAATGCCCCCACCTACTAACCTCAAACAATTGAGTAGTTTGCAAGGTAAACTCCAATCTATCTGGCGTTTCATCTCCCAACTCTTGGATCGATGTCAACCTTTCCATCACCTCCTTAAAAAAGACATTGTCTTTCAATGGAGCGAAGAGTGCCACCAAGCCTTTGAGGCTCTTAAAGCCTATCTCTTGCAGCCACCTATGCTTATCCCACCTCAGGATGATCGCCCTTTTTATCTTTACCTTTCTGCCACCCGACCATGCTGTAGGAGCCATGCTCGCACATCGTGACTCCGAGCATCAGAGAACAAGCCGTTTATTACATAAGTTGTACTCTCGTGGATTACGAGACTAGGTATACACATGTAGAAAAGTTGTGCCTAGCCCTATCATTCGTAGCCACCAAACTCTCGACACTACCTCCTGAATCACAAAACTTTTTTTATCACCAACGCGGACCCCATTCAGTATATGTACGCCAAACCACATCTAAACCAATGCATCACCCGATGGCTTATGCTCCTCACTGACCTCAACCTTGAATTTGTACACCAGAAGTCATCAAAGGACAAACTATTGCAGACCAACTCGCGGAAGCCCCTTTACCTGGGGAGCAATTTACCAATTTTAATTTCCCCGACGAACTCATCGCCACTCTTTCACTCAGTGAGGAGTCGTATCCAATGACCCTCTTCTTCGATGGATCCAAATGCCAGCGCGGCGGAGGAGCCGGCGTTGTTCTCATTCCTCTTGATGCTGAGCCTATGCCTCTTTCATTCCAGCTCGATTTCCCCTGCACTAATAATACAGCAGAATACGAGGCCCTTGTTTTGGGTCTCCAGGTTGCGTTACACTTAGGTGTCAAATCTATCAATATTTTCGGTGACTCTCAATTAGTAGTCAATCAAGTTATGGGCATCTACCAATGTAAAAATGAGGAACTTCAAAAGTACAAACATTACGTGGATTCACTTTTGACCTTATTTACTCATTATTCTATCCAAACCATTCCCCGCTCCACTAAAAAATTTGCGGATACTATGGCTTGCTTAGCCTCGCAAATTCCTGCCTCACCAACTGACTCTGACATATTCGTCTTGGTCTAACAACTCTTTGCCCCATCTTACTCAGCCCCGGTTGTTTGTATGATAAATAATGTGTCTGCTAATTTGCAGGATACCTAGTATCACCAGTTTCACGACTATCTTACAACCTCTGTTCTCCCACCTGACCTTACTAGTAACGAAAAACGTAATTTTCTTAAAAGTGTTTCTCATTATGTCGTCATGGGGGGACTCCTCTATAAACGTGGCTTTGATGGCATCCTCCTTCGATGTCTAACTGGCGCGGAGGTCACCTATACCATCCAACAAGTCCACGACGGTATTTGTGGTGGACATTTTAGTGGCCTGGCCATGGCCAAATGAATCCTTCGCCTAGGCTATTATTGGCCTACTCTTAATAATGACTGCTACGAATATGTTAAGCGTTGTGTTATGTGTCAACAACATGCCAACCTTCAACATACTCCTAGCCATCCGCTACAGGTCGCACGAGATCTTTGGCCTTTCTCACAATGGGGTTTAGACCTTATCGGTGAGATTCACCTGCCCTCTTCGCAACGTCACCATTGGATAATCACAGCAACCGAATATTACACTAAATGGGTGGAAGCCATTCCACTCATTTCAACCAAAAAAGAAAAAATTGTCGAATTCATTAACCATCACATTATCTGTCGTTTTGGCGTTCCTCATCGCCTGATAACAGATAATGGAAAATCTTTCAAAAATAAGTTGTTACAAGACCTTTGTGACAACTTTGGTATCAAACTTAGCTTCTCATCACCTTACTATCCACAAGAAAATGGTCAAGCCAAATCTTCTAATAAAACCCTAACCAAAATCCTCATGAAAGTTGTTAACGATTCTGGAAGCAATTGGCCTGATCACATCCCCTTTTCCCTTTGGGCTTATCGGACTAGCATTCGTACCTCCACTAATGCCACCCCATTTTCTTTGGTATATGGTACCGAGGTTGTCCTTGCCTCTCGAAATACAAATACCCTCCCTAAGAATATCTCTTCAGGATATTCTCACCAATGATGATTTCCGCCAAGAGCGGTTAGCCCAATTGGAGCTTCTTGACGAGCGTCGTCTTACAGCTCTTGACCACCTTCAAATCTATCAAAAACGCATCAAGCATGCTTATGATAAATGACTTCATGAGCGTACCTTTAAGGTTGGTGATCTTGTCCTCAAAGAGAATCAGCATGTAACCAAACTAGAAAAGAGCAAACATGGAAAATTTTCTCCTAATTGGATTGGGCCTTACATTATCACTCATACTTATGGATCAGGAACTTACCGTTTAGCTTCGTTTAATGGTAAACCTGAGCCTGAACCCCTTAATGCCTTGCATATCCGACCATTCTACTGTTGAATTTAGTGTTACATCACTTCTTATCTACCTTGCGCTCGTCCCTTGAGCTCATTTACCACCTCATACATTTTTGTTCCATGCATCTCAAAATAGAATCAAGCTCACGTGGTTTGGTCATTACCTCCTCTTAAAGATGCCTTCCCCTTTTTAGTCTGGTCCATGACTTAAAAGTATCAAAATAACATGTTCTCAATTGTACACTTATGGGATATTCTTGAGTCAAACTTCCTACAAAACTAGATGCTTCATGCCAAACGGACATCTAGACCTCTAAAGTTATAAATAGACTGCTCCCTCGAAGGACAGCTATGTGCAAAGCCACTTCTACTATTATAAATAGACTGCTCCCTCGAAGGACAAGCTATACACAAAAACCACATCTGCTACTATAAATAGACTGCTCCCTTGAAGGATAGCTATACAAAGTTAGCCTTTATCAGAAGCTTCTCGCATTGATCAGCTTCGTGAAGACCTCAAGAACAACAAAATACATATCCCCTATGGACTTCCCGCATCGATCAGTCTATATCCAGAAAAATAAAAGCAGTATTCCAAAGCACTTTTGAGTCATGGACTTGTCTATTTAGGTTTGGTTCTCTTTCGTCAGAATAATCACCTTATAATAAGTTCTTTGCACCCCACCTATATCAACCACCTCACCTCACCATTCGTCAAAGCAACAAAACTCAAGGGACGTGACGTATATCCGATATATTGTGATTATACGACTCTTTTCACCTATCGACTTCTCGCCTATGCAAGGCACCTAGGGATTCAAGCCCATCCTATGTTAATATGTGGTTTGTTTAGCTCTTCTCAACTACGGGACAATTTTGCCTCTTTTACTCGACTCTAGGATTGTGTGTTGACCTTAATTAGGACACGATTCCCTACTACTTGGGTAAGCTAACTTTCGTTTCACCTATACCTACACCAACATCGCCCATCCCTTACCAACACCAACAACATTACCCTACCAATATCAATATTTTTACCAACCAACAAATTGCCTAACTATAACCAAATTGCCTGAATTCACCTCTCCCTGGTCCTAAGGGAGAACTACATCGGTCTGAGGCCCCTCCTTGCTTTGTGCAATGGGCTATGTAGGTAGCACTTCGGAGACATGGGGTCTCCCAAGGTTAGCTCGACCATCCCCTACCATAACCTATCGTGTGTTGTAAATATAAATATTTTTGTGTATTTCTATTTTGACAACATTCATCTTTATCCTTTTTTCAAAACAACATAAAACATTCAAAACACAACCATTCTTATTATTATCATAACTCAAATCAACATACATATTTAGTTTTATTTAGATGTTAAACAAATACATCTTCTCTATCATCGACTCGCAGGTCGGCATCCTTATTTATTCTTATACTCTTATGAAATTCACTTAGACCCTTGCGCCTCCTCCCGAATCAGGTGGTGATCGTGATCGTCGATGCCACTCACTTGGCCTCTCCATCCTCAAAGGTGCCACTGCTATTGGTTCCTCCCACTGATCCGCCAACATCTCCTGTAACATACGAATACGTCCTCTTGCGTGGAGGAATCTTGCCTCTAGTCTCTCCACTTCATGACTCTGCAACCGCTAACAATCCCGTTGTCTCATTCACCCGCGTTTGGAGCTGATGAACTAAACCCTGTAGACGATCTCTCTCCGCTGTAATCACAGCTATGTCAGGACGATCACGTACACCTCACAGCTCTGCTACCCACCATAATCTATAGGCCTCTGTCACTCCTGCATCCATTACCCTGCGATCGGCTGCTATCTCCTCTGGCCCTTCTGGAGGTGTTGGCTGAGGAGGTGAGAATGCTGCCTCGGCGTCGATCCTCATGTATGGTCTATAAGCCATAGGTATATCCTGAACAAATCCAAATTGTCACCGCACATGATCTAGAGGAATCCTCTCGTACTCACCTGGCCTGTGCCCTGCGATCCACCTCAATCGCTCTACACCCCTCAACTCCTCAGCTATGTGCTCCGTCACCATATAGTTCCCGTAAGGTCTCCAACAAATATCTGCAATCATCACCATCTCCCATACCTACCTATAATACTCAATGTCATCTATCACGGCCTGGGATCTCGCCTCTTGTTCTGTCTGGACCCATCGTCTGAATCCCAACCTCTGCACGCCTGTCTCTCCCGACTGGATGGGTCGGCCTATCGGTCGCACACAAACAATGTGCTCATAGGCCCAACAATGTAATAGGTATGAACAATCCAGTGTCGTCCTGTGTTTTCACCTGCAGGCCCATAAACCCCTGTATAACTCCGCCAGATATGCGGGTGCCCATGCGAAAGTCACGCTCCTTTCTATCATTTCCCAAATAACACTCATCAATGCTTTTGGAAATCTTCCCCCCTCCGCCCTCGGTAATGCATAATACCCCACCGCTATCATTAATACCACTGCCAACCTTGTTTCCTCAGGGTGTGTTGCATACATTGTACCATAAGTGAATGTCAAACCTCACTGTGTCAAATCTCGTGCAGCTGAACCAAATACCACTGTTATCGCTCCCCGCCCCGCACTAGGCAACGCCTGATACACTGGTCTTCCTGTAATTGGGAGCCTCAAAATTCTAAACACATCTTCCAACGTCACTGTCATCTCCCCTGTTGGCAGATAGAAGGTATTCTTTTCTGGATTCCACCTCTCAATCAACACCTGCAACATAGCATGATTACGTGTGATTCGTGAATAATAGCAGATCCCACTTAACCCCACACGGTTTATCAATGCCCATTCAGCTGGTGTTACATCCGCTCGGATTCGTGACAACAAAGCTGGCACACTATCATTCATCCTCAACCCTGCCTCTGCCTGCATACATCAAAACGACACACAACCATTCAATAAATTAAATCCCCAAGTGTTTTTTCTCACATTCTGGAAATTCCTACAGTAACCGGTATCGGTTATAGATAACCGATACCGGTTTACTAACCGATACCGGTTATCTCTAAACGATATCGGTCACTGTCAATCCTATACAGCCTGCTTAAAACCACCACCTACGATAATATTTTTACTCGTTACTCCTCTCTATACCTATAAACATACATGAACACCCTGCTTACCTACCCCATAACATTCACTCTATCCCAAACCCTTTCCTATCACCTTTTCTTTCTCATCTCTACCCTCTTACCTTCTCTCAGCCTATTCATCAAACCATGCAAGAATTAAAATACAACCAAACAGTTTACCTCTCGAGATGCAGCAGCTTGGGGTGGAACTTGTCTTCCCTCTCGTCCCTTACCTGTTGGATGTTTCTCCTCGTCCAGCCATGTTCATCACCCTCTTCAAATATAACTTGCCTTTCTACCTTCTTAATCTCAGCCCACACTCACTTTACCTGTCTCTTTCCTCCTTATCACTCAATTCTTTCATGCAATTACCTGTATCAGTCGTCAAATAGCGTCGCATTCGTGTATTTAACTTGTTGCATGACTCTAAAAATAAGAACTCTAAAAATAAGACCTTAAGTTGCCGCCCAAGCTTTTCTATTTTTAGAAAAGCTCGTTTTGGCATAACCGAGTATCGGTTACATAACCGATATCGGTCAACATGCTACTGACGTCGGGTTAGCTAACCGATATCGGTCACATGCCTCCTTTTTCTTAAATCTGGGCCTTTTCTTTATTTTTTGCAAATTTTTGTGGCACCCGCCTCTTTTTCCTACATAACGACACCATTATCAATATTTGTCATCAAAATCACATCAATATATCATCACAATTTCATCAACATCATCTACCTACAATAAAACAACCATCAACAAAATACGTACGACATTGCAATATCTTCAAACCCATCAGTATATACACCATTTGGATCTAACTCATCATCTACATACATTAAATTTCAAAAACCATCGACAAAATACATAAAACATTTTATACACAAGCATATGGATCAAAATCATCATCTCTATATATATCAATGTTTCAAATATACAACTTGCCCTGCATGGGGGCCTCTGTGATCTCAAAATAATACAAAGCCGGCACGCAGGCCGCAATCACTGTCAAAATCTTGACTCGGCTCGCAGGCTCAGTCTCTCATGTCAAAAATATACTCGGCTCGCAGGCTGGTATCAACTATACAACCTGTACTCAGCTCGCAGGCCAGTATATACAACAAGAATGAATAAATGAATCATATGTGGGCACACAGGCCTCTATATACATACCTCGGTTTGCAGACCGGTGTCTATATCCAAAATCCAAAAACCCCTCTCTGCTCCAGGGATATCTCAGCTCTCCCCACCACCCTCAGCCCCTCTCCCTGCTGGTCCCTGTGCTGGCTCTCGCCTCCTCCCTGTCACCGACCCACCGGCTGTGGCTGCGCCCCCCTGGGATCTCTGGCTCCTGAGAGGTCTCACCTCGGTGCGCCGCATATGGCTGATAGTCAGCCCCTGTACCATCAAGGACATCCTGATAATACCGGGCCTCCGCTCTCGCCTCCATATAACGGGCCCGTGCCACCATGGCTACTGGGGCTGGTCCCCTGACTCCTAATAGTGGCCTCTGCCCTGTGGTACCATGTGCCTATAGTGCCCTGCCCTGCCAGTACACCCTGTGCCTGTGGTGCCCCTGTGGCACCATGTGCCTATGGTGGCCTTGTACCTGTGCCTGTGCCTGTGGCTGTGCAGGTGCCTGTGGTACCTGTGCTACTGGTGCCTGTGGGCTGTGCCTGAGCCTGTGCCTGGGCTAACTGCCCCTGTAATACCCCGATTTGTGCCTGTGCAGCAGCAAGCTGCCCCCTGTAATAACTGCACCTGTCCTAGGAGGCGGTCCCTCTCTGCTGTAACAGCTACCAAATCTGGCTGTGCAGGCTGTGCTATCCTAGCTGCTCTCTGACCTGCCCACCAAACCAAAAATGAACCTGTGCACCCGGCGTCATCCACTGTATCGTCTGCCAGCCTCTCTGCTACCCAATCTGGGTCAACGGGCTGTGGTGCAGGCAGTGGGGCCTCTACATCATCCCTCTGGTACTGTGGGAAGGGAGGTGGCTCATCTTGTCACAGCCCCAACTACCGTCATACCCTCTCTAGGGGTATCCGCTCATACTCTCCAGGCCTCCGTCCAGCTATCCAGAAAGTATACTGGATCCAGCGCATATGTGCTCAGGCTCCTCCTCGGGGCTGATGGCCTCTGTAGGGCCTCCATACAATGTCTAGCGCAGTCAAGCCCTCTAACATATGTTGGTAGTAGGCTACGTCCCGTCCTGGGAGCACTACTCGTGGCTGGCCCATGACCCCCAACCACCTCTGAAAGCCATATCTGTATATAACCTGTGGCCCTGGCTGCTGGGGCAGCCCTACTAGTCGTATACATATGATGTGCTCATATGCCCAGCAGTGTAACAAAAATGTGGAGCAAATCCCAAATCGCCTCATCTGGCGATAACCCCACAGCTCCCTGTATAGTTGCACCAGATATACTGGTGCCCAGGCATAACACGTATGCTCCTCTACCATCTCGTGCAGTACTCCCATCAAAGCCCGTGGGAAGCGGCCTCCCTCTGAGTCCGGGAGGGCGAAGTAGGTGATACCTATCATCATCATCACAGGCAAGCCATGTCTCATGTCTGTGGGCGCGATACATGTCCCCATAGGTAATGCTCGCGCTGTGATAAGTCAATAATGCGGCTGCATCCCCAAATACCTGTAGAATGTTGTCCATAGCCATCTCCGCATCTACCTGGAATACTACCTCCCCTACGATCGGCAGTCTCAGGATGCGATACACATCCTCCAGGGTAATAGTCATCTCTCCAGTTGGGAGATGGAAAACGTTGGTTTCCGGATCCCATCTCTCGATGAGGGCAACCATAAGGCTGTGGTCCCTCTCCACAACCCTATACCGCTGGACTCCGCCGAAGTCCCACCTCGCGCATAATGGCCCAATGCACTGCGGACACATGTGGCCGCATCCATCTCAATAGCGGGGGCATCCGATCCCGCATCGTCAGCTGCTGACGTGCCTACAAAACCAACCCACTTCATTAGACCTACCCTTTACAAAAACAACTACTTTAACCCTCTATACCCCCTTTTACCCACCCGACCACACCCCGACTCTATAACACACATCTACACCCACCTATCTTACCCTAAAAACATCTACGATATCCCCTTTCCTATCAACCCTACCCCCTCCCTCTTCACCCCAACAAACAACCACACAACCAAACAACAAAACAACAACCAAACAACAAAACAACAACCAACAACAACAAAACAACAACCAACAACAACAACAACAACCAAACAACAACAACAACCAAACAACACAACAACACCCAAACAACAACAAACAAACACAAACCCAAACAACATCAAACAAACACAACACACAACACAACAATAAACAACAACCAAAAACCCAAAACAACAACAAAACCAAACAAAAAAAATAAATAATCCTAACTAATGACCGGTACCGGTCACCCTTGACCACCACCGGTCCCCTATGATATACACCGGCGCCGGTCGACATACGACCGACGCCGGTCCACCAACAACCCACTTTGCCATTTTGTGACCGATGCCGGTCGCCTAGTGACAGACATCGGTCACTATCCATGGCCGGAGCCAAACCTGACGTGGCCCCCAAAAACCCATTTTTGCCTATTTCTACCCTTTTACCCATCGAAAACCCCTAAAAACCTACCCACCCTACCGTTTTAGCCTAACTAACCTACCTACCCTCTCCATTTTTCAAACAACTTCAATTTATTCATTATTTTATTAAAAACTTAGATTCCTACCCAAAACCCAAATCTAGCTTAAAAACATTAAATTCACATAATTAGAGGTTTAGAACCTACCGGTACGACTACACGTCATCGTGGTGGGATAGGTGGTGGTGGTCCAGCTGGTCCAGCACCTCCTGCTCCTCCTGGCTATGCCATGGCTATAAATCTCCTCTGTTGGGTCCTCCACCAATCAAATTCTGCCTCCTACTCACTGGGGTCTACCAACCACTCACTTCTCCACTCAAATAATGCCACCTTAGCCGACAAACTCAACAATATCACTAAAACACCTCAGACAACTAAATTTGGTTTTCAAATTGACAATGTGACAATGACAGGCCGTATTTTTCTTTTTATAGGTTTTTGACCTATAACCGATATCGGTTATATTATGCCCTAAACAACCGGTATCGGTCATCTAACCGATACCGGTCATAGCTAATCGATATCGGTTTAATCCCTATTTTACCACAATTTCTGCCCTTATTCACCAATCTCCCTTTCTCACCACATCGCCTAAACCCTCCTTTGCTACATAGCCTTTTTTGACTTCATTGGCCACATTCACGGCCACACCAAAATTTGGCCCACCCAAGGCCGCAACCCAACCAACAAGGCCCAACCCAAGGCCGCAACCAACCATTTGGCCCGACCCAAGGCCACAACCAACCAATCAGGCCCGACCCACCAATCAGGGCCGCAACCAACCATTTGGCCTGACCCAAGGCCGCAACCAACCAATCAGGCCCAACCCAAGGCCGCCACCAACCAATCAGGCCCGACCCAAGGCCGCAACCAACCATTTGGCCTGACCCGAGGCCGCAACCACCCATTTGGCCCGACCCAAGGCCGTAACCAACCATCAGGCCCGACCTAAGGCCGCAACCACCCATTTGGCCCGACCCAAGGCCACAACCAACCATCAGGACCCCGACCCAGGCCTAACCAACCAATCAAGCCCGACCCAAGGCCGTAACCAACCATTTGGCCCGACCCAAGGCTGCACCTAACCAATCAGGCCCGACCTAAGGCCACACCACTTAAATACCTCACCCAAAACCAACAAATTACAATTTTATCCACCCATCATGTAGCTTTTTGTTCAATCGAGCTCACCTGTTCGTGTTTTAGCATGATTAGGGTACTTGACTTGATCAGTCGACCAACTTTGCCTAGACCGAGACCATGACGTTTATCTCAACCAAACCAACCATTTGGTACTTGCCGAACATGCCTAAACGTTCCTGTACCTTACCCGTTATATCCCCTGGAGCTACTTCCTATGCCTTGGATACCAGGATTATATCACCCTTGTTTGGATAAACTATCGACCTTTGCCTATGAATTGCTTGTTTGCTCTTCAAATCATGTACCCTGGTCGCACTACTGCATTTCAACGTGCGTCTGCTTCCTTGGACCTACCCCACCATCTTACCATCATCTCAACACCATTTACCCTTTATCAACCCTATCCCTGATTTCACGCTACCTCAATCTGTGATAGATTTGAGGGGGATTACCTATACCCTTAACAGGAGTAACCACTTCTTATTATTGTCAGTGCAGCTTTACAAGACAAGCTACACGACAACAAGGGGCTAATGTAGACACCAAATTTGTGTCTTACGACCCCCCGTGCCCCACATCTCATTTCGCAACCTAACCTCATCACCTAAACCTTACACAATTATTTATTAATTACCTTATAATTAATAAATCCACATCTCCAAACCTGCCACCTCATTTCGCCACCTCATCATGACCTAGTCCTAACCCTAAACTAACCTAATTAAGACCTATAACTTGGTCTACATCCACACCCATGACTAATTACTCCTCACCCGCACCCAAAACCAACCTCATAATGACTTGACCAAGCCCACAACTAATCCCTCATGAGAAAAGGAGGGAAAGTTGGCTATTTTACTAAAAATAGCCCACTTTGACTTAACCGATATCGGTTCCTACTCGACCACCGTCGGTTACGTAACCACCATCGGTTCCCTGTAAATGACCTCCCCCAACCAAAAACAAAGGGTTGGATTTTCATTGATCAGAACCAGGGAATTGATTGGAAGGATCGGGAATTCACTTGGCCGAGCAGAGACAAGTGAAGGAAAGAGAAGAGTTTGCAGAGGAGGACATCAAGCCCAAGACTGCAACTGAGTAACCAGAGCCCAGTGACACTCATCTCAGCATTGGGAGAGAAGATAGCTCATCTTTGATTGTTCGATCATCTTACCTGAGCCCTGCCTTCGTTATCACAGTCCTTGGACCTGTATCTTCATCAGGAACTAGTAAGTAGTGTCTTACACGTTCTTTTAATAACATTTCTTGGATTTCTGAATCACAGTAATTACAAGTCTATTCTTAGATCTACTACGTGGTAACACCCTCCATCTAACTGCCATTCCTCTACCCCTACATTGCCCCCAAGAACAGCCCCCATACTCTCTGAGTCTTCTCCATCACCCCATTACCTATCCCCAATCATTTACCAGCCTTATAAACACCATAGCCACCTTATTTCCAACCTTCACTAAAAGCCCCTAAACCACTGCCCCTACCGATATCGGTTAGCAAAACCGGTACCGGTGACAGTGACCGGCATCGGTCACTGTGATTCAAAACCAAAACTAGCCCTTTCCTCTATTGTTTTAACAAGGCAATTAAATTGTAATTTGGCAATAGCTTCTTTGTTAGAATTTTTGTTAATTCATATTAGCAGGGGAACTGACCGCCTTCGAAAGGAAGTTTAATACTTCCTGGGCCCAAGGCAGTTCCCTCATTTATTGTCTAATTAGAATCTGGTGGTCTTGTATTCTTACTTGCAGGTAGTCCTTCCCAGACAAAAAGGAGTTCTTTGCAATCGATCTGATCTCTCTCTACGGTACGCGCACACCCTTTCAACATTCAACAGGTATTCCTCCTAGCCCTAACCCTTATCTGTTTCTCAAAGGAATGAAAGGATAGAAGCAACTCTATTCAAGGAACGGAAGCATTTCTGTGCGAAACAATTACCCCTAACCCACCCACTTCTACCTAGCTTAACACTAAACCATCCCTACTCTTTCCACCTTCCCAAACTCCTTTTTGAGCCGTATTCACTTATCACAGTGACCGGCATCGATCACCTAGACCGATATTGGTCCCCATTTGACCTCGCCGATGTTGGTTAGGCTTACCGATTTCGGCTGATACCCGACTAACGTCGGTCACTAGTTCAGCCCTAGGGTTGAACCCCCACGTCCACATTTTCAACAATTTAACTAAAACACCTCAATTAACTACCCAAACCACCCCCAATTGCCTCTACATTACTTTTCTCACCTAATTAAACTAGTTTTGGCTCTTCCCATACCCAATTTCACCAACTTTTAGCCAAATTTCAAATTATAAATTCTTCATTTTTCTAATTTAGTTTTCACCCAAAACACCAATGAAGCTCGAATCCTACCTCTACTTGACGTCGTCTCCATGGTGGGATGTCTGGTCTCTAAACTGGAGGTCCTCCTATGCGCTCTCCTACCTCTGCCATGACTGAATCAACCTCTCATCTATCAACCAATCGAATTTCTTAGGTAGATCTCATGGGCTCGTCAACTCCACTCCTATCAACTTCTAATAACTCGCCAACCCAACCTCCTACCTCTCCTTTTCATTTTTCTCATAAAAACACTCTCTCTTGTCATTTTCAAAATTTAGAAATGCACAAATGAAACCTTTTTCACATAGTTTTTCATTTTTAAACCCAAATTTTCTTGACTGACGTTAGTCAGGTCATGCCCTAAGGGACCGGTGTTGGTTACCCTTACCGGCATTGATTCACCCTCAATCAGTATCGGTCACCCTGCCTAATCCCATTATACTGAATTTTCCCAATTGTTTGCGGCAAGATGTCATGTTCTTACTATCAAAGCCTTATCCTAGCCTAAGATGCTCACCTAATAGCCTTATCACCTAACCCCCAAAATCAGTGTACTTTGGGGCATATTTTTCCTAAACCATGGCCTTACCTATACAACCACCCTGACCTCACCCATTTGACACTCAAATTCACTTACTCCTTGTACCTTGCAACGATGTTACTCGTGTTGTTTAGCCTACCAACCTTGCCTTTCCTGATGTCGTGATGTTTATCTTGACCAGACCAAAAAAAATTTGTGCTTTGGAACCCACCTAATGCTCATTCCTGCACCTAACCTCATTTTATTTCGAGGACCATATCATATACCTTGCATATCCCAACCACATCAGCCTTGTTTGGATAAACTATCAATATTTGACAATGTAGAGTTTGTGAGCTCTTCAGCCTAGTGCCTTGTCACATTTTATACATGTGTGTGCATTGGAATGCCCCCACCTATTACACAAAACAATATCCTCATTACCAACACCCACACCTTTCACCACCTACCACCTTATCAAACCCATCACCGATTTCACTTGCTACTTCATAAGTTCCTGGTTTGAGGGGGATCACCTCCACCCATACCTGGGGAAACCTCACATCCGCCCTTACTTAAGGTAACCACTTCCTTTTTTTGTCATATTTTTTTTATCAATACAAGATACGTGGAAAAATGGGCAAATGTAGACACCAAAATTGGGTCACACCTTCTAGGCCCCTTCCAATTAATTAATCGACACACATGCCTAACCATGGCCCCTGATAAGGGGATCAATTTCAGTGTCAAATGTTCCCTAAACTTCCCTAAACCATTTCATTACAGTAGATCCTTTAGATAGCTTTCCGATGAATGTAAGAACGTGATAAACAGACACTCTGAACTCAAGATATGTCCAGCCAAAGTTTGGTCAAACAGGAAAGTAAACTCTAGTCAACATGTCAATAATGGACCAATAGCAATGCGACACATGGCAAAAGGGCATTAGAAAAATTAGATGTTTGTGTAGCTACTAATTTTGACTACAATGTGACCGCCTGTACCTATAAGGTGGTCACTTGAGCCTATAGTCCTACAACCTACCCCCTAACCCTTGCATGTGCCTATGCTTGCATCTATGCTTGGGTTGCTGCTAGCTACCCCTGTAAAGTCACCGCATGTGCCTGTAATGTCATAACCTGCCCCCCTATTCTGGACACTACCTATGTCACCACTAATTACCCCTGTAAGGTGGCCACCTAAGCCTGAGCCCCTGCTAGTTGTCCCTGTATGGTGACCACCTGTGCATGTGCCTGAGCTAACTGCAACTGTAAGGTTGTCACCTACCTCGGTAACTAGTCCCTCTGTACTAGAACAGTGGTCAAATTAGGATGTCTTAGCCTCAGTGGTGCTACCTATAGATGGGTTATCTACCACTGCCTATACCCATCAGTAGTGCCCACATCATCAATCCTCCTATCGGTAACTTCTTCCTCCTTCCCTACTGGATATGTTAGATGTGGTGGAGATAAAGGTCTCTCCACATCATCCCTGCGATACTATGGAAATGGTGGAGGCACATCTTGTTGAAGCCCAAACTGGCATTTGACTCGGTTAACCAAAATCATATAATTCTCCCTAAGCCACCATCCTTGTATCCATCTGACCAGTTGTAACCCTTCCAACTCCTCTGTCATACCCCCATATGAAGGGAAATACTCATAAGGTTGCCATAAAATATCTAGTCCTGATAGGCAGCATAACATCAAATAGCCATCATCATCAACACTGATAATCTAGTCTCCTATGGGAGTGCGACATACATATCCCCATAACTGATGCTATCACTATGATAGTACATATCTACCATGGCCTCTCCAAACACTGTAACCATAGGATCGAATGACTCATACAAAGAGATATGATATAATGACTCCCCAACAATAGGTAGCCTCAAGATCTAGTAGACGTCCTCCAAAGTGATGGTCATCTTACCGGTAGGTAGATGGAATGTGTTGGTCATTGAATCCCATCTGTCGATGAGAGTGACCATCATGTTGTGATCTCTAACAATATGCCTATATCACCTAACGACTGCCAGTCCAACAGCCTGTATATGCACCCACTCATCCTCTATAACACTAGGTCACATCTGCATTAAAAGAAGTGGCAACCTATCTCTTATGGTCAAATGTTGTCGTGCCTACATAATCACCATTTAACATGGTTAATTAGTTTTCCCTTTCGATCATTTATTTGACCCTACCCAGCCCAATACCTATTTGTGCCTTTCCTAGCCTTCCCACCTTTTACCCAAATTGTTCACCTGATATTTATTCTATCTAGCCTACTCATCTACACTTTCTCTATTTCATTCCTACCCCATCCATACCTACCTAATTAAACCCTAATCCAGCCATTCTTACCTCATTTAACCCTAACCCACCCATTTATACCTACATTAACTCGAACCCACCTATTCCTCCCTAAGTTACCCCTAACCCACCCACTTCTACCTAACTTAACACTAAAACATCCCTACTCTTTCCACCTTCCCAAACTCCCTTTTGAGCCGTATTCACTTATCATAGTGACCAGCATCGGTCACTCTAACCGATACCGGTCCCCATTTGACCTCGCCGATACTGGTTAGCTTATCGATGTCAGCTAATACCTGATCGAGGTCAGTCACTGGTTCGGCCCTAGGGTTGAACCCCCACGTCCACATTTTCAACAATTTAACTAAAATACCTCAATTAACTACCCAAACCACCCCCAATTTCCTCTACATTACTTTTCTCACCTAATTAAACTAGTTTTGACCCTTCCCATACCCAATTTCACCAACTTTTAGCCAAATTTCAAAATATTAATTCTTCACTTTTCTACTTTAGTTTTCACCCAAAACACCAATGGAGCTCAAATCCTACCTCTACTCAACATCGTCTCCATGGTGGGATGTCTGGTCTCTAAACTGGAGGTCCTCCTATGCCCTCTCCTACCTCTGCCATCACTGAATCAACCTCTCATCTATCAACCAATTGAATTGTTTAGGTAGATCTCATGGGCTCGTCAACTCCACTCCTATCAACTTCTAATAACTCGCCAACTCAACCACCTACCTCTCCTTGTCATTTTTCTCATAAAAACACTCTCTCCTATCATTTTCCAAATTTAGAAATGCACAAATGAAACCTTTTTCACACATTTTTTCCATTTTAAACCAAAACTTTCTTTACTGACATCAATCAGGTCGTGCCCTAGGGGACCGGTGATGGTTACCCTTACCGGCATCGATTCACCCTCAATTGGTATCAGTCACCCTGCCTAATCCCATTATACCGAATTTTCCCAATTCTTTGCGGCAAGATGTCATGTTCTTGCTATCAAAGCCTTATCCTAGCCTGAGATGCTCACATAATAGCCTTATCACCTTACCCCCAAAATCAGTGTACTTCAGGGCATATTTTTCCTAAACCATGGCCTTACCCATGTCCTTACCTATACAACCACCCTGACCTCACCCATTTGACACTCAAATTCACTTACTCCTTGTACCTTGCAACGATGTTACTCGTGTTGTTTAGCCTACCAACCTTGCCTTTCCTGATGTCGTGATGTTTATCTTGACCAGACCAAAAAAATTTGTGCTTTGGAACCCACCTAATGCTCATTCCTGCACCTAACCTCATTTTATTTCGAGGACCATATCATATACCTTGCATATCCCAACCACATCAGCCTTGTTTGGATAAACTATCAATATTTGATGATGTAGAGTTTGTGAGCTCTTCAGCCTAGTGCCTTGTCACATTTTATACATGTGTGTGCATTGGAATGCCCCCACCTATTACACAAAACAATATCCTCATTACCAACACCCACACCTTTCACCACCTACCACCTTATCAAATCCATCACTGATTTCACTTGCTACTTCATAAGTTCCTGGTTTGAGGGGGATCACCTCCACCCATACCTAGGGAAACCTCACCTCTGCCCTTACTTAAGGTAACTACTTCCTTTTTTTGTCATATTTTTTTTATCAATACAAGATACGTGGAAAAAATGGGCAAATGTAGACACCAAAATTGGGTCACACCTTCTAGGCCCCTTCCAATTAATTAATCGACACACATGCCTAACCATGGCCCCTGATAAGGGAATCAATTTTAGTGTCAAATGTTCCCTAAACTTCCCTAAACCATGTCATTACAGTAGAGCCTTCAGAAAGCTTTCCGATGAATGTAAGAACGTGAAAAATTGACACTCTGAGCTCAAGATATGTCCAGTCAAATTTTGGTAAAACAGGAAAGTCAACTCTAGTCAACAGGTCAATAATGGACCAATAGCAATGCGACACATGGCAAAAGGGTGTTGGAAAAATCAGATGTTTGAGAGGTTTTCACCACCGATCTTTGACTATCATAAAATGGTATAGCACGGCAGAATAAGAGGCTCAACTTTTGTTACGGAAGGGAGCCCAACTGCCTTTTGTTTTAGAAGGGAGCCCAGCCACCTTGAGGATGATTATATTATCGCCAATGTGGGATTGACAAGTGGTTTATATTTACCAAGTTACTTTATATATTTTCCATATTTAATTATTTGCAACATCATGTTACTTGGGTCGAATTCCATTTTATTGCCATATTAATTACCAATTACCACGCAATTATCAAACCATCCTCCAACATTAATTCTAACTTATACCTATATATCCCATCTACTATATATATAAATAACCATGCATTATTAGGTGGATATAGGTGTAAATATCCATGTGCCAAACTTAGGTAAATCCCACTTGCCACAGTCAAACCATATATATGCATCCAAAATGGCTCAAAAGCCAATAAAACATCCAACCGCTCCATTATTTAAACTCCCCTCCACTATTCCAGCATGTAAATGTGGGATTAATCCCATAGTAGGCGGCATAGGGAGTAGAACCCATGTTCTCATCTAAAAAGGATAAGTGGCCTTACCAACCTGCCACCCTCATGGAAGTGGTATAATTCAAGCTTACTCGTATTTGTATTGGACAAGTGTTAGGTCTCTATCAAAGGAGGATAAGAGGCAGTTTGCATTCAAGCTAATTTTTTGAGGCACTTCCACTCAAAACCAAATCTCAAGTTATCTATGAAAGTTACTCAAAATTTTGAGACAATATCAATGGTGTGATCATTTATCTAATTTATAGCTTTTGTGGCAGAGTTATTTACTATTAAAGTCACACAAAGGTGTAGAACCAAAGGGAGACACTACTGCAAGTGGATTAGGAAGGTGAAGGATGGAGGTTGAGCTCCATTAACGTAATTCAAAGGTCTGAAACACATTTTTGTAGATTTTTTATTCATTATTTGCTAATGTAAAGGTTATTATATTTACATATTTAACATTATTAATGGATTGGTTCACCACGAACCCAGGGACGTAGGAATTCCGAACCTCGTAAACAATATGGTGTTTTGTTCTAATTTTTATTTTCCATTTCTGGTTATTTACAATAATTGAAGTTCATAAACATAATGTGGATATAATGGTAATCAGTATTTGACAACTTTGGAAAATCGATTAAAATCAAGAAACAGTGAATTTGGGCTTTGATCAAACAATGAATGTTAAATAAAAAGGAATTTAAATTTCAGTTTGAAAACAGTCCTAAATCAAAATTTGATCAATTTTTGGAGTATAAAAGACTTCAAGTTGATTAAAAATTAGTAATCCTTGAAAGCGTTTAAAAGTGAAAAAAATAAAACACCCATTTTCGAATCAGCCCCTTCCACACATTAGTATTAATTTAATTACCCATATTTAAATTAATCCTTATTCTACCTCACATCTCCACCTCACCTAGCCACCTCATCTCTCTATCTCATCTTAGAACTATTCCAAGCTCATTAATTAACCATGACTAAGTCCCCACTCCCCTTACCTAACTAGGACTTATTCTAACCCTAATCTTAATGGTCTATTATCCCTCTAACTACTCTCCTGCTCCATTTAGCTCCATTCCACACTTTTGGCCCAGAACCAAAATCTCAATCACATCAAATTTGGGAGGAATTGGGCTATTTTTAGTAGGTATGACCTTTTCTTCCTAACTGATGTCAGTTATTCCTTGGCTGGCACCGCGTACCTAACTATCATCAGTTACCTTAAATAGGATTTCCAAAATCTTTGTTTAGGTTCTAAATTCTGACATTGCATACTAACTCTCAAGTTTCCCAGCAACCTTGCGACATACCATAGACCCTTACAGCATTCAGAAAACACACCATTCATCAACAGATTGATCTAGAGCTCTAGTGCACTCACAGGGAAGCATCGTGCCCTTCTTTTGCTGTTGCATTCATTCAAGACCGCCTTCTCCTATAACCATCACCACCACCTATTTTCTACCTACATTCTACAAGTAAGTACATTCCTCCATTGTCATTGGTTTAATAGATTAGTTCTTTATTAGTTATCAGTTTCATCCAATCCTCTACCATACTCGGATCTCTCCCACAACACCTCTATTCAACTGTCTACTCATTTACCCTTCATACCTTTCCCAAACACTCATCTTATTACCTCTTAGTCTTCTTAAACATCCCACGACCCTACCTAAGCCTCCTTAATATTTTGTGATTGCACAGAGAGCCCAAAACTACACCATTTTAATCATTCCACCTAATTGCCCCTATCGAAACCAGTCACCCAACATGTGTCAGTTCATTGCCAGTACCGGCATTGGTCGCCCAACAGATACCAGTCTCTATGACTAGTAATTTCCTCCAAACCAACAACCTAATCTACCTATCCAAAACCTTTCAAAACTTCCTAGAACCTCACCCAGACCTCTGCAATACTCTTTTTCATACCTGTAGACCTTGAACCATCAACCACCTTCTTTATATTTAGTCTTATATGTCTTTATTAGACTAGATTTGATTTACTATTCTTGTGTAGGATACCTAAACTATACAACTATAGTAGGTCTCTTTATTTCATGTTCTTTATTAGCATTAACTTGTTTTAAAATGTGAATTGACAACCTTCTAGGAAGCACCCCACTTCCCGGATCTAGCTTCCACTAAGCAATCCACCAACCCATATTTTTAATCCTATTTTTTAGTCTTGTGTTCTATTTTAGGTTGTTCCTCCTAGCTAAAGGGAAGCTCTTCACAATAAGCTTAGTCAACATTCAATGCAAATACACCTTCTTCGACTATCTACAGGTATTCCTCCTCTTCGTTACCTCTTATTTGTTTTATCTCTACTTTGTGGTGTGTTGGTGCTCAGTTTTAACCTCGCCCCTTTCGGACCAGATTTTTTTAGTTTACATGGTTTGAAATAATCTCTATCTTCCTGTGTGGATGCATGAAGTTTTATATTTATCAGGATGTTGTCGTTAAACCCTTCTCTATGGGTGTGAATCACATTGGGCTCTGTGTCGGTTGCAGTTTCTCTTTTCCGTGCATACCTGTTGGTTGTTTGGTAGTAGATGACGGGTTTTCCCCTTCTTTTATTTTCCATGATCATTCCTTCTTTGTTATTTTTGTCCCAGCATCCGCACACATGTGGTCATCTTTAATTACACGCGGCACAGTGGGTCTATTTGGTGAACTTGTCACTTTTGTTACATTTGTAAAAAATGCCAAATTGGTCTTGTGGCTCTGATAATTTCTAATTGGCTATTCAACAATATGAAGCGGTGAAGCAAATTTCTTACTTTGACCCCAAAGATGTACACGTGTCATAAGACGAGTGGTTGCCAGAAGGTGGACTCTTTTGGAATTTCGAGGCATTATGGTGAAAGGCGTAAAAGTGTAAAAGGAATGCCTAGATCCCGCAAATAGACACGTGGTCATTTTTAAGTTAAAAGTGGGGAGGCGGTTTGTCAAAGGACTTTGGAACTTTTAGCCTTGTTTTGAAAAAGGAGTAAGGTATAAAAGTGAAGCGTGACCCCACAAGCACCCTAGAAAAGCCACGTGTTAAACCTGTATTGAAAGTGGGTGGGCAGGTTAGAATGTTTAAAAGCACATAATTCCTCTGAGTGGCATAAAATGCAAAAGGACCCCCAGACCCGCCTCAACTAAGATCTTTTCCACGTGGACGACCCAATTTTGAAATTACAAAAAATAGAGTTAACAACTGTAAAGCAATACATTTAATTCTACTACCATTAATGCTCCTATTGTAAACAAAGGACCTTGGGGGATGTGAATATATTCATCTTTTATTATTGATTTGATGATGTTTCATAATTTTTATCTGTGAAGTGCTTTTGAAATATTGTGGGGCTCAATTTGCGAACCAGAAAAGTGTGAAAGTTGTCATCTTTTATCGGAATTGTTCAAGCACCTGCAAAAAACCGGTAAGAGTTTGAGACTCCTATGTTTTGTGTTTGTTTCCATCGGAAAATCGGTTGAAGTAAAGTTAGGGTTTTTAAATAAAGACTATGCCATTTTCTTCCTTGGGTATGTCAGGGGTCACAAGCAACCTTGACAGGATAGTAGATACAGACTTGATGAATGCTGACTTGAATGATTTTCATCAACAATTGAGTAGTGCCCACATGAGTGAATCCTTGAAGGCAATTCATGATAGTCATATTCCCTTGGCGGGTGTTATTCCACTTTTTGTCCAATGCCCAGAGTTAGTGTGGTATTGCGTGAAGAATTATGACTCTAAGAAGAGAGAAGTATTAGACAGGAGCGGGGATGCGGTGTTGACATTAACATCAGCAGTCATAAGGGTAATTCTAAAATTACCTGTAATTGCAAACCCCATTACTATTGGTATCAAACTTATCCTGGAGGATTATGAAGTAAAAAATAAGGAATTTACAAAGATGATAAACAAAAAATGGCTCCTTATAGATAGAAAGGCATCTGCCAAAATCCCCAAAAGATTGGTTAGGGTTCAATTTGTTGAAGAGGTTGAAGATATCATTGTGCTCCTGAGTCGGATGGCTGGTTTGGAGACTATAAATGAATTTAAAGAATGGATGTCCACCTACATATGGATTATCTTGGAAATAAAAAGGAGATATTTGTTGGGCTACTTTCATTTCTGATGCAATTCATGGTCATATGGCCACCCTGGCAGCTAAAATTGAAATGGGGGAAACTACAGACTTGGAGTTTTATATGATGACTTATCTGGTATATAATGTTGCAGCACATAGGTGTTTCCCAGCATTATCACCACAAGATGATGTTAAATGGTGCCCAATGCATGAAATTTTCCTCCAATTACAATTAACTAATTTGAATGGAAATATCATATTAGTAAATGATGCTTTCATTGCACCAATTATTTACTTTTTCAAACCAGAATGGGGGCAATATAGAATTTATGAGTATGCAAGGCAAGTAAGTATGGAGTATGGATGTTACTTCATTCAATACAAGAAGTTCACTTGAGGAGAATGGTGATTTGGTTGACCCAGATAAACATTAACCTATCAATACAGAACACAAAGATTCTAAATCACTTCAGAAGTCTAGAAAACTTGGATAATGATCTCCCACATTTGAGGGAGGGTGCTGATAAGATTGACCCATTAGGAGGAAAAGCTCCTTCATTTCCCTCCAAAATACCTACTGTTGGGCTTATCAATGAATGGACAATAGCCACAAGTGAGACAGGTACTTCCATGTCTACCCTCAGGTAGAAAACTGAAATAATGCTCTTGAAATCCATGGAAAATTCCCCAATTACTCCTGCAGTGCCACTCTAAGAAAAGGGAAAGGGTTTAGCTTCACATCCGGTCCTCCCAAATGTTGTGCCAGAGAAACATAGTACTGAGAAGTTAATGAGTGCAGCTATCACAAGTGGTCATAGTCAGCCCAAAGCAACACAAAGAAGAAAAAAGGGCACCACTTGAATTGATGAAGTTTGAAAGGGCACACAAGAATCCCAAGATTTTCCATCAACAAGTCCTGGTGAGGGTAGGTGGCCATACACTAATTAGAGATTCAAACATAGAGATGGGGTAATTGATCCCCCAAAAGTGGAAAGAACAGATAACGACCATAAATAGCAAGACATAACATTGTCAAGTATGGGGCAGTCAAGTCCTCTAATACCTCATTCATTCTTTATGGAGAAAGAAGTAAAGGCCACTTAGAGTTTAGTTTCATCAAGGGGATGTTACAATCAATACAATGGATAGACCAATTTGTTACCTCATGTATGGACACTCCTGAAGCTCTACTTATTAGAGATATTAATACACCTCAAGTACAAACAATGAATAAATTTGGAAATATGCAAATTGAGGTGATTGATTTGAATACTATTAAGGGATTTTCTATGTTGTATAAGCTCAAGTTATCCATGGAGGAATTCATTAGTTAACACCAATAGGTAGTATTGAAAAGGATAAGGGATCAGAAGGAGATACTCATGTGCTGGCAAATGAAGAGATGGTTCAAAACATAGGAACTTCTTTCACAGAAACAATTATTGTTGGTATTAAGCAAATCTGAACTAGTGGTAGAAAATGATATGGCTATTGAATTAACGATAGAATACATTGTTCCCACTCCTGTTAAGGTGGTTGAGAGTGATAACGTTCACCAAGAAGAAAAAATGTCTTTTGAAGATAAACTGAAAATGGCACAAGACTTAATTGTTGATGAAGAAATTGTCATTGGTGGAGAATCACAGTTTTCAATGGGGAGTGCGGGATCCATTTCCATTAGATCAACCTACCATAACATTTCCTGAGGTGCCACTTGGAAAAGAGGATAGTGATTTGGAAACTCAGCCAGTCATGGGATAAAAATATCCCATTTCCCAAATTTCAATACAAAAGGGCAAGGAAGTGAAATTTCATACCACTATGTTTTCAGCCAAAGAAACAACAAAGGAGGGTCCTTTGAAAATGGAGGCTGATCAGGTTAAGGATGACCAAACTGAAATGCCAAGGTAGGAGGAGAAGCATCCAGAGGAATCAACAACCCAGATTGAGACAAGTGCTCTAGAGAAGACAAAAATATTGACACAAAAGGAGCAAGAAGTATCCATGCAGATGATAGTTGTACCTTACAAAATCCAGCAAGGATTGCAAGAAACAAAGGCTGAAAAAGGTTTGAGGAAGGGTTTGATTATTGAATTAATGTTAAGTGAAGAAACAACCCTTCCTATTCAAGAAGTTGACCTCACTACCTTGTCTTTTCCAAAGGAAATAAGATCCCCAAAGAAATCCATGGAACCATCACAAGAACCCTTATCGATTCATCTAGGGCAAAGAACTTTGGAAATAGTAACCCCTTTTGAGGGGAAGACAAGAAAATATATAACTGATGATGATTACAGTATTCAAGTCATCCCCTTGGGTAAACCATCAAGGGAACAACTAAATCAAGAAGTTTCTAAAGTTGTAAGTGGGCTTCTACAAAAGGTAGATGAGGATGGGATAACAAAGAAACAACTTAAGGAGCAAGTTAGAGCCTTAAATTCATGTGTTTTCAACAGACTGAACCAGGGAAAACTAGTCAGGAGCTAGTAGGTGCCTCTGTGAACACCCTTGAAGGTATGGAAAAATTGAATAGTGTTGTTAAAAAGGTCCAAGCATGTGGACACTTGGGTTGGGCGATTAACTGAGAAGGGAAAGGAAGTTATCACTAAAGCAAGGACAAGATATGAAGATCTCAAAAGTTTGCTTAGATTAAATTGATGGAGTAATTGAAGACTGTGACAATGAGATCTTTTACTTGGAAGGAATTCTCCCCAAGCTTGACCGTATAACAAGGCTCAGCGAGGAACTGGTTGAGAAAAGAAGACATTGTACCAATAGAGTCACAAAAGGAGCCAATATGCTCTTGAAGAGCTGACAAAGATCAGATTGGATACCCTAAATGAAATCAAGAAAAAACTTGAAGTCAAGAAGGACTGAGTTGATGATTTACTTTATGCCATTGATAGAAGGCTAGAAGACATGGTGGTGGATAAATTTAAAAAGAGTTACGGGGATTTAAAATTGGATTTCTTACTTAGTTCATTTGAAAGTAATATCAAGGCAGATGAATTCTCCTATGACACTATTGAAAAAATGATGAAAATTGAAAATAGGATTGAGGAGTTGAAAGAAAGGCCATTTGAAATACAAGCAGAAAAATGGCTCAATGTTTGGACGTAGTATTAAGACAAACATTGATTTTCCATCACCACCTGGGACTAGATGAAGATGAAATGAATGAATTGTTCAGAAGATATGATGCTTATGTGGCCAAATTTCCAGAGGAGTTGGATGCAGAGGAAAAGGATGAAGAGAAGGAGGCTAAAAATACAAAAGAAGAGGAGCATGCTTGAACACTCTCTTCCTCATTTTATATTCTCTTTTCATACTTCATTGAAATGATACTATGAATTGATGTTTTTGCTACATTAAATATAGTTATCTCTTTTAATTTTTACTGTTTCTTTGTTTCAATTGAAAGTAAAAAATGTAGTAGTTCATAATAGTATTTGATTAAAATCTCACATACATTTGGAAAATATATGTGAACTATTGACATACTTGTATTGATTGTAATTTGAACAAAAAACAAGACATGGTTCTATAGGGCCCTTTCCCATGACAAAAAGATATATACATACATCAGAGGTCAAAACAGTGGAAAGAGAATAGTACTCAAACATCCTTTAATCCTACTTCATAGCTTCCCCTCAGTAGGGGAAGTCTATTCAAAAGTTTTTTCTTCCTAGGTACAAACTCATCGGAGACCTATGTTGTTTGTATAAAGATAATCGACCCTGTCAGGTCCCTGGACATCCCCATACCCATTAATGACTCCAAGGTCATCCTAGGGTGACCCATAATCTCCTCAAGCTTGACTTTCTTTTGATGGGATGATACCAAATCTAGGAGGTCCAGACCACCTAAAAAGAAAGTTGTTTTCCCCTTTCCCTTGTGAAGGGTTGACGTTTCAGGATTTCTCTGAAGAGGGGTGTTTGATGTGTTGAGAGGGGAAGATGCTGCAGGTTGGTGACTGGGTGAAATGTTGAGGTTTGAACTAGTTCTTGTTTCCCACTTCCTAGAAAAGGGATAGATTTTACCTTAGAGAAGGAATTGGTTGAGGACCTCAAAGTTCCCATTTAGAAGGAGGGGCACAATGCATCAAACATGCCATAGATAGCTGAGTTGGCAAACCTCCCTCTGCTATCTCTGAGTTGAAGAAAATGCTTGCCCTCAAACGGTTGAGCAGAGATAGATTGGTCCTCTTCTCCATCTGAGATGATGATAGGAGAATGAGTGTGTGTTTCACCCTTCCTCTTGCTCGAGGATGGTGCTGATAATGGACATGATGGCAAGGGCACATTTTCTTCTTGTTTCTTTTCCAGGAATTGAACCCTCTTCTCCAATTCGCTCACTTTGTTGGAGATGGCAGGCACTATATCAATGGAGGTTTTGTCATACAATATGTATGACTCCTTAGGATTTATTTTGAAACAAACTCTTCATTGCATAAAAAGGGAACATTGAAAATTGGTTTGCCCAGAGACCTGAGGCCTCCTTTCAAACCAATATCTTTTCAAATCCTCAAGAATTTTCATGTGCTCCCATCTAAAAATATGGAAATACATGACTTGGAAGGAGGTGAACACAGTGATTGATTCTGATCAACCTGGTTAAAAGTGCTATACAGACCCGTTGATATGTCAATGGTCCTTTGGTGTCTCCTGCACATTCCACTTTGAACAAGGCTCTAACAAAAGCTTCATCCGGCCACTCAAGTTGAAAATATGATTCAAATATTCCGAGGAAATCTCCTTCAGGCTGTGTGCCATGAGTGTCTTTACCATTTCTCCTAATAGAATCTTCTATACTCAGAGTTATGAAAGAAATACATAACTGCAAAGGAACAGAAACTGAGTTTTATAGCCCAAAGGAGACACATATTTCAATTTGGAAAAATCTTTCCCCTGAGGTAAGAGGGATCTTGCTCAGTTTACACAAGGGAAATTTAAAGACTGAAGGAAAGTATAAACGAGTAGAACTAGTAAATCATGGCGATTTTATAGACATCATGTATAGCAATTTAAGTCAGTAAGATGAGAAGTGAAGTGCACTGAGCCCAAGAAGAGTTTTCAAGAGATGAGCATAGGTGTGTGTCATGTCAACAAACATCTGGAAATGCTCAATGATCATTTGAGATGATTTCTTAATCAAGATCTAAGGGGGACGGGTTCAAGTAACCTGTTAAAAGTAATAACCGGACATCCCAGTCAAATACAAGTGGAGCCCCATCAAAATGACTCATGTTTCGAACACCTGGCAGTATAAGATGAAGTGCATGAATACCATTTTTTAGAATGAACGTGTAACAAAGAAGTATTCCCTCGAATATTCTTGTTTTTGGGGGGAAAGAGATTTGAATTGAAAAAGGTCATATAAAAGCATATAAAACTGATGAAAAGAGTGGAGGGGTTTTTAATTTTTATGAAAAAGTTTGAGAAAACCATCTTCTTGAGAAACCATCTAAGAAACCCGTTTATTTCTTGTGCCTTTAAATTTAATCATGTCAAGCTAGTTGCAAGTGTACATCCATTGATGAGCTTTGAGATTGTTACGAAACTTTCCCCAGCTGATGAATTTAATAAGTCTTGAATTAATCTATGTGTTGATCATGGGAATTATTGTGTTTGCCTCATTTCAGAATGTTTTCAAATAGTTTTTCTTGTTCCTGTTGCAATCTTATGTTAAAATCTCTATAAGTCACACAAGATCTCATCTGTGTGTTAGTATTGTGGCATTTGCAATTTCATTATGAGAAGACCTTTCATCTTGTAATGCAAATAAACAATTTAAAATCACTTTACTTTCATTATGTTGACAAAGATTGTTTGTTAGTCTATGAGTGTATCTTAGATGTGATGAACCAGGGATTTCTAATGTTTAATTGAGTCTTTAACATGAGCCTTTGTGTTGAATTCTTGAAGAATGTATGAAATCGTGCACCTCTGGGCTTCCATTGTTACAAACCTTCTAGTTGAAGGAATATTTTGGCTATCTCGAAGCATTCTGTTTTGTGAATTTTCCAGTATTTGTTAAAGGTTCTCAAATATCTTGATACAATCAACTTTATCCTGCTTAATTTCCCACCAAAAAAACATCTTAAACGATGAATTCTACAAGAACTACCCCTTTTTGTACTATGTATCCATAAATGAACAAATTCCAATGCAAAAATATGTAGAAATAATCAGGTTTCAATTAATGTCTCTAGTAACCTGAACCTTATCCAGAAAATATCTCCATTCTCTAGAAGTGACAACTCGTGAGAGTTAGATTGTGGTGTATTGATCATATTTTCTCAAGGTCATCCTAAAAACTATGCAAAGAAAGATTTATTGATATTCCTTCATCAATATAGGTTACAGAATGGGTCCTCTCACCCTGGTTGAAGGCACAACCTAAAGTAGTGAGGGTAGATCAAACCCTTAATATGGTGCTATCCATTTTTTCTAACCTCTGAGTAACAAAGAGTTAGCTGAATTTCATCCCCTACTACAAAATGAATTATATTATGATTCGTTTGTCTCTAAGCATCCTGTTTGATCCATGATGTTGCTCAGCACCTAGGGGAGAATCAATTTGGGTACCAACACGGTGAAACAATGAAATCCAAGTAGGTCCGCCTAGGAAGGGATCGTTTAGATGCAAGTTTGATTCGATATTTGATTTAGTTGTGTGAAGGGAGTGTTTGTAAATGCAATTCATTTAATTCCTAATTAAACTATGTGAGCAAGTATATATGAAATTTCATTATTAAGGACCGAAAAAATGTTTGCTTTGATGAAAACGCGGTAATCAAAATGCAATGTTGAAAGAATGAAAGAAAGAAATAAGGCATACCTATGATCGCTATTCCTTTTATATTTTTCTTATTTTTGGATTTTTTTGAAACAGCAACAACAAGGCACTCCAAGCTACAGAGTTAAATGATATGAACAAGAAAAGAAATAAAAAGTTATAAAATCTAAATCAAGAGAAATGGACTATGGTCCCACGAGGCGTGTCAAGATGTTTATGGTGATTTTCGGTTGATTACTATTGTGCTGAAACACCAAAATATCTAAATAAAGTAGGGTTTAGTAATACATGCACTGACAAATGCAATGTTGGGATGAGTGGGTACACAAACAATGTAATATAATCCTCCTTTTGCCAAGTGAGAAGACATGTATACAAAGACAACCAAACAAAATAAATATTAGATAATGATTGAATGAGTTACTCGGCAATAGCCAATCCTAGGAACCAAAGGGATTCCTAGAGGGATGTCAACTTGTGTTTAAAATTAAGTGATATGAAATGAAAATAAGATAATGACAATATGATTAGAATTCAAGCGAGATAGAGAGATCATGTTTCACATGATAGGAAGCCCAGGAAAGGGCTACGGAAAGCTCTAAGCCCTGGAAGTAGTCGAACCAGAACTATTATACGGCATCATGTTCTTGTATAATTTCAATTTGGTCTTTTATGTCTTTGATCTCTAGTGTGAGGGAAATAGCGCACAAACTAAGTTCATGTGTGATGTCGAGGTGCTCCCACGTGAAGGATTATTGCACGAGCAGGACATCGTATATGTTTTTGATGGGGTGTACCTATCCTGAGACAATAATCTAAAGGCAAGACATGATTTCAAAGTTGTTTGTTAGCAAAATCTGATGATGATATATGATTATAAAGGGAAATGATAGGGATCGACGACGATCAGGGGGAAAAGGGCCTATTTCAATAAAAGCTAATAAAATGGATTGTGTTTAGTGTAAGACAAATTTTGTCAATGCTAAGATGAGGTAGAGGGATTCTGGAGATAGAGTAGATATATAGAACACATATTTTAGTACGTATGAAGAGCTAATAAGAGGCAAAGAGAGCTGGGACTCCAATCGATGACGATTGGGGATCCTAGGATAAGGCACTGGTCAATGTATTGTAAATTGAGATTCTGGGAGTTCTCATGCCATGTCTTCGTTTTGCTCAGTCCATAACATGTCCCGAAGCTAGATCCAATTTTTTTCATGTAAATGTGCAACAGGAAAATTTCTAATTTTCAAGCATGACAATGGTCCACAGTGTTGAAAAAATTCAAAGTCGTACCTTCCCAAAACACCCCCAGGTCAGTCCATCCCCAATTCTAGTCCTATTCAATCATTCTAATGATCCCAAAAGTAAATTTCAAGCATTCGTCTAGGAGATTTAGGAAACAAAATTTAGTCCCCCTAGGTGATTTAGGATCTTCTAGAGCATTTGAGTAATCAAATAGTTTTGGGAAGGGTTGTCATTATCCTTCCTAAGACTAGTGAACTACCCCTAGAATAGATCGGTGGGGAAAAACTCATTTTGGAGGAGTATTCAAGTGCTAGGAACATCATGGAGATGATTTTGAAAGATTCAGAGGTGTTGGAACCAACTCACCAGAAGCGGGTTTTCAGGCCTAAACGAGCACGCAACATGAACGAGGACGTGAGCTTCAAAAAAATATTTTGGGATACCTTTAATGATTTGAAATCCCAATAAAGTATTCATGGAAACAATTTTTAATTTTCTACATGGTGTAAAAAGCGGGACCTCTTGAAACCACAAGCATTGTTCCAAACAGTTCATCCTTCTAGCGCACAACTGACAATACCAAGAAATAAGGGGCCATTTTGAGGTGTTTTAGTAGTAATTATACCTTATGAACTTCACCATTTGACTCAGTGGCCTATTTCTAGTTAATTTCATATAACATTTCACCTCAAAACTCATCCGAGAGCTTGAGATATCGCCTCTGCAAGTTGGTCCCAAGGTGTGATCTCTCATATTTAACCATTTTTCGTGAAGGACACGTGGAATCCTATAGTTAATGTGGAATTTATTGTCTCCTTTGTCCCTTTTCAAAGTTAAAAAAGTGGCATAAAATCCCCCCTCCCCCCATTTATTCTTTAGGTCACTAATATGACCATGTACTCATCCCATAGCCCCCGTTGACCAAGTTCGACCTATGTGCTCACCTACCCTGCATGCTCACCAAGTGTCGCCACCAGGATGAAGAGGAAATTTATGTCCCCTTTATCCATTTTGAAATGGGAATAAAGGGACATAAAATTCCCCCCATCCCTTCTTCCATTTTCATGCTATAAATCCCAGCACTCGATCATTTTTTCACATTTTTCCCCCACACCTTCATACCCTGCCGGAATGCTACCAAATTTTCTCTAGGAAAAAAAAACCAATTTTTTTTTCATTTAAATTATTATTTTCAATCCTCCATGATCTAAAAACACAAAATCACAAAAAAATATGGATTCTAACAAAGAAAAACGAAGAGACTTTGCATGAAAACCCTCGTAGTTAAAAATGGAGAAATGCTCATTTCTCTCAATCTAGAGCACAGATTGAGATGTCGTCTTTTAAAGACTCCCTCATTTTTAGATATGATCAAGATGAGAAAAATGAGAGGTTAAATGATTCCTTGGATTATTTTTTTCAACAAAAACTCCATTTTGTTCCCTAGCTCACATTCGGCAAATTTCCCGTCAATCCGGCAGTCGGATCGAGCTAAACATTTGCACATAGATTTCAAGTGAAAAACCTATGCCTATGGATTTAATTCCATAATTATCGGAGGTGAAAACAAGACCTGAAAAAAATATTCATGACTCCATTAATGGTTGTCATGGTAGCTCCGTGCATGAAGCCCTTGCCAAGTAAAAATTTCATTTTTATTTCCAAGCATTCTGGTGGGCGAAATCAACTGAAATATAGGGAATAAGATCGTGATGATGAGACGTATCTAAAAATATGTTCCATTGCAAACCAAACACTGGAGACTCGATTTCCTAAAATAGTAAGCTTTCCTACACGGGTTTGTTGTTTTTGGTTATTCTTCATCAGATGCAGTGGAGGCGAAGACAGTGTGCACTGAAGATAATCATGAGGTCAGAATGATTGTTCAGAGAAAAAAATTGTGAAAATGGCCACTTACTAAAAATAGTAAGTTCCCTATATGGGTACCTACTAAAAATAGCAAGTCATTTCAAGAAGTGGTCAAGGTGAATGAAATATACAAATTGTTGTGGTTCTTGCACACATACAATAGTGCTACTCTTTGCCAACATGAGGTCTATGTTCGCCAACATCAGGCCACTGGTTGCAGCCCTATGGAGACATCACTTGCATATGTAATAGGTCTTAAACTAGGTAGCTGGGCACACCTTTACAGGCCCCGGGTACAGGTACGTGCTTGGGTTTGCTAGGGATTTATACTGGTTATGGCAAGGTCCATCCTTGCCAAAAACACGTCTAAAAAAATCAAAATTTTCAATCTGTTTTAAGTTTGATCAATGAATATCATGACATTTGGCATTGAATTATCTGTATATTTTGTGGTTATTTACTTTATTTTGTTTACTCTATGCATATTATATGGTTAATATTGTTTATTTGGCTATATTTTAAATATTTTTAGTATTTTATATACTTTTTGTACGGCCGTAACCAAGTGTTGTCCCGCGGGCACCCCAAAATATTGTCATACCAACATACTTGATCCCCGTACCCGAACCGTACAAACATACCGGCTATCTAGATCTTAAAGACTACTGCTAACAATCCCTACTAATGAAAACACACAATATTGGCCTCAATGACCACCATTGGATATAACAATTACTCTAGGAGTAGTTGAAAATCCTCAATAATGGAGAGTTTGGGTCTTGACAATCCCCCAAAACGGGGAATCAAGACCTATGCCTATCACAATAAAGCAACAAGAAGTCTAAGATTTATGTAAAATGCAATAAATGCCTCATAGATCACTCTTGGCAATCCCAAATACTCAGCACTAGGTCCATGAACTTATGCAGAGACTGTTGACAACCCTCAATAATAGGGAATTTGGGCGTTGGCAATGCTCCAAAAAAGGGTAAGTATGACCCATGCCCGTTGCATTCCATAGTTGAACTGTTCATATTTTAAGATTCATAGTTTTGTTTGCTTTTTCGGAAGTCTCAGATTGATTGATGTTCAAACTGCAGGGGATTGGCTCAATTTGTAAATGTGAGAGATGGGAGATACATTCCATTGCATCTTGCAGCTAGGATGGGACATCCAAAGTGCTTTTCATTTGCTGCTGAGAAGTGGGGCTCTAGTTTGTGCATCTACTTGAGCTCGTGGGTAAGAGATGATTCCATTGAACCCATAGTTGGAGAAACTTTTCGTTGTTGCTACAATCTTGCGCTTACAAAAAGCCACAAAAAATAGACAACAATTTTTTTTCAATATATGTAATAAATTTTTCAGAGCAAAATCTGCAAATTGTCTACTGCTTTCAGAAAACCTCTTTCTTCTCCTTGAGAGATTGTGTTGAAAGCATTTTTCTTTCACGAACAACATGTTTCTGACACATAAAATAGGAAAAATGGGAAAATTTGCGGTTCTATGTTTTGTATTGCATGATACCTGCTTTATCAGGATTTTATCAAATCAACCAACCATGACCCTTTTTCTTTTAGACAGTCGGGTAGCCAACATGTCTGCACTTCTCTGCTAGAAGAGGTAGTTAGGAGTATATGGGAATCTCCTCTTAGCTTGGGGTGCGGACCGCATATCAGAGCGAGACTCAATCAAGGTACAGATTCTATTTTAACTCTATTGAAAGCTTAACCTTGTTTCCGCTGGATATTCTCAAATTTGCCATACTTTTGTTTCATGCTTATAGATTATATGTGCTTGACACATAAGAGAAAACTAAAATGATCCAGCGAATGTAAGGGCGTCATGAAGAACTGATTCGTTTATCTTCTTGGCAGGTGCATAGCTTATGCAGTCTTAGCCCTTAAGTTCAAAAGGTAGTATTCTTTCCTTGTTTTGCAGCTCTTTACTGAATCTTGGTGAAACAGAGCCATTTCAGTTGGGCCTTCTCCATTTGAGTTAAATTTATGAGCAAAATCAATCCCGAGGACAATGATCTACATTGTGTTAAAGACCCTCAACGGAGGAAAATCAAGTAAGAGAGAAAACATTTTGTTTGGTGCTTTCTCTTCAACATAAACTTCATCCATAGATTGAGAAGTTTACACACTCAGATGATAGTCTTTCCTGATGTGCGTTATCCTTCTTCATCTTAATACTAACTAATGGTTGAAAATGTAGACACTCAAATTTGACAATTTACTCTTTGGCACTGTTGGTTTTGACAATGCACTCTTTGTTAAGATAAACATGCAACCTTTCTATTCCCCGCTTAGCACATCCCTGAGGTCTCTTGTCTAGCTTGCTTATCTTACACACTAATATGTCTGAAGTTTCTGAGAGTCCAATGCATAAAATCCATATACTAAACTCCAATTGACATGATGCAAACTTCAGTTTTCATATTTCCATCCTTGGGCAAAACTGTACAATTTGGTCAAGAATGTTATATAGGGTCCTAACCTCTTCTGTATGGTTTTGAACCGACATATCCTCCAACTTTACTTTTAGATTCCATATTCTTCATATGGGTCCTTTACTCCCTTAGATCATCTTTCTTCAATAAATTCACCTTCAGAACTCATATATAAGAAAAGTAAGACTACTCTCATTTGCTAACCTAAAATCTTATGGCATTACATTAATACACTCACTTCCAACACTTGCAACAAGGCACCCAAGGCTCCCTACATCTCACGAAATCTCACATGCACACTCATTAGGACAACAATCTACAAGTTTGAAGCTTCGTACTAGGTCAAGAAGTCAAGATATCTCTTCCTCCAGCAAGCACTCAAACATCCATTCTCTAAGTATTTTAGCAAGAGCCAAACTCAACTCAAAAATTGTTAAAGAGGTTGTCAAATGTAGTTGCGTTCATTCAAATATCACATGCTAGGTGGAGAATGACATATGGTTTGAGGCTTCTTTGGAGTAATGCCAACGTTGGTAATACACGGGGGTGCCTATAACCCAACTAATGTTTATTTTATAGGGATTCCCATCCATGGATAGAGTTGTATATCTGTTCAGAATGTTCAAATGGCTTTGCAACATAACCAACAACTAGGGTTTGACAAGAGCAATAAACATTTCTAGGTAGGAAACAACCTTGGGAAGTTACAGAGTAAGAAACCCAATAGTTTGAAGGGCTATACATAATGTTCAAGACTGTATGAAATGATCCTAACAAAAGTGTAAAATCCTACCCCATATCAGTTTCTAGTCACAACTATCATAAAAAAGCATCATCAGACTTTGATATTCTTGTTTTAGTAGTGCACCCTCCAAGAACTTCCCAAAATCATTTGTAATCAACTAAGTGCAGTCATCCTCTTGTGTTTTCAAGTTCGTATCATATCATTTAAACATTGAATGCATTGTTATGATATTATAAGATTAATGTTGGAATTTAATTAATTAGAATAACCCCTTATAGCTCCCCTTACATCCTTTAGTGTAATTCATTCATTAATTTCTTATAGTTCACATAAACTAATGAGGTTATAACGCAAACCTTGAGGTTTTTGTGAATTTTCCAGACCATCACGTGGCCTAGATCTTATGAGGATCCACTTTTACACCCTCATGAGAAATGATATGACCCCTACATATTCTACCTATCTGACTCCAATAGCACACTCAAAGGGCTTGACATTAAAGGTGTTATTGTTCAAGAGTGTTCAACACCTTATTGACATGATATAAATGTTCCTCCCAAGTCTTTTTGTAGATTAATATATCATCAAAGAATACTAAGACAAAACTTCTCTAAAATTGGCTGAAAATTTGAATTGATCAAACTCTGGAAAGTAGATGGTGTGTTTGTAAAGCCAAAAAACATTACTAGAAATTCATAGTGGCCCTCGTGTGTCTTAAATGTTGTTTTACAAATATATTCATCACAAAGTTTGATTTGATGATATCATTGATCAAATATTTGATTTTGTAAAATAAACAAAACCCTACAACTCATCTAACACATGCCTTCAATGACAAGAATAAGAAACTTATCTTTCATTGTGTATTTGTTGAGCTCCTTATAGTTTGGACACATGCACCAACTTTCATCCTTATTTTGTACTATCATCACTGGAGAAGAGTAAGCATTCTAACTATGATGAATAATAACTACTTCTAGAGTCTCTTGTACCATATTTTCAATCTCACTCTTCTGGTAGATAAGGGTACACATAATGGTTTAATAGGGCTGGGTGGTTAACTTCCTAGTACTAGTTAGATAACATGATCATGGTCTCTTTTAGGGGGGTAACACTTTTGATATATCCCCAAACACAACTGATTTATCATCAATAATGGCCTATAAATCAAATGGTATAATACCTTTGGGATGGTTGAGCTTCTAGTGAGGAATAATTATGCCACAAACCCTTTTGTACCCTTCCTAGACATTTTTTGCATTTGATGAGAACTTACCAACTATGGAGATTTTTCCTTCATCTAATGCATCTCAAAAGTCCTCCCTTATAATGGAACTACATGAACACATCTTGGAATTTCATCTCATAGTTGCCAAAGTAGTAAGCCATTAGACCCTTAACACAGTGTCTTCTCCCCCATTGAAATGGCATACACATGGCCCTCTAGCAGGTAATCTCATATAAACAACTTAATATTATGTACACTTTATTCATGAAATAAGTTTACCTCCATCTATAACCACAAACTTGAAACTCTAGGGCTAAATAAAAAAAATTTAAGCATTCAGGGCCAACTTATGATTGATGACGTAATGAGTAACTTCTAGAGTCAATTAATAATATAACCCTTTGTTTCTTCATGAACTCAACAACCTTGAGTGTTTTGGAAAGTGTTAATTACTTGAAATGGACATGACAAGAGATGGTTGGATGATGTTTCAACCTCGATCTCAAGAACCTCTTCCTTCACATTGACTACTGCCTCCTCATCTTACTTCCTCATTAGGACCCTCAATGTAGAATAATTTCTTCTCAAGTCAGTTATTTATGTCCCTTACTCCACTTCCTATCACAACTATAACACATGAATTTTGACTTTTTATAATTTTTTAGGGATTAAATCGTGTTAGTTAGGGCAATCATGGTGCTAGAATGCATGTATTCCTTGTGATTAGTGAGACCTCTTCATTTTACTATATCTCTTTCTTCACATAGATTAGCAATTATTGTGGATTTTGATATTGAACCCTATATTAAGAAGGTGAACATCAAGATGGATGTTATCCTTGAGTCCACCTAAGAAAGTGATCATTTAGATGATCCTATTTGAAATTTCATTCACTCATAAGGATAAATTTATTGATAAATATTGGATATAATCCTCTTGACTGAACCTCAGGTATGGCATAGCTTGGCTATCTATGGTTAAAATAATTCTCTGTAACACTATTACTTGTAGTGTGTTTGGATCTCATAAGTGAACATAACAAGGTAAATAAGAGACCCTATATTTTTATTTTGTCTCACACATCCATCTATACCAAATTAATTGATCTTGTTATAGATGCAAGGATTGTCATTACCACATTCTGTCCATTTTAGACTTGATGCAAATAAAAAAATTCTCCATTTTGTTGATTCAATGGGTGATTGGATAATTCCCACTTAATGTTGCACATTTCCAGATTTTAGAATAATGTTACACTGCATAGGATAGAAGATCCACCTATTTTTGTAGATGACCCTTCTTGGTGGGTTTGGTGTGAATATAGGTATGCATTTCTTAAGGAATAACCCATGTGACTTGGATGTAAATTATTACCAAACTTCATTCTTGAAGGTTAATCTACATCATCTCCTTCCTTAATGATTCAAACTCCATATTTATTTCAACATTCACTTGTTGAATACCATTGGTCCAGATTGTCCTTATATTAATCCTTTATTCCAGTTCAAAAGATCACCAAAGTCATCCTGCACATACTTAGGGTCATTATTCACCCTTGTCTTGAAGTTGGTTGAAAATACTTCCAATGCTCCAAAAATTGAAGATTCCAAATACATATCTTCCTTATTTAAAGTCATTATTGGAGTGGTTTGAATCTTCCTTTGGAATCTAGTTGATTTCCTTATCATGTTGTATGGTTTAGGTTCTTAGGAGTACATGGATTAGGGTAGGAATTTATATTTTGGGGTTTGGTATAGGTTATTTTATAAATAGAGATAATAAAATAGAAAAAACCTAGATAATTTTTAGCAAGGATTTCTAATGATATAAGAAGCTTAGAAGAATTCCCAAAATTGAAATCCTATGGAGATAGAATTTATGGAAAACCCTAATAATTGACATTTATATAACTTGTGCAAAATAGGTTTATATTTGAAATTTGGAGAAAACCTTATTCAAACCTTGATTTTACCACTTTAATAAAACAATTTGCAGAAAAACTTGCCACCTTTTGGAGATATAGCCAAAATCTTTACAATTAGGGTTTTGACCCAACTATGGCCATAGATGAGATTAAGTTTTGATACCTCTTGTAATGAAACTTAATTAGATATATCTAAATTTAATAGCAAATGTAATATGAACACCAAAATATATAGAAATGATCACAATATGCAAGTACAATGGCTTTGGCCACTTCGAGAGGGTAAACCTCCAAACTAGATACAATAAGACTCGAGTGCTCAATATGATAATCATATACCTACTTACTAACTCCCATGTATAGAACTGATACTATTATACATAGCACCAAGGCCGACCCACTAAGCATATGAAAGCAATAAATATATATGATATGATTTTAGGATTACGTATTAGCCGACAGGATGGCTATACATATCCTGATATATGACCTAGGGATTAAAAGGGTGTAAAATCTACATCCAAAAATGATTCTACTAAGCCAATATAAAATATGAGTGAACTTGTAAACTTTTTGAAATATACCAAGTTAGACAAGAATCCCAAAATAGGTGTAGGAGATTAATAATATAATATACAATACCATAAAGTGTTTATTGGTTACTTGTTTGAGCTCAACTTTGTACAGAAACCCACAATCCTAATGGATTTTGGAAGTTTAATCTACTTGGCTGCTTCAGGAAAATGTGGACAAATATTATACAAGTTGTTGACATGATAGACAAACCATTTTAAAATGTGTTCTCTACCTTTCTTAACTGTTAAATACTCCAAGAAGGGTAATGCAATTATGTAACTGAACTCTATCATTCCAAGGGACTAGGTTGAGAAGGAGATTTTTTAAACTAATAACCTAAATTAAGGGGAGGTGATAATTATATTGCATTCTAATTGAAAGACTTACTATTCAAATGTGTAAAAATTGTTTTAAATTTTATTGAATTCTATTAATTGCTATATTTGATGGATATCCACATATCCATATAATATATACATTATAAACCACCATGTATGTATGGAGTACAATATAATTCAAACCCTTATTATAGGATGTTATAAAACATACTATAATGTATTCTTGCATATAAAATAATGAGTTTATTCAATAATTGAATAGAATCATTCTAACTATTTGGATATGAATAGTAAAATAACAGTATTGTATACACATAAGAAGATGCACATATTATTTACAATGGAGGAAAAATGCAATAAATAGTGTAAATATATTATACAACTGGAAATTAAAAAGAGGTAACAATTCCCTTTAAATTTCAAATAAGCATTACAAGCACTAGTCCTAACCTTACATATTGAGTCATCATTTACAATATATCCTCAATGGGAAAGAAACGATCCTCTTCATCGTTCTTGTATAATAGAGGGAAATCCTCCTCCTCTTGCTTCTTCCAATTCCTATTACCTATCAACATGAATTAAATATATGAATAATAAATATTTACAACTGTTTGAATTCCCCAATAATACTTATGCTAATATCACAACTAATTGAACAACACATCTTATCGTCATCAAAGCCATGTGTCGGTTGAGCCTAGTTGATGAATTCAGTGTTCCTCCTAACCCATTGGAGATTTCCTAATTTTAATCCATCTACCGTCTTTTATTGTAAGCCTATTATAACGAGTTTCCCATAAAATAGTGAAAATTTGAGCAAAAATATGAATATTAATAATTTATGTAAGACAATTCTGGGACTCATAATAAAAAAAAGCTTCTCTTTACCAACTCCACTAAGTTGTGATGTCCCATTCGATGGGTCACATGTCCTTCTTTTCTTACATGATGCTTCATAACCTAATAGTTGGTTAATTTTCACGACTCTATGTTAATTATTCTATATGTGCCTTCTAGGCCCATATTTACTGCATTAATTAAAAAAATAAAATTTTGCGGGATATCATATATTAGACTTGAACTAACAAAAGCCTTATTATTATCCTCATCAAAGCCTTAGTTCCTGTCAACACTTATTGCCATCTCCAAGCACTGACTTCAAGTACATTGGGAGGTGAAATCCACCAGTCTCCATTCTCCACATCATTGTTTCCTTTGTCCTTTAGCCCGAACGTCAATGCAAGAAACCAATGGAACATGAGAACTGTTCCATTGGTTTTTGAAATGTATACACCATCCGCAGTACACTATCTCCGCTTCTACCTAGTTCTGTCATTCTATCCATCGTCTGCATATTCGCATTGCATTGTTTGTTTTGTTCCCTCTGCTGCTTAGGCAACCGATTTGCTTGTATGAGGAACCCATGACTTCGAGGAATTGTTCCTTTGGTTCTAAAAATATCTAGCCCACCCACAATACACTACCAACTCGCTTAGACTCCTTCAATGTTGCCCAAAAGCTCATATGTGGAACTCAAAGCCCCACTGAAACTTGTTCCACCAGTTCCACCAGAATCTAATTTACCTGCATAACGCTATTTTTTTGCCCAATTTTTAATTTTTTGACGAAATTTTCTAACTTTTTAGATTTATAAGGCCTATAAGGAGGGAGAGAAATACCCTAGAATAAATGCAAGTTCCCTAAAACATGAAATTTACATGTTTTCTCCAATTTCTTCACCAAGGTTACATCATACTCCCTTAGTCAAGATTTGTCGTGTTAGCCAATTTGTAAGGGGTACAAAATTGGATAATAGTTACCAATATGAAACCATATATTTTGTGTGAAATCGTTGGATGGTTCAGATAAAGTTAGATGACATGGTTCTGACGAGTAAAAGGGCCATACTGACACTCAAAGCACCTTTTTGAATTTACACACTACCAGATCCACTCACAACACATCTCTAACAGCTTATGAACTAGCTAAATGATCCTTACAACCCTAGTTGCACTCTTGTTTATTAATCAAATGTACCTACAAAGCCCTAATTCCCAATCATATAAATCAAAGGTACATGATATGAATGCTTATTTATTTCTTGTAATAATAGAATATCCTAAATTAATGCATATTTTATGTATTATTAATTCTGGGATGCAATCAGAAATCCATACAGATTGAATGCATGGTCTTGAGCCTGACCTACAGTTAAAGATGAGATTTTGTTCATATTCTTGAATAGTAGGTTTTGTGACAAGGGTGTGGAAAGGTGTTTATGTATTATTGAAAAAAAAAATGATCGTGACTTTGGTGCAATTGTGCAAACTTAATGTATTCATCATCATAATTCCTTGTTGGATAACATGTATTTATGAGTGCTTTAACAAAAACCATTCCACGTGTTTACATAAGAGTAAGCTATCATCATCTTGATACACAGTGTAATAGTTATCCAACAATTTTTGTATGGACAAAGAAACTTTCAAAAGAGAAAATATAATCCTCTCTCTATCAGAGAATTGATTTATAATGTAGTATGAACAAACAAGGTTAGGCAAGTTAGCCAAGGCATTTGTATCTATTTTTCATTTATAGGAATGTCTAGATTGACTTGTACCTTATATGGGGTTTGACCGCAAAAAGGTCACCATGAAGGAATAAGATTTGGAGTAGTGTGTACATTTTTGAGAAGTTGAGAGAAGTGATAAATGAATGCATGACATCATTTTAATTCTTCTTGTTTCTTTTATAAAACATCATCTATCATTTGCTTGAACATATATGAAGTTGGAATCTATTAATTTGTTTAGTCTCCCATCTAAGGTTGTGAAAGAAGGTATGAAGAAGGATCATGAGTTTGAGTGATAACTTCTTGTGTCTAAACCTCATGTGAGTGAGCGTACAAATATACAAAGGAATTTTAGATGAAACTTCGATACCATTGGGATATGATGAAGTGAGTATGTACTTTAATACCATTGATCCAATGCCAAAGAGAAAACCCAATGGACAACACTCTAAATGAGACAACTTTGGCTCTGATAGGGTTTTTTTGCATGTTGATAATACATATTGCACCATTCCATACCATGTTAGATATTTTAGGTCATGTATTTGGGTAATTAACCCACCCTTTTCAGGCAGCGGCCCTCCTATATAATGGCCTCTCAACTATTTGTATCAACTATTGTTGCTAGTGGTGATGACGATGGCTTCAAAGAGTGCAAGGAAGTTTGTCCTGAAAGTTTAAGATGAGGTAATGACTTTGATTTTCCTCCTAATGTTGTTATAGCTACTGAGTTTATTGATCGTGTGGTTAAATATTATAGTAACAATTGGTATGATAGCCTACTTTTGTGGTTATATCCCCTTAGAATCCTTCCTTCAAGGATGGATATTAAGAACCACTGGGATTCTAGCGGTATCCAGGTCACTGGTATCCGTAACCTCACCAAAGGTTTCTACCTATTTTCTTTTTGCAAACCCTCTTAGGTCCAAGTTTTGTTTTCACGCGTTGATATACTGGTATCTGGGTAATACCATGTTTATGCTTTTGCATTGGACCCCTGATTTTAACCCTTTTAGCCATGTATCATTAAGAATACATGTTTGGGTGGAGTTTTCTGGTCTTCCCATGTACCTTTAGTCTTTTTTGAATGAGATACTCTACCCCCATTGGTAGAGTTATTTGTCAAGAACTTGAAAATTTCTTTTACACTCGCCCACATAAATGGGTTTGTGTTGAGTTGACCTTGTCAAGGATTTGTGGGACCATATCAACATCTAGGTTGGGGTCCACCCATTTCTACCAGAAATTTTTTTATTTCAACTTTCCTAACACCTATTTTAAGTGTCAAGCCCTTGACCATCGCATTCACAACTATTCTCTTATAGTGCAAGTGAAACAAGTCTCCAACTCCCCTACAACCCCTTGTGCCTAAATCTCATACTACAGCTGATGATTAGAATATTGTTGGTGATAAGAAGATCGATTGAGCCTAAAATTTACTTCTATAGTGACCCCATCTTCTTCCAACCCTTAATCAATTTTTACTAATAATTCTATGAATTAGCCAAGCAATGAAACCCTAACACAAACTGTAGTTCAGTCTGTGCATATTCATTTTGTTTCCTTGCAACAAAATTTAATAACTGGGACTATTTTGTCAACCTCTATTTCTTAGTGTCGCACCCATAGCCCACCTCGTGAGGTTTCTATGTGGGTCCGAGGTGAAAATGGGGCTAAACTAACGGTCCATTTAGGTTGGGAAAAAAAATTCAGACAAATAGTTTTTTGCGCTTGCTAACAGTTTAGTTTGCTTGACTCTAAGGAAGGTTTCCAGGGAGACCAGGGGGAGCTCACTATGCCTGAGTTTTCATGAATTTTTTTCATGGAAAGTGCAAGGCCTCATGGAGTCCCTCAAGAAAATACTTCTGTGAAATCAACTTGTCAACAAATTGGTAAAATTGATGTTTTGTGTTTACAAGAAGTTAAGGTTACTAGTTTTATGCTTTAAACCACTTTAATGTGTATTGCTCCTGATTATAAGCATGTTTATTATTCACATATGGAAGGAAGAGGTGGTGTTTCCATTTATCTCTCCTATATTTTCTTCTTTGATTTCTTCCATGGGGCATGATCCTCAAAATCGTGCTCACGTGGATTATTTTGGAAATTAATGGCTATTCTTTTGGCATTCTCAATATTTATGCTTCTAATGATGGCACTGAAAAATGACAACGTCATGGCGATGGTTAGGAGATAACTTACCTTTGTCTTATTGGTTAGTTTGCAGATACTTTAATATGATTGAGCATCTTGAGGATAAATTGGGGTCTCTTCCCATGAGGTGGTGCATGGGGGAACATGAGGACTTGGTTTTATTTTAAAAACCATTGGGGCCTTTATGACCCTCTATTTAGATGAGGAAATGATTTCCCTTCTCAAAATTGGTTTACTTGGTCCAAATTTCGAGTAGGTGCTGACATAGTCATTAAAATGCTAGACATGTGTCATGATCTCTCAGCAACACACTTTTGATCTTGATGATAATAGTCATTCCCCGATCACAGTCTGGTTAGACATCCTTTTATCTGACCACAACTCCATTTCTTTCAAAGTTAAATGGAGTGGGATCCCTTTTAAGGTGCCTAACAATCAATTCTATCTTAATATTTCTTTGTTGAGTCATGTTGGTGTCATCTCTCTCATTGAAAAAGTTTTGGAATATGGTGCCACGTCTGCCCTATGTTGCTAGTTGGGTTGATTTTTGGAATGTCACCATTCAAGTGTACTGCCAAGTTTCTTCATCATTTTAGCAAACATGTTGCTCGAGTTAAAAAAAGGGCAGATTTTGCACTTCTTCAAGAGTTTTAAAAAATATATACTCTGTTTGAAACTCAACCTTTTGACATCCCTACCCAACTTCAGGCAACCAAACTTTGGCACCACATCAAGGTTATGGAAAATCAACAAGGCTAGAGGTGCTAAGATCTATGTCAGACTTCACTAGGATCAAAGTGGGAGACAAAGCTTCCAAAAGATTCTTCAAATCCCTTCGGGATAAGTTTTCCAAAGAAAAAATCAAAGCCATTCAACGTGAGCTCATGATCTGTGTCACAAATCTTCAAAATATTGTCAATTCCTTTTTGGATCATTACACCTTTGTTTTCCCAAGCCCAACAACCTTCTAAATAAATTCAAGCTGACTTTGCAACATTGTGTGGAAGTGGTTCCTTAATGGTTGTCTCTACATGATAAGAAACACTATGACACTCCTTTATCTTTGGATGAGCATTACAATTCCCTCCTTTGTCTTGTTAATGATAAATCTCTCTAGCATTGATATGGTTTTTCCATGTGAATTTTTTATAAGGTATCTTTGTCTAGTGGTTTGACAATGACCTTCTTGAAGTCTACAAAGAATCTGTGCAGAAAAATGTTCTTGGCAATATTATTAAGAAGGGTAAAAAAATTAACTTTATTCCTAATGCCAAGGAATCTTAGAGCTTATAACTAGTTGGTGCAACCTATTACTATCCTTAATGTATCTTACAAGATTTTACCTAATTCTCTTACTCTCTCGTATATTCTAACCTACTTCCTAAAAGTGGTTCACTCGAAGCATGCGGGCTTTGTTAAGGGTAGATACATACTTGATAGTCTCATTGTCATAAGGGAAGATATGGAGTGGGGCCAAAATTTCTCTAAAATCATGTTATTTTGAAAAAAAATTGAGTTTGAAAAGGTTTATGATTGGATTGAATGGTCATTTATTTCTATTTATGCTCTCAAGCTATTAGATTTGGTCCATTCTTTCTTAATGTTATTTAAACGTTGTTTGTAGATGCTTATTATTTCCTCACTATCAATGGACATCAATCTCAAGGTATCAGACTTGTTCAGGTCTATCAGGAAAGGGTGCCCTCTCACTCCTGCTCTTTTTGTTCTTGTTGCTAATTGTAGACACTAAAATTAGGTCACACTCCCCTTTCGTCCCTCGACATATAGGCACCCTTTATAACATTTAGCTAGCCATGACCCCCTTCACCCCACTAATATTAATTTAATTAAATTAATGCATTTTATCCTCACTATTTTTATTATTTAAATATCTTATTTAAATAATATCTACACATATAGTTCACTTAGACACCTCACCAAGCTAACTCAACCTAAGACCTATTCTTAGCAAGTTACCATAACTAACTAAGACTTACCCAAACCCTAAAAATCAATGCCTACATTCCCTCTAACCACATTCCCACATGCTCACAAGAAGCTTTGAGTCTAATCCATGGGATAACGACATGAGATCTAAGAAAATCAGGAGGATCTCCCTACAGTTTAGTAAACCTAGGAAATCCCACCTTGACCGACGTCGGTTACCCCTAACCGTAACTGTTAAGAAGGACCGCCGTTGGTTACCCCTTTTAAAAAAAACCTTATTCTCAAGGTTGGAACTTGGAACTTGGAACTTGGAAGCAAGAAAGTTGACGAGAAAGAACACATCTCAGAGAGATAACGCATCTTCAGAGAGCCAATTCCAGCGAAAACTCACATCCAAGGAAGGAGATTGAGCATCTTCTCCTGCACAGCCATCCCAGCCACGATCTGATCTATCCAAGCAAAGAGGAGTGTGCATACAGCCCATTCAGAAGCTTTTCTTCAGTTGGTGATCACTTGCAGCCTTCAAACCCATCATCAGCACCTCCATCCTTCATACACAGACCTTCAGGAATGAAATCCAAGTAAGTATAATGTCATACTTCTCTGGTTTATTTCATTTCACCATTATTTTATCACCCATTGTTTATCTTGCTCCCTATTGACATTCTCCAACATTTTCACCTCCATAGACTCATTAAAACCTCACAAAAGCCTACTCCAGTCACCCAATACCTCGTCCCGACCAACCAAAATCCTTTGTGCAATCACAAAGGAGACCAAAACCTTGTTCTGTGACATTTCCAGATCTCACAGTAACTGGCGCCGGTTATACCTAACCATGGTCGGTCACCCCTGACCGAACGCTAGTCTCTGTGTTTTCCCACATAGCCTTAAACAGAGACCTACCCACCTAATTTTACCTCACCCTCACTCACTTGTGACCTACCGAGACCTTTATCAGACCTGCAGAACCCAGAACCAACCATTTGACCTTTGGATTCTATTCTAGCTTAGCCTGTTAGATTAGATTTATTTTCTTATTGTGTTTTAAGTGAGATACCTAAATAATTTTAAAATAACAATAGGATTTACTTTGTTTACAACATTAATTTGTTGAAAAACAGTGGACTGACAGCCATCTAGGAAGTATCATACTTCTTGGATCTAGCTCACGCTAGGTAGTTCACTGCCCATATTGTTTAATTCCTTCTGGTGGTCTTGTTTTCATTACAGGTAGTTCCTCCTAGCCAAAAGGAAGCTCTCATGGTCAGCTGTGGATTCGGAAGTCATACACGTGCAACAACCCATCAACGACATTTGAACAGGTATTCCTCCTACGCCTGTTACCCTATCTGTTTCGTCAACACTTCAAAGAAACAATCTAAGAAAAAGGTGAAACATTTTGGCACGCCCGGTGGGACCCATCCGGGGTTCCTTGCATTTCATTCATTCCTAGGAAAAAAATGTGTGTTTGTTTCCTTTCTAAAAAGCGTACACACTAATTTTCTTCCCTGGTAATCCACATCTCTTCTTTCTATTTTCTCTAAAGGAAACTTTTCTTTTTGGTGTAATTAAAAAGAATCATCTCTTCATGTTTTCTACATTGTAGTGAAAGAGCATCCCTCTTCCTCTTCATCTTATTGTGTCATCCAATTTCACATTTTTGATTTGGGTTTTAAAAAAATTGCATTCCATTCTGATTTATTGCATTAGCTCACATTAATTGAGGGCAACCTATATGCTGGAGGTCATGACCAGCTGATGGTTGACAAATGAATCATAGAAAAGCACTTCTATCCTTTTCTCTTTCTCTGAGTCTTACCAAACCACACAAAAATTCAAAATACATACATTCTTAAACAACATCTTACCTGGAAGAAGCTGTAGGTGATCACACGATCATGGCATAGTGGGCACCCAGCTCACTGCTCTGTCGAGTCATACTTCAGAGTGAAGCCCGCCCCCACCATAACATACCTAAAACCTCACCCTTTAGATATCCTTCTTTGTAGGAAGCCATCCTCACCAAAAACTCTATTTCACAATTCATGTGTCAGTCCCTAAATAGCATAAGCTAAACAAACATAATAGAAAGGGCACTCCTAGGATCACATTTTCTTAGTGTTTCTGCTTGGCTTGTGTTTTGAGGTGAAAGATCACGTTCATCACTTTTTTTTGTTCATCCTTGCACGCTCCTCATCATAGCTGGTGTATTCCAGCTTCACCTGAGTGTGCCTGGGCCATATCATCATCATTTCCAGAATTCTGGGTTTGATTCTACATCAGATTTTAATCCACAACCACTTTCTTTCATCACTATTTCAATTTCATAGTAACCGTCATCGGTTACCTCTGACCGCCATCGGTTATAACCAACCGACGTCGGTTCTAGGTCCTTTTTCTAACCTACTCAAAAGGACATTTTCACTTCACTTTCTTCCACTTTCCACAGTCTCTGTCACTGTCATTTTTCCCATTGATGTTTTACACATCCCCAGATTTGGCATACTTGTCAGATTTTACCTTCTGCCTCACTGTTTACTCACTATCCATTTTCTACAGTGACCGGCAGCGGTTACCCCTGACCGACATCAGTTTTCCCTAACTGGCATCGGTTAGCCTATTTCACATTCCACCCACCATTTGTTACTTCATCCATTTTTTATCACCAGATTCACCTATTCCTACTGTTCTCTGTATCATTTACAGAGAAGCAACCCTACCTGATCAATACTGGTTCACATGGTGCTGACCCGAAGACAAGAAAATGCCCTCGTGTTCCATGCCAGTTGCCAACCACTCCCACCTAGTCCTTCACCACCTTCTATTTTATCACCAGCCATGGATCCCATCCAGCCTACTACCATCGCTACCCGGAGATGAGGAGTTCACACGACTCCTTGACCAGAACCCTGACGCCTTGCAGTTTTACCTCTCCCACTCGTCCACTCAAGACACCTCAGGTTAGTTGATATACGGCATGCCCGTATCTATCCCCCGACTCTCACACCCACTTCCGCATCAGCCCCATCTAGCTCCGTGCTGCCCACATCCACCTTACCCCCAGTCATTTCACAGTTAGGTTCTATACCCGCTATGACTGCCCATCTGTTACCTCTGTGGTACCCATTACATCCACCATACCCTCGACGACTACCCCAAACAAAACCTCATCCACCCCTAATGTCTCACACATACCTGTAGCTACATTCCCACCTCTAGTGTCAGTGACTCCTACCCCATTTCAGAACGTGGTTCTTTCCATTCCACAATCATTAGCCCCTATTGCCACTAGGGTTACCATGACCCTTCCACCCCCATATACATACTACCAACAACCACCTGTTTCATCTATTATTCATTCCAGGTACGTACCCCCTATTTCACTACCTTCTTCTCCACCACCTTACATGGCAGCCCCATACACTGGAATCCCACCCCCATTATATGCCCAAAACCAACCTCCTCACGCTATAGGAGGCATCCAATCATCACAACCCACCAATGACCTAATTAAATTGATGTTGGACAAGATGCAGACACTGGAGGCATCAGTTTTTAGCTCTCACAACACTCTCACCTATGATGAGATTTGACAACGAGCCTATTCACCCATCCATTCCTATCCGTTCATACCCTGTGCATTGGGAAATGCCTAAATTCAACCGCTTCAATAGTAAGGAAGACCCACAACAACATTTGTGCTCGTTCAAACATGGGTGTTATCTGATCACTCATGATGATGCCTTGCTTTTGAGAACTTTTCCCATGTCCCTCACTGGACCAACATTAGATTGGTATAGTGGGTTACCCAAACACTCTATATTCTCATTCAATCAGGTAGCCCAAGCTTTCTTGGATCATTTCTCTATCAATATCGCCAAGAAAGTTACCATGACCGATCTATATTCCACACGTCAGTACGAGGATGAATCTATCGCAGATTTTGTCACTCGCTGGCATAGCCTGATCAATCAACTTACCTTCCAACTGCCACAAACTGAACTCATCGAGCTCTTCACACGAGCTTGCGCCAGACATATCTCCCTGACCTTGTAGGTCCAAACTTTCTGAACATTCGATGAGGCATTCACTATGGCACGAAAGTTAGAGATTTGGGCAATCGAAGAGAAGAAAATCTAATTACGAAATAAGAATTCGACATTCAAGTCGAATGAAACCTCTTCTTCTTCCAAACCACCAACCAATTATTCAAAGGCTAAGGGTACCGCTAACGCAGTGGTACTCAAGGCCGGCCCAGCTCATCCAAACAATTAGGCTACACCCTCATCTAATCTATCACCTGTCCAGGCTTTTTGATTTAGACAAGAGCAGTGAAAATATACCCTGATTGGAGAACCTTACTCTTATGTCTTAGAAAATCTTATCAAAGCTGGAGCCATCACCCTTCCACCCATAAAACCACACACTGGTTTTGACCCTGCTCGCCCCATGCCTGCATGGTATAAAGAGCATGATTTTGTAACTATCACCGAGTGAAGGGTCATAGTGATGGCAACTCCATCACTTTTAAGAATATTGTCCAAGAAATTCTCGAGAAAGGTGAGTTAACTATGGATAATCCCAACGCCACCCCCAACCAAAATCTACAAATCTTCAAAAAAACCATTTCCCAATCATGCCCCTTCATCCAATCAAACCGGTGAGACATCCACTCATGATACCCATACCCGTGAGGTTCATGCAATCTTTAACAAGGTACATGTCACCTCTCAATTACCTCACATCCCTTCCATAGAGGAAATCCTAGCCTGAAATCCTCCTTCCACATCTGAACCAACCTCCACCATTCCTTCACCAATAGAGGAACACCTTTCATCTCCTACATCACCTACAGAGGGGTCTTCTGCTAACATTGAGACCATCTCACCCCTAGCTTCTCCACTTAGAGAACCTTTACCTACCGTACCTCCTCCACCCATAGAGGAGCACCCACTACCTCCTCCACCCATAGAGGAGCACCCATTTCCTCCTCCACCCATAGAGGAGCACCTATCCGTTCCTCCACTTATAGAGGAACTCCCATCATCTCTTCCACCCATCATAGACCCAGTGGAGATACCTTTGCCTCTTGGCGAGCATTCTCCATCAGCTACCCAACATCCAACAGACCTACTTTCAGCTCTCTTACCCATGGAAGCTGAAGTTGGCCAATTCCCCATCTCTAAGATGCATTTTTATGGGAATTCCCATTAGGTCCTCACCAACTCCACCCACAGATGTGCCATTCTCACATTTGGTCGATCACTTAGATTATGTGGATAGGGATTTATTATGGGGGCGCCTCTTACTCCTTGTCTCAACACAGATGCAGAGATCCCTCGCTGATACCTCCACTATCTACCCAAACACATTTCGACCCATCAAACCAAATACAACTACTGTTGTCGCAACCCCTTCCACGATACCCATTAGCACTCACACCACACCCTTACCTATGTTAGAGAGTAGGTATTTACCTTAGCTCATGTTCACCTAGGTACTTTATTTACGTTTATTGTATTATTCTCATCCACTTATGTGTGTGGATATTTCTTTTATCTTATTTAGATATTAGGAGATATTATCTAGTTGTTAGGTATGGTTCTTTCCTTGATCTATGGTATTGACTAGATCTTTGTGTGGAACTCTTTTTTAGGATCATGAGCAACACATGAGTTCTGCACCTTCACTCAGGCTTCAGAAACCTGAGATTTCAGCTGTTAGACATGATCAACCTGACACACATTTTGATGTTCTTTTGCATGCACCCATTGTGCATTTTGCACCAAGTCATATGCATGCATCTTCTTCATCCATCCATGTTGATTTGAGGTGGATATCTAATCACTCGTGGTGGCGATATAGGATATTCGTTGAGAGGAATCTACAAGCATGGCTCCTCCACCATTCGACCTCTTGCTCCACTTTCTATACCTTCTGCATTGTGATGCTTCTTGTTTTGAGCATTTTTCTTTATGGCAGAGCTGTAGTGTATCTCTCTTGTTTGTTGAGAGATTTTGTATCTGTATTTTCGACACTTTGGCATGTTGACAGTCTCTCTTGTGGGGAAGCTATTCTAGTGGAGCCCAGTGTTAGTTTTTCAGTGTTCGAGTAGTTGTTTTGACAACTCATACATATTTGTAGCGTCACTCCACCCATTCAGCAATATGGGAGAGAGAGTGGTGATGGTCGGGAGTCCCATAATACCTTGCAAGGATCTCCACACTCTGGAGTTTGTGTCCTTGCCTTGTTGCATGTATCAGTAGCTACCACCTATTGGAAGAATAAGTTGATCGAATTATGTTTGGTATTTTTTTGTACTTTCGACATACTCTGTTGACAGTTTCCTTAGATGGAGTTGAATCTTGGCCCCAGTGTTAGTTTTTTAGGGTCTCGAGTAGTTGTTTTCACAATCATATAGATTTGTAGCGTCACTCCACATGGTCAGTTTGTATGTGGAGGGTGTGGTGAAAATCAAAGTTCATGTCCTTGCCTTGTTACCTTGGCTTTTCTTAAATGATGACACTCTGGAAAATTGTGTCCTTGCCTTGGTTATTGTTCTTGGATCATGGCACACCTATTTGAAGTAGTTGATCGAATTATGTTTGGTATTTTTTTGTTACTTTCGACATCACTCTGTTGACAGTCTCCTAATATGGAGCTATTCTATGGAGCCCCAGTGTTAGTTTTTCAGTGTTCAAGTAGTTGTTTTCACAACTCATACAGATTTGTAGTGTCACTCCACCCATTCAGTAGTATGGGAGGGTGTGGTGATGATCCTTCTTCTTCGGGTTTCATGTCCTTGCCTTGTTACCTTGGCTATTCTTAGATCGTGACACTCTGGATTTTGTGTCCTTGCCTTGTTGCTTTTGGTTATTGTTCTTGGATCATGGCACACCTATTTGTAAGCAGTTGATTCGAATTATGTTTGGTATTTTTTTAACAATTTCGACATCACTCTATTGATAGTCTCCTTATATGGAGATATTCTAGTGGAGCCCAGTGTCAATTTTGTTTTTGAGTTTATGATCGAGCAGTGGATTCAAATCATAGTGCACACTAAACTTCTTCAGCATTGTACGGGTAGATTTTTGAGCCGATGAATTCTTGGGATGCCTTGGAGCGAGTCTTTACTCTCTTTACTTTGTTGTTACTGGTCCCCATTGGGTACCTTGATTAGTGTTCCTTTTTCCTAGTTATTATACATGAGTACCTCATCAAGCCTAGTTGTCGAGACTCATATTGTGGACATGCCACTTCTATTGTTGGCCCCTAGCTTCACTTGAGGGGGGTGTTACAGTAGGTATTTACCCTTAGCTCATATTCACCTAGGTACTTTATTTACTTTATTGTATTTATTCTCACCCACTTATGTGTGTGGATATTTCTTTTATCTTATTTAGATATTATGAGATATTATCTAGTTGTTAGGTATAGTTCTTTCCTTGATCTATGGTATTGACTAGATCTTTGATGTCTAGTTCTCTCCTAAATCTATGGTCTTGACTAGTTCTTTGATGACTAGTTATTTCCTTGATTTATGGCTTGATCTATGACCTTGACTGGTTCTTAGATTGTTATTCCTTGCCTATTTAAGCAAGGCCCATTCTCAATGTATTGCATTGAGTTCCATAATAATATATGATATTGTTACTCATTTGTTTGCAAAGGTTTTATGTAAAGTTATTCTGGCAAATTGCTTTCATCTTATTGATCATGGTGTTTGATTAGCATCTGTGTTCTTGGCTTGGTATGATCTGGTTATCGTTCCTTTCATGGTATCAGAGCAGAGAGATTGTTGTTGACATCCGTCTGTAAGTTTTATTTTGCAAATAAAATCTTTGTATATTCATATATTTGGGATTTGGTCATATTTTGTTGTTACATCCATTTTTATGCAAAAAAGAGGCTTCCATTAGATACTGGAAGGTGCATGAAAACCCTAAGATCGACTGTAAACTCGGTCATTTCTTGGGGGCAGTCATTTTTGTGGTTATAGTGAAATACACAGGTTTGCGTAGGGATTCGGCCATCACAGTTTAGAAACCGAGGAAACATTTTTTTGGGTTTTTTTGATATCCTGAGAGCTATACTGAGTAAGTACAGCAGATTGGTGTCCAGACTGCGTGTAGAAGAATTTCGATTCTTTCCCTTTCTTGGTAGGGGTCCCACGGATGTTGTGCACGTTTTTTTATTATTTCGGGCAAATCCGCAAGTTGCTTTTTTAGCAAGTAAAGGTCACTGTCTACACAGTCCAGAATTAGTAATTTTTACGATAAGAGGCAACTAGATGTAACCTTCCTCAAAAACATGCGACACACCGCAGAATAGTAAGTTGTGCAAACACCCATTAAAATCCTTAGCCCTTGGTCATATGGTATGGTCATATGAGGGCTTAAAGCTTGTGATTCCTACTAGTAGGTGCTTAGTTTCATCCCCCTTTAATTTTATTTGTGTGGTGAAGGCAACAACAATTTAATTTGTTTTAGTGGCAACTAAAATAAATAACAGAGCAAAATATTAAAAAAAAACTTGTAACTTTTGATCGGTAACTCGGTTTTGAGTGTCGTTTTTTGCAAAAGTGCTTGTTTTTTCATGTTTCTTTCCATTGGAAATAGTTTATTTTAAGACTTGCACTATAATTATAAAGTGCCAAATATGGAGGAGTGTTGTAATCAATTGTGGATGTAATTTTAGCTAAGCCCGACGTCCTAAATTTTTGGGAGTTGCAGTTTTGTACCTATCATGGATTCTGAGAATGATATGCTTTTCTCTGAAGTATGTGGACTTCAAGAGGATATTGTAAAATTTGTGGAAGAAAATAGATCACTCAAGAAGTGAAATTCTCTTCTACAATCACTCATTCATGATAAGGATACAATAATACAACTCCCTGCAGAACAAACTTGCTAGCCTACAACATCACCATCATATTGTGGACAACCATATCCATGCTCCTAGTCCACTTGCAGCTGTTGCTCTTGTACCCACTGACATTGATATGTCAATCTTTGAGCCTAAACCTACTTATGATGCTTCTAAACCTGTGAGGCTTGTTACTGCATGCTCTTCCACATCTGTGCCTATTACAGTACCACATATTATGTATCCTACTTCTGCTCAGCTGTATGGCTTTTTTAAGAAGCATACCACTACATTCAGTTCTCACATGCTCCGTTTTATAGGTCTCACTAGCAGAGTCATTGATAGACATTCACAAGGTATTGTTTCCTTTATTCCACATGTTAAGTGGAATTCTCATCATGACATTGGTTTTCGAGCAGATACTTCATTGGGATCACACATTGACAGAGTTCCTTTTTTTGTTTGCTCGACTCTTTTTGAGGATCATGAGCAACACATGAGTTCTGCACCTTCACTTAGGCTTGAGAAACCTGAGATTTTAGCTGTCAGACATGATCAACCTGACACACATTCTGATGTTCTTTTGCATGCACCCATTGTGCATTTTGCACCAAGTCATATGCAGGCATCTTCTTCATCCATCCGTGTTGATTTGAGGTGGATATCTGATCACTCATGGTGGCGATATAGGCATTCGTTGAGAGGACTCTACAGGCGTGGCTCCTCCACCATTCGGCCTCTTGCTCCACTTTCTATACCTTCTGCATTGTGATGCTTCTTGTTTTGAGCATTTTTCTTTAGCAGGTGTAGTGTATCTCTCTTGTTTGTTGAGAGATTTTGTATCTGTATTTTCGACACTTTTGGTATGTTGACAGACTCTCTTATGGGGGATCTATTCTGGTGGAGCCCAGTGTTAGTTTTTTAGTGTTCGAGTAGTTGTTTTGACAACTCATACAGATTTGTAGCGTCACTCCACCCATTCAGCAGTATGGGAGGGTGTGGTGATGATCCTGCTTCTTCAGGTTTCGTGTCCTTACCTTGTTACCTTGGCTTTTCTTGGATCATGACACTCTAGATTTTATGTCCTTGCCTTGTTACTTTGGTTATTATTCTTGGATCATGGCACACCTATTTGAAGCAGTTGATCGAATTATGTTTGGTGTTTTTTTTTGCACTTTCGACATCACTCTGTTGACAGTCTCCTTATATGGAGCTATTCTGGTGGAGCTCAGTGTCAGTTGTTTTTGAGTTTTTTGATTGAGTAGTGGATTCAGACCACAATGCACACCAAACTTCTTCAGCATTGTACGGGTTTTTTGAGTCGAGCTTCTTGGGATGCCTTGGAGTGGGTCTTTACTCTCTTTACTTTGTTGTTACTGGTTTTGGGTACCTTGTGGTGTTCCTTTTTCCCAGTTATTGTACATGAGTACCTCATCAGACCTAGTTGCTAGGACTCATATTGTGGACATGCCACTTCTATTTTGGCCCCTTGCTTCACTTGAGGGGGGTGTTAGAGTAGGTATTTACCTTAGCTCATGTTCACCTAGGTACTTTATTTACGTTTATTGTATTTATTCTCACCCACTTGTGTGTGTGGATATTTCTTTTATCTTATTTAGATATTATGAGATATTATCTAGTTGTTAGGTATAGTTCTTTCCTTGATCTATGGTATTGACTAGATCTTTCATGTCTAGTTCTCTCCTAAATCTATGGTCTTGACTAGTTCTTTGATGACTAGTTATTTCCTTGATTTATGGCTTGATCTACGACCTTGACTGGTTCTTAGATTGTTATTCCTTGCCTATTTAAGCAAGGCCTATTCTCAGTGTATTACATTGAGTTCCATAATAATATATGATATTACTACTCATTTATTTGCAAAGGTTTTATGTAAAGTTATTCTGGCGAATTGCTTTCATCTTATTGATCATGGTGTTTGATTAGCATCTGTGTTCTTGGATTGGTACGATCTGGTTATCGTTCCTTTCAACCTATAACCTGACCTATACCTATACCTAAACCCAAACCCATACCCACAACATTTACCTCCACTAAACCTATTACCACTTTAGGGGTCACCACGACCACCAGCCTTACTCATCCACCTATTAAACTAGATTTAGCTACATCCTCCAACGTCAATACCACACCTACTCTCAACACCCAAACCAAAGAAACAAACTCATCGACCTCATACCCCGACCGCACCAATCACACCTCGCACTTGTCCCATCTGCCTTAAGACCTCAGCTGCCCAACATGGTCAAGCACCCTTCACCCATCCATAAACTGAATAACACAACAACCCATTCCTTCCTCACAAACCTCTAACCTACCCAGGCACACAACAGGACTTATACCTCACACCTGTAGTCTCCTTACCATCAATACCTCCAATACCTTCAGCTATTGCTTCACTACCCACTACACTTCAGTCATTGTCCCTCACACCCCAAGTACGACCCACGTCATCTACCTTCACAACACCCTCGTTATCCCCATGGGTAACTCACCCTCTTCCTCCATCTGATTTTCCTTCTAGACCTCGTACACCCACATCACCTTTACCCAAGAAGGTGCAACCCAAAAACAAAACCCCACTACCCACAACAAGGTAGTCAAAACAACCCCACACCCTCCTACCCGTCCATCTACTGTACCCCTACCCAAACGAACCCGACCAATACCTTAAACCACAGCGGCACCTAAACCCATAGCTCAACCCATTCCTACTCTTCCAAAAACAATTCCCAGACAACCAACCACACCTACATCCAAACCCACATTCACTTCCCATTGTGATCCACTAGCAGGGTCCTATGCCAAAATTTTAACCAACCTCCTTGAGACTTTTGTTATCACATTACCACCACTCCAACCTTACGACCCCCTCAAACCCAAGCCCAAAGGGTTTGATGATACTAAAATTTATGCATACCATCATGTGCCAGGGCATGATGTGGAGAGCTGCAAGGCCTTGAAAACCATCCTTATCCAATTGTGTCCACCAGAAACCAACTTTGATGATGACGACCTTCTTGACAAGGATCCTGCTTCACCAACACCCATTCCCACACTGCCCACTCAACAACCACAACCTCCACCCTCATAGCTCTTAGAGCCACACCTAAAATTTGAAATTAACATGGTTCGCATCAGAGAACTTGCCACGCCACCACCTAAATGTCGTTGCGCCCAGCTGACCTCACAGGGATTTTCTCCTCCAGTAGGTTTTTGCCCTTCATGTCATTATACCACTCACCCTACACCTTCTCCATTTTCCAACTTCCCTCAAATCAACATGATACACGTCACTACACGTGTGCAAGAAGGGCAAAGAAAAGGTAGCTAACCCACCAACCAATCCTATACCCAACATACCATCTGCACCCATACCTAAAATAACTATCCGTGGCCCCACATACCCCATTTCTAATGGCGTCACACATCACACCATGCTCAAACAACTACACCAATCTCCCCTCAAAATGTCCTTATACGACCTCATCCAAACCTCAGAATCCCATCGTCAAGCTCTCATGGAGGTTCTTCAATCTATTGAGGTTTTACCCAATGACCCTACACCCATAGCCTCCATTATCACACCCCATCATGTAGCCTCTCTCACCAAATTACCACCTTCATCCTCACCTCACCTTGTTCACCAAGTGGCCTCCCTTAGCTTCTTAGAGGAGGAGATCGTGCCACACCAAAATGATGACCCAGACCCAGCCCTCTTCATCTCTGTCCACATTGATGACATATGGGTACACCGTGTGATGATTGATGGAGGCGCTAGCATTAACATCATTTCATCCCATGCATTTTCTCAAATGCGCATACCTGACAATTACATGCATAAACATCCAATCATGTTGCATTCATTCAATGACGCTATCACCTCCACACTAGGCACTGTCATCCTTCATGTTCGTGTGGGCCCCCACACTGTTCCAGAATTGTTTTATGTTTTGGAGGGGGAATTCCAATATAACTTGTTGCTTGGTAGACCCTGGATCTGTGTCATGGGTTGCAGTTCCTTCCACTTTGCATCATTGTGTAAAGTTTGAACATGAAGGACACACTTATACCATTCCAGCTGACCCATCACCTTTCAAAACATGCAACATGCTTTACCGACCCAATGATGTGCTCATACCTATCAAGCAGTCTACCTCTGCAACCAATACCGCTTCACCTACACCTCCACCTACCAGTACAACCACTGCTTTCACCACACATACCTCCTCCATTCCTACCGCTGCTATAACCTCCACGGCTGACCCATTAGCTTCCCAATCCATTAACTCCACCTCTGCATCGACCTCTGACACATCATCCATACCAGCTACCTACATACCAACCACTGATCCCTTGGAAGGTGTTTTTCAATGCCTCACTCTGGGGGAGTACCGCCTATATAGTGTCAACACATTCCTTACTCTGCATGAGTATGGAAGCCTTCACCAACACCCTCGCTATGATCACCGTATAGGAGAATGCCTCCTTTATGGTCCTCCTCATCTTCGTACTAGTCTCACCTATGGGGGACTTGATACTACCACTTACACACCTGAACCACCATCACAACCCCGCCCATTTTCCACTGACTTCCAATCACTTACCAATCACCATTTCACCCACACCTTCCTGCACCTACTGTGTGTGGAAGGGTTTTGGTTTTGGATTTTACGAGCAAGGCTGCCATACCGTTATTCCATGTACCACCCACAAACATAATGACCGTAGTGGTATCGGCTTCCCCAAACCTCCTACCAAACAGGCCCACATTGAACTCATTGACCCAGACCCTAGCCCTTCTCCACCTTCATCACCACCCTCACCGATGGAGTCGATGGATCCTGAATCTATCCCTCCTAACTTTTTTTTTCATAAACACCATTTCCTTGGGGCCTTTGACTTATCAATGTGAAGGAGGCCCCTTCCACTCTCCCATTCCTGTATCCTGATATGATCGATGATGACACACCTACCATTAATGTCATTCAATGTCAGGATGATGAATCCATACTCACCTACCTTGGTGTAGAAGACTCATATATTCATCAGTCGTTACCCTTCTGAGACACAAACCATGTTGAATGAATCGACTATCGAGATCAACATTCATACTCAGGATGACCCACACATCCTAAAGATTAGACAATCTTTAGATGCTGCTGAACAGGAAGCCATCACTTCTTTTCTCTGAGATCATAACCATGCTTTCGCTTGGTCTTATGCAGACATGCCTGGTATTGACCCCACCATAGTGGTCCATAATATCGTAACTGTTCCTGATGCCAAACCTATCAAACAAAAGCTGAGGAAAATGCACCCTCGCATTGCTCTTCTTGTCAAAGAAGAACTTCAGTGCCTTCTTTCTGTTTCCTTCATCTTACCCATTGATTATCCTTGTTGGATTTCTAACATTGTCCCTGTTACTAAAGCAACAGGGGGACTCCGCATTTACACGGACTTCCGTGACCTCAACCTCGCCTACCCAAAAGATGACTTTCCCTTACCTGGTATTGATCAACTAGTTGACCTCACCACTGGTCATGAGATGCTCTCACTCATGGATGGCTTCTCGGGTTATAACCAAATTTTTCTTTCCCCAGAAGATCAGCACAAGACTGCATTCATTACCCCTTGGGGAACCTTTTGCTATCGAGTCATGCCTTTTGGCCTTAAAAATGCTGGTGCTACATATCAGCGTGCTATGACTTACATCTTCCATGATATCATGCATCGCATATTGGAAGATTACGTGGATGATCTCTTGGCCAAATCTAAATGTTGCTGCCAAGCACCTCGCCATCCTCGAAACCATCTTTGACCACCTCATTAAATATTGTGTCCACCTTCAACCTAAAAAGTGCATCTTCGCTGGTTCTCTCAGGAAAGCTCCTAGGATTTATTGTTTCCCTCCATGGTATAGAAGTTGACCCTGCTAAAGTCAAGGCCATTCTAGAAATGCCTCCACCCACTAACCTTAAACAACTTCGTAGCCTGTAAGGTAAATTGCAGTCCATTCACCGTATTTCATTTCACAATTATCTAATCGGTGTCAACCATTTCATCATCTGCTTAGGAAGGATGTCTCCTTTAAATGGGATGATGACTGTCACAAAGCTTTTGAGGCCCTAAAACAATACCTTCTCCAACCACCCATACTCATTCCACCTAAAGATGATCAACCTTTTTACCTATACATATCAGCTACCGATCATTCCTTGGGAGCCATGCTCGCTCATCGCGATGAACAACATAGGGAGCAGGCGGTTTATTACATAAGCCATACTCTTTTGGACTATGAAACCCGATACAACCATCTAGAAAAACTTTGCTTAGCCTTATTTTTCATTGCCACCAAACTCCGCCATTACCTACTCAACCACAAAACCTATGTTGTGACCAACACTGATCCCTTACACTTCATGTATGCCAAACCTTATCAAAATCAGAGCGTGTCACATGATGGCTTATGCTTTTAGCTGATCTTGACCTCGAATTCATTCACCAAAAGTCCATCAAGGGCCAGGCTATCACCGACCAACTGGCTGATGCACCTATTTTGGGGACCAACCCTCTAATTTTGACTTTCCCGATGAGTCAATTGCTACTCTTTCCCTGGATGAACCCCCTTACCAAATGACACTGTTCTTCGATGGTTCCAAGTGTCAGCGTGGGGGTGGGGCTGGTGTTATCCTCATTCCTCTAGATGGAGAACCCATGCCTTTGTCTTTCAAACTAGACTTTGAATGCACCAACAATATTGTCCGAGTATGAAGTGCTCGTACTAGGTCTCCAAGGCTCCTATGCCCTAGATGTCAAATCAATCCACATCTTTGGTGATTCACAATTGGTCATAAACCAAGTCAATGGTATGTACCAATGTCATAATGAGATACTTCAAAAGTATAAACATCATGTAGACATACTTTTGACCACCTTTGATCGTTACACCCTTCAAACCATCCCACGTTCAACCAACAAATTTTACAGATACCATGGCCTACTTAGCTTCCCAAATACCCGCTTCCCCTACCGATTCCAAAATATTTGTCACTGTACAATGCCTCCATTCACCTTCTTATTTACCTCATGATGTTTACTCAATCGGAAACGACACCCCTGACCCGAGTGACCTTTGGTATAAACAATACTCTGACTACCTTTCCCTCTCCATCTTACCTCCTGATCTCACCTGTAATGGACAATGCACCTTCCTTAAAAAGGTCTCCCATTTCGTTATCCTAGGGGGACTCCTCTATAAGCTCAACTTTGATGGTAATTCTCTTACGATGCCTCACAAGTTATGAAATTCCTTATACCATTAAGGAGGTTCATGATGGCATATGTGGAGGTCACTTTAGTGGCCTTGCTGTTGCTAAGCGTATTCTTCACCTAGGCTATTACTGGCTGACCCTTAACCATGATTGTTGTGACTATGTCAAACATTGTGTGAAATCTCAAAAACATTCCAACCTTCATCATACACCTAGTCATGCCTTACAGGTCGCTCATGACCTTTGGCCCTTCTCTCAATGGGGTTTGGATCTTGTCAAAGAAATCAATCCCCATTCTTCCCAATGCCATCAATGGATCATAACTGCTACTGAATACTACACAAAATGGGTGGAAGCCATACCACTCATCTCCACAAAAGCTAAGAAAATATGTGAGTTCATTAACCATCACATCATTTGTCACTTTGGTGTCCCTCATCACCTCATCACTGATAATGGAAAACAATTCAAAAACAAAACATTACAAAAACTTTGTGATGCCTTCGGCATTCAGCTTAGTTTCTCATCACCTTATTACCCACAAACCAACAGCCAAGCCGAATCCACTAACAAAACCCTCAACAAAATTCTCATGAAAGTGGTTAATGATACTGGGAAGGATTGGCATATGCACATTCCTTTTTCCCTATGGCATACCGCACTAGTATTCGCACTTCCACTGCGGCCACACCCTTTTCTCTGGTCTATGGTACAGAGGTTGTTCTGCCTCCTCGAAGTCCAAATCCCCTCACTCCACATTTCTCTCCATGACATGCTTACTGATGATGAATTTCTTCAAGACCACTTAGCACAACTAGAGTTATTAGATGAACGTCGTCTTAACGCTCTGGATCACCTTCAAGTTTACCAACAATGTATCAAACGTGCTTATGAAAAACGTGTTCATGAATGAACCTTCCAAGTCGATGACCTTGTCTTGAAAGAAAATCAACATGTAACCAAAGAAGAAAAAAGTAAACGGGGAAAATTTGCTCCTAATTGGCTTGGACCATACATCGTAACTCATACCTATAGATTGGGTGCCTATCGTTTTATCTTCACTTGATGGTAAACCTGAACCTGAAGCCCCTTAATGCATTGCATCTTCGACCATTCATTGTTGAAAAGTGTCCTACCTCAAACATCTCTTTACAGGCTCGTCCCTTGAGCGCTATCCACTCCATACACCTCCCAATGATTAAATGCGAAGAATCATGTGAGTACTAGATCACTTGTCAAATCTTCTCTGGGAATATGTGTACCATGGCACTGTCACATAGCATTTTCGCATCGCACTTTTATGGCTTGCCAACAGAGTCGAATTCACTCATTTGCCTTGAGAAACGACAGGGGTTGGTTAGGAGGATTACCTTTCTATTGGACATTGCATGGGTCGAAATAATATTATTTTGGTGAATGCCACTTTTTCTCAGGAATGCCACTACCTATATAATAATATATATAATACCACCAGGATATATTGATGTTTAAGACATTAATATTAAACATGTATTGCTGACCACGAAATGGTGAAGCGGTTGTTGGGAGGCATTAAGTTCCCAGCCACGTGGAAGAAGGTGATGAAGCGGTGTTAAAGAAGCCTATTGCCTCATGCGATGGAGGATCCACGTGAGGTAAAAGCTTTATCTCCCACCGCCTAACCTTAGCAAATGCGGCCCTTATGGGTATGGTTAACCCATTTCAAATGCCATAGTTACCGCTACACCAGCGCTAAAGGGGATTCTTATGAGGTTAACAAATTGAAATGCCGCTCATTTGGGAATTAATCCCATTTCAACATGTAAGCCGCTCCAATGGGGAAACTAATCGCATTTTATATGTAAATCGGCCCCTATTTGGGAATTTAACCAAATTTCATGTACGGGTAAGTGATTTAGGTTTTAAATAGCCTAAGGATGATATTAAGTGCATGATTTTAAGGGGGCCCTATTTTTGTATAAATAGGGGACCCATACAACAAGTATTGTTGTGAGAACACACAGGGTGTAACACATTACACACATTGGTGCAATAAGACATTGGACACTGATCCAAAGCTTATTATTTGTTAAGGTTATTTGTCGGGATAGTGATCGACATGAGTATTGTCTTATCCATGGCCTATGATTTTAGGCAATATTAGATGGAAGTATTTGTGATTGGGAGTAAATTGTAAACTACCCATAGGCCCATAGCGACACCACTTACTTGTAAATTCTGGATTGTGGAGTGCAGCTTCGCATTATTTGCGTCGGGAAGGCCGATCACAGGCCGAAGGAGGTTGTGCATCAGGAAGGTGGAAGTGATCTGCTGAATTTTTGTCATCTGAAGAATGGTGTACTGGTAGGCAAGTAAAATTGCATTAGGTTTTCTTGTTAAAGTACTATTGTCGAACTTACAAGTTTTGACTAGTGGAACGGTTCGACCACGAACGTTCGGAGACGTAGGCAATTTCTTGCAACTCCGTAATCAATCTGTGTGCAATTGTCATTTTCGGATCTTGCATTTGGTTTTAAATTGGGGACTTAAAAGGGTAAATTATCGGCAAATAATTAAAGCCTATAAGGGACCGATGATCAGGTCATACATAATCTGATTATTTTGGATATGTTTAGTAAAGTCTTGGAAAAGGCTTAGCATCCATGTATCGGAGGAGTTGAGGTCTACAGAGACTTGGTCATCGTACATCAGAGGCTCGAAGTCTTGAAAAAGGCTGAGCATCATGTATCAGAGGCGTTGAGGTCTACCAAGTTTAGCATCTTACATCGGAGGCTCGAAGTCTTGGAAAAGGCTTAGCATCATGTATCGGAGGCGTTGAGGTCTACAGAGACTTAGCATCGTACATCGGAGGACCAACCCTGGATTTATTAGATTAGAAGGTAGCATTCATAAATCAGATTTAGTGTCTACAGAGACACCCTTAGCATCATACATCGGAGGCTGAGGTCTTGAAAGAGGTTAGCGATGTACGGATGCGGGCGTTGGGGTCTGTAATAGACTTAGCATCATGCATTGGTGGATCACAGGTCTTCAAGAGGCTTAGCATCATGCATCAGAGGCGTTGAGGTCTGTAAAGGGATCCCAAGGCATTGTCCATCATTGACACCGGATCAATCAAAGATCTACGTAACATTGAGTCCTTCGAACCAGATTCGGATTCAATGTGGACCAACTCGGAGTTAGGAACTTCAATAAGTAAAAAAGATCCTTGTTGTCAGATATCAAGACAGCTTAGCACCTTGCACAGAAGGAGTGTTGAGGTTTCATTCAGAAACTTAGCACCAAAAAGCGGAGGCTTATGTGAGGTTTTCTTCGGATATCAGAACGCAGCGTAGAAGCCATCGTGGACCCATAACCCACAGCTTCCCAGGATCGGAGCAGAGTTGTCGAAGTGAGAAGACCTGGAGGAGAAGACACAAGGGTCTACTCACCAACAGCACTTCCTGAGGTGGCATCAGATGTCTATCAAAGGACAATGGAACACTTTTTGGGCTCAAAGAAGGCACATGAAAAATGCCCAGTCAGGGGGAGGTGTGATCAGGGGATCATTGCCCAAAAGTTCCCTAAACATCTATAAATGGTTCACTACAGAATATCATCTCGAGAGCTTTCCATTTCGACTCTGAGATTGCCCCAAACGGACATCGGGACATCTAGATATGTTCGGTCAAATTTCGGTCAACTTGGGAGTCAACTATGGTCTACTGGTTGAATATTTGGACCAATCGCACTGTGATATGCCTTGCCAACACTCGTTGAATTCGCTCGATTTGCCTATCGGGGAAGCGACAAGTGGACTACAGGATGATTCTATTCCACATTGCATGGGTCGAAATAATATTATGGTAATGCCCTCTTATGCCACACCTTATATATATATTGTTAATGTTTAATACATTAATATTAAACATGTATTGCTGACCTTACGTGGGTGGTGAAGTGGTCCCCTGTTGCTTAAGCGCCTGCCACCTGCAACAGGTGACCTGAAGCTCATTAGGGGCCTAAGACTTCTGCCTGGATCGAGTCCATCAAAACAAAAAGGCTTTTTAGTCATCCCACTTGCCTAACCTTGGAAATGCGGACCTCTTGCAAACCATGGGACCTAATGCTCATTTAAAACATTTAAAATATACTGCCGCTCCACCCCGCGCCAACTTTCCATTCTTATCCCTTAACAAATTCAAATGCCATCATTTGGGAATTAATCAACATTTCAACGTGTAAGCCGCTCCAATGGGGAAACTAATCCCATTTTATATGCCTTTCGGCCCTATCTTGGGAATTTAATCCCAAATTTCATGTACGGGCAAAGGCTAGGTTAAAAATACCTAATCAGGATGATTTAAGTCCCTCATCTTTTAAGGGGCCCTATTTTTTGATAAATAGGGGACCCATTCAGGATTGTTGTGGACACTTACATGGGGGTAACACATTACACACATTGGTGAAAGACCTTGGACACCGATCCCGAACATTATTTGTTAAGCTTACCATATTATTTGTCAACAAGTATAGACTTTGGCCTCGATTATTCTATCAAAACATGGACACTATTTGTCATTGGACTTGCCCATTGTGACCTCGGACCTCAATTGCCCAAAAGACCTGTCACTCAAGTACATGTAAAATTCTGGACCTTGTCACCCAGTGCTTAGCATTTCGCATTATTTGCGTCCCAAGTCCGACCTCAAGCCGACATCTTGGGATTGTGCGATCATTTGGTGGAAGTCCTGTGACTATTTTTCACTTTTCGTAGAACTGGTGTAATGGTAGGCAAGTAAAATTCCATTCGGTTTTCTTGTGAAAGTACATCAACTTCAAGGTTTGACTACAAATGGTTCGACCACGAACCCGGAGGTGGCTTTATCGCCTCCCTCTCAATCTTTGCAACCATCGTTTTGTCTTGATTTATTTTGAATTGGTTACCTTAAAAGGAGTAAATTATCGACGCAAATAATTAAAGCCTTTGGGGGTCCGAGATCCTCAGGTCGTAATAATCTGCCTTCACCTCGCATCATTTAACCATTGCAACTTCTACCATTTATGTTGATCCCATATAGACTACCTCACCTCGATCGGTCTATCAAAACAGGCTCATCTTTTTAGTCATGGACTTGCCCATTGTACACCTCGGACCTCTTGATTAAACAAGAACCTGTCACTCAAAACATATAAAATTATCTTCCTTCACCCAGGTTACCATTTCCACTGCTCATTTCCCCATGATCGCCTCAAGGGACATCTTTATTTCTGATCATTTGGAGATCCCATGTGACTTCCACTTTCCTTTTGAATAAGAGTCCTATCCTCCACCTTGGTCTTGTCCATGATGTTCAAAGACCTTCCATGGGACCAAACTCCTTGAGTCAAACTGATAATAAAAAATATGACTCCCTCAAAAGGACATCTTCCTCTCGACCAAATTGCTACTATAAATAGATTCCCTTATAAGGACTTGCTATGTGAAGCTTACCTTTGAAAAAAAAAAATGAGAGAAACCTCCCCTTTCGCATAATCAGCTTCACAAAGACCTCAAGGAGTACCATATTATTTATCCCATATAGACTTCCCGTATCGATCGGTCTATCAAAACAAAAACACTTTTTAGTCATGGACTTGCCCATTGTGACCTCATACCTCTTGCCCAAAAGACCTATCACTCAAAACATATAAAATTAACTACCTTTCACCCACCTTACCATTTCCACTCTCATTTCCCCAATTTCCTCAAGGGACATCTTGGAATTTAGACATTTGGTGATCCTGTGACTACTTTCACCGTAGAACAGTTAATCATGCAATGCCTTTTGGGTCTTGTGTTCATCACCCCCTCCAAGGTATGATCTACTCGGTATGATCCTACCCAATCAGGTGGCTCTATTGCCCCCCTCTTATCTTTTAACCATCTTTGTTTATGTTTTGATTACCTTATACAGGACTTGGTCCTCGACGCTTACCTTTGGGGTAATCCTCCCCTTTCACCATAATCACCTTCACCTACATCATTTTACCTATAATCTACCCACACCTATTACACCTAAAACACAACATACCCAAAAACCTACCAACTCATTTTCATATTCTTCCCTAGCTCATGGGAGAACTACATTGGCCTGAGGTCCCTTTTCACCAAGACTATGTAGGAAGCACTCCGAGGGCATGGGTCCCTTAGAGGTTAGCTCGGCCATTCTCTACCCTAAACAATTCATCAACCATGCCTAACTCACCATTTACATCACATTTCACTTAGTTCCCCTTTTATATACAAAATTGGAAATTAAGCCACATACATAACAAATTTGACTACAATCCATACATTTATTACGCTTACCATTTCTCTATCATCACTATGCATAGATTATATAACATTTTCAATATGACCCATAGTATCATTTCATTGACTCAATCCATGAATCTAAACCAACCTAACTCGATCCATGCCTATAACCTGACTCAATCCATGCCTATAACCTGACTCAATCCATGCCTACCAAACCTGACTGCCTATAACTTGATCCATGCCTATAACCTAACTCAATCCATGCCTACATTGACCTGACTCCATCATGCCTAACTCACCTAATTTTAAACCACATTAAAGTAACAAATCCATATCTCATCTAACACAAACCATAAACCAATATCTCATAAACATATTAACACATCACTAAATACCATGAATCTCATCATATAAATCAATAAATATGTATCTCAAAATACATGCCTATCTCATCATGGCCATCATCTCAAAAATGTCAGCACGCATGCCGATATATAATACAAAATGTCATCGGCATGCAGGCCGGTCTCATATATACACAAAGAATGAATGAATCAATACAAAAATATCTTCGGCACGAAGGCTGGTATATGCTCACAATATACAAAAATCACTCGTAAATCCTCACTGTCTTCGGTACGCAGGCTAGTATGTGATCAAAAATACAACTATCTTCGGCATGCAGGCCAGCCATATATAAAAAATAATCACTAATATACATCAAAATCAGGTGGCCACATATCAGACATCTCGCCAGATGTCCTCCATCTCTGTGTCACCTGCACCCTCAGCCTTCTGTGTCCCTATGGCACATCACCTAGCTCTGGTCACCGTGCACTGGTGGCCTCTCCTTGATCAGGCCTCGGAGCTCGCTACCCTCCTGTGCTCTCCACACTATGTGTGCGGGATCTCGTCCTCTCACTAGACGCCTGCTATGCCCTGTACTCTCCGTATGAGAGGAAGTCTATCCCGGTTGCCATGAGCTTGTCCTGATAGTATCGCACCTCACCTAGGGCATCCCATAACCTAGATATAGGCACAGTCTATGGTGGTCCCATAGGTCTCGGCCCCTGTACCTACCCTACAGTGACCTGCCCTGCGCCAGCCTGTGAACTGGGACCAGCTACCTGTGCCTGTGGTGGTGCCCCCCGTCCCTGTGCCTATATCTGGGCCTGTAAGGCCCCAATCTGTGTTTGGGTTATGGCCAAATGGCCCTGTAATCCTGCCACCTGAGCCTATAAGGCTGCCACCTGACCATCTCTGTCTCCATCTCCTCCATCACCTCCACCCTCTCCCTCTGCCATCTGGGCCTACAGACTGGCCACCTGTACTTGTAGCTATACTACCTCTACCTCTGACCCCTCCAGCTGTGTCTGTAGTATACCAATCTACGTGATCAACGTCGCTACCTGCCCCTGTAGGGCATCTCTCTGCACTGTCATGGTAGCTAAATCTGGCTACCCTGGTCTAGGTGGTATGGCTCATAACTGAGCTGCCCACCACTGCCTATACCTATCTATGCATCTAGCGTCATCAATCCGCTGATCCACTGGATACTCCTCCTCTCCTGTAGGCACGATAGGTTGTGGTAGAGGGAGAGGACTCTCCACATCATCTCTTTGATACTGTGGGAAGGGCGGAGGAATATCTTGTACGAGCCCGAACTGCCGTCGGACCCTGTCAACCGAGATCATCTCATCTCCCCGGCACGGCAACCCTATATCCACCTCTCTAGCTAAAGCTCAGCTAGCTCCTCATGCATGTGCCTATATGAGGGGAATCCCACATATGGCCTCCAGATAATGTCCACTTCCGAATAACCCCTCGAACAACTGCCGAAAATGGGCCACATCATATGTCGGCCTATTTGACCTCCGCTCTCCTGCAACTGGCACCCATCTCCTGTATCCTAACTGCACACATCTCAGTGGGAATGAATCTTCTCGGGGCATCCTTATAGGTCGAACACAGACTATGTGCTCATAGGCCCAACAGTGCAGTATAAATGTACAACACAGGCTAAACTTGCGCAGCTGCCCATACGCCCACAACTCTCTGTAAAGCTACACCAAGAATGCTGCTGCCCAGGCAAACCATGTCTCGTGCATCATCATATCATGGAGGCACCCCCATCAGTGAGCAGGGAAAGCGTCCACCCTCTGCATCAGGCAGTGCATCGCAGCACACTACCTCCATTCAATAAAACTACTAGCCTCGTCTCATCCGGACGGGCTAGGTACATCTCGTCATAGCTCAAACTGATGTTATGGAAGCTCAGCTCTGCTGCCCCCTCACCAAATACAGTCTCGATCAACTCCTCTGAGGCCTCGGAGGAGATAGAATACACCTAGGCCCCCAATATGGGTAACCTCAAAATTCAGAACACGTCCTCAGGGTGATGGTCCTCTCACTCGTCAGAAGGTGGAACGTGTTGGTCACGGAAGTCCCATCTATCGATGAGCGCGACCATCAAACTAGGCTGCCGAACAGCATGTCGGTAGCGCCAAATACCACTCAATCCCACTGTCTCCATGTGTTGTAGCTCCAACAGGCTCGCTAGGCTGCGCAATGTCACCAATAGTGGCGGAACCCTATCTCGCATGTGTAACTGCGATCGACCCTGCATCCAATCCAAAGCACAACATTAATCCACCTTTACCATGACCATATTCATCACTTATCATTACCTACCACACTATTTTACCTTACCCATCCCAACCACCTAACCTACATCATTTTTTTGGACCCTTTTGCCTAAAATCCCGACCGGTGCCAGTTCATCCTAACCGACTCTAGTCACCCTTAAACCGACATCGGTCACCTATCTGGTGACCAATACCGGTTCAGCTTGACTGACTATAGTTACCATGTAAACTGACATCGGTCACCTGTTAGGTGACCGATCTTGGTTCTACCCAACCGACGCTGGCCAAGCTTGACTGACGCCGGTCATTGTCGCGCAAAAATCCGTGACTTCCCAAACACCCCTTTTTTTGTAAACCCACCCACCTATCCCTTTTACCCCACCTACACTGACCTACACTGCCCCAAAACCCCTACCCACCCCACCTATCCAATTTCCTACCCCTCCCCCCCTCTTTTTTTGCCCAAATTTCCCCCCATACTCGATTTAACTTTTTTTCCCGCCCACAAAATACACAAACCCGCCCAAATCCAAAAATAAACAACTCTTACACCATCTACTCTATCTAATTAACATTAAAGAGTTAGGCGCTTACCTCGTCGCATTACTGTTGTCTCGGTGGCATGTCTGGCCACTGTACTGGTGGTCCGCCCGATCCCTCTCCTGCCTCTACCATCACCAAATATCTACCCCTATGCTCCAACCAATCGAATCCCTCGCTAAGATCTCGTGGACCCGCTACTAACCAACCCAACCACCGTCACCTCACCCTGTCAGCTCACTGTCCCGTAACCTCCGGATGCTTTTCTCACTTTTCTCTCTTTTTTGTCCTTTCTTCACTTCGTTATTCACAAATGAAAAATAAACATGTGGATTTTTTTTGTGTTTTTATACCAAACCCAACCTAACCGACGTCAATTCCCCTAGACTGGCATCAGTCTCGTGCCCTACCTAACCGTCGCTGGTTTTCCTATACCGACGTCGGTTATCCATGACCGTCATCAGTCACCCTCACCTACATATTGCCCTTACTTTGCCATTTTACCCTACCTCTACCTTGCTCTTTACCCCATACCTTTACCCACCCCATTAGCTTACCTTTCCTAACCTCGTCACTTCCTACCTCCATTTGTCCTCCTTTGGGGACTCATTATTTTACCCTTACATCGGCCTTACCCGTGTCATGACCTAGATATTTGGACATGGACCATCGATAGTGCCCTTTGACCTCATGTGTTTGCTATACCTTACGGCACTGTTACCTATGTTGATTGACCCAATGACCTTACCTAGCCTATTGCCGTGACTGTTTATCCTGACCCTACCTTTGGTGTACCGGAACATACCTAAACGTTCCTGCACCTAACCTACGTTGTGTTTCCTGACCTTATCCTATACCTTGGATACCAGATTCACTTCAACCTTGTTTGGATAAACCTATCGACCTTAGACGATGTAGAGTTTGCCTGCTCTTCAACCCGGTAGCATGCTGCAATTTATACATGTGTGTGCGTTTGACTGCTGCTACCTTTGACCCTGACCCATTACCTAGATCACTCGAGTAGACCTTTCACCCCTTTTTCCCTATCCCATTTGCCTTTTCTTTACATTTACCTTTTATCAAACCACTCACCGCTTCAACCTGTTGCCTCGTCAGTTCCTGGTTTGAGGGGGATCACCTTCACCCTCACATGGGGCAACCACATCTTATTTTTGTTAGCATCGCTTCCCAATACAAACTACATAATAAAAAGGGGCAAAATGTAGACACTAAAATTAGGTCACACTCCCCTTTCGTCCCTCGACATATAGGCACCCTTTATTACATTTACCTGGCCATGACCCCCTTCACCCCACTAATATTAATTTAATTAATTTAATTAAATTAATGCTTTATCCTCACTATATTTATTATTTAAATATTTTATTTAAATAATATCTACACATATAGTTCACTTAGACACCTCACCAAGCTAACTCAACCTAAGACCTATTCTTACCAAGTTACCATAACTAACTAAGACTTACCCAAACCTTAAAAATCAATGCCTGCATTCCCTCTAACCACATTCCCGCATGCTCACGAGAGGCTCCGAGTCTAATCCATGGGAGAATGACACAAGATCCAATAAAATTAGGAGGATCTCCCTAAGTTTAGTAAACCTAGGAAATCTTGCCTTGACCGATGTCGGTTATCCCTAACCGTCACCGGTTAAGATGGACCGCCTTCGGTTACCCCTTTTAACCCCTAAACTACCTTATTCTCAATGTTGGAACTTGGAACTTGGAAGTTGGAAGCAAGAAATTTGAAGAGCAAGAACACATCTTAGAGAGATAACGCATCTTCCGAGAGCCAATTCCATCAAAAAATCACATCCAAGGAAGGAGATTGAGCATCTTCTCTTGCATAGCCATCCCAGGCACGATCTGATCTATCCAAGGAAAGAGGAGTGTGCATGCAGCCCATGCAGAAGCTTTTCTTCAGTTTGTGATCACTTGCAACCTTCAAACCCATCATCAGCACCACCATCCTTCATACACAAACATTCATGAACGAAATCCAAGTAAGTATAACGTCATACTTCTCTGGTTTATTTCATTTCACCATTATTTTATCACCCATTGTTTATCTTGCTCCCTATTGACCTTCTCCAATGTTTTCACCTCCATAGACCCATTAAAACCTCACAAAAGCCTACTCCAGCCACCCAATACCTCGTCCCAACCAACCAAAACCCTTTGTGCAATCACAAAGGAGACCAAAACCCTGTTCTGTGACATTTCTAGATCTCACAGTAACCGGCGCCGGTTATACCTAACCACGGTCGGTCACTGTGTTTGCCCACACAGCCTTAAACAGAGAACTACCCACCTAATTTTACCTCACCTTCATTTACCCGTGACCTACCTGAGACCTTTATCAGACCTGCAAAACCCAGAACCAACCATTTGACCTGTGGATTCTATTCTAGCTTAGCCTATTAGATTAGATCTATTTTCTTATTGTGTTTTAAGTGAGATACCTAAATCATTTCAAAATAACAATAGGATTTACTTTGTTTACATCATTAATTTGTTTGAAACAGTGGATTGACAACCATCTAGGAAGTATCACACTTCCCGGATCTAGCTTACGCTAGGCAGTTCACTGCCCATATTGGTTTAATTCCTTCTGGTGGTCTTGTTTTCGTTACAGGTAGTTCCTCCTAGCCAAAAGGAAGCTCTCACGGTCAGCTGTGGATTCAGAAGTCATACACGCGCAACAACCCATCAATCGACATTTGAACAGGTATTCCTCCTATGCCTGTTACCCTATTTGTTTCGTCAACACTTCAAATAAACAATATAAGAAAAAGGTGAAACACTAATGCCCTTGGCTATCTTTTTGTCGATAAGGTGGAGTGGGGACGCATCCAGGAAATATTTCTCCTTGATCATGCCTCTCAGTTGGTCAATGGACATTTCGCAGATGACTCTTTCCTCACTTTAGTTGAGAATTAGCATAACATCAAAGAAAATTTCTCATGTTTGGACACCTTCTGTTAAGCTTCTAGCTCGAATGTTCAATTGGCTAAGTCTTTTGTCTTTCGATAGTGTTCTTTTTCTATGCCCAATTGGTTGGCTGCTTACCCTTGGTGTCAGATCAATCATAGAGAAAGATTCAAATTCCTGGGGATTCCCTTTGTCTTCAATAGTGATTCAACTACTCTTTAGTAATATGTCATTGATTAGGTTGAGAAAAACATTTAGCATTGGGTCTCTATGCCTCTCTCTTTGGCGGACAAGTTTCAACTCTGCACCAAAATTCTAGACGCCACCCAGGTTTATTATGTTATTTGTTAGTGCCCTTCATGAGCATCTTTCAACAAACTGGTTAAAATTTTGTGGGATTATCTTTGGTCTAAGCAACATTAGGGTGGCTTTCATCGAGTTGCTTGGGAGATCTATACCCTTCCACGCAATTAAGGAGGAATGAGAGTTATATATGTGTATAGACAAAGTATTTCTCTTTATGCTAAATGGGTTATCAGATGCATACATGACAACCAAGCCTATAAAATTTTGTTACGACATTACATTTCTTCAAACTCTCCTTACGAGAAAAAATGCTGGAAAAAAATTGGGTCACATACCTTGATTATCACTGAAGTGTCAGTTAAAATTACAGGTACCTTTATTGTGAAGAGTATCTGGAAAGGTTTCGAAGCTGTTAAGTTGTTGCTTCGTTAAATTGGAGATGGATTTCGCACTAGGTTATCATTTAATGATCACAACTTATGGTGGTCTCTTATTTGTACTAGTGATAATGTACCGTTGGCTGAGGTTCCTAGTATCAAAGCGATCCGGATTTCTCACAGAGGCATCAATACCATATGAGACCTTGTCTCCTGGAGATAATGGATTCCTTGGTAAGATCTTACACAAAAATTTAATTTGATCAACTTTGTTCTTCTATCTATGCACAAAATTCAAGCGCTGATGCCAAATGTAATGCTTCATAAGATGGGTTTGTAACCTCCTACAACATAGCGGCTGGATTGGTGGTGGAATATGAAAATCCCCTTTCTTAACTACTAGTTTGGCATAGTTTGTAATCTTCTGTCCTCCATGTCTCATGTAATTAACAAGTTCAATGCTCATTGGAGCCTTAATTCTTCAGTCACCACTTGGCTTCGAAGGCTTAACAAGGCCTAAAACCCTAATTTTGAGCCTAAGATCAATTTCTTTCTCTAGTGCCTCATTTATCAAGGTCTTCAGTTGGGAGAATGGTTAAGTCACATTGGCCTTCCCAATCCTAAGTGTCTTTTCCATGGCCAACCTAAATATTTCCAACATGTCTTTTGGACTTGTCAGCGTGCTCAATCTACTTGGAAGTGGATTCATTCTCTCTTCCTTCCCTTCCATCATGAACTGTTTGATTGGAAATATGCCCTGTTTGGTGACTTAGTTAATCTTCCTGCTCAAATCATTTTTATTTGGATTTTCTTTCAGGATGTTATTCCTTTTTACTTGTGGAAAGATAGAAATACTGTTATGTTTCAACAGGATGAGCTTACTTTGGAACTAATTGTGAATAAAAAAGTGGTTATTATCTCTTTTGTGACTATGTAGATTTAGGAGCAGGTGCAAAAAGTGGTGTTGGAGCTCGTACATTTACAACAGGTCCTAGATCACTGGGGGAGCACCCCTTGCACTATGAGTTGGGTTCCTCCAGATAACGCTTGTGCCCTGCCACCTGCCCTTGTGTTGTGTCGTAAAAGTCGCTATCGTAGCCGACGTCCTTCCCCTCCTCGGGGTCGTCTTGCTCCGTCCAACTCTAAACCGCACTAGAGTCCACCACCTCGGGGAAAGGCTATGGCCAACTCCTCCAGCTGGAACTTGCCTCCTCGGGGGGCCAATTTTGGAGGCACTCCATCGCGTGGCTGAGGAATCATGGTGCCTTTGAATATACAAATGCCAGATCCTAACGACTGGGCTATTGATCTGCCTTTTGAGGAACCGACTGCGGGTGGGGGCGGTTCATCCCTCCAAAAGATGATCTTCCTCCATCGCCTAGTGTTGCTGCCCCACGCATCTAGATATTTAGTTATATGATTTTCTGGTTGCCTTTTTGGTGTTTCTCATGCCCTTGTGGCATTTTAACGCTGGACCGTGAGTTTTCGATCACCTGCTGTTGTAACTTTTGTATTATTAATATAAAGGCAGGTTCTAATAGTAAATGATAATCAAAGAGAAATTTGTAATATTATTAATCGATGTGATATGTGAAAAATTGTGGACAAGAGCCTTGAAATTGGTTCCAATCATCACCCACCAATAAAAATAATAATAAAAAACAATACAATTATTAATTAATATAATATGTAAAAAATTAAAATAAAATCCTTAAAACTGATACCATTTGTATCGTAAACGTTCATTACCTCGATCTTAATAAAACTAGTGATCGAGGTAATGAACATTTACCATATACTAATTTCATTAAGATGACAATCCAAGATAAAGGCCATGAAATGAACATTTCCGATATACTAGTTTTATTAAGATGGAGGTATGTCTTTGGTTTCGACCCGAGGCCAATGGAAAACCGTACCTAGTTTTTACCAACCCTCCCACATTTTATATCGAATATCTTTTAAAAATATTAAAATCTAATGTTGAGGTGGGTAAAATAATTTTCAAGACCATATCCGTCCCAATGGGTTTATGGTTTTTGGAGCTAGATTTTGCTTTCAACATTGCATGTTGCAAAATCGATCCACCCAAAAGGTTTAACTAATTTGGCAGTGCAATTATGTAATTGATTTCAGGTGAAAATCCACCGTTGAAAGAGGAGGGCTTTAACATCATTCCTTCTCATTTTTCTCTACGAAATTCAGTTGCTGGGCACGTTTAATCTGCAAATATCAGCATTCCACGTTAAATCAACAACACGCACTTTGCAAAGAGGAGAAATTTTGAACTCAATACACGCAGGTCTGATACAATGTCATTCTTAGATGCATTGGATGAGCCTCTAGAAACTACAGCAGGTAGGTCTTCTGCCTTTCTAACCTTTTATAAATTTAAAATTGAAAAAAATCTGTGTAATAATGTATCAGATTTCCGTTAGATTGAGGTTTTTTATTCATTTGCACATATGCTTATATATGGCAGTTCCAAAAATCGGTGCATTTCAACCTAAGGTTAAGCCCAGGGGAAAGAAACCTATTGCTGCTGGAAAAACAAAGGTCAATACTGTGGACAAAAGAAGTGCCAAGCAACAGCCTGCCAAGGTTGCCCTGCCAGAAACTAAGTCTTCTGTGAAGGAAAACCCTCTTAGTCCTTCTCAATATGCCGTTGGACATCAAGTGATTCTCCCTATCCCTTCTGTAGGGAGCCCAGTTGATGTTAAACCTGATGTGGTTGCCACTAAATTTTCTACAGTATCGAACCCAATTGAGGAAAAACCTGTTTTGGATACATTGGTGTCGAAACCTGTGGGTACACTGGCAGTTTCCTCATTAACCATAGAAGCAATAAAGGAGGCCCCGTGTTCAGTGGAGCAGCTTATGGGTATAACTATACACGCAAGCCCTTCAGAATCAAAGTTAATAGATAAAACTTCTGTTTCAGTACACAAAGCTGTGGGTACCGATATAATTGCCAATTTGATTCCTTTGACAGCATTCCCAGTAAAAGAAAATGCAATTCCGGGCCCTTCAGTCGAGGAACCTGTCGGCGCAGAGGTAATTGCTCGTTTTAGCCATCCAGGATCGAAACCAGTAGAGGAAAGTCCTCTTACAGTTCCTACGGTCCAGGAGACTGTGAGTGCAGTGGTAACTCCTGCATTAAGTCCTGCTATTCCTTCAGAATTGGAATCTTCAGTCCAAGATATACCGAGTGTAGAGGGAATTCCTACCCAAGGTCCTGATGTTGAGGAAGCTCCAGTTTCAATCTCTTCTGAATTGGAACTTGTGGTACAGGAGACTGTGAGTACAGACCCAATTTGTTCTCTAAGTTCTGCTGTCGAGGAAGCTCTACTTTCAATTCCTTCCAAACCAGAACCTTTTCACACACAGACAATCCTTTCTTCGAGACTTCCTGTAGTGAACCCAGTAGAGGAAGTCAAGCTTTTAGACTGTTCTCAGCAGTATCTTGTCGACACACAAGTTATTCCCCTTTCGACTTCTCCAAGTAAAAGCCCTCAGTCTGAAAAGCCTCCCACCGTGCCTGCAGAAGCTGTTGCGAGAGTCGCAGATCAAGATAGTGACCAATCCCTTGCTAGCCATGATACTCATAATGATCCGTCTTCTCCAGCATCCTGTGGCATGACACATCAATCTGTCAGTGTTAATGAAGTGGAGAAACCACAGCCAAAGGTTCCGAGATCAAAAATGAAGGTCTGTTTTTTATTTGCATTCCTTGCTTTTTATACAAGTTTTCTTCTCTATGCTATATCCTGATTGTTTTTGCTGCAAGTTGTGGATAGGACATTTAAGTTGTTATTCATCTAGCATGTTCTGACAAGGATGCTCATAACTGAATTGATACACTATTGATGTAGAGTGGTATGAATTTATTGTTTCATTTGATAGAAGTTAGTCAACCAATTTTTCTGGGATTGTGTTAATGGATCAGAGCTTGGGATTTTATGAACTTGATTGACTAATTGGCTGGTTGACTGAGCTAGCCGTGCTGGTTTGAAGAGTCCCATGGATATTTAGCTTTGGGACCATCTGAACAAGTTTGCTGACCTATCACCTGCTTGACTAAACTGGTCAGGTTGGTTTGAAGAATCCAGGGCTTGTGTTGATTAGCATTCCTACTGTTATAAAAGGAATAGCATACTGGTTGATTCATCAATATCAAATTAGTATAAATTCCCCACTGGTCTTCATTAATGTCAGTTTTTAAAGAATAGTGTTTTCTGCATTTAAACTGAAATCTATGAGATAAATGCTTATTACTAGTCTTTGTCCCTAGTTAAATTGCATGTAATTAAGATTTATTATGTTACTGTGCTCAGTGCTTAATGCATTTTACTTTTATGTTGTGTTCAGTCTTAACATCTTTCTTTTACTGTAATTTGAAGATTTTCCTTCACAAATAGTCTGTTTTCTGTGTTTCAGTCTGTGCAGCCAGCAAATATGCCTTATTCCTTTACAAGAGAAGCGGGAGAGTCTAAAGAAGAGGCTGGGGAAAACAATGTTTCAATTTCTTCCAATAAACAATGTAAAGTAAGAGATCAACAGTTCCAGAATGGTGCTTCTGAACCCAGAACTATACATAAAGATACAAATGAATCAAGATCAGTTGCATCTGACTCCATAGAGATGCTTGGGAATACTACAGAAAATGGAGAAAATATTTCCCTTTTAAATGCAGGGGACATAGAAATAGAAACAGACAGCAAAACCAATCAAGAGGACAAAAGCTCCAAGAATTCCAGATGCAGACGAGAGAAAATGCTAGCAAGGAAACCTTCCAATGACTTAATAACAGTGCAACGTGTTATTTCAGTCACTAGAGAACATGTTCCTGTTCTCAACACACATATTCCACCAGAAGGAGCTGCTCCATCCGGCAATTCATACGACAAGACAAATGACCAACGCAGCAGCTGGAGGCAGAAATTGCGAGGGGATGTTGTCGACAGCTCAGCAATGATGCAAGCCGAAGGTTTGGAAGATGGAGAAAATATACTTGTTTTAAACACAAATAGCTTGCCTGATAAAGACAATGCTCTGGCAAGCAACTCAGATGACAGAATCAACAAGCAACCCAGATATCAGGGGATGAAAATGAAGGCAAGGAAACCTGCAGATGGCTCTGCAATCGTGCAAAAGGAAGTTTTATTCAAAAACCCTCTTAATGAGTTTGCTAGAGGAAATGATCTAGTTGACCAACATGATAATAAACTGAAACGACAGAGGCAGACAATTAAAGGTGAAAAGGCGGTCCCTGATTCCATAAAAATGTCTCAGGAGAGTTTGGAATCCGAAAATTGCTTTTATGCAAATGCAGAAACCCCTTTGGCATTACTAGTGGAATTTGCTACAGAAAATGATCCAAACAACCAACACAATGATAAATCAAAACAACAGAGGCTGAAAATGAGGGGCAAAAAGGCTGCTTGTGGCTGTACAAAAATGAGTCAGGAAACCCTTACAGAAGTGCTAGTTCCATCAAATCTGGAGACAGAAAAAATTCTCTCTGATTCAAACATGGAAGTTCAATTAAATGATCTACCTGAAATGAGCAAAGGTCAATCTAGGTGTCGGAAGCGGAAAACAACTGCTTTAACAAAAGATTTGGATGATAACAATTTAAATGATCTAGTTGACCAACACAATAATAAATTGAAACAACAGAGGTGGACAATTAAAGGTCAAAAGGTTGTCCCTGATTCCATAATTTCTCAGGAGATTTTGGAAACTCAAAATTGTTGTGATCCAAATGCCGAAACCCCTTTGGCATCAGTAGTGGAATTCGCTACAGGAAATGATCAGGATGACCAACACAATAATAAATCAAAACAGCAGAGGCCAAAAATGAAGGGAAAAAAGGCTGCTCGTGGTTCTATAAAAATGATTCAGGATTTCCCTACCCCTTCCACATCAGTAGTGGAATTTGCTACAGGAAATGATCAGGATGACCAACACAATAATAAATCAAAACAGCAGAGGTCGAAAATGAAGGGCAAAAAGGCTGCTTGTGGTTCTATAAAAATGATTCAGGAATTCCCCACCCCTTCAGCATCAGTAGTGGAGTTTGCTACAGGAAATGATCAGGATGACCAACACAATAATAAATCGAAACAGCAGAGGTCGAAAATGAAGGGCAAAAAGGCTGCTCTTGGTTCTATAAAAATAGTTCAGGAATTCCCTACAGAAGGGCCAGTTCCATCAAATGTGGGAACAGGAGAAAATCATTTTGATTTAAATGTGGAAGTTCCATTAAATGATCTACCTGAAACGAATAACAGTCAATCTAGGTGTCAGAAGTGGAAACCAACTCCTTTAACAAAAGATTTGGATCATAATGATTTAAATACAGGCATAGGTATTGTTGTGCAGCCCTCAGATGGTCAGGAACTAAATGAAAATGCCACAGAAAAACAGACACGGAAGAAGAGGAGGGCTTCCACAAGTGGCAAGGCTTTAGAATCCTCAAAAGAGAAGTTTTCTCACAGTACTGTAAGACGTAGAAGGCGTGGTGAGCATATTCAATATTTATGGGTAGTTTGTGATATCTCTAAGTTTCTACTTTAAACATATATCTCAGAACTGTAGTTTACTCTTCCTCACATGTTGATTGATCAGAAATTCACTGAGAAAAATCTGTTTATTTTTTCTAGTGGAACAACATCTGCTTGACATTCCTGAGGCTGATCTTGACACATCAAAGTTGACCTTGACGGCCTTAATCCGGCTTGCAGAAGCTAAAGAAAGGAAACAGGTTCTACGTTCACCCTTGCTGAGTTTTCTTCTTCAATCAGAATTAATAACTACATAATAAAAGATTTTGCTTGTTTGTTTTCTTTGGTTCTTCATTTCCTTCCCAATCAACTCTGCATCATTGAATATCTGAAGGGATAACTTATTGACTGAGATCAGTTAGCATTCACTGTCAGAAATAACTCGACTAGGCAATATATTGTAGTTAGATTGCCATTATTTGATTTAACAGTTGGAAGTAGTTTCTGTAATCTATTGAATTAGAAATATCCTGGTCTGATATCAGTTTCAAACAACTAAAGAGAATAATGGTCATCCTTTTTTAGAGAACAAAGTACACATGAATGAAATCTGATATAGTGTGAAAAAGTGCACCATGATAAAAAGTAGTCAACAATGGATAATTCATCGATGTAGGTTTTATGAACTGATATTTAGGGTATACATGTTCTTATTACAATTCTATTCATCGGTTACAAGATGCAGACAACTGTTTCATGTCTTCATTTTACTAATGTAAATGCTATTTTCTTTTATGTTGTGTGTGTGTGTATTAATTGTACTCTATTTTCATAATTTTGTCTTCATGAAATGGGTATGTTTCTAGAGCTTCTTGGGAACAATTCCACTAAAACAGTTCAGATTGGAATCAAATAGACTAAGTTTGCTTATGGGCATGTCACAAAGACATATAAAGGGATGATGTACAGAGGATTGTAGCTTGGGTTTCTTAAGCTTGCACTTTTGCTTTGGGTGCTCAAGCCTTTGAATGACATCATGAGTTCATATCTATTGTTTTTGTACAAGAGAAATCCCTATATAGCTTCCTATGGCTGAGTTTGATTCCTTCATGCAAGCATACTGTAACCTGTTCAATCATTGGTAATGAAAATGATGAATACGCCTTTGTAAAAAAAATGAAGGTAAAACCTTTTTTTGTGTTCTACAATTTTGAGAAATAAGATTAAATAAAATACAGTAACATGCTTGCTGCAAAATTTGTTAGCCTTTCATTTTTGTTATGCAGAAGAAGGAAGAATTGACAAAGAATAAGTTGCAGTCAACTGAAGCGGCTTCAAATTCCAATGCAAATGAGCCTAGCAAAGGACCAGATGAAGATGAAGGGTGATGATTTTTTTTTCTGTTATGTCTGATTTAGTTTTTGCTCATCATTCTATTTGATCATTTCTGTGCATGTACAGAGAATGCAAGCCTTGTATGTTTTTTGATGTACATAAAGATAGAAAGAAATGATATAATGTTTGCAAGTGCTCAAAGAAGGTTGTAGGAACTTGTAAACATATCCAGTTACGGCAAGAAATTACTAGGGCATAAAAGAACCCAAGGACCTGAAAAAATGATACAAGAGTTGGAACTCTAAAATGAAACAATGGAATCAAAAATAGAGGCGTAAACCCTAGCCATAATGTACAACTATAAATAGCCATGTGAGGGGAGTAACCCTCAAACAAGGCAAGTTGTGAGAGACCAATGCTTAAGTTGAAGGCTGGTAGCTAGAAACCAATGCTGTCACATGTCTATGACAATTCCTAAAGAAGAAGAACAAGAACCAGCAATGTCAACAGTAGAAGAACCAGCAGTATCATCATCCAACGCCACAAAAGGGGACCAATGCAGGATATGATTCTTTCCATTGGAGAATGCCCTGGGCCAAGGTGACTTGGTTGGACACTAGTAGAAGAAAGCAGGGCACTTCTCCTAATGTGTTGTGCAGTGGCAGTCAAAAGATTTTTTATTTGATTCAACTGTTCAAAGGAAACAAAACAGACAAAATTGTAAATTTGAACTAAAACTATGGCTGGTATGGTTTTTTTTTGAGTTTGGCTTGTTGGCCTTGGAGGCTTCATTTTAGGGGTGGGATACCTGGTTGCAACCCACTCTTTACCAATATAAAAAAACAATGCACACAAGTTTTTAGGACTTTCTATCATTCACGATGAAATATCCCCTAAATGGGACACTTCAAACCTTTAATGGATTCTAGGTAATTCCACACTCATGCTCAGATTAATAAAAGATACACAGACTTTAGTACAGCAGATCAGAACCTTCAGTGTTGAAAAGTGACTCAAAATATCATGAGAACCAACTCAGCTAGCAACTAATTTGATGATTTCTTATTCCAAAGTAGTAAGCATACAATAACAAGCCCTATGAATGAATCCCAAACTGATGTAGATTTTTCCTAATAATGGCGGCTAAGTCTGATGATGGAAACTCAAATAAAACAATACCCAGCCGTATCTATCCTTGCCATATCAACTCAGAATTTATTATAGAGAACAAATCTGAATTGTGAGTACATATATAAACTGTAACAGCACCCAGAAATCTGCAGACTTAAAGCATTGAAAAAGGTACCTTAGGCAGCGCCAAAAATACGGAATGTAGGTGATTTAAAGTTCTGAGGTACTGCTGAACAGAGGACAGTAGCATGCAGCCTCAAATATTACATCTGCAATACCAGTCAGCCTCCCTGTATGTCGCTCCACATACAGAAAATGTCATGACACAGCTGCAATAATTCTTCAGTCCCTTTATAGCCCAAAAGCTCAATATCAACAACTGGAAAATACTGAAATTCCCTTGTAAGCACAATAAGATTCCCTGTGTGAAAATCTCTCTCTTTTTCTCAGAGGGTTTTCGTCCTCTAGAGTTTTTCAATAAGCACAAAGCTTAGACAAAAATCAGAGTTTGATAAAATGAGTAAGTGATCTCCCTTCAAGTCGACCTCTCCCTTATATAGGAGAAATGGCCCCAAAGTAACCTCCCCAATCACCAATCACAATCAATGATTATATCTAAACATAAGTCCCATTTTTAATGCCTAGGCTGGTCGCATTTTCCTTCTTTGAGGCAAATTGGCACATTTTCCCAAAAATGCCTCCCAAGGCAAGTCGCACTTTCTCTTTTACAATGATACTTTTGATTGTATTTTAATTTATTTAATCTTTATCACTTATTATATGTGCTTTTCATAATATTATATAAGTATATATAATTTTTTTGGAACAATAGCACAATATACTAAAATAATAAAGTTATGTCACCCTAAAAACTCCCTCTTGGCCGTCGGGTAGACATAAAGGGCCAGAGGTCTTCGATTTGGAAGAGGGGACATTACAGTCCTCCCTTCCGAGATTGCTTGCCCCCAAGCAATCATAAACTGCAACTCTGCATTCTACTTGTTCCAGGATCCCAGACCAGCCGAAGCTTTTTTAATAGCTTCATGTGCACTATACAATGTTGTTCAAACACTGCAGAAAAAAACTTATGCAACTTACTTGTCATTAGTGAAACCAGCGTCCTCATGTATGCTTCGAACTTGCCGCACTCTTCATTACCTCCTTGCTGGTTCGTGCTGATATGCAGTGAAAAATCTGCGTAGATGTCCTCACGAGATGGTTCCTGGTCCCAAACTATCATAGACTTAGCTGCCATTTGATGGGGCAGCGTGTATTTGAGTGCTCTCAATGTGATTTGTTTCCCTTTGTGTTGGAAACTCAGCTCCATAGCTTCCACATCTTGGGTGACTCTTCCCAACGAATGAAGCCATTGCATGCCAAGCACAACATTGTTATCTTTTAAATCCATGACATAGAAATCATCACAAAGTGTATACTCACCAAATAAAATGCTGACTTGGTTAACCTTCTTCTTGCATGGAAGAGTGAGACCTCCTGCTATAGCCACATCAAAGCCTTCAAAGTTATCATATTGTAAACCTTTTTGGTCTACCAAACCTGCATCTAGGAAGTTATGTGTAGATCCACTATCCAGTAGTGCCATGATCCTACACCCAAACATTGTGCCTTCAAACATGAATGGATTATACTTGGGTGCTCCTGAAAGATAGGTGAGTCTACCTTCATTTGTAATACCTGGTGTTGGCTGCTCCTGTTCATCCTCGGACTCTTCATCCTCAACCTTTATGAGATGGATTTTGCCTTTCCCAAGACACCTATGCCCCGGCTCCCATGGATCATTGCAATGAAAGCATAAATTTTTCCGGCGAAGCTCACTCTTAGAAACAGTCTCCCTCTTGGGTGTAAACTCAACCTTCGAAGAAGTGGGCTGCTCTTGCTGTTCTGATTTTTCCTCCTTGATGTTCTTCCTTTGGGGCTGCACTGGAGTAGTGTCTAAGTCCAAGGCTGTTCGAATGGCCTCATGCAAAGTAGTAGGCTTAAGAGCCTTGACCAATCCTCTCAGCCTGTCATGAAGTCCTTCAATGAACAACATCACCACTCGCCTTTCAGGCATCTCTGGCACCATCACTGCTATACGCTGAAATTCGTTGATGTATGCATCAACGTGTCCACTCTGTCGAAGTTGTGCCAAGTCCCTATAGTAAAGCTCTACATCCCTGCGATCAAATCTTGCAATCAGCTTCTCACTAAACTCCTTGTATGATTGCAGAAGATCATGCCTCTGAGTGATAAGCCCATGGTGCCACCAATCATACGCTACTCCCTCAAGGTGCAATGTGGCAAATTGGATAGCCTCCTGCTCCTGCATAGGCTTGAGAGTGAGATATGTGTCGAGCTTGTGAATCCATGCTCTGGCACTAATCTTTCCACTACCATCAAATGTGGAAAGGGTCACCTTGTTGGTGGCCTGCTTCAACTCCCTGTTCTGCTGTTCTCTTGGCCTCTGTACCTGTCTAGCTCTCAAGCTTTCCCTCCTTTGAGCACAATACTGATGAAGGGGAAAGGCATTACGTACCTCCTGTGGTAGAGCTCTCCACTCATCATGCGCTGCCATCACAGTATCTTGAAAGGCTATGTCTTCAAGTGGCTCTTCAACCAATGGTGGCTCCTCCCTCTGTAGGAATCTAGGCTGCAAAGGTCGATCCGCAGTCCTCATGGGCCTCCTCTCCTCCGTATATCTCCTATCTCGTGGAGGGGAACCTCTTACGCTGCCCACTTCTGTAGGAACCCGGCTGTACCTTCTGTGGCTGCTAGCTATGGATGCAGATCTTCTATCATGCCGATTTCTTGCCCTATCCATAGTCAAATTCTCCATCAGCTGCCTCATGGTCTGAATCATTTCCTGATGGGAATCGATCATTCCGTTGAAAAGAACATCCGGATCAGGTCGCTCACGTCGTGGAGGAGTGTGTGCTCCTTCTCTTCTATCCATGATTCCGGGACTAGCTTCAATATTCAGACGTGCCTGACTCCTTGTATAATACCGGTGTGGCCCAACTTCTGTAGGCTGCATAAAACAAACCAAAACAAACCCTCTAGGTGGGAGGATTGATGCTCTGATACCACTGAAATATCCCCTAAATGGGACACTTCAAACCTTTAATGGATTCTAGGTAATTCCACACTCATGCTCAGATTAATAAAAGATACACAGACTTTAGTACAGCAGATCAGAACCTTCAGTGTTGAAAAGTGACTCAAAATATCATGAGAACCAACTCAGCTAGCAACTAATTTGATGATTTCTTATTCCAAAGTAGTAAGCATACAATAACAAGCCCTATGAATGAATCCCAAACTGATGTAGATTTTTCCTAATAATGGCGGCTAAGTCTAATGATGGAAACTCAAATAAAACAATACCCAGCTGTATCTATCCTTGCCATATCAACTCAGAATTTATTATAGAGAACAAATCTGAATTGTGAGTACATATATAAACTGTAACAGCACCCAGAAATCTGCAGACTTAAAGCATTGAAAAAGGTACCTTAGGCAGCGCCAAAAATACGGAATGTAGGTGATTTAAAGTTCTGAGGTACTGCTGAACAGAGGACAGTAGCATGCAGCCTCAAATATTACATCTGCAATACCAGTCAGCCTCCCTGTATGTCGCTCCACATACAGAAAATGTCATGACACAGCTGCAATAATTCTTCAGTCCCTTTATAGCCCAAAAGCTCAATATCAACAACTGGAAAATACTGAAATTCCCTTGTAAGCACAATAAGATTCCCTGTGTGAAAATCTCTCTCTTTTTCTCAGAGGGTTTTCGTCCTCTAGAGTTTTTCAATAAGCACAAAGCTTAGACAAAAATCAGAGTTTGATAAAATGAGTAAGTGATCTCCCTTCAAGTCGACCTCTCCCTTATATAGGAGAAATGGCCCCAAAGTAACCTCCCCAATCACCAATCACAATCAGTGATTATATCTAAACATAAGTCCCATTTTTAATGCCTAGGCTGGTCGCATTTTCCTTCTTTGGGCAAATTGGCACGTTTTCCCAAAAATGCCTCCCAAGGCAAGTCGCACTTTCTCTTTTACAATTACTTTTGATTGTATTTTAATTTATTTAAACTTTATCACTTATTATATGTGCTTTTCATAATATTATTATATATATATATTTTATATTTTGAAACAATAGCACAACATAATAAAATAATAAAGTTATGTCACCCTAAAAACTCCCTCTTGGCCGTCGGGTAGACATAAAGGGCCAGAGGTCTTCGATTTGGAAGAGGGGACATTACACACGACAAAGACATTAGATGATTGTCCTCTCTGAATCCCATGATTCGTACCTAGGAAGTGTATTCCAAAATTCCTCCTCATCATTTGAATTAAAATAACTCACTTCCTAATATGGTAATGACTGATTACTGTTTACTAAGGCCTTTGATCTATCCAAGAAAGAAGTATTATTTCAAAAATATCATATGGAACTTACCCTCCTTATAGAAGACGAATGTATAACATGGAATTATGTTCATACAGAAGATTGGTTATGGGGACTATTCAGTTCAAAACCCTTTGAATATTTTTCAAATTCATCATTCACTGTTCTGTTTGGATGTTCAGTTTATGAGTCATACTCATAGTGTAACCTTAACATAAAATCTGTTTATGGAAATGTATGTCTCCCTTATGATTCAAAGAATAATTCACATACATCTCAGATGCAACTTCTGATGCTATTGTGAGTTGTGCCAATAAATAACTTCATGAATCTAAGGGTTATGGGGACTATTCAGTTCAAAACCATTTGGATATTTTTCAAATTCATCATTCACTGTTCTGTTTGGATGTTCAGTTTATGAGTCATACTCATAGTGTAACCTTAACATAAAATCTGTTTATGGAAATGTATGTCTCCCTTATGATTCGAAGAATAATTTCACATACATCTCAGATGCAACTTCTGATGCTATTGTGAGTTGTGCCAATAAAGAATTTCATGAATCTAAGGCTTTAAGCTTTAAAAATTTAGTCTGTGTCATACAAAGAGGGGCATGCATTGAGTGAGACCAAAGAATCATCTTACAAAGGTTGTATTTCGTCAAAGAATAGTCAGCTAATGAAACATCAAAATGCATTCCAGAGCCCAATGTGCAGCCCATCTGTTTGGAAGTCATATTCATGCTAAGATCCTATCTAAATGAATAAATTCAAATTGCAGTTGACACAACACCGAGAGACTAAATATTGCACCTAGCTCTGTTATTATCTCAGAGTAGCTTTAAATAAGTGATAATTGTTTAGAAACAAAAAACTAAGATTAGTATTCCATCCTATAGCTTCCATTTTCCAACCACCTTCAACTCTTAGTAGATAAAAACATATCTCAAATCTCATTTTACTCAAAAATATATGGGCAATTAAACAAAAGTCTTGTGGCATCAATCAAAGACAATAAATATAAGACATGCAGAGCCTTGGGGAATCATATCATTTACTTTTTTTGAAGATTTGTTGAGTCCTCTGTTTACAGGGTGCTTGCATGGTATGGTTGTCAGAGTGCACAGATACAAATGGAGGCAGCACAGGAGGCTGAAATAGAGGGAAATGCTACAGCTTAAGCATTATTGTTAAATTGCTCTCATTCTACCTTTAATTTCTGATACAACCTCCTCAATCCCACAGATGCTCACACTGCCCCATGGGCATCACTCTTACTTTTACTGTTTTAATTTTTCTGTTTCTACCTTCTATTTCTCTAATTCTAATTTTTGTTGTTGTCGTTCTATTTCTGCCTTCTAATTCTTTAAGTCTAATTTCTGTTGTCGTCATTTTATTTCTTGGTTCTTGAATCTGGCTAACTCCATTTATGCTGCCATGAATTTGGAGAAAACAGCCTCGTGCCCTTTTGGATGGCTAGCAAGGCCTCTGTCTGATATATTTGGGAATCCTTAAAATTCACCTGCTTGCCTATATTCTCAATTTATACAATCAGTTTGCATGCTCTGAACTCGCCCTCCTCATGCAAGAGATTCACCATTCCATGCAGACATTGCATAGTCCCGCAACATACTCATTAAACTTTCTACCTCATTATTGTTTATCTTAGCCATGATATAACACCATTGTGCATCTTTCTCCAGGTAGACGTTGCATGTCCTGCAACGTACTTATGAAACTTTCTTCCTCATTCTTGTTTATCTTAGCCATGATATAACACAATTGTGCATTTTTCTCCGGGCAGACTAGTTGCTCAATAGTCTTCTGCACCACATCATCCTGTACATGATCACTCGTAATACTGCCTCCATCTATTGCTTTCCAAAACTCCATGCCAATACTGCTTTTTCAGATGTTCTTGGCTGAAATGTCCATCCCTAATCGCTTGTGCAAATATATAGGATTCCTGTATTTTGTCCATCAGAAGGGTAGACCTATGCTGTCACTGTGTGTTATATGAATTGTGAAGTGAAGACACACAAGCTCCTTTACGCTCTCCTTAATTTCCAAAAGATATTTTTGAATATCCTTTTCCCCAGAAAAACTCCCCCATCAAACATAGGCCCCCAAGCCTGGGTCTCATATGCCAGTTCTTTTACGATATTCTCAACTGGTCTGTTGTCCGATGTCCTTTTTCAAAACCAGCTGATGTGAAGAGGTTATTTGAGCGCTCAGCCAATCACATGGATCATTTAGAACGAAAAGAAGCATGCATTCCATGTGAAACCGGTAACCGCTGTCACATGGACCAGTTGGTCAATGCATTCATCCAGCATCTATTCTAACTTTCTAAGCATAACACAGGTGAATCATTGTTATGTATATAACAGACCCAACCAAACCTCAGGACTCAACCTCCTTTAGGGAAAATGGAATCGCTCACTGATCCAGGGAGCAGTTTGTTATACAATTCTGATAAAATACTGAAAAACTAGTAGGTCACACTTATGAGGGACTTAACTCTGTCATGTTGATTGGAATACAAAACCGTTTAATGCATCGGATAGCTTAGGACATACACAACATGATGAAATTTGCCACACTCTATTCAGAAAAGTTTGACCGACAAAAGCCACCTCAAAAGGCCCAAAATTTACAAAACACAAAAATCTAGAAATTTTTGAAAAACTAAAATTTTGTCAACATAAAACTCTGACAAAATATTGAAAATGTAGCAGCTCATCTTTTCCAGGGGCATAACTTGTCACACTGATTAGAATTCAAAACTGTTTGAATGCATCAGATTCTCAGAAAGCTCAGGCATGTGCCTTTAGTTTGACCTGGCAATCTCTATTGTATGCGTAATATGAGCATGCTAGTTTAAATTAACATTACAGTACAGTCATATCGATGCCTTTCTAGGTCTGGTCAGATTGTTGAGGACAAGAATATATGGGTGGGTGCCTCTAACTAAACCCAGCTAGTAGACACTGATTACTAATTCACTCCACTACTAGCTCTAGCTGTTTGAAGGCTTCACTTACTAGCTCTAGTAGAAGGAACACTCTTCTACTAGCTATTAAACACTATGGTAATTCTTGAGTGTATGTAGACTTGGGTAAATGCTATTAGTATTAGTTATAGAAAAAGGCCTTGAACTGTATACTTCGAGGTTTTATGAAGTTGATGTATTAGTATTTCCATAGAACCTTTTTTCTGTTTTCTGTAGAAACATCAACAGAAACTATACATAGTTATTAATCACTTTACTACTGTTGGCACTCTATGCAAGCACCTTTGTTCACAAACTTGGATTTAGGCCTCATTCAGGACACTTAGAATCTCACTATTCTCCACTTCTAGACACATCTAAGGATGCACTAGAAAGCAACTTGTAGCTCATTCCGAAGCTACTCTTACTCTGAAACCTAAATCTGAAATCACTCTAAAGAGGCCTCCTTACCTGCAGAAAGGATTTTCATTGGACAAACAAACAGTTTCAGAAAGGTTTAACTTTATACCTAATAGATGCTACTAGAACACTGTCAGTCCAGAATGGCATTACCATGAATGGTGGGTGCTATGGGCACTAATGCCATTTAATGCGACTAGCATGAACATCACTGAGTACTGCTCCTAGCATGAATGGTGCTACTGTAAAGATGCTTCAAAATCTTAGCATGAATGGTACTTTTCTATAGATTCTCCTAGCATGAATGTCATTATGGCGAGCAAAGCATTACCACAATATGATGAAAATTATTTTTGGCGCACTACCACTACACTAGGGATCGTCGTTGTTTCACTGATGATTCATTATGTCTGGCCTGTTGTAAGTTATATTAGTAAGAAACAAGGATGGCTCATATGGATTATGCCTGGATTACAAAGCAGTGAATGAAATCACCACAAAAAATATATTACTAATGCCGAGAATTGATGGCCTAATGGACGAACTACATGGAACAACAATGTTCTCAAATATTGACTTGAGATCAGTGTATTACTAAATGCCTATTTGCCAGCAAGATCAAGAGAAAACAACTTTTTGCACTTGTGAAGGACACACTGAGTTTCAACGAATGATGTTCAGATTGTGTAATGACCCAATTACATTCCAAACACTGATGGACAACATTTTCAAACTATTTGAGAAAAAAAATTGATAATTTTTTTAACAACATTTCGGTTTATAGAAAATCAGAGGAAAAACATGTTGAACATCTGGAAAAGGTCTTGAAAGTCTTACAAGAGAATTGTTTATCTCCTAAAGAGTCTAAGTGCAAGTTGAGGAAAACGTTAGTGGAGTACTGATGACATATAATTCCAGAAAAAGGCATCGAAGTGGATCCAACAAAAACTCAAACCATAAAGGAGTGGCCCAAGACAAGTACATTGAAAATGCTTCGGAAAGTTTTGGTGTTAGTATAAAAATCTATTAGGTATATTAGTTAATACTTAACGAACTATTAGCTATCTACTAACTAATGTTAAGTCGTAAACTCAATTATTTTGTAACTTTTTCTAGCATAATAAAATGACATACATACAAACTCCTAAGTGTGCATTATGGTTTCTCTTTATTCTTTCTTTGTTCACATCTTCTAACATTGGGATCAGAGCCATTTGTGCTTGAGATGTTCGAAGTTCGAGGAAGCCCTTGGAGTAGAGTACAAACGGCGAGGAGAAGAAGTGGTTGTTGAAGTGAGAGGTCTCAGATTATAGCACTCACTGCTAGGGCATGTGAGTTTGTAGAATGATTTTTCAGACATAAATAGACATGTTCTGAAGATTTTCGAGGGCTTTTTCGAAGGAGATACACCATTACAATTGCTGTTCGAGGGTATTTTAAACATAGTTGAAAGCCATATATTTCCTTTTTGTTGTTCGAGGTTGAGTGATTTCATGGGCAATTTTAGACAGTTGTGTTTTCAGAGTTTCCGCTAGGGCATGGGACACTGAAAAATGTCATTTCGAGGACAAAAATGTCATCGTAAATGCGGAAAAACAGATGCATGAGGGTGACTCCACTATCCAAAATACGCAAGAGGCACATGGTGAGATGGAAGGAAAAGCTACTCATGGTGAGATGACAAAAACATTCACTTAATCAAAGGCACTAGCTGGCTTGGAAGTCAAAAGAGCATGATCAGTTTCCTTATGTTGTTGTGAAAGACATCCCAATAGAAGGGATTAAATGAGCAACATGAGGGAATAGATGAGAAAAGATTGGTTTTTATTCTTGAGGAGTTAGTTTTTCCTCCTACCACTATGGAGATGGTTATTTCTCCTACAATGGAGTTGGTTTTTACACTTATTGCAAAGATGGCCACCATTCAGTTGCTTTTCTCCATAGCACCTCAATTTGGTTCGAGGGTATCTCACCATGCCTCCTGGACAAAGAGTTGGACGAAGAGGTCTACATGGTGTTCCCGGAAGGTTTTCGCGTGCATGATCGTGATCATCTAGAGTTGTAATATCCCAAACCCGGGATCAATGGGAAATATGCAAACAACCAAGTCTCTAACACTCTAATCAACTGGAAATAGCAGAACTCAGTCAAAACTACTTATACCAGTTGGGTAGATAACTCAGTAAACCCAAAATAGGGGTTTAATGGCCTCTCTCCACCAATTCACTAGATGATCCTCAGCTGAACTAATAGCACTTAAAACAATATGAAGATCGATCACAACTGCAAACAACTATCAACCAAATATTTGACACTGCTGTTACACTGATTGCTACCTCTGGAGATCCTTAATTACTCCCAGCATACACAGAAATCAATCCTTAAACACCACAAAACACACAATTTCCAGGTTCCTATGTGAGGATGCCTTAGTCATAAGAGATATGCCATCAAGCTACAAACCATTGCTAAAATGAAGGTGAGAGCATGTTCCAAATTCAGATTACTTCCTACCACAGTTCGCTGTTATGGAGCTCCAAAATACCATTAAACACTTATGCAAATCACTGTTTATCACAGGGTCCCAATATGCATTCCAAGCACCCAAGATGAGTCACCGGAGCTATTCGAAATACAACTATTAATTTACTGGGAAGATACATATCCCAAACATGTAATCATCATTCAATGGTCATTCCAAAATCAGATGTCAAACTGGAATTGCAACTGTAGACTATTAAGGCAATAATTAGATGATTACTCACAATATTTTACTACCCAACATGCCTTACACTAATCGCTGCAATTAAGGCAAGAAATATCAATGGATTTTGCATCCAGACATGCACCAAAACATTTACCAAGCAAGCCCAGGCTGGTTGCTGTAGTTATGACATGAAAATGTGCAAAAAGGCTGGTTACTTCTTACTCAGAAATATATTGCAACAGCTCACAGCCATATGAGATCCTGAACTTGTCCCAAACAGCCAATGTTCACTCCAGACGAGGTCGCAGATTTTGTAATGTCCCCTTTTCCCAATCGAAGACCTTTGACCTATTTTGTCAACCCGACGGCCAAAGGAAAAATATAAGGGTGACTTAAGTTATAATAAATTATTATAAAGTGCTATAAAAAAATAAAATAAAATTATTAAAGCTCTTATATTAATTTATTTAGCTTAATAAAAATAAATTGTAATCCCTATGGAAAATACGATTTGCCTTAAGGGGCAAAAGTCATTGTAAAGGGATTTATTATATTTTAATCCTCCTAGAAAGGATAATGGCGACTTGGGCCAAAGGGGAGTAATGAAGCCTAGGGAAGATAAAAACAGAATTAATTTATGTATTTTCCCTAGAGAAATGCGACTTGCACTAGGAGGGAAATATTGTTGGGAAAAACATTTAATATGGGAAAATATTAAATGTTTGCATAGGAAAAATCATGTGAGCTCATTGGTTGGTTTGGAGGTTGGTTGTTGGCTCTTTTCCTTTAAAAGGAAAGTCGACTTGCCTCTTCTATATTCTAGATTTTTATATGATATTTCTTTTGCATTTGAGTTTTGAGCTTTTGCAAATTATATTCTGAGGATGAAAAACCTTAGTTTATACCTCTTGTGGACGAAAACCCCAAGGGATTGAGAGGGTTTTTCACTCAGAAATTCCCATTGATGGTAATCAGATTTTCAGTGTTATTTTCAGTCATTTCCAGCAGTGTATTTTGAGGGTATTTTGGAGAATAAATTGCAGCAGTTCTTCTATTGTGGGACTGATTTGGCGTGTTCTTTGAGGTATTTAAATCTGATTTCTATTGTCAAATCATTTGCAAATTTTTGTGAAGTGAACCAAAGTAATTTTATAATTTTTAGAGGGTTTTCACAGTGGTTTTTAGACAGTTTTATATTCAGATTTCAGATCTGATTTTTGAGTTGATTTGACATCCAAAAATTATGATTCCCATATGAATGAGTTCTTAAAAATATAGGCAAGCATCTGGGATAGAGAAAATAATTTTTGGAACTCATTTGATGCCACTAAATGTGTGGGCCGAAATAGTAGGAGGGTCAGATCTGCATGTTTGGTAGTTGCTGTTATTATTTGGTTTACATCATCTTGTTCCTTGTATTTTTCTAAGTTCGGGCATATGTCATTTGCCTAGATCAGAGTTGTGTAGAGAAAGTTATGCTATCTTGAAGATTGCAGCAGTTAGGGTGTCAAATACAAATTATTTTCCAGCTGTTGTAAAATTTGATTTTTGCTATAAATTCTCCAAGGTTGTTCTAAGGGTTTGGGAATAAAAATAATTATTGTATGCTGATTTTGGGTGTGTTTGCATATAAAAATAATTATTTCCCATAGCTGCCAAAAGTATATTTATTATTTTGTGGGAAAATCTCATATTTGGGCAAAAGATCTATTGGGGATCTTTCAGATTAAGGGAAACAATCAGCAGTCTATTATATTCCAAATCAGACCATACACATCCGAATATGGTCGCTGTAGCTAGCAAATGGGTACCAACAAGTTTGCTGAGTATTTAGAACCCTAAACATGCATTCAACTATTCAAAATTCATCCGTAAATGGTGTTGCTGTTAGGAAGGAAGATAGATCTATTAATCAACAAATATGAATCTCTAAAGAGATCGCTGGACAAGGGAATAACAACAATCAAACTAGATAAAATTCAGATTTTTAAACACATGGATCTCATACCAAATCTGCCCCTAAACATCACAAGATTAGTCACTAAACAAGGGAGGAACTCCATATAATAATCAGACCAAAATATGCATAGATCGTAGTCGATTTCCTTCAAAGAACAATCTATATCCCAACTGGTCGACTTCATACAATATATGGTGTACAAACAGCTCACAACATCAATGACAAGTCGCCAAAGCTTAGAAAAGGAACACACCAACAAATCGACTTGCAAAATTATCAAACTCTTCGATTAATTATCACAACCAGCTCAATAGAACCTCCCACACAAGAGAGAGAGAAAATATCATCAATGGCCATGCATCCCAACTCCAAGCACGGAGTATCAAAATAACTTTATCATAACATGAATGTAACAATGATCTTAGTACACCTTTTATAAGCAAGGAGGCACAAAATTCGAAAATCCTAGGAGAGGGAATTTATTTAATAAAAGTAGTTTATTTTCCCTATGTGTGGCGTCCCCTTTTCAAAGGGTGATTTTATCAATAAAAGCCACCTAAATATTTATTTAATTAATTCTCCATTTAATTTTTATATTTTGAGAATTAAATTAAATAATCTTCATAAATAAATAATTAAATAATTATTGCACCAGACAATAATATTTAATTATTATTATTTAATAAAAATGTTTCCCTTGCAACATCCCAAAGCCCATGGAGAAAGATAGGCTAAGATTCTTCAAAATTGGGGACATTATAGTCCTCCCTTCCTAAGATTGCTTGCCCTCAAGCAATAACAAGCTCATGCATTTGTTACCATAAGGGTAACACTCCAAGAACTGGGTTCCCATGCCATTCAAGTGGAGTAACATTTGTAATATCTTGGGCTGCTTCGTCCTCTTAAAAGTTAGGAGTGTAAACTGCTGCAATTTATTTTTCAAACCTGCACATGAAACAATCCAATTAGAAAAATGAGTGTTGAAGAACACTCTTCTTGCTTCTTGGTATCTCCATGGCTTGGATGGTGCCCAACTTTCTTTCATGCATGGGCTGCCCCCACAATCTGCTATGCAGTCCCATATGCTGTTGTAGTCATGCCATTTCTCATCAAACATTAGACTTAGCCCTTCCCAATCAATCATGCATGAGTTACAAACAAACACCCATAACCATATCATGAACTGTAGAATTAAACAATTTTGCATAATTTGATTTCTCATTCTGCTGTCCCAAAATCTCCATCATATGCTTCCAGATTTTCCTGTATTTTTGCCACTCTTTCCCACAAAATGTTAGCTATAAAAACAAGCCATACATAATTCCTCATGAAACTCCATTTGATGTGGAAAAACTAATCACTCATAAAAGAATACGAGTCAAAAAACTTCATCACCCTTCGTAACATGTTGTTCATGATCATAAGAAACAACAAATGAAGAAGGTAACAAACTGAAAATGATAAATACAACAGTCTTATGTTGCATGACAACTTGTACTAGCAATAAATTATTCTTCTTCAAGGCCCAAGCCTCATTTATTACCTTGAATTTTGGTATCATGTAGATACTCTTGAACCCATGTTTGTATGTTTTTAACTGATTTTGCAGCCCTCTCAGAAAATTACTGTTGGTAACCCCCTTAAACTGCACTCTTTTTATCAGTCCATGCATAAAAAAATTCCAATTTGTTGTGACAAGAAAAACTGAAATTTTCTGAGCCTTTGTACCAACAAAATTATCTATAAGAAAAACATGAAGTGGCTGTTTTTTCTTATGCATAACAACCATAAAGTTTATCCAACTACTTGAGATGCAAAATAGATCATGGCAAGGAACTTCCTTATGCAAATTGTCAATAATTAAAGGCTCATCGTTAGGCAAACTTGTTCTTATACCTTGAATTCTAATTACCTTGCCTTCTTTGGTGTATTTGAGCTCCATCTTTTCTAGGGTGAGAGTGAATTCTCCCAATGTGTAAAACCATTGACACCCTAACATCACATCCATGTTATTCAAACTCTCAACATAAAATTCATCACATACTTCATTATTTCTCAATGTGGTAATGAGTGGGGAACTCTTGTGCCAACATAGTATGATGGATCCATAAGCCAAGGATATGTTGAGGCCTTGGAATCCTCCAAGACTTAAGCTTGCAACCATCTTTGCATCAATGAAATCGTGTGAAGCACCATTATTAATGAAAAAACTCGCCGGATTGCCATGCAACATACCTCTTGTTTGGAATAGGTGAATTCTATCATTTCTGGAAAGTGATGCCAATGTTCCCTCTATTACACTTTCTTCCTTATGCCCATGTTCATCAACAACAACTTCATCATCCTCATTAGCTAAATAAAAATCAAATTCTGAATAATCCATTACCTTATCATAGTTGTCTTGTTGTTTGTTGACATTACGTGGCTGCCCTTTTGAGGCATGAGTTTGATCACCCAAAAGTGACCTTGGCTGCCCCTCAGTCATTGTTTTTTGCTGCATATGTACAACAGTACTGTATGGACCAACGAGCTTGCCATTTGCATTTTTATTTGTTGGGGGGTATCCCTTACTCAATGCCTTTACACTTTCTTGGTTCTTTACCTTAGCATCTGATTCTTGTGCGCCTTCACATTCTATGCAAATATTAGATACAAAAAACTCATTAGTAGGCACCGAAGAATTCATACCTCGAGGATCCATTCCCATATCCTTTTTTGAAAACTTGGCTGCTATATATGTCTTCATCTTGATTTGATTCATGACACCTTTTGCCAAGGTGTGAGAAATGTATGATGCCTCTTGTCTCAATTCTTCCTTAAGCACATTCAACAAATGTAGAGGAATATCATCATATTCATTTAACACTGTGGACATGATGGTTTGCATTGCAGCCATTATATTTTCTGAATGATTATCCTATATGACCGCATAGAATACCTCGAACATATGAAGGATAAGATCATTGCAACCAAGATCTAACATCAATACAAAAGATCTTACTTTTGCCATAGTTTCCAGAATTTTTACCCTCTTGCTGTAATAAGGGCTTGTGACGTTCCAAAGGCCTTGTAAACTTTTGACCATGTGTTCGAAAATGTCTCTCATGATATTATCACTGTAGGGTAGATTAGGGGCTGTGATCCTTGTGACTTCAACAATGCAAGTAACAACCATAATTTTTACTCTCACATCTTCATGCCAAAAGATCTTAGGCTTAATCAACTGAAATATCAATGAATGAATCGTGTACTTATTTGATTGTTCGACCATGACCAAACAATTCGCTGTTTCCTTCAAGTCCTTAAGTAAGGCATCATCGGAATGATGTGGATGCTTAAGCTTCTTCCCAACCTTGATGATCCTTCCTTTCAATCCACCTTCACTCATTAACTCCATGGTTTCACTGAGCCTCTTATCTCTGCATACAAATATGAAAATACAATTTCTGCATTCACAAATGACCCACACAAATAGAGGAAGGAAGCTTTGATACCACTGTAATTTCTCAAACCCAGGATCAAACCCGGGATCAATGGGAAATATGCAAACAACCAACTCTCTAACACTCTAATCAATTGGAAATAGCATAACTCAGTCAAAACTACTTATACTAGTTGGGTAGATGACTCAATAAACCCATAAATAGGGCTTTAATGTCCTCTCTCCACCAATTCACCAGATGATCCTCAACTGAACTAATAGCACTTAAAACAATATGAAGATTGATCACAACTGCAAATAACTATCAACCAAATATTTGACACTGCTGTTACACTGATTGCTACCTCTGGAGATCCTTAATTACTCCCAGCATACACAGAAATCAATCCTTAAAGCACCACAAAACATACAATTTCCAGGTTCCTTTGTGAGGATGCCTTAGTCATAAGAGATATGCCATCAAGCTACAAACCATTGCTAAAATGAAGGTGAGAGCATGTTCCAAATTCAGATAACTTCCTACCACAGTTTGCTGTTATGGAGCTCCAAAACACCATTAAACACTTATGCAAATCACTGGTTATCACAGGGTCCCAATATGCATTCCAAGCACCCAAGATGAGTCACCGGAGTTATTCGAAATACAACTATTAATTTACTGTGCAGATACATATCCCAAACATGTAATCATCATTCAATAGTCATTCCAAAATCAGATGTCAAACTGGAATTGCAACTGTAGACTATTAAGGCAATAATTAGATGATTACTCACAATATTTTACTACCCAACATGCCTTACACTAATCGCTGCAATTAAGGCAAGGAATATCAATGGATTTTGCATCCAGACATGCACCAAAATATTTACCAAGCAAGCCCAGGCTGGTTGCTGTAGTTATGACATGAAAATGTGCAAAAAGGCTGGTTACTTCTTACTCAGAAATATATTGCAACAGCTCACAGCCATATGAGATCCTTAACTTGTCCCAAACAGCCAATGTTCACTCCAGATGAGGTCACAGATTTCAAGGGAAGCAATCAGCAGTCTATTTTATTCCAAATCAGACCATACACATCCAAATATGGTCGCTGTAGCTAGCAAATGGGTACCAACAAGTTCGCTGAGTATTTAGAACCCTAAACATGCATTCAACTATTCAAAATTCATCCGTAAATGGCGTTGCTGTCAGGAAGGAAGATAGATCTATTAATCAACAAATATGAATCTCTAAAGAGATCGCTGGACAAGGGAATAACAGCAATCAAACTAGATAAAATTCAGATTTCTAAACACATGGATCTCATACCAAATCTGCCCCTAAACATCACAAGATTAGTCACTAAACAAGAGAGGAACTCCATATAATAATCAGACCAAAATATGCATAGATCTTAGTCGATTTCCTTCAAAGAACAATCTATATCCCAGCTGGTCGACTTCATACAATATATGGTATACAAACAGCTCACAACATCAATGACAAGTCGCCAAAGCTTAGAAAAGGAACACACCAACAAATCGAATTGCAAAATTATCAAACTCTTCGATTAATTATTACAACCAGCTCAATAGAACCTCCCACGCAAGAGAGAGAGAAATTAACATCAATGGCCATGCATCCCAACTCCAAGCATGGAGTATCAAAATAACTTTATCATAACATGAATGTAACAATGATCCTAGTACACCTTTTATAAGCAAGGAGGCACACAATTCGAAAATCTTAGGAGAGGGAATTTATTTAATAAAAGCAGTTTATTTCCCCTATGTGTGGCGTCCCCTTTTCAAAGGGTGATTTTATTAATAAAAGCCACCTAAATATTTATTTAATTAATTCCCCATTTAATTTTTATATTTTGAGAATTAAATTAAATAATCTTCATAAATAAATAATTAAATAATTATTGCTCGAGGAAATAATATTTAATTATTATTATTTAATAAAATTGTTCCCCTTGCAACATCCCACAGCCCACGGGGAAAGATAGGCTAAGGGTATTCAAAAATGGGGACATTTTAAGAGTCCTTAGTCTCATTCCAAGGAGTGCAGTTTTCTTCATTTTGGCATCGAGTCCTTCCTTGTCTGCAACCCGATTCTGGGAGAAAAACACGCATTTATAGTTTTTCATCTACGTCATTGCACGTGGTAAGTGACCTCTGAATATAGTTGATTAATATCCAAAGGGAATTAAATCAATGAGAAAATGTTCCTATTTGCATATTACTACCAGAGTGCCCTAGACCCCTCAATCTCATTCCAAGCAGTGTGTATCTGCTTCATTTTGGCATTAAGTCCTTCATCGTGTCCTTAGCTCAATTCATGGAGACATACACATTACTAGTTTGTTGTTTCAATAGGATGAGCTTACTTTGGAACTAATTGTGAATAAGAAAGTGGCTATTATCTCTTTTGTGACTCTGCAGATTCAGGAAGCATGTGCAAAAAGTGGTGTTGGCGCTCGTACATTTTCCCAATCACACTTTGAACTAGTAATTATTCAATAAAATCCTTGATTCAATACAATTTTGACATTGTTGCGAGGCGTGACTACAAATAATCAAACTGACAAATTACTCATATCTTATGTAGTCTCATATATAATATTCCCCTCTCCTCTGTTACCAGAGGATGTCAGCTAGTGTCTTCCTTTCGTTCGTAATATTATTTCTCCTATCTGCATCAAGCAGCTAATTTTACACATCCCTTTCTTATTTTCATGCAAAGCGTCTAATTATGATCCAATATTGCACTTTGTTCTGCAGACATTGAAATCCATGTTGATATTCATATTGGTCATCTCAAATGTGTACAAAGACCCCTCCAATTAAAACCTTTATATATTGTTTCTAATTACCATATCTTTTATTATGTTTGACACGATGGTTTATTTTTTTTCCAAAAGAATAACTGCTCCATAAGATCATATTTACAATCGCTCCACTTTAACAATCTCTTATTTGTCACGTATTATCACGACAGTCATTATTTAAGGACATTTTTGCCACACTCCTAAGAAAATTGATAACATTGGAGAAATATCCTTAATGACTTCTTCCACTGTTGAACAAAGTAGACTGGATCAAGTTTTAATTTTTACCTTCCACGATGACCCCCAATAGTAGTAAATCATCAACTAATTTCTTTATCTCTCTCTCTTTCTCTATTGTTTGGTTGAAATTACATCAATAGGGTTTCACCATTATGGGCTCCTTTGTAGGATCCACTTCAACAATATGTTCCATACCTTTGTCCAAGGGAAGGCCCCTAGGTAATTCTTGGAAGACCAACAAACATCTGATTTTTAACTCCTTTTCTTCAGCTTGAATAGTCTCTCTTTTGTAATACTGAATAGTCTCTCTTTTGTAATACTGGATTCTTGTTGATTGTGATAGCCGGCTGAGGTTGGTTCCATAAAATAGAGTCTCACTAGAAATCCAAAGTGTCTATTGTGAAGTGATGTCCTCATCTATTGGGGTGTAATTGTTTGAATTGCCTAGGGCTCGACTCCCTTGATTGTATACTCCTTATTGTTTTGTTTCAAGGAAATGCAATTTGTTTGCATGGTTTGTGGTATATGGGCCTAATAGTATGCCATTGGAACCCAAGTACTATGCCAACTCTTCCCACATCAATGACGAAAGAATCATCTTTCATACTATAGTTGCTGATTTGTAGTTTTACATTTCTCCACATTTTGAATGTGATTATTTCGGGGATGTTTATAGGAGTATTTCTCATAGTGGTCGAAGTCCGTAACATTTTTCCACTCTTCTATCTATAATATTCAAAGTACTCCTTGGGTCTGCCAATACGAGACCTTTATTTTTCTTAATAGATCCATAAGTCTTGAATATGCCAAACCTTTCAAACCCTATCGTAGTAGCCAATGACACTGTGCTGGGATTCTTCTTTTTCTTAATTACATTCGTCTTCACTATTGTTTCCTTGGTTCTCCTTGCACTCTTCCTTGTTTTGTCCTCATTTTCCTCAACAATCAATTATTCTAGACCAAATATATATCTAGCCCTAATTTAAGTAAATCGATTCCTAAAGTTAAAATTAACTTTTTTTAATTATTTGTATCAATTGTGTAGAGAAGAATGACAGTGCTGCTGCTGCTACATGCATGGGTGCCAGGACAAGGTTGAAGTTGTGGGCAGTGAGTGGAAAGGAAGAGAGGAAGAAGAAAAAAGGGGTTGGCTGATGGAACACTGTTGATGAATGATAGGTGTAATGGAGAGGCGGAGATGGAACATGAGCGACGATGGGATGGGTATCCGAATAGGGCAAAGAGAGATGAAGGGTGATGAGCCCCCCTAAATCCTACGTAAACCCCTGTTTTTGTCATGTCATCATTTTGCACTAAGTATGATATTGTCATTTTGTAATTAATACTTTATTATATTTTGAAAGGAAATGTTGTGCATAACCTTGTTATTTTCATCGTGTTTGCTTCTTCAAAAATGGGTTGAATGAAACTTTATGTGCATTAACAATGTATTTGAAGAGCATATCTTAAGCCATCATAGAACCCAACTATGGACCAGCGCCGGAGTCGCCCGTGCATTAGCGCAATACTCGCTATGGAGCATAGGACTCGCCCGAAGCACTAATGCAGACTCGCTTGGAGTGAAGAAATCGCGTAAATAAGGCAAATGACTCAGATGGAAAGACCACGAGTTGATGTAGCTAGCACACTAGTTGACATGATGAGAGGATCATGAAACGCGGGCTACCATCTCAACCATCATGCGGATTATGAGGACCATGCAATCTCAACTTAACACTAGTTGATCATGCGAATTATGAGGACCATGTAATTTCGACTTAACACCAATTGATTGAAGACGTAGAACAACTCATAGACTTGTTGTAGTCATCATGATTATAGGGATCTAATGCAGGATCTTTGATATTTTCTGGTGTTGATTGATTATCTCAACTAAGAGTCAATTACGGACCTCATCTGCAGTTAAATCTGCAGTTAACAAAATGAATTTGATCTAAATGTGGCATGCATTAGTCCTTCCACAATTGTAACTCCTTAAATAGTTAGTTGTTGTGGTAGATATCTTTTAGTTATGTGGTTGTAATTAATTGCAAAATAATTAGTCCTCTTTTGGAGTGACTAGTACTGTTTTGAGTATAAAAGAGCATCTTTAGTAAGATTAAAAAGGCATTTGTGGATTACTGTAAAAGAAGTTCTTCTATTCAATAAAGTGTTGATTCAGGGGAAAGTTCGACCTGTGTGATTTACAACTTTTAAACCAGATCAGCGGGAAGGAGCAAGGGCCACTCCTCCCCAACGTGAAGGGATCATCTCTTGTTCATTTCATTTCTGTTATTTGACATTTATTTGATTTACCAGAATTTCATTGTTTCAATATTTTTAATTATGAGTTCAGCAATCCTTTGTTTATCATTCTATTTCATTTCTTCATGGTATTTAGCATAGTATTTGGTTAAATTTGTTAGTGGAATAAGTACTGAGCATGATTTCAACCATTTCCTTTGTTGCAAATAGCCATGGACACCGCCTTGAATTGAAAATCATAAGATAACTAAAGTACGAGTACCAACGACGCTCGTCAAAGGGCACAACATAATGTAGATGTGTGGATGAAGGTGTGGTCAGTGCATAATGATGCCCAAGAATGAAGGGACTATGAGAAAGATGTGTGGCTGGAGAAGAAATTGTTATAGCATGGTGGGGGGAATCAAATTAAGCGTGTCAAGAAAAAGAATAATAGTAGAAACCACCTTTGAATAGTTAACCGTCTTTGAAGCAAGTGATTGTGCAAGAAATCTGGTCCAAATTTCCTCTTAATATACAAAAAATTCTCTACAAAATACATTCAAAACCCTATTCTTGGAATGACAAGTGTTGATATTAATGATTGTTTCTTGCTCACAAATACAATAGTAACAACTAAGTGTGGAAACAATCAAACACAAAAAGATGTTAAACGTGGGGGCACTCTCCTTTCGGATAAGAATTCTAGAGCACATTGCTGCCAGGGTAGAACAAATAATAAAAAATAAGAGGAAATATGAGATGATAGTTATGAGACTAGATTAGTTATATTCTAGGTATAAATACTAATCGTAACCCATATAATACATATGACAAGGTTTGTCTACCCTACAAGTTGATTAATAAATAACATGTGGAGAGGCACAACAAATGCGTTGAAGAGACCCTGACCTTAGTTTCACTAAGGTTCACCACTAGTAGGTGAAGCTTGTAAAAATGAGCAAAGGCATCAAGTTGTCTTGATAAACAATCAGTAGAGTGAGGGAGGACATTGTAAAAAATGACTAGCTTAGCAATCAAAACATGATGTAACATTCATTAACATGATTAAGAAAGTCGTTAAGCTCATTGATGTAATTATGGAAAGGAGTTGTGAGGGCAACCCTATTTGATTGCTATGACACTCTTACGCTCGACAAAGAGACCATAGCTGTTTCCATGGTGATGATGGTTTACAAGTCAACCTTAGATAGAAACATGTAATGGCATTTATCATGTCCAAACAAAATTCAATTTTAATTTACCTCACTTACAAATTCTAGTTGGTGGAGGATATGGCATCCAATACCCATATACAATGTGTGTTTTATGGTTCTGTCTTTGGTATGGGTCCCAATGCTAATGCTAGGTTGAGTGAATTAAAGATTGCCTTGAAAACACTAGAGAGTTTTATATACCCAATCAAGCATTGTTATTTATCAATGGTCACTTTTTACTAACGTGACCTATTATTTCACAAGGTCATGATTTATTGTTTGTCACTTTCATTCACCTATATAACCTATCACCTTATACTACCTTCTCATCGATCTGATATCTTATATATAAATATGTAATATTTTGCTTATTTCTTATGCATACCCCTGGTAGACATGTAACAAGTTTTAATAAATATAATTGTTATTGGGGAATGGTATTGTTGGCTAAATTTTTTGCATAGCACAAAACCTAGGCTGTCATGAGATAAATCTCCCTCATTTAACTAGTGAGGCTCCTGTGTCAGATTTGTCAATTTAAGTATGCTAATATCTAAATGGGGTTTTACTTTAACTACTCAGTTCATGAACCATAACTGAACAGTTCTGCGGCAAGTAAGCAGCTGTTTTAAAGAAAGGAAAAGTTATAGAAGAAGGTAATTACATAAACATATAGAAGAAACGGGGAAGATGTGCATCCCAATCAGTAGATGGCAGAGCTGATTGCATGCACATAGAAGAATCCAATAGATATAAACACAGAATTCTAAAACAAAGGCAGTTCTAGATCCAGATCTAAAATAACACAAAGTTTATTAAGAGATCTAAGATTAAAAGTAAGAAACACAGTACACCGTGACACAAAGTTCTCCGGAAACCTGCTCCTTTGTATTCCTTTGCTCCAAGTGGCTCTCAGGGGTTCAACACAAAGTCTAGAACACAAGATTGCTGCTTACAAATTCTCCTGCGCTGAAGTTGCCCATGACTTGATTCATCAATGCTTCATCAAGGCAATATCCTTCGTCAACAACCAGTTTGAATTATTCACCAACACAACTCCCGACCTTTCTTCAATTGTACGTTGCAGCCTCTTATGTTATTCTGCAGTCATGGATTTATCTCCTCCCATTTGATGGTAAGTGTCAAGTACCACATTCCCATCATCTTTAAGATCCGCAGGTATCCGCGCTAGTCCAAAGTCGAACACTTGCTTTGCTGATAGCCTGCTTAAATCTCTCTTTCTAACCTCGTACTCACTTTTGCACTTCATCCAGAAATCTTCCAATGAAGGCACATGTGTGTACTCCTGGGAGATCGTCTTCCTGGCTACTCCAAATGGATTGAAGCTCAGCTGTGCAGGGAAGAACTCTTGCTTCATACTCGGATATTATTTGCGCCTCCATCCCTCGAGCTCTATGAATGATAATGGCAGTTGTAGTATCCCACAGTGATTGGGAAGAAGCCCGTAGACTTGTGCCGCTTTGTCTGAAGGTCGTGTAACTCCACAAGTTTCCTGCTCAGCTCCAAGGTGATCAATCTATCATTAGGATACCTGGGCATCTTTATTGGTTCTCCAGAAAATCTCGTAACCCTGAGGTATGTGAAATCTGCAAATTGAATGAATAGACTGTCAATCTTGGACACAGCTCCTCACGCCTCCTTGCTTACCCTGTTGGCAAGTCTTTGTCTAGCCTACAAATGAAATCGTAGAAGAATTCATCATTGACCCCTTTGAAATCTTTCTCGCACGCGGGTACAGTAAGCTGTGGGTAGCACTCGAAAATGGGGTCCTTAGAAAGAACACCACATCTATCCAGCTTGGAAAAGACGCCTTGTGAAGCTGCAACATACACCAAGTAGGAAGTCATTTTGAAGCTGAAAGTACGCTTCACGTTTCGGAGTTGCTCACCAATGTTGTCACTAATAATTTCCGACCAATTGATTATGGAATCAACCTTGTTGACTTCAATGGTCCTGATGAAAGCATACATCCATGTACGAAAAGTGTAAGCATTCGCCTCGCTATTAATCCTACATAGCAATTTGACAACATCATCTACCTCCTGCACCAAATTGGACTACGGAAGAGTTCTTGGGAACTTAGGAGATCTAGGCTTCTTCATATATCTGCTATTTATTATGCTCACGCAATCAACTCTATGCTTCTCCCACCTGCTGCCGGCATCCTGAATGCTAATGGAAGTCACCACCTTTCGCATTGGAATCTTCAAACAACAATTGATGAACTCTGCGTCCAAACGAATTATTGTCTTTCCCGTAGCATCACGCACTGACCTGGATGAAGGATGGTAAGATCTAGCGCACTCCATAAAAAACTTTGGCAACTGGGCTGTGCATAGAAAGGCTGCAGCTCGGATAATTCCATTGCTTTTAACCGCACGCATGAGTGAAGTCTTTTCCGCTCTAGATCTATCAATCAATTCAGAAAGAGGTTCCGGACCTAGATCTGTGTCTCCTATGTCCGCAAGTTTGGAAGTGATGCATGACTCCATCGTGCTTTCTTTTTCGTCTCTCTTTGCCATGGCTTTGTCTATCTTTGTCTGAATAATTCTTTTTCTTCTTACTTGGCCGGATTTCTTCAAAACTGGTGTAGATCTAGATATTTTTTCAGATTCGGAGGATATATGTAATGTATTGGACATTGATTAAAGCTCCTTTTCTTTTGTAAAGCACCTGTAATGAATTTCTGCAATTAATTCAGACAAAAATGGCCACCGGAGCATGAATAGTGAATTTTAATTGTAAAAATCTGCACTTTTCAAGCCTGCTGCCCCAAAAATTGATGTTTAATTTGCACATAAAGAGAGCATGAATCTTTTCAACAACACCTGAGCACTTGTAACACCTATGCAAACAATTATGCAGACAAAAATCAACTTCCTTCAAAGCATGCGCCAAATTTGGAAGCTTTTAGCCTTGTTTTCACCTTTGTCTGAGCAAAATCCTTCTTCAAATGGGGCACACTTTTCCTCTTGGCTGCAATTCTTTACCTGTGAATTAAATAATTCACTCTTATGGCAGCCCATGCTTATATAACCCTCACAATTCTATAATTAATAATTGCCCTTCTTATTCTTGACAATTAATTAATTAAAAATCATGCTTCTCTCTTTAAAAATAACATGTTTAAGGACAACCATCCAATAAATTAAATTAATTTAATTTAATCATTCCCTTTTCACTTCACTTAAGTTTCACAGTGTGCTTTGACCATAGCCATTGAAAATAGAATTTAATTTAATGATTTAATGCTTAAAAAATCATTAAATCTATCCTAAATGGGGCGCACTTTTTGACATGAAGGGGGCAGCCTTTAAATAAATTAAATTTAATTAATTTAAATCTATTTCTTTTATTCCCTTTGGCTTTGTTGACTTTCTTCCATACTTGGGTGCCCTTTTTAGAAGAAAAATTAATTAATTTAATCCACTTTAAGGCTGCCATCTTCTCACCAAAGGGGGTGCACTTTTTTGCATAATAGAATTCTATTTTTAAGAATTTTTCACAATGGGATTCTTTACCCTGCAAGGCAGCCCCGGAAATCCCATGATCCACTTAAGTGATTTGACTTTGACAATGAGATTATTTACCCTGCAAGCCAGACAATAAAATCCCATGATTTCACTTAAGTCACTTTCCTTTTATTTCATCATGGAATTTTTTACCCTGCAAGGCAGGTAATGAATTCCCGCCTGCCTGCCGCCTCTTACTTTCCCGCTGCAGCTTAAGTGAATTTTATATCACGAGAAAAAGTACCTTGCTAGGCAGGTACAAAATTCCCACCTTGCCTGCTGCTTCTATTTTTCCCATTGCAACTTGAATCCTTTGTTTTCCAAAAATGCGCCCAACCCCACAGGGGCTTTTCTGTGCACAACTTCGCTTTTCCCTAGTGATCTAGACCTCTGATGGCGACTTCCTCCGGGCATAACGTGTGTATATGTTCTCCAGTTGCTCCAGGCCAAAAATCGGGCTTACCCGACAAAGGAATTGTTCTAGAGAAATTTCACAGAAAACGAAACGGGACAACATAAAAACACGAAAAATTGCCAAAAGTTACAAATAAAGCCCAAAACTTATTCCAAGTTAAAACCCTTCTGGTACATAGGAATAATGACATGTTCGATCATAACAGAGTTAAAACGGAGCGCAAATAGCCTCATACGGGGCTCAAAATAATTAAATACAAATTTTCCGCAGACAAATCCCGACAACAGAATATAACAATTTTGGGCATCTGGGTATTTGGTGAAAAAGGCTAATATGGCTCTTTGGGAATATCTTGACGCAATACAAGAACTTTTAGGCAATAAAAACACAAAACGACCCATTATTTTATAAGTATGAAATTTTTTCGGATAGGGTAGTCGTAGATTTCAGGATGAAATCTGGGTGACACCAGGTATTAAAATACTTCTAAATGCAGAGGAGAGGAATTCCTTGTTGGAAATAGTATTGCCTTATTAGCTTTTAATAAGGTTTGCATTACTATTACTTCTAATTTTCTTCAATATTATTAATGGCCTACTTTCCATACCCAATATTTCATATTTTAGGGATTAATAGTCTAACTTTTTATAAAGACTTTATCCCATCACATTTACTTAATCTTGCGAGTTATATCTTATTTATTGCTTTGCCCTATGGGGATTTTTAATGTATTTTCTTTCACCATTTTGGTATGAGAGCACAATTGATCATCCATCACAAAAATTGAATACTTTTGAGGGTTTGGCTTTTTTGAAACACTAATTTAAAGGAATTGCTCATGTCTTGCAAACTGTTACATACTTTTTTGCAATTTTTGGTGAGTAGTTGGGGAATCACGTAAGGAAGCTACAATCTAAATTTCAGCCTTTTGTGACTTGTATCGAGATCTTATTTCTCTCAATAAAATAGCTCCCCAGGCCACAATTTTCAGAAATTTTTATTACATTATTGAAAAGATCATACAAATACAGGTTGGGTCTCTTCTTTATATTATTGGATTTGAGGTTGACTATGTTTTGACATTGGCTGGTCGAGTTTTGGTTAAAACTGGAAAACTAGGTATTCTGACTTTTTGCTTTTGTTGACAATCCTTTAGATTGATGGAATTTGTTTTGGGTAGCTATACTTCCGTATTCATAATAATGGATAATATTATTGACAACTTCCATATTCATAAATATGGCATTGGACAACTTTAGTTGGTAGTATTTACCCCTTTTAGAAGCAATCCATGAAAGATTTACTCATTGCACGACTTTTGGAAATATGTTGCTGATAAGAAAACCCAACACCTTGAAATTGAAGATATTAAGAACAGAAATAAGAAATTATTCTCCTCATTACGAATCAACTTGCAATATTCACATCTTTATTATCTTGTAACTAAAGATGTGACAACTATAATTGGGAATGCAATGGAAATTTGGTTGTTATTAAGAGAACATTATGGTCTTCCTTCTATATGAGATGACAAGCTTTATTCTGATTCTGATTTTGAGGACTCATCTTCTTGTCATGATGATCAGGTTGATAGTAAAGACTTGATTGAGGCACATATCAATGCTTCTATGGATTATAAGGACTTCTCTTCACATGGATCTACCTTTGCTCCTTCCATTACTGTGGAGGACTTATGGAGATTGTGATACCTTTGCTCCTTCCATGATTGTGTTGGACTCTTATGGAGATTTTGATACCTTTACTTTTTCCATGATTGTGGAGGACTCTTATGGAGATTGTGATTCCTTCTGTATGTGATATGGAGAATTGTGATGCCATATGTGAGCATATTTAGATGAAACCCACATTTTTTTAATTTCTGTGTATGTGGAGGAAATTGAGGACAACATTCCTTTTGTGGATGAAGATGATATTAAACTAGTTTCTCCTTTTTGTGACATTAGTTCTATGACTTCTTTCATTGATCTTGTTTGGAAATTTGGAGTGGATGATCCTATTGTTGATCTGTGCGCAATTGCACAATCTTGTGCTCTCACCTTGAGTACCTTGGTCACTTGTGCAATACATGTGAATAATTCTTGGCATCATGCGCACTTTGCACAATGTTGGGAAACACGTTGCATGACTTAGAGGGCAGCTTCCATACTTCGAGGTTCACTTGACAACCCCTTTCATCATGCACCTCCTGCACATTGCCATGGAACATGCCGCACAACTTAGAAGACAACATTCTGCACTCCACCCATTAGACATAGAGTGCGTAAGTTGTAAAGGCTTATCTGATGTGGGGTTGAGGGGTAGCACATCCTTTCATGAGGCAATGCTCATGCCACTTATTTGAGAATCTTGCAACATTCGCAAAATCTCATGACACTAACAACATCCTCGTATTGTCTCGCATCACCGTGTAACACTCGCAGTGTCTCACAAACATGCCACACAATTTAGTTTCATTAAGAACCTCTAAACCTTACCTAGCCACGTGGACACTTCATGCCACTTGACAACATAATGCTCACTTGGTGAAAAAGCCTCAACAGGTAGCACATCCTTTCACGAGGCAATGCCCGTGCCACTTATTTGAGAATCTTGCATCATTCGCAAAATCTCATAAGGCTTATCCGATGTGGGGTTGAGGGGTAGCACATCCTTTCACGAGGCAATTCCCGTGCCACTTATTTGAGATTCTTGCAACATTCGCGAAATCTCATAACTTATTTGGGAATTTGAGAATCATGTGTAAGTTGTAAAGGCTTATCCGATGTGGGGTTGAGGGGTAGCACATCTTTTCACGAGGCAATGCCCGTGCCACTTATTTGAGAATCTTGCAACATTCGCGAAATCTCATAACACTAACAACATCCTCGTATTGTCTCGCAACACTGTGTAGCACTCACAGTGTCTCACAAACATGCCACACAATTTAGTTTCATTAAGAACCTCCAAACCTCACCTAACCACGTGGACACTTCGTGCCACTTGACAACATAAGGCTCACTTGGTGAAAAAGCCTCAACGGTTGGAAGGTGAAGAGTCATAAATGGAAGCCCACGCGGTTCCACTTCCATAATGGTTCTTTATGCCTTCATAGCTTTGTAATATATGTATGCACAACTCTAGCATTAGATGGTAGGCAGATGGTGGTAAAGTAGACATCAATACATCTTTCTCAAGAGTATGACATCCACAAAATGCACAAATTAATGACTTTTTGTTCTAGTTATAATACGTCCTCTAATCTTCATCTTATTCAATATTGTTTTTGTATTCACACATGACACATCTATATCCTCATCTAGAACGTTGTCCTGTGGACCTCCTAGGATCCCTATCATTTATCAAAGTGGGTTATCTTGTATGTCCCCTTAAACAAGGTCATATTATCTGAAGTTCGGTGTCAAATCGCGAAATCCCGTAGATTATCTATTGTGTTGTTTTTACAAAGTTTAGATGGCGAGAGATAATAAAGCACAAGGTGAAGTTCACTCGAAGATCAAGAGTGAGATTACAAAGTTTCTTCAAGAACAAAAATCATTTTGGTTCATCTAGCTCGTAGAAATCCGTGAAAAGGGTGATTCCTTCAGCTCACGCATCACATAAAGCTTTTGGTGGGTGAGCCCCCTCTAGGTTTCAAGTAAATCTAGACGTTTATATATTTGATGGAAAAATATATGTAGATGTAGTATACAGCCCGCTACATTAGTTAGAGTAATATTTTTCTATGAATGAATTTTCTAACAAAGAGAAGATCAAGATCATTTTGCTGAAAGTATTTGCATCTGTCAAGAAGTGGTGACCAGCCCATACTTTGTAGGAAGAAGACTAGACAGTGAGAAATCCTTAGCCAGCTTGGAAAACATTAATTGATGCCTTCAAGGATGAATACTATCTTGAAGATGTCTATGATGACCGCTATATAACGCAACAACTATGGCAAGGACGCGACCAATCCAACTAAGCCTACACTAATGCCTTTTGTGACCTATATGCCAAGTTGGGCTCATTCAAGTCAAAACCGCATAGAGTTCTCAAGCTGTAATGTCCCCCTTTTGAAGACCCTTGGCCTATCTTTCCCCGTGGGCTTTTGGGATATTGTAAGGGGAAAATTATGCTAGTAATTGAATGATATTGTCTGGAGAGTGATTTTTATCATTTGTCATTATAAAGCAATATTCATTTAATTATTAGTTCTCATTTAATTATGGATGCTAAGTGGTTTTTTCCACTTACTTGTATTATTGCTCATAAAAGAATATTTATTGAGCAATTAATGTAATTTATTATTTAATTTAATTCCCAAAAATACAAAATTAAAAAGGGAATTAATTAAATAATATTAAGTGGCTTTTAATGTCAAAAAAACCCTTAGAAAGGGGACGCCACACATAAAGGGGGAAAATAATATGAAAAGGGGAAATTATAAGCATGCCTTATAATTTTGAATTATGGCTTTCTCTCCAAAAAGGGAGTCGCTCCACTTAGGGAGAAATCTATAAATATATGTTTTGTCATTGAGGGAAGGGTTATGTTGATGAATCTATTGATTTCATTCCATGCTTGGAGTAATGGGATGTATGACCTAGCTCTCTCTCTCTCTCTCTCTCTCTCTCTCTCTCATTGTAAGCTTCATTGGAAGCCATTGTTGAAGACATTCAAGACTCTCTTGTTCTATTTATGGTGTTCTATTGTGTTGAAGGATCATTTTTATGCATGATTCATACTTGCTAACATTGACGACTTGTTTAGATGTGTGGCACATTTGTTGTGAAGGATATTTGAATGATTAATGGCGATTATTGAGTGTTTTATGATCTGATATTAATGCTGCAATTATCCCAGCTATAGCAACTTGCAAGGGTGGTCATTTTGGCATTTTTGGGTGTCCATTGAAGTAGTTTAAAAATCCAATCTGCAATAGTGTTTTGTGACTCCATCCTAGGTGATTTTGTGGGGGTTTCATAGTGTTTATGAGCTGTGCTAGTTATTGGTGATTTTAATCTAATTATGATGACTTGATTTGAGCATCTTTTGGCATGCTTTAAGGGTGAACAAGCTATATTTGTAATCTGATTTGAGTTGGCTTCTTTTTCTGAGTATGGGCAGCCATTTTGGGATGTTTTTGAAGAGATTTTTCTAAGTTTCAGCTGTCTATGAGCAATAATTTACATTATTTTATGCCAGGGTAACATCTAGCGACTGGGTTTCAGGATTTTGGGGGCTGTTTTAGCAAGGGTTACAATGTCTTCGAGAAATTCAGATTCTATAGCTTGTTGGAAAACCCTTAATTTATAGAATCAATCTGTAATTTATTTGGTGAAGAAATATTGAGTTTTAAGGAAGATTAATTTTCTGAAGTTTCAGGTGTTCTAGGCATTTATTAAATTAATTATTTCTGTTATGCAATTTAAATCAAATCTAAGTAATATTAGCATTCCTAATTAGTTTTCCCATCTAACCCACTAGCTTGGCATACTCCAACCCCACTTTGGGATGTATTATTGCCAACATTGGGTTATTTGAGGTCAAACTACGAAGATCTAATCCTTCTTAGGGCGATCTGGATAAGTTAATTTTGTAGATTTTTGAATAATATCTGGGATATTATAGTTGTATTAGAGCATGATCTTATGCACCTGTGAGGTTTGCAATTGCCTATGAATCATGGATTTATCTAGTGCAGGTAACATGAAAGCAAAGTTCTGGAGATTGGGTAGAGCACTCAAACACCTACCTCAATCAAGGGATGGGTTGCTCAATATTCTAGAAGAAGCAGCAAGTTGCTTAGCAAAAATGGAACAAGATGATTATGGGTCCATGCTTCTTGCAAGGAATTCCTTGGTGATGCAGTTGGCTAGGCACGAACTTTTGGATCATGAAGATGCGGAAGTAAGAATAATGGTCATCATCTGCATTAGTGAGGTTATGCGAATTACAACCCCAAAATTGCCATATAGTGATGCCATCATGGAGGACATTTTCTAGGTCATGGTGGGAAGTTTCCAAGGCCTTTGGAGACCTCACAAGCCCTTGCTTTGGTAAGAGGGTTAGCATTTTGAACACTATGGCAAAAGTAAGATCTTGTGTGGTTAGTGATGGATCTAGAATGTAATGATCTTATTTCTCATATGTTTGAAGCATTCTTTGATGTTATACATAATAATCATACTCGAGAGATATTGGTTCCCATGTAAACTATTATGTCTTCGGTGTTAAATGAATATGAGAGTCCCCCACCACAATTGCTATCCTTGCTTAGAGGAAGGATTGAGTCAAGAGGCATCATGTGTTGCTCATACACTTGCCAAAGGTGTTCTAGAGCAATGTTCAAGCAAGGTGAAGGCACATATGGCGGCCAAGTCTATGATTCTTCAAGGTATGAGTCATTTGGTGTTTGATGATCAAATTTTGATATCTAATGCTTGCATGGAACTTGGTACTTGCTTAGAAAAATCAGATTTAGTTCAAAGAGAAGAAGACGGAAGAAGAGCCCCTAGATGCAAATAAGCAAGATAAATATTCATTATCGATTGACAGAGGTTTCTTTGCCTTCGTATGATTGCATGCATAATGATAAAATGATCATGGGAGATGAGTCCAAATGGATAGAGAAATCTGATTTGCAAGTTTGCATGGACAAGCAAAATAAGGGCAGCCAAGAGGCAACCAATGATCAATATTTAGTTGTTACTAATGCTACTTGGGTTGATAATGAATGCAATGATGAGGGGATTTGAGTTGATAGGCAAGAAGAGGACATTTCCGGGCACTTCAGACCATATGCATCATCTTGCTGAGTGGTGCGCATAACAGTAGTCATTAGAGAGACAAATCAGATTTGAGGGACTTCATTCACCTTCACCATGAGCCATTTGAAGAACAAGAAGGAAGCCTCACACCATGGTACAAATAAGGTTGCATGATTCCAAGATAGAAGGAGATGTTTGGTTGGAAAATTCCAAGGAGTATGAAGGTATTTCAGGGCACAGAAGATATGATTGGCAGCCCCAAGCATTTTGTTTCAGAAAGTGTTGAGTTCCCCCTCATAAGGGAAATTCATTGGCAGCAGCCCAATGGTATGAGTCTTCCTTGCATTTCTGATTTCTCCTTATTTCTTATGTGAATGATGGGTATGTTTATGAGCATGATAGAGAGATGGATATGAGGTACATAGATCATACTCTTGTTTGTACTTTTGCCATGTAATACTTGGGTGCATCAAGTTGAACATTGATGGAAGAAAAGAAAGAGTGATTATCACTCTTCCCAATGAAGGAAGTCATAATAGTAAGCTTGAGCATGGTCCGTACTGAAGAAATCATGATTAGAGGACACAAAGGTATGATGATTCCTATGCTTTACTTTCCCTCATAAGGGAAGATCATTGCACAAAGAAAGTTTGTTTGGGGAAGGTTCCTTGGTCTCTACATGATAATATTCATCAATGCATGCACTATATTTCAGTTTCGGAGCATCTTCTTATGAGCATATAAAAAGAAGAAATTTGGGGTGTCATCTTGCACATATTATTTCATGTGGAATGGGAAAAAAAGGATTTGAGTTTTCAAGTTTGGTTTGGATAAAGGGTATCATTTCATTTCCTTGATCAAATGATGCTAACCCCTATCTCTTTGGAAGCCTTGAAGGAAGGATGGATCACATGGACTACACCTTGCATGGTAATGAAGTTCATTTTCAGATTTTGAGGAACAATTATGTCTTCCATTTGGGTGTTTGATTGATATGGTCTTCCAAGGGTAAAATGGGATACCAAGGATAGGTATTGTTTACACTATTTGGTTGATGTTCAGCTTGCATGGCCACCATAAAGCATTTTGGGCTCCAATGAAAAGTATGAAAAGGATTTGAAGGAACATGGTATGAACTCTTCTCAAGGCACTTCATTTTCAGCTATGCCTATGGATAATTTTCAGATTGTTATGGTTGAGGATGAAATTTCAGTTACATGGGAGCCATTTTTGTTCACTAGCTTGATGTTCATTCATGTTGGGAATTTTTTTTTGAATTATGCTAGCTGTTGTCCTCTCATTTTTATGGATAATATCATTATGACCAGCTCCACTATCACTTCCATAATTCAGATTTCTTGCATGCATTTGGTGATATGGTTGTTGGTGCTTGATTTTGGCTCATGGGTGACTATTTGGGGGTGGAAACCAGCCACTCTAATTCTGATTTTTGAAGATTACAACAATATTTGGGGCCACATAACAGAGTTTGGGGGCAACCCATACATGGAGGAGACTTACACACCATGGAGACACCTTGAAAGAGTGTTCTTCAACACTTATTTTTCTAACTTGTTTGCTTCATGTGCAGATTTAAAAAAGAAATTGCAGCAAAAGACACTCCTAACTTTTAGGAGAAAGAAACATCACAAGATATTACAAATGCTTCACCACTTGAGTGGCATGGGAGCCCGGTTTTTGGAGTGCTACATATTTGGACCCGGACACATGAGCTTGCTATTGCTTGAGGGCAAGCAATCTTGGGAAGGGAGGACTGTAATGTCCCCTTTTTGAAGACCTTTGGCCTATCTTTCCCCGTGGGCTTTTGGGATGATTGCAAGGGGAAAACTATGCTAGTAATTGAATGATATTGCCTGGAGAGTGATTTTTATCATTTGATCATTATAAAACAATATTCATTTAATTATTAGTTCTCATTTAATTATGGATGCTAAGTGGTTTTTTCCACTTGTATTATTGCTCACAAAAGAATATTTATTGAGCAATTAATGCAATTTATTATTTAATTTAATTCCCAAAAATACAAAATTAAAAGGGAATTAATTAAATAATATTAGAGTGGCTTTTAATGTCAAAAAAATCCTTAGAAAGGGGACGCCACACTTAGAGGGGGAAATTAAAATTAAAAGGGGAAATTATAAGCATGCCTTATAATTTCAAATTATGGTTTTCCCTCCAAAAGGGAGTCGCTCCACCCTAGGAGAAATCTATAAATATATGTTTTGACATTGAGGGAAGGGTTATGTTGATGAATCTATTGATTTCACTCCATGCTTGGAGTAATGGGATGTATGCCCTAGCTCTCTCTCTTTCATTGTAAGCTTCATTGGAAGCCATTGTTGAAGATATTGAAGACTCTCTTGTTCTATTTGTTGAGCTCTCTCGTGTTGAAGTGTGTTTTTATGCATATGACTTCATTCTTGCTAGCATTTGACTCGCTTTAGGATGTGAAACATGCATGTTGTTTGATGAATATTTGAATGAGTTAGGCTTGAAGGTTTGATGATCATTTGATTTGGGGTTAAATCTGCAATGGTTAGAGTTCGACTTATTGAAGTATTCTTGGGCAGTGGTTTTTATGTTTGAAGTTTGCTACTGCTGGTTAATGCTGCATAATTATTAAAGCTATAGCGACTTGGTTTGGGTCATGTGTTCCATCATAGGGTGAAGGTGTTAAATTGATAGATCTTTATGCTGCTGTGATTAGTTAATTATTTTAGATGCATGGGCTGATTATTTGAGTGTTTTGGAAGGGTTTTAAGAGATGGAAATAATTTATACGTCTTATCCTAACCCTAACAACTGGTTTTTGGATTTTGGGGGCTGTTTTGAAGGGGTTTCAGTCATCATAAAATTCAGATTGTTTAGTTATTTGGAAAGCTCTTAATTTATAGAATCATCTGCATTTTATTTGAAGGTAAAAATATGGAGTATTGAACAAGTTATGAATTTTCCAAGTTTCAGCTGTTTGTGAGCAACATTTAATTATTATGTGTCAGGGTTTCATCTACACAGCTCCAGATTTTGTGGGTTGATTTGCATACCTTCTACTCATCGAAAAATTGAGTTCTATAGCTTGTTGGAAAGCTCAAATTTATGTGCTTTCATTTGCAATTGGTTTCATGGAAAAAATGTTAAGTTTTGAGTGAGATATAAATTTTTGAAGTTTCAACTGGTTTTTGGTACAAAAATACTTATTTCCACTGCTGCAATTTAATTTTGGTTTAAAAACGGTTAAATTCCAACTAGCTCATCAATCTAGCCGACCACCTTGGCTTAGTCCAACCCCATTTGGGTTGTATTGAAGTTAACATTGGGCTATTTGAGGTCGATTTATGAGGGTTTTGCCCTTTCTAAGTTCGATTGGAAATAAGTAAAGTTCAGATTTAATTAAAATATCCCACAAGGGGATATTACACAAGTACTACAATGTACTGGGACCATTCATTCAGTCCAAACTAAAGCTGGCCAAGGTCAAGACACTGGGAGAAATCTATCGCTTTGTGGTGATCATTGAGGAAGAGTCCAAGATGACGCACAAGCATGACACGTCGTCTGCATCAAGGAAAACACCTTCTTCAAACAAGTGTAGACTGTCCTAAGATAAGTAAATGGTGTGGTGAACACACAAATTACAGCCATTCCAACGCAAAGTGCGATTTGCAGAAGAACTTGCTTGTGCACGCAGGCATAGGGGATCCTAAATATGAACCATTCCTAGAATCGGAGATAATAGATCTCAAAGTTAATTGTTTGGACATAACCACACCAACAACCAAGACTTTAAAGCATAACTATAATATTCGCAGATGTGGATGTAAGAGAAACTACTTTCTTTTTATTGATGGAGGGTAGCATGAGGAATCTTATCTTTAAAGCAATCATCAAGTGACTAAATTTGCCAACCATGCCTCATCTGAGTCTTTACCATTTGGGATGGTTTAGTTCCTACTACACCAAAGATATTCATATTGTGCACCAATGTTGTTTCTCATATGCCATCTATCCTTTCAAAGAAGAGATAGTTTTTGATGTAGCACCAATTGATGTTTGTGATATAATCCTTGGGCATACATACATAGATAGCATGGTTGTGTAGGTGTACACATCCAATCCTCGAAGTATCACGATATTAATGAGAAGTAAGAGATTTTGGATCCCTAAATTGATTCCACACTCTAAACATACCAGACGAACTCCTAAGAAGATTGCAACACACTCACCGCCTCTTGCAACATAACTTTAGTTGATAGAATCAAATCAGGCTGTAGAAACCATGCACACAATTTTTTTTATGTCAGTATATAGAGTTGTCATGGTAGGCCAAAGTGATGCCAAAGGAATGTGGTTCACCATGACATAGCTAGAAATCAAGATTATGCACTTACTTCTTAGACTAAATACAATCAGGAAAATTTCTTTTTGATATGAGGGTGAATGATCTGTGCACAATTGTGCAACCTTGCACTCTTATCTTGAGTGACTTGGTCACTTGTGCATTACTTGCGAGCAGCTCTTGGCATCATGCATAGTTTGTGCAATGTTGTGAAACAAGCCACATAACTCACAATGAAACCTCTATGATTTGAGAGTCACTTTGCATCCCCTTGCATCATGTGCCTCCTGTGCGGTACCAAGGAACATGTTGCACAATGCAAAAAACAAGATCACGCACTACACTTGATAGACACAAAACGCATATGTTGCCCTGTGCCAATTTTTTGAGAATCTTGCAACATCCTTGCATTGTCTCGCAGCTCTCAATGCACCTCGCACCACTTCGTAGACATCCCGTACAACTCTAATCATTCAAAGAACATCCAAACCTAACTTGGCCAAGTGTATGCCATGCATAGAATGCATAGATTAGTATAATTTTATGTTTTATTCTAATGCTTTATCTAGTCTCCATTATATTCAATATTGTCTCTTCATTCACACAACACATCTAGATCCTCATCTAGAGCATTGTACTTCAGACCTCTGGGGATCGAAATCAATTTTGGTTGAGGGCGAATGCTTGAACCTCTCTTCTTATGTGGAGGATGTTTTATATATGGACTCTTTCTTACTTAAGGTGGGGCCTTCTCATATTCCTTTAGTAGCACCCCTTCTTGATAAGGTTGGGGTAGTAGGTGGTAGGCATGATGAGACTTTTTATTTATCAAAGTGAAGTTCATGTTATTGATGATTGTGAGCATCAAACATTTGTTGACTATGTCTATTTTGATTCATTTGAGACTTTTTTTAGGAGTCCCACATTGATTTTGATGTATGTATGACTCATGTTAAAGTTCCTAGTTTGGATTGTGCATCACTTTGCACTTCTTTGGATTTGAGGGGATGCTACTAGAAGTTGTGAGACTTGAAGTTGACATGATGCATTGGAGAAAGTGCATTATCCTTATTGGCAACATCGTGGATCATCCTATATGCCTTTGCTAACACCTCCAATGCTTCTTAATGATGGGAGGTGTGATTCATTGGCTATACTTGAGTGATGAGGACCATGAGGATCATCTTGATGACAATGAGGACTGATCCTCTTCTAGGTTAGCAAAGTCTTTTCTTGACTTAGTTGGATATTTGGCAGACTTGTCAACGGTTTCATACTCTTATTGCACCTTGAAGGATGTGGATCCTATGGCTCGTGATACTTGTCGCACCATGGAAAATACTCTATGTAGATTTTGGTTCACATGAATATCTTCAAGGATGCAATTGCTTTCTTTATGATCCAAGTTGAGCTTGCGTGACATATTCGGAGGTTGTGATTGAGGGGGGTGTTAAGCGCAATGCCGACTTTCCTTTGCATCTATTTGTATATTGCTGTGGGGGTTGGAAATAAAATTGCCTTATTACGTTTTTATAAGGTTGTCATTGCTATTATTTTTAATATTCTCCAATATTTTTAATGGCCAACTTTATGTAGACTACATTTCATATTCTAGATAAAGATAAAGATAAAGATAAATATATTAATGTCCAACGAATGACCACAAAAGTAGGTCAATGGGACTGCAGCCCAAACAATATACAAAGTGCGAGCGGGGACAACTCAAAACGAGTTTCCAAAAATAGAAAAGAAGAGAAAAGACAACAGAAAGGAAACCCGAAGCCAATAAGCCCATAGGCGGGGGCAATGGAGCAAGCGGGGGAGAAAAACGAGGGAAGTAAAGAAGGGAAAGAAGGGGGGGACAAACGAGGACCAATGGTCTAATCAGGAATGGTAGCCACACCCCTTCTAACATTAGAGGCCGACAAAAAGAAGCTCCTGATGGACTGGCAACCCGACGAGGGGGGCAAAAACCTCCTCCCTGCTGAGATTTGAGACTGACGTGACGGCCAGGGGGACGAATGGAGCTGGACTGCCCTTTGGTACGTGTGTGCATCTGATTCTGCTGGTGGTGATTGAGAGAAGTGTGAAGGTCCAACCGGGGATGAATTGATCTATGCACTGTATCTGGGTCAGAAAGGCTCTGTCGTTAAGTACCTCCACCAGTGGGTAGAACCAGAAAGAAGGTTGTAATCCATCTTGTGGGGACGACTCTCGGAGGGGGATGAAGAATCTGGTCTCGTAATAGCAAAGACTCACGGATGTAGAGGGCAAGGCACCGCTGGTCAATATATCTAAAGAATTTCTGGGAGAGTCTGAATCCCTCTGAAGAGATTAGTTGAAATTGTCCTCTGATCTCATAGTATATGGGGCAGCAGAAGATAAAATGAGTCTCTGTCTTCACCTCATGAAGGCTACAGAGCCTACAAAGTCTATCCTCCCGACCAATGTGGTGATTAGTCTCGCACCGAAGTCTGTGGGAGCCCACTCGAAACTGACCCAGAGGTATACAGAGGGCATGCACCTAGTGACGAGAGGTGTACTGAGGGTGGATGATGAGTCCATCTCTAATTTCAAGAAAGTTTCTCTGCATAAAAGGACATCTTAGGGCGCAAACCCCTAGGGGGGTTCACCCAAGTAGTTTGAATGAAGCTCCTGTAGATATCCTCCCGGATGGACCTGTTCAACACTTGCTTGGTGGGCAAGAGATGACTAGGGGCATTTAGAGAATACTGGAAGGGGGGGGGAGACAATCAATCTGGATACCAACTGAGTCCAACAAGGCAAAAGTCTCGGCAAACCAACAACGGCCCACAACTTGGGCAATACTCATAGAGGAACAATAGGCGAGATATGGATACCTGTCCTGCTCATCGGAGAGATCACCAAACCTGCTGATAAGTGAAGAAAGGAAGATATTTTCAAATATAGTCTCCAGACGGAAAGGTCGGGCTCTGAACTCTGCCAAAATAATTATGCTGAGGGACCGTCTATTTGCATTTGATGAAATGGTGAAGGAGGAGAGTTTGAATCCTCTCAGTGGAAGCCCAATCTATGTCCAAAAGGGAGGGCCCCCAGACAACAAAGACATAGAGAACAGTGGGGCGGATGAGAGAGTTCATAAGAAAACATCTTGGAGGAGACGTCCTGGAAGTGGTGCCGAAAACACTGTCTCTCGAGAATGGCAAGAGACCCATACCCTTTATTCACCCTCGGTTGAAGAGCACATTTAATTAATAGTCAGTTTATAAAGACTTAATCCCAGCACATTTAATTAATACTTTGAGTTATATTTTATTGAGTGTTTTCCCTATGGAGCTGCTCAAATATCTTCTTTTGTTTATTTGGAGTCATTTACTTTAATACATGCTTGTGTGTGGAATAGTTAGAAGTTATTGCTATTGGGACTTGGCTGTAAAATCCAATTTTCCTTTTATGCTCTATTACTGTGCTGAGGAAATTATAAAGATTTGATTTTCTAGGGTTATACACTGTCATTTGTGTTTGAAAGCGAGTAAGACCTTAATTCTACTTATCTAAATAAGAAACCTGAATGGAGAAAACTTCATTCTAGATGTTGAAAAGAAAAAAGCTTCTGCAAAAAAATTGTGTATCAAAAGATGAGAAATTGATGTTTCTGCTAATGATAGATGTTCTTTTCTTTGGAAATCTTTATGTAAATGAATGTTTCCTCAAGTGATTTTCGTTTCTGTATTTGTTTTTTTTTAAATAGTAACATGATTATATAGAATACTAATGTGCTTTTTCTGTTTTGTTTGCCAGTCTTGAAATCATGTTTTCATTAAAAAATTATGTTTTATAATCCTTTAGCAATGGTTTGTATTAGAATACTAAGTTGCGATTCTCATGTTTATTTTCCAGGGATGTATTTGCTCCTCAAATAAAAGTTGTAAATGGTCAGATCGTTATCAATGAGGAGAGCCTTGTAGTTTCCCATCGTGATCTGAACACAGATGATTTTCGGACATATCGCAGAGTGGAAGAAAGTACTTCCAAACTGAACTATCATACCTATATGAACCGGACACCTGCAGAAAGATGGTCAAAGTCAGAAACTGAACTATTTTACAAGGTAGAAGGCATAGTGATTGGATTTGTGTATACCTTTCTTGTTATTGTACGAAGAATATTCCTGTTTGGTTCACCACTTTCTGGATGGAATCCGAATACAAAGAGAGTTAAAAAATTGCACTTGTGATCAGTAGGACTTATTCTTGTATTTACTTTTCCAAATGTAAAAAATATTTTAAGGTAAAAATATATGAGACTTTTGTAGTCTAAGATCCTGCTTAAACTGCCTTGACTCAGGCTATGCAACAATTTGGGACAGACTTTGCAATGATTCAGCACCTCTTTCCTGGCAGAACACGTCGACAAGTGAAAGCAAAATTTAAAACGGAAGAAAGGAAAAATCCATTACAGCTTGCTGATGCATTGCTTCACAGGTCACTAGGTAAGTGTTATAATTCACACATGATGATGTATCCTGTCACATCCTCAAGTGAAATGCATCCTCATGTTAGCATGATTTATTCTGATCTTTTGCCCCACACCATTTTTTTTGAAGAGGTTGTGTTTATTTAAATGAAAATGTTGCATAGTTAATCCCTAATTCTTTATTAATATTACTTGTAAAATTATTTGATATAGCAAAGGTATTTACGCTTCAGCCACCTGTATGTCGATATCATAAGACAATCTCACATTTTCATAAAGCAAACCAAACGGGTATACTATTGTTGGTACAAGAGTGTACTCTAAGTTTGACTCCTCGATGTTTAGAAACGTCTCTCATGTAAGGATAGTGTCCTTAGTGGAATCCTTGCAATTTGCAAGTGTATTTGCATTAATTCATGAGAGACAAGATACATTGAACATCTTTGATCTACAACTACAAATTTACATCAAATCTAGGCCGCAACTGTCCATCATAACTTTAACGGTCTCTTTTGGGAGGATTTAATCCTGGCCATTTTCTTTCATTTAAGCCAGCCTTTTAATCTTGGCCTTTCATTTCCATTTGATGTGTGCTATAACAAATCATGCCAATAATCCTTTAAAGTTGTAAAGGGAATAAATATTTTACAGACTAGCTATGTATTCAATGTTTTCATCCCCTAAACTGATTAAGAAGATAGCTTTTCCTCTAAAACTTTGTCTTTTTCTTATTTCTAGTCCAATACATTGAACTTTTATTTTTGTTTTAAAGGCAAAAAATATTTATATTAAAGAGAACTAAAACTGATTACAGAGCAGTTCTGTGAGTCGTAAAAATACTCATAGCACACCAATACCAGAAAAGTCAGAGAATACAAAGAGATAGTAAGGTACAAGTATCAGGCCAACAAAAATTAAAGGTTAAACAACCACTTAATGTAAGTGAAACTGACAGTGATAACCATAAGGGAACAAAGGGAAACCCAACATGAACCAACACGCCAGCCAAGGTCAAGGATCCAAGGAGGCTATGTAGTCAACCTTCACAAGAACACCGAATTCATTTTGTAAGTCCTAGGCAAGGCACTGCTTATTCTCTCTAGTTTCCACCTTGATCACATTATTGTGAGATGCAGATTTTGCCAAGAATTCAGCAACTTGATTTCCTTCCCTTTTAATATGATGCCATTGAACAACATTGAAACCACAAATGAGGATGTTGATGTCTTTCATGCATTCACTCAACTGCCATTGCTGAAAGTTAGAGGAAGCATTTCTTTTGAAGTGATCAATCAAGATTTTTGAGTCAGATTCCAGAATAATGTCAGTAGAATGCTGTTGCTTGGCTTCTATCAATGCTTGACCAAGGGCCATAGCTTTAACAAAATTATTAGAACAAATACCAAGACTACTAGCAAATCAGAAATTGACCCTGCCATTATGATCACGACAGACACCTCCCATGCCAACATTTCCAGGGTTGTCTTTCGAAGCTCCATCCACATTGAACTTAATGGCTGTATCAGGCCCGTGAATACCTTTTCCACAATGCTCATATCAATGCCATTTTCATTAGATTATGGGGCATCATATGATGTGAACTCCAGGCTTTAGCGACTTTGTTGCATGGGCCTTTTTCTGTTTTAAAAGGGAAAAATCACATATTAACAGGACCAAAGCTTGCAGTCTAGAGAAAGGATTGAAGCCTGTACCCAGAGCTAGATACAAGGAGAGAGTATGAATCAACATGTAAAAAGACTTGTGCATAGAACAAACAACAAGAACATCCATTATGAGGCTTGGTATAAACTAGCTATCTTGTGGTATGGTGAAGGGGAAACATTCTTCAGAGGGAGTTCAAGCAGCCCATGCTTGTGTCGAGGATGAGACATGAACACTGAAGCAAGCGACAGTAATGGTAACAATTTCTCTGAAGTGATTCTGACGAGTATCCTGGTGCTTCGAAGATGGGCCAAAGAGCTCTAGGTCTTACATTTCATTCTCCAGTCTCCTTTTAACAAGGTTTTGTCAATAAAACAACATTGACCCCATCCAACATTTTGTCCTTTTTTTGACAATGTTGGTGAGAGATTTCACAATCTTGGATGGAGCTCATCTTAACATGTTGATGAATTAATAGCTGCCCTGTGGTGGAGAGAATTTCTTCTAGCTTGGGGTGGTGGTTTCCTTGTTTTCCAGTGGTGAGGCCAAGTTGCTGAGTATTATCAGATATTTTGGCCATATCTGCGTGGAGGTTATCTTGATGGGTAATAGAGATTCTATGAGGTGAGGGTGCTGGGAGAGGGGCTTGAGATAGTTAAGAGTTGATGCATTGAGTGCTTGTTGGTTTTAGAATGGAGCCCCCCATGAAGAAAATAGGGGATGTCAGTTAGGAATATTGTGTTAATACATATGAAAGTGAGTTAGTAAAATAATTGTATGTGTGAAAAGAATAATGTAATGAGTTTTAGTAACAACCATAGTTAGAAATAGGTATGCGAGTAAATAGTATTTATGTGAGCTATATAGAATAAATATGTATTAATAAAGGATGTTACCAGAGTTGTAATAACTCTCATAACAGTCTAGACGTGAGTAAATATAGGAGATTACGTTACGGAGATATGCTCCTATAAATGTAATGTGTTTTTGTAATATCCCATTCCCAATCGAAGACCCTTAGCCCATTTTGTCTCCTTGACGGCTAAGGAATAAACACAAGGGGAACTTAAGTTATAATAATTTATTATAAAGTGCAAATAAAAAAATAAAAGAAATATGATAAAGCACTTATAATAAAATATTATGAACTTAATGATAAATTAAAAGTAGAAAAAGGCAAAAAGACATCTAACAAAATTTATTTATTCAAGGAAAAATGCGACTTGCCTAAGAGAGAAAAGCAAGCGGCAAAAAACATTAAATAAGAGGAAAATTATGATTGGATGTGAGAGTGGCCATTTGGGCCCTATTCTTCTATTTAAGCGAGTCTACTTGCTTGGAGAGACATCACTCTTTTATTCTCAAATTTCAGATTTGCATGTTGAGCATTTTGCTTGCATCTTCTCTTTGGAGGAGGAAAACCCTCTAAGAGATCTAGTACAGGGACGAAAATTCTTCTCTTAGTTGAGAGGATTCTCCACAGGGGTTTCCATTGCATATCAAGGAGTTAGCTGATTTCCCAGTAGTTTTCCAGCAGTTGTTGAAGACAGATTTCAAGCTAAATTCAAGGAGAGATCAGATCTAGAGTGTTTGATCAGTTTTGAGGTGTTTTTGGGCCTTTCGTAAGTGGGGCGAAATTGTATTTCCATCTTTCACTTACAGCTAGGGTTTATCTACACTGTTCTAGAATTCCAAATCCGTTTTGGAGGCCTTCCCACCATTGAAAATTTCTGATTTTGGGTTCATTGGAAAGCTTACTTTTCAAGCTTCAATTTGAGCTATCATTTGCCCAAAAATTTGGAGTATTTTGCAAGTTATTGAATTTACAAGTTTTGATGAGTTTTTTGCCCTAATAAATTCCAGGATTAATATTTTTCGAATGTGATCGAAGATCCTGTTCTGATTATTCATTATCCACTTGCAAACAACTTTTCATAATTTTTGGAGGTATTTTTAGGTGGAAAAAGCTAGATTTGCTAAATCGCTGGCCTAAGGCAGCAAACTAGGGTTTTCTGGAAAATATTCAGTTTGTGGCCTAATTTCATTCTGAATTTCAGTTTGATAGCAATTGAGATTTTTTTGGCTTTTTGGACTAATTAGATTTGGCCCTAGTGGGAATTGCGGGAAATCCACTTGGGGTTGAAATATGTCCATTTGGGGACATTACACTCTTACACGAGTAAAATGAAAAAAATATTTTGAGTATTTTATGTAGTTACATATTTTTGCAAAGCTCATACCAACTTCATTTGGTGTTAGAGCCAATTTTGTTGTTCTTGTGATGGAGCACTAGGAATGAGTTTTGCTTCTCCTTACTAGTGTGCAGATCCAAGTTCATGCACCTAATATATGCCATCCGTAACACGTATGCCTTTTTTGCATCCAGTTAACTTTGGTGAGCATAACACATCGTAACTTGTATGCATTTGCGATTTCATGTCATTTCTATTTGCCATTCTCCAAGGCAAGTATCAAGAATTTGTGCGGAGAGGATCTAATAATGGCGACAAAATGTCTGGCATCTAAATTTGTACACCTGTCATAGTCGACAATCAATACTAAGCATGGAAAATCTGCCTCAATGTCCAAGATTTATGGCCCACGGGTTGTCTAATATTGTCATTTGTTGTGTACCTCTTTTCAGCAATGACTGCCTCACAATATTAGATCCGTATGTATAGATTGTGCTCACAAGAGTTTGCAAACCTTGTGCATTCTGTTGGATCATATCTTCTCTCCTTTAAAGTTGACATCATACTTCTATTGCCACGTTACCTGTGAAATCGCTAGTTTCCTCTGACAAATTTGTCAAGATGTGCAATTAAGAAAGATCTGGTTGTTTCTTCATCAATAAGGAGGCGTAACCGTTTGTGAAGGGGCTTTGGCAAACACTAGTACAACTTTGTGTAGAAACGCCATCTTGGAGAGGCACCACTTTCAAAGGGAAGTCCCATGCATTCTAAATAGATCCTCATATGGTACAAAGAACATATTGTTTGATGCGGTCTTGCAAATTAAAATTCTTTTGTGTAGGATGAGTTGTTTGTAATGGTTGTCTAGTTTTTTTAAAAGTTTAATATAGTTATTGTCAAAAGTGTTAGTCAATCTAGAAGTTTTAAAATAAAGTCCTTCGGTCACTCAAAGTAAAGTTTGTAGGTTGTGTTTGTTTGGTCTTTAGGTCATTTGTAAGTGTCAATTAGAATAAAGTTCTCATCAAAATGGTTACTTGTGTGTTGTCAATTTCGTGTTGTTATAGTCATTTGTATTAACATTGTTGTCCTATTCAAATTCATCAAAAGTTATCAAATTGTCTTATTGTTGTCGTTGTCAATGGTCCAATAAAGTGTGTTGAATCATAGTCAAATTCAAGAATCTTAATTTAATTTTGCAAATGGATGCAATATTGGTTGAAACCAACGTCCAAGTCATCGAGTCCAGACTGCGGGAGGGGTGCGGAGGACAAAATGCAAAAATTAAGTTTAGTTGAAAAGTTTGAGGGAAAAAATTTTCATACTTGGCAAGTAAGGACTCAATTGATGTTGATAGACAAAGACTTGTGGGAGATTGTCGATGGAAAAGTACTAAAACCAGTAGATGCAAATGAAACAACCAAGTGGGAGAGAAAAGATTGAAGAACAACAATAATTATTGGTTTAGGATTATCTAACGCTTATTTGCATCATATAGACCTATCCAAGACATCAAATTTTATCTAGATGACATTAAATAAGCTGTTCGGATCGCAAGCAGGAAGTGCATCAGTGGCCCTGAAGCAGAAAGTGTCTGGACTAAAAATGGAAGAAGGTGACAACATGGTGCAACACATTAGTAAGTTTCGTTCCATTTTGAATCAGTTACCTGAGATAAAAATTGATGTAAGTGATGGTGATGCAAAAGTTGTATTGCTTAATAGCATGCCAACTAGTGATTCTGACACGGTCTTCACACTGAGTAAAATAAATCCTAGCTTAGAGAATCAGATTTCTTCTCTGATAGATGAAGAAAATAGAGTAAAAAAGATTGATTCAAAGGAAAGTGTAATGTATAGTAAAAATAAACTCAAAAAGGAGAAACCATATGCAAAAAATGGATTCAAGTAGGGAACAACTTCCAAAGATTTTAAAAAAAGTTTTCTTTTTCATTATTGTAAAACTCCTGAACATGGTATAATGTATTGTAGACAACACACGATCTCCTTAATGGAAAGATGTAACAAGGAAAGCACATTATTTTCAAAATCACGAGCTAAGGATTAAAAACACATTTGTCTCAACATATTTGTTTTTCTCTCCCTTTTTATTTATTTGTTCATAATTTTTAGTCTAAATTAGTTTAGGAGGCCTTCAAAGATGAATCAGGTGAATAAATTACAAGAGTGGTGCTAGAAGAAATAACAATCCAACAATGTAATCCTTATTATTGGTTTGAATGACCAATAATCTACAACTCGTGCACTAAATCACACTTTTTGTGGTCTTAAAATGTGTAGGATGTAAGATCCTGTCATTCAAACTATTGTTGTGTCATTTTGGTGGATCAACAGGTAAATGTTAAAACACTACACAAAAATGACTTAAGTAGCACTAGAAGGAATATAATAATGTCCAACATATACCATCATTTAGATCACTCATAAGACTAAAAACCTTTAGCTCATGTATTGAGCCACTTTATTGACTCTAAAATGAGGAGCATATTAAGATCCTTTAACCATCTAGGAGTGTACCTTGCACACATCAATAGGCATAGTTGACACTAGAATGAGTGTTTGATCTTACAAATAATGAACTTATCTTCTTAGGCTTCTGTGTATATTCATTATTCTTTTAAAATTAAACATCAATTATTGTGTATATACCATATTTACCCATGCTTATCACTTGGCCTCATTTTGAATCAATATTTTTCCATTAGATTTTAATAATTGACCCCAATATGATAAAGGGAGGTCAGAGGGTTCAAAACCATAGCCTAGTTCACCATATTTATGTAACCCTCTTTTTACCTTTATCCCAATAATGACGTGATTGGTTTTTCTCCCAACCAATATCCCTGATGTTATTCATGATGTACCCAAAAGTCTTTAGAAATATCTTCCCATATTCGACCCTTTAGGGAGCATCTATGTTGAATAATACGCTAAAATGTTTAAGAACAAATATCCTCTCGATTCATCTTGTATAACTCTCTAAGAAGAAGGGGAAAGATATTTGTAATAGTTTTTAACACAAAGGGCTCTAAAACATGTGTTTAACACCAATAAAATTCTTATAGTGTCACAATTTTTATTAGTTACTTATTAATGAAGCATGGTGCTTATTTTGGTAACATATTTAACAACTTAAAGAGGAAATTTTCCTAATAAATGTAAGGATCATCAACCTTTGCATCCATTTGGCATGGATTTTTGTGTTAAAATTTTGAAAAATTTGCATTTATATATGAAAACCCATTAAAAATGAATTCTACCTCCCTCCAAACTTTATATTTAAACATTTTCTATATCAGAAGCTGCCACATGTGCAAAGATTTCAAGATCTTATCCTCTTAGAAAATAACCTTAAAAACTTAGAAACTATGCATCTGACATGGAAATGTTTAGATATATACTATTAATAATCTCCCAAGATGACTAACAAATACTAATTACAAAATATAAAAACACATATACTTCAACTACAATATAAAGAGTGTGAAAATTTCTTGTTATTCCAGAATCAAAACCTAAACCACTCCTAATATGACCAACCATATATTAAAAGTATACAAATCCAAAAAGAATATGAGAGAAGTATATCCCAGTTCTAATAATATTAGGCCATGAGATCATTTGTAAAAAAATGAAGGAAAGTGAGAAGAATGAAAACATAGTCTACATCTTCTTCTACTTCAAAATATCAACTTCAATGGAACCATACACCTCTTTCTGATCTATAATTTATTTTTGGAGGTGTATCAATTGAAGTTTTTACACTTTGATGTTCTTATACATGCTCTATAATGAAATGACTATTGGAATTGATGCAAAGATCAGTCACACATACAAAAAATCACTAAGGTTAGATTTATCACCAAACTCAAATCAGTCTCTTAGGTTTTAAGCTATCTCTTTCTTATCCTCTAAACACCACTTAATCATGTAATTTTTTATCGTTTAACCTTAACGTAATTACTCAAGAATTATATCATGTCATTAGAGCTTAATCTAATCGATATAAATCATCAAATTGGTCCAAGACATCAAAGGATTTAATTCTTTCACTTTTTAAAAAAAATTTCCTTTGTCATGCTTCTTAAGAGTGTTCCACCGGTGTTCTCATGGTTGGGAGAAACTATAAGATTTCAATCCAGATTATGATATTTTCAAGAAACACTTTTGGGCATCCAAGGTGAGTGTAAAATCTTATTTCTCCATTCACAACCTATCTCATTCAATCATCACCTTCCCTTATTCCATTAGATCTCACTTTAGTATCAATGCAAGACTGTTTCTTCAAGATTTATGACAAATATATATAGTTCCAACCCAAAATGATGACTATCTTAGATACCCTTTACCATATTTAAAATCTTCAATAAGTTTTGGCCCAAATTATAAATGTATTGGTGACTCTTCACTCACACCCTTCACATAACTAATCCTAATGCAATAAAAATGAGATTTCTCTTAGTGTACCTTAGATGTTCTTTGAAAACTAAAACTTTTTCTACCCACCCTTTATGCTTATTCAAATTCTCAAGAAGTTCCTTTGACAAATTCAATCCCTAATTGTCTTTTTCTAATCCCTTAACCTATTTCAGTTGGGTATGTAAGACTATTCCAAGTAACCGTTAAGAACCCCGAGTAATAGAGAGTTATGTTTTATATCTAAATTGTATAATATGTTGAAGTACTCCAAGACAAAGGGGTATACAAATTTTCATCAAAGTTCACTAGAGTAAACTACTATTTTTCTCATTTCTTACTCGTAAACCCTAACTGACGGTTTGTTCAATAGTATTTTCTACTCAACGTTAACAACCACGAAATTCTTCCAAAACGCCTTCCTTTAAGCTTGGCAATGGATTTTCTCCATGTGTGAATGGTGGGAACTTTTTCTTTGCCCAAGAGATCATTGTCAACAACACTGATGATTTATTTTAAGCTAGTATGATTGTAAGGGTATTTCAAGACTCAAATAACCAACTTACAACTTTTTTAATTGCTAATTCCTCTTTGTTGGTCGAGAATCATACTTATTCAAACTTTATTCACCTAGATTGTACTTTTAAAACTACTACAAAAGGATCTAAAACAACATCAAAAAAAAATTAACCATTTCCTAAGAGTCATAAATAACATCTTATCACCATTTTTCATCAACAAGAATTCATCACAAGAAGATAAAAAATTAATTGCTTACTTAACTCATGTATTTAATGGAAACCAGCATATCATATAACTTTTTCACAAAATTTTTTTAATCCTTGAGCTATTTATAGTCTTCTTCCTTTCTCATTTCTTTGCATACATTATTTTTTTCACAATTTTCTTTTCATAAGAAGTTTAATACAACAAAATAATACTTGTCAATTTCTTCATTTAAGCCGAATTTGTTTTATCATTAGCATTCAAAAACAAGGTCTCCTTGCATTTGCATGCATTTTTCACATTTCAAATCTCCCATGGAGCTCATCATAATCCTCTCTTCTCAACATATTGTAAATAAATCCTTCATGTGAATTCCACCACCTTTATCATATCTTATACAAAATGTAAATAAATTTTCCTTCCTTACGATATGACTTATAAACTTAGGAAGAAAATTCTTGTATTTTAAACATAACACTATTTTTATACACTCACTAAGAGTATTTCATGACATGAATAACTCTTCAACTTGACCCAATAACATCTAGGACTCACACCAAGAAGTTCAATTTCCCTTACATGCCTTAAAGGATCTCTTACAATTTAAAATTTTTAAATTTCAACTTTTAGAGGAAAAGTGTTATTTTTCTTCTATGAAAGGAACCATGAATTTTTATGAATCCTATTGACCACTTACCACATATAATGATTTTTATAACCCAAAATATATGCGTTGGATTTTATTCCCATGGATCAAGAAACTATGATCTAGGCTCTCATTTAACTAAGTATCTGATAGGACAGCCAACTTTCAAAGCCAAGGGGTTGTTCTATTTGATTTTCCCACATATTTTATAGCTCCAAATTAAAAAGCTATCATACACATTTTCCTTCTCTTTAAAATCATATAAATACATGATCTCCTTCAACATAGGTTCTATAAGTGGAAAAAGGGTTTGATCATCTCCTACATCCCAAATGGAAATTTCATATTTATTTTATTCCTCACATTAAGAATTTGTAACCTTGATTTCCTCTACATCGAGAATTTTTGTGAGATATTTTAAATTCTCTTCAAAAAATTATCTCTATATATCTTTCTTTGTATGAAAATCTTTGACATTTAATGACATTTATTGTTATGCCTTAAGCTCACATGAATTTTTTATAGAAAGAATCCCTTTATTAGGTTCAGATGGAGTATTTATGATTTATTTTGATTATTTAACCTCATCCACATCTTTAAGATCAAAATGTACTTCTTCCCATTCATTTTTCAGCTCTGTCTAATCATCCTCTTTTACTTCTTCCTTAAGGTAAGTCAAAAAGTTCTCAATGAACTTTCCTTCATATTTAATTCAACGTATCATAGTAAAACACATTTTATATTTTCTTCCTCATGGTGTTTCTCCATGGTTACTTAAAGATTACGAATTAAAGGGTGTTTAGTGTTTTTGGGTTATTTTCTTCATTCATAGTTTCAAATTGAGAGCAATCCTCATATCCTTCATGTTTTAAATATGATTGTACCTATGAATAATTAGAAATGTATCTATCAGGGATGTCATTTTTTTATCTAACTAATCATTCTTTACATCTGTCACTTCTTCCTACTTATCTTTAAAAGTTGAAACCGCATCTTCAAGTATGGATTGATAAATATAAATAATAAGGGCCTCTTAAAAGATATACACTATGGATTCATCATTATCTTCATATTCATTCCAATATTATTTTTTATTGGATTCTAATGATTAATATTACCTAGATATAATATTATGCAATTGGAAGGGGTTGTTTGCTACATATCTATTGATGAAGAGATTGATTGATCTCAAAATATCTAGCTCACTCCTTCAAAGAATACAATCTTTTTAATCTATTTTATAATTCCTTACGGTAATTTTAGAATTACATGAAAACATTTTTATGCTCTAAAGGATAATGAATTTCACTATCCACTTTCATGGGTTCAAATCTATGTTTGAACATGGTTGGAAGAAGAGCTTGAAAAATAGTTTGCCACTCAAACGTTCTAATATAAAAAATTATGATGGCTTGAAGATGGTTCTTCATGAAGCTCTTGGAGATTTTGTAATATTTTTTTGTCAGCTTGCTAACATCAAGAATATATGAGTATGCTAAAGGATTACCCCATAGACATGGTGTTGGAAATATTTTCAATGATTCCAAAGTAATATTAATAAATATATCAAAAGTTAATAATATTGTCATTAATGCTTATAGATGTGTGCCTCTTATGAAAAATATGTTGTAGTTTGAATTTTTTGTGTTGCACACTAGAGAAAACGTTTCTGTAGTGTTCCATGGGTTTTTAAAGTAATTTGCATGTTGTGAAGTGTTCCGCGAGTCTTTATAGTGCTTCGTGTGTTGTGAAGTGTTCCATGACTATTTGTAGTGCTTTACAGGTTGTAGTAAAGCCTCACAAGATGAAGGACCTGACGGATATATGTTGGTCTATCTAAAAAAATGTTGTGCAATGAAGGAAAATCCACAAAAATTATTTAGTAATATAATGTATGATTTCCATGCAATAAAAACAAGTGTATAAGAATATACATACTTGTCTGTGATGGTCATGTAATACCGCAAGACCAATAGAAACATGGGGATGTTCATGGGAGTGTTGAAAAATTACAATATTCAAAATTAAAGTTATACTAAAGAAGACTCGTGATGAATACTCAAAAGGGATTTTGAACAATGAAAAATAATGTATTTTCCTTAAATTAACATGGTACATAAGTGGATTGATTTGTGAATTTAGGTCCATACTCATAGCATTATGATGTCCTTATAAAGAGAAAAGAAAGAGAGTGATAAGAAAGTAGTGGTTAATGAATACATATCAAGAGGATTAGAGACGAAAGAGGAATATTAAATTAAAGCATATTAGACTATCAAGTTGTTGAATAAAAAATGAATAGTGAGTAGTGCAAAAGAAAAGTGTAAAACACGAGTATACAGAAACAAAGGGAAGAATTGAACATGATTCGTCTAATCTTGTGAGGTTTATCGTCATGTTAGACCATGTATTAGGTACACATCTATTTTATACCCCTTTTACATAATTTATTGAACTTATACTAACACCTAGACCTACTAATTTATTAAATGATAATTCATATATTCAAAAGGCCAGTTCGGAGGGAAAAATCCAAATGGTCATTTATTACATAACCATGATTCCAAATGGACTAGAAACACCTTACCTGCACCAAGGGCACATCCATTTTTGTGTTGACACCTTTTGTCGTGCGCCTCTTACCAGCGCCAAGGCAATAAATTTTTGGGCTCTGAGTTTCTTTGATTTCCCACCCTATGAAACCTAATCAATAAAAAATTTAGATATGTACATAGATGTTCCTGTATACATTTCACTGCCATCTTATTTATCAACACTCAATATGCCATCATATGCTTCAAAGAATCAATACAAACCTTAAGACATAATCACAAAGGTCAAGCATGCTTATCTCACACCTCTATCTACTTGTTTGTTCTCTATTGAAGTAAAACACCATATTTTTGACACAAACACACATGTAATTCTAGTCTTAAATAATATTAGAAGACTTTGAATCATACATACATACCTTTGATGAAACTTCATACTCATACCTAAGATTATTCTACCCTGAATTTACTCTTTCTTCACAAGATAGACCTAAATAAGGTCATCCAACACTTTTATTAGCTAAAACATACATCTCTACAAATTTCAACTTGTTTTACCACCTTCTCGGTCTTAATTTTTTTATTTGAAGCTTAAATATTCATGATTATGCTAGATAATACAAACCTTAAGATACACTCTTCAGCTCAAATCATGCATACCTAGATTTACATTTTCATGATGATAATTGTCTATGATTAGAATTTCTCTATATTTTTTCATGTAACCCTACATCTTGTTGAACATCATAACCTTCAAGCAATCCCTTACATTCGTTTAAGTCTCTACATCATTCTTAGATAGTTGTACCAAGTATCTAAGCACACTTCACTTCCTAGACATGTATGCATCATTCTTCAAGCTCAAGCATCCATCAAAATCAGTCTTTATCAGTTAATCCATCTCACAATTGTTTTCTTGTACTTCGAGCTAAAGGATGAATTTTTTAGCTCCCCATAAGGCCTTAACTACATTAATTCATGTCGGGCATAGGAATTATACCTAATTAATGCCTAAGATGTTTAGAAGATTCCTTTGGTAGTTTCTTTGTCAAAATATCAGCAATTTGATCCTTAGTTAATACATATTCTAGTTTGACACTTTTTTCATTCACCTTCTCTCTTAGAAAATGATACCTAATATGAATTTTTTTTGTCCTGAGATTCACGAAAATGTTCTTTGACACAATTATTTCAATTGGGTTATCAAAATAATGGGAGTGGGATTTTCATACATTACTTTCTAGTCTTTTAGGATATTTTTCATCCATAACACTTGAGTACAACAAGAAATAACAACAACATACTCAACTTCATAGGTAGATAAGGATACTGACCATTTCTTCCTTCTTGACCATGAAACTAGTTTGTCTCCTAGGAAGAAAGCCCCACCACTAGTACTTTTACTATCATCTTGACTTCCTTCCTAGTCAGCATCAATATAGGATATCAAATCAAAAAAAATTGTTCTTGGATACCCTATTCCATATTCCATAGTTCCTTTGAGATACATGAAAATCCTCTTGACAACGTTTAAGTGAATATCATTTGGATGAGATTGAAATCTCCCTAAAATACCAAATACTTACATAATGTTAGGCCTAGAAGCAATGGAGAACAACAAGATTCAAATCATAAAACTATATATTGTTTGATCCACTTTTGGTGATTCATCTTATTTTCTTAGCTTACATCCTATAATCATAGGTCTACCAACAGTAGTGTTATCTTCCTTTCCAAAAAAATTCAACATTGCCCTTATATAATTAGATTTTGAAATGAAAATACCTTTTTCTTTTTAAATGATCTACAAACCAAGAAAAAATTACAACTCTCATAACATAGACATCTCAAACTCCTTCATTACATCAACTAATTTCTTAGTCATGTCTTCATTGTTTCCTCTAAATATAATGTCATTTACGTACACCGCTATTATAAACAAATATTCTCGTTCTGTCTTTATGTAAATATTGTTATCTTCTTCTCCTCATTTGAAACCTTGGTCTAATACATATCTATCCAACCATGCATACCAAGGGCATAGGGGCCTCTTTTACACCACAGAGAGCTTTTTTCAGTTTACAAACATGGTATTGATCATCTCTCAATAGAAAACCATCACATTTATCTATATATACTTCCTCTTTCAAATTGCAATTTAAGAAATATGACTTTATATCCATTTGTTATACTTTGAATCCCTTGAAAAATGCATATGCCAAGAACAGTCTTATGGCATCCATTCTTTCTATAGGAGAAAATGTCTCTTCAAATTCTAAACACTCTACCTATGAATATCCTTTGCACACCAATCTATCTTTATTTCTAGTGACTTCTCCATTTTCATTCAACTTGTTTCTAAACACCCATTTAGTGCCAATGACATTTTTTTGGGCCTAGGAACTAGTTCTAAAGTCCCATTTTTCTCTATTTTGTCTAATTCTTCATTCATGGAGCTCACCCAAAAATCATCTCTACTAGCTTATTGAATGCTTTTAGGTTCAAATTTGGATAACAAAGTAGTATTCCCATGATTCACGGTACTTACTAGTCTTCTTCTTGTTTGCACACCACCTTCCTTATTGCCAAGAATATGAGTTTGAGGATGATCCTTTTGAATTTATCTTGAAGGATGTCTTGTATCTTATCCCTCCTCAACCTCCTCTTTTTCTCCATTTGATTCTATAACTTCTTCTTTATCGTATTATTTTACATCATGTGTAGCATCCTTTGTCCTTTTTTCAGATATCTAATGAACATTGAAATTTCTGATTTCTACTATTTTTTTAGACTCTTGTTGTATAACCTATGAGCTAAGCTCATGCATGAATAACCAAAAAATATCACTACATCATCTCTTGAGACAAACTTGCATAGATATTATTCATCTCTCTTGATAAAACACTTACTTCCAAATACCCTAAATATTTATATATTTGCAGATTTTCCTTTCCATAGCTCATAGGGAGTATGATTTTACTAACCTAGATTTAACACCTATTTAAAATGTGTACATTTGTGCTTAATGCTTTTTTCCAAATACTATCAGGGAATTTTGATTCATTCAGTATAGTCCTTGTCATTTCATGGAAAATCTTGTTTTTTCTTTTAGCTACCCCATTTTTCTAAGGTTTCCTAATAGTTAAAAATTGTCTTCTAATTCCATGTTAATTATAATAATCATAAAATGCATTAGACCATATCTCACCTCCTCTATCATACCTTAGACATTTTATCTTTACATTCTTCTCATTCTCAACCAATGCTTTGAATCCTTTGAACTTGTCAAGAGCCTCTTATTTTTCTTTAAAAAAGGCCACCTAGGTTCCTCCACCCTTAATGGAGATTATCTCCAATTATGATGAAGATGAGATATTGATATATGATGACCCTCCACTATGATGATCCACCAATATAGATTGATCATTTGAAATATTTTCCCCTTTTGAAAACTCTTAAAATGATGAACCTCTGCAACATTGTTTAGACACACCGAGAAGAGGAGTGATGAACACTTGATAGGTAGACCACTCAAAGTATTAGAAGATGAATTCTCTCATTACGAAAATCCTTATTCTTCTTGAGTCACTTCCATATCTTTATGAGCAATCCTTCTCATGGAGAGAATTTGGTGCATTTTACTCACACAACCATTATCATGATTATGTCACTGTGAAACCACTGATGGCGAATGAAAAATGAATCCAAATACTTCCTATACTAGAGTAAGGGAAGGAGAAGAGAGCAAAATCAATTCCATTCATCTAATTAATATGCACTGCATGTGATATGAAGTGAAATGGTTCTTTTGACAAAACTGGTAGTTTCCCATTTACGCACTTTATGCTCATGTCATTAGGGAATGTAGGATTTTACTTGAGAATTAAGAGAAATAATCATGTGAGTTCTGAGATCATTAGAAAATGCATGAAGGAATGATATGTGATCATTTTGAGATCATTTTATAAGTTCAATATTTTTATCATGTACATCATGATTGTCCAATTTGTACGAGTTTCACCAATCTGCCTCTTTCTGCGTGTCTCGAACATGGGGGAATGAAATGAGGTATTTGAATTCCCAGTTTTCTATGACTTAATATTATTATTAAGTTCTCAAATGGATACTTAATAAAAATATAATGTGGTTTTATTGGTTCCAGATTTAAATGAAACCAATGGTAAAAGTATTTATTTTACATTATGGGTCTTTTCTCCAATTTTTGGAGGATTCCAATTGCCAGGTTTGTGTAAATTTGAAAAATTGATATATTAATATGAAAATTTAATATCCATATATAGAATACAGAAGGTTACATTAATGGATTCATGTATATACTCCATTTAAAGGAGTTTTCCCAATGATTCTACAGTCTAAATTTCATGGTAATTAGAGCAAGGGTTTTGGAGTAATGAGAAAATTTATGTTTTGGAGCATGGAGTCTTTTTTTAAAAAATTTGGTAGAATAAAAAATGAGGGATCACGTGAAGAGGGTTTTAAAATGACCAAAAATGGATGAAAATTTACTAAGGATAACCTTCATGTCATTCCTCCTTCATAAACCTAACTAACCCATGTTTTAACTCACCATGTTTAACCCAGGTTAAATGAGACTCAAGGATGGGGTAACAAATTTATAAACGGGTATTAGAACTCATCACAACTCTTAAAAAAATTATGAAGTAAAAAAGTGATATCAATTGTGTTTTAATGCGCATAGGGTAGGAGCATCATGAAGAAGGGGCCAAAATGTTTTATGACGGTGAGTTGACAACACTTCCCTAACACCCAAAGTTGTAACTTTAAGTGACACATATCTTCCTCCTCCTTTGGTAGAAAAATATTATGTCCCCCACGTCCTTTTATCAAGAAAAAAGGTACATCACCCTCTTCTAAGTGTTCACAGGGTCATCTCATCAAGAGGAAGGGGTAAGCGGGGTTAGGTGAGAAGAAGATTGTTCCTAACCACCCAAATTGTTTTTAAGTGAAACAAGTTCTATACCTCATGTGGTGGCACAATTTTTTCCCCCATGTCCCTTGTGAATTTTTTCAAGTGTAAAAATATCCAAGTGCCCATTTTCCATTTTTAGAACCTACTCTCACCATTGCACTGCTAAAAATATCATGTTGGAGTTCTTTCTTTCCCCGAGAGCTTCACATGGTGTTTCATAGAAAAAATTTATATAATTTTGAGTGGAAACCACCAAATTAATCCCATGATACCATTTTTAGGATTTTTTTTTTAATTTATCTTTGAAATTTAACCCCTTTTTTAATTTTGGTCATGGGCGGTTCCCAGAAGGTCAAACTGCCACCGAAGAAAAATATAACTATTTGTCATAATCAAACTATTTCATATGTATAATGTCCTATTTTATCCAATTTTTCCTTTGAATCATATTATAACTCTAATTCAAACTCATGAAATCCTCATTTGAATCTTCACCAGGATCGAAGGTCTTTATCTGCATTGTCGGGCCAATATCTACAAATTTTCTCCTTAGAATCAATTGAAAAATTTTACACAATGAATTAGGACCTCTTAGATTTACAATTATTATATTCTGAGATCAAAATACCTATAGATATTCCCAAACCATCTGAAACCGGAAAGCTTCTTTTAAGGAAAAAACAATCCCCGTCATTGGCTAGAAATAGCCCGGTTTTGGAGAAGATTTTCCTGAGGTTCCAAATATTTACTAAAAAATCCTAAATCACTTGAGTGCATATTTTATCGCATATTCACAACTCCTGGGTGGGTTGTGCTTCAACATTCATCTTCCTATAGGTGTCCACAAGTGTGAAAAAGATTGAAAATAAGCCTTTTTTTGCCTCTAGTTGCAATTCATTACGAATGGTTCTGAATGAATCTATGAATCACCTCCCTACACATGAAATACACTTGAAAATAAGAAGACTCATAATGGTTAGTCAGCTGTGTGGGAGGAGAAGTGTCATAATGGTGAATGTATTTTGAGAGATCATGGAAATGGACAAAATACAGTAAAAGACAAAACAACCTCCATGTAAAAGTGCTATGAAGGATGGGCACTGCTGTAACTGTATGGTAATTAGGCGGTGAGGACATAAATGTTGAAAAGAAATAAAGAGAGGACACTAAACAGGGTTGGCTTATGCTGCTGTTCTGTGAGAGGAGAAGTAGAAGCTATGAAGTGAGCTCAGATTGAGCTAGAATCACAGAGGATATAAGCAATGTCAATCATGAGGGAGAAGAAGGAATGGATGGACAGTCCCAAACAACCATAGACTGAATGTGAGGAGCAAATGGTTTGGGGTAATGAAACTCATGTGTGAGTTGAGTCATGCTAGATTGAAAAGAGAAGTTGGCACAACCATCAACCCTCTTATTTGATGTTGGACAAAGATGTTAAGAAAGTGACCTGAAAAGTTTTTGATCTTGCCAAGGCTGTTAAACACTTTTCAGTTCTACCGGGGCAGTTTCTCCCTTTGACGGATTTGATTGATCATTCCTTTGGTGAGGTTGGATCTCCTTCAACAATGAGATTGGCTATGTGCTTCCTTGTGGCCACTGCAATTCCATAGTGGTAGGGTATTAAGTCAGCATAATTTCTGGACTGGGTGCTGATGTGAAGAGAATAAGAACTGCAGTACTGACCATACGAGTCCCTGATAATGCCCCCCTATGTCTGCTTTTCCCTAGTTATTCTTTGTTGCCCCATCAATATTAAGTCTGTACCAATTTGTGGCTGTGTGGTATGGGGTTCACTGTCAGCCATTGTATATTGAAGTGGAAAGCAATATGCCATTTTTGGTCAATACAAAGGTCGGACATGCTGGAGGATTGCAGATTTGTAGCTTGGTTCTTGAAATGGCAAAGATCTGTACTTCGTATATTGGATTTCAATGTAGGCCAGATTGTTTAGAGAGAATGGGATTCATTGTTGATTATGCGGGAACTCCTTTGCTTCCATAGCTGTTAGAGAATGTGGCTATGAGCAATGTGAGCCAATTGCCATAGGCATACTGTTGGAAATAAACTAACACTTAATTCATCATATGAGTTAAAGTGATATTGTAATAAAATAATTTTTTAATTACTTAAGTTAGCTTAGATAAAGTCAATTATTAGTGAGTTGTCTTTTAGTTGTCTTATCCCTTGGTTTGTGGGATCATGTTCTATCTTGCATATTTTGTTCCTAGATGATTTCCATGAGGGGAAATAGGGGTAGTTAGGGGCTATAAGCTATTCCTGCATTTTTGCTTAGTTTAGTTGATATTGTTCCATATATTGTGGAAGAGATAGAAGGTGTCCAATATCTATAAATATTGCAGTTCTCTTTTGATTGTAATTTTTGATTTTGATGTTAATAAAATACACAAGCACTGTCTTGTTTATGTGTAAAACTTCTGTGTCAAATATTCTTTTCAAGTATTCATTGTCAAGACATATTAGTGGAAATTTAATGTGGAGGGCGGATCAAAGTTGCAGGCAAGATAAATAAACAATTACGAAATAATAATAATTCAATTCATTATCTTTCACATTACAAACTTTACATATATATATATATATATATATATGAAATAACTTTCCTATATTTTAGGAGGTAGCTATTACCCTTCCTCGAATATCACTCACACACTAATTACGTAAGTGGTTTAAACATACTAACCAATAATCGTTATAAGTTGTTTTATATAACAACTATATAACAATATGTATTAACTTACTTTTTACGTGAAAATAATTACTCACGTAATTATTATTTACTCATACATATGTGGGGCACTAACCATAGTTTCCCTAACATTCCCCCCTTAGTGCGAACATGAGGAAAACCAACCTTGTACTTGCACCTGCTCATGATTTGGTGATTTTCACAGGACAATCACAAACCCTACTGATGGTTTTACAAATGGTTAACCATAAACCAATAGTGGTGGTTTTACAAGTGGATTACCACAAACCAAAAACGATGGTTTTCCATATGATTTACCAACAACCAAGAGTGGTAGTTTTACAAGTGGTTTACCACAAACCATAAATGATGGTTTTACACGTGATTTACCAACCACATCATGATGTGCCAAGTACTATTATCAGTTCTCATCACACCTTACCTCGGGGAATAACATAGGAAATTCTGTTGCTCATACAAACACATGTAAAGCCGTCACAATGGAAATCGAACATTGCTATTATGTTCCCCTCCTCAATGTGAAATTTCCACTTATTCAGCAAACCAAACAAAACAACACGAACACTGAAATGTGAAGCACACTGAAATTGGAACTCTAGAAACACAGCGGAAAGCACACTGCAAAAGCTGAAAGCAAACTACAAACACACATCACCAAACCTTTGTGTGGCCATGTCGTTGGCGACTGACGAGAGGACGTTGATCGACCTCCAACCTCCGTCCTCCAATGTCATACTACTAGCTCAGCTAGATTTGATCATGAAGCTCACTTGTACAATGCTCACCCCCCCTCGATTTGGACTCGGACGTCGGATTCCACTGACAATGCGTCTGGCTAAAAGTGAGACAATTTATTTTTTACTTTTACAAGTTTTGACTTATAATTGATTTTGATTTTGACAAATTTAATGAAAAAGTTGAAAAGACCTCTAATGGCAACAATTTGACACTAATGTTGACAAAAGACAAGATGGGCTAGCAAGACTTGATTTTGAATCATTGATTTATGAACCGCAACAAAAAAATGAAATTGACGATTGACAAATTTGGCAACAATTACAAATTTGACTATGGCTCATGACTTACAATTAAAGAGTGAAATATTGTAACATTAACACACTAATGTTAAACTCCCAATCGATCATGAATAGACTTGCACATATATCTTTGACACAAATAAATCTTGGGGATCTGATCCAATGACCTTTTGAATGCAAAAAGTTTGGCCAAAAGCAATGGTAGTCACCCAACCCATAGTGAACTGAACTTCAATTTTCCATATTTAATTTTTTATTAAATGTTATGAATATCTGCCGGCACACTTTTTATTTAAAAACTTCGGTTACCTTTGTCATGTATGTTGAGCAGCCATAAGTGGAGACAGGTGGTGAGGAGCTCTGTATTGGAAGAGGACGAACTATAGAAATTCTTGGGGCAGACTTTATTGACGGTGCTCAATAGAAGAGTCGTATGAAATGGAATAAATTCAATGTTGCACAGGTGTAAAACTATTCACTTTTCTTTAACCGAGCCTCCATTCTTCTTTCATGGGTTGTTCCTTTCACGCCTAACCAAATCCTTGGATGTGAGAAAGTGAGAGTTTGAAGGACCGATCAAAATAGAAAATACAATATTATATCAAGACGTTTTGACACAATCCGCTTCCATCCAACGTAGAGCAGACTTTAAACCTTCATTTGACGCTCACATAAAACATCCTTGACCGCCTCGTTAGATGCACAAACCGATACGGAATTAAAAAACAAAGTGTTTTTACGGCCGTGAGCAGTCAGATAATATCTACAAACGTAGCTCGCTAACAGAGAACCACCCGCATTCACTACTCAACATGTGCTAAACTGGCTGACAGCAGCCACCCCACATTGAAACTATGCAAAACAAGAACCAATCAAAACACCATTACATGCTTAGGAGAAGTATCGCTCTGATACCAAATGTGGAGGACGGATCATAGTTGCAGACAACATAAATAAACAATTACGAAATAATAATTCAATTCATTATCTTTCACATTACAAACTTTACATGGCTTGTTGAACAGTGTGTCATGCATAGTTACCTAAGACTCCGGGGCGGTGAGACGGGGTTTCCGAGACGACAAAAATCTTCTAAATTTTGGGGACGACGGGGGGACGGCGAGGGGATGGCTAATTAAAAATTATATAAATATTTAAAATATAAAGATACAGTGACTAAACTATATAAATAAGCCGAAATAAAAGTTAGAATAAGTTAACAAATAAATCACTTACTGGAATGGTAAAATGAAGTAAGATAAGTTTATGTGGCACAAGTAAGATTAGATTTGAGTTTGAGATCTTAGCCATTATAACTAGAATCACATAATGCGTGACCCTGTATTCATTCAAGAGGCAGTTTGTTGCAAGACATTCCAACAAATGAGCATAGTTCCCTGAATTTATCAATTGGGAAGAACTGAAAGGTATAAAGATTTCACAGGTTAATGAGTTCTGTAACAAACGAGCCTTTAAAAGCTTCAGCTCTTTTTTATTTCTCCAGGGGAAGAGTAGCCTCCTCTAGTTTCTTCTTGTCAGAACATTTTGGAGAGTGACGATGGCAATAAGTCAAAGGAAAAGATGCAAAAAAGAATATTTGGACTGGGCAAGTTATCTAAGTTTCAAGCAACCTCAAAGTAATTAGCAATTGGATGTTGTATAAATATAAAAGCCACACCCAAAAGGCATTATAAATATTCAGTGGATTAAAAGTTCTATCTATCATCTTGTAGAGTGTGTTCTAATTGTTGTTCATCAGCTTTGTCAACATATGCTCGGACCCTACTTGATTTAGAGAGAAAAAATTAGTGTGTTAAGTATTGTTGATACTTTAAAGCATAATTGGAATACTCGCATTTGGCAAATACTCGGTAGACCCCAAAAAAAAAACTTGGCAAAAATTCGGTAACTTAAAAAATACTCAAATTTCTTTAAAAAACTTAGATTTTAAGCAACAAATAGCTACAAAATGTATCAAATGATCCCATAAAATGTTGGAGAAGTGTTTTCTATTAGATTTGAATACAAATACAATACAAAATCGCATCATCATGTGAATACAACCGGCTAATAAGTAATATGAATTTACGATGATTGACATTGAAAAATATCATCATAAATTTCATATCTTTACAAGTTACAATATACAATAAATTACATTTTCCTCTTCCCCAATCTAGAGAAATATTGGGGAGAGGGTCTAGTGCCTCTGCTAGTCCCCACACTCGGCTGCGTCTCCACGCTCCTCCTTGAAGGCTGCGACTCTGGCTCGATCTTGGAACTAGATGGTGGTGCTGGTGGCTCCTCTGTTGCATGTTGGAGATCACCTCCAAAGATGTCATCCAATCCAATATCTCCTCGGAGTCCTGCTAGTGCTTCTCCCTCCATAACCTCCCTCTCAAAAAATGCAATCTCGTCTGCTGTGAACGCAGGGTTTTCCTCTTCTTGCCCAGTCCACTCACTGTATGGATTTATCTCATCCAAATCAATGAGGTCCTTTGATGTGGCCTCAACTTTTTTTGTGTGAAGCGGAGATTGTATTGCACAAAAACTAAGTCGTTGAGCCGTTTTTGAGTCAACTTGTTGCGCTTCTTCGTGTGAATGGCCTCAAACAAACTCCGTTGCGTTCACATCCAGAAGCGCTACAAGGTTGAGATAGAATTATGAGGGCTAGCTTTTGAAGATGCAGGGGTATTCCCTCCCCAATCCTCCCACCAAGAACCTACAAACAAGATAATCAAAAATTTATAAGTAATTAATAAAATCAAATTTGTAACTAATAAGTAACTTGGTAAACATTCTAATTTTTATTACCTGGTGACTGTGTGGTTCTCCCTTGAATAGCTAGCACCGAAGAAAAGAGCCTCCCCCTAGTATGTTTGTAACTTTGCAACTCTAAAATAACGAGGTCCCTCGTCTCAACATCTGGTATCATCCTCTCAATACATGTTGAAAGGCCCTCCATAACCTCTCCGTTCACATCTGTGAAGCTGTCGGAGAAGAAATACTTGGGGTTGAGGTAGTACCCTGCTGCATGAATAGGTTGGTGGAGTTGATTGTTCCACCTCCAATCAATAATCTCCCAAAAGGGACCATATCTGACGATATCCCCCCTGTAATAGTTTTGGATAGACTCTTTGGCCCTATCCATGGCCTCATAAATAAACCCCATGGGGTTTTGCTCCCCATCAACCAAACGCAAAACCCTCACCAATGGCTCTGACACCTACACACAAATTAAAATGTAAGGTTACAAACTTACAATACAAATAAAGTAAAAAAGTGAAAAGTAAAACAATATATTTATAATTTAACAAATTAAAATAAAGAATCAAATGAAATATAAATCGAAGTTTGAAATTACCTTGATGATCTCTATAGCTCTCTTTGCAAAGATATCATCAAAAACGTTATCTTTGCAACCCTCTCTCCATCAACTTTCTTTGAATATTGTGAGTCTAGCCATGTTTGACTCACAAACATTTGTTTCAAAGATGTCAACAAACTAGAAATACTTTGCAACGTCAAGAAGTTAGTTGCAAACCTTGTGACACCGGCTCGAACAAGCTCTTTCCCCTTTTGTGTGTTCTCTCATCAAGCTCAGAACCCAAGGGTGATTGTATATGTACTTCGTTATGTTTCTTGCATCTTTTACAACTGGCCTCACCCAATCAATTTTGCCTATGTCCTCCAAAATAAGGTCAAGGCAATGAGCTGCACAAGGAGTCCAAAAGAGTGATGGATGTCTCTCTTGCAGTAGTCTCCCAGCCGCCACATATGCTGTTGCATTGTATGTGACAACTTGCACAACATTCTGTACACCAACCTCTAATACAACCTGTCTCTAACATAACACTCAAATTCTCTGCATTTTTTACTATGTTAGAGGCATCAATAGACTTCAAAAACACCATCTCACCGTTTGAAGCTGCTAAAAAATTAACAAGGGTGCGGTTCCTTCCATCCGTCCACCCATCTGAAAGAATGGTGCATCCGAATTTTTGCCATTGTTTCTTTTGCTCTTCTAGAATGGTAGTGGCATCTGCAACTGCACTCTGGAGCGATTTCCTCACTCAAATATTTTGGAAAGGGTTCCTTGTACTCTTTCCCTGCAACTGTCAACGCTATCACCAAGTACTCCCAGTATGGGCTCTTTGCCACATTGAATGGATAGGCTGTTGTAGTACCAAAAATTTGCACAAGCTTTATCCACTTCCTCGTGTATATCTTTGTTCCAGGCTGTACCTTTCCAATGAAGGTTGTGCTCCAGGTGTGCCCTCCTTGCCACAAAAAAGCTCGATATGCCTTTGCTCGAACTCGATGAAGATGCGCCTCTTCCGGCTCTTCTGCTTCGTATGCGTGGACCACGAGTAGAGCCCACAATTGTTGCTGCATCATCCTCTAAATCCTCTGCCATTGCAGCCCCAGTTCTAATAGCTTGTGCTATGGCTGCCTTTAATTAGCCTTGCCTTATCTAGTTTCTTCTCCTCGAACTCTGCCAACTCTGCTCTCATCTCTCACTTTGCCTCTTCCGACACGTTGGGCCAAACCGTAACATCTCGGCAAACAATACTTGCAAGGTGATATTTCAAATGATTGATACCTCCATTCATTTTTCTGTTACAGAAATTGCAAATAACTTCGTTCTCATTAGCTCCACGTACACCATACTTCCATGCTTTGGAACAGACATTCGGAGGAACCTGCTAGTGATGCTGACCCAGATGCCGAACTCTGATGCCAAGCCTGATGCCATTGTTAATCTCTAATCTGCAACACAATGCACATTTAAACACATTAGAAAATGTAAACTTAATTTAATTTAAAAAAAACGTGCCTGAATAACAAGTTTGTGTAAATAAAAAAAATACATTACAAGCATTCAATTTTACATTACATGTATTTAGAATTACAAAACGAATCGATTACAGTACACATACATAAAATTTAACTAGTTTACAGTGAATTTGCGTTAAAAATAATACATACCTCTGGCTGCAAATGAGTATAAAAAATTACAAGCATTTGATTTTACAACATGTATTTACAATTACAAAACGAATCGATTACAATACACACATAAAATTTAATTAATTTACAATACATTTGTGTAAAAAAAAAAACATACCTCTGGCTGCAAATGATTATAAAAAAATTACAAGCATTCGATTTTACATTACATGTATTTAGAATTACAAAACCAATCGATTACAATACTCACATAAAATTTAACTAATTTACAATGGATTTGCATTAGAAAAAAAAATACATACCTCTGATTGCAAATGAGTATTAAAAAATTAAAAGCATTTGAATTTTACATTACATGTATTTAGAATCACAATATGAATCTATAAAACCTAAATAATATACACAATTTGGAAAAACTTCAAAGAATTTAAAAAAAAACCTACCTCCAAATGCAATTCTCCAAATTCTCTCTTCGAATTCGCTCCAAAATCCACTCAACACAAGCAATGCAAGCTCAAATGGTTGTGTGAGTGAAAATGAGGGAGTAGAGGGCCTTAAAAAGAGCTAAAACCGCGTAAAAACAATGTTTTTTGCCTTTGAAATTCGTGTTTTGCGTATGACTGCGTATGGTGAGTTTTAACCACGAACTCGCCACAACTCGCCGAGTTTTTCGGTGACCTGTTTGGCGAGTTACTCATTTTGCATAGTTTTTGGCGAGTTTTTAATAACTCGGTGAGTTACAAACGTGAGTTTTCCAACTATGCTTCTAAAGTATGTTTTTTTAATTAAAAAAGATGCAGACATCGTAGGGGACGTCCCTAGACGTAACTTCCAAAACGTCTCCGCACCTCCTCAATCGTCCCCATGATGTTTCCTGTGACCTCTGCCCAGTAGGAAACGTGGGGGAAACGTTTCCCCCACATCCCCACGTCCTCAAGATGTCTGAGACGTCCCAGACTTGTAAATTTTGGGGGGGACGTGTCCCTGCGTAACATTGGTGTCATGGTCTTGTGTTGGAGTGGAACCACCAATTAAACTTTCTTACAAATGGTTGTTGAATAAAAAAAGGGAGATGAGATGGATAGTGCTAAATAGTATTTGTCAGCCCTATTGCAAGTTGGGACAGGTTGAGGAACATATAAAACCCATAGATTGAAGATTATAAGTTGCATGAGAATTTTGTGATTTGTAACTAGTCATAGATAGAGCATAATTTTTTTGCCAGTTCTTTGTTGTCCATATATGAGACCAGCTTGCAATATCTGCAGTGTAGAAGTGGTATTTAGATGCAGATAAGATGAAGAAACTATCACTTCTCATTCCATAGTGTAGGCCTATAACCGACAATCAAGATTATCATTGAGGATGCAAGGGGTCTTTGGGCATGTAAGTTTGATGCTTGTGGTACTGGTGTAATAAGTTGAGATGAAAAGCATGGGGGAGAAAGAATGTTCTGATAATGTCCCTTTCAGACTCAAATTTGAGGAATTTGGATTTTCCTTAAAACCCTAATGGAACATTGCTGGAAATGATGACAGCTACATGTAGAAAACCTGATTTTTATGATAACAATTTGATTTATGCAAAAAGTAGGGCATGAACTTGTTTTAGGTCCACAAAACCCTAAGTGACCTAGGTTAAATTCAGATTTTAGTATCTCGCACACACAAATCTTCAGAAATACATCAACAACATGAAACCCTTGATGAAATCATGCAAATAAATGCTTCAACAATAAAATACAGACTGCTGGAATTAATTAATTGCTCAAAAACAGCTAGAAACTTAAAAAATCCATATCTTCAAACATACTTGGAGATAAAATGCAAATGATAGCTCAAAATGACCACAAAAATGGTAGTTATCAAACAAAAAGAGTCATATTTTTCCAACTACCAAAACCCATTGAAAAGTGATCCAAAGTCTTTAAATGGGTCACCCAAGTTGAAAGTGAGTGTGGCAACCCCCAAAAAGCATGCCCTAGCACTGGAAGCCTCATTATTTTGAAATTCTGAATTTGAAGCTCACTTTTGACTTGTTATGAAGCCACCAATGCAACAAATGAGGGTTTTTTGTTCCCAAGTGTTGTGACTACCGAGAGTTTTCATCCCCCATAGGATCCAATGAGGGTTTTCGTCCTCAAAGGCTCAAAAATGAGATCTCAATGCTCCAATTTCCAAGAGAGAAGTATTAAGATTCACCAGATGATCCTTACAATGAGCCCCAACATTTACCTTTATAGCCTTTTTTAACTTTATTTTCTTGTGTTGGCGCTAAATGTGGGACATTTATTTCTTAACGTTAATCTTTTAGGACTAGGAAACAATGTAGGGTAAATCGTCCTCTAAAAATACATTATGGAATAAATCTCAATGTAAATTATTCTAAGAGAAATTAAACACCTAATATGCTTTAGCATGAGAAATTTAAATAAATTTCTTAGTTGATTCCTTGTGGAGCAGGTTGCTCCATGTGCGAAATGTTTAAGGAAGTGCTTAGACATAACCCAGGGACCTTTTGTAAATTAATCTGTGAATATTTAAAATTATTTTAACACTTAGGAATTTAATTATTAAGTTTACTTTCTTGGGCGCTTTTTTTCTGTGATGCTGAAAATAAATCTGAATATGGTTAAGGTGTCTTCTAATGGTTCCTATCTATCAAGTACATTTTATTTTGAATAATAATGTTATGCAAGTTGCCCATAGATAGAGAGTTATTTGGGCAAACCCTAGAAAAATGTTAAGATCTCTAATTTAGAAAAGGGGTTACAGACCTCCTGTCCCAAATTTAGTTTTTCTCAAGCAAATGCAAGCTCTCATGCCCAAGTACCATTTCATGCCCAATGTAAGTTCTTGTATGTGCTGCAATTATAGTCCTATACCCAAATAAGAGCTCTCGTGCCAGTCAAACTTTGTAAAGCTAGTCGAGCACTAGATAACTATGGCAGAAAATGAAAGTAACATGTTGCATGAAATAGAAATTGAATGTGCTACCTCTATTCTGCGTGTGATGCGAACTTTTAGCCTTCAAAAATGAACTATGTGGATGCAAGTGATCTAATGGATAACTCTAACTGTACAAAAAGCCTTCCAATATGGTGTAATCTTATGACCTAGAGCAACCTCATATTATGGTCTAATCAACTAGGACAAGCTAAATACACCTTCCAAGCCAATCTTCACTTTTTTCAATCATGTCTGTGACATGGTGAAAAAGATACCTTCCAACCATGGCTACATAATGACACCAAAATAAAGTGGCTGCTAAAGGATGTGACAATAGCATTAGTATGGTGGCAATTTGATGCAATGGCTGTCTTGGGGATAGAATAGGTTTGCTTTGATCCCATTTGGGCTAGAAGTAACACATCATCCAACATTGCGAAATGAATGGTTAAGTCCCTTTCATAGATATCCACGTGGAAACCCGTTGAAATAAAATATGGTGCTAAAATGACCAACAGGGAAGGATGTAATCTACACCATTCTATTTACTTGATGGCATTCTTCACTTAATAACAATCTCAAGATGCAAGCGTAAACACCATTGTCAAAGTGCAAATTTAGTGTCTATACCTTTTTCTTTCTTTTCCTTGTGGAGTGCTCCATGTGGGACACTTTAACCCCAAATTTAGTTAACATCTGATTTTTCCCACTTTTTGATAATGTAATTAAAGCTGGTAATTAAAATTATTTTCACAAAATAGCAAAGGAAATTTCACTTGAAACTCATAGAATCATCCGACTTAAAATGTAGAAGATAGGCTAAGGGTATTTAAAACTACTTCCAATAGAAATTTGAAAAATCACAATTAAATTTTAATTGCAGCAATAAGTACAATTAAGAATCTTGCCCATAAAACTAAAGAGTTTCCGAATCAACTCCAAAAATATTATTGTATTTCTAGCCTTATAAAATGGGGAATTACAGGTCCTGAAAGATTTCAAAAATTTCCTTCGTGCCTCAAGCAAATGCAGCTCTAGATGCTAACAAAGTACCATCGCTCCAAAAGTGAAGAAATATGCTCATAAATACATGCCAATACTTCTAGATATCTTCTTGTACCTGTCAAATGCCCAAAGCTCTTGCCAAAACAAGTCTCATAATCTGACTTCACCTTTAACTTATTAATGTAGGGTTTATCAATAAGCCCATGAAGTCCAACTTCCGGGAACAAGAAATCAGCTTTATGTCAATTCTTGGAAAAATTAGCCACACAATTGGATTTTTGCCTCAAAAAGTGGAAACAATTAGCAAATAACCCAATACTCAAGCTGTAGATAAAAGCCATAAGTAGATCATGCAAATGAAGTCATTAGTCATAGAGTGAAAAATGAGGCCCAATCTTGGTGCCTAAGACCAAGCTAACAAGACTGACCTCCAATGTGGCATATTTAATCTTTCCATTTCAAACTTGTCCAAGCTATGGTCGAAAAGCCTGCTATAACCATAGACCAACACCAAAGAATAATGTGGGAGTTAAAAATTAGAAAAGAATATTAATGGTAGCAATTCCTGATGCATAGCTGTCATGTATATACTTCCTTGCCATTTGGCAGAAGGAATGACATCATCCTTGATTCTTTAGGATGCATATCGAAAAAGGGGATCCCTTACAAGTAGAATATGCAAGTGAGACTACCTTGTTGTAGATCTTCTTATGGTGCTCATTTCCCAATAGAAATGATGTATTCCCACACCTGCTCCAACTCTCGATGGCAATCAACTCTCAATAGCAAACTAAAAGATGCAAACATAAACTTCCATGCACTGGTGTGACTTCTGAAGTAGAATTGTGGCGAGCATCTCTTCATCTTGCTATAATAGCCTCCTTGGCATTATCCAAAAAATGTTGGTTGAAGCAAATGCCCAAATGCTCTTCCTTATCAACTCTTTTACCTTGGTTGCCGCATCAACTTCCTTCTGGTGTGCTTCTTGGGATTGTGGAGACATCTCTTCATCTTCCGCTACAATCTCATATTCATTATTACTTATTTGGGTTGATAACAAATTCAGCTGCTCTTCCTTGTTCCCTTCTTTCTTCTCCTTTCCTAGGCCTGCACATAGAACAAACTCATTAAAGAAAACAAGAGTTTTCTACCTCCCTCACTTCATGCCTCATAGACATGATGGCAAGCTCTCTTTCATTGCTAGCAACCACCTCCCAATCTTCATTCAAGGGATGGATTTCCAAAAATTCAACCATGCTGCCCCAAACACAATTATAACCATGCATTTCCTTCCCCCAAATCGAGATGACAGTGGCTGGAATCCAACTTATGTCGGCATGCTTCAAAACCCATACATTAATGCTCCTACTACCAACAATCATACCATCATTGTTATGCTGAGTTATAATGCTTTGGACAACAAGATAACATCCATCTTGCTCACTTCCAAATGCTGATTTCATGAACTCAACATCATACTTTTATCGGAAGGCCTCTTCTAAGAGCATGTGCATTGATTAGGAGCTGAAAATTACCTATGAAGTGACTGCTGTTTTAAAACTGAAAGTGGGGAATTTTTCTTACCATGGCCTGCCCATATGTCTTCACCTTTTGCGGAAATTCTTCCCATCCTTTTGGCTGTAGCAGTTTGAGAGCTTTATTTGTCATGCCTTGAAGCACAACCTCTTTGTCATCAAGCTTGAATTTTATCTTCATAGATCGGTAGTTTTGGTTAAATTCACTCAAGGAATGCAACCATTGTATCTCAAGTATCTCCCAAACTGTAACAACATAGAAATCATTACTTACCATGTGCCTTCCCAAGGTGAGCTTGAGTTGTTGGATCCTCTTGGTGCAAGGGATGATGAAGTCTTTTTGTAGCATCTAATCATTCACAATGAGGTTCAAATGTTAAACAAACATTATATGCACTCTCATAATTTTCCTTGCATTCCTGCAAGAGATGACATTTACCTTGATCCTCGGAAGACCACTCATGCCAAAGCAATATTGGCCTTGAATAGAAGAAGCAACATGCTCATAGCTGCAAGTTGTGTCTTTGGACCTATCATGCTTTTTAAAGTATTTTCCATGATGACAAAAACATGGCAGCAACATAGGAGGAACCAACAAATTGGAATATATTGTCATCACTGTCATACCTTGGGCTGCCCACAAGGAGCTCACCCTCCTTTGCCTTCGCTTCTTCAACAAGTGAAGATCTTCCCGCCCTGACTCCTTAGATATTTTGTTGACACATGTATGGAAACATCAATAGGGTTCTTGCCGAAGTCAAGAACACCATCAATTTGCTTCTCATTGATTTACTATTCGGAAAATTCTAACAAGATGAACATTATCATTATCAACTGGAGATTTGGCTTCAACCACCAAATTCTCTACACAATTTTGCAATTTAAATTTTTCTTTTTTCCTTGGTTCATGCTCCATAAGTTCTTCCTCTTCATACATTGGATTCAATGGTAAATAAGTATTCAACTTTTAGAGCGTTGGCCTAGTGGAACACTTTGCTGATCCCTCATATGTAGGTAGGGTTATTTTCCCCAACCTTTGTAGAATATCTTTTCAGGGCTGATCATTATGAAGTCTTCTTCCACCCTTGTGACCATTCCGTGACTTCCAGGTACAAAATTTTGGGAAAGAAAGCTCTTGGTGGATGGCCGGCCTCAAAGCTTGGTATTCCACATAGAATCGATCAATCTCATCCTCTCCATCTTGCTGCCCTACTTCCACTTGTTCCTCTTCTTCCCTTTGTAGAAATTTAGCTCGGAAGGTTCTTGTGGGAGGATTGATGAAAGTTCTTTCATTACCAGAAAGAGTTGCCCTCACCTAGGGTTTTCTTCAATTCCGGATCACCTTGGAGTGGCTTGGATCAATTCAACCATTGAAGCCCTCACGGTCCTTTGGAAGCTTTTTCCCATGTATTTTTGATTCCTCAACAACTCTTGCATGTAGCTCATTTTATTGGAAGGTGGAGACCTTTGTTCCTTATCCCCCATGTTCTTGTGTCGGAGTCCTTTGGTACACTTGGAACCCTTCCTCGATGTTATTCATGCAGATCTGAAAATGAAAATCTGAATTTACCATCACACAAGATGGGGGGAATGATGCTCTGATACCACTGTAATGTCCCTTTCGGGCTCAAATTTGAGGAATTTGGATTTTAACCAAAACCCTAATGGAAAATTGCTGGAAATGATGACAACCACATGTAGAAAATCTGATTTTTATGACAACAATTTGATTATGTGCAAAAGTTAGGGCAGCGACCTATTTTAGGTCCACAAAATCTTAAGTGGCCTAGGTTAAATTCAGATTTTAGTATCTCGCACACACAAATCTTCAGAAAATACATCAACAACATGAAACGCTTGATGAAATCATGCAAATAAATGCTTCAACAATAAAATATAGACTGCTATAATTAATTAAATGCTCAAAAACAATTGAAACTTAAAAAATCCACAACTTTAGAAATACTTGGAGATAAAATGCAAACAATAGCTCAAAATGACCACAAAAATGACAGCCATCAAACAATAATTAGAATCATATTTTTCCAACCACCAAAACCCATTGAAAAGTGCCCAAAATCTCCAAATAATTTGGCCAAGCAGAAAATGTGTAATATCCCCTAGTGGGATATTTTAATTAAATTTGAACTTTACTTATTTCCAATCAAACCTAGAAGGGCAAACCCTCCTAGATCGATCTCAAATAGCCCAATGTTAGCTTCAATACAACCCAAATGTGGTTGGAGTGAGCCAAGGTGGTGGGCTAGATGGATGAGCTAGTTGGAATTTAACTGTTCTTAAACCAAAATTAAATTGCGGCAGTGGAAATGATTATTTTGGCACCAAAAACCAGCTGAACTTCGAAAATTAATATCTCACTCAAAACTTAACATTTTTCCATGAAACTAATTGCAAATGAAATCACATAATTTTAGCTTTCCAACAAGCTATAAAACACAATTTTTCAATGAGTAGAAGGTATGCAAATCAACCCACGAAATCTGGAACTGTGTAAATGAAACCCTGGCACATAATAATTAAATATTGCTCATAGACAACTAAAACTTGGAAAATTCATAACATGCTCAATATTCCGTATTTTCCCTGCAAATAAAATGCAGATGATTCTATAAATTAAGAGCTTTCCAAAGAACTAAAGATCTGAATTTTATGACAACCGAAACCTCTTCAAATCAGCCCCCAAAATCTGAAACCCAGTCAGTAGGGTTAGGATAAAATGTATAAATTGTTTCCATCTCATAAAACCCTTCCAAAACACTTATATAATCAGCCCATGCATCTAGAATAATTAACTAATGACAACAACATAAAGATCTATCAAAACACCTTCAAATTATGATGAAACACACCCCAAACCAAGTCGCTATACCTTTAATAAATTGCAGCATTAACAGCAGTAACAAAGTACCATAAAAACCACTCAAGAACGCTTCAATAATGAACTCTAACCATGCAGATTTAATCCCAAACAAATGCGCCAAACCTCCAAGCCAAGTCGCCAATATTAAGATGAATATATAATGCAATGACAACATAAGAAGACTTATCAAAAATCAGATTTACTTCAGCTCCAAATAGAACAAGAGAGTCTTCAATATCTTCAACAATGGCTTCCAATGAAGCTTACAATGAAAGAGAGAGAGCTAGGGCATACATCCCATTACTCCAAACATGGAGTGAAATCAATAGATTCATCAACATAACCCTTCCATCAATGTCAAAACATATATTTATAGATTTCTCCTAGGGTGGAGCGACTCCCTTTTGGAGCGAAAACCATAATTTGAAATTATAAGGCATGCTTATAATTTCCCTTTTTAATTTTAATTTCCCCCTCTAAGTGTGGCGTCCCCTTTCTAAGGGTATTTATGACATTAAAAGCCACTCTACTATTATTTAATTAATTCCCTTTTAATTTTGTATTTTTGGGAATTAAATTAAATAATAAATTACATTAATTGCTCAATAAATATTGTTTTGTGAGCAATAATATAAGTAAGTGGAAAAACCACTTAGCATCTATAATTAAATGAGAACTAATAATTAAATGAATATTGCTTTAAAATATCAAATGATAAAAATCACTCTCTAGACAATATCATTCAATTACTAGCATAGTTTTTCCCTTGCATCATCCCAAAAACCACGGGGAAAGATAGGCCAAGGGTCTTCAAAAAGGGGACATTACAAAATGAGTGCGACAGCCCCCAAAAAACGTGTCTTAGCTGGAATTTGTGCCCTAGCACTGATGGAAACCCTTGTTATGAAATTCTAAATTTGAAGCTCACTTGCGACTCCCAGATGAAGTCACCAATGCAACAAATGAGGGTTTTTGTCCTCAAGTGTTGTGACTATTAAGGGTTTTTTTCTTCAAAGGCTGAAAATGAGCACTCAATGCTCCAATTTCCAAAAGAGAAATATTAAGATTCACCAGATGATTCTTACAAAGAGCCCCAACATTTACCTTTATAGCCTTTTTCTTTGTTTTCCTTGTGGAGCGCTCCGTGTGGGACACTTTATTTCCGTTTTGACGTTTACTTTTCCCACTTTTTAAAAATTTAATGAAAGTGCCAATAATGAAAATTACTTTAGCACTTAAAATTAAATTATTAATTTACTTCCTTCCCCCTTTTAGCCAACTTAAAATAGGCTAAGGGTCTTCTTTCTGCTTTAGTATTTAAAAATACATTATATTTTAATAATAATATTATTAAGTTGCCCATAAATAGAGAGTTATCTGGGCTCAACTTAAAAATATTAGTAAGTATTTCTAATTTAGAAAAGGGTACATTACATGTTGAAGCAACACATTCCACGGGAGTCCCGAGTATAATAAGTTGCAATTTTGTGTGAGTCTTTGATCCTGAAAAAGGCCCTGAAAAGATATATCAAATTGTGTAGACAAAGGTGAGTAACAGTCCCATCTTGAATATATCAAATTGTGTAGACAAAGGTGAGTAACAGTCCCATCTTGAAGTCCACAATCGGGCTATGTGTCCATTCTCAATATGCCAGCTGAAGAGAGGGTGGATGTTTCTGTAGCATCAAGTAGATGCCTGTAGGTTGCTGATTCACATGCAGGGCCCAGATTGATATTTTTCAAAAAGAATTAGATGCCATGGCATTGCCTGACTTTGGTGTAGGCTCCATGCTAATTTCCTTGCTAAAGCTTTATTTAAAAACGAGTGGGTTTTTCAGTTTGAGCCCCTGTTATTCTTTTTGATGGTAATCTGGTTCGATGATACCAGAGGATATTTGAATTTATCTTGTTGTCTTCGCCAGATAAATTTGTGGAAATGTTGATTATCTGATGTACAATAGAGGCTGGGAGAGGGAGTAAAGTCACCATATAAATGGGAACAACTTGTAACACTGCCTTTATCGTTTGAATTATGCCAGCAAAACTCAGCCAAGAATCAGTCCATTTGGAAATTTTGGATTGATTCTTGGTGTGAGTGTGGTCCCTTAACCTGTTATAATGTTTGAGGTGGAGAAGGAATCCCAGGTATGCAATGGGGAAATGACTCGCTGTGAAGTGGATGATCGGCAGGATTTTCCTTTTTTATAAACAGAGACATTGAGGAAGAAGATGTTGGATTTTGCTGTGTTGATCACCTGGCCTGAAACTGTTTGAAATCTCTGAAGCAGGTGTTGAAGATATTGGAGTGTATTGGTCACAATGGTGGAGAACAAAAAAATGCCATCAACAAAATGGAATTCAGAATACCTGGTTTCATTCCTAGTGGCTGCAAGACTGCAGATATGGGAAACTTCAGACGCATGGTGGACTGATCATCAGAGTGTTCCACTCATATGGATAAAATGACTCAGACTGAGTGATCTCCTTGTCTTAATCCTCTGGTGAAGAGAAAAGTCCCGCCAGTTTCATTATTGTCACATTGAATATTGGTGTGCTGATGCAGCTTTGTATCCATTTTATAAACTTGGTGTGAAAACCAAATTCAGAAAGAGGCTGAAAGAGTAACTACCAAATTCATTGGTCAATTTTTTTGGACATGTCAAACTTGATCACGACTTCCGGCTTTTTTTGAGTTTGCAGACAAGTAATCAACTGCGGACAGTTATGATATTATCTGTGGTTTGATATCCTTGAACAAATGCTGATGTGAAGGAGAAATCAAACGGGAAAGGAGCGACGTGATATGGTTCGGAATGAGATTAGAGAAAATGATGATAAGAGAAAGGGGGAGAATAAAGGTAAAGGAGGCAAAAATAACAATTATAGTGGGCAAAACCAAAATGATAAACAACGCCTGTTCTGCAAACAATGTGGCAGAAAAGGGAGCTATGAGGCTCATGAATGCAAGACTCCATGAGAGAAAATGGAAGGTTATTGCAAACAAAAAGAAGAAAAGAAGCCCACTAAAGAACCAAACTCGCTCAATTCATAAGTGAATATGTGCTTTCCAGTTGTGATGAAGCAAATAATGCTTTAGCTAATTCCACTTGGTTTGATGTCTGGGTCTTTAATTCTGGAGCCACTCAACACATGACTTTGTAATGCCCCCTTTTCCAAGCTAGTCACTATGAAGACCTTGGGCCACCTTCTGTGGACTTTGAGGAAGGAAAGCAAGGGAGGCGAACATTTCCAAAATTGTAAGTGAATGTATTTTCCTTATCTATTTAATTACTAATTATGGTTTGGAGTGATTCGACTAGGTGATGGGGGAATGACAAAGGAAAAAGAAATTTCTATCTTCTCCACATGAGGCCGGTCGTCTTGGAGAACCAAGTGAAGATTAAAAGTACACTTCCCATTCATTAAGAGGTTGGCCATGGGAATTAGTCCTCTAATTCATCCTTCGTGCCAAAGAGGGGTACTTAAGGAGGTTCAAATGAAGGAGAAACATATCATTATCATTCATCATTTTGGCATTTACTTGGATTTAGAGCTAGTGTAGCTTCTCTTCCTTCCATTGAAGGACAAAAACCCTTCCTTGGTCACCTATTGGGTACGAAACCCTTCAATAGGATTGCACTTGGGGATGAAAACCCTCTTGTGTGCATTGGTGGCTTCATTTGGGAGTCCCAAGTGGACTTCATTGGAAGATTTTCGGAACAAGGTGTTTATCCGTGCATAGGGCACTTCTACTCTAGCTAGGGCACTTTTAAGGGTGTTGGCACCCTTCCTCCACTTGATCTACCCATTTGGGAAGTTTGGCATCACTTTTGGAGGGGTTTTTGTGGTTGGAAAATTGTGATTTCACTTTTATTTGATAGCTTGTCTCTCCAAGATCATTTTGAGCATTTGTTTGTGTTGAAACTCCCAAGTATTGACAGAGTTATGAATTTTCAAAGTTTCAGCTGTGTTTGCACGTGAATTAAATTTATAAAATATATATTTGCTCCAGATTTCATCTTGCTGGACTTATGAAGTGTTTGGGATATTTCTATATTGATTTTCAGTCTATATTGCATGAGAATATTGTCTTAGAGCCCATACAGTTCGCTGCCCTAGTAAATAGAAAATCAGGTTCATTGCTAGGGCTAAGTGGTGGTATTGTTGGCTATTATATGACTTCCTTTGCTGTCATAAATATTCAGATCTGTCTTCGTTGCTAATGGCATTTTCAATTTATTCCTCTAGGGTTTGAAGTGATGGACAAGTGGCTGTAATAAAAATCAGAAGTTGTGATTGGGGTTTGAGTCCAAACCCTTGTTTTTTGTTTGATGCCCTAAAAGAGACATTACAATGGTATCAAAGCTTCGATCTTCCCAACCTGGAGGGTTTCATTAAAAAGGAATAGATCGATGGCGAACATACATGAGAGGTTTGCCTTAGGGCAAGAAAGATTGGCGAATATGATGACACATTTGATCTAGGCCATGCAAAACCACAATGGAGAAGGAAGTTATTCTGGAATTCATAGCGTGAGGCAACCCTTAGGGTCAAGCTTTAGAGTTGTTGCTAGGCCATCTATGCCTACCTTCCTCCCTAGGAAAGAATCCACTTTGGAGATTGAGACATAACATTCGGTGGGCCACAACATTGCTACCATCTATGAGGAGTATAAGGCTCTTCCGGATGAGATTTGTGATGTCATGTCACTCGCCGAGTTCATAGGGTTGAAGAATGGTAGAATGGGAATTAGACCAAGGTCCAAACCCCGAGTTATACCCAAAGAAAATGGGAAAGATGTTCCAGCCATAAAGGGAAAGAATCCTCCATCATGATCAAGGACGAAGAAGAACAATCGATGTTGTTGGGCATTGAAAGGGAGTAGCCCTAGAAGCACCATCACTCTTCCCAAGGACGAGCCATTGACTGATTTTCAGAACAACAGTATGAAGGGTCAAGGGTTTGATGAAATCGTGAAGCACGAGCCTAGGAAAGAGAAGGAAATCATGGCTCACAAGTTGGAAGGTAAGAGTCCTTTGATATTTAATGATGATTCATTGATTTCTAATGATGGCATGTTGCAGAAAAATGAAGAAGAAAAATCAAATTTACAAGGTGGTGAAGAGAAGTTGAAGGTTGAAGCTCAATTGCCAAAGGATAAGGAGGATGATCAACTCGCTAGGACTTTCCGGACAACAAGCAATGAAAAACAAATTGGTGATGTTCATGATTGTGGAAAGATTCATGATGTGGTTCCTTACATGTATCAACAAAATGATAATGCTTCAACAAATTCTCATAAGGCGAAGAAAGATGAACACTATGAAGACAACCGAAGGTATGAAGGTAATTCAGATTTTTTTCTTTCTACCATTCCATTTCAGATTTATGGTCATGAGAAATTTGTTGAAAAGGATGACCATGGGGCAAGTTTAATGCTCATAGTAAATCACAACAAATGGGTAATCATGGTGCTAAAAATGGAGAAAATTTATAATTGCAAGGGGTTAATGGGGCCAAAATTCCGGGTGACCTTGCTAGGAGGCATGCTCATGGAATAAAGACCTCTCCTGCTTCACTTGATGCTCATGTTAATCTTCAGCTTGCTGGAAATTTCATGACATCAACCTATGGCAAGCAATTTCAACATCTTCTTAGCAAGTATTTGCTACATCACCTTAATGTTATGTCTTTGCAATATTTTGGTCATCATAAGAATTGTTCTAACAAATTTGTGAAAATGAAGGGTACCAAATGGGAAGAGGAGTCCACTTTAGCCCTAGGAAGTGAACTCTTGGTAGACATGACCCACATAATTCAGATTTATGAGTTCCTTCTATGTCGCTGCCATATTTGTATCATGGAGGACAACATGATCAATTTGATAAGAGGAAGAACATGTTGAAGGACAACGGGCACATAGATTCTTCCTTGCAAATTTCAGATTGCTTGTACATAGAAGTTTCGGATCCGGAAGATATTTTGAAGAGTGCTGCTACAAAATTGAGGCCTGTTGTTACTGACATCCTTATGGCAACTATAAGAGAATTGGTAACCACAAGGAAAAGGCATATCTCACCCACGGTGAGGGATGAAGTGTTTACATCAGGTGTAAAATGGTCGCCAACTACCACCATCCCAATTTTGCATGGGAAAATACAATACTTCAGCCATGGTAAGATATTCTTTCTGAATTCATATTTTGGATGGATAGTACTTTTTTTGGACAGCGGTACGTTGACATTTATGATGAAGTTCTTTGAGTTGAACATGGTGTGTGAAAGGGATTTCAAGTATTGCATCTATTGCACCTTTCTTATGTTATAAATATCAAAGAGGTTTTGAGACGAGAATGTCACTAACAAATACATACAGCCACAAGTTGACTAATTTGAAGAATTCCAAAGTTATATATGGCAGTTAAACTCATCTGCCAGCTCTCATAGGATCTGATCCAAGCCAATTTTTGAAGAAAATTCAGTGGGGCAGTTTGGAAGCAACATTTGGAATCCAAAATCAGCAAGGTAACTACAACCAAAAAGAGGTGAGCATAAGTATCAATATGCATTGTTCACACCTTATGTTGGAATTCAAGAAGAAGACTTTACTTCAAGGTAGAGTGGATGGAGCTCCAAACATGGCTACGACGAAAGAGGAAGAGGTATATTTTCGTAATACTTAATGCATAGAGTCAAGCAAGGGTCTTGAGTTAAGGGCCAATATGTTTGTTGATTTCAATTGTAGACTTGTTCTTATTTTTTCAACTTATGTAAGACAATTTTCCATTACTCACGAATTTACCTTTTTGTATAAGATTTCAGTTTGGTAGTTATGCCATTTTCATATGGTTGAAAATGCAAAAATCACAATTGGGACTGCCATTAGTGGTCATGAATAACTGTGAACTTGCATTTTTAAAGGGAATCACATCATGGGTTGCGTTGTCCAAAATTACACCCCATGTAAGTTTCAACAACTCATCAAAAGGGACTTAATCATTTTGTGCTTTGGAAAAGCCGTGGGACTCTATTTCAGTTTTCCACGGAATATAGGAACATAGTGTATTGTGGGTTCTCCTAACCCGCGGAACAAAGGAATGAGTAGTTTGGAACTTAGGCAGTTTTTGACTAAGGGCAGGATCCGCGGGGCAAAGGAAGTGAAAGAGTAGTCAATGCCCCGCGACATGTAAGTATAATGTCATGTGGACCTGGAAGGTCAAGTGTTTCACGGAGTTTGTCAAGTCTGTGGAACCGAATACAAAGTCTGCCAAGTTAGAAGCTGCAATTTAAAGGCCCGCACGATATGAAAAGGTAAAATTGAAACGGCTAAGGTTAGAGGTCACAAAACACTATCCTAGTGTTCTGCGGGTTCCCAAAACCATTGTGATCTGTGGATTCTCTTAATCCGCGGAATAAAGGAACATAGCCGTAGGTAAAGTATCGTGCGGAAACAAAAGAGAAAGACCTTTGCGGCATAAGGATAGTATCCAAGGTGCAATGAAGAAACACCCGAGCACCACCAAGCAAGTTGAAGTGCCATTCATTACTCACAAGACATGGTATCCGTGGGAAACCATTAGAATATCATACTTCCGCGGAAGATCTCAAAGACACGGTTGAACCAAATGACCAACCACCCCAACCACCTGAATTTAATGAAGTATGGCACCGTTCTATGATGTCTGATGGTGTGCGATAGAATCAAGGACCGTTTTGTGGTTGTTGGCTTTCATCTAATGGCGCCGATGTTTGTACTACAAGCAAACTCTGCAAGAAATCATGGCGCCCATGCTTCTTCAACACGTGTTCAAGGGACAGATTCCAGCTCGGTGGTCTTCTCTTTTCTCTCTTCTTTATCTTTCTCCTTTTCACGAATTGTATAATTGTGAATGCCGTCACACCTTGTAGGGGTTTTTCTCCCTTTCTTCCTTAGCAATTTTTGAGCTCTTCTCTGTGAAACTCGGAATTTTATGAATCCTACCTGTGTAACTCGCGAATGGAGATTTTTTTGCCTCGACTATGTATGTAAACAATAAAGGATTAACTAATGCAAGTGTGGCTTCTCTCTTTCCTTCAAATACTCTTTGTTTGGTGTGAATACCCTTCCCTTTTGTGTGTTTTGTATTCTTTCACTTGTTTGCTTTGGAATCGCATGTATCTCCATAATCCCAGCTCTACGAACTTGCATCTGTGTCATTCGGAGTTGGGAAAGTCCCACCTTTTGGTGCTATCACTGCCCATTTTAGCTTAGGTTTCCCCTTTCTGCATCTCTCTCTCCCTAGTTCTTTGGAAATTTTAGTGTAGGATTATCTATAGGAGTAGTTTAGCATTAGAAGTAGGTTGTGTTGTGCTTGTTTTCCCAAATCCACACAACAAGGAAGCGGGCCTTCTCCAAAGGTCTATCTCAAGCCGCAAGTCCCACACTTGGAGACAATCCCATGTTGCCTCAAAATTATGAATCTCCATGATTTAGAGCAGGGTGCAATTTTGAGCTCTAACAAGTTGATGTGGGAAGAAGGTTATAACTGAAAGAAACAAACAAATTAGATTTGATAGCCCCAATTTGGATAAGATTCCATGTGATTTATGGCTTTGGCGAATTGTATCCAGCCCCTCCACAATCTGATTTGCATCTTGTAATAAGAGAGATAGGTAGTCAAACTGATTATTCATCCATTTCTTGCTTTATGATGAAAACTACAACAATTTTCAGGGATTTTGGTATGTAAAGGAAGGAGATGTCACTACTGTTTTTGAAGTGGAAGATGGAGAAGACTTCATTGAAGAAAGGTGCAGCAGAGGTACGAGTTTGTTTGGGTTGAAGCTCCTTCATTTACCAGGCAGAAGATCCAAATTACGAGAGCACTACAACATGTCCCTCCACCTTGATATGATGATACATGGCCATATGAGTTTTCATTTGCTTGAGGGAAAGCAAATTTGGGAAGGGAGGATTGCAATGTCCCTTTTAGAATAGAATGACATGGATCTATTTCGTCAAACAAAAATCATGGTGAAAAATGAAGCTCAAAACTGCATTGGGACACTTAGGATTGATAATAGTGGTGAGTACACTTCAAAGGCGTTTGGATTCTATCTCAAGCAAAACGGGATCAAGCACCATCTCATAGTTACTCACACTCCTCAACAAAATGTAGTTGAGAGGATGAATAGAACCACGATGAATATGGTTTGTGCTATGTTTTATTTCAAGGGGGTGAATCTACACTTTTGGATAGAAGCAACATAGACAACCTCTAAAATAGATTGCCATCTATAGCCGTGCAATCGAAGACTCCATATGAAGTGTGGTGCAGTCATCTTCCTTTAGTGTGTCATCTTTGGGTTTTTGAATCCACATGTTATGCATTGATCCTAAAGGAAGAAAGGAATAAGGCGGACCACAAAAGTCATAATTGCATTCATTTGAGATATTCTAAATCCTTCAAGGCGAACCAAATCTATGATGAAAAAAGCAAGGAATTCCTCATTGCAAGGGATGTCGTCTTTTGTGAAATTGCAAAGGACGAGGCCAACATCAATTGTCAAATGAGTTGGGTGGAAAAGTATGCCAAGTTTGATGTCTACAAGGAGAGTGATTTGGAAATTCCAAACAATGATAAGATAAGATAAGTATATTAAATGCCCAACAAATGACCACAAAACAGGTCAATGAGATTGTACCATACAATGCAATGAAGCAGCAGCAAGGGAACCCAAAAAGGTCTCAGAAAACAACAAGAAAAAAAGAGAAGAAGCCCGAGCCTGAAGGGATGGGAGAATGCAAAAGAAGAAAGAGTGTACAAAGAAGGAGAGGGGGTGGAGGGAGGATCCTCAACACCAACCCTCTCAACTGTCATTTGAAGCTGGCTGGAAAAATCTGGTGATATGCTGATGTCTGGTGTCAGGAGCTGGAAGAAGCCTGGTACACATACGCCCTGCAGAAAGTCTAGCTCTCTGATTAGGACTGGTAAATTGCCGCCTATGGGGGGGCTCTTGGCCGAGTCTAAGTTCGGATGCCTTTGGTCTGGAAAGTAGCCCCCTTGGTCCTGATAGATCTGGTCTGGGGTTCTCTATTGGGGGACCCCCGCTTGATGCCCCGCTCACCGGGGAGCACAACAAAGTAGGAGTTGATCTGCTGAATAGTAGTCTCCCTGGAAGGGTGATGGAGGATCCCATCGCGAAGCTTAAAAGCTTCCTGTAAATAGAGGGCGAGGCACCTCTGATCATAATATTTGAAGAACCTTGTGAAAGTTGGGGGTTCACGGAAAAGACAGTGAAAACTCCCTCGGATCTCATAGTAGACGAGGCACCTGAAAATGAAGTGTTCCTCTGTCTCAATCTCCTGGAGGGAGCAAAGCTGGCAAATCCTCTCGGACCAGTCCAACTGGTGATTGCTCTCAACTTGAAGCCTATGGGGGCCAACTCTAAACTGACCCATAGATATGCGAAGAGCATGCATCCAATGGCAGGAGATATAGGTGGGATGAGTGATCAATCCATTGTTGATCTCAAGGAAGTGATTGGTGTAAAAGGCCATTTTCGGACGTAGCTCACCCCGGGGGTTGGTTCAAGTGACCTGAATAAAATGTCTGTAGATGTCGTCCCTGATGATTCTATGTAGGTCCTGCTTACTCGGTAGAAGGTGTGAGGGAACATCCATGGAGTAGCTAAACGGGGGGAGACGGTCCATGTTGATCCCGAGGGATCCCAGGAGACGAGAAACCCCGGCATACCAACAGCGAGCACAACCGCTAAGGTCAGATAGAGCAATGGTCTCCGAAGAACGGTAGGCAAGATAGATGTACTTGTCTTTGCCTGTGGAAGAATTTGATAGTCTTTGAATGTGGTGCAAGAGTGAGACAAGACCAAAGATGACCTTCAGTCTGAAAGGGTGAGCCCCAAACTTGGCAAGGATGATATTGTGGGGAAGAGTTTCCTTACACCTGATGATCTGTCTGAGCATAAGGATCTGAACTCGCTCAATAACAACCCAACCCAACTCGAGAAGGGAGGGACCCCAAACCTCAGAACCATAGAGAACCGTGGGCCTTACAAGAGAATCAGAGAGGGACATTTTGGACAATGTGTCCAGGAAGGGATGATGGAAGCCCTATCTCTCAAGGATTGCTAGGGAGCAACACTCCTTGTTGATGCGGGGTTGAATAGCCGAATGTAAACTGAAATGAGGTCCAGAGAAGAGAACTCCCATATAAGTGTAGGTTCTGGTGATCTCTAGCTCCTCCCCCTTGTAGAAGAAATGGAAGTCCGAGGTCTTCAGGCCATTGAAAATCATGACCTTGGTGTTACCAAGGTTAACTATCAACTGTCTATGATCACAGAAGAGGGCTAAGGCATCCAATTGTCTCTGTAACCCCTCTACAGAAGAAACCAAAAGAACCACATCATCTACGAATAGAAGGATGTAGACCAAAACTTGGTGAAGAAGACAACCATCCCCGTTATGAATATGGTCCCTGAGAAACTCTTCTAGCTCAGCAATGTAAATACCGACCAGAGTAGGAGAGAGGGAGTAACCCTGCTTGATGCCAATGGTGTTCCTAATGAAGTCAGAAAGCCCAACTATAGTACGCAGCCGGCCCAAGACCTCCTCATATAACCGAGTGATGGAGGAAAGAAGGGTTTCGGAAATGCCAATGTCTCTAAGTTTGCGGAAAAGAGCTTCCCGTGGAATAGAGTCAAAGGATTTCCGAAAGTCCACAAAACAACAAAAGACTCTAGATGAATGATGAAGTGCTTCCTCAATGATAGCACGGAGGGTGAGAATGTGATCAATAGTTTGGTGAGCTGTCCGGAACCTTGCTTGTCCCCTGGCCTTGCACTAGTGCTGCTCTAGAAACTCGGAAAGCTGCATGTGGAGAACTATGGCATACAGCTTCGAGAAGGTGTGACCCACCATAATCATCCTGTAGTTATTTGGATCAGAAGAATTTATGAATAGGGTGGATAATATGGTGGGACCAAGACTGCGGAAAACCAATACACACCACCTGATTGAGAAGTTTTACCAGATAGCTGACGATAGTGCTGATCCTATGCTTGAAAAAATCTGCCTTGAAGCCCTCATCCGCTGCTTTGCTACAATTCAGAACTGGGATTGCCTTCTTGACGTTGGTGTAGGTGAAGTGTAGGTGATGTTGGTGTAGGTGAGGATGGAAGTATGGGTAAACATAGTGTGGGGATCAAGATCCAGAGGTAGAGGGGAGCGCTAAGGAATGATGGTACGCCAAAAGCGTTTGGGGAAGTGTATAAGTGAGGTGCGGAGCTCCCTCCTCCTTCGGGCAATGAAGGTATGTTTTTTGTGACAAAGGAGATGATGATAGGCATTTTTGAGGGAAGGGAAAGATGGGAGGCCTTGGGAAAAGGCAAGGTGGAGCTGGCGGTGAAGGTTTTTGCAGTCATCATCATACCATTGGTTCATGGGGCAGGTCCTCATGCTATGGGGTCTGGAGGTGGAGTGGGAGTATGAGAGCAAGGCTGCCTCATGTATGGCAGAGGCAAGAAGGTTGTACATCCTGTCAGTAGGGAGCAGGGTAAAATGGGGCAAGGGGGGAAGAAGAAGACGGAGATGACAGGAGAAGGCAATGTGATCACCATTGTCGAATCTCAGGGTGGTACGTGAAGGGCGACGGGGGAGGCTAGGGGTTTGGGGGGGTAGCTTCCAAGGAAATGGAGAGGACCGCATGGTCAGCAAGGGGGATGGGGGAGATAAAAAAGTGGTGAACATACTGAAGTAAACTGGGGGTAGTCATAATGTAATCAACCACACTCGCGCCATCACCGTGAGGTCTGCATGTAAAGAACTGGGAATCCGGGAAGCAAGATATGCCATTAAGGATCAACAAGTCATGGGATTTCCCCATCTGTAAAAGGTGTCGTCCATAAGTCGTCAAAGACCCTGTCACATCGTTTGATTCTCTCTGAAGACCAACTGAACCTAGGTCCACCTCTGAGGTACAAAGAGCATCATCTGTCCTGTCATGCAGGGGAACCTGAGAGGTTTTGGTTTGTGCATTGAAGTCACCTAATAGGATGACCTCTCCGATTGCAGAGAACCGAGAGATGCCTTTAGAAAAGTCAAAAAAGGGGTCCCTGTCTGGTCCATTCTCAATAGCAAAAGAAGAAGTAGGAGGGAAGTAACAAACTGTAATATAAATGTCCCGGAAGAGGTGTGGGGTCTGTTTGACCTTGATCCAAAGGAAACGGGAAAACTCGTCCTCAACAACTACAAAAATCTTGCTTCGAAGAGTGTCCTTGACTAAGCGCGCGGCCCCGCTAGAGCCTCTAACCCCACTAGAGCTCCTAGTATCCGGTCTACAAACCAAGAGCCAATAGTACCCTCTAATCTCCGGGAGAGGACGAACATGATTCTCATGAGTTTTTGTGACAAATAGGAGGTTCGAATGACCCAACGCATCATGAAGAAGGCCAGGTGAAGACCAGTATGAATCGTTTCCATTCCAAAAAGAAATGGAAATACCCCTGTTATGTTGCCTCTCCTAGCGCGACCGTCATTTGGACCCATGAACCCAATCGGGAGGAAAGCTGTCACGAACCATTTGCCTGAGATTCCGAATCACCGCCCATTTGCCTACTTTCCTTGCTGTCATGACTATCTCACGGGATTCTTTGAGTTCTGCCACCTGAGCTCTAGTGAGATCTTCATCAAGGAAGATCTTATTTGGGAGTGAGAATAGTTTCTGTTTAGCCCTAAGGGCCCGAAGCCTATCTTTTGCTGATTTGAAGCCAAGGAAGAGGGTTGAATCCAGACCATGCCATACTCTATCAATTTCCACCTCCGACAGCCCCAACTTGTCTGTGATGAAATCTGTTGCGATGGCTAAAGGATCAGAAGAGGGAGGAGGTGTGGGCAACCCTCTCACCTTGAGATTCAACTCTCTTGCCCATCTGTTTCTTTCTTCCACATGTTTTGTCTGTAGAACTTCCTTCACTACTGTAATAAGAGATGTGTTATGATCCTTTCCTTTCACTATTTTTGCCCATGAATCCGATTGTTTCCTGAGATTTTCTTGTGAGTGCAGTTTGGTGTTATTTGATTCCATCTTATCTCCTATAACAAAGATTCAAACTCCTGATGAAGAAAATGAAACTTTGTTAGGAAATGGACAAGTGGCACAAGAATAGAGAATAGAAAGTGAAGGAGCTTCAGGTTACGAGATTGAGGCAACAAAACTGCAAAATAAGATGCCTAAATGGTCAACACAAACATTGAAAGATGTTTTTCTTGATGAAGTTGGAAAAACTCACACATGCAGTTGGACAACCAATAGAAAATGTCCTAGAAGAAATTCAAAACAAGATTGAACAATTCACCTTGAATGATGCTCCAAAAGAACTCAATGTTGCATACGATTAAGAACCAACCTCTTTCAAACAAGCTGAAAAGAATGAGTCCTGGAGAAAAGCCATGAGAGATGAGTATGATGCACTAGTGAAAAATGGGTCTTGGATGTTGCTTGATCCTCCATTCGGTTGTAAACTAATTAGATGCAAGTGGGTCTTCCGCAACAAATACAAGGCTTGTGGCTCGCTTGAAAAACATAAAGCAAGGCTTGTCGCAAAGGGTTATGCTCAAACGGAAGGCATAGGCTACAATGAAATCTTTGCACCAACAACGAAGTGGACTACCATTTGGACTTTGTTGGTTTTGACAACACAAAACGGGTGGGAATTTCATCAAATGGACATGAAAACTTCTTTTTTGAATGACGATCTTCAAGAAATAGTGTACATAACTCAACTTGAAGCTTTTGTAGTTGACGGCTAGGAGCACAATGTGTGCAAACTAGAAAACTCGTTGTAAGGGTTGAAACAAGCCCCACGTGCATGGTATATAAAGCTTATTGAGCATCTCTTGAACATGAATTTCAAGCAATTTGAGTTTGAAGATGTAACTCCTTTTGTCATAACAGTTGGCAAAACAGTTGTGTTTTTGGTGGTGTATGTGGATGATCTGCTCATAACAGGGAATAGTGAGAAATATACTAAAAAAATCAAAGCAGAGTTGATGAAAGGGTTTGAAATGATAAACTGTGTCTATCTTCATTACTATTGGGGTATTGAAGTGCTTCAAAAATCAAAGTACATCTTCATCAAACAACAAAAGTACACTGGTGAAATTCTAAGAAAATTTGGAATGGAAGAATTCAAGCCTCTCAGTATGCCCATGGAACAAAATTTGAAATTGACCACAAAAGATACCACAAATTTTGTAGATGCTATTATATACAGACACCTTATTGGAAGTTTGATCTGTGACAACAACTAGACGAGATATTTCTTTTGTTGTTGGTGCTCTTTCTCGATTCAGAACAACCTAGAGAAAGGCATTGGGTAGTAGGAAAGAGAGTCCTTCGATATCTCAAAGGAACACAACATTTTGGGCTAAAATACTCCATGGCAACAAACTTCAAATTGGTTGGATATTCAGATTTTGACTATGTTGGTGATTTTGAAGATGGGAAATCCACTTTGGGTTTTCTAATGAACCTAGGAACAATAGTGATCGATTGGAAGTCCAAGAAGCAATCGGTGTTGGCAATTTCTTTAGTAGAAGAAGAGTATACGACATATTCAAAGGCAACCAGAGAGATTTTGTGGCTCATAAGGATTTTTTCAAACTTGTAGGTATAACATGTTTCTTCAACACCATTGATGGTTGACAACACCTCTGTAATTTCCATGGCAAAGAATCTAGTCATTTATGACCAAACCAAGCATATCATCGACACTATGTGGAAGATGGCAATATAAAGTTACAACATTGCCCTACAAGAAAGCAACCAATAAAAATCTTGACAAAAGCTCTTAGACATGAGAAATTTGAAAATTTCAGAGCCATGCTTGGTCTCAACATAACCCCTGTGGATTAAGGGGGGATGTAATATTATTGTAAATAATATTTAGATAATTGTAGGTGTTTATTAGGAGAGATTTTGCCTTGTAGTTGGAACTTTTCAAGTTCCCATAATAGTTGAAGAGCCATCTTGGAATGTGAAGTGAACAACCATTCTTGGCTTATTAATTTGTAATCTTCTTCATTCATTTCAACAAATGAGAATACAAAGTTTTGGTTTGCACATTCTTTTCATTTATCGCACAGTTTATTTTACTTGGCCTGACAATCAGATGTTCCTCTTATTGTATCACATTTTTATCCCATGCTCCTATGCTTTATCCTTAAGCTTTTCAGCTTCACCTCATATTTACAGGGGTGCAAGTTTGGTTGAGCCCTTGTATCCCTTCTAGCACCTTTACAAGCTGGTTAGTTTGACATACTCAACTACCCCTTTACATCCTATAATTATGGGTCTACTAATTTGGTTGAGCCCTAGTATCCTAGCTTGCACCTCACATCTTATTTGATTTGACATTTTCATTAGAAGTCGGTTAGTCTGACATTCTCAGCTACCCCTTTACATTTTATATTCAGTGGAATGTCCCTTTCAATGACAAAAACCATAAACAAGGGTTTGGCCACAAACCCCAAGAATCAAATATGAAAATATACCAACACCAAAAAAGAAAATAATCTGATTTTATGACAGAAGTTCCAACAATAATATAAACCCTAGCAGCGAACTGTAAAGGGTCTTAAATGCACCATAAAACCATGCACACTAGCTGAGAACACTTCTAAATAATTATTTCATGTACGACAACACTTATCCATTCAATTTGCAATAAACAAATGGAGAAAACTGTAATATCCCTTTCTCGATTGAAGACCCTTAGCCCATTTTGTCTCCCTGATGGCTAAGGGATGTGCACAAGGGGAACTTAAGTTATCATAATTTATTATAAAGTGCAAATAAAAAAAAGGAAAATATTATAGAAGCACTTATAATAAAATATTATAGACTTAATATTAAAATAAAAGTTGAAAAGCTAAATTCACCTTATAAATTATATTTTTCCCCTAGAAAATTAGATTCAAGGGTGGCTATTTGGCCTATAAAATCTATAAAAGCAAGTCGACTTGCTTGAAGGGGGGATCACTTGTCTATTTTATGAAATATGATTTGTATGTTAAGCTTCGAGCTTGCATCTTCAATCTTATAAGGACGAAAACCCTTACAAATTCACTCTTGAGGACGAAAATCCTCCAAGAGTCTAGTAGAAAGATGAAAATCCTTCTCCTAGTTGAGAGGATTCTCCACCTTAGGGTTTCCATTGCAAATCACTTGGTTAGCAATATATTTTCAGTATTTTCCAGCAGTATAGAAGGTTGTAAAAGTGCAGAATTGTTCCAGGGTTTGAAGAGGAAAGTGGTAGCTGAGTTTTCTCCTTGTTTCCAACTGGTGCAAATTGCATAGTGGACTGTTTGGAAGTGTTTTGGGGCTGCGACGAATCAGATTTGACTGCTGAAATTTAGTGATTTGAATCAGCTTTCGTTTGGCTCTAAATTATCAGATTTCCGGCTGTGTCTGAAGACAAGTTTTGCATATTTAATAAATTATTTCAGCGTTTTTTGGGTCTCAAATCTGGAATTTCTTGTGTGTTTTGGCTTTATAAATTCTTTGGATCAGTTTATGGTGAAAATGTCATGATTTAACTTTTGATTTCAATGAATTTCATACTCATCCCTATTCGCATTTTCCCTATATAAATCAGATTTGCATCCTAAATATTTCCTATATCTTTTATTAGCTGCATTTGTTGTATGGAATTTGCCTCAAATCCCTTTGGGGTTGCAAAGTGTCCTTTATGGGACATTAAAAAAACCCAAGATAACACATTGCTGTAATTAAATTTGGAACAGCAGTAGGACAACCACAAATCAAGGCTAAAAATGATAGATATACTACAACAAAAATCACCAAAATGTAGATTTCGGCCTTACAAGTTATGCCGAATCAGAAGATCACATTAAATCTAAATTATGTACCCTAGAAGGCACCTAACAACCACTTAACCCAAGTCGTTCCCTCTAAGGAAAGCTCCATAATACATGCAAAGCCTTTGTAGATATTTCCTTGATTGCCCTAGGTCCAAATCTGCAAGAAGTCTTCAATGAATATCTTCAAATCACCCAAAATGGGAGGGTTTCCGTCCTCCACCAAACCACGAGGAAGGTTTTCGTCTTCCTTGGAATGCCACACAAGAGGAGTTTTGTCCTCAAGTGGAAAGTTAATGAGCACTATGCCCCAAAAAGCTAAGTATAGATAAAATGCGCCAAGATGGTTGTGCAAATGAACTCCTTAAGTTCATTTTATATCCTTCCCTTGGCACCAACAGCCAATTAGAAATTGACCGACCTCGTGAAGCTTCTTTTAATCTTTTAATTTGCCTTTATGATTCTCCAACACTAGCCAACCTGTTAAAGTAGAGGAAGATACTACAAGAAACATTAAAATCAATAAAAGAAAGATAAAATGTAATGCGATTCTTTCCCTTCCTCAATCAAACTTCATTGCCACGAAAAGGGAATGGCAAGAAGTCCATTGTTGGGCTCTCAAGTCGAAAAGGGGGACATTACAGTCCTCCCTTCCCATAAATTGTTTGTCCCCCAAGCAAATGTAAACTCATATGTCCAAGTATCATCATATCAAAGTAAACAAACATTTTGTAGTGTTCCCATAATCTAGTATCCTGTGCCCGTTAAATGAAGGAGCTTCATCCCAAACAAACTCATGCCTCTTTTGGCCCCTTTTTTCATGTAGATGTCTTCATCATCTTTCGTTTCAAAAACAATGATGATATTACCTTTCTTTGCATGCTCAGCTGTCCTAAAATCCCTGCAAATGTCGTTGTAATTTTCATGGAATCTTATCCAATTTGAGGCTAACAAATCTGATTTATTCCCTCCTTTCAGCTGAAACATTCCTTCTAATATCAACTTGTGATGGAATGCTCTTCAAAAATGAAAATTCACTGCTATGTTCATGGTTGCCAATGGCAGTCCCAAATCTGTTTTTTTGCAAATTCAGCACTATGACCATGGCATAATAACCACCAAATGGAAATCTTATGAAGAAAGGCAATTTCTTGAGTAATGTAGGGACGGGAATTTGATCTTATATAGGCTGAAAAACTAAGAACAGCGAGGTCTACAATTGAAATCAGCAGACATCTTGGCCTTTATGTCAAGAAAATCAACCTTCCCTTGCTTAACACTCCTATGAATTCTGATTTCATCAATTTGCAAGTGGAATCTCAACTCCTTGTGAACTTTGAGGGATAATTTCCTCTAAAATTTGGAGTTCTTGACCCCCGGAAAACAATTTGTGCCTCAATTGAACTTAAAACAAAGAAGTCAAAACAAAATTCATACCTTTTTATGGGGTCATGGGTTAACCATATATGAAGACTAAAAATTAAAGCCATCATCCTTACCCCTTCGACGAACATGTGTACAACTGGCAAATTCATCATAATTTTTATCCCTTTCTCCTATTATTCCTTTCAGTTCTTTCATGGAATCATGGGTTAGCAATACATAGAAGAGAAAATCGGAATTCTTATCAAGCTTATGATGCCTCCAACATGCCACACTACAATTCTTTCTCACTTCATATAATCTCATCAAATTCCTTCCTTTCCATAAGCAAAGGGAGGAAAAATCAGAACTGAAATCTTTACCTTCATCTTTTTTGAGTTTCTAGGGTTTATCCGGATTCCAAGGATGTGAGCAATCCAAGTAAATCCTCACATGATAAACTTCTAAAGTTACATTCACGATATCCCAAATATGGTTGTAACTGTACCAATGCAATTTCTTGCTCCAAATCAACATTATAGTGGCTGGAAACTCTTCTAAAATAGCGTCAAACAATCCCTCTTTGATGGCAGGTGAAAAAATTTTCCCCCTTGTGATCGAAAACTCTTTGGCGATTGTCTTAAAAAGGGTTAACCAGCTGGTTCTGATGTGGACAGCAGCATAAAGAATGAGATAACAACTATCATACCTCAAACTCTTCATAAAAATCAACAATATGGGGACTGAAAATGCTTTAACAACATCAAAGAACTGAAAATTACTCCTATGTATGGTTGAGGCTGCTTGTATGGCTACAAATGCAATGTTGAGCAAACTGAAAATGTTGATAACAGCAGTATGAATTTTTATGACAGCGTGCCTTGAATCCTATAAAATATGATTTATACTACTTACATTGGTTCCACCGATTTCCAGCTGAGTTATAATGCATAGGGCAGCAAGATAACATCTATCTCATTCACTTCCAAATGTAATGTTTATGAAATCAGCATCCACTTCCCTAGGAAGGCTTCTTCTAAAAGTATGTACATGAATTAAGAACTGAAAATTTCTATGATACCGCTGCTGTTTTAACACTGAAAGTGTGGTGATTATCTTACCATGTGCAGCCCATAGATCTTGCCTTCTTCTGGTAATTATTTCCATCCTCTTCGCGGTAGCAACTTTAGGATCTCCACTTGTCATGCCTTGAAGCACAACCTTTTGATCACCAAGCTCGAATCTCAATTCCCTAGCTTGATAGTTTTGGGTAAATTCACCCAAAGGATGCAACCATTGAATCTCAAGTGTCAAATCCGTACTTCCATACCAACAACATAAAAATCATGACTTAGCCATTTGCTTTTCCACGGTGAGCTTGAGTGGTGGGGTCCTCGTGGTGCAAGGGACGACGAGGCCATCTTGTAGCATCTCACCCTTCACAAGGAAGTTCGAATGCACAACCAACCCTATAAGATTTCTCATCTAATTTCTTTCCAACCATCTACATGGAATGAAACACTCACTAGCCATAGTAAGATGGAACCAATTGAAGACTTCCCCTTCTCTGTAACTTAAAGGATCTATTAACTCTTTGCCACTCTGGGTGCTCTTCATTATCATTATTTCCACTATGTTGTCCATGATGACACAAATATGGCAACAACATAGGAGGAGACCAAAAAAATGAAATGTGATTTCCAATATCATACCTTCGGCTGTCCTCAGCTTGTCCATCTTCTTTTTCCACCTCAAGTTCATCCATACTTTGTTTGCATTTGCATCGAGCCTCTTTGTGGTTCTTACCCGAGTCATGAATACCCTCAACTTGACTCTTAGGAGCTGCTGTCATAAACAGACCAACAAACTGACTGTTATCATGTCTCTTTGAGAAATGGGTTCCAACCATTTCTTTTGCTTCTTTTTCAACCCTGGATTCATCACATGCTGAGATTTTATCAGTATTAACCAAACATTGATCAATAATTACCTCATAATGATGACTATCTGGAACAATAATGGGATTAAGGGTTGAATCTTCATCCTTCATGGCTCCATCTCTTTCAAAGTGCAGATCTGATTTTTTTCCAGCATGTGTGACTATTGAAGCTCAAAAATTTGTCGTGTGGACTTGAGAACCCTCTACCTTCAAGCCCTTTTTTATGCACAATGTCCGTACTCTTGAGTGTGGGGTCCTTATGGAGGGTTGGCCCCTTCCTTGATGCTTGGGGTTTTGACACCTTGCCAATTCCAACTCTTTTTGTTTCCAACTTCACGAACTTTGCAAAATGTAGGGCATCTCGGATCTTCTCTGGAAGATCTTTATCATAGTTACCTAAGACTCCGCGACGGTTTGGACGTCGGGACATAGGGATGGGGTTTCTGAGACGGAATTTTTTTTTGAAAATTTGGGGATGGCGGGGGGACGGCTAATAAAAAATATATATAATTTATTAATTTTACAAATATAACATGAATAATTCAATAAACTAAGACTTAAAATTGAAAGTTTGAAGATTAAAACCATAATGATTAATTCAATTATTCATTCGCATTAGCTTCAAAAGATCTCGACTGGGATTTAAGAGGTAAGAGTCTTTATTTGAAGTTTTTCATTTTACTTTTTTCTGTTTCCCATTTAAGTAGATCTATATGTTTTGAAAATATATATATTATATATGTATGTATGTATGTATGTATATATATCCATTTTTTCTTTCTTTCACGGGCTGCTAGGATTTTTAATTCAAAAGGTAACCTTTGTTTTATAGGTGTTATGGTTTGCGGTTTGCATATGGCAATTCAAAGTGAAAACAAGAATGACAATTATTGAGAGTATTGCTTAGACATATGGAGAGACCTAAAACATAAAGTGGTACAGGCAAGGCAGAATAAATGTGGTTTGCTCGTCTTTCCCTAATGAGTTTGAATATCTGTGCAAGTGACATGTCGAAAATGGTCACTTCAGAATATTATTCCAGTACAGTGACAGTGCTTACTTGAGTAGAACAATGAGATGTATTGGGAATTTTCATCATTCACAAGGATGGTACTTACTACAGGCCTTAATCTTTCTCTGACCATTTTCCATTTAGTTCGTCATTATTGACAGATAATCAGTTATTTTGCTTTCAGGCAAACGAAAATAATAAACTGCAGTTTATGGCAATTATGAGAACTCTGCATGTTGTTTTTTTATTAGAATGTATTAAAATTTTAAAAAATATTAAAAAAAGTATTATAAAACTGAAATTCGACATATTTTAATGTTGGAAAAGTGCAGATTTCATTGGGGACGTCGTGAATTCTTTGGGACGTCCTGCGGATGTCACGAAGTCCCCAAAGTCCCAAAGTCCCTTTGCACCCGGGACGTTCCGGGTGCGTTCTTGGTTTGTGGGGGACGTCCCCCTTTTTTTCTGGAAATTAGGGACGACAGGGAAACGTCCAACGTCACTTTTGTCTCCTACTTCACGGAACGTCTGCAAAAGTCCGGGATGTGACGAAAATGGCCTGAACGCTTCTCCGCGTAACACTAATCTCTATACTTTTCATACAATGTACCAATGTTACTCACTTGGGATGGCTGATAATTATTGACTTCCTTTGAAAAGACTCCCTCCACCATTTGGACCTATGAAGGGTATGGATGAATCCGAGCCACTGTATTAGCCAATCTTTCTTGCACCTAGCAATAAGCTTTTCAAACTTGGCTTTCTGAGCATCCTAGCTGAAAATATCTATCCATCATCTCTTGGCTGCTCCTCTTTCCTTCTTCTTGGATAGTATAGAAAACCCTTGTTTCCCTCTTCCATGAAAACCCTAGGCTCGGAAGATCCGACGCTCTCATACCACTGGAATGTCCCTTTAAAGGACAAAAACAAAAAATAAGGGTTTGGCTACTAACCCGGAGAATCAAATCTGAAAATATACCAACACCAAAAAAGAAAATAATATAGATTTTATGACAGTAGTTCCAACAATAATATAAGCCATAACAGCAAACTGTAAAGGGTCTTAAATGCACCATAAAACCATGCACAATAGCTGAAAACACTTCTAAATAATTATTTCATGTAAGGCAACACTTATGCATTCAATTTGCAATAAACAAAAGGAGAAAACCCAAGATAACACGCTGCTGTAATTAAATTTGGAACAGCAGTAAGGACAGCCACAAACCAAGGCTGAAAATGATAGATATACTCCAACAAAAATCACCAAAACGTAGATTTCAGACCTTATAAGTTATGCCGAATCAAAAGATCACATAAAATCTAAATTATGTGCCCTTGAAGGCACCCCAACAACCACTTAACCCAAGTCGTTCCCTCTAAGGAGAGCTCCATAATACATGCAAAGCCTTTGTAGATATTTCCTTGATTGCCCTAGGTCCAAATCTGCAAGAAGTCTTCAATGAATATCTTGAAATCACCCGCAACGGATATAATCATTTTTTGGCACACCCCTTGGCCTAGTTGAAAGCTCAAACTCCACAATTGGCCTTGTTACAGAGCTCGAGGTCCTTTGGGTTGCGATAGTTTTTTTCGACTAGGGTAGGAGGTCTCATATTTATCATTAATTGCCCCCGACCTTTTCATGTCAATACCTCATCCTCATAATAGGCTTATTATTATAACTCCTTTAACGAGGTCCTGGGGAATGGGGAAAATGTTGTGGGAAGGTAGGATATATCATTTACTATCAAATCATCTCATAGTTGACATGGGATATCTTAATACTTCATTAGTTTGCCCTCATCGATACTTACATATTCGAGCTTCTTCACTCCCTGATGTTGAAAACTCCTAGTCGTGCTAATCTGATTAGTGTGTCTTGATTTTGGGAAAGAACTTATTTTCATCTTGGTGGCACCCATCTTTCCTCCTTTTACATCATTATATCCCATTGTCAGATAGGCTAGATTCTAAGTCTCTCCCTCTTCTCTGCATCCTTTTCTCCATCTCTTTTTAAACATGTTAGTATTGTGACAAACATTAGGGTTTAAGGACATTTCCTTATACCATCCCTACTTGAGTATCTTTTGCATCTCTTGGCTTGCACAATGTTATCTCTTGATCATTGTTGTCTTGTCTCTTAGATTTTCCTAGTTGCCTTAGGGATTCTAAGTGTGGCATCTTGGTGGCTACTTTGTTACAGGCTTGTTAGTTCAATCGATTCATTTCTCGGCTAACACCTTACATCCTATATATTTACAGGCCGATTAGTCTGACGTTGTCAGTTACTCATTTACATACATCTATTTTTGATCCTCAAGCCTGTTAGTTTGGTTCAATTATTTTTCAAGCTAACATCGTACATCCTATTTATTTATAGGCCGGTTAGTATGAATTTTTCGGCTACCCTTTTACATCTAGGCCTACTAGATTAGTTGATTAGTTTCCCTACAAGCACCTTACCATCCTTCTATGAACTTTCTTCTCCTATTTTTTGTATACATAGGTATCACTGGCCCTATCTACCCATATATAGAGAGCCCCCGCCCCCCCCGAACTATTCTATATGTGATATGACTGATGATTGATCATATCATCACATAGAGTTCAGTCACCAATCGGCTGCATAAGCATAAATTAATAGTTGTCAGGCCTAGCCTATTCTCTATTCCAACCCAAGCTGAGCTGACTATATAGAGAGGGGCTGCCCCCTATCTATGTGGACTGGATAGCCGGGTATGGGCATAGGCCTATAACTATACATATCGGAGTTCGGGTAGCTGGCTGGTTGTGTGGCCCTAGATATAGAAATATGGAGCATGCTTCCTATGGCCCCCCGGTAAGTAGAGAGAAAGACGGGTGGGCCAACACGATCTACAGCCTTGATCTCCCGAGTGGTTCGCTGTCGCCCTATATGGTATATGGGCTTGTCCAACTCTGTCTAGTTTGTTTTCTAATCAGTCCTACGCGTAGAATAGCCATTTCTATATAGGGCGAATGCCGAGCGGCCCGGGCATAAATGACCGAAACGGTAGGTTGATCCAACTGTATATAGTACAGCCGCCCCGGTAGGCTGATCCAACTATACAACTGTACGACTAGAGATATATCCATATAGCCGCCTCTCTATCTGCCAGATCTCTCTCTACCTATGTATGTTTGCATTTTTATCCTCTCCTTGTTGGTCTTGTATCTTCAAGGTGCCTTGACAGATTTGCACCCGCCACAGTCAAGATGAGAGGTAGCATACGCCCATTGGTTGTGGAAATGGAAGTTTGATGTAAGTATATTTCATATGGGTTGAGTTCATATTATTATCAATTATACTGCTTCATATTAGTCATTTTGATTTCAGTGTTGCCTTTTATTTTCCCGAAGACCATCTCATGTACACTTTTTTGTGACATGCGGTGATTTTCGGTGGGGCCATATGTATATGCCTTATTTTTCGTTCTTATTGAATTTTGCTCTTTGTAGGCACTATTTGCACATTGACTTATCGAGAGCAATGTCCTCAGCGATATTGTCGGGAGCGAGGATAATCAGAAATGATTATATGTACTGGTTAGTGTCGGTACTTGTGAGAGAGCTTTGTTGTGTAGTCCATGATACCTTAGTTACTCTTTCCTTTAGACTCTTAGTCATCCTTTCACATCTTCCCTTCAATATCACCTTGTTATCCTTTTATTGTCACCTCCATATCTACTTACAACGTGCTTATTCCTCTGTCAAATCACTTTTTATCAACTCTAGAGTCTTTCTCCATCCTTTTGAGCCTTCCACTAGGACCCTATGACGAATCATTACCTAGAACTGATGGCATTGACCATGGTCGATGCCATTTGGCTTTTATTCTTGATAGCCGACTGGTCGATGCTATCAGTTAGAGGAAACTGTAATAACTAATCATGTTCCCTATTTATAGGTGACGTTTGAGTGCATTTCTCGTCATTTTATCATTGGTTATTCGATCTGCTTGCACTTGCCAAGCTGCTCTTAAAGGTCTCAAAATTAGTCTTGCTTAACTAATGGAGTCTACTCTTGGAGCATTAGGTCCTTAGGATTCTCAAGAATAGGAGCTGCAATTACTGTGATTTGCCCAACCTTTGGGGTCCCTAATCAGTGGCATTTCTAGGTCTTTTTCTATCCGCTTGTGGTCCCCCACATCAAATCTCTTATAAGGTGTTGTTAACCCTAGGGGGGAGTAAATGCATCAATGATGTCTGCATGAAGGTAAGTATCTCAAACCTTCATTTCCTTTTATGTTATTTCAGATTTGATTAATTGTTTGATTGGTCATGCATAGGTTAGAATAGAGTAGAATATTCTTAATCTATTACATTATTATCTATCGGTCCTTACCTTACAATTTGCCCTATGGGGCTTTATAACCCAAAAAACCTTATAATCCATGTTTACAACCCTAACATAAGTATCTCTATCTTGTTACAACCTCAAACCATCAATCTACAATCAGAATACTAGTAAGATGCCACCCCCTATTATAGACTCAAGCTTTGGAACCCTACATCTTTAATAGAGTGTGGACTACCGTCTTCTAGATGCACGACATTAACACCTTACAATCCTCTTGTGTGTGGCCTTAGAATGGTCCCCTTCTTACCCTAATCTAGAAGAGAGAGAGAGAATATTCTATTAGACCATTCTTAGCTTGTATATAGAAAGATTCAATCCAAATATTCCACAATATATGCTCTGCCTTGCCTTCTGATAGACCATGCGAAGTTCCTTGAGCGTATTGGTCTTCTTGAAGATTCGTGTCATTTTCTAACTTGTCTAGAGCCAAGGCTGTTTTGGGATTGAACTCAATGTCTTGTTCTTTTGTCACTAGTACCTCGGATGGTATTGAAGTCTCCCATCAAGGTTAAGAAGGAGATGTTTAGATTAGAGACCCAAGTGGTCATCATTTCCAACATAGTGATTCGATTGTTACCATGACATGCGGTGTAATCTTGGGGAAGTACCATGTCTACATGTTCCTTCTAAACCTGATCTTTCAGAAATCTGTGTTTATTGGGAGCCCAGGCCTCTGATCTTCCATATGAGATTCCTCATTAAGTATCAGTCATGGGGGTGTGTCCATCCACAGGCTGTTCTTGGAAGGATTGGGTTGAAGAAGGTAAGGCTGGTGTTAGATCATTAGGCATATTCAGATGGGTAGGGATTACATGAGGGATTGGGAAGTTAGGACCTGCTGTACCTATCGGGGTGTCCCTAGATGTTTTCCTTTTCTTTGTAACTAACCCAGTGATTGCTTGGCTTCCCCTTGGGGGTTGGTATACGGGGATGAGATTGCTGGTGGTTGCTGTTTTTTTTTTCTCGATTACGAGTGATAATTTGTGAAGGGACTGCTGCAAAAAATACTTTATGAGTATCTTTAGATTTGGGAATGATAGAATTCGTAGAGGAGGATGCAGTAGGTAGTGGGGGGTTGTCTGGAGAAGCAGAGTCTGTTAGATCATCAAAAGGATTGGGCAGAGGGCTCAGAGAATGTGAGGGGGTTGGGGATTTTACTTTCTGCATGTAAGCAATCTGAAATTTGGATTGGGGTGAGCTTGATTGGGCTGCAGATCTTGCCTTGGGCGAGATGAATAGGATGGATTTTGGGTTATCTTTGTTGGGGGAGTCGGTATCTGGGATTTCAATGGAATCAAAACAGTTGGGACACACTTTGGCTAGGTGTACTTGTTCATGGAAAAACTGACATCGGAAAGAGATATTTTCATAATCAACCGGCTGTTCCATTCAATTCCTTCCAAATCCAGAGTTATTCGATCCGGAAGAGGCTGGTCTAGATCAAGGTTGATACAGATCCGGGCATAGTTGAGAACTCCAGGATTCTGTGTACTTGGAGGTTGTCATATATTCACTCGGTAGTAAAGATCAACAAACTCAGACTGGCACCACACTAGGTGCTTTGTGGCCTTTTGACTTGGCATGCTTCTTCTAGAATTCTTGGTATGAGATGAATTAATTTCAATTCCCCATTTGCAGTCTATAACAACCCCGTGGCTAGGGCATGCAATCTAAAAACATTGAATCTAGCTGACCAGCAGTCTTTTTTCACCTTTACGTAATCCAAATGCAAAGAAATGACTATTTAACCAGCAAAGAACAATAATTGCAGGTAAATGGGTTACAAAACACGAACACGAATTTAAAAGCAATGAATGATCTCCAAATGGGTTCTTTGCTTGTTGGCCTAAGGCAAGGAGTTAGTTGTACATAGCATGGATAAGACTCGGTGTATGTAAAGATGTAACCTATAAGATAAAAGATGCATTTTTTGAATTGAAAAAAAAAGGTGTAACCTATAAGAAAAACAGGCTTGTATCCTCAAATATGGTGCTTTGTATGTTATGTTTTAATAGAAACAAGTTATGTCACTGGTGCCAGATGAAATATTTTTATTGGTATTCATTATTCTTTTCTTGTGTTCTAAATATGTAAAAGAGATTATTTGGTAGGGCACTGTTTGAACCATAGTTACCAGGTTCGGCCGGATTTGTATGAAATCCGGTTCGATATTTTATTGGTAAGCATTATTCTTTTCTTGTGTTCTAAATATGTAAAAGAGATTATTTGGTAGGGCACTGTTTGAACCATAGTTACCAGGTTCGGCCGGATTTGTATGAAATCCGGTTCGAACCATATTTTTCGAAGCAACCAAATAAATGCGGTTCGGTCGCCCAAATTTTTTTCAGAATTTTTTTTTTCCTTTTTTGGCAAAAAAAAAAAATTCCGGATTATTTAAGGGAAGAAAAAAATTGCCATTTTTGGAAAGGGTCCAGGAAGATGTAGCAGCAAAAACTTGCATGTGCCATAACTTTCATTCTGTGGCTCCATTTCAGCTGTCGTCTTCTCTAAAAGTGTATATTTTCTCAAGCTCTACGCATTGATGGCAATATTTTTCTTATTTTCATAAAATCCATTTTTGCACCTTTTTGGACCAAGTAACTTCTTGCAATCTTTTGAAAGAATCATTATGATGATGATGATTATGGTAGATGGATGCTTTTTTGTATGATTTGTCTATATATAATGATATAAGTATACAATAATATAAATTTATAATAATATAAGTATATATATTCCGAACCGGATTTTTCCGTATTTTTTCGAGAACTCCGTATTTTCGGATTTTTTTGCCCTTCTGAATTTAATCGGATTTCCGAACCTGGTAACTATGGTTTGAACTAACTATGGTATAGATGCTTGGTTACTTTATCATAACTACAAATTTAGGCAGGAAAAAGCAATACAATTGCATTGAAGAGAACAAAAAACTACTGGAAAAAACTATGCAAGGAAAAATGGAAAATTCACAACTTGAGAAAACAGAAAATTACTTGAAAAACTGTGCAAGGAGAAATGGAAAATTCACAAATCGAAGCTTGAATTCATTAGGGATTTACTTCGGCAATGCCCACAAAACTTGTACTATATGCAGAAGCAAATATTAATTAATAATTTAGGATGGAAATAACATTTAGAAATGAGACATAGGCAAGATGTAGAACTGTGACTTAGTTTTTATTAATCTGATTGTGTGTTCTCTCGAAATAGATGAATGGCTGTCTATCTTCCTCTCTCTTCTTCCTATCTTGCTATCTATGTGTGTACATATCAATATACAATGCCACCGAAGAATAAAAACAAAACTGTTATGGAAGATGAAACAGTTGCTCTTCCACATGTGAGTCATCACCTTCCGTTGGTTAGGGTTGCTATGTGTCAGGATTAAACTGTTGAACTTGGCACATGGGGCATTGAACCACACCCCACAGGGTACTACCCGTTGAGCTTGGAAGGGAAAACCCGAGTCATACAGGGCTCCACCCCACAAAGGAGTGGAATAAAGATACCACCAAAGCATGCTACTACTGATGCTAACTTGTGCTACTTGAATTGGTGTGGGTATATGGTGGATCACTGAGCAGGCCTTGACTGAGTAGAATATTGGTCTTGGTGGTACCAGAGACCACAGAATTGGGTTTGATGGTATTGGCAGTCACAGATCCTCACCTGCCACTTGGATCAAACAAAGATGTGATAATGATTTTGTAATTTTCTTGGAGCATTCTACGTGAAATCCGTAATAAGGTAATGCCGTAATTCCGTGGATGACTCATCAAAGTTGCAGTTGTAACGATCTGTGACAATTGTAATTGAATGGTTGGACTAGAGTAGAGGTCAGGGTTAGGTTTCATGGTGTAGCCTAAGGCCCTAAATTGGTAAATTAGTCACAACCTTAGAAGTTATAGCACATGATTTGGGGTGCCTGTGTTGTATTAATAACCCGATGGTGATAACAAGAGCATAAACTGGTAGACTATCCTTAACAGCTGTGCCTTTGTAATCCTCCTTTGTGTTCACTTTAGTTCCTTTTCCCTCTTTACAATTTAAAAATGTGTTCAACCTAGTAAACTTGCTGGATAGTCCTTAATTGATCCACTTTATTTGAGTGCAGCACCACGAACTAATTCAACCTTAATTTATCGTAACTTGGCTTCATTTTCATTACCTTTTGTTCAATTAAGATTAATTGGCGTATGTCTTTATTGTATGCTGAATCATCAGTAATATTGTCGGTTGCCATTTAGCATTAATTTATTTCCTTTTTAATGTTAGATGGGTGCAATATGGGCAGTAGCATAATTTCAGTATATGCATCGAGTAATAAAAGAGATAACTGGCCCTTTTTAGTTATGAAAAATGTTAAAAATTAGCTTTCAGCCCAAGCAAGTTCATTGCAGGTTTCATTATTCCTATAATCACTCTTGTTTTACCTTTAAGTCAACAGATTTTAATCATGAAAGGAAAAGATGCAAATTTTATGTTTGGAATTTGGATTTGGTTTTTGCTCATTTTATTAGTGGATATATGTTTTCCGTATCCATGTCATCTGCATTTGACAGGGATGAAAAGCAGTTTTTTCTTACTGCTTGTAGCTTCCCTTTGAATTTGCAAACTTGTGGATATTGTTTTGATTCAAATTCCAATCAGAAAGTGTGAAACATCAAGTTCATAAAATATTTTCTATCAACTTGAATATTTAATATATGCATTTGTTGCTTTGGCAGATCACTCTCACTTTGAGATGCTGATTGATCGATTAAAGATCTCCACTGTACCTGCAGAGAATGGTTATGCAGATCGAAAAAACTCCCCATTAACCGGCTTGGAAGATACAACATTAGAGGTAACCTAGAAAAAAACATGAATTTCATTCAGATTGGTTTTGAATGCTAAAACAGCATTCTTAATGATCAGATTTGCACTAGGGCTTCTAAACTTAATTTCACCTAACAATTTTCAGAACATACTACAGTGTTGAATTTCTTTCATGATTTTATTCTTTTGAAAACTTTGTATGGAAAATGCTGCATTGCATAAATAGTTTTAAGCACAGCAACAATGTATATGATGTTTTGCATTCTTGGTCCCCTCTTTGGATAGGGAACCATAATAATTCATTGCTGACCTAGGTAACAACATTAATGACATCTAAGTCACCAGGTTCGTGTTCATGTTCGTGTTTGCCGAGGATTAAATTCGGATTAAGTTCGGCAATGATAAAATTCGGATAAAAAATTCGTGATTGAATTCGGCTGTTATAATTTTCATTTAAAAAAAAAATATATAAATACACAAAATTTTCAAAATAGCTAAAACATTACTATACAATTTGAATTACCAATTCTATTCTTAATTATTTTATAAAAATTAAAACATTAATAAACTAAAAACAATTGTGAATTTATAATTATAAAACATAAAATATGAATAACATTATAAATTATAAAATATAAACCAATTGTAAATTTTAAATTTTAAATCTTACTCAACCTAATTGACCAAAATTATAAATTATAAATTATAAAAGTATAGAACTAGTTTATAAATGATAAGCTTTAGAAAGTTAAAACTTACTCTAACCTAATCGACACATTGAAAAATATATTTCAGGGGCAAGGATTTTTAACATTCTCTCGTGGTTGTTGGAGGCGCTAGGGATGGCTCCAAGTGGCAGGTGTATCAACTCTCTGGTATTCTGCAGAAAATGCAGGAGAGCAGGCCATGATTCATTTAAATGCAAAGAAAAACGAATGCAAATGGAAACACATCTAACTGGACTGAAGCCGAGTGCTCTGACGATGGAATCTCCCTGCGTGGAGGTCAAGTGAAGCTCGTGGCCCTGAGCAGCTGGTCATAGATCTGTCCCTTGATGCTGGAGAGGCAGTGTTGGAGCAGAACACAGGTCGCTTCAACTCAAAGCTCAGGTCGCAACGTTTTATAAGTTTTTTTTAATGCCGAATATGTACGAATATTCACGATTTTTATTTGGGTGAATAAGGTTCGGCGATTTTCGAACTTTCTACTTGAAAATCGCCGAACCCTGTGACTTAGAATGATATCATAACTCATTTAGAAGACTCTAATTCATCATCAATTTGCAAGTGCAACAATATTCTCATCAATTCAAGCCATAAAATTCAACACTAATCGAAATAGACAATATTCCTAAATAAATTCTTGCTCAACATCAAACTATTTTAGTCAAACAACAGAATATTCCTGTCAATGGAGCAGAATCCACACTTGAAATGGCAATGCATCTGGGCAATCTTCTTTGATCAATGCAGTCAACCAACAATACTTCTGTGTCAACACATCGGAATAGGCAACAAACAGACCTTTTGAGTCAACACAACATAATAGGAAGTCAAACAAAGGGCGATACAGTGGATTGGGCTTTTTGATGTCTATACACTATCAGGCATAATTTAATTTTTTTTTCAGCACCAGGACTAACTCTAAAGGTAGTGATTGTGGGGACATGGAATATGCCTTAGTTGTATAGAAATGGATGAGTGCTATATGGGAACAGCACCTGATAGGGGTTGTAACAGATAAATCCTATGATACGATACAGCTGGAGTGTGTGTGTGTGTGTGCGCGCAGCGCGTGCGTGTGTGTTGTTCCTCACACTCACATTTATTTTTGTTAGGCTAAGAATTTTCTTTTTTGAATTTTCTGTGTTATATGGCTTTATTGTACATGCTCACACACGTGCATGCATGCGCAGGCACACACACACACACACGATAGAGTGGATTGGGCTTTTTGATGTCTATGCAATATTAGGCATAATTTAATTTTTTTTTTCAGCACCAGCTCTAAAGGTGGTGATTGTGGGGACATGGAATATGCCTTAGTTGTATAGAAATGGGTGAGTGCTATATGGGAACAGCACCTGATAGGGCTGTAACAGATAAATCCTATGATACGATACAACTGGTGTGTGTGCGCGAGCCCGCACGCGTGTCCAAAAATGCCATATAACACAGAAAATTCAAAAAGAAAATTCTGAGCCTAACAAAAATAAATGTGATTCTGAGGAACAAGATGTTTTACCCTTATCTATTAGAGGTTAGTTTGGTCTACACCCGGGCCTTATTTGAATCCATATGCCTTTTATGACCATATCTATTCTATATTCCAAATGCATCATATCCATATCCATGTTGGATATGTAAATGCTTGATTTGGAAAGGGTGCACGGTGTATCCAGTATCACACTTCACAATAATACTCCTTTTAGACGTTCCTGCTCCAAACACTAGTGTTGGATGATTTTCTTGTATTCTACCATTGAAACTATCACCATGGCCCCCAATTTACTAGGAGCACCATATTTCTTCATCTACTAGATATACTTGAGAGATTTGTTAATTTGAAATCCTACTCTTCACTCTTTGGAAGTTTCATCTGATTTTAGGAGAAAAACTACCACTTCCCTGTGCCACACTCCAACATTGTGGATGCCTATGGTTCGCAAAAGACCTCTGAACATTCACAATACAGTTTTGAAACATAATGACACCATCCAACACACAAGCAGATTAATCATTCCTATTAGAACATTGTCATGCATTCGGAAATGATTTCACTATCAACAGTTCTTTGGTGGTCAACCATTAATGAGCTCAGAAGCGAGCATGATTCAAAGGGACAAAGAAGTGAAACAACATAACCATTATGCCAATTTGCAACTATTTGAATACAGAACAATTGTTCGAAGGCCTCTGTGCCATTATATATGACTTAACAACACTTTGAGAGTCTAGGTAATCTAAGCACACAACTTGGCATACTCTCATATTGTATATTTCCACGTCAGTGTTGTGGAATAGTATTACACAATTGACCTTATCTGCCAAGGATCTGTCAATGCACACTAACTTGTGTTTCCCAGCATAAAAATAATCTACGAATATTATTTGCTAAAATTTACCTATGTGTACTAACTTTTAACTCCAACCTTTAACAATTTTTTTTAGAAGTTCATTGATTTAATTGAATCCTTTTGCATTATACTTCAGCTCCAGTTATCTTTGCATAATGATGCCGGTAGATAGTGGGACAATGTGCACATACATGCAATGATTCTTTCTACCATAAACTAAAACTCACACAATTTTTGGGTTTTCCTCAAGTTCAACCCTTGAATTTGGATCTCTTTGGGACGAGCGTAGGATATTTTAGAAGGGAGCAAGTGCATCCTATGAAAATGGTGTATATTCCAGGATTATAGATGTGCTCACAAAATCTCACACATAAATGTTTCAACAGCATAACAATATGGATTCTTAAACAAAGACATGCTTACAAAGCTGCAAAATTACTCTATTCCTCATTAATCAACCTTAAATTATGTACACAACTCGGAGCCCGACCTTTCCGTCTGGAGACTATATTTGACATCAACCTTTCTTCACCGTATCAGGAGGTTTGGTGACCTCTCCGGTGGAGTAGGACAAGTATTCGTATCTCGATTACTGTTCCTATGTGAGTATTGCCCTGGCTAGGGGCCGTTGTTGGTTTGCCGAGACTTCTGCCTTGTTGGACTCTGTTGGTATCCAGATTGATCATCTCCCCCCTTTCCAGTATTCCTTGGATGCTATAGTCATCTCTTGCCCACCAAGCAAGTGTTGAACAGGTCCATCCGGGAGGATATCTATAGGAGTTTCATTTAGACTACTTGGGTGAACCCTCCTGGGGGTTTGCGCCCTAAGATGTCCTTTTATGTAGAGCACTTTCTTGAAATCATACGGAGATGGACTCATCATCCGCCCTTAATACACCTCTTGTCACTGGGTGCATGCCCTCCGTATACCTCTGGGTTAGTTTCGAGTCGGCTCCCATAGACTTCGATGCGAGACTGATCACCACATTGTTCGGGAGGACAGACTTTGTAGGCTTTGTAGCCTTCAAGAGGTGGAGACCGAGACTCATTTCATCTTCTGCTGCCCCATATACTATGAGATCAGAGGACAATTTCACTGTCTCTTCAGAGGGATTCAGACTCTCCCAGTCTTCTTCAGATATATTGATCAACGGTGTCTTGCCCTCTACATCCGTGAGTCTTTGCTGTTACAAGACTAGATTCTTCATCCCCCTCCGAGAGTCGTCCCCACGAGATGGATTACAGCCTTGTTTTCGGTTCTACCCACTAGTGGAGGTACTAAATGACAGAGCCTTTCTGACCCAGATACAGTGCATAGATCTGTTCGTCCCCGGTTGGACCTTCACACTTCTCTCGATCACCGCCAGCAGATTCGGATGCACACACGTACCAGAGGGCAGTCCAGCTCCATTCTTCCCCTGGTCGTCGCGTCAGTCTTAGATCTTAGCAGGGGAGGAGGTTTTCGACCCCCTTTTCGGGTTGCCAGTCCATCAAGAGCTTCTTTTCGTCGGCCTCTAATGGTAGGAGGGGTGTGGCTACCATTCCTGAGTAGACCATCGGTCCTCGTTTGCCCCCCCCTTCATTCCCTTCTTTGCTTCTCTTGTCTTTTTCCCCTGTTTGCTCCATTGCCCCCGCCTGCTGGGGATATTGGCTTCGGGTCTTTTCTGCTGTCTTTTCTCATTTTTCCTATTCTTGGGAACTCGTTTTGAGTTGTCCCCGCTTGCACTTTGTATATTGTTTGGGTTGCTGTCCCATTGACCTATTTTTGTGGTCATTCGTTGGACATTAATATATTTATCTTATTTTATCTTATCTCCTATATGCATAACAATGAGTGGATAGATGAGAGGAAAAAATAATTCCCTGGTTAAACTTAGAAAAAAGCAACTAGAAAACATACATGTGAAAAGATGACTAGGGGACACCTAAGTCAACTCTAGTCTAACTTAGGTTTGTGGATATTCATAGAATTATTCATAATTATAATATTATAAGCCTAAGTCTGAAGTGCATGGGTCCCAATATGAACTATATACCAATATCCTTGTAATGTACGTAGGGATATGATATTATAATGTATGTGGGTCAATGTAGATGTCGACGTGTGGCACACAGCCCCCCTTAGTTATTCATATTGGATCTAATAGATGATAATGTATAGAAATAGATATATTGGGTTAAGATTTGAGATACGTTGAGATTAGGGTTTTTCCCATTCATTATAGCATAGTTCGCATACTCGTATGTAGCAGACCCAAAAAAATTGACTTGGCAAATATTCAGCAACTTAAAAAATACACAAATTTCTTTAAAAAACATAAATTTTATGCAAAATATAGCTACAAAATGTATCAAATGAGTCTATAAAATGTTGGGGAAGTGTTTTCTATTAGATTTGAATACAAATATAATACAAAATCACATCATCATATGAATACAACAACCAACTGATAAGTGTTATGAATTTATGATAATTGTCATTGAAAATTATCATCATAAATTGTATATCTATGCAAGTTACAATTTACAATAATTTACATTTTCCTCTTCCCTTGTTCTAGAGAAATATTAGGGAGAGGGTCTATTGCTTCTACTAGTCCCCAACACTCTGTTGCGACTGCTTGCTCCTCCTAAAAGGCTGCAACTGTTGACTCCATCCTAGTAGTAGATGGTGGTGGCTCCTCTGTTGCATGTTCAACATCACCTCCAAAGATGTCATCCAATGAAAATCTAATATCTCCTGTTTGTGCTTCTCCCTCCATAACTTCCCTCTCGGAAGCAACAATCTCGTCCTCTGTGATTGTAAGGATATCCTCTTCTTGCCCAATTCAGTTGTTGTATGGATCAATCTCATCCAAATCAATAAGCTCTTGCGATGTGGCCTCCACCTTTCTTGTGTAAAGCCGAAGATTGTATTGCACAAAAACCAAGTCATTGAGGCATTTTTGAGTCAACTTGTTGCGCTTCTTCGCGTGAATGGCCTCAAACAAACTCCAGTTGCGCTCACATCCAAAAGTGCTACAAGGTTGAGATAAAATTCAGAGGGCTAGCTTTTGAAGATGCGGGGTATTTCTTCCCCAATCCTCCCACCAAGAACCTACAAACAAGATAATCAAAAGTTTATAAGTAATTAATAATTTTAGATTTGTAACTTATAACATATAAGTAAACATTCTAATTTTTGTTACCTAGTGGCTCAGCGGTTCTCCCTCGGATAGCTAACACCAAAGAAAAGAGCCTCCTAGCATGCTTGTAATTCTCCAGCTCTAAAATAATGAGGTCCCTCTCCTCAACCTCTGGTATCATGCTCTCAATGCACGTTGAGAGGCCCTCCATAACCTCTCCATTAAAATTTATGAAGCCATTGGAGAAAATAAATTGGGTTTGAGGTAGTACTCTGCTGCATGAATAAGTTGGTGGAGTTGATTGTTTCACCTCCGATCAATTATCTCCCAGAAGGGACCAAATCTGGCTATATCCTCTTTATAATAGTCTTGGATGGTTTCTTGGGCCCTATCCATGGCCTCATAAATGTATCCTATTGGGTTTTGCTCCCCATCAACCAAGCACAAAACCCTCATCAACGACTCTCAAACCTACATTCAAATTAAACTTTAAAGTTACAAAATTACAAATAATGTAAATAATGGTACATCTAAAAAATTAAAATAAAGGAATTGAATTGAAATTTAAATTGAAGTTTGAAGTTACCTTGATGATCTCTACAATTCTCTTTGCAAAGACATCATCAAAAACTATCTTTGTAGTCCTCTCCATCAACTTTCTTTGAATATTGTGAGTCTAGCCATGCTTGACTCACAAACATTTGTTTCAACGATGACTACAAACTAGAAATACTTTACAACATCAAGAAGTTAGTTACAAACCTCATGACATTGGCTTGCACAAGTTCTTTCCCCTTGGTGTGTTCTCTCATCATACTAAGAACCCAAAGGTGATTATATATGTACTTGGTTATATTTCTTGCATCTTCTATAACCGGTCTCACCCAATCAATTTTGCCCGTGTCTTCCAAAAGAAGGTCAAGGCAATCGGCTGCACAAGGGGCCCAAAAGAGTGATGGATGCCTCTCCTGTAGTAATCTTCCAACTGCCAAATATGTTGTTGCATTGTCTGTGACAACTTGCACAACATTCTGGATACCACCTCTAAGACAACCTCCTCTAGCATAAGGCTCAAATTTTCTTCATTTTGTATTATGTTAAAGACATCAATTGACTTCAAAAATACCATCTCACCATTTGAAGCTGCTCAAAAATGGATGAGGGTGTTGTTCCTTCCATTTGTCCACCCATCTAAAAAAATGGTGCATCCGTATTTCTGCCATTGCTTATTTTTATCTTCCAGGATTGACATTGCATTCGCAACTGCACCCTTGAGCAATTTCCCACTCAAATCTTTTGGAGAGGGTGCCTTGTATTCTTTTCCTGCAATTGTTTATGTTTTCACCAAGTACTCCCCAGTACAAACTCTGCCACATTAAAGGGATGGTAGTTGTAGTAGCAAAACTTTGCACATGCCTTATCTACTTAGACGTGTGCATCTTTGTTGCAGCTCGTACCTTTCAGCGAAGGTTGTGCCTCAGGTGCGTTTCTTGGTACAAAAAATCTATGTATCCCTTTTGAACTTGATGAAGTAGAAGCATCTCTTCTGCTTTGTATTTGTGGACCACTAGTAGGGCTCACAATCATTGCTGCATCGACTTTTGATTCCTCTACCATTCTAGGTCTAATGGTGGTTGTTATTGCTGCTTGCACCCTTGCCCTCTCTAGCTCTGCCTTCATCTCTGGTTTTGCCTCCTTCGTAACATTGGAACATATCACAAAGTCGTGACAAAAAATGCTTGCAAGATGATACTTTAGGTGATTGATGCTTCCATAAAATGTATTCCCGCAAAAATTGCGAACTACACTCCCCTTAAATTACTCCACGTACATCATACTTTCAAGTAACGATACGCGCATTAGCGGGAATGGTTCTTGCTAGTGATTCTGAGCCTAATGTCAAACCTGATGCTGACCGAGATGCCATTGTATGTTAAGTTCTAATCTGCAACACAATGTACGTTTAGAAAATTTAAAAACCGTAAACATAATTAAAAAAACAGCTTTATAAAATCTTTAAAAATTAGAAAATTGTAATTTAATTCAAAAATAGCATTATAAAACCTTTTAAAAATTAAAACATGGCTTTATAACCCTATGCAATTGTAATTGCAAAATTGTAATTGTAACCCTACAAATGAGAATAAAGTCCCGAAAAAATAAAAAATTACATTTAATGCAATACATTTTGGCAATTTTGTTCATTAATGATGATAAATAAGCATAAATAAGTTAATAACAATTAAAATCATTCGGAATCTAATGGAATGCATTCAAACTTGCAAATCATATTTGGATACAATATCTAAATAATATAGAAAGAATTTACAATCTTGAAAAGAAGGAAAAAAAAGGACTTACCTCCAAATGAAAATTTTCAAATTCTCTTCGAATGTGCTATAAAATTCCTTCAACTCATGCAAAGGATGCTCAATAGTTGTGTGATTACAACTGAGGGAGTGATACATTTATAAGACAAATTATTTTTCACCATGAAATCCGCATTTTCTTATTTTCCGTGTCCTTGTCATGTATGGTGCATTTTTGGGCTAAATTCGCCAAGTTCAAGTGAATATTCGCGACTAAGTACTGGCGAATATTTGTCTGTGTTTGGTGGTGAGTACTTGCTAAATAGGCAAACTATGCATTATAGTAATAGAGGTCTATATAAAAGAAATGAATATCACTGTGAACGATGTCAAATAAGTCGAGAGTATTTTATTCAGTAGAAGCTAAGTCACATGTTCGCTGCATTTTATGAAAAAAATTCGAAAATCGGAGAATTTTATGCGAGAACTGAAAAATTTGTTGAACTTCAAAACGGTTTGGTACAATATTTGCGAAACCCGAGTTGTTAGGGAAAATAAAAGCCAGTCGTAGTAGGGTTTTGGTCTGAGGGACGAGTTGAGTGTTCTGTATTTGCCTTCTGCGACTCATTCCTACATCGTCTGTGCCCGTGAATAAAGAAGAAGCGTGGCTTGTCACAGGTCTCGGCACCGTTCAGAAGCAGCCGTATAATATTTACATTTTCTTTCTGTGTATTTTTAAGGTTAGGTGGAAGTCTTTCTACTAATGCGTTTCCTTTTGTTTTTGAGTTTATTTTGTTTTTTTTGTTTTATTTTGTATTATATTCTTTTGTTTTTTAGGTTATTTTGTTTTTTTGTTCTTTTTTATTATTCCGTTAAACGTTTTTTAGTTTATTTTGTTTTAGATTTTTTTGTTTTCTTTATTTTATTTTGTTTTATATTCTTTTGCTTTTTTAGTTTATTTTATTTTTTATTCTTTTTATTATTCCGTTAAATGTTGTTTCCTTTTTAATTATAATTCTTCTATTTTATTTTTTTATTTTTGTTTTATCTTTTTAGAATTCTTTATGTTATTTTTTAATTGAATTTATTTTAGGAATTTTTATTTAATATCTAACTTCTTAATTTTTTAATATGAATATTAATTTATTTAACTTGAATATTTTATTTATTAATTTTAAATATATATATTAATCGAATTTAGTGGTGAATGTTGTTTCTGAACTTTATCTATTGAGCGAACTTGAACTGAATTTGATCCTCGTTGAACTCGAACCTTGCGACTTAGAGTTATTTTTTTATTTTTGTTTTATCTTTTATAATTCTTTATGTTATTTTTTAATTGAATTTATTTTAGGAATTTTTGATATCTGTATTATATTCTACATATTGTTGTTTTAGGGTATCTTGGCCTAGAAACATCCCGTGTTGTGATATCTCTATTATATTCTACATATTGTTGTGGCTATTGGGATTATTTAGTTATTATATGTAAGGGTCTTACTAATCCTCCCTTAAGATTAACTTGGGAATTGGGGGAGGACGGTGGAATTTACTATCATCCCTTTTGAAGAACAACTTCCTTTAGTGAAAACACTTGGGAAATAATAAAAGAATGTAATCCAAAAGCTGAAATAGGCCAATGAAAATGGCCTTGTCATGGATGCTAAAGAAGGTCCTCAAAGTGGCATTCCCATGTTGGGAGATCTTGTGGAATTATTCCTTAAGGAGTATTGTATTGTGGTGCCCTACCTTAAGGGAAACTATTATATTTTTGAGTATATTGCATATTAGGGTATCTTGGCCTAGAGACATCCTGTGTTGTGATATCTGTATTATATTCTACATATTGTTGTTTTAGGGTATCTTGGCCTATAAACATCCCGTGTTGTGATATCTCTATTATATTCTACATATTGTTGTGGCTATTGGGATTATTTAGTTATTATATGTAAGGGTCTTACTAATCTTCCCTTAAGATTAACTTGGGAATTGGGGGAGGACGGTGGAATTTACTATCATCCCTTTTGAAGAACAACTTCCTTTAGTGAAAACACTTGGGAAATAATAAAAGAATGTAATCCAAAAGCTGAAATAGGCCAATGAAAATGGCCTTGTCATGGATGCTAAAGAAGGTCCTTACATTGAACAATGTTTCTTCCCTTAATGAAGAAATAGATACCGAGTTGTATGTTGGAAGCCTTCCCCTTCCAAGACTGGATAAGAGAGAAGCAACAAAAAAACCTCCATAAAAGGTTCAATTTGGTCCACTTACGTCTTAAAGGATGGCAAAGATAAATGAGTGACATCATACACAAGTGTTTGAAGTATCATAATTGAAGAAGGGGAACCTAAAAATGGGGGACATGGATCAATTATGAGAGGAATGTCCATCAAATGATGTTTATAACATTTATTCTCATAACATCCATATAAGGAGGAGGATTTGATGCCAACCTCTACCAACTAACAATGGAGTGCTAATCTGATCTGCTTTCTTGACCCCAATAACTAGTCTTTTGATAATTTTTAAACTTCACCCTTCTTAACTAATGATCTAGGGTATTTCTAGACCCCTTCCAACCAAATATGAGCCTCTACAAGTCCTATAAGGCCGGGTTTATGACAGTCCGTCCAACACCTAATTCTGAACAAAGAGGTTTCCTGATTTAGAATTTCATCTGACTTTGCTTATATGGTTGAAGGCCTTCCCCAACATTTCTCTTCACCAAACTTTCAACTATTTATCTAGGGATAGTCTAGATCATTTTTCAACAAATAACACCCTTAAACATGGCTCCTAATTCAAGTTATTCATGACAGTCCGCAAGGGGGTCAAAACAAGACAGTTTGACTGAGTTTTGATAACTCTCTCTTCAGGTGCCTCCAAACCTTGAAATCAACTTTTACAGGTCATAAACATCCTATTCAACATGCCTACAAAGTTTCATCTCATTTGAACAATTCATTTCAAAGTTATGAATTTTTTAGTCTTTCTAGACCCTTCTAAAACCCTCACCTACAGGCCTGCTGACTGTATTTCGGCAATATATCTCTCTATAGACCTCCAAAAGGCCTAAAATTTTGCACAAACTTCTATTTTCACTCTCTTATTAAGTTTGGACGGTGGAAACTCCAAATATCACCTTTTTTAGTATTCAAACTTTAGATTAGGTCTTGACAGGACAGCAAGCTCCCTGTTTTACTTTATTTTTGTTTCCTTGACTCAAAAATCTTCCTAAAGTCTCATACACTTTCTGAACATGCCTCACAACAGTGTTTAACATCTCCCATCATTCTTTCTAGCCCAAAACCTTCTTAATTTCTCAAACTATCATAAACAATGTTTATCCACAGTTTTCTGATTTTGTTAGCAGAACTTCACACTTACATGTTTTTTATACCTCTCTTCCACCCTTATGGCTCTTGTAACACCTTGCAAATGATTCTTTCATGCAAGATCATATGCTTCCATACAAGGTACAATACAAATAACATAGAAATAACAACATGTTACCATCATCACAATTTCTGAGCTTTTACAAACTTGCATTCACACTTCTCTAACATATAGCATGAAACAATAACCTAAGATTCTACTCATGCAAAACATGGCATTCATTCACCACAGGAGGTATAGAAGGATATTTGCACATAAAACATCATTTTATTCTCAGCTCTTACATTGTAAACACACAAAAACAGACTTTACAACCTTTGAATGCCTATGCTAGTACTTTCTTTTTTTGGCGTTGAACCCCTACGCTTCCTTTTAATCTGCTTCTCCTCGCTTCTCCTTCCATATCCTTTTCCTTTTAATGCCACTTCAGCTACCTCCCCTTCTACCATTTGATTATGTCTTCCTTATTTGCTCCTAATTAGGTGGTTATAACCAACTTTACACCCTAAACAGGGTAATAACTCATTAGCATATGATGAACCACTTGGAAGGGTTATAAAACACCGGGTTATATCACATTAGGCCTCTTATAGCCTTTAACAAGGTCTCATGACTCCTTTTCTAACATTTAGACACCTAAACCCAACCTAGGAAATTAAAAAATTCAATTTGTCCATTTTGAAGGGAAAATCCAAAATGACCATTCTACATACAATGAAAGGTAAGAATGGGTTGGAACCCATACTAAACATCCTAACCCCCCCCCCCTTGCCTTGCAAAGAAAACCAAAATTGCTCTTTTGACTCTTGATGCTCCTGCATCGAGGATCCACAAGAGGCGGGGTATCATCAATGAAATATGTTGATGGAGAAGTTCCAAGAAAATCTTTATGGGAACTCCCATCACAAAAAAGAAGACAATATTCTTTGAGGAATCATTACAAGCATCAAGATTGGATGACTTTGCAAATAGACTACCAATGTCTTCCTGATAGACATCCCAAAGAGGTGGCTTTTTGAAGGGTACAAGATCTTGCAAAAAGAGTCATCATAAGCTACATCACTAGGTGGAAGAATAGTTGTAGAAACGAAGAAGATCAGATGAAGTCTCTATTGATTCATTGGGAGTAGGTGGACGATCATGCAATGCATCATTAGCCATATATCATCATCCATAGAATCAAAGCTGCATCATCCAAAATTAACTATCCATGGAAATAACAAAGAAGGCAGTCACATGCAAAGTGTCTTGAAACAACTATTGAATTGTCATTGAAGCAATAAAATGGCACTTACTGTGAGCAATATGATGCTACAATTCCATGTAAAGTGACAAACAAATGTGGCCATATGCCATGTCATATTTATTGAGCCATCTTATGTGCTTGTCATGGTCCATTGGTTCAAATACTTATTAAAATTATAGGGCCTAAGGCCTTTTCAAGTGAGAAAGTTCTCATATACACTTGGCATGAGTGGTAATTATTAGAATATAAGGCTTACCTTTTATAGCTAAGTCAGTATTAGTTTCTCTTTTTTTCTTTTTAAAAATTGTTTTACTGTTTTTTTACCAGAAAAAAAGATCTTTCTATTTTTTTTCCTTGAGGTTTCATCCCAAATACACCTAGGGTACACATAACAATGCCTGGATTTAACGTGCCCAAACATGTCAGAGTACTGTTCTGCATACCTGGGGTGGAACCCCGGTATATCATGGTATGTACCCGTTTCAGGTGCATGCCATACCTGTTTTTAAGCCCTCTCTGGGTGTACCCTACTACCTAATCCAAAAAGAGCTGAGAATGCGAAGATATGGCCTGTACATTTTTCTTAATTGCAAAGCTGCCCAAAAATGGATTCATTCCTGTTGTAGGTTGAATATATCACAAACAAATGTAACTAGAAAAATGTAAAGACACCCTTTTGAGTGTCTATAAATCTATTTTCCACTGAATTCAAAAACTCTAAAAATTGCTAATAAATGAGCAAGAAATATAAAAAATATGAATTGGTGGTAGTGCAGATTTCTGGTTTCTTACTTATCTATGATTGTGAAGGAAACACGGTACTTAGTGTCCATCATTGTACATGAGCAGTGAATATCACGTATGACAATGTTTCTTTGCTGAATAAATTCATTGTTGCAAAGTCACACTAAAGGAAGCATTAGGTAAATGTATCGATTGAGGATGGTTTCTACCATCATAGAAAATATGTAAATGATGTGCATCAATTAAGTGTGGAAACTAGGATATTTGAGATATATGGTTTTTATAAGATTTACTGAATTAATATTAACCTTATACTGAATTGAAATAATTTGGGAATGTTCAGAAATTTCGGTCTCTGATTTTTCTTATTTATTTAATGTTTGTTTTGGTATATGTCCTAATACCTAAACAAATTAACAATACTATGTTTAATCGTTTGCTTGCATGCCTCTGGCACCTTCCATACCTTATTACTATAGTCTAAAGGCCACCTGATTCTAACCCTCATAATGTCTTGTCAAGTGGTTTATATCAGAATTTTCATTGTCAAGATATTATTTTTTAATTATGTGAAATTAACTATTTTTGATACTTTTAAAAAAACAGAACTCAGACGAAGCTCATGAAGAAAGGGTAACTGGTACTCAAAATCAGTCTATTTCTGAAGCGCAAGAGACTCATCAATATGAACAAAGTCCAGTGAGAGAGAAGGATTCTACATTTTCTGTTGGCAGTCAAGATATTTCAAAAATCGATGAAAGAAATGAGAACTCTAAACACTTGGAAGATGATTCCAAGGGAGGCAAAGAGGCTTCTCCAAGTCCAAAAGATGCTAGTAGTGAACCAATTGCAAAGCCTCCTAAGTCTCTTTTCTCGTATCAGGCAGGATCATCAAAGCCAAAATCACTTTTCGGTTACCAGCTGTAGATATTGTTGCGATATCGTTTCCTCCATTATCATTTATTCTCATGTGCTTTATGCACCCATTTTTTATTGTAATCTACTATGAATAGCCGCCTTTGAAGCCATGATGGGAAAAAATGAAGGGGCTCGCTCCATTATTTCTAACCAGATATTCAAATGTAATTTGACTCCGTGTCTCATTTGTGGGCTTCACTTTTCAAGTGCTTAAGCCAATCATTTCTTAGTCCTCCCGGGAAATAAGCTCAAGTCATTGTCCATGTCTCGGACTGTCAACTAAGTGGAATTCTTTTCATAATGTTCACCATGAAGCGACCTGATGACCCTTGTATATTGAAGTTCTAAATTAAAGGTAGATTCATATTCTATCCAGAATTGACTGGCAGTTGATACTCTATTATTCGAAGCACTAAGTTGGCATAAATATTTAGAATAATGTGAAAATGCTGCTGCAATATTTCAGGAGGGGGTATTCATGTTACTAAATTTTTTCATGCTGTCAGTTTGGTCAGGATGCACCGGAACAAAATTAATATTGTTTATGGTTTAATTAGTGAGCCTATTTTATTAGATTTCTTAAAAAGAGTTTGTACTCAGTGGTGAGATGCATTGATAGTGTCAAATTAAGGGGCATGATGAGCACAAGTTTATAAGATGTGTGCAGGGAAATGAGATTGAAAATGATGCAAGAGAATCTTAATTTAATTCTGGTAAGTGGCATATGCTGAGTTTTCTTATGGGAGGAGGAGATTTATGATCAATTTGTATATTTTATTAATTGTTCTTTTTCAAGATAGGAGCAATTTATTTGGGGTATGAAGAAGCATTGATTATTGCTATATGAATAATCAATGTGTTGAAGAGAGATTGTTCAAACCATTGTACGAGCTTTATTTCTAACAATTGCAGAACTTGAACAATACGAGCGAATAGGCACAATATAATATGACAAAATATCACTTAAACATTTGTTTTTTTAATTCCAGATTTATCGAATATAAAGAAGCATGTGAATGTTGAGAATACAACACCTAAAGATGTATGGTGGCTACATAGCAATAAACATTGGTATCTAATAGCATTCATTAAGGAGCCACTTCAAGTTATCTTTACTAAATACAATGTCGATTGATCCATCTAACTTAATGCACAAGCTACTTGTCACACCCCAATTTGGAGACTGCTAGATTTTAGATGATTGAAGTTTTTAATGAAATAAATTTAATATGATTTGTGTTTCCTGTTTATATGGTCACTCAATGCACCATGCATCAAGTTTAACATGTTTCAATACCCAGAATTCACCCGATTTTCCATGTCTTGTGTTCAAAGAAAGTTCTGGGAACCAATGTCCAAACACAAACCACTTTACCAAAGCTCGATAATGAAGGCTCCATCCTTCTCGAACCAGAAGCCATTTTAGACAAGTGGACCCGCCAACTCCGCTCCCGCTCCATCACAAAAGTCCTAATCCAGTGGCACAACATGCAACCAGAAGACGCAACATGAGAACTACTTCTCTAGATTCAATAACAATTTCCACAGTTGAAGCTTTGAGGACAACTTTTTCCAAGAGGGAAGGGATGTTAGGAACCCGTGTTCCTACCCTTCTATTTGCTTTATAGTAGATTAATTACTTTGGACGCATATGCTTTGTAAGTCGCCCCTTCAGCATATTTGAATAATCCCACATGTGCTAGAAGTAGTAGTTTCTTCGATAGGATTTAATATATAAGGTGTTGAGGCTCAATGAAGCATCCATGAATATATTGTATTGAACTTGCTCAAAGAAGGTTGTCCCCTCGAAGAGGCTTGCGATTTAATATCATTTCGAGTTCTTTTGCTTAGTTACTTGCTGTAAGTTCTTTCCATTTCTAGTTAAATGGTTGTGATTGGTAAAATAGTGTTGCAGGGTCTTCACACAAACATAGTTTACTATGTGATTATATAGAATATATTTGTATGGGTTAATATTATATGTGTCGAGATTGTTACGGGAGTAACAATCACACTAATCTAGGAGTATGTTGTGAGTGGTTTTAACAACTCAGCAACAACAACTAGAGTGGTTATAGGAGGTTTCCTAGATAATTGGGAAAGGAATACCTATATATTTGTATGAAGAATCCAAATGAAATCAATCAGAGTACATGGTAGAAAAATATTCACACTTTCAACTATAGTATTCTCACCCCTGTGGCATGTCCAACTATGTGACTCACGACCTTGATACAAACGGAAAGACTCTTTCCTTCCATGGTTTCAAATAGGTTTACCACAAACCTTGACGTGAACAGGTACCTATCGATTGTCCACCTCATGTGGTTTTCTGGATCTCCCACAAACCTTTTCAAGATCCATGAATTGTCTTACACTAGTGCTTTTGTTCTCTACAACATTTTTACATCCAAAGGTTACATAGAAATCTGTTCACACAAAAATAGGAAAAGTATTTACATTACATCCACAAGAACAAAATGTTTTTAATTGTAACCATTGTTGTCAAACACCGCCACTCATTCTTGAACAACATAGGAAACTGCCACTGCCACTGGAAGTTACCATTGACTTTAGCCGATTTGATGCAAAAATGGAATATTGTTTCATATTCCCAATATCATGAATACTCAAACTTGAATAGATGAAAAAATTGCATAGAATACACAACCAATGAATGGAATGCATTTGCAAGTATATGCATAGAGAATAAATGTGTCCAAGTTGTACACTCAATACACCGCTTTTGGCATGACGTGGCAGGGATAGACTAGCACTAGGATATTGATGAAAACTTAGAATAGAACCGTGAACACATGCAAACTTACATGAATGAAGCCAAATAATATGGATATTTGAAATATAACAGATATGGATGGAACGAATACCACCAATACACATAAAGCACTATTGAAACTTTTAATGCAATGATATTTGATGTCAACCTAAATGACATGGATAAAGAATGCACAAATAGTTGCACACTACTACTATTCTCACACTACTATAACTTGAAGTTTGATATTTACAAACTCCTCGCCTCTTACAAAAATACCTATCAATAGGGGCAATAAATTATCTAGCCGCCCCTATCAAATTATTATACTTCCATGATTTACAAAAAACAACTATGATTCCAAATGAAGCTTTGGTACGAGATTCACAGAAATAATACTACATTATTCTTCGTATTAATTCATTTAGTAACTTACAAATTTATACGAAATGAATTCCTATATTTATGGAGATATAATATTCTCCAAAATCTCTCCAAATCCCAATGAATACACAATCTTCTATATGCGATGTATTGTTGTTACATACAACAATATAACTTTGTAATGTTCCCTTTTCTAAATTAAAAATAATTAATAATATTTTAAGTTGGGTCTGACCAATTCTTAAATTTGGAACAACTTAATAATATTTTATTAAAATAAAATGAATTTTTAAATATTAGAGTAGAAAAAAGACCTTTAGCTTATTTTCATTATTTTTAGTCGGCTAAAAGGGAGAGGTTGTCCCTTTTTAAGAGAGAAAAGCAGATGTTAAAAAAGAGAAATAAAGAGGTCTACATGGAGCACTTCACAAAAGCTAATGTTGAGGCTCATTGTAATCATCATCATCTTGTGATTTATAAACTTCTATTTTGGAAATTGGAGCATTGAGCTCTCATTTTCACCCTTGGAGGACGAAAAACCTTCATTAAACTCGATAAGATTAAATTAACTTTTTAAATTTTAACTTTTAAATAATGATATTCTTAGATCCTAATCCACATACCTACAAAAAAAAAGGTGTTGGTAAGGTTTGAACTAGGAACTACTCTTAGGAAATTAATATATTTCCCATTACATAAGGTTTAACATCCTAATTAAAATAAAAGTTGGAACATTTACCATTACACTAAGGTTTAGCCCTTAATTTGAAGTAACTTTTAATATAGCCAAGTCTTTTTAGGGATATTAATGGCTTTTATTTTTAAATTGAGAGTTGATTTCATTTGGATTTTTAAAATTGAGCCCTTTGAATCTTTTAAGATGCTCAATTGGACGAAAAACGTTGTAAAAGTTGTCCACGCAACTTCGAAGAAGCATGAAGACACTCTCCTGGAGATAGAGAAGACCCTAAAGGCAATGGAGCTCTATAACAAAGGCGAGCTCAAACCCTGTATCTCAATACTTAATCAAAAGTAGTAGATTTACATACTACTGTTCAAAAAGTATTAGCCTCTGTTGAGTCCATTATTCAACATGTTTAAACAATATCCTCTTCTGTTGAGAATATAATCCACCCAATCGCTAATATTCCCAACTTACCTTTAGAAATTTCCAAAAGTATTGTAAGAAAATACTAATCCTATAGTAAAAATCACCGAGGATACCAGGAAGGAAATCAGTATCCAAACTCTCCATGCCATAACCATCTTGCTAACTAGATCTAAGTCCTCCACCAACAATATTCTAAGTAGAATAATAATATTGAAAAGGTTCAACAATCTGTTGATCTTATCCCAGACATTTTTGATAAACTTGAAGGAATCCATTCTTTTACCAAGCCACTTGAACCAAAAGTTCTTGATTGGTCTACACAAATCTCCTGGTCTGATGTTAGTTAAAAAAGGTAACATTTGAGTCCAAGCCAAGCTTGCCTTCCTCCTCTAAAAATATTTCCATGGAAAAACTTGCACCAAAGGATGCTGAAAGCATATATACCCCTGGTGAAGCCTCTCATTCTGTTGAACCTCTACACAATACTGCATGCACCCAAACTCTCCAACCCAATTAGTACAAAGTTGAGTGCAATAATCCCACATAGAAAAAGGAAATGATGCATGGGATGATTGCTTGGTCCAATACCCAAATAACTCAATGGCGTAAGAATCCACATGATATAGTTGAAGCTATTGCAAATGAATTCATTGGCATTATCAAAGAATGGTGGGACTCTTTGTCCAATCCGCAAAAAATTCTACAGGTAGGTACTACAAGACTGACTACTACCTTGGTCAATGAATTTCTTAGTACTCTTGAAGATGACAAGTTCAATAATACCTCTTTATTCTTGAAAGCTAAAATTTGTGATATGACACAAGTCAAACAGTACCAATGCTATATGCAGAATCTATATTATAATTCTAGCAACATTAATGATCCTACTATGAAAATCAATTATATTGAGTTATTTCTAGCTTTCTTTGCCACTGAATACAAGAAATCTCTTCAACACAAGCCTGTAGAACTTCTCAACTTTGGAGCCATTAAATCAAGTTATTAATGATACTAATGCTCGCTTGTGCCAAGAAAAAGCTAACAGGAAAGAAGCTGCTAAAGCTCAAAAATCGCTAGGAGTAAAGTTCTACTAGTTACAAGACAATGATCCTTCTGGTTGAAAACCATCAAGGGCTTTGGCTAAGCTAAAAAAGAAGTCGTGTTCCAAATGTTCTTTATTCAAAAAGGAGAAGGGAACATGACATAAACACAAATCCTTTCGGTATTCTTCACCCCCTAGAATTTTTTTTTTTTTCAAAAAATATCAGGGAAACAAAAGAAAGAAGCATGTCTTCTTTATTTGGAAAGGTGAACACTATGGTAAGAAGTGTCCCAAAAAAGAAACTACTAAAGGAAAAGCAAAGGTTAATTTTCTCAAAGAAAATCATATTGATGAAGATAAATGTTACTTCACTTCTGGATCTGACTATGAAATTTCAGACATTGTATATAGTTTTGATGGAGAAAAATAGAAGATTAACCTAATCAAGGATGCCGATTCTAGTCTATAATCAAACAATACAAATTCAAGGTACAACTCTCTGCCTTGTTTTACTCATGCTAATATGTTATCAAGATTTCCTCATCTTTTTATTCCTCCAAATTAAGAATTACTATCTCATCAGTTTGATGAAGCCCAACAAGTTTATGATACATGTCCTCCATAGGGCACTGCAGGAAAGTCATATCTGTATCAATAGATCACTGCTCTTGCCCCAAAGTATCAAACATAATTAAATCTTGAGCTTGAACCAAAATAAAAGGAGGAAGAATGTGTAAGCCTTCTTAAGTAACAAGAAGAAGAAGAAGAATAAGAAGAGGATATTGATGCCTTCTTCAATAAATCCATACAAATAACTCCTCTCAGAATAATACAAACTAGAGGAGTTCGCTCATCATGATTCAAAAGAGGACAAGGTAGGAGAGAGACACTTCCCTTTCCTTTTTCCTGAGGAAACACCCTCTCAACCAGGAGAGCCATCCAAAAAGATTGAATCTGCTTCACCTGTTTCCAGAAAGTAATGTCGTACATAATGACTTTTCTTCATAAAGTCATCTCTAATGCCTCAAAATAATTTAAATTTGGTTGAAGAAAATCTTAAAGAATCTCAAGAAATGCTAGAAAAAGACTATATGCAGTTCATCCAAACTCCAAATGAAGAGGAACCAACACCAGAGGTAAGCACTCTCAAAAGTGTGCAAAACCCTTTTATATCTACCACTTTTTGCATCCCAAATATAAGATAATATTGTTTATATGCAATGATAGATACATGAGAATACATCAATCTACTAAGAGTTAAAGCCATTCCACAAGACTGCTGGGAACAAACTTATCTAAAGATTACTTTTGACAAAAAAACAAGTAATATATCACTTCTTGGCATATGTCCTTATAAGTATAGTTGGTTATACAAGGACTATTAGATTCTACCAACATGAGATGCAGTCATATGATTGTTTAATAGGAAGGGATGTATTATTAGATTGTGGAACATTTAGTCTTACAAAAGACAATATATCTTTGTTCAACTCCTTAGTTTAAATTCCAAGGAAGTATACTTATAGGATAGTCATTCCTTTGTATGTTAAACCTGAAAATAAAGGAAATACTGAATGGATCCATAAGTCAATTGTTGTATGACAAAGTAGTATCAATGATATTACTCAAAAAATTGGGACAAAATTATGTTTTGAAAAATCCACATCCTTTCATTCTTCGAAAGCAATATTTCTGTAAGATTTTGTCTTAAAGGACAAAAAGGGTAAAGAAATACTTCCCAAGTTCAAAGATCATCACAAAGGCATGAATCCTAAAGATCGTGTTGAATGTGAGGCAAAAATCAGAAAATTATTGCAAGGAGGATTCATACAAGAATTTAATTCTCCGTGGATTCGTGCTGTTTTCTATTTTAATAAAAGAAGTGAACAACAACTTGGGAAGAAAATATTAGTAGTGGATTACAAGCCACTTAACAAATTTATCCAAGCAGTTCAACATCCTATCCTTACCAAAGATGATTTATTTAGCAGATTAAAAGCATAAAAAGTTTATAATAAGTTTGATCTTAAAAGTGGTTTCTAGCAGATATTTCTTCATCCAAGAGACAAATACAAAATTGCTTTTGTAGTACCTGGAGGCCAGTATGAATGGAAAGTCCTATCCTTTGGCTTAAAAACAACACCTTCTATTTTCTAGAAGGTAATGAACAAAATATTTGGTTCTCTATCACAGTTTTGCATAGTTTATATAGATGACATTCTTATCTATTCAAAATCACCCAAAGATCACATAGAGCATCTCAATAAATTCTATGATGTTTTTCAGTAACGCTTTATGCCTCTCTATCTCCAAGATGGAAGTCTTCAAGGATTCCTAAAATTTTCTTGGTCTAGTTATCACAAATGGAGATATCCTAATCCAAGAAAATTCAGTGCCAAAAATTCAAACATTTCTAGACCAGGTTACATATTTAACACAATTGCAAAAATTTCTAGGATGTGTTAATTATGTTGTTGGTTTTTACAAGAACATTACTGCAGATAGGATTCCATTGAATAAAAGAATTCAATAACAACCTACTATATGGTCCTCAGAAATGACTGCACCTGTTAAAAAAATTAAGCAACATGTATTAAGATTGCCCTCTATGACTCTCCCAAGCAATGTGATACATATTATTGAATCTGATGCTAGTAATGACTATTGGGGGGTTGTTTTAAAAGAAAAAAGAAGAAATTGGTAATGAGAAAAGTTACATATATTCTTCCGGTGCATTTCGTGGTTCAAAACTAAAGTACCATTATGTACACAGAGAAATCCTTGCTGCTGAAAAAGCCATTAAAGCTTTCATGTTCTTTGTCCAATATGAGAAATTCACTCTCAGAACTGTTTTTTTTTTATGGCCAGATTAAACAAAGGAGATCTCTCAAATAATAATGCCTTTAACATACTTCAAAAGTGGGGAAGGTGGTTGTATAATTATGAGTTTGAAGTCCAACATATTAAAGGTAAGCAAAATGCTCTTGCAAATTTTGCAAGTAGGGAATTAAATCAGCCAAAAAAATTCAACATTACTCAAGTTATTCATGAATTTTTCAGCACTATTTGGTCATGTACAAATTTCCAGAGATCTATAGAAGTGCTGGGAAAAAATTATAATCAAATGTATTATGAAGTACAACATCTTCTCCTGTCCCGAGATATTCTTTCTGTTTCTCCATACTCCATGACTAAAGTAGCAACCATATTTGTAGATAAAGAAATATCAGTAGAAAATTTTCATTCTCTTTAAGAACCAATGGTATTCTGCACATTAAAATGGAAATGGATACATCATAGATATGTTGAGACACCTACAAATAATATTCCCGTGGAAGGAATTCACCTAAGAGATGTTGTCCCAAGGCCAAGAACTTTATGGAGGTTTAAATTTTATTGGATGTGGCTTGAAGGAAACCCATTGCAAACAAATATTTGGAATAGGCCCAATAGAGCGTGAGATCAATGATATATTACCAAGCATTTCAAATATTTTTGCTCCAGATATCTCCCTACAAAGATTTATGATCATTCTCTCCTTCAAATACATCCTAACATTGCCAATTAAATTTATATAAGTTGTAAAATTCCTTGGTATGTAAAAGAGGTATATTATGTAAAATCTAACCATGTGCAAGCACATCATCAACATCCAGATGGAAAATTTTGGAGAAAGATCTATCTTCATCATACCATGAACCTTCATCCTCCTGCACTAGGTCACTTCCTATAGATCCTTGACCAATACCTCTTTCCATCACGTAGACATGTAGCAAGCACTACCTTGAGATAGAGGAGGTAGTATCATTATTTCTTGTTATGTGTTTGCATGATGGAAAGAGTTACTGGTATGGGATTCATAGGAAGTGACTTAGTGCAGGAGGATGAAGGTTTATGGTATGATGAAGTAGATATTTCGCCATAGTTTTCCATTTGGATGTTGATGATGTGCCTGCACATGGTTAGACTTTACATACTATACCTCTTTTACATACCAAGAAAATTTTCAATTTATCAAAATATTACTAGTAATGTTAGGATGCATTTGAAGGAGAGGATGATCATAAATATTTGTAGGGAGATATCTGGAGATAAAATATTTGAAATGTTTGGATTTTTCTCCTTGATCTCCCACTCTACTGGGCTTGTTCCAAACATATGTCTGTAGTGGATGTCCTTCATGCCACATTTGAGAAAATTCAAACCACCATAAAATTCTTGACCTTAGGACTAATTGTCTTAGGAGAATCCCTTCTATAGGAATACCATCTACAGGTGGCTCAACATATAGATTATAATGTCTCCATTTCCATTTTAAGGTGCAAAATACCATGTTTTCTTGAAGAGAATGAAAATTTTCTGTTGGTATTTCAAAATCTACAAATCTGGTTTCTACATCAATCATGGAGTATGGAGAAATAGAAATAATATCTTGAGACATGAGTAGATGTTATGCTTTATAAGACATTTGATTATCATTTTGTACTAGCACATCTATAGATCTCTGGAAATTTGCACATGACCAAAGAGGGCTGACATATTCATGAATAAATTGAGTAATATCGACATTTTTTGGCTGATTTAATTCCCTGCTTGCAAAATCTGCAAGAGAATTTTGCTTACCTTTAATATGTTGGAATTTAAACTCATAGTTATCAAACCACACTCCCCACCTTTGATGTCTGTTGAAGGAAGTCTTGTCTGAGGGGTATCCTTTGTTTAATTTGGCCATTGAATCTTTTAAATCAGCTATGAAAATGAATTTCTCAGATTGGACAAAGAACATGAAAGCTTTAATGAATTTCTTGGCACAGAGGATTTCTTTGTGTGCATAATGGTTCTTCAAATTCTGAACCGTGAAATGCACCAGAAGCATATCTGTAAATTTTTTCATCACCATTATCTTGTTTTTCTTTTAAAAGAAGCCCCCAATATTCATTACTAGCATCCGATTCAATAATATTTATCCCATTACTTGGGAGAGTCATACGGGGCAATCTTAATACCCACCACTTAATTCTTTTAATAGCCGCTATTATTTCTAAGGACCATGTAGGAGAATTTTACTAAAGTCTTTTATTTAATAGAATCGGTGAGTGTCATTGATACTCACACTTTAGTTGTATTATGTTTGTCAGTCTAGGGCCGTGTCCATGGCTATTGACAATAAAGTGTTAGGTTGTGGAAATGAATTGCTTCACAAAAGCATGCATTTGAGGTTTACTGGTTTACACAATAACTGGTGTCGGTTAGCTAACCGACGTCGGTCACCAGGGAGGAACCGATGTCGGTCAGGGAACCGACATCAGTTAGGATAGGGAACCTACATCGGTCACAAAACTACTGGTTGGAACCTACATCGGTCAAGGAATTGACACCAGTTACTTGTGCGTGAAAGTTTATATTTAACTCACAGAGAATTAGATCTAACTTTAGTTATAAAGTGAATCTAAAGGTTGTAAATGCATAGCTAAGGTGCCCTAAGTTTGTAGATGCTTATATAAGCATGAAAGCTAGGGTTAGAAGGTTAATTGGATAAGGATTGAGTTAGATCCTTGATTCTCCTAGATTGAGAGAATGAAGAAGAAGAAAAAGAAAGAACACAGTTACATGAAGACAAAGCTTCCATGGAGAGAAGCTGGGACAAAAGGAAATAACAGGTACATCTAATGGTGAGAAGAGGGCATTGTCTTCTACTGTATTTCCTTTGTATTGTTATTGTCTCATTGTAATGGCTTGCCCATAGTATGCAAAGCACATAGATTTTCTTCTTGTAGATCCACATGTTGGTGAGATATTGTATTGTAGATCTTCTAGTTAGATCCACATGTTTGATCTTTTATTGTTAGATCCACAAGTTTTTGTGAGATCTTATATTCATAGATCCATGAGATCATGTTGTATTGTTGATCCATGTAGATTTAGATAGTAGAGGAGGTTGTCTTCTTGTATGCACAGGTTGATGCAGTGAGATGGAGGAGAGACTTACTTCTTGGTGCATAGATATGGTTGCACATTGGTAGACCCTTGTGAGAGGTATTGTTTGTAGAATTCAGAATGAGAGCTTGGTTGCATAGTGGTAGATGTAGAGTAGTTCCTGGTTATGTGAGATCTACTGGTGGTTTGGAGGCACGGTTGTAGTGCACTCATGTAGATCCATTTAGAGATATGGAGGAGGAGATACTCTTGGAGAGATGCATTATACTCTTGTATGAAGAGTTGGTTTGTAATCTTGTTATTATTATATATATGATATCTCTATCTTTGGTGGACGTAGCCCACATTGGGTGAACCATGGTACATGATGTGTTATGTGTGTGTACTTTGTTTTGATTTGGATTATTCTAGTTTATACTTCCACTGACTGTATATTTTGGGGAATTGTTTAGATCCTGTGTGCATGATTTTGTTTATTATTGAATCATAACACTATTCCGCTAGTCCCAAATTCCCAACAACTGGTATCCAGAGCTTGGTTATTTTAAAGCAAGGGTTTTGCTTCAGTATATTGTTAGTGGTTTACTGACATGTGTATGAGAGCAGGGTTTGTTTTTCCTGATGTGAAAATCGCAGGAAGAGATTTAAATCTCAAGTGGAAGTATAGAAATGTGAGGTTGTTGGAGAATACAGTGACCGACATCGGTTAGGTGGCAATTGATGTCGGCAGGGTGATCGTGGTCGGTTACATGGTGACCATGGTTGGTTATAGGGTAACTATGGTCAGTTACAAGGTGACATGGTCAGTTACAGGGTGACCATGGTCAGTTGCTAGTTTTAAACAGAAAATCACAGATCTGAAGAAATTGAGAGATGCATGGACATGTGTCTTGTTTGCTGAGGTGTCCCTAGTTCTTGGAGGCACAAGACATGTTGGTCAGATTGTAGATCTGGGTTATAGAGGTATGGTTTTATCTTGGTATTACAATGCTTGTATGTTTTGGTTGCACATGCATGGTTTGGGATTTATCTAGATCTGAGTATGATATAGAGGAGTAGTTATGCATCCTTAGTGCAGTTAGATGCACGAGCTTCGGTAGAGAGGTAGAACATAATAACACAAAATGAAGACGAATGCTTCCATCAAAGAGGCAAGTACTTCAGTTGAAGATGTGGTTGAGTGTCTTGGTGTTGGTAAGGTGATGTATTTCATCTTGGTGCAATTTTATTGCATGTATTATTGCAGTGTAATGTTTTTGTGCAAGATTTGGGTGCTTCTTGAAATGATTGGCTCAACACAACTATTGGATTTGGTCAGAGTAGGCACCTAGTTTGGTGTACTATGCCAATTTGTGGTGTTGTGTTCATTCCAGTAGCACTGGACGTCGGTCAGGGAACCGACATTGGTCATAGAGGGGAACCGATACTGGTCAGGAGACTGATGGTCGGTCTCTGTGACAGTGAGTTTGCACAAGGTTTTTGTAGCAGAAGAGGGCATGGATGGTTTAGTGTCCTGTTTTGGAGGATCAAGTTTCTTGCACAGAGTGTACATGGCAATAAACAGATGTAGATCACTTCAATGTTTGAATCAAAAAGAGGACAGAGTTGGCTTGGTTAGTCCAGTGAGACTTTGGGTTAGGTATCTCTATATGGTTCATGTTTTATTTCTTTCATTTGAAGCAACTTGTATTATGTTTGGATTATGTGCACAAGTAAAAATTTGCACCATGGATATTTGGTGGGTTTGACTTTTATTTTCAGGATGTGTTGGAATCTTGAGGACAAGGGTATCTAGTCTAAGGATGAGATCCTCAATGAAAAGTCATGATTAGACACACAATTGCAGGTAATGAAAGATGTTAGTACACATGGATGAAAAGAAGGTGATTCACCTACTTCACAAGAATTCCAAACTTCTGTGATGTAGAAGTATTCTTTGTTAAGAAGGGAATTGAGGTTTATATTTCTTTCATCTAGTTTTATTTCTCACTGATATATATTAGGAGCTTTTGAGCTTGTTATTAGAGCAGTGCAAGGGAGTTCATGTTGAGTGGGAGAAAGCCATGGTTGTTGGCATTGTAGGTTGGACATATATGCACATGCGGAGTGAGAGGAGGATATGCTACTATTTAGAGTGGCATGAGGCACAAGTTGTTTTGGAGGACAGTCATGGTTTTGCAGGTATTTTGATGATTTATTGCATGATGACGTCACTTCTAGTTTTATTTTGTGGTTCCTGGATATCCTTATGGGATGACAGTTGATGGTTGTTGAGATGGGTTAAGAGGGAGAGAGAATGTTTTGAGTTTGAAGGGTGAAATAAGGAAAATTTGTTTGTTATTAGGATTTGTAATAGTTTGTTAGGTTACAGTGTGACAATAGTGTATATTTACATCTTATTGATGTTGCCCTTGTTTGCTTTCATCTTGGATGGTTTGTGTAGTATTGTTGATGAAATTTTACTGGTATTTGCACTAGTTATTAGTAGCATGGTTAGCATGGTTGTTTGTTGTTGACATTGATGAAGCACACGATTCATATGTGGCTTTGGAGTTAGTTGTGAGAGACTTGGAGCTTCTGGAGAGCCTGATGATATGGATGGATGTATATGGTGAGTTTATACATGTGGATAGATTTTGTTTTATGAGTCTATGATGATGCAAATATTTGTTTTGCACATGGATGCATATGAGCATGGTTTAGATGCCCTTTGAGCATGAGTAGGGGATGTTTGTATTTCCTCTTGTTACTATGTTACTCCATGATAGATATGTTATCTATAGATGGTTGTCTTGGACATGTAAGTTGTTTATGTAGGGTTGGATTTATAGATTGCAAGTGTTTGAATTCTTTGAGTTATGCAGGTGTTTGTGGATTGATCACCCACTTGGTTGCATGTAGAACTCATTTGGGTTGTCTTTTCCCAGGATCTATTTTTTGCTTATGCATATTCCAGTTTGACTTGTCTTTAGTCAGTTGCATTGGTGGTTACATGGAGACATGGATAGATGGTTGGAGAACATGGTTGGTATGGATATGGTTGTTACATTGAAGCTTAATACTTTAGTTTGAGTGGGAGCTCTTGCAGGTATGTTAGTCATGGTGGCTTGGTTGCATGAGAGGCTTGGAGTTATGATTCAGTGGGAGCTTGATGTATGGATAGCTCGTGTATCATGGATCAGTAGTAGCTTCATGTATGTATATGGTAAGTCACCGATTTTGTTATCTTCTTGGTTTTAGAAGATGGTTTAATCTTCCTGATTTCATTTGAGAGAATTGTTGATGTAAACAATAGATGGTCTTCATGGTATGTAGAGGATGGTGATGTACAAGTACAGGTACAAGTTCAAATAATTTATCTCCAAGTGGGATATTGTTAGGTTGTGGAGCTGAATTGCTTCACAAAGGTATGCATTTGAGGTTTACTGGTTTACACAGTAACCGACGGCAGTTAGCAATGAGGAACTGACGGTCAGGGAATCAAAATCTGTCAGGATAGGAACCGACATCGGTCAGGGAACTAACATCAGTCAGAACATGGAACCTACATTAGTTAGGGAACTCAAAACCGGTTACTTGTACATGAAAGTTTATATTTAACTCACAGGAATTAGATCTAAATTTAGTTATAAAGTGAATCTAAAGGTTGTAAATGCATAGCTAAGGTGCCCTAAGTTTGTAGATGCATATATAAGCATGAAATCTAGGGTTAGAAGGTTAATTGGACAAGGATTGAGTTAGATCCTTGATTCTCCTAGATTGAGAGAATGAAGAAGAAAATAGAAGAAAAAGAAATAATAGGTTACATGAAGACAAAGCTTTCATGGAGAGAAGACTAGACAGAAGGAAATAATAAGTATTGTTATGGCATATATCTCAATGGTGAGAAGAGGGTAACATTTTCTTCCACTGTATTTCCTTTGTATTATTATTGTCTCATTGTAATGGCTTGCATAGTATGCAAAGAAGCACATAGAATTTTCTTCTTGTAGATCCACATGTTGGTGAGATCTTGTATTATAGATTCTCATGAGATCATGATGTATTAGGTTGATCCATGTGAGATCTAGTCTTATATTGTTAGATCCACATGTTGTTGTGAGATCTTGTATTCATAAATCCATGAGATCATGTTGTATTGATGATCCATGTAGATCTGGATATTGTAGAGGAGGTTGTCTTCATGTTTTCACAAGTTGATGCAGTGAGATGGAGAGACATGACTTACTTCTTGGTGCACAATATATAGTTACACATATGCTAGACCCATGTGAGAGATCTTGTTTGTAGATTCACAGTGAGAGCTTGGTTGCAGAGTGGCATAGATGTAGAGTAGTTCCTGGTTATATGAGATCTAGTTGATGGTTTGGAGGCACGGTTGTAGTGCACTCATGGAGATCCGTTTAGAGATTTGGTAGAGGAGATATTGTTCGAGAGATGCACTGTACTCTTATGGGAAGAGTTGGTTTGTACTATTGATTATTATATATATGAGATCTCTATCTTTGGTGGATGTAGCCCACATTGGCTGAACCACGATACATATTGTGTTATGTGTGTGTACTTTGTTTTGATTTGGATTGTATCTAGTTTACATTTTTGTTGTTGTAGATTTTGGGGAAATTTTAATATCCATTTCTGCATGATTTTGTTTGTTATTGATTCCCAACACTATGTCCGTAGTCCCCACTATCTACTTACACTAAGGGAACAATTATAATTTTTCTCAGGGATTTAACTAATAAGTGAAAAGTGTGGCCAAGCTTGAATACTATGATGACGATGTCATCATGCCAATGAAGTACAATTAGAACAGTAAAAGTGTTTTTTCGGCCTTGAGAGTAATACATGGAGTTCAGAGGTACTGAAACTTATATGCAATTTTGAAACTCCAAATACACATTTTGATACCATTACATCCATTTCCAAGAGACAACTCTTATCTTAATTAGTAAATTTTATGCCTAGTCACTCTTTTGGCATGAAGTGGACAGTTGTAGTGACTTAGACTATCATCATAAGATTTTAAAGACTTGGACTAAAATTGATGTATCTATCATGTGGATAAGTTTCCCTTAAATCCAGCATTCCATTTGAAAGAAATTTCTTTTATAGTTACAAATCCACCTAGAACTAACTGATAACTATTTAGAATCCTAAGTCCATTTTCTCTCTTATATTGGAGCTAGTCACTCCATACACTCTGGGATGAGAGTATTTAACTTGGAAATTGACTCCTGACACCTTACTGAATCTGGAAAATTCATATTGAAACTACCCTGTATGTCTTAGTAGTTAAAATCCTGGAAGGATTAATCTCTACCATGTTGGGTTGAATCCCTTGCAATCATCCTCCAAGTGAGGCCCGTAATTGACTTTGCTGACATAGTCAATCAGTGCTAGAAAATAGCCCCTTTTAGATCCTGCATTGGGATTCAACTAGTCCACCGTGGATGATCAACAACTTCATGATTCAGACTAGGTATACTTCTTTGCACATGAAACACATCTTCAAAAAACTCATGTTAGCACATTAGGATTTCATGAAACTCAGAATAAGGGTGACATGAGGGTTGACAGGCTAGTCGGAAGTTAAGGGTTTACATGATCACTAGTTGTTGAGGAGGTCTTCAAGTGGGGGCTTGACTATATCATGACCAAATTTCAAATTTTGCATGTTAGACATTTAACTATTTTGACAACAATAGGCACAACATGTCAAGTGGGTCTTAAATAGATGATCTGGTATGAGATCTATCTGCTCCAAATATGTGTCAGTAGATGGCTCAATATGATGTGGATTAGCATAGAGTCGAGCTGCAAAAATTAGATAAGTGTTCTACCTGGTCTTGTAGTCTAAATCATGTGTTGTCACAACATCATGGTCATATTCCAAATAGGAGTGTTCGCTATGGGTCATCAATGTTCATGCAAGGGAACCATCTTATGCAGAAGCGGATCAACAAAGATGAACTAGTAGTAGGAATATGCAGAAGCCATGGTTCTATGACGCAAAACATAGTAGGAGGTGATTAATCTATAAGATGCTCAATAGATTGATTAGAATTTTGAGTGCTACAATGATAGGTCATAAAAGGTAACAGCATATAGAAACTAAAGCAGTGATGATAACAATAGAAGAAAACAATAACCATACTTCTTAAAAAGATAACTCTAGGGCCACTAGGGATTAGGTCTATGTTGCTCGATTAGAGAGGGTTAGGTATCACCAAATGATCTATCACCTTACATAGAACGAAATCTAGAGATCTTTTTAATTTAAGAAATTGCTCCTTTAATTAACACACATGAAAAGGATGAATTAGATGGTTGCCTACATGAGTGGATATGATCTAATTTAATTAACTTGATGCAGAGACATTAATTACATAACCATTAGAATAACATTTTTCAAACTGAGGTATTGATCTAACAACTATGAAACCTCTCTCTGAAAAGAGTACATCTTAGCTCCCATTCTGTGTGTGATCTGGAGGAGTCTAGGTAGTCTGAATGCAGGAACAAGAAGATCTAGATCATGAAGAAACTGCATTTACAAGTATGATAATAACCATGTAACCTGAAATTAAGCCCGGTGAAAAATAGTACACATTCAGTTTCAACCTAAATATCCGTCACAGTCCTAACTCCTCAATGTACAGTTTTGGACATGCTATGGAATCTGGTTTGTAACTTCCCGGGTTCATTTTCTTGCTTAGACAATGTGTGTATGTCTACCTCAGTACTTCTTCGCCCACCTGTCATAAGCTCACAATCTACTAAACATCTAGAAAAAAACCTTCAAAAACCATCTGGATAGTGTAAGGAGTTCCTGCTAAATCCACAATGTTAAGGTGGGTTGCGGGCACCTCTGAAATGCACTACTGATTTATGTCATTGCTCCGAAGAGGATATCAGAACTTGCACATGTCGTTCTCGCAAAAGCATGACTAATATCTACCATAGAAATTTAATTCAGAACTTGATCAACTATGCTTCCTTAAACAATGCTTCGCTAAATGAGTTTCATACAACTTGCTCTAAATGCCTATAAAAGGAATAAACTTTGCTTGCTCTGTATGATGAAGATCTCAAAGAATTCCTAGACCTGACAGCGAGACTTCATAACTAGTACTAGAGCATGCTACCATAATGGATGTGACTATGATATTATTAAACAGTTTAGGGAGCTTTGAGTGCCTTTAGTCGTTCTTATCCTTTACCACGAGGAGTACCTCTCTCTCCTTGCTCCTTACTCCTTTGGAGAGTAACTGACTCTATGATTCTAAGTCTTCCTCCTTATTATGTCATTTAATGTCATGATTAAGGCCTAACCAACTTTCCCTACATGATTTATTCATAAGAATGTGATAGTTCACACCTTGAAAGAATTAGTTGTAAAACACTGTTGATTCTAAAACCATACAATAGGGTCACTCATGTAATTCTACATCCCTAGGACACAATATTATACACTGATGTTTTTTGACTCAGGAGGGGGATAACCTCATAATTTGCACATTACATGGGCTTTTGTAATTTGCATGATAATTTGGAAAGAACTTCGTGTTTTTTTTTTTTAACATGTTGATCTAAAACTCATCACACATAGGGTCTACTACTGTAGAATTCTCCCATCTCGACCTCAAAACTATGCATGTTGACATTTTGATAGGATTTTTGAAAGTATAATCTTGACTTCATGGGCCTACATACATTGAATACATTCTCTTTAAGCCATGTATTTTATGTTAGGTTGTGGAGCCTTATTTTCATCATGTGAAAGTCCTTTGAAGGTTGTAACACTCAAGCAGTACATGTACACCTTTCCACAGTTGTCAAGACATTTTTTTGAAGAAACTTACAAACGTGTCTGATATACCGGGAAACATGATTGTTCTCATATGGGCGAGATGTTTTGTTTCCTTTCATAAGTTCTATGTGGCGGTTTTGGCCCATGGATGCATTGATACCCACGGTTTTGTAAAACTTGGCTTAAACAGATTGAATCTACTTATATGGTTTTATGCATCCATGGTAAGTATGTATGTAACATTGCAGATGTGTTTTGAATTCGGGTGTGAATTCTATAGCGTTTGTTGAGCAGTAGCTCCATTATTTGACATATCTGAGTATTGTATTTGAGAGAGACATGATTATTTGGCTTGTAAGGAAAATCTATAGCGAGTGCAATTCTGTGGTGGAGGTAGCCCAAATTGGAGTTCAAACTGACATTTTGGAAATATTGTCAATACTTTGTGTTGTGTTATTTTATTCTGCAATCTTAATTGAGATCTAGGTAATATTTTTTGCATCATTAGTGCTTCTACCTGTTATGATTCTGATAAGAGGGATTATTCTGCATACAGTTATCCCTTATTTCCTCAACTATGTTTATGTAATTAAACTAGAATAGATTCTGACGACAAAGAGGTAGTGCAAAGATAAACAAGTGATTGAAGTGTCTGGAGTCAGGATGTACTATAACAAGAGTGAAGAGAGTGCTATTCTTACTCGTACAAGTGTAAAATTTGTGCTGGTGGATAAATGAGGCTAAATTTGCAGTGTCTACATAATACTATAACTAGGAAACTTAGTTAGGTACATGATTGTATAATTGTTACATGATCTAGCTCTAGAACCAATTCAGACTCTAGGGCATATTTCTTTCAGAATTTCAACCATTTCTTAAGGCCATGAATTTTCTTAACAAACTGATGTTTGCAAATCAAATGTATTAGGCCCTATAATTTCAAGTAAGAGGAACTGTAATGTAATCTCTCAGTGGCAGTGGAGACAGAATCAAACAAGAACTGATGAAAATTTATTTTGTTCTAGGGTTGAACTTGTCCATGGCGAAGGTGGATAAGAATTCTCAAAACAGGGCACAAAACTATTTCGTACTAACCCTCAAAGGTAAAATATATGATTATACATTTAGCTACTTCGGCCCAAGGATCAGGGAGGGTGCTTATTTTTATGCCTTTGGCCTTTCCCTTATTGTTCAAAATCAGTTATAATTTTTCCTTTTTTCCCACTGAAAATATTTTAAAAATTTCATAATAGAGTGTCCTATTATTAACTGATTGACCCTCTTCTGGTATCCTTGAAAGAATACTAATTACAGTGGGACTGGATGGAAATTTTTTTCCTTTTACAGTAGAATATCCCTCCTCCATGTTTTTGGAAAAATCCTCTGTCATTTTTGTGTTAAAATATTCATATGAAAGCAACAAATCAAGCCACCCTGCCTTTATAATGATTTCCATTGACCTTGCATAAGCTAATAGTTGTGTTGAATTTGTTGGTTATTGTCTAAGTCTAAACCCCATGACTGGTGTGTAGAACATGTAAATTGAAAATAACGGAGCATAAGAATGGAAATATAATGTTACATAAATGATAATAGCACAATAATGGAGTGGGTAGTAGCACAAGAGTGTAATGGCTAAATTGGGAAAAAGACGGGGAAGACAAGATGGTTATATATAAAACGACACAAATTAGGACATGTCAAACAAATCCCAAGGTGATAGTGATTAAAGGATAGATTAATTGGGTACGTGTGGAAATTAATATGGAGATGGATGGCAGATTTTTTCAATATGCAAAGCATGGGAATGCATTGGGAGTGAGGAAGGTTGTCAATTTGCATGAGTACAATAATGAGCATTTCATGAAGTAAACCTTACAACATTTAAGAAGGGAATAATTGTGCATACGTGATAAATTTCTCTTGTCACATTATTGGCCATATTTGCAATGCTGATTTGATCCTTCCTCCATGAATTGTTCTTCATTTATTACTTACATGATTCAGGGGTGATGACTGCCATTACTAGTTTTTAGCCACCTGCATTTATTATTATTATTTCAAAATTTTATTCTTTTTGTTGTTTTTTAGAAGGCAGTGGCCACCATTGATGGTTTTAAGCCAATGCCTCAGAGGATGATGGTCACCATTTCTAGTTTTTAGTCATCTCCTCTTTATTCTTGTTGAAAACTAACTCAGTTCTGAGTTGAGTTGGAAAAATAAACTTTTCGCAAGTAATTCAAAATTGAATCTTCTTGAAGCATCCTCTGGAATTCTTCTTTGGATGTTGGTTTGTGGTACAACCTCAATCTATGTCCATTAACCAACATCAATTTCTTCTCACCATCAATTGGAATAAGTTGAATTGTCCCATTATCGAATACTTATTCAATTTGATATGGGCCCATCCATCTTGTCTGCACTTTTCCTTTGAAATCCTTGTATTTTGAATCAAATAACAAAGCCTAATATCATTTTTGGAACTTTCTTAGCTCTATGTGTTTTTAATGCCATATCTACCTATGATGCAATGCTTGTCATCTCATCTCATATAATTCATTCAATTGAAGAATCCTCACCTTTTGTGCTTCTGTTAAATCAATTCCCACTTTATTAGTTGTTCTCAAGGTTTGAATCTCAAATTATATGGGAAGAATGGGCTTCTTCCTATAAACCAATTCATACGAAGTGAATCCTATGGTTTTTTCTAGGTAGTATTATAGGCCCCTAGTGTTTCAGACAAATTTTTAACCCAATTTTTCCTAGAGATATCAATTATTTTTTGTTAGGATATTCTCCAACTCTCTGTTAGTAACTTCCACTTGACCATTGGACTGTGGATGGTATGGTGATCACTTCTTGTGTTTTAGATAGTATGTTACCACAAAGGAATTGTGTAGACACCTAAAATTGGTTACTCAATTTAGTGTCCCTCTCATCCGTTTACTTGCTTAGGTAACCTGGGACACGTTTACGTCACCAACTATCCCCTTGGGATATTATCCAATTTGTGATTTAATCACTTATTCCAAATTTAATTCTTCCCATCACATCTTACCCATGAGTGATTAAATATTAAATATTTAATTACGCTTCTTCCCATGCATCTTAATCACTTATCCACCCCAAACTTATTCTATCCATGTATCACATCTATTTTTAATCTTCCCTAAGCGGGATATTTTCCCGTAGTCAGGATAAGTCTTATCTTTCTCGAAATCGATCATTTTTGGCCACCTCGGGAGTATTTTCCGCGATCGGCGCCGACCCATATGGTCGGCACCGATTTTCTAGGAGCGGCACCGATTATAAAAGCAAGTCCAAAACTCAGTTCTAAGGACTGAAGAAGAGATCACGAACGAGCGAAAAAGCAAACAGGCTAAAAAAGAAAGCACATACGCACGAACAGAGAGCGAGAGAGATACAGGGTGTGAGAAAGAGAGATCTTTTTAGCATCAATTGTCTCAGATTAGGACAGATCCTGTCCAAATCAATCCCTGAGAGGAGCACCGTTACTCTTTTCCTGTCACGACCATCTATCATCCGGTGACTCTGTTCCAGTGTCTCGCCAACTTCGGCACATCCAGCAGACCACATTCACCTTCCAATTCCCGAATCTTGTCGCACAGTCCCTGATTGATTGATCTGTCTCCAGTCGACGCCGATCTTATCCAGTCGACGCCGATCCTCCTCAATCGACGCCGACCAGTCTCAATCGACGCCGATTCTACCCAGTCGACGCCGATTTCTCTGCAGATAGGTAAAAGGATACAGGTAACACAAATCCAGCATTTATTTCATAGTTCCCTATTTTCTGTACTTTCTGTCTGCTGTTTAGATTCTTATTACTGCAATCAGAAAATCTAGTCTTTATTTACATCTTTTATCGTGTATGCTTCTTTTCTTAATTGAAAACGTGGACTGACATCCGTCGAGGAAGCTTATCGCTTCTCGGACCCGCTTCTCGGGCAGTCCACTTAAATATCTTTTAACGTGGTCTTTTTCTGTCAAGCATCGGTGTTTTGCAGATTATTCGGATCTATTGTGCGAATAGCTCGTGTGCGCCCGTCTTGTCTACATCGGCTTCCTCATCTGTCTACATCTTCATCAGGTATCGATTTCATTGGAGTTTTTCAGGTTTTTTGTGTTTAGTTTGGTGCATTAACTTGGACAGGTAACAAGCGCAAAATTCTTGATCTACATTCTGGCACGCCCGGTGGGACCCAACCAAAGTCCCTTATTGGTAAGTTCATTTCTTTTCTAGAATGTAGATCAAGAATTTTGCGCTTGTTACCTATCCAAGTTAATGCACCAAACTAAACACAAAAAACCTGAAAAACTCCAATGAAATCGATACCTGATGAAGATGTAGACGGATGAGGAAGCCGATGTAGACAAAACGGGCACACACGAGCAATTCACACAATAGATCCGAATAATCTGCAAAACACCGATGCTTGACAGAAAAAGACCACGTTAAAAGATATTTAAGTGGACTGCCCGAGAAGCGATAAGCTTCCTCGACGGATGTCAGTCCACGTTTTCAATTAAGAAAAGAAGCATACACGATAAAAGATGTAAATAAAGACTAGATTTTCTGATTGTAGTAATAAGAATCTAAACAGCAGACAGAAAGTACAGAAAACAGGGAACTATGAAATAAATGCTGGATTTGTGTTACCTGTATCCTTTTACCTATCTGCAGAGAAATCGGCGTCGACTGGGTAGAATCGGCGTCGATTGAGACTGGTCGGCGTCGATTGAGGAGGATCGGCGTCGACTGGATAAGATCGGCGTCGACTGGAGACAGATCAATCAATCAGGGACTGTGCGACAAGATTCGGGAATTGGAAGGTGAATGTGGTCTGCTGGATGTGCCGAAGTTGGCGAGACACTGGAACAGAGTCACCGGATGATAGATGGTCGTGACAGGGACAGAGTAACGGTGCTCCTCTCAGGGATTGATTTGGACAGGATTTGTCTTAATCTGAGACAATTGATGCTAAAAAGATCTCTCTTTCTCACACCCTGTATCTCTCTCGCTCTCTGTTCGTGCGTAAGTGCTTTATTTTTTCACCTGTTCGCTTTTTCGCTTGTTCGTGATCTCTTCTTCGGTCCTTAGAACTGAGTTCTGGACTTGCTTTTATAATCGGCGCCGCTCCTAGAAAATCGGCGCTGCGCCAACCATATGGGTCGGCGCCGATCGCGGAAAAGACTCCCGAGGTGGCTAAAAATGATCGATTTCGAGAAAGATAAGACTTATCCCGACTACGGGAAAATATCCCGCTTAGGGAAGATTAAAAATAGATGTGATACATGGATAGAATAAATTTGGGGTGGATAAGTGATTAAGATGCATGGGAAGAAGCGTAATTAAATATTTAATATTTAATCACTCATGGGTAAGATGTGATGGGAAGAATTAAATTTGGAATAAGTGATTAAATCACAAATTGGATAATATCCCAAGGGGATAGTTGGTGACGTAAACGTGTCCCAGGTTACCTAAGCAAGTAAACGGATGAGAGGGACACTAAATTGAGTAACCAATTTTAGGTGTCTACATTTTGCCCCTTTTTGTCAAGTAACTTGCGATAAGCAAGGTTATGAGACAAAAACAAGGAGATGGAAGAAGAGAAGAATTTGTGGTGATGTGATCCCCCTCAAACTAGGGATGGGATGGATGATAGAACAGACGATCCTGAGTTTGAAAAAGGTAGATGAAAACGCAGGATGCCCCAGTTGGATGTCTGGAGTAGATCTGATCATTGATGATGCACAAAAATAAATAAAAAGGCAGCAACCTAAGGAACTCACATTGGTAGGGAAAACTAGCCGGTCCCCTCATGAGACGACGTTAGTGCCTACAGAACCATGAGTGTAAGGAGAACTGCAAAAAAATAGTCAGCATCTAGAGAGAGACACATTGGTAGGGACAACTAGACGGTCCATAAATCAGACGACGTTAGTGCCTACAGACCCGTTTTAACTCTAAGCTGCCAGAAAGTACGAGTGTCCCACGCAAAGGGAACAAACCCGCAATAGACAAAGATATCGAAAAGACGTGCAAAAAGGCAAAATTCAGCACACAACAATGACCAGATAGATAAGTAAGCCAAGCATCAACACTATGGCAAACAGACATGCAAAATCGGCGGCGACCAAACTTATCGGCGACGACCAAAACAAGCGGCGTCGACCCAAAAAATCGGCGCCGACCAATCCAGACGCATATAAATATGCGAACGGAAAACGTAAATGATTTATTTGCAACGTGATGATTGATTCAGACAGAGCCAGAATTTGATTTTGAACACTATGGAAGCCTCTGGGAGCGGACAGAAGCGCAGGAGGTAAGTGATCATTTTCGAACCCACTTTTCTAAATTTTTTTTTTTTTTGGTTTTTTGTGCATGGGAGGCCAGGGTCTGGTTTACGTCCGGCCAGGCAGTCGGCGCCGATTGGTTTAATCGGCGTCGATTTTTTTTTGGATCGGCGTCGATTAGTATTAAACGGCGCCGACTTAAATGAACGACGCCGATTTTACCAAATCGGCGCCGATTGAAAGATAGTCATTTTTTTTATGGTTTTGGAAGATGAGATTTGGGGAAATAAGAGACTAATTATGTTTGTGATGTCGTGGATGCAGGCACGAGAGGCTCTTCATATGAGGGATGCCATCCCTGAGCTATTGGAGACGATCCTTCCTGATGTGACAGATGCAGACTGGCAGCATTTAGAGCTAGCCGGGCTCAGGGGTTTCAGATATTATAGACGAGTGCCACGAGATGTGGAGTTCATGCGGGCATTAGTGTGACGATGGGACAGCCACACGTGCACATTTTGGTTCAGGATGGGTGAGATGACGATCACCCATGAGGACGTATTCAGGATCCTCAGATTACCGATTACTGGGGACCCGATCGAGATCACACCCCGGGAGCAGCAGCAGAGGGCCCTGGTGCGATTATACAGAGATAGAGCAGATGAATCGGAGATAGTATCTGGGGCAGTGAGGATAGCCTCACAGTACAGGCAGGATAGCCCTCGGAGCAGGCGGATAGCCTTGATTCAGATGGCTATCTCCTATTTTGCCCTGCCAGACTCAGGAGGTGGGAGATTCCCATTGCTACTGCTAGACTGCGTTTGTGACATCCTGCAGTATAGACAGGTCTTTGCCTTCGCCGATGCCCTGATAGCTCAGGTATATTATGAGCTATGGATGTACACCACTGGCCATAGGACAGGGATTGACGTCAGTTTTGTGCTCCATTGCTGGGCATACGAGCATATAGCAGTGATCAGGCCATCCGGGCTTCCTTGGATGCCAGCAGCAGTGGGGGGTGTTGATTATGGATTTCGGAGATGGCGAGCTGACATGGCCGCAGGAGATACAGGTAGATCAGCCGAGTGGTACTCTGAGCGTTTCAGGACGCTTACACCAGATCAGGTTATCTGGAGACCGTATCGGGCATTTCCGATATGGGTTGGTTAGGATGCCCACTTGGTAGCATTGAGACAGAGTTGGGTGGTCAGGGGCTGTAGGCCAGATATGTGGGAGTGGGTCCCATTCATGCGGATACTGAGGCAATTTGGCCTAGTACAGACAGTACCGGCCACCTATATGCCATATAGGCGGGATAGCAGGGAGACGGATTTACCGATTTTGATCCTGGCAGACCCATTGAGAGAGGCCCCACCCTCCACAGACAGTGATGATGACGTGGGGGTGGATGAGGGCTACGCAGCGTGGTACGATACAGAGCTGCCACGACATCTCCCACCCTCTATAGATGCTGATGAGGAGGACATAGCTGCTACGCTGGACAGATTAGAGGGAGAGCATGCCACCCTCACACAAACACATCAGGTAGCACTGGAGGAGATCAGGGCTTTGACGGAGGAGAGGGACGCTCTGATTGTGGAGAGAGACACCGCTCGCCAGGAGCGAGATACAGCGATCCAGAAGAGGGACCGCTACTTTCGGCACAGGGAGGCCCTCAGGGCCAAATATGGAGAGACCGGTGCCACATCAGAGTCTGGTACACAGGGCACGACCCTAGGAGGGGCACCACCAGCAGCGCCAGCACTTACGCATAAGGGAATTATCACTGTCTGTGGAGGGTGGGGCCTCTCTCAATGGGTCTGCCGGGATCAAAATCGGCAAATCCGTCTCCCTGCTATCCCGCCTATACGGCATATAGGTGGCCGGTACTGTCTGTACTAGGCCAAACTGCCTCAGTATCCGCATGAATGGGACCCGCTCCCACATATCTGGCCTACGGCCCCTGACCACCCGACTCCATCTCAATGCTACCAAGTGGGCATCCTGACCAACCCATATCGGAAATGCCCGATACGGTCTCCAGATAACCTGATCTGGTGTAAGCATCCTGAAACGCTCAGAGTACCACTCGGCTGATCTACCTGTATCTCCTGCGGCCATGTCAGCCCGCCATCTCTGAAATCCATAATCAACACCCCCCACTGCTGCTGGCATCCAAGGAAGCCTGGATGGCCTGATCACTGCTATATGCTCGTATGCCCAGCAATGGAGCACAAAACTGACGTCAATCCCTATCCTCCGGCCAATGGTGTACATCCATAGCTCATAATATACCTGAGCTATCAGGGCATCGGCGAAGGCAAAGACCTGCCTATACTGTAGGATGTCGCAAACGCAGTCTAGCAGTAGCAATGGGAATCTCCCACCTCCTGAGTCTGGCAAGGCAAAATAGGAGATAGCCATCTGAATCAAGGCTATCCGCCTGCTCCGAGGGCTATCCTGCCTGTACTGTGAGGCTATCCTCACTGCCCCAGATACTATCTCCGAGTCATCTGCTCTATCTCTGTATAATCGCACCAGGGCCCTCTGTTGCTGCTCCCGGGGTGTGATCTCGATCGGGTCCCCAGTAATCGGTAATCTGAGGATCCTGAATACATCCTCATGGGTGATCGTCATCTCACCCGTCCTGAACCAAAATGTGCACGTGTGGCTGTCCCACCATCGCACTAATGCCCGCATGAGCTCCACATCTCGTGGCACTCGTCTATAATATCTGAAACCCCCGAGCCCGGCTAGCTCTAAATGCTGCCAGTCTGCATCTGTCACATCAGGAAGGATCGTATCCAATAGCTCAGGGATGGCATCCCTCATATGAAGAGCCTCTCGTGCCTGCATCCACGACATCACAAACATAATTAGTCTCTTATTTCCCCAAATCTCATCTTCCAAAACCATAAAAAAAAATGACTATCTTTCAATCGGCGCCGATTTGGTAAAATCGGCGTCGTTCATTTAAGTCGGCGCCGTTTAATACTAATCGACGCCGATCCAAAAACAAATCGACGCCGATTAAACCAATCGGCGCCGACTGCCTGGCCGGACGTAAACCAGACCCTGGCCTCCCATGCACAAAAAACCAAAAAAAAAAAAAAAAATTCAGAAAAGTGGGTTCGAAAATGATCACTTACCTCCTGCGCTTCTTTCCGCTCCTAGAGGCTTCCATAGTGTTCAAAATCAAATTCTGGCTCTGTCTGAATCAATCGTCACGTTGCAAATAAATTGTTTACATTTTCCGTTCGCATATTTATATGCGTCTGGATTGGTCGGCGCCAATTTTTTGGGTCGACGCCGCTTGTTTTGGTCGTCGCCGATTAGTTTGGTCGCCGCCGATTTTGCATGTCTGTTTGCCATAGTGTTGATGCTTGGCTTACTTATCTATCTAGTCATTGTTGTGTGCTGAATTTTGCCTTTTTGAACGTCTTTTCGATATCTTTGTCTATTGCGGGTTTGTTCCCTTTGCGTGGGACACTCGTACTTTCTGGCAGCTTAGAGTTAAAACGAGTCTGTAGGCACTAACGTCGTCTGATTTATGGACCGTCTAGTTGTCCCTACCAATGTGTCTCTCTATAGATGCTGACTATTTTTTTGCAGTTCTCCTTACACTCATGGGTCTGTAGGCACTAACGTCGTCTCATGAGGAGACCGGCTAGTTTTCCCTACCAATGTGAGTTCCTTAGGTTGCTGCCTTTTTATTTATTTTTGTGCATCGTCAATGATCAGATCTACTCCAGACATCCAACTGGGGCATCCTGCGTTTTCATCTACCTTTTTCAAACTCAGAATCGTCTGTTCTATCATCCATCCCATCCCTAGTTTGAGGGGGATCACATCACCACAAATTCTTCTCTTCTTCCATCTCCTTGTTTTTGTCTCATAACCTTGCTTATCGCAAGTTACTTGACAAAAAGGGGCAAAATGTAGACACCTAAAATTGGTTACTCAATTTAGTGTCCCTCTCATCCGTTTACTTGCTTAGGTAACCTGGGACACGTTTACGTCACCAACTATCCCCTTGGGATATTATCCAATTTGTGATTTAATCACTTATTCCAAATTTAATTCTTTCCATCACATCTTACCCATGAGTGATTAAATATTAAATATTTAATTACGCTTCTTCCCATGCATCTTAATCACTTATCCACCCCAAATTTATTCTATCCATGTATCACATCTATTTTTAATCTTCCCTAAGCGGGATATTTTCCCGTAGTCGGGATAAGTCTTATCTTTCTCGAAATCGATCATTTTTGGCCACCTCGGGAGTCTTTTCCGCGATCGGCGCCGACCCATATGGTCGGCGCCGATTTTCTAGGAGCGGCACCGATTATAAAAGCAAGTCCAGAACTCAGTTCTAAGGACCGAAGAAGAGATCACGAACGAGTGAAAAAGCAAACAGGTGAAAAAAGAAAGCACTTACGCACGAACAAAGAGCGAGAGAGATATAGGGTGTGAGAAAGAGAGATCTTTTTAGCATCAATTGTCTCAGATTAGGACAGATCCTGTCCAAATCAATCCCTGAGAGGAGCACCGTTACTCTGTCCCTGTCACGACCATCTATCATCCGGTGACTCTGTTCCAGTGTCTCGCCAACTTCGGCACATCCAGCAGACCACATTCACCTTCCAATTCCCGAATCTTGTCGCACAGTCCCTGATTGATTGATCTGTCTCCAGTCGACGCCGATCTTATCCAGTCGACGCCGATCCTCCTCAATCGACGCCGACCAGTCTCAATCGACGCCGATTCTACCCAGTCGACGCCGATTTCTCTGCAGATAGGTAAAGGATACAGGTAACACAAATCCAGCATTTATTTCATAGTTCCCTGTTTTCTGTACTTTCTGTCTGCTGTTTAGATTCTTATTACTGCAATCAAAAAATCTAGTCTTTATTTACATCTTTTATCGTGTATGCTTCTTTTCTTAATTGAAAACGTGGACTGACATCCGTCGAGGAAGCTTATCGCTTCTCGGACCCGCTTCTCGGGCAGTCCACTTAAATATCTTTTAATGTGGTCTTTTTCTGTCAAGCATTGGTGTTTTGCAGATTATTCGGATCTATTGTGCGAATTGCTCGTGTACGCCCGTCTTGTCTACATTGGCTTCCTCATCCGTCTACATCTTCATCAGGTATCGATTTCATTGGAGTTTTTCAGGTTTTTTGTGTTTAGTTTGGTGCATTAACTTGGACAGGTAACAAGCGCAAAATTCTTGATCTACAAATTGATTACAAATGGCATGAACTACGGTCCTTGATTTGAAACAATGGATCTTGGTGCTCCAAATCTCTTAAAGATATGTTCATATAAAAGCTGCAACTTTCTCATCTCTTGCATATTTTAGTGCTTGCACCTCAACCCATTTAGCGACATAATATATAAAAACCATAATCTAATCCTTCCCTTGATAGGTTGGGTCAATTGGTCCAATGAAATCAAACCCCAACTTCTCAAATGGTTCTAAGACAACTTGAGGTTGGAGTGGCATCTCAAATGTAAATGTTGGCTTCCCCATCCTTTGGAATTGATCACATCTCCACACACACTTTTTGACATCCTTAAACAAGGAAGTCCAATAGTAACTAAATACTAAGGACTTTGTGAATGGTACATTGAACTGAATAATGACCTCTTGATGGTTCATCGTGACATGCCCTAATTATGTGAAATAATTCATCTTCAGCTACACACCTGCGTAAGACATGGTCAAGTCCAAAGTTGAAAAGAATTCCATTTAACCATTTATACATCCACACTTTGCTTAATCAATTTCTTTATTTTATTTTATGTGGAAAAGGTTGGGAACTTCTCTTTAGCCAAGTAGTTAGCCATATCTGCAAACCAAGGAGAGACAATAGTAATTACAAACATATGTTTATCTAGAAAATAATCATTGACCTACTCTTCCTTCTTTTGAAATGGTCAACCTTGAAAGAAAATAAACCACCACATTTGATTTCCCTGGTTTTTCAATGAATTTCATATTAGATTCCTATGAGTAACAGTAGCCACCTTACAATCCTACCATGCACTAAATAGGTTTATTCATTAGATACTTAATAATAGAGTGGTCAATGTGAACAATCACTTCATATCCTATGATATAGTGGTGAAACTTGTTGATTTGCATAAACAACTACAAGAAATTCCCTGTTTATCGTGGTGTAGTTCCTTTCAGCATGGGAGAGGTTTATACTGATATAGTATATAACATGCATCATATTCTCCTTATTCTTGTCTAACCCAGTACAACCCCTACTGCTTCATTGGAAGCATGTATTTGTATATGGAAGGGAAGCTTCCAATGTGGGCCTCTTAATACTGGGGTATTTATCAATTTATCTTTGATAGTATCAAAGGATTTTTGGCATGACTCTATTCAATTCAAATTTAAAGTCTTTAGTTAGGAGACAAAACAATGGAGAAGCCATCTTACTAAAATATGAAATAAACCTTTTATAATAGCCAGCATGTCCAAGGAAACTTCTTACCTCTATTTGATTTGTAGGATATGGGAGTTTTATAATGATGCTGACCTTGTCTAGGGTCTATCTTGATTCCTTCAGCTAAAATGTGATGGCCTAAGACTATCCCCTTATTCCATCATAAATAAGACATTTTTCATGGTTTAAGGATAACAGATTTTTTTTCACACCTAGAAAGGAATTTGTCTAAATGTGTCAATTGTCTCTTGGAATGTTACTTCATAAATAGTGAAGTCATCCATGTAAATCTCTACACAATCATGCGTGAGATCAGATAAAGATTGCTAACATGGACTATATAAAAAAGTGGTTGGAGCATTACATAAACTAAAAGGTAATACCCTATAAGAAAATGTTCCCCACGGGCAGGTAAAAGTGGTTTTTTCTTGATCCTTAGGTGTTATTATTATTTGATTGTACCCTATTAAACCCATTAAGGAATGAAAAATACTTTTTTCCTAGATAAATTATCTAAGACTTGATCAATGAAAGTTAATGGAAAATAATACTCGATGAGATGCCTTATTTAATTCCCTATAATACACACAAACCCTCCATTTCCCATCCATTTTTAGGAACTGTAACTAATGGGGAAACCCACTAGCTATTTGAGATTGGATAAATAAATCCTGACTCTCAAGAAGTTTTTCAATTTCATTTTTTACAATGTCTCTTAAGGCGCATGATTTATTCATTCTTTGTGGTTGTTTGACTGGCCTGGAATCAGTTGTGTAGATGTGATGTGTACAAATACTAGGGATTAATAACCTTCATGTCACTATACTACCAAGTAAAAATATTGAGGATGAGAGCATAAGAGTTCAAACAGGGTGTTCTCTTCCTGACTAGTCAGCCAACTATTTACTGACTAATGTTTTCCCTGGGAAGGATAGGTAGTTGTTTGGTATCTGGACGGAGAGAATTTCCAACAAGATACTCTGTCAATAATGTATTCAATGGGCACCTATGAGGAATTACTCTTTGAATAGTAGTGATATTTTGAAAGATAGACTTGTTCAAGTCTATATTTTGAGAAAAAATGACATATGATAGGCCAATTGTTTTCATCCATAAAATGCCATCTCTTATTTCCACTAGTGGTGGCGTAAGACTAGTAGATCAATCTGGTGCAGGATTCATGCTCAAGCGTAGGACTTATACTCTGTCTAGTGTCAAGATTCATGGTCACCATCCTGAATATGATCTGAATGTTCTTGAATTATGACCATGGATAGAGATGAAATGATGTCCTTTGATTCATCTGTATTACCCTTTCACCACTGTTTAATTTTCTGTAGCAAAATGTTTTGTGAAAAGTTGGGTAGATGGATAAATGTTTTGGAATCATGTCCATTTTTAATCACCATATTTCCTAGTTTTGCAACCAATGAGGGTGCAACAATAATGGCTATCTAAGGGTCATCCTAAGATTAAAGGGTCTCTAATTTTCCTTTTCTTCATGTTTTGATAACCATAAAGTCTACCGTGTAGTCCCATGAATCAATGGTGATGGTAACATCTTCTATAATCCCTTTTGACCTGTTTACAGATTGGTCTACCATTTTTAGAACTATTGAGGTTGACTGTGATTTAGACAGAGACAATGTGGACACGATATCAATGGTCATCACATTAATAAACATACTCATAAATAAATTAGAATGTTTGGGATCTAAACATATCCTATAAAAACTGTAATAATATGAAATTCCATGGTCTTTATATTTAAGAGGGGTCATACTCCCTTATAGTATAATAGAACAAGTTTCCCATCAAGCATGGATGGTTTTAGGCTGATTATTTCTTCTTCCTAGGGAGTCTTAAAACACAAGCTCTTTAATGGTTTTGTTTTAATTCTAGAATCTCCTTAAGATCTTGTAACAGAGGGAATACCAATACTTAAATTTCCTCAGTCCCTGAATTCAGTTCTGAACTCAGGTTGTTTAGAAAGTTATAATGTTGTTTGTTTCTCTAAGAGTCTGGATGGAAAAGGAATATTCAACGTTTAATTAGAGGTGTTTCTTCAACATCAAGAATGGGATGTGTTTCTTCTAGCTTTTCCTATATCTTTAGGGATTTTTTCTATAATAGGAGATGAAGGTTTTTAGTTAACTTTCCCTGAATGCAAAAAAATGTTTCTACAATCCACAGAGTTCATTGTGGCATTTTTATCTAATTCCACAATGTATGCCAAGTTACCTATGCCTCACATTTTTGGGGTTCGCCATAATTTGAGTTAGAATCTATGGATGAGTAGGTTGTTTGGATGGGGTAGCATTTGTAGGCCTAGTCAACAAAGAATTTTGACCTTGGGGTCTTCTTTTAGTTCTAATATTGTTTCCTTGATCCTTGAGGTACATTCCATTGTTTTTGGAATAAAGGATTAAATTGTTGAAAGAATAGAATGTTTGGGTTTAGAGTCCAAAATTGTTGATAATAACTTGGTGATGCATTCCATTAAGGAATCCACTGTGTGTAATACTTGTTGAGCCCAATGCTGGGGGTATAGCTATGGTGCATTCCATTGGTTTGGGACCCATTATGTTTTTGGTGCATAGGACTAATTTTGATTGGATTGAAAATTACCTTCTTACCTTTGAGCCATATAGTTTAACTCAGCTTCATCTTATGTGTTTTGTTTTAGATGGTTATTCAACAAGGGAAGTAATCCACATTGGTTTGTGGCATGGTTTCATATCATGGAAAAAGATAGATGTCTATCTTGTCTAAGGGGCATTCCTTAATCCCATGCTTGTTCCCTACAACTTGGGATAGTACATGGACAAATGCTCTGTGTTCCTAACTTTCTCACTATCTATAGTTGTATTAAGTTGAACTAAGACGTCTGTTCTCAAATTTGCAATCTCTTCTCCTTAGTTTAGATATATCACCATTGGCTATTTTGCCTTTTTGTCTACAAATTTTGGGGTGAATTCGGGAGTAATTCCTATAGAGGTCAATGATGTTTGTAAATTATAATTTTTTCATGTCTCCTTTTCCCATAATATTGAAGGCTTCCCATGTGTCTTCATCTAATCCCTCAAGGAATAAAGTTTTGAGAAGATTAATATCCATAGACCAGTACCACATATCTTGTGAAGGACTGGGAACCAATCGAGATAATCTTCCAAAATCTCATCCTCCTTTTGTTTGAATTCTAAAAATTCCTTCCTTTATGTCCTTGACTCTGTAGTAGTCTTGGTATTTATCCAAGAAAACTATTTCCATCTCCTGTCAACTATGGATAGAGTTAGGGGTTAATCCCATGAACCATCTCATAGTTATATCCTTTAAAGTCAAGCGAAATTACTTGATGCTTCTGGGTATCTAAGGTATAATCATAAATTTGGCACAAGAATTTGAAATCAAATAAGAAACTTGATCAAGATATTCTGAGATATTAATCCACTTGAAGGTTGGTAAAATTGAAGGAGATATATTCTTCATAAGGGCTTGATCATCAGGGATCTAATTATATGGGATAGGTGAATGTCCTTCCAAGAGGAGGATTACCATTATTTGCACCATTGGGGTTATGCTACTTCATCAACTATCCTTTCTTGGTAAGAAAATTATTCCACAGGATAGTTTTGAGGGGAGGTTTTGACCAATTAATTCTATTAAATCTACCTCTATGATATCTAGGTCTAAAAATCAAATTCTATCATACTGAGGACACTTCCATAACTACCAGTGCTTAACTTAACTGTTTGTGTTCCACATACTCCTAATCACATAAAGATCATTCTTAATGTCTCTACAAGGTCTTATTACTTAAAAAGAAAGAGTTATGGAAATAAAATTTCTAAATGGAAACTTACTAGGATAATCAGGCAACACTTCTAGTTAGCACCTTAATCTTTAATAACACCTTAAGATTCCTTGACATCATCGACGCCAAAATAGTGACGAGCATCATTGGTACTTGCATAATTTAGTTATTTCATGTTTTTCAGTCTAGGGTCGATATCCACATGGCTATTTGCAACAAAGGGAACAATCAGAATTATTCCCAGTACTTATTTAATAACTGAAGTTGACAAAAATTCTATACTAAGTGATAATAAACAAATGAAGTTAGTTGGCAAGAAAAAGATTACTCGAGTATGCATAATTAAAGGTACTGAAAATAATGCAATTATGATAATTCAAATTAGTGTGAAATCACAGAAAGGAAATGAATACAATAAATTATCCCTTCTCATTGGGGAGGAGTGGCCCTTTCTCCTTCCCTTCAATCCAGTTCAATGTTGCAAGTCACACAAGTAGAGTTTTCCCTTGAATCCACACTTTATTGATTGAAAGAAATTCCTTTTACAGTGATCAATCGAAATGAACTAACTGAACTTTTTAATCCTATATACACTTGCTATTTTATATTCAAAGTAGACCTAGTCTCTTTGAAAGAGGAATAATTATTTGAAATAAATGACAAGCTGCTTAACTGGAAGATGCCTACAACAACATTAATTGCTTAATAGCAGTTATAACCATGGAAGGATTAATCTATGCCGTATTTGGATTGAGTTCATCCTGTTAACTACAGATTGATGCCCGTAATTGACTCTTGTTGAGAAAGTCAATCATAGCCGTCAGATGATATTACAAATCATGACAGTGATTGCTTATAATAATGATGATTATAAGTCTATGAGTGTTTGTCTGCATCACATCTTCAAGCAACTGAAGTTAAGTTAGTGATTTCATGGAACTCATAATACTACATGAAGGTTGAGGTAGTAGTACACATTTTATGCTCATATCATTGTGTTGACTAATGATGCGCTAGCTACTATCAACTCATTGTTCCAGCCATCCGAGCCATTTGTCTCTTTTGAGCGAGTTCCTCACTTACAAATGAGTTTGAATTAATGACCAACAATAGCCTTGCGCTCCACGATGAGTTCTACACTAATGCAAAGGCAAGTCCTGTGCTATAAGGTGAGTCATGCACTAGTGTATAGGTGATTCATGCACTATTATCGTAGTTAACTTCTATAATGACTCAAGATATAATTTTCCAAAAACATTTTTTATACTCATAAAGATTCATTCAAGCCATATTTGAAGAAGCAATAACAAGATGAAAATAATAAGAATATGCACAAGCATTTCCTTACAAAACATAGTAAAGCATTAATTATACAAACGTCAATATTATACATAGTGCAAAATGATACCAAGGTAACACAAGGTTTTACATGAGATAAAACATGGAAAAACAAGGGTTCATCAAGAATTATATCTGCAATAATGTTCTTGTAAAAACCAACAACATAATTAACACAACCTATAAATATTTGCAAATGTGTTAGATCTATAATCCAGTCTGGAAATGTCTGGATGTTTGAAACTATATATTTTTGGACCTAGATATCTCCATTTGTGATAAAAAGACTAATAAAATTTATGGAATCATTAAAGACTTCCATCTTGGAGATAGAGATACATAAGCCATTACTGAAAACAACATCATATAGCTTATTGAGATGTTCTATATGATCTTTGGGTGATTTTTAATAGATGAGAATGTCATCTATATAAACTATGCAAACCTGTGACAGAGAATCTACTATTTTTTTCATTACCTTCTAGAAAGTAGGTGTTGTTTTTAAGCTGAAGGGTAGGAATTTCCATTCATATTGGCCTCCAAGTACTACAAAAGTAGTTTTGTAACTCTCCTGGATGAAGAAATATCTACCAAAAACCACTTTTGAGATCAAACTTACTATAAATATTTGATGCTTTTAATCTACTGAATAAATCATCTTTGGCAGGGATAGGATGTTGAACTTATTGGATACATTTTTTAAGTGGATTGTAATCCACTACTAATATTTTCTTCCCACACTATTGTTTGCTTCTTTTGTTAACATAGGAAGCACCACAAGCCCACAAAGAATTAGATTCTTGTATGAATCCTCCTTGCAATAATTTTCTAATTTTTGCCTCACATTCAACATGATCTTTAGGATTCATGCCTTTGTGATGAGATTTGAACTTGGGAAGTATTTATTTACCCTTTTTGTCCTTTAATACAAAGTCAATCTTACAGAATTGTTGCTTTTGATGAATGAAAGCATGTGGACTTTCATAACATAAATGTTTCCTGATTTTTTGAGTAATATCGTTGATATTACTTTGGCATAGGGATATCGGCTTATGAGTCCATTCATTATTTCCTTTCTTTTCAGGTTTAACAAACAAAGGAATGACTATCCAATAAGTATATTTACTTGGAATTTGAACTAAGGATTTGAACAAAAGATATATTATCTTTTGTATGGTGGACCATCTTCGACAACATCAAATGAAGTTCATCCAGGTTCCTTTTGACCAAATCATATGAATGCATACTCGAAATTTCTGGTAAGATTGGAGATCGTGTCCTCTTGTGGGACCAACTATGCTTATAGGGATCGTAAGGGTAGTTATGAGAGATAATACTTGATTCTATTGGCAAAAGTAATCGTTAGACAAGTTCAGTTCCCAACAATCTGTGGAGGCAATATCTATTAGCTCTTGGCCTATTTTGATGGTATACACTTGGATCTTTCCCCGTGGTGGGCAGTATTTGAACACTTTTCAAAGAGTAAAGTTTGGGATGCTTTCCAACCAAAGCACTACAGTATAAAACGGTTTTGGTCACTAATTTGCAGAGTGCTTACCTCTGGTGTTGGATAAGATTCATTGGGAACAAAGATGAAGCAGAAAATATTCCTACACTGATACAGGGTGGCCTTTCTTGCACTTGATTTTTGTATGGAATATTTTAGGAACCTCGGGTGGATTTGGGAGCCTAAAAAAATCTTCAAGTGAGGTTATTTTCAATTATCTTCAAGACCCATAAGACGTTTTTATCTTGTGCTTGTTGAAAACTAATTCTTACCTATGCGGCATTAATTATTTGTAAAAAATGTAGTCACATGGACTACAATACATTTGGATGGATGCTTTTGGTTGAGAGGGTGTGGACTGCAAAAAGGAAAGGGAAGTGTTTCTCTCAATACAAAATTTACTCTTTGGAATCCTTATCAGTCACCTCTTACCATGGGTTGTCTTGTAATCAGTGGATGCATAAACTTTGTATGGATTGATGGAAGATATGACATTAATATCATCCTCTTCTTCTTGATATTGTTTTTACTTATGAAGGCTTAGTCGTTCTTCCTAATTTTTATATATTCACTTTCAAAAAAAAATGTCGTAGTTATAAAGTATTAATAGGCCATGAGCAATCATATATTGATATACATAACAATCCGGTCGCAACTTCAAATGGAGGACCCTGGATCATAAGCTTGTAGAGCTTAATTAAAATAGAAAAATGACCCTCACATAATTCATGAATTTTTAGGAATAAAAATATGAGGAAATCCTTTATGGCATATTAACATGAGTAGATTCTCTACATAGGGTGATGGCTCTCGGGTCTTGAATCTATATTGTCCAATTGTGGACCCAGAATTGGTCATCTCTCGCTCTCCAGGTTAATAATCTCTGAATCATGTCATTAGGACTGGGCTAAAATGTTATAGACTCTCCTAATCAAATCCACTGGTTTGAAGTTTTGAAAGTTCTCTTCATCAATCATGCTCAATTCTATATTTGAGAAATTAACCTTTGTGCATTAGCGGCATTTAACTATTGTCGGTCTGGGACAATTATTAGCATAATGTCTCAGCTTTGCATCCACGTCCTTGTTGAGTTGGCGGTCCTATTCTTACTGTGTCACTTGGTCACTTTCTGAAAAATGTGTCTTCATTCTCACAGGGGTGAATCTGCATACCTAATGGATCCTTGTGTTCTAGCCTTCCAAAATATTTTTACTGTCCTAAGCGCCTTTCCTCAAGTTTTACCAAGATTACACGCCCATGAATCCTATTTTCAATGCTTAGCGTAACTTTCTTCGATGGTCTTGCAACCAAAAGGATCATTATTTTCTAATCTAGTAGAATTTTACTCCTAGCACTTTTTGAGATTCCTCTCAGCTTCTTTCTATGTCAGCTTCCTGCATCAATTGTGCTCAAGTAAGAATCTAGTAATACATTTCAACATACTCAGATTCATGAATCCAGTAAGACCCTGAGACTTGTGAGCAAAATCAAGTTGAATTCATGATGATCTTTTGCCTTCACATTGGTCAGTGGCACTGAGGGAATTAACAATTGCATTTTGACACGAAGTAATCACATGAGGCTCATAGTGATGACCTTTATGATCATGTTAGTTGTTCTTTTTGTCATATTTTTCTATATAGCATTTGTCAAGTTGTTTGTAGCTAATGTCATGATCATAAATGTCTAGGTTTCAATCATATTTGATGGTATTCTTGCACATATCCTTTATGCATGAGTACCAAGAAATTTGTTTAACAAGGCACTAATACAATGATTACAGTAGTACTTTGATGTAACCATTTCTTGCAAAATGTGGACAACATAGATTCCGCATCATTTTTTTGATAATGCCGACGAATCCATTTGCAATGGATTACATAATATATCCTATGTGGATTGATACACCATTGAGTTATTTGGGTATTGAACTAAAAAATCATCCTATGCACTATTTCATAACCAGCATGAATGCTCAGAGTATTGCGCTCATCTACTAAAGTCATTTAGATGTTGGACCAGTAATGGTTACATATCAATATTCTGTCAGGAGGTTCAACAGAACTGATAGGGTTCACCAAGGGTATCCATCATTGCAAACCATGTCACCATAGTGTTAGTTTGTCCATAGAAATATTTTTAGACCATTTGTACCCCTTGTGTACTCTTGTCACATTGTGTATCATGTCTATCATGGTGTTTTCAAGTACAACATAAGACCAATATTAACTTTTGATTATGTTTTTATGGATGTATACTACTAATTTATGTGGAAACCTTGGTAAATATTTTGTAAGGCCGAGACCCTCTAATGCAAGTGTATCAAATGTGTATGGGACAAGACTTTAACAACCGATATGGTGTTGCACCAATGCAATGATTACATATATCTTGGAAAACACAATTGTAGACTCTAGGAATTAGACCTAATGACTTAAGACTATGGTTATGAAGACTCTCCAGAGTTTATATCCAATTTCCTTCCTTGCATCCTCAAGTAATTTTTACTAATAGGATTGGTATTTTTCTACAATACTTTTTAAAATTTGTAAAGGGGCAGATTAGGAAGATCATGTGATAGGCTAAACAATATTTTTAACATTAGAAGAGGAGATTTTTTGAACAGGTTAAATAATGGATTCATCCGAAGTAGGTTACACGTTTTGAACAGTAGTATGTAGACCATGTCAAATTTATGAGTAAGCATTGACATACAAGCTTTGAGCTCACCTTTGTTATAAAGCTCCATTGCCTTGAGAGTCTTTTCGATCTCCACAGAGGGTTTCTTCATGCTTCTTTGAGGTTGCATGAACATACTTTCACCGCTTTATTTGTCCAATTGAGCATCTTTGAAGATTCAGAGGGCTCAGTTTCTTTGTTGATTATTGTTTGTCGGTACCAAAAAGTAGCTTTTTGTCTTTCCATCTATAAAAACAATCTCAGTATCTTCAAGAGGGGGAAGATCTGAAACAGCATCTTTCCATATTGAAGTTTTGCAATCATATTAATTATTGGACCATTTGTGGGAATATATTGTTGTCTTATCATCTAGCTCACAATCTTGACACCATAGATAATCAGAATTATGATCATGGATTAGGCTGGTCATGACTACAGACAAAGACTTTTTCTTTTTTCTGTTTGCTCTTTGGATGGTTCAGTATAAAAATAAGTAACTTGATCTAGAGGAAGAGGCTCTAGATAGAGAAGTAGAGATTCTCCTTTTTACAGAAAGACAAGGAGATTCGATGACTACTTTCAGAAACATTAGTGACATTTTGAAATGAAGGTTGTCCTTGACTTAGATACCCTTTTGGACAAATTCCATTCTTTAGGAACCTTTATATCAGCCCAGGAAATGAGTTTTGGTTCCATTTTATGAGACTCTAAACTGACATGGCTCACCACGTTGTTGCCTTTTGTTAACCATTTTTTACTTGCAAGATGCAAAGTATTAACAAGGTGAATAGATAATCTTATAGTGAATAGTGAGAGGGCATGAGTCAAGCTTCATATCAATCCAGATGTGGCAAGATGCAGACGCAATACTTACTTTAAAAGATTATCTTTGTGAATACCTACAGGGTAATTTAGGAAAACCTCAAAAGACACATGGACCATTATGCAGACCAGTCTGGACTGTGGCTAGCAAAGAGTCCTTAAAATGCTATTATGTCTCCAATCTAATAAACAACACAAAACATGATGCATTGAGACCACGACGGAAACAGAGGAGTAATACCAATTTGAACACACCCTATATGCACAAACTTATAAAACTTTTGGGTTTTTAGAAAATTAATATCCTTAGGATCTATTAAAGGAATATCATACTCATGCTTATCCGTTTGGGAAACTTGTATGACAAATTCTCTAGTCCTAAATGCAAATGCAGCAGCTAAGTGAAAAGTAGACAGCTTATCATAGACTTGATTGTAAGAGATCTTGGGCAATCTCCATTCTGGAAGTGGCTCTATTTCCTCCTATAAATCTAATGCAAAATTTACAGTGAACATGTTAGCTATAGCTGACAAGGTCTTCCTCGGCTTCCTTTTCTCGCGGCAAGAATCTAGTCTGATTTGTCTCCATTAAGACAACCTGGTTCCGATTTGTGTCTTACAAGTATCGGCCTAAAATTGTGCTCTCTACAACTTACAAACAGCTCTCCTTTTTTGTGCATAACAATCAATCAAATTATAGAATGAAAACTAAACACGACTAGTACCGAGCGTGATGAAGAGAACAATAATTTTATGTTGAAATGAAATGAGAAACAAAGACACTGAAATATAATTTTTTTTATGAGATGAGATCTTTTCAACCAACTCTGATACCAATCTCAGAGTACACAAACAAAAGAAATATAATAAACACAATAGAAAAATACTACAAACTGCATTTCTCTAATATTCATCCATCTAGAAGGCGTGTTGAAGCTAAAACTTCATATTTACCCTAGTAGATAGAGAATTTTACAAATTTGGATACTAAATAGACCTTGCTTACTCAAAAACCTAAGACTCACTTAAAAATCTCCAACTGCTGATGTAGTGAATGAAACCTTTGCTCCTTTTTGTAGGAGGAAAGTAGCTTTTCACTGAATAACTAGAAACTGGAAACATTTAACCTAGATGGTCAGAAGATTCCAAACAAGTCATAAAGAGACACGCTAATAAAGTTATTGGCCTACCACGCTTAGGGAAAATACAAAAAGGAAACATGCCTACCTCTATGGCTGAAATAAGTTATCAACATGCCTAATAATATAACATGTGAAAAGGGTATGCAATAAATTGTTAACAATGAAAAAAGAGTTAAAACTAACACCTAGTAGTCCTAAAACAAAGCTAAATCAAAATCTACGCACCATCATTCTTAGAGCTTAAACAAGATTAATATACCAACATCCTTGCATTAGAAGACGAATACATATTCAAACTAACATGTTAATCCATTAATCTCTATCTCTATTGAATGCTAATCAATAAAAATGAACCTATTTAGATCCTTAGCAATAAAAGGGTTGATTGCATGTTTCAATCCCAAGGTTTTCAAGAATGGAGTCTTGTCAATCCATGGCTACAAGACCATTTGACATATCTCAATATAACTTCAAAACTTGATGAATGAATGCAAGAAATGAAGATAGCTAACTCCTCTAATGGAAGAATACTCTAAGATGATAAAATGACTATAACTTAGGCTCTATGCTCATTTTTAGGTGTATAAAGGTGTCAATAGAAAGGTAGGAGGAGGGCTCCTTATATAGCCCAATGGATAAAAGAAGATTTGCATCCCTTTACATGTGGGATAATAGCTAGGTTGAGTTAGTTGTGGATAAGGATGGTTTAAAGGGGGTTGAGTCAACCTTAGGAGAGTTTATTTTGTCTTTTATTGACTCACGGGGTTTGAGGGGATTTATTAACTAACCCAAGTGATTAATTAATGGTCGAGAAAGCTTATAGAAGATTTTTAGAGGAATAATTAACATGATTTAGACTATGGGAGGAATTTAATCAAAAAATGATGATTTATTGATTTAATGGAAGAGGAAGATAATTAATTAATAGTAATTAATTAGTGTAGATAGAAAGGGGGATTAATTAACAAAAGGTCATTAATTGACGTATTTGTTGGATAAAAGAGTTAATTAATTAATGTAATGTAACTAATTAATGGTGATAGAAGAGAAAATGAACATTTATTGACAATATGTCATCAATTTGCGAGAAAGGATATAATTAACACAATTTAAGTATTTAAATTGTTCAAGATAAATTATAGGTGTCTACATTTTCCCCTCTTTGGGGTGGTGTAAGTGACGCCACTTCAAAGACAGTAGTCAAATAAATTTTTTTAAGGGGCAGACGAAAAATTAGTAGAAGTGAGAGATGCCCCCTCAAGTGTTGATGGGGTGGTGAAAGAAGGCGATTGACAATCAAAAAAGGTGAGAGAAATAGATAGAAGAATGGGTAGGGGCAGGTTGCCATATTTGAATCAGAAGAATAAGGTTGATAGGAGAATGATCGAGAAGAAAGAGAGGAAGAGGGGCAGGGAAGAACTAGTCTTATAGACAGTGTAGAACTCTCTTTTAGAAAACTTTTTTATCATCATTTTGCCAAGGATCTACGTTATCATTCCTTATTAAAAATATAAGCATACAAAAAAGTAGAATGACATGAAAATCCATACTATGAACAATTATCTATTGTTGAAATCACTAACTCCATGCAACATACAAAATGTAATGCAATACGAGAAAGTAAAAGATTCCTAACTCCCTACAAGATAAATAATGCAATGTAATACGAGAAATTAAACAAGTTAACTTAACAAAGAAGCATAATGCAATGTTTTTGTTATCAATATTTGATTCCAACCTATGCGAATTAATGAAAAGGGTTAAAAGATGGTGCCACAAGCAAGGATACATGAAAGGGGAATACCGGAGGACACTTGGGTCCTATGAAAAGTAATCGTGCACTATGAAATGATACCAAACAACTCATTTTCCCCAGAGTAAAGACATAGTAAACAAACCAACTTTGTTGATAGAGGTCGATAGAGATGATCCATGATTCACATTAAAGAACATGTGAGAACCAAAGAGTGATGTTTTGTATGATGATTTTTTTTGTTTTTGATTTTTTAGAAAGATATTTGAATGTTTTTGGATTTTCTGACATTTTTCCTAAGCTATGTATAGGAAACTAAGAAACATGGATGCCCCTAGTGATATATGGGATGTACAAAGGAAGAATGCCATGCGTACGAGAAAGTGAATATGTGATATGCCCCAACGATTAGGTCGGAGTATTCAAAGACAAACTCTTCACACGTAAAAGGGGGATCAAGGCCAATATAAAATAAGTTCAATCACGAGGGAGCAATGATGCCCCCAACGTAAGCTGACCAATAAACACATGAGCGAAAAGAAGTAGAAAATTGTCTAATTAAAAGGGGAAAAAAGTGCCTGCTAACATGGAAAAGAGGACATCCAATACACATGGATGTTCTAAATGATTCTCGAAGAACATAGGATGCTATGAAAATATTTTTAAGGCATTTGATGAAAAAGTGATTATCCCAAGACACAAATCATGAGACAAGACATGCGCTAAAGCAAGAGCTTGAACAAGGTCCAAAAAGTAACACTTGGTAACATACTAATCCTGTTTACTCATTGAGATCCCATGTGTACATGTGGAAATGAATTACCTCTTGAAAGAAAGAATTGATAGACAACAAGTGAAGACACTAGCCAATGTGTAGTAATGATTTAGTTTGAAAGGTGATTTGTGAATGGATTGTGGAAGGAGAGCCATACATTGCTTTGCTGCCAACTAGGCGTCAATAGCCCCAAAAAATATGCATTTGATTCTAATCATAACATTGCTCTACTGCCAATCAAGAATCCATAGCCCCTATAGAGATTATTGGAAATACCCCAAGAGAGAGATATATATCAATTTGCTTTTGATTTTAGTTTTTCCAAATTTGGGTCACACTCTTATGTGTCCTATTTCGATTAGTCAGCGTGATGTGTTAACCTACCCATCACCTCTTTACCCTCATATTCATATTAATTTAGTTACTTAAAATTGAATTAATACCCATCCTAACATGGTTTATTAATTTAATTACTATAATTAAATTAATTTACACCTCAGCTAGTCACATCTCCTAGACACCTCACCATGGAATTGTTCTTATCCTATAAATTAACTAAGACTTAGTCTCCACTTATCCTAACCATCTGGGACTTAGTCTAACCCTAACATTAAATTCCTATTCCTTCTCCAACAACATGCCCACCTTATATAAGTGTTAACCACCACTTTAGACTATGGAAAAATAGACAGAGCTCGCCAAAAATAGCCAAGATCTACTGCTATTTTTGGTAAACATAGGATATCCCTCCTTGACCGACGTCGGTTAACCCTCAACTGACATTGGTCACCTTGGCCATCGTCGGTCACCATATATACAATTTTCCAACCTTTTTATGAGATTGGTCACTTTGAGTTTTGAGAGAGATATATCTGCATTCAATCGCATGAACCAGAGTTTTCTTAAGAATCAAGATGACACAATACATCTAGCCAGATACCAAAGAAAGTATCAAGACTTACATGAAGGCATAGGCATTCACGGTAACATTCGAGAAGCATTTCCACAGCACTGACCACCAGGATCACAGAGCAATCATCACCTTCCTTCACCCACCCATCTTACAAGAATAAGTAAGTGTGTTTGAATTTTTATCATTCATGTACTTATTCATTAAGTTCTTTATCTCTCTATTATTTGAACTTATTATTCCCTGTGTTCAGTCACCTCCATTTTCCAGCTGTATCCTTATCCAGCCACCACAACCATCTGGATCCTTATTCCTAAACCTCTTACACATTTATGATTTTTTATTAGCTTATCACGAACCCAACCAATTCCCTTTCATCCTCTATGTAATCACATAGAAGGCCAAAAACCACCTATTAATGAACTCTTACCAAATTTCCCCTACCGACACCAGTTATCTTAACCACCGTCGGTTTCCTCTTCACCGACATCGGTCACTAGACTGACATTCAGTTATTGTATTCCCTGCCAGGATTTTACTGAATTGATCTTAACACCTCAAAAAAGTCACAAGAATCCTCACCCAAGATAGATATCCTACATGAAACCTCTCCACATACCTCCCTTGTCTCTCTGTGTAGACACAAAGAGAACTTGGACACCTATTTCTGATACTTTACCCTTCCCACAGAAACTGAGATCGGTTATCCCTAACCGATATTGTTCATATCAAAACCGTCATTGGTCATACCCTAACAAACATCAGTCTTTGTGTCTGAAAAACTGCCTCAGACCAACAAGCACCTCAATCACCTAAATCAACCCCAAATCATACCAAGCCTTACCCAGAACTTGTCCGTGACTTTGAGACCACCTTCCCAGCCTATGAACCTGTGACCTTTGAGAGTTTAATATTGAAGCATTTAAGTGGATTAAAGTTGATAAGTAATCTGAGATACATGAATTGGACTACTAGCACTAGATTCATTTATCTGCATGTTCATTTGTTTTGTATTGAATTATATATATCAGTGGATTGACAACCATCAAGGAAGTGTCACACTTCTTGGATCTAGCTTGTGCTAGGCAATCCACTAACCTTTTGCTATTAACTCTATTTTGTGGTCTTGTTTTGCATTTCAGGTAGTTCCTCATAGCCAAAAATGAGCTCTCGCAGTCAACTTGGATTGGAAAATCAGAATGCATGCACAACCTTCAACTAACATCACAACAAGGTATTCCTCCTTGGCCTATCACCCTCTATCTATTTCATTAATTTGTTAAGAATCCAGTGAAACATTTTGGCACGCACAGTGGGACCCATCCAGGGGTTCCTTGCATTTATTCATTCTTAGGGAACTGTTGTGTGTTTATTTCTTTTCAAAATATATAAGTTAACATTAAATTCTCTCCCTGGGAATCTTCTCTTTCTTCTATTTGTCTAAGTGACATTTGTATTTTAGGACTAAAAAGAATCATTCTTTTTCTTCTTGCATCCACATTAGTGAAATTCATTCTCTTTCCTATTCACTCTCTGTTTACATCGAATATCACATTTCGATTAGGGTTTTAAAATACTTGCATTTCATACTTCTATGCTTGCATTTTTATCTCACATTAAAACTGAGGGCAACCTATACATTGGAAGTCATGCCTAGACTGATGGTTGACATAATTGAATCGTAGAAGAACTTTCTCTTCTCTCTCTCTCTTTATCAAAATTGCACAAATATAAATTCACACATCTTCTTAAACAACATCTTACCTAGAAGAAGTTGTCAATGATCATATCATTAGAGGATTGACAGTGGGCACCAACTGGTTTCTCTGTCTAGTCATTACCTCAGAGAAAGGACTTGCCCCCTACCAAAACATAACCTGAAACCACCCTTTAGAATTTTCCTCTTCATAGGATGCCTTCCCAACCAAAAAACTCTATTCTGAATTCACAAGTTATTCTTAAATAACATAAGCTAAAAAACATAAAATTCACTTATAGGATTGTTTGTTTTTTTTTCTTAGCTTTTTCTTGAGTTGTGTTTTGAGTTGTGAGGTTACGTTCTTCATTTTCTTCTTCATTTCACACTCCACCATCATAGTTGGAGTATTTTGACTTTTTCTTAGTGTGTCAGGGTCCAGTACTATCATAATCAGACTTTTGGGTTGATATTCCATCTGACTTAATTCACAAAAATTGATTTTTCTTCACTTTTTCTAATTTCACAGTAACCGGCATGTTGGTCCAGCGACCATCATTAGTTTACATCTGACCATCATCCATTTACCTAACTGGTGTCGGTTTCAGCTCTTTTTGGTCATTCTACCCAAAAAAATTCATCACATCTTCTATTCTTTTTAAAGTTCTCAGGATATCATCACACCCCCAGAATTTTAAAATCACAGTCAAATACAACTTTCCTAATTTCATTTTCCTCAGTTTTTTCCTTATTTGAAAAACTTTTGATTTCCCCTAGTAACCAGTATTGGTTAGTAACCATCATCAGCCACCCTTTAACCATCATCGGTTAGTCTAACCATCGTCGGTTCCTTTGTTTGATTTTTAATTAAAACACCGACCAGTTTCACCTCCCGGAATCCATCCTTCTCCATTTCTATTGTTTTTCTTTGTCATTTACAAATTACAATTTTACCAGGTCTATGCTAATTCACATGGTTTTGACTTGCAACCAAACCAATGCCCTTGTGTTTCACGCTAGCCTTCAGCCACTCCCACCTAGCCCATCACCTCCTTCCACACTGTTAGCCTATGGATCCAACTCAGCCCATTACCATTAGTACTAGCGATAAGGAGTTCGCAAGACTCCTTGACTAAAATCCCACTTCCCTATAATACTATCTTGCCCATTCATGTACCTGGGACTCCTTGGGACAATTAGTATACAACATTATGCCCATATCTATCCCTCCTGCCCTCACCCCCACTTCCGTGTCAGCTACTACTAGTTCAACGTTACCTTCATCCACTTTACCACCTGTGGTGTCTCGACTGGACCCCACATCCGCTATCATTATTGCAGCTATGTCATGTATCACATGTGGTGTCAACTACTCCTTCACCCACCACCTTGAGCATATTCCCATCTACACCCACTACCTCATATGTACCTGTTAGATCACACCCACCCATGGTGTCGGTAACTCATACCCCATTCCAAAACCTTTTCCTCTCCATCCTACAATACTTTCCCCAATCACTACCTGAGTCATTACAACTACCCCACCTACTTACACATATCACCAAAAACCCCGATCTCGTCTATGCGATGTATTCTGGATATTTTCCACCTACGTCTATTCCCCCTTTGCGCAGTCCTCCTACTGGCACCACCATATACTGGAATTTCATCCACATCATATATTCATAATCATCCCCCTTATACTGCAAGGGGTGCCCATTCATCACAACCCACCAATAACCTCATTAAGATGATGATGGAAAAGATGCAAGCATTAGAAGCATCAGTTTCTCACTCTCACAACTCCTTAACTTATGATAAAAATATGTAATGAGCCTATTCATCCATCTATTTCCATTCAACCATACCCCGTGCATTGGGAAATGCCCAAGTTCAACCATTACTAATCACCATTACTAATCACGAGGACCCACATCAACACTTGTGGTCATTCAAACAAGGTTGTTATCTAATCACCCATGATGATGCTTTACTCCTAAGAACTTTCTAGATGTCCTTGACAGGACCTGCGCGTTAGATTGGTATTGTGATTTAATCTAGACATTCAATTTACTCATTTAACCAAGTGGCTCAAGCCCTCTTAGACCATTTCTCAATTAATGTCATCAAGAAAGTCACCATGACTGACTTATACTCAAAACGAAAGTATGCCAATGAACTGAATTGATCATAGATTTTGTTGCTCGTTAGTGAAGCCTCATCAAACAAGTTACATTCCAGCTACCTCAAACCATGCTTATATATTTTTTCACTAGATCCTGTGTTAGGCCCATCTCACCAACTATATAAGTGCAAACCTTTTCTAACTTTGATGAAGCATTTACCATGGTGTGAAAACTAGAAATTTGTACCATCGAAGAGAAGAAAATTTAATTGCGTAACAAAAATTCTACATTCAAATCAAATGATGCCTCTTCATCTTCAAATCCCTAAAACAATTATTCAAAATCCAAGGGATCTGCCAATGTGGTAGTTCTCAAATCTGGCCCATCTCACCCATCTAACCAAGAAAAACCTTCCTCCAATATTTCTGTTTGTTCAAACTTTTTAGTTCAGATGGGAGTAACGAAAGTACACTCCAATAGGGTAACCTTATTATTCAGTCGTAGAAAAGCTTCTTAAAGTTGGAGCCATTACACTTCCACCTATAAAACCACATACTGGTTTTGACCCCGCTTGTATTATGCCTGCATGGTATAAGGAACATGACTATTGTAACTATCATCATGTCAAAGGCCATAGCAATGGTAATTGCATAACCTTGAAAAAACATTATCCAGGAAATGTTAGATAATGAAGATCTCATCTTGGATAACCCAAATGCACCGGAAAATCAAAACTTGCATATCTTTAAGAATTCGTTCCCTAAACATACACCATCATCTAATCAAAATGGTGAACCTTCAACCAACGAAAATAATGTCCATCAATTCCATGCCATTTTCGAAGTCATACCAACCATTCCTTAATTCCCTCATATCCCCTCTATCAAGGAGATTCTAGCACGAGCTCCTCTACCCATAGAGGATCATACCTAATCTACTCCTTCATCCACAGAGGAGTCCCCTTCATCTCCCCCTCCACCTATGGATGAGTCCACAATGTTCTTCGATGTTGTTTCACCATCTACCTCGTAACCTAACGAACAATAAATGATATCAACTTTCCTACCCACGTGAGAATCATCATCTCTTTCTTCTCCACCAAAGGAAGAATCTACCTCACCCCACCTAGAAATATCTCCTACCCATGGGGAATCCTTTAGACATGCCACTTCCTGTTGGTGACAATTTCCCACTAGCATTCCAGGATCCCGTTGATCTTCTCTTGGCTCTTTTACCCACAGATTCAAGAGGCTAACAAGTTCCATGTCTCACAAACATATTCTACGGGGATTTCCATTAAACCAACTACATCTCCTCTCATAGTAGTTCCATTTTCACACTTGACCTGACCACTTGGATTATGTTCATAATTCCATGCTTTGGGGGCACCTTTGGTTACCTTTCTCAACCCAAATAAAAATGTCACTTATTGATACCTCCATGATCTATCCAAAGTTATTTCAAGCATCCACATCAACCATGACCATGCATGTTGAAACAAATTCTTCTTCATCACCCTTGCCTACATCCTGAACCTTTACCCACAACCAAACCCATTCATATTCCTAAGAACCTACCTGCACCCAAATCTTCTCCCTTATCTAGACCAATCACTACCCTGGGTGTCATGCCAACATCAAGGCCTTATCCATCCACCCATAAAATTGGACTTAGCCACATCTTCCCAATCCCATAAAAAAATAATTCCTCCTGCTAAAAGGAATACACAACCTTATAGGCCACATACACTAGTCTCACCCACCACGCCTTTTTCACCTTTTCCCCTTCCATCTATCCTCAGACCTCAACCGTCTACCCTGGTCAAGTGACCCCCTACACAAAGAAAAATTAAAAATGCAGTAGACTACCTCTTCATCATGATCCTCTATTATTCCCAATCGACTGTCACAGCCTTCACTGTCACCCACAATTTTCTTACCACCTATACCCCCACTAGCTACCATAACTTCATCACTACCTATGAGACTTTATTCTCTATAGCCCATACCTTCCATCGGCCTCCACCAACCACCTTTACCATAACTTTGTTATCACCTTGGATAACCCATCCTCTGCCACCATACACTTTCCCTTCTGCATCACTTACACCTCCTTCATCTTTACCTAGGAAGGTGAAATCAAAATTTAAAATCCCCCTACCTTCTAAAGAGGTAGTTAGAACTACAACCCCTTTCGTTACTAGTTCATCTACTACGCCTTTACCAACAAAGGTAAAACCTAAGACTAAGATGGTACCACCTCCCAAACTATTGGTCAAACATATCCCACCTCCAATTCCACCTCCTGTAGCACCTATCCAACCACAATCACCCACCATTGAACCCAAACCCACACTCACCTCACACTGTGATCCATTGGCTGGGTCGCCTGCCAATATTTTAGCCAACCTTGTAGAGACCTATTGTCATCAAATTACCACCACTTAGACCTTAGGACCCACTCAAACCCAAACCAAAAGGAGTTTTGACAAGACCAAAAATTTGCACCTACCATCGTCTGTCTAGGACATGATGTAGAGAATTGTCAGGATCTAAAAACTAATTATGCTCTAACTATGTCCTCCTGAAGCAAATTTTGACTATGATGATCTTCTAGATGAGGAATCTATCCCCACCTTCACCAATCACCACACATTCTCACCCATTACCAATTCAGTCACCTTGCATCCCCTACCTCCACAACCTTTTTACCCACCACCAACATTTTAGATCAACATCGTCCATATAAGAGAGTTAGATAAGCCTCCACCTAAATTTCAGTGTGCTCAACTTCTTTCACAAAAAGATTGTCCCACATTCTATTACCCTTCATGTTGTTACACTTATCACAGCTCAGCTTTCTCCTTCACCCCATATCAATATGGTTAGCATTGTTACTCACGCACCCAAAAAGACAAAGGGAAAGTGAAAACTAACCAGCCCATCTGCCAATCTTGTGCCTAACATACCATCTACACCCACACCCAAAATCACCATTTGGGGACCCACATTTCCTATTTCTGATGGGGTCACCCATCATACAATGATAAAAAAAAACTACACCAATCCCCTTCAAAAATGTATTTGTATGACCTCATCCAAACCTACTGAGTCACATCCATAAGCCCTCATGGAGGTTTTACAATCCATCAAGGTTTTACCCAACGATCCCACTCATGTGGCCTCCATTATCACCCCTCATCACATGTCAACTCTCTTACTAAATCATCTCCTTCCTCTACCCTGACTACCACTCATCAATTGTCTTCCCTCACTTTCTCTAATGAGGAGATCATACCTCTCTAATCGGATGACCTTGATCCTTCTTTTTTTATCTTCATCTATATTGATAATATATGTGTTTTGACGCATTATGATCGATGGTAATTCTAGCATCAACATCACCTCCTCCCACGCATGTACAATCAAATACACATTCCTTCAAGTTTCATGCATAATAACCCAGTTATGTTGCATTCATTCAATGACGCCATCACTTCCACCCTTGGTACCATCATTCTCCACATTCATGTGGGTACCCTGTACTATGCCCCGGAATTATTCTACGTTTTAGAAGGGGAATTCTAGTATAACCTATTGCTTGGCCAACCTTGGATCCGTGTCATGGGTTGTGTTCCTTCAAATTTACATCGTTGTGTCAAATTTTGAACATGAAGGACATGACTATACCATCCCAGATGACTCTTTTCCATTTAAAACTTGCAACATGTTGTACCAACCTAATTATGTCCTTCGTACTAGTTAAGGCATTATACCACTACTGCCACTTCTCCTTCACCCAAAAATTCATCGACCAATACTGCCACTATTTCTCCCACACCTAATTCCTACATACCCACTCCCGCCACTTCCCCTTCACCTACCTAATTTATCCACCAATGGTGCCAATACTTCTCCCATACCTAATTCCTCCATGCCCACTAGCCATCGTAGCTTCTACAAATGACCCATCCACCTTCCAACCAACCAATGCTTCCTCTTTCCAATCACCTATTGATTCATTTATTCCCGCCACCCACATATCTACTACCGATCCCTTAGAAGTTATTTTCCAATGTCTCACCCCGAGGGACTACCTCCTGTACAACATCGAAACATTCCTTACTCCTCAATAGTATGTTAACCTACGCCAACACCCTCGGTATGACCATTGCATAAGAAAGGTATTTCCTTATTGTCCTCCCCAGCTTTCGTACCAACTCAACATACGGGGGACTTGATACTTCCACCTACTTACGCTTGAGCTGCATTCCTAAATGTGACCATTTTCCTCTAACCTCCAATCTCTCACAAAATATCATTTTTCCCACACTCTCCTTCACCATGATGTCCATGGAAAGGCTTTGGCTTCGAGGTTTTATGAACATGGCCTTCCATACTGTCATCCCCTGTACTACACATAAACACAATCAACTACATAGTGGTATCAGGCTTTCCTGAACCATCTTCAAAGAAAGCTCCCATGTCAAACTTATTGAGGATGATGAAACTTCTTTTCCCCATTTACCAACTTCACCACCTTCACCCATGGAGTCTATGGATCGAGAATCCATTCCTCCTAACTTTTTTTTCATAAACACCATTTCCTTAGGACCTCTGACTTATCAATGTAATGATAGCAAGGCTCCCTCTTCTCTTCCCTTCATGTACCCTGACATGATCGAAGATGATACACCATCCATTAACGTCTTTCAATGTCAGGATAAGATGATTCTATTCTCACCTACCTTGGTGTGGAAGATTCTTATATTCATCAGTCATTGCCTTCTGAGATGCAAACCATGTTAAATGAATCAACAATTGAAATCAATATTAACACTCAGGATGACCCACACATTCTAAAGATAGGCCAATATTTAGATGCTTTGGTGAAAAGGAAGCTTTTAATTCTTTCCTCTGGGATCATAGCAATGCTTTTTCTTGGTCCTATGCTGATATGACTCGGTATTGACCCAAACATTGTGGTCCACAATATCGTCACTATTCCGGAAGCTGAAACCCATAAAACAGAAGCTACATGAAAATGCATCCTCGCATTTCCCTTCTTGTCAAAGAAGAAATTCAATGCCTTTTTTTTGTTTCCTTCATCCTACCCATTGATTATCCCCAATGGATCTCTAACATCATTCTTGTCACAAAAGCAACAGGGGGACTCTGCATTTACATGAATTTCCGCATGACCTTAACTTAGCTTGCCCCAAAGACAAATTTCCTCTACCTAGTATTGACCAACTAGTTGATCTTACCGCTGGCCATGAGATGATATCACTCATGGATGGTTTCTGAGGTTATAACCAAATATTACTCACCCCAGAAGATCAACACAAAAATCACCTTCATCACTCCTTGGGGGACCTTTTTCTATCGAAGTCATGCCCTTTGGCCTTAAAAACAGCCGGTGCTACATATCAGCAGGCTATGACTTATATCTTCCATGACATCATGCATCGTATATTGGAAGATTATGTAGATGATTTTCTTGCCAAATCAAAACATCGGACCAAAACACCTTACTAGTCCTTGAAGGTCATCTTTGACTGTCTTCATCAAATATTGTGTTCTCCTTCAACCAAAGAAGTGTTTCTTTTCTTGTTCTCTCAGGAAAGCTCCTTGGTTTTATCATTTCTTTATGTGGCATAGAAGTCAGATCCTGCTAAAATCAAGGCTATTCTCAAAATGCCTCCACCTACTAACCTTCTCCAACTTTTAGTTTGCAAGGTAAGTTGTAATCTATTCATTCATTTTATTTCGTAGCTTTCTGACCGCTACCACCCATTTCATCAATCTCCTCAAAAAGGATCCATCTCCTTCAAATGGGATGATGAATGCCATAAAGCCTTTGAGGCCTTAAAACAATACCTTCTCCAACCACTTGTACTCATTCCTCCTAAGGATAACCAACCATTTTACCTTTACATTTCTACTACAGATCATTCCTTGGGTGCCATGCTTGCTCATCCCATGATGAGCAACACTGGGAGTAGGTGGTTTATTACATAAGTCGTACCCTTTTGGAGTTATGAAACCAGATACACCCACACCGAAAAAATCTACTTAGCCTTAGTTTTTTTTGCCACTAAACTTTGCCATTTTTTATTACCTACTCAATCACCAAAAAACCTTTGTCGTCACAAATATTGACCCCTTACATTACATGTACGCCAAGCCCTACCAATATCAACATGCGTTTCACGTTGGCTAATGCTTCTCACTAGACCATAGACCTCGAATTCATCCATAAAAAATCTATCAAAGGTCAAACTATCATTGACCAACTTGCAGACGCACCCCTCTCCAGAAATCAATCCTCTAACTTTGATTTCCCTGACGAATCCATCGCTACCCTTTCTTTGGACTATACCATTTACCAAATGACCTTATTCTTCGATGGTTCAAAATGTCAGCATGGGGGTGGTGCAGTGTGTTATCCTCATTCCTCTCGACGAGTGAACCTATGCCACTATTTTTCAAACTAGATTTTGATTGTACTAACAATATCGCCGAATATGAAGCACTCGTATTAGGTCTCCAAGCTTCCATCACCTTAGATGCATTAAATCGATTAATATATTTGGTGATCTCCCAACTGGTCGTAAATCAAGTTAATGGCATATACCAATGTCATGTAATGAAATACTTCAAAATTATAAGCATCATGTTGACATACTTTTGACTACCTTTGACTGTTATGAGCTTCAAACAAACCCACACTCCACTAACAAATTTGTAGATACCAATGGCTTGTCTTGCATCTCAGATACCCGCTTCACCCTTCGACTCAAAAATATTTATCATAGTACAAAGGTTGCAATCACCTTCTTATTTATTTTCAGGATGTCAACCTCATCGGAACCATTGAACCTGACCCATGTGACCTTTAGGTATAAGCAGTTTGTGGATTACCTTTCCCTTTCAATTCTACCTTCCCGACCTTACTCGTAATTGATAACACACCTTTCTAAAAGTGTCTCTCATTATGTCATCATGGGTGGTCTTATTTATAAATGCGGCTTCGATGGTATTCTTTTATGATGCCTTATAAGTTATGAAATTCCCTACACCATCAAGGAAGTTCACGACAGAATTTGTGGAGGTCACTTCATGTGGTTTAGCTGTCGGCTAAACGCATCCTTCACCTAAGATATTATTGGCCAACCCCTAAACTATGACTATTGTGACTATGTCAAATGTTGTGAAATTCCAATAACATGATAATCTTCATCACACACCTAGTCATGCCTTACAGGTCACACGAGACCTTTGGCCTTTCTCTCAATGGGGTTTGTATCTTGTTGGAGAGATCAATCCTCATTCTTCATAACACCATCAATGGATTATCACCGCTACCAAATATTACACTAAATGGGTTGAATCCATACCTCTTATTTCTAAAAAATCTAAGAAAATATGTGGAATTCATCATTTATCACCACATCGTTTGTCACTTTGTTGTTCCTCACCATCTCATCACTGACAATGGAAAACAGTTCAAAAATCAAAACCCTAAAGAAACTCTGTGATGCCTTTGGTATTTAACTTAGTTTTACTGTCACCTTACTACCGTAAAAACAAATGTCCAAGCATGAATCAACTAACAAAATCCTGAACAAACATTCTTATGAAAGTGGTTGGTGATACTGGAAAGGATTGGCATACGCACATTCCTTTTACCTTATGGGCTTATCATACTAGTATTTATACCTCAACTACTGGCCACACCTTTTTCTCTAGTCTATGGTACAGAGGCTATCCTACCTCTTGAAGTATAGATTCCATCTCTTCATATCTCACTCAAAGAGATGCTCAACCGATGATGATTTTCATCTAGGACCATTTGGCACAACTTGAGTTATTAGATGAATGATCGTCTTAATGCTCTCGATCACCTCCAAATCTATCAAAAATGTATCAAATGTGCCTATGATAAATGTGTCCACGAATGAACCTTCCAGGTCGGTGACCTCATCCTGAAGGAAAATCAACATGTAACAAAAGAGGAGAAAAGTAAATGGGGAAATTTTTCTCCTAATTGGCTTGGACCCTATATCGTTACTCATACTTATGGATCAGGTGCTTATCGTTTGTCTTCACTCGAAGGTAAACCCAAAAACTAAGCCCCTCAATGCCTTGCATCTTCAACCATTATATTTCTGAATCAAGTCCTATATCACCTTCTATCTATTAAAAACGCTCATCCCTTGAGCACCATTCACCTTCCTGCTTACCTATTTTAAGGATCAACTAACTAAACAAGAATCATGTGATTACCCGTCACTTTTAACCTTATCTTCAATATGAGTACATGGATCTACTCATGGCATGATTCTCATGGATACTTTTCATATTTTTCAAGATGGAATCCCATGGTCGTTCATTCACTTAAAACCTCTCTATCAGTAGCTAACCTTTGTGTGCTACAATTTTGTCTTCCAAACAAGAGCCTATTTTTCTCTATAGTCTTGTCCATGACTTAAAATTCTAAAATAAAAATAATTTCAAAAATAAAAATGGGATTCAACTCCTTGAGTCAAACTTCCAGCAAAATAGATGACTCCCTCAAAAAGGACATATTATTCTCTCTATCTCACTACTATAAATAGACTTCTCCCTCGAAGGACAACTATACAAAGCTAGCCATATTGTACATAGTCTATCATCAAAAATAAGAGTATTCTTGCAAAAAATAAAATAAAAATATTCAGAAGCTTCCCACATTGATCAGCTTCACGAAGACCTCAAGGAGATAATCTATTCATCCCATATAGACTTCCCACATCGATCAGTCTATCGAAACAAAAAAATAAAATATATATATATATATAAAGAAAAAGATACATACATATACTTTTTACTTTTTTGTCATGGACTTGCCTATTTTGATCTTGGGTCTCTTGTCCAAGTAGGCATGCTGTCTCACACTAGGTTACACTCAAACCAAATTGTTTTCACCTCATTTCTTTTTCACCCTAATCTTCTATCCTGCTCAAGGGATTTGTCACAAGTAAGAAATTTCATGATCATGTGACTTTCTTCTACCTTAGAATAGTCCATTATGTAATGCCTTTAAGGTGTTACGCTCATAAGTCCTGTCTTTGATATGATGGACTCGTTATGGTTCTTATCAATTAGGTGACTTCTTTTTGTCACCTCTTACCATTCACCTTTTCATTAACTTGTTGATTCTCCTATACAGGACCAAGCCTTCGACACATTTACATTCAACCACACCTATATGACCTAAAACTCAACCATGCCTATATGACCTAAAAACTCAACCTATATGATAGCCCTCAACCAACCTACATGACCTAGACTCAATCATGCCTAAAACCTAGACCCAATCCATGCCCATTCCTCTTAACCTCATCTTATTCTTCCCTAGCTTATGGGAGAACTACATCAGCCTGAGGCCCCCTTTTTTCTCGGGGCTATGTAGGTAAAACTCCTAGGGCATGGGCCCCTTGGAGGTTAGCTTGGACCACTCTTTCCCCTAACCAATTTCCCCCCATATTTTCTATTCACATGTTTACCTTAGTTAGTTTCCATCTTATACATTACTTGGAAATTAAACAAACATAAAAGTATATCAACATGTATATTTACCTATTTCTTACATCATCATATCATACATTCATCATTTCACATTTCCATGATATCCAATATTTTTGAAATTTAAACCATAACCATTTAAATAATCATCCTTTATTTTCCCATGTTACCAATAAATTGGAAATTAAATCAAAACCAAAAAACCTAAACTCCACCATGCCTAACCTGACTCCACCATGACTCAACCATGCCTAACTGACCTAACTCAACCATGCCTAACTGACCTAACTCCACCATGCCTAACTGACCTAACTCAACCATGCCTACATGACCTCGAATCAATCATGCCTAATTCACCTAGTTTCCATCACATATACAATAAACACCAACAATTAAAAACACAAGTACAACATCCAAACCATAAATATCATCATCTATAACAATGAAAGTATGTGTATCAATACAACTATACACTGATACAAATATCATACATGTATCTCAAATTACTCAGATACAACCTCACTATCTTCGGCACGTAGGCTGGTATAATGATCAAAATCTCAAAACCATCATATACATCATCACTATCATCAACACGCAAGCTGATATATACCAAAAATCAATACAATAATCATCTCAGGTGACTAATCATCACCCCATCTGATATCCATTCCTATCTCATCTGTCTCCTCCTCCTCTCCTACCTATATGAAGCCCTACTAGCATCTCTCCACCTAGCATGGGTATTCGGTCTTAATATCCTCCTGGCCTGCAGCTAGGTCTAGCCTCCATGAACTCATAGCCTCACCCTGACCCTATCTCTGGGCTTGTTGAACCCTTGTGTATCTCTAAACTATGAGTGTGGGATCTAGTCCTCTCACTCGATGCCTATTGTGCCATGTACTCAGCATAGGAGGGGACATCTATCCCGACAGTCATCAGATGATCCTGATAATACTATGCCTCATTCAAGGCATCCTTGAATCTCACCATAGCACCGTTTGAGGTGGTACCATAGGTCTCATAGTAACCTGTGAGCTATGTCTTGCTAGGGCTAGCCTCAGACCCTGTACCTGTGACCCTTGTCCTCCTCCCTATACCATGGGACAATATCCCCTCGCATGTATCTACTTGTAGTGTGGGACCCTGTCCCTGAGACTGTGGAGGTACCTACACTGTAACCTAGGCCTGTAAGGCCACAAACTTGAGCTTGTGCAGTGGCCAAATGGCCCTACAAACCTGCTACCTATGCCTGTAAGGTGGCTATTTATCCCCCATATCCATCTCCATCCCTATATGCAGGCCATCCCTATGCAACTACCCTGTAAGGCTACTACCTGAGCCTGTAAAATGACAACTTGTGCCTCTGACCCGGTAAGTTGCCCCTAGTAAAGCTGTAATTTATGCCTGAAGGGCAGCCACCTGACCCTATAAGGTATCCCTCTGTACTATGATGGTGGCTAAGTCTGGCTGCCTTAGCCTCGGTGGTGTCACCTTATAGCTATGTGCCACCCACCACTACCTATATCTATTGGTGACCCCAACATCATCAATCCACCTATCCACCGCCTACTCCTCCTGCCCTATAGGCACACTTAGTCATGTTGGAGACATAGGTCTCTCCACGTCATCTCTCTTATACTATGGGAAAGGTGGAGGAATGTCCTGCGAGTAACCCAAAATACCATCTCACCCTATCTATAGGTATCATCTCGTGCTCGCTAGCTCAACGATGCCCATGTATCCACCTTAGCAATTATAACTCTTCTAACTCCTCCGCCATGATGTCTGTAGGATGGATAGCCAACATATGGAATCCAAACAATATCAATTCAAGACCAATCCCTCCAACAACTTCCTGTAATAAAAAACATCATGTGTGGCCCTAGCCACCCTGTGCTTGCCCACCAACTGGTACCCACCATCTATATCAAACTCTGACAAAGCCACCCCCAAACCAATCATGTCGGGGAAAACAAACTAGATGTACACATACGATGGGCTCATATTCCCAACAATGTAGAATAATGGTGCAACACAGACTAAACCACCACAATCTACCATAGGCCCACAACTCCCTATATAGTTACACCAGGAATATCAGTTCCCATGTAATACATAGACCCACTCCTCCATCATATCCTAGAGCACTTCCATCAGTGCTCATGGGAATATCCCACCCTTAGCATCTAGTAGGGTGAAACAACATACCACCTCCATCATCAAAACAACCAACCTTGTCTCCTGAGGGTGGGCCACAAACATGTCTCCATAGATAAGTATCATGCTATGGTACCTCAGCTTGCCCATTTCATCTCCAAACATAGCCACTATCGGCTCTACTGATGCCTCAAAAGAAATAGAATACACTAGCTCCCCAACAATCGGTAGCCGTAAAATCCTTTATACATCCTCTAAGGTGACAGTCATCTCACCCGTCGGTAAATGAAATGTGTTGGTCATCAAATCCCATCTATCGATGAGTGTGACCATCAAACTAGGATATCGAGTTATACACCTATAGTGTCAGATCCCAATCAGTCCACCATCTGTCATATGTCCCCACTCCTCCGCAATCACACTTGACCACATCTCTACCAATAGAGGTGGTACTCTGTCCCACATACGTAGCTGGTCCCTAGCCTACATCCAACAAACCACAACATTTGTTAAGACCTAACTACCTCCAATTACCTATTAACCCCAAAACCATATCCAAACCACATCAATCATGATTACCCATTTACCTAATTCACCTACTAAACCTCCTACCCTTTACAGTCATGACCCATCGTCTTAACATTATTTAACCTACTTCACCTATCCCATATCTTGCCAACCTCATATTCTACCCTTATCCCTCTACATACACCCTTTACTTTACCCCTTCCCACCCATTTTTCTTTCCATACCTAACCCTTCATACCCCTATTCCTCCTTAACCCTAACTGCATTCAGTCACCTTGACCATCACCGGTTTTCCTTGACTGACATCAGTTCCATTTAACCAGTGTTGGTCACCCTAAGTCCTGGACTGATGCCGGCCAAAGTTGACCGATGTCGGCCAAACCTAGACCGACGTCAGTCTCTGTCAAAACACCTAAAACTGAAAAACCCCCTAACCCTATTCCACCTAAAAATTTGACCAAAACACTACCCTTACAATCCTACCTCAATCCCAACCACCAATTTACCTTAAATTCATTTATCATCCCTACTTAGCCTACATTTCCCTTTCCCCATATGATTTTACCCAATTTTCACCCACATTTCAAAATGAAACATTCCCACCCTAAAATTTCTTCATTTTAAAACATAATTGGATCAAATACCAAGTTAGGAAATTCCTCCTACCTCATCATGGTGTCACCTACATGGTGGCACATTAGGCCGTTGCACCGGTAGTCCACCTGAACCCTCTCCCGCCTCTGCCATGATGAAATATACCTGAGAATCTCTCCACCAATCATGCATCTCCAACCAATCTCATGGACCCGTCTACCTAGATCCTCTCACCACTTGGTAACCTCCACTTTATCTAGGTACAATGCCTTGTCCTTTTCTCTAAGTAAAAATGAAAAAATTCAATAATCTCTGTCATTTTCTCCAAGTGAAAATACAACAATGATTCCGTAAAATATGAAATTTCTACCTTATAAACCCAAATCGACCTAACCGATGTTGGTCATGTCATGCCCTACTAAACCAATGTTGGTCATACCTTAACCGACATTGGTTACCTACCATTACCATTTAACATCCAATTTTTCCCATTTTGACCAAAATTAATTCCTGCCAAATACCCTTTTCCAGTACCAACACCCAATGCACCCTACCTACATGCCTAAAACTACCCATACATTTCCTTAATTACATTTAGGGACTTGTTATTTTACCTATACCTTGGCCTTACCCATGCCATGACCTATATACCCTGACCTGAACCACTGTTTGTGACCTTTGAACTTGTGTACTTGCTATACCTTGTAATGTTGTTACCTATGTTGTTTTAGCCTAATGACCTTACCTCACCTATTTTGTGTTGTTTATCCTGACCAAACCCATGGTGTACCTGGATCATACCTAAACGTTCTTGCACCTAACCTATGTTGTGTTTTCGGACCATATCCTATACCCTGGATACCTGAATCATTTCAACCTTGTTTGGATAAACCTATCAACCTTCGGATAATGTGGAGTTTGTAAGCTCTTCAACCTAGTACCATGTCACAGTCTATACGTGTGCGTGCATTTGATTTCCATTACCTATTACCCTATTTGACCCTGGCCCATTACCTATTACCTGATTTGACCATTACCCTTTACCTAAAGTTCCCATACCCTTACCCACCTACCTTAACTTTCACCAACTACACATTTATCAAGCCACTCACCGACTCCGTATAACACCTCATCAGTTCCTGGTTTGAGGGGGATCATCTTCACCCACACTTGGGGCAACCTCACCTTTAACCCTACTTGGGGCAACCACTTCCTATTTTTGTCAGCATCACTTATCAATACAAGCTACACGACAAAAAGGGGAAAATGTAGACACCAAATTTGGGTCACACTCCTATGTGTCCTCTTTCAATTAGCAGTTAGCCTGATGTGTTAACCTAACCATGAACACTTTCCCTCATATTCATATTAATTTAGTTACTTACAATTGAGTTAATACCCATCCTCACATAATTTATTAATTTAATTACTTTAATTAAATTAATCTACACCTCACCTAGCCACATCACCCAACCACATCACCTAGACACCTCACCATGGACTTATTCTTAGCCTATTAATTAACTAAGACTCGGTCTCCACTTATCCTAACCACCTATGACTTAGTATAACCCTAATATTAAATTCCTATTCCTTCTCCAAAAATATGCCCGCTTATCTAAGCATTAACCACTCACTTTAGACCCGGACCTAACAGGCAGAGCTCACCAAAAATAGCCAAGATCTGCTATTTTTGGTAAACCTAGGATATCCCACCTTGACCGATGTTGGTTAACCCTCAACCGACAACGGTGACCTTGACCATCGTTGGTCACCATATATACAATTTGGAAACCTTTTTCCGAGGTTGGTCACTTCCAATTTCGGAGAGAGATATCTACATTCAAGCACGAGATCTAGAGTTTTCTCAAGCATCAAGATGACATAATACATTTAGCTAGAGACCCAAACAAGTATCCAAGACTAATCTGAAGGCATATTCATTCACAGTAACATTCTAGGAAGCACTACTATAGACACTGACCACCAGGTTCAAAGATCGACCATCACCTTCCTTCACCCAAAAATCTTATAGAAACAAGTAAGTGCGTTTGATTTTGTATCATTCATGTACTTATTCATTAACTTATTTATCTCTTTGTTATTTGAACTTATTATTCCCTATGTTCAGTCCATCCCCATTTTTTCCAGACCATATCCTTATCTAGCCACCACAACCTTCTGGATCCTTATTCCTAACCTCTTACACATTTCTAATCTTTTATCACCTTATCACGAACCCAACCAGTTCCCTTTCATTCTCTGTGTAATCACAGAGAAGCCCAAAACCACCTATTAATCAACTCTTCATAGAATTTCCCCTACCAACGACTGGTTACCTTAACCATCATCGGTTTCCTCTTCACTAACATCGGTCACCAGACCAACGTCGGTTACTGTATTCCCTGCTAAAATTTTACTAAATTGACCTTAACACCTAAAAATCTCACAAAATCCTCACCCAAGCCAGATACACCCTACCTGAAACCTTTCCACAGACCTCCCCATCTCTCTGTGTAGACACAGAGAGAACTTGGACACATGTTTCTGATACTTTACCCTTCCCATAGAAACTGAGATCGGTTATCCCTAACCGGTATCGGTCATAGATAAACCATCATCGGTCACACCCTGACCAACATTGGTCTTGTGTCTGGACAAACTGCCTCAGATTAGCAAGCACCCTAATCACCCAAATCAGCCCCAAATCATACCAAGCCTTACCCAGACCCTGCCTGTGACTTCCACACCACCTACCCAGCCTGTGAACCTGACTTGTGACCTTCACCAATTTAATATTGAAGTATTTAAGTGGATTAAAGTTGATAAGTAATATGAGATACCTAAATCAGACTTCTAGCACTAGATTCATTTATTTGCATGTTCATTTGTTTTTATTTATATATTAATATATATATATATATCAGTGGATTGACCAACCATCGAGGAAGTATCACACTTCCTAGATCTAGCTCACCTTAGGTAATCCACTAACCTTTTGCTATTAACTCTGTTTTGTGGTCTTGTTTTGCATTTTAGGTAGTTCCTCCTAGCCAAAAGGGAGATCTCGAAGTCAACTTGGATAAGAAAATAAAAATGAACACACAAACTTCAATTGACATCACAACATGTATTCCTCCTTGGCCTATCACCCTCTATCTGTTTCATTAATTTGTTAAGAATCCGGTGAAACATTTTGATTGATTGATTTTGATTCTTTTTCTTCCTGAAAAATTATTTCAGCTCTCTTGTTTAACAAGGGGTTAAGAACCACTGATGTCTTGATGGAAGGATGTGGAAGTGATTGTGATGATGAAATTGGCTAGTGTCAATAAATACATCCAAAATTTCTTCACAACAAGTTTATTAGATGAAAATTGTGATAGGATCTCTAAGAGATCAGTCATTCTTTAATTTACCAAGGTGATAAAAGACCAGGGTCAAATAGATACCATAGAGATAAATGTCACAAAATGCATGCGAATATGCTAACCAAAATAAAATCAAAGGGATGAAAATGGTGGATGACTTGTTGAGGAATATGAAAGAAAGGGAAGAAAGGACATCCATGTGTACATAATACTTGATTTCAATGTTTGATCTTTGTACCTTTGATTTTGTTTTTGTAATGTTTTAATGTTTTCTCAATTTTTTTGTATTGTTGAACTATTTTATGATTTTTTGGAAGTTAGGACCAATAATGTCACTCTGCATGATAGGATCAAAAAACTATATGTGTGGATTCCTTGATAAGGGATACTAAGCACGTTTGTTTATCAAGTGTAATATTATCCCCGATCTCAATGATCATGTTGAGCTCACACTCAACAAATGCTTGTGATTTGTTTTGAAACATGGGTTTCGTATGTGGGAGCTTGAGTTCTCTATCCATAGGTTTTAGTACTGTGTGCCATACTTGATGGGTGCGTTGGTGTGTATTCTGGAATCATGTTTGATTTTGGATTTTATGATCATTAGAGTTGTTGGGAGATTTTGGATTTTTGATCTTGGCTTGAGAAAGAACTTGTCTGGGTTTTTTATAAGCTAATGTGTGACTTTACTGATCCCAAAAAGTGGGAAAATAATGTGGACGTTTAGAATTGATGGAAGGAATATGAGGAATGATAGTGGGATTGCCAAAATCTTTGGTAAAAGAATAATGTGATGGATGAAAAGGATACGGTCCAAGGATTGAAAAATATGGGCTATCAGGATGTGAGCCACAGAAAGAGGATGAAGCGCTACTAGGATGTGGCCCTGTTATTAGCCAATTTTGACTTCACAAAATTAATTTTAAAAAATGGAAATTTTGAAAATTTTCAAAAGTGTTACTTTGTGTGGTTTATCACTCTCATCATGACCGTCTCATTTTTGTGATCATTCCGGTCTTCGTTTCCTCCATTTCGGGTGAGAACTCCTCCCACGAGGTCTTAAACTGTGTTAACCATTAATTAATTAATATTTAATTAATTAATTACTCTTTGTTTGATAAAATTAATTTTTAATAACTTTGGAGTATTTAATTAAATATATATTAATTAAAATTCATTCGACAAGTTTATTTTAATTGCTAGGGAAAAATAAGCTTCCACTTCCCATTGTCGGGATGCCAAATTGGCTTCCTAGGCCCATATTTCCCCTTTCTTGGCAAAATTGTTTTAAATCCCCACTTGTGGGATTTCTTCCCCCGATTGCCAATTAATAAATTGGAAAACGGGTAAAAAATCTCCCACTTTCCCACATGGGGAAATAAAATGGGGATTGCCAGCCCACCTTGCCATTTCCATTGGCAAATAGCCATTGATTTCCCATTTCCCCCTGGAAATTAATTCTGCTACTCGGGAAGAAGGGAAGTTGGATTAATCCTCATAAATTCCTCTATCAAACTCGTTGGAAAGAGTCGTGCGAAGGTTTCTAAATTGCTTCTTATTTATTCTAAGAAACATTATAATATTTTTATCACATCCCTCAAACAATACTAGTTTGTGAACACCATTGTGAAGGAGAAATACGTGCAACAGGATAGTCCAAGCAAAGGCCATAGCAAAGGATGAAACCAGTCCCAAAACACTACACAGGAGAAGGAGGACAATCATAGAAATCTCCACACATTGACCTAAAGGGAGGGCAACAAGGTGAAAGCATTAAACAAAAATCCATGCAGGTTTTTAAATATAAAAAATACAAAGTAATGTTTTTCACGCATTAGCAAAAGCAAGAAAAGTCCAAAGAACTTCTCCCACGCAGCCCAAGGGAGATAAAAGAATATAGTAGAATTGTTTGAAAGCAACTAGGAATTTCCATGCACTCATCCAAGCTAATCTCTACATATCCAAGGAAGGGAAAGGAGGATTTCACACAAAAAAAGAAACAGAACTCAGTCTCCAAGCTGCTCCATGCATTCTCCAAGTCTCTCACCATGCATAGGCAGCAAAAGGAACAATTTTCCACACATTTTTCAAAATAGAACAGTCCAAAGAAAATTTTTTTTTTTGATTAGGGAGGTCAACGCTAGAAGGAGAATCACCACACAGAAGTGAGAAGAAAACAAGTTTCAACAAAGCCAAAATAATAGAGAGGGAATAATCCAAAAAACCACACAAGAGCAGGAAGAGAGTCTTCACACAGTCCAAACAAAAAACTGTTCTAACACCATGGGAAAACAAAATCATTTTCCACGCATCTTTTTGTGCAAAGTGAGATAAAAGGAAAGGTCAAAACCTCCACCAAATCTCTTCACACACTCTTTAGGAATCTCCACACAAGGTGAAAGAAAAATAGTCCAAAGGAAAGATTCCACACAACCTAAGGAGGCAAACAAAAAAAGAAAAAGGTTTTCAACACCTGGAGATTAGAATAAAACAGTCTACACATGGGATTCGGCACAGAAAGTTAAATAAAAGAGAAATAACAAAACTACAACACCCTCTACGCATTCATTCAGGTCTTTCACCACGTAGCAAGGAGGAGAAAATAGTTTTTAACACATGCATAAGAGACACCACGTGCCAAGGATAGCTGAAGTTGTCCAGGAAATAAAGTAAATAATAAACTTTGTAGAGAAGAACACATTTTCCCAGCTGAACAAAGATTAAATCATTTCTATTTCCAACACAAGAAACCACACATTCTCCAAGTGTATCAATGCATTTACAAGAATATTCAACAAGTATAGTCATGCATCGATCAAAAGATTGCATCGAAGAAGTCAATCTCAAATTACACGGTCATTAAAATCAGGAAATTTTCACACATACCAAGGAGAATTTGTTTCATCAAATTAAATAAAAAACAGGAGATTTTCATTTTAAAATCTATATCGTTGTATCGCCAAATTTGGAACTTGAGCTTAGTCTCGATATATTTGTATTAAAATTTAAAAATAAAATAAAAATTGTAACTGGGACTACTTGTTATTAGTATCATTTTTAAAATAATAATAATAATAATAATAATAATAATATTAAAACGAGTCATATTTTTCTTGTATTGATGGGGGTTTCGGAGACTGAGACCCGACCCCATTTGTGTTCTTTTGCGTCTAAGTCATTTTTCTGAGAAATTTATAATGGCCAAAAAATATAACAAATCCGCAGGAAGATCAAGGAAGCTAGTGGAGAAATCAAATAAGTCCGCACTCAAGTATGAATTCCAAGGAATCATCCCTCCCAGTTCCATTAAGTCAGCATATGATAATATCACTGATATGAATCTGGGTCACATCAATGTACAACAATTCTGCGAACGGGTGAAAACTGAAGGCAAAACCATAATCTTAGATAGGCTTTACCATAGTGGTCTACCCCAAGCAACGACATTTCTTGTCTCGGTACAGTGTCCAGAGCTGGTTATCGCTTGTGCAGAGCATTATGATCCTGAAAGATAAGGAATTTTTAAAGATAATCGTGAGCCTTTCCTCTTAATCACACCAGAGAACATTGAGGAATTTCTTGGCATCCCTGAATTTCTTGAGAATAGGGATATCACTCACAGTCAACACAAGAAATTTGGGATGAAGAACCCCTTAGGTGGAGCAAGATGGTTAATAACAACTAGTTAGTGACCAAGAGGCCTAAAATTGACCAGCTTCCCAAAGAACTGTACAGCGTTGAGTTAGTGGAAGAAATTGGGGACATGATTACTCTCCTAAGTCAAGTTTTCAGTTTACCTTCTACTATGATTTTCCACCCATGGATGTATCCGTTTATCTGTATCATCCTTGCCAAGAAAGAGTTTGTAGATTGAGCCACCATTATCAGTAATACCCTTCACAAACAATTGATAAAAGTTAAGATGACTGGATGCTTCTAGATGACATCGTATCTGACTTATGCAGTAGCAAGAAGAAAGCTATTTTCTAGACTCAAAACAAGAGGATTCATGGGGCCATCAAATAGTGTCTTCCATTACTATCTGCAGCTAAGTTACTAAAATATCTCTCACCATTTTAGAAGATTCAATGATGCATTCACCTTCCGTGTGATTCAGAACCTGAATTGGAATAGAGAGGAAAGATTTTCTAAAGAAGCCATGAATGTCATTTCCCAATGGGGAACCTAGTTTATTCAATTTTCATCCTTTTCCTACATTCACGTGAGTGGATTTGCTGGAACTCCATGGAAGCTTCCTAAGTACGTCAATGATATATGGGCATTAATGGAGCTTGCGTGATAACTATTCCAGGTTCACTGTCTTCTCAATGACAAGTACAATTCAAGAATTCATTTCCCAATCCAAATTAGGGAATACCAATGTCCAAATATTTTCAGTGCACAACTCATGGAAAAAGAGTTTGCCCTCATCACAATTCATCCATATGTGAAGATAGTTTGGTTTGATATCAATGGATATATGCAGAAGATTCTTGGAGCAAAGTATCAACATAACCCTACCATGGAAGATTTTTGGGCTGCCTATTTGGATGAACATGAAGTAAGAAGACGAGAGTTTTCTCACCTAACACTTGCTCAGATCAAGGCCTTTATCATCAAGAAATCTCCTGATTCATTCGTAAATGATGATGAAGATGTTATTGATCCCTCATATGATGTAGTTTATTTTACCCCATTGCCTTGAATTGACTGGACCAAAAGAGATGATTTTTCTCTTGATAGCAAGAATCAACCGATTCTTGAAAAAAGCATATCTTGGTAAACAGAGAACTTGTTCAAGATCATACTTTAGTATTAAAAAAATTGCCAATATGAGGAGGTCTTCATTTAACCAAAGCCCCTTCTCGATCAACCTCTGTACCATCCAATCATACACAACAAGCAAGAAAGGAGTGGTTGCAAAAATCCACTTCTCCGAGTAATGTGCCACGAGGAGAAAAATCTAAAGACCCTAGCCCTGGCGAAGGAAGAGAGCGTGTATCAGGATTTTCTACTTCAAGTAGAGATTCTTCTAAACATTATTAATAATGCTCAGAAGCTCGTGACAAATGATCCTCCGTCGTGCTTTGCACAAGTGTCCACTCAAGTGCAGGTAGTCCAAATATCAAACACTTCAGAGCATGCATTTAATGAAGAAATTTCCCAAAATATCCCAAATGATTAGGAGGTGGATATTTAGGTTATTTCTCCTCAAATCGAGGTCATGGATAGGATTCTTGTAGGATCTCTTGATGTCGAGAACAATGAGAATATTGCTTCGAGCTCTAGAATTTTGTATGTGGAAATAGTGAATGACACTCCTTCCTGGGTTGATTGCAAGGTTAAGAAAAGGAAGAGGGTTGTCAAGGCAATTGACATTGATTTTGATGCCCTTTTCAAAATTTTGAATGATGTCATTCCCAAGAATCCTAAGGTTATTTCTCGAATAATGGTGGATAATGACGGAAACAAATTTGCAGATCTTGCCATCCCACAAGTTGATAAGGAGTGTGATGCCATGACACCTGCTGATTATGAAGTTTCCAGACTTGGACTTGGGAGGTCCACATTAGAAAGTGGCATGGTGATGGCTCAAGATTAAATTGATATTGTGCTAGAGAGAATTGAGAAATATAAGTATCATAAATCTTAGCTCAAGGCCGAAAATAATTAATTGGTAGAATATGTTCAACATCTGATAAATCCCATATCTGCCCCTGATGAAGAAACTCTCAAATTTTCAAAAGAAATAAACACATTGGGACATTTCACTCAAACTTGGCTTTTAGAGATTCTTGTTTTAGGCCAAGGGATGATCAAAAAATGTCGTTAAGCTCCATGAAGATGTCAGTGCGTATCTTGATCCAAATCTTTCTTTCAAGGAAAATTTAATTTCTAATATATCAAATTTGGATGAGATATTGCCCATTCTACATGAGATAAAGAGTATGGAATCCTCAGTTTTAGCCATTGAAGGAATTCTCAAATTTGAACATCGAGGGACACATTTTCTTTGGTGTTGCATCTCAAATAAAGGAAGATGCTTCTCAATGATTCTATGATCCATTATGAGAGCATATGTAATGAATCCTTCACTTCACTCACCTTTATTCAAGAATTCATAGCTGAGATCCCTTGCAACCTCATAAATGAACATAATAAAAGGTGTTCATCGGAATAGGTGGAAGAGAAATTTTCACAATTGTTTAAGAACATGTACACTCCCACCAATAATTTCTCATCATTTTGAATGGAGAGGTGCATCAAATTAAAGAACTTATTTGAGAATGCTCAATCAAAGATTATTAATTTAAATGATATGCCAAGTAGAATTCTTGAATTGCAGGTATTTTTTGAGGCTATTCTTCGACCAAATGAACCTCCAGAAGAAGAAAAGATGTTTGAAACTTTGGGAAGGTTTAGATCCTTTCAACTAGCAAAAGAGGAAGATCCTAATATCACCGACGGTTAAGGGAGATAGTTTTCTTGGTATCTAACGAAGTGGGAGAGTCCATTTCTCATACGCTTGAGATAGGCGGACCCCATTTCAATAGATAAGGCACTGGTTATTATTGTATATTTTAAAAAGTGTATTTTTAAGAAAAGGATGTTGTTATTTTCTTTTGGGAATCTGTGGATAACTTAAGTGATTTCTATTTTTAGTTATTTTCAATAAAGTTGGTTAGAAAAATTCAAAGGTCACTAAAGTGCCTTATTTAATGATCATGTAACACCCTAACTACTTTGTAACCAACTTTTGGGTTATAAAAGAAAGTGAGGGGCTCATTTGTAAAGGTGACTTTGAGAGAGGAGAAGAAAATAATTTTGTATGCAAGATTTATTTCAAAGAAAGAAACTTTGTGTTATTTTGAGAAGACATTTTGGAGTTAATGAAATATGAACTTTTTGTCCCATCCATTGTCTCTTATAGCATTTGATGTTCTTATGTTCATTAGATGTTAGTGTTTTAATCTTGCATACAAATATTATCTTTGATCTTATTGTCAATGTTATTAATCTGTTGTTCTAGTTCACAGTGATCAAGCTTTGATTATCTACTTGCTCACGTGTGTTCCCTTTTACACATTCTTGTTTAGCTAACTTAAACACCATTTTATTTGTGTTAGTTATTCATCTTTCCTCTTCATGCGATATTAGGCTATATTTTTACATAACTCTTGTATGTTCTTTCAATTCATTCCATTCCATTCCATCTCCCTCATTCACTTTTCTTTCCATTGATGTTCCAAAACACTCCCCACATACAATTTTGAATGTACAGATGTAAATACAGTTTTGGTTTTCAATAAAGGCAGCCTCACATTCATTGAGGAGGGACTTCGTTCCCACACTGTTGCATGTCATTTGCATGCATGTAAATTCATATTCTAATAGTTTTTGGTGACTCTACTGGGGATTCAGGAATTATTAACCAATGATTAGTTAAATATTTATGACTATCCCCTCTACACAAGCTCCAGTTATTCAACCAAACCTTGTGCCCATCGAAGATTTTCAAGGAGACATTACTACAAACCTTCGAACAATAGCTTGGGAAAACCATGAACGTTTGCAGCAATTTTTGGTTGTTGATAGATCCATTGACAGAGAAATATACATTGAAGACCTTAGAAGAAGAGCACTTGCACTTGTGGCCATAAGACCTCCTGGACACGTGTTGATCATTGTTCACCGATGCGGTACTCTTCCACTAAGGTAATAATTTGTATGACTATTATAGGTAACCAACCTATCTTGCAACCAAATTTTGTTTTTGCAGATACTCAAGAAGACATATCATCAGATTTGAGAAAAGATATTTGGGAAAAGTGCATGAATAACTATAATTTTCATCTCGTTGCATCATTACTAGATAACGAAGAAGAGAAATCTGTGAGATTTGCTAGAGTTATTCAGGAGAAAATAGCTCAAGAAAGAGAGTGAAGAGAAAAGTCTAGAGCTGATCAGAACATGCCAGTGATCCCTTGTCAATAAATATTTCAAACTTGAAGGAAAGAGGTTTATGCCAGGTGAAAACGCTAAAGGTTGATCTGATCCCATTTTTGACTTTCAAGGAAAGTTTGGTTTCAAGTTATCTCCTCCAAAGAAGAACACACCTCGTAGATCTGCAAGCCTTACATCAATTCGTAAAAGAGCAAAAAAGGAAGGAATCACTACAATTCAAGCACTTGTCCTTGCTCACATTGTGTTACCTTCACATACCACCTTTCCCAAAAATGGCAGTCAACATACCATGGAAATAAATATATATCAATTTTTGGAAATGCCATAGGCCCATTAGCCTTACTAGATCGACATGAAATCCCATGAGGATCGAGAAAGATTCTTCCCAAGTTCTATGGAGACAGGAATACATCACCAGATGAACACATTTCTTCTTTCTTTGCTGCATGTGTAGTTTTTTCGGTAGAATATGAAGATGTTGCTATTCACCTCTTTGTCAAAACATTGTATGATGTTGTTGTAGATTGGTTTCATCATCTGCCAGATGGATGCATTACAAATTGGAATGATATGACAACTAAGTTTGATGATCAATTCAAGGTAGCTGAAGATGAACATGCTCTTCTTGCCCAACTATCTCATGCGAAGAAAAAGCCAACATAACCCATGAGGAATTTTGTGGCTAAATTCAACAAAATGGTGAATAAAGTTCCTGCCAAGATTCACCTGAATCTTGACAGACAAAAATGTTTCTTTATTAACGCACAAAAACCAAAAGTGTGCCATTAGTTGAGAAGGGATAGAGTGGCTACTTTGGAACTTGCTCAATCCTTGGCCATAGAAATTGAGGATGAATTAATCATGGCAGGAAAGTTCAAGAAAACTTCCCTCAAGGGAAAGGGTTAAGAAAACCCCAATGCTTCATAAGCTATACTTACTAAGTTAGCTAATGATGTGATAGCTTTAAAAAATCAAGTTTCTCAGAGTAGTAAACCCTCTCCTTACAAAGACATTCCAAGGAAAGGCTGCGTTCTCAACAAAGACAGGATTGCAGGTTTGCCGACGAGGCTTGCTATTGAAGCAGCTCCCACAACTAACTCAAAATATGATGTCATTGAAGAAAGCAACGATGAAAGTGAAGTTGTCTAGGTTGGTGAGGAAGAGATGGATTTTGAAACATCAGAACTTGAAGTTAAAGATCCTAAGGGAGAAAGTAATAATCATTTCTTTGAGTACTATTCAGAAGAAGAAGACAAATATGAAGAAATCATAGAATATATGAATAGCCAGTATTTTGCTGTCCTCACACGCTCTCAGATAAAGGAGCAGAATATCACTAAGGTGGGAGATAAAGATGTTTCTAAGGAAGTTCCTAAAGAATCCAAAATTAAAGAAGCTTCCAAAGAATCAAAGATAGTTGAGACTCCTAAGTCAAAACTATCTTAAAGAAAGGAGAACCTTTACCGAGTCAATCCATAGATAAATCAGCTATGAAGAAAGTCTCTTCTTCTACATCAGTATCAACCAAGCCCGAAGCAAAGGTCAAAAATTTTCCATCATCAAGTTCGAAAGAACTAGTATCTGAGACATCAAGTACAATTACTTTGCCCAAATTTGATATCATTGATCATATCAATAAAAAAAAATTTCTATGTCACAGGCAGAGTACTTGAAGGCCAATAAGGATCAACTCAAGAAATTGGTCTAGTTTATCAAAGGTGAATCTACTTTTCATTCCTCCAAAGGGATTCTATAAACTCCCAATGATGGGAAAACTCAAAATATTGTGGTGGCCACTACACCTTCAAATGAAAAGATCAAACCTTTATTTGTGTCCTTTTTGATCAACGGATGCAAATTAAGCAATTGCATTATAGACTCTAGAGCCTCAGATAATGTGATGCTGGAAAAAGTAGCACATGCTCTTGGTTTGACTTGTACGAGAACATTCAGATTGTGTTACTCCATGGAAACCAAGCAAGTTCCTTGGATCAGGAAAATTAAAGACACCCAAATGGTTTTAGCCCAATTCACTTGAAAGTGAATTAAGGTAAATATTTTAGTTGCTGACATTCCCACTTCATATGGTATGTTGTTGAGCAGGAAATTTTATAGAGATATAGGTGGAGAGATTCAAATGGATTGGTTTCATGGTATGATCCCTATCGATGGAAAAATGAAGAAGCTAATGCCAGAAGATTAGGAAAAGTTCACGGTAACTAAAACCAAAGATCCTTGTGCACAGATCCTTTTCCAAGGCTCAAGTATGGGTAATTAAATGATGACTACATAAATTCATACCCTTGAGATCACTTGCCAAGATTCCAATGAGATCTGGAATCTTGAGTTCGATGGAAGTTGTTGCTTGATGGGTTCTGGTGCAGGAGTGGTGCTCATATATCCAAATTGTAAAGTATTTCCTTTTTCCTACAAACTTGAATTTTCAAATACTAATAACACTACAGAATACGAGACATTAATCCTTGGCCTCCAAGTTATAGAGGAGAAAGGGATAAATTTTTTGGAAGTCTTTAGAGATGTAGAATTGATCGTGAAACAAGTAAGAAATCATCTCCAAGTAAAGAATGATCATTTGAGACACTACAGAAATAAAGTGTGGGATGCGATAGAAGTCTTTGATGATTTTTCCATAATATACATCCCTCGTGAAAAGAATGACAAAGCAAATTCTATAGCAGTCTCAGCGTCATTAATGATTCCTCATTCAGAGTTTGATCAAGAAAAATACACCATTGAAATGGTTTTTAGGCCAAGTGTTCCTGACAATGCAGAAAATTGGCAAGTATTCAATGATGATCAACAAATTATTGCTTTCTTGGAAAAGAGGGATAATTTTGAACAATTGTACTTTGAGGCAAGTGATTCTATGTTTTTTGAATCAAATACCTCACCCATTTAGGAAGGAGTTGAGAAATAAGATCCTGGTGATGGCATCATCTAACTCAAAGGAAATAAAATTCCCAAAGGATTGGTTTCACTTGAAGAACTTTTTGATAAACATGACAGGTTTATCAAAGAGAAAGAGTAGGCAGGACCTGCGAATTCTGCTAACTATGAGCAAGTTAACATTAGTACCAAGGGTAAACCTTGCTGTTAGGTTATGGAGCCTATTTTCATGTGAGAAAGTGTTGAAGAATGTACACTAAGAGTATTGTACACTTTCCATAGTTGTACAAAACATGCCTGATATACCGGGAAACATTTTTTTCTCATATGGACGAAATTTTTGACCCATAGGTTTATGGGACAGTTTTGGCCCATGGTTTTGATACCCACGGTTTTGTAAAATTGATTAAGTAGTTGTCTATTTATATAGTTTTGTGCATATGGTAGGTATCATGTAACATTACAGATGTGTTTTGAATTCGGTTGTGAATTCTATAGAGTTTGTTGAGTATAGCTCCAAATAGATCTAGGTATTATATTAAGAGAGCGATGGCTTGTAATAAAATATGAAGAAGTGATTCTTGGTGGATGTATCCCAAATTGGGTGAACCATGTTAAATACTATCTCTTTGTGTTGTGTTATTTTATTTTGCACTTTTATTTAAGATCTGTAATATTTTTTGCATATTCATTTCTACTGTTACGCTTCTGTGAGGGATTATTCTACATATTTTATCTCTTATGTCCTAACACTCACCTGGTCAATATCAGTAAGTGTTTCTCACCTGAGGAGCGTAAGAAATTCATAAGCCTCCCTACCAAATATTCTGATGTCTTGGCTTACTCATATGAAGACTTGAAGTCTTTCCAACCTAGGGAAATGGAGCATGCCATACCCTTGAAGCCTGGTGCAGTTCCATTCAGGAAGAAGCAAAGACAATATAATTTGAAGATAGTGGGCACAATATTCCACGAATTTTGAAAGATGTTAGATGCATGGATAGTGTTTCCTATTTTACATTCGACCTAGATAGCTAATATGGTATCGGTTCGCAAGAAAAATGGAGAAATTACGATTTGCATGGATTTCCACAATATTAATCAAGCTTCCTTGAAAGATAATTATCCAATTCCAGTTATGGACTATATTCTGTAGGCAGTAACTGGATCAGAAATGCTATCTATGCTAGATGGTTTCTCTGGTTATAATCAGATTGAAGTGGCTAGAGAAGATCAACATAAAACCACGTTCACCACCCCATGGGGTACATTTGCATATAGAAGAATGCCTTTTGGTTTGATCAATGATGACACAAATTTTCAAAGGGATATGGATATGGCATTCACAAATTATAAAGACAAGATCATTGTGATATATCTAGATGACTTGACAGTGTTCTCAAAGAAGTGAGAAGACTACCAAAGATATATAGAGAAAATATTGCAAAGGTGTAGACTTCATAAGATATCTCTGAATCCAAAAAAGTCTGTGTTCAGAGTTATGGAAGGGAAGCTCCTAGGTCATATTGTTTCTAAGGAAGGAACTAAGATCGATCCTGAGCGTGTTCAAGCTATCAAGAATATTTCCTTGCCTACAAGTAAGCTTGGAGTCCACTCATTCTTTGGGAAGGTAAATGTTTTGAGAAGGATTGTGCTAGATTTTTCCAAGCTAACTAAAGAAATCATTGAAATTATGAAAGGAAAATAATCCTTCAAATGGTTGAAGGAAGGTAGAGAAGCATTCGAGAAAATCAAGGGTGCTATTGCAAAATATCCTACATTGGTGTGTCCTGATTTTAAAAAGGATTTCATAATTTATTGCTATGCTTCACCACACACAATCTCTACCATCATAACTCAACACAATCAAGAGGAAATTGAATCTCCTATTGCATTCATGAGCTCTAGATTCAAGAAACATGAACTCAATTAAACTCCCCTTGAGAGACATGTGTATGCGGTGGGGAGAGCCTTGAAACATTTCATGTACTATGTGTTGAATTCTCACACCAAAGTCTTAGTATAAGACACCGTAGTTAAATCGATGCTGATGCAACAAGAACCAAGATCTAAAAGAGGTAATTGGGTCTCTAAGATCTAGGCATATGATTTGGATATCAAGCCTACCAAGTTGGTTCGAGGAAGAGGACTCTGCCAACTCATCACAGAAAATGAACCACGAGATGACTCTGAAGAAGAACCAATTGAGGAAAATTTACCACTGGTAGTTTTTGTCAGTACCACAAACGAATGGTATTATGATATAGCCTACTTTCTCACATATGGTGAGTGTTTAGAGAATATGAAAACTAAGGAAAAATGAGCTATCAAACTAAGAGCTTCTGGGTACATCATTTGGGACAACACTTTGTTCAAGAAGGGAATTGACAACATGTTCCTCAAATGTGTTGATAAAGAAAAACAACCTAGGTTGTTGGAAGCTTTTCACAATAATGTTTGTGGTGGTCATTTCTCTAGCCCTGTGAAAGCTCATAAAATTTTGTTAGCACATTATTACTGGCCCACTATGTTTTCCAATGCTCAGAAATGTGTGACAAAATGTGAATCTTGTCAGTAATTTGTTGGAAGACCAAAATTGGCATTTTTTCCTTTGAAGCCAGTTTTCGTTGAAGAACCCTTTCAACAATGGGGTTTAGATTTCATTTGGGTTTTGAATCCTAATTCCAGTACTAGTCATACTCATGTGCTCACCAAAATTGACTACTTTACAAAGTGGGTAGAAGCTATACCAGTGAAACAAACATCTACTGTGGTAATATGTGATTTCATCAAAGAAAATATATTGGTTCGTTATGGAATTCCACACAAGATCGTGACGGAAAATGCCTCAAAATTTTCTTCTGCAAAGATGATAGGTTTTTGTTATGGGTATGGGATATCTTTGTCTCAATCATCAGATTACTACCTTCAGGGAAATGGTCAAGCAGAATCTAGTAACAAAAACATCATTACTATCATGCACAAGTTAGTAGAAGAAAATCAAAGAACTTGGCACAAAAAGTTATATGATGCATTTTGGGATGACAACATAACTCCCAAAAGAGAAATCGGGATGTCTCCATTTCAAATTTTGTATGGAAGCGATGCTCAAATTCCTATCACACTGGAGTTACCAGCATTAAAATTAGCCCAAGCAGTTGATGATGAATACTTCACCAATGCATTAGATAAAAGGATGATGTTCCTAAGCAAGCTGGAGGAACAAAGAAGACAAGTGGAAAATAGGATCAAGGAACATCAATCCAAGGTAAAGAGGTTGTTTGATAGGAAAACCAAAGAGAGGAAATTCTAAATCAATGACTTAGTTCTTCTTTGGGAAAAGAGTTGTGAACTGAAAGGAAAGCATGGGAAGTTTGATTCACTATGGCTAGGCCCTTTCAAAATCAAACATTTCTACTGAGATAGTACCTATTACTTGGTGTATCCTGATGGAACTCATTTTCCTTTTCCCTAAAGTGGAAAATATCTCAAGCGATACCAAACTTGAAAACGGGTTGTTCCCCGTATGTACATAAGTAATTAGGATTTTGGTTTGTTTCTTTTTCCCATATTTTGGTCTCCTCTCTTGTATCACCCCATTTTTGTGCCCCATCATTTTGAGATCATGTTCATGAATATTTTGGTCTAGGTCTATTGCTACGTCCATGAAGTTCTTGTCCCCAATTAGAGCTAGTTGTTATCAGCCAATTTTGACTTCACAAAATTAATAAAAAAATGGAAATTTTGAAAATTTTCAAAAGTGTTACTTTGTGTGGTTTATCACTCTCATCATGACCATCTCATTTTTGTGATCGATCCAGTCTTCATTTCATCCATTTTAGGTGAGAATTCCTCTCACTAGGTCTTAAATTGCGTTAGCCATTAATTTATTAATATTTAATTAATTAATTACTCTTTGTTTGATAAAATTAATTTTTAATAACTTTGGAGTATTTAATTAAATAAATATTAATTAAAATTCATTCGAAAAGTTTATTTTAATTGTCGGAGAAAAATAAGCTTCCGCTTCCCATTGCCGGGGATGCCAAATTGGCTTTCTAGGCCTAGATTTCCCCTTTCCTGGCAAAATTTATTTAAATCCCTGCTTGTGGGATTTCTTCCCTTGATTGCCAAATTAATAAATTGGAAAATGGGCAAAAAATTTCCCATTTTCCCACATGGGGAAATAAAATGGGGATTGCCAGCCCACCTTGCCATTTCCATTGGCAATTGGCCTTTGATTTCCCATTTCCCCCTGGAAATTAATTCCACTACCCGGGAAGAAGGGAAGTTGGATTAATCCTCATAAATTCCTCCGTCAAACTTGTTGGAAAGAGTCATGTGAATCTTTCTAAATTGCTTCTTATTTCTTCTAAGAAACATTATAATATTTTTATCACATCCCTCAAACAATACTAGTCTGTGAACGCCATTGGGAAGGAGAAATACATGCAAGAGGAAAGTTCAAGCAAAGGCCATAGCAAAGGATGAAACTAGTCCCAAAAAATTACACAGGAGAATGAGGACAATCATAGAAATATCCACGCATTGGCAAAGGGAGGGTAGCAAGGTGAAAGCATTAAACAAAAAACCACGTAGGTTTTTAAATATAAACAATACAAAGTAATGCTTTTCACGCATTAGCAAAAGCAAGAACAGTCCAAAGAACTTCTCCCACACAACCCAAGGGAGATAAAAGAATATTGCAGAAGTATTTGAAAGCAACTCGGAAGTTCCACACACACATCCAAGCTAATCTCTGTGAATCCAAGGGAAAGGAGGATTTCACACAAAACAAGAAACAAAACTCAGTCTCCAAGATGCTCCACGCATTCTCCAGGTCTCTCACCATGCATAGGCAGCAAAAGGAACAAGTTTCCACACATTTTTCAAAATAGAATAGTCCAAAGAATATATATTTTATTTTGATTAGGGAGTCCAAAGCTAGAAGGAGAATCACCACACAGAAGTGAGAAGAAAATAGGTTTTGACGTAGCTAAAAGAATAGAGGGAGAACAATCCAAAAAACCATGTAGGAGAAGGAAGAGAGTCTTCACATAGTTCAAACAACAAACCGTTCTAACACTGTGAGACAAAAAAATCATTTTCAACGCATATTTTTGTGTAAAGTGAGATAAAAGGAAAGGTCAAAACCGCCACCAAAGCTCTTCACACACTCTTCAGGCATCTCCACGCAAGGTGAAAGAAAAATAGTCCAAAGGAAAGATTCCACGCAGCCCAAGTAGGAAAACAAAAAAAGAAAAAGGTTTTCAACACCTAGAGATTAGAATAAAATAGTCTACACATGGGATTTGGCACAGAAAGTTGAATAATAGAGAAATAACAAAACTACAGCACCCTCCATGCATTCATTCAAGTCTTTCACCATGCAGCAAGGGGGAGAAACAATTTTTAACACATGCATAAGAGACACCACGTGACAAGGATAGCTGGAGTTTTCCAGAAAATAAATCAAATAATAAAATTTGTATAGAAGAACACATTTTCCTAGCTGAACAAAGATGAAATCATTTCTATTTCCAACACAAGAAACCATGCATTCTCCAGGTGTATCAACACATTTACAAGAAGATTCAATAAGTATAGTCATGCATTGATTAGAAGATCGCATCGAAGAAGTAAATCTCAAATTGTGCGGTCATTAAAATCAGGTGATTTTCACACATACCAAGGAGAAATTGCTCTGTCAAATTAAATAAAAATCGGGAGATTTTAATTAAAATATATATCATTGTATCGCCATATTTGGAAGTCGAGCTTAGTCTCGATATATTTGTATTAACACTTTAAAAACAAAAAAATTGTAACCGGGACTAATTGTTATTGTTATTATTTTTAAAAAAATAATAATAATATTAAAGTGAGTCATATTTTTCTTGCATTGACAGGGGTTTCGGAGACTGAGACCCGACCCCACTTGTGTTCTTTTGTGTCTGAGTCATTTTTCTGTGAAATTCATAGTGGCCAAAAAATCTAACAAATCTGCAGGAAGATCGAGGAAGCCAGTGGAGAAATCGAATAAGTTTACACTCAAGTACAAATACCAAGGAATCATCCCTCCCATTTCCATTAAGTTAGCATATGATAATATCATTGATACGAATCTGGGTCACATCAATGTGCAACATTTCTATAAGCGGGTGAAAACTGAAAGCAAAACCATATTCTCGAATAGGCTTTACCATAGTGGTCTACCCCAAGTAGTGACATTTCATGTCTTGGTGCAGTGTCTAAAGCTAGTTATCTCTTGTGTAAAGCATTATTATCCTGAGAGACGAGGAATTTTTAAAGATAATCGTGAGCCTTTCCTCTTAATCACACCAGAGCACATTGAGGAATTCTTGGCATACCTGACTAGCCTAAGAATGTAGATATCACTCGACAGTTAGTGCAAGAATTTTGGGATGAAGAACCCCTTAGGTGGAGCAAGATGGTTAATAACAACTAGTTAGTGACCAAGAGGCCTCAAATTGACCGGATTCCCAAAGAACTATACCGCATTGAGTTTGTGAAAGAAATCAGGGACATGATTACTCTCCTAAGTCAAGTTTTTGGTTTACCCTCTGCTATGATTTTCCACCCATGGATGTATCAGTTTATCTGTATCATACTTCCCAAGAAAGAGTTTTTGGATTGGGCCACCATTATTAGTAATACCCTTCACAAACAATTAATAGAAGTTAAGATGACTGGATGCTTCTACATGACATCGTATCTGACTTATGCAGTAGCAAGAAGAAAGCTATTTTTTGGACTTGAAACAAGAGGAGTCATGGGGCCATCAAATAGTGTCTTCCATTACTATCCACAACTAAGTTTAAAAAATATATCTCACCATTTTAGAAGAGTCAACGATGCATTCACCTTCCGCGTGATTCAGAACCTGAATCATAATACAAAGGAAAGATTTTATATAGAAGCCATGAATGTCATTTCCCAATGGGGAACTTGGTTTATTCAATTTTCATCCTTTTCCTACATTTGCGTGAGTGGCTTTTCTGGAACTCCATGGAAGCTTCCTAAGTACGTCAGTGACAAATTGGCATTAATGGAGCTTGCACAACGACTATTTCAAGTTCACTGTCTTCTCAGTGACAAACACCGTTCAGGAATTCATTTCCCAATCCAAATCAGGGAATACCAATGTCCAAATATTTTCAGTGCACAAATCATGGAAAAAGAGTTTGCCCTCATCACAATTCATCCATATGTGAAGAGAGCCCAGTTTTATATCAATGGATATATGTAGAAGATTCTTAGAGAAAAGTATCAACATAACCCTACCATGGAAGATTTCTGGGCTGTCTATTTGGATGAACAAGAAGTAAGAATTTATATGATCCATTATGAGAGCATATGCAATGAAGCCTTCACTTCAATAGCCTTGATTCAAGAATTCAAAGCTGATATCCCTTGTAACCTTGTAAATGAACATAATAAAAGGTGTTCATCGGAATAGGTGGAAGAGAAAATTTGACAATTGTTTAAGAACATGTACACTCCCGCTAATAATTTCTCATCAGTTTCAATGGAGCGGTGCATCAAATTAAAGAACTTATTTAAGAACGATCAATCAAAGATTATTAATTTAAATGATATGCCAAGTAGGATTCTTGGATTACAGGTATTTTGTGAGGATATTCTTCAACCAAATTAACCTCCAGAAGAAGAAAATATGTTTGAAACTTTGGGAAGGTTTAGATCCTTTCAACTAGCACAAGCAGCAGATCGTAATTTCACTGACGGTTCAAGGAGATAGTTTTCTTGGTATCTAATGAAGTGGGAGAGTTCATTTCTCATACGCTTGAGATATTCAGACCCCATTTCAATGGATAAGGCATTGGTTATTATTGTATATTTCAAAAAGTGGATTTTTAAGATAAGGATGTTGTTATTTGATTTCGGGAAGCTGTGGATAACTTAAGTTATTTCTATTTTTAGTTGTTTTAAATAAATTTGGTTAGAAAAAGTCAAAGGTCACTTAAGTCCCTTATTTAATGATCACGTAAAACCCTAACTACTTTGTAACCAAATTTTGGGTTATAAAATAAAGTGAAGAGCTCATTTGTAAAGGTGACTTTGAGAGAGGAGAAGAAAATACTTTTGTATGTAAGCTTTTCTTCAAAGAAAGAAACTTTGTGTTATTTTGAGAAGACATTTTGGAGTTAATGAAATATAAACTTTATGTCCCATTCATTGTCTCTTATAGCATTTGATGTTCTTATGTTCATTATATTTTAGTGTTTGAATCTTGCATGCAAATATTGTCTTTGATCTTATTGTCAACATTATTAATCTTTCATTCTAGTTCACAGTGATCAAGATCTGATTATCTACTTGCTCACGTGTGTTATCTTTTACACATTCTTGTTTAGCTAACTCAAAATCTGTTTTATTTGTGTTAGTCATTCATCTTTCCTCTTCATGCGATATTAGGCTATGTTTTTACTGAACTCTTGCATGTTCTTTCAATTCATTCTATTCCACTCCTTTCCTTCATTCCATTCCATCTCCCTCATTCAATTTTCTTTCCATTGATGTTCAAAAACACCCTCCACATACAATTTTGAATGTACAGATGTAAATACAGTTTTGGTTTTCAATAAGGTAGCCTCACCTTCATTGAGGAGGGACTTCATTCACACATTGTTGCATGTAATTTGTATGCATGCAAATCCATAAGCTAACAGGCCCTAGAATAAAATGAGAAGGGTTGTTAGGGTGTGAACCATAGCTTGAAGATGATGGATTACCTGGGGGTGACCCATACATAGAAGAAAAGGGGCTAGTTGGACGTGCCCTAAGAATAAAAGATAGTAGACTACTCGAAAATGTCCCACAAATAGCAGAGGGAGGGATACTAGAAGGTGACCCACACCTAGACGAAGATGAAAGGATATTTGGCGTTGACCCCATAAGAGATTGTGATTGAGGAATTTGATAGACAAAGAGTGATTGGGTGATGAGAAGATAAGACATGGATCAATGCAAGACCTAGGAGTTTCATCACGTAATGAAGAATGTGAAGATGGAAGAATAAGAGGAGGACCAAGTTACATGATACGAGTATCTTCCTCCATTTCTTGATAAAAGGAATCATATTTTTCCTCACATTACATGGATGCATCAAAGTCTAAAGAGAATCCTTACTAATAATTCATTAGAGGGATATCTTTGTGTGCCCCTATTAATTCCCTAATTGTTTATTCATTCTGAAAGTGGTCAATTGGTATGAGTTGTTGATCGACCACTAGGGGTTGATTGGAAGAAAGAGGTTAAATTGGTGTGGAAGACTTAGAAGATGTTTGATGATGATTGATAGAAAAAGATGACATGGGGGATGAATAAAATGTGGAGCTAGATGTCTCGAGAGTAAAATAAGGTGGTGTGGACCTACCTATACGATGGTATATTGTTTGTAAACTAGTAGGATTAATTCCAAAGTCTACAAATTGTGACATAGGATTCGATTCAGGTGTTTGAATAGAAGGAATTTTAGTCACATGAATCTTCAAAGAAGGAAGACTTCATGGGGGTGATTGATGAAGAAGCTCCCAAGAATAAGGGGAGGACTATGACTGATAAAAGAGGTCCTGTAAAGAAAAGGAGGAACATGACGTGGGAGTCGTATTAGATGTATGATGAAGAGGGTCCTGTGAAGAAAGGGATGACTATGACTTAGGAGTCGCATTAGATGTATGATGAAGAGAGTGCTGTGAAGAAACGGGAGTACCATGACTTAGGAGTCATATTAGATGTATGATGAAGAGTGTCCTGCGAAGATAGGGAGGACCATGAAGTAGGAGTATTATTAGATGAATGATGAAGACAATTTATGGTGACACATATATTTAGAGGAGGAGAACATTATTTAGGTGACTGATAATATAGGTCCTGCGGAGAAGGGGAGGACCGTGACTTAGGAGTTGAATTAGATGAATCTGAATGGTAGTTTGGATCCAAATCATTAGAAGAATCGAAGGAAATATTTGGATTGGAATCCTCAGAAGAAGAGGAAATGTTTTTATTAGAATCAAAATAAGAGTGAGGGGAACCTAAATAATAATTTGGATAAGAACTGTCCAAACCATACCACCGACTATGAGATGAAGGTGAGGAATGGGTTACCTAGATGGGTTCTCTAGCATGAAGAACCAATTGAGGTTTGGTCATGATGGGTGTATTTTGATGTGAACACTGAAAATTTGATTCCTTATTGTTGTATGTGAAAGGGACCTTGCGATAATCAATCATTTTTGGCATGTGTTGGATTCAAAAGTCTAGACCTAGATTGCATGATTGAACTTCTTCAAAGTGAAGAAGGTTTCATGTTGATTTGGGAAGCATAACGAAAAATAACTAGACATTTTGTAAAGATGGAGATGCTTGTGTGATTTTCCAAAGGGGAGCTAAGGAAAACATATATCGTGATGACTCAAGATTGATAATCCAACAAGGCTTAGACAACAAGTTTGGAGGTGTAAATGTCAAAGGATTGATCAAAATTTTAGCAACATAAAGGATTACGAAGGAAAGATTTCCAATATTTGATTGGTGAAAATTTTTCTTGATAGGAAATGTTATTGCTAAGGTTTGAAAGATATGTTCAAAAATGACCATAGACTTAGGAAAAAACAAGAAGATCAAGAGGATCAAAGACCCAAAGGATTGTCCTAGAAATGAGTTTATAAAATGGATAAACACAAGGAAAAATTATGCAAATTCAAAACACAAAGACAAATTAAAGACCAAAGAATAATGAATGATAAATAATCAATGGATCAAAGTGATTGTCCTAAATGGGAAAGTCAATATGAAAAATGAGACAAAATCACACAAAGTTCCTTGTAAACCAATTGATCAAATGGATTAATTCCTAAGTGTCTGATCAATCAATAGTTTGATGAATAAGATGACCAACAAAATGTCACCAGTTATGCCAAGTTCAAAAAAAAAAAAACGTAAGTAATAACAAAAGGTTGATACGATTTCCAAAAAAGGTATACTAAAAGCGAGTTTAGATCCAATCAAGACCTAAATCTCAAATAGTAGAAGTTACAAACATGAATGATGCAACAATACCACTAATATACGTTAACCAAAATTTACAAAAAATAAGGTATTAATATCGAAATAATATTATTACAACACGAAAAAGGGTAACAACAAAACTTTTCAAAATAAAGGTAATGTTCGAAGGCAAAATAAGGATAGAGTATATACCAAGGAATTGTTATGATGCATGTAGTCTAACGTTACAATAAAGACACTTAGGTCAAGTTTGCAAGAAACAAGATGTACATATCAAAATTGTGGCGATATGATACAAGAAAGATAACACCTCAAAGGATAATCAAGTGATGAATCAAGACTAACTATGATTACAATATTGACTTGGGTATCAAGATCAAATGGTTACCAATGATACAAGTACATTCCCACACACTTTAGACATTTAACAACTCATCTGCAAACATGGATGAGCATAAATAGATACAAAAGTGGTGAATACAATTAATTAACAACACGAGGGTAGTCACTCTTCTTCCGATCAACAAAGTTTCAAAAGAAAGTGAAGGAAGTAAATGAATTAGGGGTGAAAAATGTTGGTCTCAATTCGATAAAGTTTTGGATCACCTTAGGGAGAGTGAAAAACTAAGAAAAAGTAACACTTCACACATTTCGTGATGAATAATGGCTCTCAACCCAAATTGGTTTTGAAATGGTCAAAGTTGGCTCCAGGTCAAAGATAGCTTCCTATGTGGTTCACTCAACTAGGTGTCAAAATTTATCTAAGAGCGATCTCGATTTGCCAAGAAAAGTCACACTAACTAATTCTTGGAGTATCTTGGCTTTACTTTACCCTCTTTAAGTATAGTGGGCAATAAATAAGTCCATCATGTACTCTCACTAGGGTCATGATACAAATAACTTTGATGCTAAATATCACAAATGGTAAAACTAGTCAAGTAGGTTATGCGGAGCACTTCCCGTTTCATCCACAAGGTTACCTCTTGTGTGGAATACTTTACCGTTCCTAGAACCACCCCCATTGTTGTAGCTTAAGGTGTTATGCAAAAGGGGTTATATTCTAGTTGAGCAGATAGGGACGTACCCTTTTCTGAAACCTACAAATACAATGTGATCTTTGTGGTGTGTTTTTTATCTTGTTTATCTTAATGTGGTTTAGTTGAACTCCATTTGGCAACCTGCGAGAAATGTGTTAGAAATTTTTTAGATTCCTTTCTTTTGCAAGTGTCTCTTTGGGTTTTTCATGAAGATGTTAGTAGTTCTCCACAATCAAGAAAGTGTAACATTCCCATTTTGAGAATTTAGAAACAAGGGATTTTTTTTGTATAATGTTCTCTATTCTAAATAATCATAATTTAGAACACACATTCCAAGCCAATCAATCTCATAACAGAAAACCATATGCAACTTTAAATGACTCAGTGGAACACCGATCTCTCATTTAATGACTCAGTATCATACTGATCTCTCATGTTAACTTAATGATTTGTATAGTAAGTATACTTGGTACCCTTATCCTTTTCAGGGTATTAAGTGTTCTATTTAACAGGCTTATTTGAATATTTGTTACTAATATCCATATGAAATACCACTTATTAAACTAGGTGACATAGGACAAAGAAACTAGTAGCTTGCAATACTTTGGCCAAATATTTAAAACATATTGTTCATGTTTATATTCCTAGATGACATACTCGTCAAATGGAATACGTCATTCACCTCACTTCATATGTTATCTAGAATGGTCTTCACTGACTCTTGTCAGTCCACTTGTTCAAGGTTTAACCCTAACCAATGTTAGCAACATAGTCTAGTGTGGAGGACTACTCATGGTGGCTAAGGGTACATAATCATACTCAATCGACCAAAGTCGATTACGTGTGTCTAGTTATCCTAAGTCATCGTGAGTTGACCCCGACACTAGATCATGCCCCTAACTCTACCTAAGGTAGAACTATGATCAAGTCAAAATTTATGTAGATCTAGATGATTAAACTCAGAAGGGTGTTGGAACATGTCAACTGCAACATAGTATCGTCATGAAGACCCAAGCCTTCACAAAGGTATTGTACTACAGTTGGCGTATGCCAACATGTGAACTGAGTTATCCTCATCTAGATGACCATACCTTAGAAAGAAGTTAATGACTTATTAATTTTCCTTATTAAAGGTTAATTGCAGTAGCCCTACTGAACAACTAGGTTCATTAACCATTAGGGTTTCAAGTAAAAATTTCAATAGGAGTTGGTATGAAGATACATTTGCCTCCTAACCATTTCATAAGTTTTGTTTTTAATCCATTAACATTCTAATTTTTATGTTTCACATAATAGATTCAACATACATAACAATATTGTTACTTACTCACCTACTCAAGCCTGAACTTACATAAGTTCAAAGCAAGTTTTTTATACATATTACACTCCAATGTAATGAAGTCTAATCCCATTTAATTTCTTTTCTCTACATTCCTATTTTAGTTAAGGAACTCATCATGAGAAATCCCACCTTCAAACTATCCAAAGTTACAATCGGATGTATTTCCAAGAGGTCTTAAAATAGTTTATTAATCAATGCAGGGAAGTTGTCTTCCCTATTTCTTATAAAGGATTAATTTTCATTTATAACCCCATAGTATATTACAAGTTATCATCAAAGTTTTATTCACCCACAAACATTTGTTTTAATATAACCATAATGATCTAGTTGAATATACATGCGCGAGTGTCAACTTTAATGAGTTGTATTTCATTAATGAGGTTAGTAAATTTAGTACCCTTGACCTCTATTCAATTTAATACAACCCAAGAGGGTATATTACTGATATAAAAAAAATAGAGAAATAATTATCATTTCCATTCATAGAATACCCAAAAATATCACACATCAGTGTTCAAACAAGTCCAAAACTCTTTCATTCATCAAGGGGATTCATACATTATAAGTCCAAACACTTCAGACATTTCTAGTGTCAAACAACAACAACAACAACAAGATCAATTACAAGTACAACTTTATTTTCCAACAAATACATTTCAATAAAGATATTTATTTCATCATAAAAGATCCAGTCTCTTTGGTAAACAAATGTAACTTCCTATAAAATCTTTTCTCCTTTCATCACTTATGAAGTCCATCTGCAAAATTGCTAGCATGAGTGAGTTCATTGATACTGAGCATGATAAGCACTAAACATTAAAACAATGTGCTTTTAGCTAATTGTTTCATAAAGAGAACTCTGCTGTTATGAAATAGTCTTAGAGCAATACAAAAATACATACCAAAAGAAATCACTATTCACAATTGAGAGAGAGAGAGAGAGAGAGAGAGTGAGTGAGTGAACCATATCATAATTAAGAACAGATCACGATATAAACAAATTCAGATTTCATACTATTGTTTTATATAAAAAGAATTAAAACAGTAATACAGATAAGTACTATTTCATCAAAATCACAATTTTCCTTTCATATATTATTGTACATGATTCACTTCTCAATTAAACCTATTTAACATGAGAAGATAACTATCCTAACTATTTCTTAGGAATAGTTCAACATTAGATATAAAAATAGTACTTCTATCTCAACATTTTTTATTCACTTAAATTCATCCTAAAATCTGAAGATGCCAAGATCAAATCAAAACGTAGGAATAAGTTTAGGATGGTCCAAACAATGTAACTTGGAAAGAGTTTCTAATTTAAGAATCCTATAACTCAAATTCAGAATTAGAATCCAAATTAAGTTAAAGTTCAGCACTAAACAGATCTCAACAAAGGATAATATCAATTAGGCATGCAATAAGAACTAAGCACACAATCCCAAAAGAGATACATCAATACCAAGGTTAAGTCAAAAGAATAGAATGGAGGGATTTAACAATCAGCTTCAGATCCTTCAATCATTCAAATATTTTTCACCAAACAAAAAGACTTACTCAGAATATTTCCAACCAAACACAAAAATCCCTCTAAATAACTTATACTTCAGCTATATTTTCCTATCACGACTGGACTTAATTCTTCAAGCAAGTCCCAGTGAAGGTACTATGAAATAGACCAAACTAGACACCCTCCCTCATCAAGATTGAAACAGAAAGAAAATCAAAGGAGAGAGAGATTGTTTACTCAAAGTTATAAGAATGATTAGAAAGAGAGCATGATCTAAACAAGAACACAGTATAGAAGTCCAGTCTCTATTGTCCTTAACCGAAATCCCAAACATAGGATTAAACAAGGATCAAATTAAATGACAACAATACCAAAAAAGAAAGAATGAAGAACAACATTCATTTACCTTTCAAAAATCAATGAGGACGATAAAATAAATACCTAAATCCTCTAGACAACAAGTAACCAAATCCTAACAGACACAGTGGAGAAAGGAGGAGGATTAACCAAAGAATAAGTCTACCCAGTCCTCTTAACTTAGATCCGTAAGGAGAAGGAAACTTAAAATGTGATGAACTAGACATGAGACACCTCTTTATTTTCATTGATAAAAATATTGTCAACAATAAAAATGAACTGAAACTAAGTTCAATGGCCCCACGTCAAGAATTATGAAAAACTAAACACAACAAATAATGTCGTCGAATTGTCCAGACATTCAAGTTGACAACAACAAACAAAGAGTAGTATGCCAAAACCCAAGACAATTTTTCCTTTCTTAGCAATAGTTTCCTCGACCTCAGAGGTTACCCAAATACTCCAAATGAATAGAAGATAGATTAACACTTTTCTTAAATTACACTTGCACAAGCATTAATTCCTTTCAAAGAGATAACATGATTATTCCTTCCAGGTCCTCCATTTATGAACGAAAAATCTCTAACAAGTCTTAATAGATGAGAAATATCTAACAAATCTTAACAGACGAAAAATCTCTAACAAGTCTTAACAGATGAAAATTCTCTAACAAGTCTTAATAGACAAAAAACTCCTTTCCAAGAAAAACCCAGAACAATGTAACTTTCCTCAATACTCATAGGATAGATGACTGAAACATGAAGCTTTAAAACAAAACCCTGAATCAAAACCAAAAAAGTGATAATATTTAGACACATCTTCAAATTTTAAAGCCTTCCATTAAAACTAAAAATAATATGCTAAAGCCAAAGTTGCAGAAGTTTAATCCCCAAAAGGATTCAAGCAAAATCTAGCAAGCAATATATTTAAATAGTTTAACACCTAAAGTGTTTCCTAATGGTGAAACAAGGAATTCTAATCAAGTTCTACACGTTAAGCAACTGAGATATTACTACATACACATAGATCAACAAGATTACCTATAGTATCAACTTCATCTCAATCTTGCACATAAATAATTCAAACATAATACAACAGACCAGATCAAGAAAAATGAAACCCAAATAATGTTATAACAGAGTCAATAAAGCATACATGATAACAATCACAAAATAAAAAGTAGAGAGATCATATCAACAAAGAAAAACCATATTGTTTCCAAGAGCAGAGTTCTTTTAATGAAGTCAATTAAGTAAAAGCATAACAACTTAATGGGTAGAGCCTATTATGCCTAATAGAGATTATCCTTCTCCGATTGTTGAAGATTTCCAAGCAGAACTTCAAGTGCCTCTTCTTCTCTAAGCAACGTCAACCAACTTACAATACTTTATCATCTACTTATAGATTTTACAGAGTCCAAAAATAGCTCTATGTAATGCAAAAATAACTAGTAAAGCAAGATTCAAAATTGAGATTTGACGAACTAAAAAAACATCATGTAAACCTCAAGCTTGAAAATGAACCAAAAGAACAAAACAGCCATGTAAAACCCCTCATGCATTTTCCTAGGAAATTTTTCCAAATTCAAAAACATTAAATGCAAAGGACTGTCGATTCCCTCCAATTTCCACGCCACCTCCATTTCCACATTTAAAAATGTCTGTTTTAAATTTTTGCATACAACTAAACTTGGACGAGATGTCAGCGCAACCTCCCCTAATTTTTCCAATGCCCATGCTAAAGTTGGCAGTAGTAAGAGATAAGAATGAATTAAATCCCATTTAATATTTTGAAACCGATGCCACTGACCACTCATATTCCATGTCGTTCCATACATCCCCTTTAGGTTTATCATACCTTAAGCTAGGTTATATTAGTTTAGGAAAACAAATTAGGTCCATGGTATAAGTATAGGTCGAAAGTTTAAGTCACAACATCTTAATTACAAAAGATTGCAAAGACATAGGTTAGACTTTGCTTTAGGCTAAAGTCCCTTAGTATTAAAACACATAGTTAAAAATAGGTTACCATTAGTAAGCATTGCAATCTACAAATCAAAGAAGGACCAACCAAATATCAAAATTAAATAAGTCGCAGGGTCTAAGGACTTCATTCCTTTCCTTAGAACAGTCAGAATCCATAGATCACCTAATCTATCTGACTCGGTCATTATGAAATCAAAGTCATTAATTAAAAGCATACCTTAGATCAATGAAATTGATCCAAGGTAATGTTGTTCCAAAATAAGATTTATGAAAATAGAACCCAATTTCTCAATTCAAGTAGTGAATTAATTCTGCATAAAGGAGGTGAATCAATCCATTAAAATTAAGCAAAAGTATGAAAAAATTTACCTGATCCACAAATGAATTACTTTTTACTACATACATGATTTCCAAAGTCATAAGAGTATACAATCATAATGGCAAGATCACATGTCAACGTTTGTACCTTCTAAAGTAGAAATCATCGTAGGTACTAGTCATATTTGGAGGCGTTACAGAAAGGGTACAAGATGTCGTTTATGATTATCAAGATTGTCCAAGGACGTAAGAGAAGAACATATGTGACAAAAGGCCCAAATATGTATATATTAATGAAAACACATACAATTTTTTCTTTTTAACCAACTTGACATTTATTTCCTTAGCAAAAAATAAAGTTAAATGATTTTTTTTCTAAATAATAGACAAGGTGTAGGATTGTTTTTTATTCCTAAAATCACCTAAAAGGTGTAAGGGAAGAGCATACATGATCCTAGCCTCCTAATTTTTTTTTAACATTCATTAACTTTAATCAAGTAAAATTAGCACAAAGTATGTGCAAATATACCATGCAAAATAGAACCTAGTCTCAAGTAAACCCTACAAGGTGTTAGAACATCAAAGACCAAATTTTACAAAACATTTAGACATGTTAGAAATGAATAGTTTTATAAAAATGAAAACCTTAAATTTTAGGTAACTCAAAACTCTAAATTTATGTTTCCATTGCGTAGTTCGCTTCAATACCTTTCCAACACAAAACAAATAGAGCCATTTCAAGTTTGGGAGCAAATGTTATGGCCTCTGGAAGATAATTTATGTACACATTTTAGCACGTGCACGCCTTTTAGAGTGTATGCATGCCAATTTAAGTTTGTGCACGCCATTTTAAGCATATGTGCACCATTGTGTAAAAAAACAAAGCAAGAGGTATGCCTACACACATAGAATGATGTGTGTGCTCCCTTTAGAGTTTAAGAGCGCCCATTTAAGCGTGTGTGCACCCCTTTAAGTGTGTACACACCCTTGTGTAAAAAAAAATAGTGAGAGTTATGCCTACACACACATAATGATGGGTGCACTCCCTTCAGAGTGTGTTAATGCCCATTGAAGTGTGTGCAAACCCTTTTAAGTGTGTGCGTGCCCATGTGTAAAAAAATAGTGAGAGTTATGCCTGCGTGCACATAATGATATGTGTACTCCCCTTACCTGGGTGACATCAAAAATACATCATAATGACATAAGAAAGCTCAAAAATCTCAAAATTTTAACATGTTAGCTCAAAATTGAAAACAACCCATCAAAATTAAACCACTAAACAAGACTCAACACATGCAAAGTTAGCAAAACCATAAGAAATTTAACATTATTTCACACATGTGCATATCAAGGGTTAGCCAAATATTGAAATAACAACAAAAATTGAACTACAATGCTAAGGGACTAAGGACCCATCCCATCGGGCATGCCAAATGTATGCAAGATATTATTAGCAATGCAAAAAGAATTAGAACTAACACCTAGTAGTCCTAAAATAAAGCTAAATCAAAATCTATGCAACATCGTGCTTAGAGCTTAAACAAGACTAATATACCAACATCGTTGCATTATAATATGAATAAATATTCAAACTAACATGTTAATCCATTAATATCTATCTCTATTGAATGTTAATCAAATGAAATGAACTTATTTAGATCCTTAGCAATCAAAGGGTTGATTGTATGTTTGAATCCCAAGGTTTTCAAGAATGGAGTCTTGTCAATCCATGGCTACAAGACCATTTTACATATCTCCATATGACTTCAAAACTTGGATGGATGAATTCAAGAAATGAAGTTAGCTAGCTCCTCTAATGGAAGAATACTCTAAGATGATCAAATGGCTATAACTTAGGCTCTATGCTCATTTTCAGGTGTATAAAGGTGTCAATAAAAAGGTAGGAGGGCTCCTTATATAACCTAATGGATAAAAGAAGATTTGCATCCCTTTACATGTGGGATAATACCTAGGTTGAGTTAGCTATGGATGATGATGGTTGAAAGGGGGTTGAGTCAACCTTAGGAGAGTTTATTTTGTATTTTAGTGACTCATGGGAATTGAGGGGATTTATTAATTAACCCAAGTGATTAATTAATAGGTGAGCAAGCTTATAGAATATTTTTAGAGGAATAATTAGCATGATTTAGACTATGTGAGGAATTTAATCAAATAAATGATGATTTATTGATTTAATGGAAGAGGAAACTAATTAATTAATAATAATTAATTAGTCTAGATAGAAAAGGGGATTAATTAACAGAAGGTCGTTAATTGGTGTATTTGCTGGATATAAGAGTTAATTAATTAACGTAATGTAACTAATTATCGGTGATAGAATAGAAAATGAGCATTTATTGACGATATGTCATCAATTTGTGGGAAAGGATATAATTAGCACAATTTTAAGTATTTAAATTGTTTGAGATAAATTATAGGTGTCTACAAAGAGAATACCTTTAAGGACTAAAAGATACATGAGGTTACTCATTTCTATCAGATGAGCTAGAATGTTCTCTTCTTGTAACAAAGTAAAGGTCCCTAGTATTACGTTCATACCAAATCCTTGAGATAGAGGAGGTACCATCATTATTGCTTGTTACGTGTCTATGTGATGGAAAGATGTACTAGTCTGGGATCCATAGGAAGTGACATGGTGAAGGAGGATGAAGGTTCATAATATGATGAAGATAGATATTTCACAAAAATTTTCCATCTAGATGTTGATGATGTGTCTGAACATGGTTAGATTTTACATAATATACCTCTTTTACATACCATGGAAGTTTACAATTTATCAAAATATTCTTGGCAATGTCAGGATGCATTTGAAGGAGAGGATGATCAGAAATCTTTGTAGGGAGTTATTTGGAGAGAAAATATTTGAAATGATTGGAAATATATCCTTTATCTCCCACTCTACCGGGCATGTTCCAAATATATGTATGCAGTGGATGTTCTTCAGGGCACATCTGAGAAAATTCAAACCTCCATAAAGTTCTTGGCCTTGGGACTAACTTTCTTTGGTGAATTCCTTCCACGAGAATATAATTTGCAGGTGTCTCAACATATCTATAATTTCTCCATTTCCATTTTAATGTGTAGAATACCATGGGTTCTTGAAGATAATGAAAAAAAAAATTCTAGTATTTTTGGATCTATGAATTTAGTTCCTACTTCAATAATGGAGTATGGAGAAATAGAAATAATATCTTGGGACAAGAGAATATTTTGTGCTTCATAAGACATTTTATTATCATTTTTATCTGGAATTTACACATGACCAAACAGGGATAAAAAATTCATGAATAACTTTAGTAATATTGACATTTTTTTGGCTCATTTAATTCCCTACTTGCAAAATCTGCAAGAGAATTTTGTTTACCTTCAATATGTTAGAATTCAAACTTATAATTATCAAACCACATTCTCCACCTTTGGAGTCTATTGAAGGTAGTATTATTTGAGAGATCTCCTTTGTTTAATTTGGCCATTAAATCTTTTAAATCAGTTCTGAGATCAAATTCCTCAAATTGGAAAAAGAACATGAAAACTTTAATGGATTTTATGGCAGAAAGGATTTCTTGGAAGTAAGGATTTCTTTCTGTGCAAAATGATACTTCATTTCAGAACCATGAAATGTACCGGAAGCATCTCTATAATTTTTCTCATTACTGTAGACACAAATATTGCACATTAGACAATATTTAGCCTGACCTTATACTACTATTTAGAAGGTTCTCAAGTGTACAAATTACTAATTAATTCCATCTTTTGGCCACATTTTTCTTATATTTTATTACATTTTTCCCACATATTTCCTGATACCAATCAACCCATTTCATGACCTTTCTAACATTCTAGCATAAAATTAGGGCACCCCAGCCTGTATTGGGGCGCCTTGGTCCCACTTTGGGCACCCTGATCTATGAAAATCCCCCTTTTCTCCTTTTTGAGTCTCTACTAGTTGGATTTCATCCTTATCTTCTTCTTAGTCAACCTTGTCAAGATTAACTATGAAATCAAGCTTGAGAGCCCTATAAATATTGATCCATAGAGAAGTGGAAAAAACATCAATAAGAGCATACATTTCATGTATCAATTTTGTAAATTGCACCACCAGATGTTGTACTGAATTCCTTTGGCTGTGTTCGTTGATGAAGGTGCAAGGAATCTCTTCGATGAAGACTTGAATGGAAGAGAGTGTGGTATAGGCTTCATTGTACAAACTATCAAACTGAATTACCAAGTCTTCTAGAATCATTTTCCTAGCCTTAGCATGATTTAACCATAGAATTCGTGTCATGCAATGATCAAACTCAAGTATCCCCTCTGAGGCTAAGAATGTAGATTCCATGCGAGCAAGATCCTGAAGACTTGGAAAAATTTGATCCAGTGTTATTAATTCTGTAATGAGGCACTCCTTGAATGGAAACACTGGATCAAGGTAGGCATAAATAATCTCAAAAAAATTTATCACCTCAACAATTGTTTTCAACCCACCACTTTCTATTTCAGAAACCCATGACCTTAGAGTGTGCCCTACAATGATCACATCCTTCGATTGATTGAGAATTTCTTGATCCGGGATAGCCACCATCTCTGGAACAAGAAAAGAAGACTCAATTGGGCTAATCAAATGCTAAACATATGAAATCAACTGATTCTTTTCTTCCTTGAGTTGGGAAATTTGAGTTTTGTATCTCTCCAACCTTTTAAGCACACTATTCATTGAATCCTTTGTCATAGCAACATCGCTTTCAAAAGTGGTCTTTCCAAGGGCTATCTTGGATACTTCATAGTCATTGATTGTCATGTCCCCACGATCCTTTTCAGTAGTAGGAACTTGTTGACAAGAAAATTTGTCTTGTGGACAAATTGGTGAGTTTCAGGCCAACGCTATGGGAATCTAAGTCCCTCTACTTGAACGGTGCAACTTCCATATGTGCATGCGTGAAAAAGTGAATTTCAATGGTGGCCTTTCGACCAGAGATCCAACAGGGGCACTCCACTGACCCTGTGGCAAAGCTAGCAATTTCTCACTAGAGAAGAAACTTTGTATAAGAAGGGTAAGGGGAGTGAGAATGGAGGTAGGAGAAACTAATGTTGTCAGTAGAATGTCAGATGCCCACACACATTAATAAGAAATTTCATTTACATGCATTCATAGTCGGCAGAAAAACAAATCCGCAAGAGAAGCTACAAGACCGAATGGAACTCACTGATTGCAAAGTACCAATTAATTCCTCAGTCAAAAAGTCAAAAATTCCTTCTTTTATTATTGAAGCTCGAGCAACGTTTGTACATAGCTTGAGAATGGAAGAAATTCAACGAAGAAGAGAAAATAGAAGAAGAATGGCATTTTCTGTCTTTTTCAGGTACAGAGCACTCTGGTCTTTTTTGAAATCAATCGCCAACCCTTGGAATGACGTCGAGAAGCCATTATATTCTTTGCAAGAAACCGTTACAACTTCACAAATCCTCGACGCCTTTTCAAATTCCTCTATTGTGAAGAAAACGCTCATGGCAAGTTAAAAACCAGATCTTGCAAAGCAACCGTTACATTTGATTTGCCAGTTTAAATATAGACCATTAGATTTGCTCCTCTAACTCTGAAATCGGGCCGTCCACGTGGCAGGAAGGGATTGGAGCGGTTATAGGGGAAGACCTTGCATTTTGTGACTTTTTGGAGATTTGGCAATTTGGAAAAAATTGGCCTACACCCCCGCTTTGACTTTTCAACTTAGGCACGTGGCTACTTCTGATTGGAAACAGGGTCGTGGCTCTTTTCTAAACATTTTAACCTTTTTTGGAAAAAGGTTCAAAAACTCAATTGCCTCCGCCGACCCGCTCTCCCGCTTTGACTTTTCAACAACGGGCTTCACCTTTGACTTTTTCCTTAATAGCCTAATCGGGGCCGAGGGGCAAATTTACCATTTTTGCCAAAAATGACCAAAAGTGTTAAGTTCACCAAAAACCATGTTCCTCCCCATCCAATAGGATCTGACCATGTTACTTGCATTCATTGGAGCCCAAATTTGACAGGGAAAAGACACCCGTCATCCCGACTGTGGAAAATATGCAGAGGAAGAAAACTTCATCGTTTTGAGTCCAACTTTCGAATTTCCTTCACGAACCAGAGGCATGGGGGCAAAACAATGATTTGACGACCCAGGCCATAGAACAAGTGAACAATTTCGATCAAAAATGGAGGTTGCAAAGAGGATATTACGTGCACAGATCAGGAAATGGAGAATTTCTCAAAACGAGCGAAACAAAGATTTAAACAGCACAAGGGCACGACTTTTGCTGATTTCTTAAATCTCTAACTTGGCTTAAACACCAATGGAGGGCATGAGCTCAAAAAATTTGAATTTGGCTATGAAAACGCAGAGCAGTTTTCAGGAGACAACAGAACTACAATTTCTGCAAATTTTTCTCCGCTATTATCAATTACCTGGAGAAGACCTTAGGCTTTTTGGGCACAACTTTGTTGGAGAGTGCAGAAAGAGACTCCAAATCAATAATGGCCACTTTGCCCAATCTCTTTCTCTTTTTAATTTCAAAGTCAACCCAGATCGATGTTTCATTCATTAATTCGACACAAAAAAGTCGAGACCTGGAAGAAAAATCCTCTTTGCCTTTCTCGTGACTAAAACTAGTAGGCAATTGTTCTGTGGCCTCAATCCTTGGTGAAGTAGCATCTGCAACACATTCTTGATTATCCTCATGTTCCTGTGGAATACCCTTATCACCTGGATGTTCGGAAGAATTAGATATTTGTACCACTGGGATTTGCTTAGACTCCGATGTATGACATTGATGATTTGGATCCTTGGTAGGCCTATTGGAACTCTCAGTGATGTGCATAGATGAGTTTGGGGTAGAAATACCCGAAACACATTCTTTTCCTTCCCGAAGATGCACACTTTTTACAGAACCTTGAGACACTACTTTATTAGAGACAAGTTTAGGTAACCACCGACTTTGCCTCTGAGATGCATGTGATGATGTCGGTGGTGACTGGTGTGAAGAGGATTGCACCACCTTTTTCCATGTAAATCCCCCTCTTGTTGGCAGTTTCTGTATTTCTGACATATGTGCCTGAAATGGGAGAGGATTAGCTATCTAATTCTCATACCACATCATAGTCCTTTTTAACACAGGTTGATTCATGACATCTAGAGAAGTTTCATCTCCTCTACTCCAATCAATACCAGGGAGTGGAGTGAAAACTATCTGATCATAGGTAGGATCCATAAGCTCAATCCCATTCTCAGCAAGAATCAGGGGAGGATCCCTCGATCCGTAATTTTCTATCTGATCCAGTGTGAGACGAGAAAATTGTCGTTGTCTTACCTCCCTATCATCTGCACATTCTGCCCAATAGTCTTCTATGTTTGCCGTGTGCTTATATCTTGCTCCGAGGGCTTTTTCCATGGATCCTTTAATATCTAATTAAGCCCTACTTGTGAAAGGATGTATAGTTATGAGAGAAAATTCTTTTTCCATAAGTTTTGCACTGTGGGAATTTGGACATTTGTATTCCCCAATCTCAATTGGGAAATGAATGCCTCCTTTGCATTTATCCACCACTAGGCAATGGATTTTGAAAAGCTGACGTGAAAGTTCCATCAATGTTATTTTATAGCTGACATATTTAGGAAGTCTGTAAGGAGCTCCCACAAATCCATCAACTCGTATATAGGAGTAAGAGGGAAACTGGATAAACCAAGTTCCCCATTGTTTTATCACTGCCTTGGCATCTTCTGAAAATCTTTCCGCTGGGTTACTCCTTAGTGACCGGATTATATAGAATAGGAAAGCATCATTTACCCTTTGGAAATGGTGAGAACTATTCTTGTCAGGACCCATTGTACCTCTAGTTGTTAGCCCTAAAAATATTCTCCTTCTTGCTACAGCATACACCAAACATGAGATCATGTAAAAATGACCTATCATCCTTTACCTCGATCAATTGCTTATGGAAAATATTGCTAACGATACTTGCCCAATCAATGAACATCTTTGCATCAAGAATAATACAAATAAACTTATACATCCAAGGATGGAAATTTCTAGCGGAAGGTAGACCAAAAACCCTGCTGAGGAGAGTAATCATGTCTCCTATTTTTTCATGAAACTCTACACGAAACAACACTTTGGGAATTCTTAAAGTGTAAGTTTTTGGTTTGACCAACCAATTTTTACTAACTATCTCAAAGGATTTTCATCCCAAAATTGTTGTGTCGATTCTTGTGTGATGTCAGCATTTTCTTCATGAAGTGGTACTCTTAACAAATCTTCCATATGATCTGGAGAATTGAGCAGAAAAGGTTCATTTATGTCATTAAAAATTCCCCGAGGCTCAGGATCATAATGTTCGGCACAAGCTAGGACATATTCGGGGCATTGTATGACAACTAGAAATGTTGTCGCTTGAGGTAAGTTGCAGCGATAAAGTCTTTTTCAGAAAACAATCCTCCCTTCCCGTCTTACCTTGTCACATAATTAAACCATATCTACGTGACCCATATCGGTATCCAAAATATTATCAGATGCTGAATTTAAGGATGATGCTCGAACTAATCCTTGATATGCATATTTTAGCGCCGACTTATTGGAACGTTCACCCATTATTAAAAAAAAAAATTTAAATGGAAAGCGAAAAGAGGACTACACTGGAAAGGTGCCAGGTCTAAGTCTCCGGACCACCATCGTCTCAAGAATAATACGACTCTTTTTATTATTTCCTTTTTTATTATTATATATTTTTTTTAATAAAAAGAGATTTAGAAAATGCCAAATTCAAAATGACCATACAAAAATATTGAGGCAAAGCTCAAATCACCATCCAAAAAATAAAACAATTTAAATAACTTTTGTTATTTTCAGCAATGCATGAACTACACGAGCCTGATATTTTTCTTGGGCAGCAAATGATCTTGTTTCTCCTTCCCTGGCGCATTGATCAAATTTCTCCTTCTTAAGCATGCGTAGTATCCTTTTTATTCTCTTTCTCCTCTTAAAAAAGAATAATAAAATAAAATAAAATAGAATTTTTATGCATGTGTGGGTTCTTGTTGTTTGGATTTTTGCTTATTTATGCATGCATGGGCATAAAACAAACCTGTTTTGATTTGATTCTCCAGAATGGCGTGGATCTTTTTATTTCTGTTCTGTTTTTCTTTGCAGGCTGCGTGGATCTTCAAACAAATGCGTGGGAAAAATACTTGTCCTTTCTACAGGCTGTACATGGTTATGTTTTTGAAGATGATCTGTGGTCATTTGCTTTTCACCAAATGCGTGCTCAGTCTCCTCTCCTCAGGCTGTGCGTGGATCTCCAAACAGACTTCATTCTTCCTTTGAATGTGCAAGCAGATTTATTTCCTCCTTCTCAAGCTATGCGTGAATAAAAACAAAATTCATTCTTCCTTCCAAGCATGGCGTGGACTTCGACTTCTAAGAATTCATTTGGGTTGTGTTTTAATCTTGTTTCTCCCCTCCAAGCATGCGTAAAAAACTATCCTTAACTGCTGCGTGGAAACTTGTCTTCAACCTGCGTGGATAACTTTGCCATGAACAGCTTCCAAAAACAAATTAATCATGTGGTCCTTCACCTTCAGCGAATGAAATTTCAGGTCGACCTGGGTATTGCATGTGTAGATAACTTCCTAGGTCTTCAAACCGGTTCTTTCCTCCTCTCTAAGCATGGCATGTAAACTTCTTTTGATCTTCTTCCTTACCTGCGTGAATCTTCTTGCATGGATTTTCCTAACTACACAAATCAACAACTAACAAAAACAAACTACCAGCTACGTTGAATTTCACATTTTCCTCTTTGCTACATATCGATTCTTGTTATTTATTCCCTCCAAGTGTATGCTCTCCTAGACTCGTGATCCTTGGAGCTACCTAGAACTCTCAAGGCATGAAATTGCCTTCACTTGGCAAGCGTGGATCTGGATATTTGCAATATTTCCTTGTTTCCCCTTCTTCCCAATTTCCTCTATTTCTGCAACCTCTTGTAACCGTCTCCTCATCAATTCCCGTATGACAGAAGCAAAATTAAAATTGTCTACAGCAATTGAAAGCAGAAGAAAAATTGCCCCCGGCACTTGCTCACGGCAGTTACGGCAATTAATAAAAAAAAGAAAAGTTCTCCCAAGTTTGTCAAACAACTTCCATGAGTTTTACATTAATATTTATAAATTAAAAACTCATAAAATTTAATAAATATTACTTTTTAAATAATAGGATGAATATTAATTAAATAATTAAAACACAGTTTGTGGCGTAAATAGGAGAATGGCTCATTCAAAATGGATGAAACAAAAGCCAGAATGACCATGAGAATAAGACGTTTGCGATGAAGGATAAAAATTATGTGAAAGAACACTTTGAATTTTTTAGATTTTTTTTTAATCTTGCGAAGTCAAATCAGCTAATAATAGCTGGATCTTATTGGGGATAAGGACTTCACATATGTAACAATAGACCCAGACCCAAATATTCAATGAAAATGATCCCCAAAACAAAGGAGCACAAAAATGGGATAACAAAAGATAGGAAACCAAAAAATAGGGAAAAAAAACAAACCAAAAAACCTAATTACCTATGCACATATGGGGGACAACCCGTTTTCAATTTTGATAGTGCTTGAGATATTTTCCGCTATAGGGAAAAGGAAAATGAGTTCCATCGGGATAGGCCAAGTAATAGGTGTTATCTCCAAAAATTTTTTTGGTCTTGAACGGGCCTAGCCACAGTGAATCAAACCTCTCGTGCTTTCCTTTTGGTTCACGCCTTTTGTCCCAGAGAAGAACTAAGTCATTGATTTGAAATTTTCTTTCCCTAGTTTTCATGTCGAACAATTTCCTTACCTTGGATTGGTGTTCCTCAATCTTGTTTACCACTTGAATTCTCTGCTCTTCAATATTGCTTAGGAACATGATCCTTTTATCTAACGCATTGGAAAAGCATTCATCGTCAACTTCCTAAGCTAATCGTAATGTTGGTAACTCCAATATGATGGGAATTTGAGCATCGGTTCCATATAAGAGTTGGAATGGAGACATCCTGATTACTCTTTTGGGAGTTATGCAGCCAACCCAAAATGCATCATATAAATTTTTGTGTCAAGTTCTTTGATTTTCTTCGACTAACTTGCGTATGATAGTAATGATGTTTTTGTTATTGGATTCTACTTGACCATTTCCCTAAGGGTAGTAATCTAAAGAATGAGATAAAGATATCCCATGCCCATAAAAAAAACCTATCATCTCTATAGAAGATAAATTGGTGGTATTGTCCATTAAAATTTTTATGGAATTTCATAACGAATCAATATATTCTCTTTGATGAAGTCACATATTACCGCAGTAGATTTTTGTTTTACCGGTATAGCTTCTACCCACTTTGTAAAGTAGTCAGTTGCAGTGAGCATGTGAGTATGACCAGCACTAGAATTAGGATTCGAAAACCCGATGAAATATAAACCCCATTGTTGAAAGGGTTCTTCAATGAAAACTAGATTTAAAGGAAAATATGCCAATTTAGGTCTTCTAAAAAATTGCTGACAAGATTCGCATTTTGTTACCCATTTCTGAGCATTGGAAAACATAATAGGCTAGTAATAATGTGCTCATAAAATTTTATGAGCTATCACTGGGCCATATAAATGACCACCACAAGCTTGATTATGAAAGGCTTCAAGCAACCTGTGCTGTTGTTCCTTATTGACACATTTGAGGAACATGCCATCAATTCCTTTCTTGAACAAAGTGTTGTCCCAAATGACGTACTTGACAGCTCTTAATTTGATAGCTCTCTTTTCCTTAGCTGTCAGATTCTTAGGAATTTTTTCTATATGTGAGAAATTAGGCTATATCAGAATACCATTCATCTGTTGTACTAACAAAAACTACCAGTGGTAAACCTTCTTCAACTGGTTCTTCTTCAGAGTCATCTCGTAGCTCATTCTGTGCGATGAGTTGGCAGAGTCCTCTTCCACAAAAATAACTTGGTAGGCTTGATATCCAAATCATACTCCTGAATCTTGGAGACCCAGTCACCTCATTTAGATCCTAGTTCTTGTTGTGTCAGTATCGATTTAACTACGGTATCTGGAACTAAGACTTTGGTCTATGGATTCAACACATAGTACATGAAATGTTTCAAGGCTTTCACCACCGTGTACACATGCCTCTCAAGGGGAGTGTAATAGAGTTCATGTTTCTTGAATCCAGAGCTCATGAATGTAATAGGAGATTTGAATCCTTCTTGATTGTGTTGAGTCAGGATGGTAAAGATCGTGTGCGGCGAAGCATAGCAATATATTATGAAATCCTTTTTAAAATTGGTACACCCTAATGTAGGAGCTTTTGAAATAACACCCTTGATTTGTTCAGATGCCTCTCTACCTTCCTTCAACCATTTGAAGGAATATTTTCCTTTCATCATATTAGTGATTTCTTCAGTCAACTTAATGAAATATGACACAAACCTTCTCAAGAATGAGTGGACTCCAGGCTTACTTGTAGGCAAGGAAAGATTCTTGATAGCTTGAATGTGCTCAAGATCGATTTTAGTTCCTTCCTTAGAAATAATATGACCTGGAATTTTCCCTTCCATAACTCCAAATAAAGACTTTTTTGGATTCAGAGAGATCTTATGAAGTCTGCACCTTTGCAATAGTTTCTCTAAATCTCTTAGGTGATCCTCTCATTTCTTTGAGAACACTGTCAAGTCATCCAGGTATATCACGATGATCTTGTCTTTATAATATGTGAATGCTATATCCATATCCCTTTGAAAATTAATGCCAACATTGATCAAACCAAAAGGCATACTTCTATACACGAATGTACCCCAGGGGTGGTGAACGTGGTTTTATGTTGTTCTTCTCTAGCCACTTCAATCTGATTATAACCAGAGAAACCATCTAGCATGGATAGCATTTCTGATCCAATTATTTCTTGCAGAATCTCATCCATGACTGGAAGTGGATAATTATCTTTCAAGGAAGCTTGATTAAGATTGCGGAAAGCTACACAAATCCTAATTTCTTCATTTTTCTTGTGAATCGGTACAATATTAGATATCCAAGTTGAATGTTGATTAGGAAACACTATCTGTGTGTCTAAAATCTTTTGAACCTCCTAGAATATCATCCCTACAATCTTGGGATTATACTATCTTTACTTCTTCTTGAATGGAGCTGCACTAGGCTTTAAGGGTATGGCATGCTCCATTTCCCTAGGTTGGAAAGATTTCAAGTCTTCATATGAGTAACCCAAGACATCCGAATATTTGGTAAGGAGATTTAAATTTTTTTTGTACTCCTCAGGTGAGAAATACTTACCAATGTTGACCAGTTGAGGTTTGTCCTTGGTACTAATGTTAACTTGCTCATAGTCGGCAAAATTAGCAGGTCCTTCATGTTCTTTTTCTTTAATAAACTTGTCATGTTTATCAAAAATTTATTCAAGTGAAACCAATCCTTTTGAAATTTTATTCCCTTTGAGTTGAATGATGCCATTAATAGGATCTTCATTCTCAACTCTTTCTTGAATGGGTGAGGTTGTTGATTCGCGAAATGTAGAATCACTTCCTTCAAATTACAAGTGTTTGAAATTATATCTCTTTTCTGAGAAGGCAATAATTTTTTGATCATCGTTGAATACTTGCCAATTTTCTGAATTGTCGGGAATGCTTGGCCTAAAAACCATCTCAATTGTGTATTTGTCTTGATTAAACTCTAAATGAGGAATCACTAATGAACCTAAGACTGCTAGAGAATCTACTTTGTCATTATTTTCATGAGGGATGGATTTTATGGAAAAAACATAGAATACTTCTATCGCTTCCCACACTTTATTTCTTTAGTGTCTCAAATAATCATTATTTACTTGGAACTGATTTTTAACTTGTTTCAAAATCAACTCCACATCTCTAAAGACTTTTAAATTTTTGATTACTTTCTCTTTTGTGACTTGGAGGCCAAGGATTAATGCCTCGTATTCTGTAGTGTTGTTAGTATTTTAAAATTGGAGTTTTTAAGAAAAAGGAAATATTTTACCATTAGGAGATATGAGCACCACTCATGTGCCAGAACTTGTTGAGAAACAACTTCCATAAAACTCAAGAGTAAATATCTCATTGGGATCTTGGTAAGTGACCTCAGGTGCATGAACCTTTGTATTCATCATATAATTAACCATACTTGAGTTTTGAAATAGGACCTGTGCGCGGGGATTATCTATCTTTTTCACTATGAATTTTTCCCAAGTCTTTGACATTAGCTTCTTCATTTCTCTACTGCTAGGAATCATAGCATGAGACCAGTCCATTTGAATCTCACCACCTAGATCTCTGCAAAATTTCTTTCTTAACAACATACCATATGAAGTGGGAATGTCAGCAACTAAAATAGTTACCTTAACTCACTTCTGAGGAAATTGGGCTAGTACCATTTGAGCATCTTTAATATTCCTGATCAGAGGAACTTGTCTTGTCTCCATTGAGTAACAAGATCCCAATGTTCTCATACAAGTCAACCCAAGAGCATGTGCTAATTTTTTAGGCATCACATTATCTAAGGCTCCATAATCTATAATGCAATTACTTAATTTGCATCCATTGATCAGAAAGGACACAAAGAAAGGTTCAATATTTTCATTTGAAAGTGTAGTGGCCGCCACAATATTTTGATTCCTCCCATCTTTAGGATTTTTTTAGAATTCCTTTAGAGGAATGAACAATAAATCCACCGTTGATAAAATGGACCAATTTCTTGAGTTGATCCTTATTGGACTTTAAGTACTCTGCCTATGACATGGAAATATTTATTTTATTAATATTATCAATAATATCAAATTTTGGCAAAATGACTGTACTTGATGTCTTAGATACACGTTCCTTCAAACTTGATGATGGCACACTTTTTACATTTTCTTTGGGCTTGGTTGATACTAATGTGGAAGAAGAAACTTTATTCATAGCTGATTTATCAAGTGATTTACTTGACAAAGGCCCACCTTTCTTTAAGGTAGTTTTGATCTTGGAAACCTCAGTCACCTTGGAATCTTTAGGATTCTCATTTATCTTGGATTCTTTGGAAGCTTATTTAGTTTTAGATTCTTTAGGAACCTCCTTGGAGCTCTTTTTATCTTCCACCTTAGTGGTGCTTTGCTCCTTCTTCTGAGAGCATGTGAAGACAATGAAAGATTGACTATTCATATCTTCTATAATTTCTTCGTATTCTTCTTCTTCTGAATGGTACTCACAGAAATGATTATTACTTTCTCCCTTAGGCTCTTCAAATTTAGGTTCAGATGTTCCATAGTCTGGCTCTTCTTCATAAACCTCTACAACCTCAAATTCATCATCACTTTCTTCAATGACATCACACTTTGAGTTAGTTATAGGAGCCACTTCAATAGTAAGCCTCGTTGGAGAGCCTGCAATTCTGGATTTGTTGGGAACATAGATTTTTATTTGTATGTCTTTGTAAGGAGCAAGTTTACTACTGTGAACAACTTGATTTTTCAAAGCTAGGACATCATTAGGCAGCTTAATAAGTGTGGCCTCTAAAGTATTGGGGGTTTCTTGACCCTTTCCCTTGAGGGAAGTTTTCTTGAATTTTCCCTCCATGATTAAGTCATCCTCAATTTCTATGGCCAAGGATTGAGCAAGTTCCAAAGTAGCTACTCTATCCCTTCTAAAATGATAACACACTTCTAGTTGTTATGCGTTAATAAAGAATTTTTTTTATACGTCATGGTTCGGGTGAATCCCGACAGGAAATTTGTTCACCATTTTGTTGAATTTAGCCATGAAATTTCTCATGGGTTTTGTTGGCTCTTTATTTTCCTGGGATAGTTGGGAAAGAAAGGAATGTTCATCTTCTATCATCTTGAATTGATCTTCAAGCTTAGTTTTCATATCATTCCAGTTTGTAATGCATCCATTTGGTAGATGATGGAACCATTCTGTGGAAACATTGTGTAATGTTTCAGCAAAGAGGTGAATAGAAACATATTCATATTCCACTGACAAAACTCCACATGTAACAAAGAAGGCAGAAATGTGGTCATCAAGTGATGTCTTCCCATCTCCATTGAAATTGGGAATCATATTCCTCAATCCTCATGGGAGGTCATGTCGAGCTGGTAAGGCCAATGGGCCTATGGCATTTCCCCATGGTACGCTATCCACCATCTTGGGAAAGGTGGTATGTGAAGGCAAAACAACGTGAGCAAGAACAAGTGCTTGACTGGTAGTGATTCCTTCCTTCCTTGCTTTTTCAGAACTTGATGCAAGGCTTACAAATCTATGAGGTGTGTTATTATTTGGAGGAGATAACTTGAAACCAAAATTTCCTTAAAAATAAGAATGGGATCAGATTGACCTTTAGCTTTTTATCCTTGCGTAAACCTGTTTCCTGCCAATTTGAAAACTTTACTGTGAAGATATCACTGGCATGTTCTGATCAACTCTAGATTTTTCTCTCACTCTCTTTCTTGAGCTATTTACACCTGAATAACTCTAGTAACTCTCATGGATTGATCTTCTTCATTATCTAGTACTGATGTGGTGAGATGAAACTGATAATTACTCAGATTTTCCCGAATAGATTACCTCAAATATGATGGTATATCTTCTTGAGTATCTAAAAAAAGAAGATTCGGTTACAAGATAGGTGGGTTACCTGTAATAGTCATGCAGATTATTTCCTTGGTGGAAGAGGACCACATTGATGAACAACGATCAACATGTGTCCAGGAGGTCTTCTGGCCACAAGTACATGCACTCTTCTTCTAAGGTCTTCAATGTAGATTTCTCTGTGAATGCTTCTATCAATAGCCACAAATTGCTGTACAGCTTTCATGAGTTTCCCAAGCTACTATTTGAATGTTTGTAGAAATTTCTCCTTGAAAATATTTTTTGGGTACAAGGTTCAGTTGAAGAACTGGAGCTTTTGTAGAGGGGATAGTCATAAAGATTTAACCAAGCATTGGTTAACGATTCCTGAATCCCTAGTAGAATCACTAAAAATTGTTAGCATATGGATTTGCACACATGCAAATGACATGTAACAGTGTGGGAACAAATCCCCTCCTTAATGAAGGCGAGACTTTCGTTATTGAAAACCAAATTGTATTTACATTTGTACATTCAAAATTGTATGTGGGGGGGTGTTTTGGAACATCAATGGAAATAAAATTGAATGAGAGAGATGGAATGGAATGAAGGAAATGAATGGAAAGGAATGAATGGAAGGAACATGCAAGAGTTCAGTAAAATTAGAGGCCTAATATTTACATGGAGAATAAAAATAAATAAATAACACAAATAAAATGGAGTTTTCATTAGTTAAACGAGAATGAGTAAAAGGAACACACATGAGCAAGTAAATACCAGAGCTTGATCACTATGAACAAGAACAATAACTTAATAACATTGAAAATAAGATCAAAGACAATATTTATGTGCAATATTTAAACATCTAACATCTAATGAATATAAGAACATCAAACGTTACAAGAGACAATGAATGAGACACAAAAGTTCATATTTCATTAACTTCAAAATGTCTTCGCAAAAGAACACAAAGTTTCTTCCTGAAACAAAGCTTGCACACAAAAGTATTTTCTTCTCCTCTCCTCAAAGTCACCTTTACAAATGAGCCCCTAACATCCTTTTATAACCCAATATTTGGTTATAAAGTAGTTGCGATTTAAAATGCACATTAAATTGGGCACTTAAGTGACTTTGAATTTTTCAACCAACTTTAGTAAAAACAACTAAAATTAGAAATCTCATAAGTTTCCTCAAAAGTGAATTCAATAATAACATCATTTAGAATATCACTTTCAAAATATTTGACAAAAACCAGTGCCTTATCCATTTGGGTGTGGGGTCTGCCTATCTCAATCGTATGAGAAATTGACTCTCCCACCCATGAGAAAATATAGGAAACCGTCCTACCATGTTGTTGGAAAAACAAGGATCCTGATTATTTTCCAATTCAAAATATTTGAGATTTTGTAATGTTTGGTGCATCTTCTCTTCTTCCCAAAAATAACTCTGGAGAATACCAGCCACAATAAGTAACTCATTTTTAAGAATCTTACCTGGTATGGTATGTAGGTCTACAATTTTAGATTGGATCTCTTCGTAAAGATGTCTGATTCTGAAACATTGATCCCTAGAAGAAGTGGAAAAAAAATCAACATGATTATACATTTAATGTATCAATTTTTTAAACTGCTCCACTAGATGTTGTACTGAATTCCTTTAGATGTGTTCGTTGACAAAGGTTAAAGGAATCTCTTTGATGAAGACTTGAATGGAAGAGAGTGTGGTATAGGATTCATTATACAAACTATCAAACTGAATTACCATGTCTTCTAGAATCATTTTCCTTTCCTTAGCATGATTTAACCATATAATTCATGTCATGCAATGATCAAAACTCAAGCATCCCCTCTGAGGATAAGAATGTATATTCCATGCAAGAAATATCTTAAAGACTTGGAAAAATTTGATCCAGTGTTATTAATTCTATAATGAGGCACTCCTTAAATGGAAACACTGGATCAAGGTAGGCATAAATATTCTCAGATGTTTTTATCACCTCAACAATTGTTTTCAACCCACCACTTTCTATCTTATAAAATCATGACCTTAAAGTGTGCCCTAGAGTGATCACATCCTTCGATTGATTGAGAATTTCTTGATTTGGGATAGCCACCATCTATGGAATAGGAAAAGAAGACTCAATTGGGTTGATCAAATGCTAAACATATGAAATCAACTAATTATTTTCTTTCTTGAGTTTGGAAATTTGAGATTTGTATCTCTCGAACCTTATAAGCACACTATTCATTAAATCCTTTGCCATAACAACATCTCTTTCAAATGTGGTATTTCCAAGGGCTATCTTGGATACTTCATAGTCAGTGATTGTCATGTCCCCACAATCCTTTTCAGTATTTGGAACTGCAATTTCAGCAAACTTATCTCCGCTTGTAGACACCAAATTCGTGTCTCACGACCCCTTGTGACCCGCATCCCATTTCGCAACCTAACCTCATTACCTAAACTTTACACAATTATTTATTAATTACCTTGTAATTGATAAATCCACATCACCTTACCTGCCACCTCATCATGACCTAGCCCTAACCCTAAACTAACCTAATTAAGACCCATGACTTGGTCTAGACTCACATCCATAACTAATGCCTCCTTACTCACACCAAAAGCCGACCTTCTAGCCACTTGACCAAGCCCGCAACTGATCCCTCGGGAGAAAAACAGGGAAGGTGGGCTATTTTACTAAAAATAGCCTACTTTTTCCTAACCGATGGCGGTTCCTACTCGACCGCCGTCGGTTACGCAACCGCCATCAGTTCCCTATAAATGGGCTCCCCAAACCAAAACAACGGATCGGAATTTCATTTGAGAGATCAGTCAAAGGATTTCTGGATCAACAGAGAGCATTGCGAGCGAGGAACAGAATCCAGATCTTCACTTGACCAAGCAGAGACGAGTGAAAATACTAGACGTGTTTACAGAAAAGGAGATCAACTTGCACCTTCATCAAAACCAGTAAGTTACATCTTGCATGTCCTCCATTATAAAATTTCTTATGCTTCTTGGATCTCAGTGCTCCTAAATCCATTTCTGAATCCATTATCCAACGTACCATTGCCTCTAACTATCATTCTTTAGCTTCTAACCATCCCATTTCCTAATACTATCCAAAAACCAGCCATTACAAACACCACAACCAGCCCAGAAGATCCTAGAACCCACCGGTATCGGTTATCAGTAACCGCCATCGGTTATAGGTAACCGGCATCGGTTCCTTTGATCAAAACCAAAAAAAAAACAGCCTTTCCCCTACCCAGTTCAGCCAAGCAATTTAATTGATATTTTACAGTCTTTTGTGTTAATTCACGTTAGTAGGGAAACTGACCACCTTCGAAAGGAAGTTTTACATTTCCTGGGCCCAAGGCAGTTTCCTCATTTATCGTTTAATAAAATCTTGTGGTCTTGTGTTCTTATTTGCAGGTAGTCCTTCCCAGACAAAAAGGAGTTCTCCGCAGTCAACCTGATCTTTCTCTACGGTACGCGCACATCATCTCGACATTCTACAGGTATTCCTCCTAACCCTAACCTTATCTGTTTCTAAAAGGAAGGAAGCATTTCCGAGTGAAACATTTTGGCACGCCCGGTGGGACCCATTTTGGGTTTTTCTTTATTTCTTGCTTGCTTTCATTATAGGGAGCATACTTGCTGATTTCTTCTTCTAAAAATATTCACGAGGTATTTTATTATTTTGGTAAAGGAACTTGCTTTGTTTTTGCATCTTGCATTAGTGAAAGTCATCTCTTTTGCTTCATCGAATATAATTTTCGATTTGGGTTTTAAAAACACATGCATTGCATTCCTGCCTGTTGTTTTTCAATTCTAGTGAACATAGATTAAGTAACAGGTCGTACACGTGGGGGTGATATCCACGGTATTGACAGGAAATTAATCTTACATTCACTACACAACACATACCGAATCACTTCACAATTAACACAACAGCTCAAACATCCCCCTTTTCCGTGGTATTCCTCCGCTCGATTGAGGTAACCTTATAAGCCAAAACAACTTGACATTTCCCCTAAGTCTCTTGTTTAGGATTCTGACATCCTTCTACGTCTAAAGGCATAAGCCCACGATAACTAAAATTAACTCTAGGATTAATCTCTGGGTTTACGTGTGCATCTTGCTTGTTTTCAAATCCTGTTTTCTCTGTCATACTTTGTCTTCTGTGATCATAAGTTGCTAAATATACTCAACGCTGCTAAAAATCAAATTAGCAGCCCTTGGTATCTTCTTATCCTGGATTTTTGACACCGGCATCGGTTAAGGGACCGACGTCGTTTTCTCCGTGACCGACACCGGTTACTAAACCGATATCGGTTACTGTCTTCATCAGCCCCTGACAAACCAGCAACTTGCCAAATTCATCATTCTGAGGTTGTTTTTGTTCTTGATAGATTGAAACTTTCCTGTGTGTTCTTGTCTATGGTTGTCATCACTCGGAAGCAAGCCGCCGCCATGGTTTCACATGCCTGCTCTGTGTCTTTGCCTGAATCACCCCCTTCACATTCTATAGGGAACCCTACGGACACCAGTGAGATCCCCCAAATTCCTGTAGGAGACAAGGACTTTGCCAAATTTCTGGATGCTAATCCCAGCGCTGTACAATACTATTTGTCTCATGCCCCTGACCGTACGCCTGATGGTCAGATCCTTATTGGTATGCCCATTAGTATAGCTGCTCATTTAGCTCCCACTCCTCCTGATAACACTGCCTTACTTCCTGCATCTCTAGCCCCGTCTCCCAATCCGACTGCTTCAGAGGTTCATACGACTCCGATTAGCTTTCCTTTGGTTAATCTTGGACCCCACGTATCGTTACCACCAACTGCCCCTATCTCATCTCTCTTTCAGACCACTCCATTCATGACTTACTCTCTGCCACCTATTCACACGAGCTTTCCTTCTCAAGCTCCGCCTACCTTTTCATTCCCATACACATATCCTGTAACCTCAACACCTTATATGGGACATCCCTATTCTGTGGCACCATCATCTCATCCAACCACAGATTTCATCAAACAAATGATGGACAAAATGCAAAACCTGGAGGCTTCCGTTTCAGGAAGTCGTAGCGCCTTAACATACGAGCAAGTTTGTCAGGAGCCCATTCACCCTTCTGTCCCCCTTCATTCATATCCTCCTCAATGGGAGTTGCCAAAGTTTACTCGTTTTAACAGTAAAGAGGATCCTCAACAACACTTGCGATCATTTAGACATGCTTGTTATTTGATTGCCCATGATGATGCCTTGTTACTCCGCACCTTTCCCATGTCCTTATCAGGACTTGCCTTGGAGTGGTACAGTGCTTTAACCCAGCACTCAATCTTCTCTTTTAACCAACTAGCCCAATCTTTCTTGGATCATTTCTCCATTAACATTGCCAAGAAAGTATCTATCACTGACCTCTATGCCATCCGACAATTTGAAGACGAATCTATCGCAGATTTCGTTGGACGATGGCGGGGCCTTATCAACCAACTTACGTATGCCTTGCCTCAAACCGAACTCATCGAACTATTTACGCGGGCCTGCGCTAAGCACATCTCCCCTACCCTCCAAATTCAAACTTTCCGCACATTCGACGAGGCCTTTACCATGGCTCGGAAGCTAGAAATTCGAGCCTTAGAAGAAGAGAAATTGCGGTTGCGTAACAAAAACCCCAATTTCAGAACTCCTGATTCTACCAACAAGTCAAACACCACCACTCCTCACGCGTCCACTTCTTCTAAATCAAAAGGAGCTATCCACGCGGTAATGGTCAAATCTCAAACACCGGCCAATGCTCTGCCGAAAACCACTTATAAGTACAAAGCCGAGCCCACCAATTATACTCCCTTGGGAGAAACTTATGGCGTCATCCTGGAGAAATTGCTCAAAGCTGGGGCTATCACCTTGCCCCCTGTTAAACCTCATTCTGGGTTTGATTCCACTCGCGCCATACCTTCCTGGTACAAAGAAAATGACTTTTGTAACTTCCACCGCGTGAAGGGACACAGTCATGAAAACTGCAAGATGTTGAAAAACATAGTGCAGGAAATGGTTGACGCAGGGGATATAACACTTGATAATCCTAACGCCCCTGCTAATCGAAATTTGAAAATTTTCAACAAGCCATTCCTGAATCACTCGTCCAACAGTAACGTCAACCAGGATATCTTAGCCGAGGAGAGTGTTCATGAGATCCATGCAGTATTCGATACCCAGCCAAAAGCCTCTATCGAGAAAATTTTGAATCAAGCCTCTTCATTAACACAGGAGCCCGAACCTCCTTTACCACCATCAAGCCAAAGCGAAATCGTTCCTTTACCCATAGAAGAGTTAACTGCCCAGGCTTCCCTTCCCATCAATGAGTCTTCTTACACCACATCCCTACAAGATTGCGAGCGGATGTTGTCTAATCTATCCATTTCCCAGACGTCTCCTTCTACCATTCTTGCCGCACAAGAGGAAGGTACGCCACTCCTTTTGACATCCTTAGATGAGAAATCTCTCGCACCAACATCACTAAATTCTTTAGTCATGACAGACCCTCTCCAACATGCCCTTCTGCCTATTAGTCCCTCATCACCTAAATCTTTTCAATGACCAGTCGACCTCTTAACATCTATTGATACAGTGCCTCATCTACCCCCTGTATCACTCCCACAGTGGACTGGAATCACAACCCACCTTTCTTCCATACCAAAGTTCATATTCACACGTGAGGAATGTCATTCCGCAGAAAATAGACAGGCCCTATGGGAACGTCTGAGCAGGCCATGTTCTACTCAAATGCAAATGACCAATCCTGATGCCTCCACCATATACCCGAAGTGCCTACAAAAGCTTAAAATGCCCATGTTCTCACCTTCACCCACCTCACCTCTACCAAATGCCCCTTCCACTTCTATTAACTTAGCCAAATCTTCCCCTACGCTTGGGACCTCACCGATGCCCAGTCTAACACACCCACCTAAGCGACTCGATTTATCCAAAAATAAACCCGCCCCGCCACCTAGGAGACAAACGCAATCCGTGCCTCTCTCACAATCAAAACCCTCAGCGTCACACCCACCTTCCATATTGGGACCTCATCCCTCCACCTTACATCAATATATCATACCTCCTTCGTTTTCTTCAAACGACCTACGCCTTCTACACCTATACAGAGATCAAAGGGTATAACAACATCGTTACCCCGCGTATCCGGTCCACCTATTAACCCTAAACCAATCCCATCATCAAAGGATTTATTTTCTGTCACTCCCCCTTTCTCCGTGGTTGTTTCCCGCTACCACGCCATCTGTAGCCTCATCATCTAACCAGCCGAACGTAACTTCTGTGTCAAAGAACCACGTTTAGTGAAAAACATGTGTCAGCACCCCTCGGCTAAACCACCACCTGTACGAACCAACCACGCCCAAACATTACCAAAACCCGCACAACCAACACCCTCATCCGATTTTGACCCCCTCAAAGGATCTTACGCCAAAATCCTTGCTATGTTGGTGGAGAATGCGACCATTTCCCTACCTCCACTTAGACCTTATGACCCGTCTAAACCCCGACCTGTGGGTTACGATGAGTCTAAAATCTGTGCCTATCACCGCACACCTGGACATGATGTGGAGGGATGCAAAGCTCTAAAAACCATCCTTCGCCAGTCACCTCTTCCGGATAGAAAGATTAAGAAAGACAACTTACGAAGGGAGAGACCTCTAGCGTCAATTCCCTCTACTATACCATCTGTCCCCGCCTCACTCAAGATCGATCATTATTACAACCCACTCTTGAAGACCATTGAATTTATCCCAACCATCTCTTCAATGCTCAGGTCTTAGCGAGATTAATATGATTAGGTGGTCGGCTACTTACGAGGACCAGAAACAACAATGGAAAAACGAAAGAAAAATGCACCTGCGGCGTCTCTTTTCTCCTTCAACCCATCCCGATTACATCAGTACCTGTCACGAAAGCGACGGGGGGACTTTTCGGATATGCAACGGACTTTCTGAGATCTTAACCTCGCTTGCCCTAAGGATGACTTTCCCCTCCAAGTATTGATCAACTTGTTGATCTCACTGCGGTCATGAAATGCTTTCTCTCATGGATGGCTTTTCAGGATACAACCAAATTTTGGTTGCCCCTGCCGATCAACACAAAAATGCCTTCATAACTCCTTGGGGAACCTTCTGTTATCGTGTAATGCCATTTGGCCTTAAGAATGCTGGTACGACCTATCAGCGGGCTATGACCTACATTTTTCATGACATTATGCACACTATCCTTGAGGATTATGTCGATGATCTTCTCGGCAAGTCTAAACATCGTAGTGAACATCTCGATGTTTTAACCATTATTTTTGATCGTCTGTTACAATATTCTGTCCGCCTTCAACCGAAGAAATGTGTCTTTGGTGTTCTTTCGGGAAAACTTATTGGCTTTATCGTCTCTTTGCGTGGCATTGAGGTTGATCCATCTAAAGTAAAAGCTATCCTAGAAATGCCCCCACCCAAAAACCTCAAACAATTGCGTAGTTTGCAGGGTAAACTTCAATCCATCCGGCGTTTCATCTCCCAACTCTCGGATCGATGTCACCCTTTTCATCACCTTCTAAAAAAGGACGTTGCCTTTCAATGGAGTGAGGAGTGTCACCAAGCCTTCGAAGCTCTCAAAACGTATCTCTTGCAGCCACCCGTGCTTATCCCACCCCAGGACGACCGCCCTTTCTACCTTTATCTTTCCGCCACTGACCATGCTATAGGAGCTATGCTCGCACATCGAGACTCGGCACGCCGAGAGTAGGCCATTTATTATATAAGTCGTACCCTCGTGGATTACGAGACTAGGTATACACATGTAGAAAAATTGTGCCTAGCCCTATCATTCGTCACCACCAAACTCTGACATTACCTCCTGAATCACAAAAATTTCATCATCACCAACACAGACCCCATTCATTATATGTATGCCAAACCACACCTAAACCAACGCATCGCTCGATGGCTCATGCTCCTCGCCGACCTTGACCTTGAGTTTATACAACAGAAGTCAATCAAAGGACAAACTCTTGCAGACCAACTTGCGGAGGCCCCTCTACCTGGGGAACAATTTACTAATTTTACCTTCCCCGACGAACTCATCGCCACTCTTTCGCTCGGAGAAGAGTCGTATCAAATGACCCTCTTCTTCGATGGATCTAAGTGCCAGCGCGGCGGAGGAGCCGGCGTTGTTCTCATCCCTCTTGACACTGAACCTATGCCTCTTTCATTCCGGCTTGATTTCCCCTGCACTAATAATACAGCGGAATACGAGGCCCTTGTTCTGGGTCTCCAAGTTGCGATACACTTAGGCATTAAATCTATCAATATCTTTGGTGACTCTCAATTGGTAGTCAATCAAGTTATGGGCATCTAACAATGTAAAAACGAGGAACTTCAGAAGTACAAACACCACGTGGAGTCACTTCTAGCCTTATTTACTCACTATTCTATCCAAACCATTCCCCGCTCCACTAACAAATTTGCGGATACTATGGCTTGCTTAGCCTCGCAGATTCCCGCCGTGCCAACTAACTCTGAATTATTCGTCGTGGTCCAGCAACTTTTTGCACCATCCTATTCAACCCCGGTAGTTTGCATGATAAATACTGTGTCCACTAATTCACAGGATACCTGGTACCACCAATTCCACGACTACCTTACAATCTCTGTCCTCCCACCTGACCTTACTAGTAACGGCAAACGTGCTTTTCTTAAAAGTGTTTCGCGTTATGTTGTCATGGGGGGACTCCTCTATAAACGTGGCTTTGATGGTATCCTCCTTCGCTGTCTAAGTGGCGCGGAGACCACTCATACCATCCAACAAGTACACGATGGGATTTGTGGTGGACATTTTAGTGGCCTTGCCGTGGCTAAACGAATCCTTCGCCTAGGTTATTATTGGCCTACTCTCAATAACGACTGCTACGAATATGTTAAGCGCTGTGTCATGTGTCAACAACATGCCAATCTTCAACATACTCCTAGCCACCCGCTACAAGTCGCTCGTGATCTTTGGCCTTTCTCACAATGGGGTTTAGACCTTATTGGTGAGATTCACCCGACCTCTTCACAACGTCACCGTTGGATAATCACAGCGACCGAATATTACACAAATGGGTGGAGGCTATTCCACTCATTTCAATCAAAAAAGAAAAAATTGTCGAGTTCATTAACCACCACATTATCTGTCGTTTTGGTGTTCCTCACCGCCTGATAACAGATAATGGAAAATCTTTCAAAAACAAGTTGTTGCAAGACCTTTGTGACAACTTTGGTATCAAACTTAGTTTCTCATCACCTTACTATCCACAGGCCAATGGGCAAGCCGAGTCCTCTAATAAAACACTAACCAAAATCCTCATGAAAGTTGTCAATGAATCTGGAAGAAATTGGCACGATCACATTCCCTTTGCCCTTTGGGCTTATCGTACTAGCATTCGTACTTCTACTAATGCCACACCTTTTTCTTTGGTATACAGTACCGAGGCTGTTTTGCCTCTCGAAATACAAATACCCTCCCTTAGAATATCTCTTCAGGATATTCTCACCAACGATGATTTCCGCCAAGAGCGGTTAGCCCAATTGGAGCTTCTTGACGAACGACGTCTTACAGCTCTCGATCACCTTCAAATCTATCAAAAATGCATCAAGCGTGCTTATGATAAGCGACTTCATGAGCGTACCTTTAAGGTTGGTGATCTTGTCCTCAAAGAGAATCAACATGTCACCAAACTAGAAAGGAGAAAACGTGGAAAATTTGCTCCCAATTGGATTGGGCCTTATATAATCACTCACACCTATGGATCAGGCACTTATCGTTTAGCTTCGCTTAATGGTAAACCTGAGCCTGAACCCTTGAATGCCTTGCATCTTCGACCATTCTACTGTTGAATATAGTGTTATATCACTTCTTATCTACCTACTGTTTGTCCCTTGAGCTCATTTACCGCTACATACGCTTTGTTTTCTATATCTCCGAATAAAATCAAAATCACTTCGCACCTCCCCTTGATGATGCCTTCCCCTCTTTAGTCTAGTCCATGACTTCAAAGTATTAAAATAAGCCGTATTCTTATGGGATTTTCTTGAGTCAAACTTCCTACCAAACTAGATGCTTCACGCCCAAAGAACATCTAGTCATCTAAATTAAATAGAGACTGCTCCCTCGAAGGACAGCTATATGCCAAACTATTGCTGCTCTTATATATAGACTGCTCCCCCGAAGGACAGCTATGTACTAAAATCATATTTGCTACTATAAATAGACTGCTCCCTCGAAGGACAGCTATACATAGTCAGCCCTTATCAGAAGCTTCTCGCATTGATCAGCTTCGCGAAGACCTCAAGAATAATACAATCAATATCCCTTATAGACTTCCCGCATCAATCAGTCTATCTTTAGTAAAATAAAAGCCTCATTCAAAGGAACTTTTGGGTCATGGACTTGTCTATTTAGGGTAGGTTCTCTCTCGTCAGAACACTCACTTTGTAACAAGTTCCCCATACCTCAACTATACCATCCACCTCTACCTCGCCATTTTCTTCCACTCAAGGGACGTGTCGTACACCTGATATGTTGTGATCATACAACTCTTTTCACCTATTGACTTCTCGTCTATGCACAGTGCCTAGGGCTTCAAGCTCGTTCTACGTTGTGTGGTTTGTTTAGCTCTTTTCACCCATGAAGCATTCTTTCCTCTTTGTCTCGCATCTAGGATTATGTGTTGACCTTAATCAGGACATGGTTCCCTCCTACTTGGGTAGGCTAACTTTCGCTTCTCTTATACCCTCTACAACGTCTTCAATTCGTTACCAAAACCATCAACCTTACCTCACCAATATTACTATCAATACCTTTACCAGCCAACCAATCACCTAACCATACCTAAATTACCTGAATTCACCTCTCCCTGGTCCTAAGGGAGAACTACATCGGTCTGAGGCCCCTCCTTGCTTTGTGTAAAGGGCTATGTAGGCAGCACTTCGGAGACATGGGGTCTCCCAAGGTTAGCTCGACCATCCCCTACCATAACCTATCATGTGTGGTAAATATAAATATTTTTGTGTATTTCTATTTAATCACATTCCTCTTTATCCTTTTTCAAAACACCGAAAGTCAAAACGAAAACATTCTTATTATTATAACTCAAATCAACATACATATCTCGTTTTATTTAGATGTTAAACAGATACATCTTCTCTATCATCGACACGCAGGTCGGTACTCTTATTTATTCTTATACCTTGCTAACATTTATTTAGGCCCTCACGCCTCATCCCGAACTAGGTGATGATCGTGATCGTCGACCCCTCTTGCCAGGCCTCTCTGTCCTCAAGGGTACCATGGCTATTGGTACCACCCACTGATCTGCCAATCTCTCCTGTAACATATGAATACGCCCTCTCGCATGGAGGAATCCAGCCTCTCGTCTCGCTGCTCGTGACTCCGCAACTGCTAACAATCCTCTTGTCTCATTCACCTGCATTTGGAGCTGCTGAACCAAATGCTACAGATGATCCCTCTCTGCTGTAATCACCGCTATGTCAGGACGATCACGTACACCTCGCAGTTCTGCTACCCACCATAATCTATAGGCCTCTGTCGTTCCTGCATCCATTACCCTGCGATCGGCTGCTACCTCTTCAGGCCCTTCTGGAGGTGTTGGCTGGGGAGGTGAGAGTACTGCCTCTGCATCGATCCTCATATAGGGTCTATAATCCTGAGGTATATCCTGCACAAATCCAAATTGTCGCCGCACGCAATCTATAGGAATCCAACTTATTTGGCCCGACCCAAGGCCTCAACCTACCCATTTGGCCCGACCTAAGGCCTCAACCTACCCATTTGGCCTGACCCAAGGCCTCGCCCTACCTATTTGGCCTGACCCAAGGCCTCAACCTACCCATTCGGCCCGACCCAAGGCCTCAACCTACCCATTTTGCCCGACCCATGGCCTCAACCTACCCATTCGGCCCGACCCAAGGCCTCACCCTACCTATTTGGCCCGACCCAAGGCCTCAACCTACCCATTTGGCCCGACCCAAGGCCTCAACCTACCTATTCGGCCTGACCCAAGGCCTCAACCTACCCATTTGGCCCGACCCAAGGCCTCGCCCTACCTATTTGGCCCGACCCAAGGCCTCAACCTACCCATTTGGCCCGACCCAAGGCCTCGCCCTACCTATTTGGCCCGACCCAAGGCCTCAACCTACCCATTTGGCCCGACCCAAGGCCTCAACCTACCCATTTGGCCCGACCCACGGCCTCAACCTACCCATTCGGCCCGACCCAAGGCCTCGCCCTACCTATTTGGCCCGACCCAAGGCCTCAACCTACCCATTTGGCCCGACCCAAGGCCTCAACCTACCTATTCGGCCCGACCCAAGGCCTCAACCTACCCATTTGGCCCGACCCAAGGCCTCGCCCCTACCTATTTGGCCCGACCCAAGGCCTTAACCTACCCATTTGGCCCGACCCAAGGCCTCAACCTACCCATTTGGCCCGACCCAAGGCCTCAACCTACCTATTCGGCCCGACCCAAGGCCTCAACCTACCTATTCGGCCCGACCCAAGGCCTCAACCTACCATCCGGCCCGACCCAAGGCCTCGCCCTACCCATTTGGCCCGACCCACGGCTGCAACCCAACAACTCAGCCTGACCCATGGCCGTATCACTCCAATACCTTACCCAAAATCAAAACCATCCACTGTTATCCACCCATCCTGTAGTTTTTTGTTCAATCGAGCTCACCTGTTCGTGTTTTAGCATGATTAGGGTCCTTGACTTGATCTGTCGACCAACTTTGCTCAGACCTAGACCGTGACGTTTATCTCAACCAAACCAGCCATTTGGTACTGCCGGACATGCCTAAACATTCCTGTACCTTACCTATTATATACCCTGGAGCTACTTCCTATGCCTTGGATACCAGGATTATATCACCCTTGTTTGGATAAACTATTGACCTTTGCCTATACATTGCTGGTTGGCTCGTCAAATCATATACCCTAGTCGTACTGTTGCATTTCAACATGCGTCTACTTCCTCGGACCTTCCCTACCACCTTACCATCCTCTCTACAACATGTACCCTTTATCAACCCTATCCCTGATTTCCCGTTCACTCCATCGGTGATAGATTTGAGGGGGATTACCTATATCCTTAACATGAGAAACCACTTCATATTATTGTTCGCGCAGCTTTACAAAACAAGCTACACGACAATAAGGGGCTAATGTAGACACCAAATTCGTGTCTCACGACCCCTTGTGACCCACATCCCATTTTGCAACCTAACCTCATTACCTAAACTTTACACAATTATTTATTAATTACCTTGTAATTGATAAATCCACATCACCTTACCCGCCACCTCATCATGACCTAGCCCTAACCCTAAACTAACCTAATTAAGACCCATGACTTGGTATAGACTCACATCCATAACTAATGCCTCCTTACTCGCACCAAAAGCCGACCTTCTAGCCACTTGACCAAGCCCGCAACTGATCCCTCGGGAGAAAAACAGGGAAGGTGGGCTATTTTACTAAAAATAGCCTACTTTTTCCTAACCGATGGCGGTTCCTACTCGACCGCCGTCGGTTACGCAACTGCCATCGGTTCCCTGTAAATGGGCTCCCCAAACCAAAACAACGGATCGAAATTTCATTTGAGAGATCAGTCGAAGGATTTCTGGATCAACAGAGAGCATTGCGAGCGAGGAACAGAGTCCAGATCTTCACTTGACCAAGCAGAGACGAGTGAAAATACTAGACGTGTTTACAGCAAAGGAGATCAACTTGCACCTTCATCAAAACCAGTAAGTTACATCTTGCATGTCCTCCATTATAACATTTCTTATGCTTCTTGGATCTCAGTGCTCCTAAATCCATTTCTGAATCCATTATCCAACGTACCATTGCCTCTAACTATCATTCTTTAGCTTCTAACCATCCCATTTCCTAATACTATCCAAAAACCAGCCATTACAAACACCACAACCAGCCCAGAAGATCCTAGAACCCACCGGTATCAGTTATCAGTAACCGCCATCGGTTATAGGTAACCGACATCGGTTCCTTTGATCAAAACCAAAAAAAAACAGCCTTTCCCCTACCCAGTTCAGCCAAGCAATTTAATTGATATTTTACAGTCTTTTGTGTTAATTCACGTTAGCAGGGAAACTGACCACCTTCGAAAGGAAGTTTTACATTTCCTGGGCCCAAGGCAGTTTCCTCATTTATCGTTTAATCAAATCTTGTGGTCTTGTGTTCTTATTTGCAGGTAGTCCTTCCCAGACAAAAAGGAGTTCTCCGCAGTCAACCTGATCTTTCTCTACGGTACGCGCACATCATCTCGACATTCTACAGGTATTCCTCCTAACCCTAACCTTATCTGTTTCTAAAAGGAAGGAAGCATTTCCGAGTGAAACACCGCTATCATCAATCACTACTCTAGAGAATACCTTGGGAAAAACTTTGTTGGAGAGTGTAGAAAGAGACTCCAAATCAATATTGGCCACTTTGACCAATATATTTCTCTTTTTTATTTCAGAGTCAACCCCGGTTGATGTTTCATTCATTAATTCGATACAAAAAAGTCGAGAACTGGAAGAAAAATCCTCTTTTCCTTTCTCATGACTAAAACCAGTAGGAAAATGTTATGTGGCTTCAATCCTTGGTGAAGTAGCATCTACAACACATTCTTTATTATTCTCATGTTCTTGTGGAATACCCTTATCACTTGGATGTTCAGAAGAATTAGATATGTGTATCACTGGGATTTGCTTGGACTCTGGTGTATGAAATTGATGATTTGGATATTTGATAGGCCTATTGGAACTCTTTGTGATGTGCATAGATGAGTTTGGTGTAGAAATACCTGAAAAAATTTATTTTCCTTCCCTGAGATGCACACTCTTTACCGATCCTTTAGACATCACTTCTTTATTAGAAACAGGTTTGGGTAACCACCAACTTTGCCTCTGAGATACGTGTGATGATGTTAGTGGGGACTGGTGCAAAGAAGTTGGCACCACTTATTTTTGTGTAAATCTTCCTTTCATTAGAAAACTCTATATTTCTAACATATGTGCCTGAAATGGGAGAGGATTGGCTATCTGATTCTCATACCACATCATAGTCCTTTTTAATATAGGTTGATTCATGACATCTAGAGAAGTTTCATCTCCTCTACTCCAATAATTACCAGGGAGTGGAGTGAAAACTATCTGATCATAGGCAGGATCCATAATATCAATCCCATTATCAGCAAGGGTTAAGGGAGGATCCCTCAATCCATAATTTTCTATCTAAGCTAGTGTGAGATGAGAAAATTTTCATTGTCTTACATTCCTGTCATCTGCACATTCTGCCTCATAGTCTTATATGCTTTCCTTGTGCTTATATCTTGCTCATAGGAATTTTTCCATGGATCCATTAATATCAAATTGATCCCTTCTTGTGAAAGAATGCATAGTTATGAGAGAAAATTATTTTTCCATAAGTTTTGCAATATGGGAATTTGGACATTTGTATTCCCTAATCTGAATTGGGAAATGAATGCCTCCTTTTCATTTATCCACCAGTAGGCAATGGAATTTGAAAATTTGATGTGAAAGTTCCATTAATGCTATTTTATCACTAAAACATTTTGGAAGTCTGTAAGGAGCTCCCAAAAATCCATCAACTCATATATAGGAGTAAGAGGGAAACTAGATAAACCAAGTTCCCAATTTTTTTATCACCGCCTTGGAATCTTCAGAAAATATTTCCTCTAGGTTTCTCCTTACTGACCGGATTACATAGAATAGGAAAGCGTCGTTTATCCTTCGGAAAATGTAAGAACCGTTCTTGAAATCCAGATGTGGGTAAAAGTTAAAAACACTATTCTTGTCAAGACCCATTATACCTCTAATTGTTAACCCTGAAAATATCCTCCTTGTTACAGCATAAATCAAATATTAGGTCATGTAAAAATGACTTGTCATCCTTACCTAAATCAATTGCTTATGGAGAGTATTGCTAACGATACTTGCCCAATCAATGAACATTTTTTGCATCAAGAATGATATAAATGAACTTATACATCCAAGGATGAAAATTCCTAGCGGAAGGCAGACAAAAAACCCTACTGAGGAGAGTAATCATATCTCCTATTTCTTCATGAAATTCTACCCGAAACAAATCTTTGGGAATTCTTAAAGTGTGAGTTTTTGGTTTGAACAACCAATTTTTATTAACCATCTATGACCATCTCAAAGTTTTTTCATCCAAAAATTGTTGTACCGATTATTGCGTGATGCCAACATTTTCTTCATGAAGTGGTACTCTTAACAAATCTTCTATATGATATGGAGAATTGAGAAGGAAAGGTTCATTTCTGTCATTAAAAATTCCCTGATGCTGATGCTGAATTTAAAGATGATGATGAAACCAATCATTGGTATGCATATTTCAGTGCTGACTTATTAGAATGTTCACCCATTATGAATTTTTTAAAGTGAAAAGTGGAAATAAAACAATACACTGGAAAGGCACTGAGTCTAAGTCTCCAGACCCTTGTCACCACAAGAATAATACGAATATTTTTATTATTCTATATTTTTTAATAATAAGAGATTAAGTGAATGCCAAATTCAAAATGACCATGCAAAAGTATTGAGGCAAAGCTCAAATCACCATCCGAAAAATAATACAATTTAAATCACTTTTGTTATTTTCAGCAATGTGTGAAGTACACCAGCCTGATATTTTTCTTGGCATCGAATGATCTTGTTTCTCCTTCCCTGGCACATTGATCAAATTTCTCCTTCTTAATCATGCATAGTATCCTTGCTACTCCTTCTCTTCTTAAAAAAAGAATAATAAAATAAAATAAAACATAATTTTTATGCATGCGTGGAAACTTGTTGTTTCATTTTTTTCTTATTTATGTATGCATGGGAAAAAATTTATGAATGCGTGAGCATAAAAAAACCTATTTTGATTTGATTCTCCAAAATGGCGTGGATCTTTTTATTTTTTTTATGTTTTTCTTTGCAAGCTACGTAGATCTCGAAAGAAATGCATGGGAGAAAAGACTTTTCCTTTCTGCAAGCTGTATGTGGTTGTGTTTTGAAGATGATCTATGGTCATTTGATTTTCACCAAATGTGTGCCCGGTATCCTCTCCTCAAGATGTGTGTGGATCTCTAAACAAACTTCATTCTTCCTTTGAATGTGCAAGAATATTTATTTCCTCCTTCTTAGGTTATGCATGAATAAAAAAAAATTGTTCTTCCTTCCAGGCATGGCATGGACTTCTAAGAATTCTTTTGGTTTTTTTTTAATCTTGTTCCTCCCCTCCAAGCATGCATGGAAACTATCCTTAACTTCTACATGAAAACTTGTCTTCAACCTGCGTGGATAACTTTTCAATGAATAGATTCCAAAAATATTTTAATCATGTGGTCCTTCACCTTCAGCAAATGAGATTTCAGGTCGACCTAGCTATTGCATGCGTCGATAACTTCCTGGGTCTTTAAACTGGTTCCTTCCTCTTCCCCAAGAATGGCATGTAAAATTATTTTGATATTCTTCCTTACCTACGTGAATATTTTTGCATGGATTTTCCTAACTGCAAAAATCAACAACAAACAAAAACAAACTACCATCTACGTTGAATTTCACCTTTTCCTCTTTACTGCATATGAGATTTGTTTGGGATTCTAGATCAATCCTTGCATGTGCATGAAATTTCCTTCACTTTGCAAGCATGGATCTCTAAAACTTCTTTCTATTGCTTCTCTCCAAGCGTATGATCTCCTAAACTCGTGATCCTGTAATGGAGACAACTACCTAGAACTCTCAAGGTTTCCTTGCTCTAGCTAATGCTCGTGCCAATTTTTCATGTGAAAGTCGGGGTAGTGTCTATAGAATAAGCTTTTCCTTCTTCTAGCTCTGGATATCTACAATATTTCCTTATTTCTCTTTCTTCCCAATTTCCTCTACTTTTGCAACATCTTGTAACCATCTCCTCATCAATTCTCAGATGACACAAGAAAAATTAAAATTGTCTATGACAATTGGAAGCAGAAGAAAAATTACCCCTCGCACTTGCTCACGACAATTAATAAAAAAGAAAAGTTCTTCCAAGTTTTTCGAACAACTTCCATGAGTATTAAATTAATATTTATTAATTAAAAACCCATAAAATATAATAAATATTAATTAAATAATTAAAACATGATTTGTGGCGTAATGGGAGAATGACTCATTCAAAATGGATGAAATGAAAGCTAGAATGAACCTAAGAATAAGACGATTTTGATGAAGGATAAAAATTATGTGAAAGTTTACTTTAAAAATTTATAATTTTTTTAAATTTTGCGATGTTGAAATTAGCTGATAATAGGGTCCCAGGTCATTACATCTTATCACTACTATCACTCCATCTAGGGCTGAATCCATTGCATCACTTGCATCCACATAGGAACCATGCATTCAAGGTAGGATATCTACATCACAAAAACTTCATAGGGGGAGGGATTCCATTGTATTACATGCACACATGCTACTTACATTTCTATAGCTACTATTGCTCGTTACTTCCCAAAGTGTGACTGACATGAGAGAACCTAGGGCACAAAACGCATAGACACACCAGAACTACATCAGGGTCTATAATGTAGTGTGACGCTAAGTGATAAGTCCACTAGCTTGGCAGATAAGGTTTGTCTGACCCATTCATATGCATCTTTCATTTTTTTATGGTTTGATACGTCTCTTTGTATTATGGGTCATTATCCAGTTCATTTGACGAATCCAACGTGATAGATGGGAAGCACTCAGAGACATTTAGTGACCATACACAGATTGAGTTTTTTATCATTTACGTTTCTCCGAGTGCCTAGATTTTAGACCATGGTGCCTCGAGGTGCCCCACTACACTCCCATGCATGTGTTTCATATAAGACAGTCCAAATCTGCCCTTCGCAGGGTCCTTGAGGATTTTCTTTCTCTTTCAGATTCAATTTCCAGATTTGTGATGTTGTGTGATTTCTATTATCAGATGAGTCTTCACCTCACTCTTCTCTTACACATTAGGGGTTCATTTCATACTGCTTTAGTTCATTTTCAAAGTTTTAGTCCTCCTAACTAGATTAAAATTAATACCCTAGATATCCCTTTAGGTCATCTAGATAAAATCCTTATTTTTTTAAATCATTTTGGTGAACCCCGCATCTCTTTCTACCACCTTTTAGGGATTTTAATTCCACCATCATGAATATCTTTATCACTGAATACCTACTTACCCACCCTAATTTTCTTCATCGTGTTCAAACCCTTTTTACTATTACTGATGTTTTTATCGACATGCATCCAAATTCCCTCTATGAAACATTGGTTGAGGCCTGTTCTCAACATATAGATTTCTGAGGCAATCCTCCCATTGAAATTCACCCTTTTGAAAATGAACCATGACTTTACATCATGTCTCATATCTACAATGTAGCTATTACAGCATACTCTTATTGATAATGTCTCTGACCTTAATCTATGCCCTATGTCCTTTCTCCAAGCCATAGGTTTTTCTGATCGTGACATTATTCCTTCTTCCATTTCACTCTTTGCTTATAATGGTTCTATTCATCCATGCCTATGCCACCTTACCTTGCCTTTAACTATAGGTCCTAATAACCTTCCTACTATTTTCTTTGTCATTTATTTCCTTGTCTATAATAATGGCTTGTTAGGTAGGCCATGGCTTCACGCCATACAAGTTTTTGCTTCTACCATCCATTATTGCATCAAATTATTACATGAGCGTGTTGAGTATACCATCTTCTAAGATTGTGATCCATTCCAATATTGTGTATGTTGACGATTATTCTTGCAGATGAACGGTCAGAGTCCTTGGATACCTTAGGTTAGTAGGACATGCGCCCTAAGGTAACCTAAATATTTTAAAGAAGCTGGATCTTCTCTATGGTGTGAGATAAGGTTAAGATAAATCTTAAAATAAGTGTAAAACTAACTAAGGTGATGTGCCAGAATAGATTCTAAAATTTTTAAGAGATACCTAGGAAGATTATCCAAAATAGTTTGAAGAACATAATAGCATGATCCACCTATTTTTAGAAACACCTTAGATTAATCATATTCTAAGGGGACGAAACACATGAAAAATGCAAATAATAGAGAAGTTAAAACACAAGGGCATATATCATGATAGATTTCATAAATTGTCTATAAATACTTAGAAGAAAAGAAAGACTCAGAAAATTAAAGCCAAAATGCATAGAACAAGAACTCAATTTATGGAGAAAATATTACATAAGGCCAAAATGACACATATTACAACTTCCTTCTATAAAGGAGTCTTGCTAAGGCTAGTTATTACAAAATTGAATCTTGGTGTCTTCTACAACTTCTATCCTTTTTCCTCTGAAAACTCTCCTCCTCTTTTCTAGATCAAATGCACCTTTTATAGATTTTGTGGATCTCGTTTCAAAATATGGAATTAGAGATTCTTCTAAAAGTATTCAATGATCTACCATTTCTAGGTCAATATCTTAACTACTTGTTGAGATATTTGTGATTCATTTTTAATTCACCCAAGTGTCACTCCTTGAGTCATTGATAATCCTTTCTTTCCACGTGGAGAGTGGATGCTTGCTTGAGTCGGTGATAATCCTTTCCTTCCATGTGAAGAGTGGATGCTTTCTTGAGAGCCTTTTCTAGAAATTGATCCTCTAAACTATGCTTAAAAGACACATGGTGGGTGTGCACTATTTTAGGGAGGCTTTATCTTTTCCTTTATTAAAAAGTGCACTCAGGTGACACGTGGAGGCCTCGTTGCATCCTTGCCATGCTTTTGAATTTTAAACCTACCAAGGAAACCTTTATCGGGCCTGAGACATGTGGACAACACAACACATGTTTTAGAGCCTTTATTATTTTCTTTATGCCTCAATTGCACCAGTGAGACACATGGACACCTTCCGCATTCAACTTCATACTTGCTGATTTTTGAGCTGAGTAAACAAAAGAAGTTAGGACGGGGGCAACAAAAAATGGTGATCAATGAAATAGTCTTATACAAAAGAACTCTACATTTATGGTGAATCACCAAGGGAATCTATTCCAGCCATGGAAGAATTTGACAATCTCATCAAAATAAAAATATCAAAATGTGGCTTCATAAAATGCCACTCAGAGCTTCTGCAACACAACTTGATACCTGAGCCATTCCACCTCTGTTGGGTAGGTCCTTCTTTGTAAATCCTAGAAATCTCAGTCTAGCTCGATTATCTTTTTATGCAAGAAATTTTTGAGGTTCTACACTACTACATGTAAGTGAAACTCCAACTTCATGATGGGGTTTAAAATGGCTTCCATCTCAGCAACACTAGAGATCTTCTTTAAAGACTGAAAGCTAGTCTTGTCTTGGTATTTGACAACCACAAGCTATTGAATTTGGTCCTTTGTGAGGACTGTAGAATCATCAAAGAAGGGGGAAGTGAAGCATAAATAAACTAGTTCATCGATGCTCTTTTTCCTCTCTTTGATTCCCTAGTGGAGCTGCACCAAGAGATTATGGAAATTGATGGAGGCGTTGTTGCAACTAGGAATCTCATTTATTTTCGTTGTGATCAGCACCATGTCTGTAATCCCTACCCCTTGAAGGGTAGATTCTGAAGCATCATAGAGTTTTTAAATCAATACTTTTGATTTAGGGAACTTGGCACATATTGTGCTAGTGATGGTGGAGGCCGCAATTTCCACATTATAGCACAATCCCTATGCATCAGATATAAATCTAAGTGTGGGGGCTAAATCCATTGCCATAATGACAATTCTATCATAGTAAGAAGCATACAACTCCTGCACTAATGTTACAATTACCACCTTTTAGGATGATTTCCCCAACTTGCGGGTCAAGTCTTTGACTATGTCCTTAGATGATTTAAAATTTTCTTAGAGGCTACCCTTTTCCACCTCGACAACGCGCAACTTGGCTTGGATGGTCACCACCTCCACCTTGCTCGAATCGGCTAGTTGTTGGAGAGCTCCCTTTTCCTGTGTGAACAAACTGATTGAGGCCTTGGATGTGGTGAGCCTGGATGTAAGAGTTTTAGCTTCCTCCTAAGAAACCATGAGGGCCTCTTGTGATGAGGCTTCCTTCAACTCCTTACAAATCTGGTAAATTTCTCTACCTTTGGCCTTTATCTCGGCTTGATGGTTAGCCACAATGGCCTCTGCCCTTTGAAGATTGGATTACACATTTTTCACCTGATTATCGAGCTTTAGGTAATATGTAGTGACCATCATCTCCATCTCATTCATTAATTAGATGTTATCCCGGGGAAAAAACATAGAAAGATCGATTGTGACATCACTAATAGAATAATCATCTAGCTGCATTTTCTCCGTGGGTTTGGATGCTTGAAGGATGAGTCAGGTGATTGTTAAGGAGATTTGTTGATGGTCATATAATGATGGCATATGCTTGGTTTCTCCTGCTGCCATCTCCTCTTTCTTTTTTTCCCTTCGGATGTCTTGGGAACCTTTGTGAACTTGAACTGACTCAAAATGTTAGAGGAAGAAGGGACCATTCCTCCTGCAAATGGGAACCCAAGTGGCAAGCCATAAGGGATTGTAATTTTTTTTGGGGCATCAAAACCACTAGGGCTGTAGAACATCCTCTCACCATGTATGGGGAGAAGGTTGGGATGGTTGAGGTAATCTGAGGAAAGAATGGGGTGTCAGGTAAAGGGAGAGTCTGTGATGGAGTCACAGATAAAGGAATAATTCTAGAAGGGGAAAATGGAGGCAGAGGGGGAGATTGAAATGGATCCCTAGGAGGAGGGAGAGGTAGAGGAGAAACAAGATCCATGAGTGATTTCAAATTATTGCACGATGGGCTTGAGCCTACTTTTTTCACTAATTTCTTTCCCAAGGGGATGACTATAGGCTACGGTGTGGCTTCCTGAACTAGAATATTCTATTAAGGAATGGAAGGTGGAGGTAGAATAGGTAATTATTGTGATTGGGGACTAGATGATTCTGCGGTCAATTTTGTAGACCTCTCTAAAGTGATTGTGACCGTATCCTTGCTCTCCATATCGGATGATCTGCTTCCTAGAACTCTTCCTACTACTCATCACTAGGGACAATCTTAAAATTTAGGGTGGTTTGGCCAATCTCTTTCCTATATTTCCAATAGGGCTTAATATTCTCTGCGCTCCAGTCCCTCTTTTTTAGGGCTACTCGGAGTCCCTTAGTCATGGTGAGAGTGAGTTCATACTTGTATTTGACCTAGTGGAATGCCTCCTAGCCCGGGGTCGGAATTTATTTGAGCTTGACAAATATGTCGAATGACTTGTCCTGGGGGCTCTGCTTTGATTTAAAAATATCCCTTGGATCTTAGTTACAAAATTTGGGGACCTTGTTACAAACCAAAGTCGCAACCATTGTTCCATCTGGGTTGTACCTCTAAGAGTCTTGAATTAAAGCAAACTCGTAGGAAGCCAGCTTCTTTGTAAGGCTATGCTCTACCTTTCTCTTCAGTATATTAATTCCTCCCTTGCTCAAGGGGAGATAAAAAATTTCATTCTTCTTTTGGCTTGAGCCAAATTCAATTTCCAGGAGTACTAGTTTCCTGGCTATCTCAAGGCCAACCAAACACTCCATGAGGACCCTAAGAAGCATGAAAGATTCCACTCAGAAACCATGTAGGCAAATCATAGAATGTCCTCTGGTGAAGAAGTAATTGTAGGGGTGTAGGGGGTCTGTGAGGATGGATTGTACCAAGTCATTCATCCTGTTGTTGATCCCTTCTGGATCAATCTCAAGCTAGAGGGGCTCCAAAAAAGAATTGAAGAATTGATATACATCTGATGAACGAGAAAATATATGGGTTCATGCGAACACTAGAATGAATTTTTTAGGATCCACTTCCATATCCCATATAGTCAGAGCCATAAATTGACTAAAATATTCATTGTTCTGATAGAGAATGAGATGGAATAGATATGGTGAATACCTATAGGTTAAATTGACCGAGAATTGGTAAAGTTATTCTCAAATAGATCTCGCAATGAATTTCGTGAAATTGAAATGATACGTCTTCTCCTTGGTGATAGACCTCATTTGAAATAGGGTTTTCATTTGTTAATCCTCAACGCCTTTGTTTGAATCCTTCCTGAAAATGAATGTCAGCATGGAACATGCATCCTAAGAATCTGTTACAAGAGATTTTAATGGAATGGGAAAGCCCACAATTCCTAAACCACCTATTTCTTCCTATCTCAGTTCCCTATTAAGGAATGAGGATTTATTTTTGCATTATTCCCAGACACTTTGGAGCTTGGCCATATCATAGAAACTAGTCATTGGGTTGTGAGTCAGAGCCAACATGTCCCTGATAGCTTGTAGTGTGATCACCGCTGTTAAGTTTCTACCATGGATGGTATGGGTTCTTGAATCGAAACAGTTTACACACATCCATATGAGTTCCAAGCACAGGTTCACAAGAGGCACCATGTATTGGGTGAGTGTCGTGCTCCAGATTCTAGTGCCAAAAGATTCAAAATTTCCTAGGTTGAGAAACCTAATGAAGGATTCCTCCCTCAAAAATTTGGGCTTCTTGTTGAGGACTAGGTCGAAGACATTTTCATTGGGGTCAGAGATTATAGTAGGGTCACTGAACCGATACCTTCCATTTGGAAACTTCAATCTTGGTTTTAGATTTTGGGGGGGGGGAATGGGTCATCTCATGTAATCTTCTTGGTGTTTGTAATAAGGAATTATTGCCATTTAGATTAGGTTTTCAATTCTACATTCCTTTAATGTGTTTCCTTTTTTGTCATTATGCTTTGTCAATTCAGTTGGTGTGTTTGTGTAATAAGCACGTTTACACGCTAGAAGCTAATTCCTATTTGAAGATTTTTTTTGTGCACAGAGGACTGCACATACCCTTAGTGTGGGGTAGGTTGTTGTTATCTAGGTACATGACTATTGAAAATAATTACACATGAAAGGAACTATCTACGGGTGCTATTAAAAGGTGGAGAATTGAAAAACAAGATAGATTGCTTCTAGACATAGGGACCATAGAGAGAGATGAATGAAGAAACAAGTATAAAGTGAGGTAAGAAGAGGTTGGGAAGACTACCAGTGGAAGGCGTAGTGATGAGGTACTCAGGAATATGGATAGGGAAGCACGTTGAAGAGAAGTCTACATCCAAAAGGTAGGAGGGTGCACTAGAAGGTTATAGCTTGGGCGTGAAGATGTACCGCATGGAAATAATGAAAATGGTCAATTAATGAGAGGATTATCGATAGGTGGAGTAATAAATATAGTAACTTTTTGAAATTGTATATAAGGATGGCATGTGATTTTATTTTTATTGTTACAATTGAGATAATTTGAAAAGGGATAAGTGTGACCGTGCCGAGTAATTTTGTTGAGGTGCGAAGAGTATGAAACTAGACCTGGAGAGAAGGGTTGTGCACAGGAGAAGCTTATGCTCCCATGGGTGAAGGGTTTGAGAGAAGTAGACATGTTATAAACAAGTTAGGGCACAATATTTCCACTAGGGAATGGAGATTTAAACTAGGGTTTTGAATTGCTTGATTACAGAGGGAAGAAAAGAGAATTTTTTTTCAAATGGAACCAAAGAAAGAACTTGTAATAGGAGATAAAGGGAAGAAGAAGGTTGAAGTGGAAGAAGAAATTACTCCCGAGAGTAATTTCTCAGAAATGTAGTGTCCAAAGGGCATGATTGTGGGACAATAATGGGATTCCCATATCCACCAATGTAAAATCAATGATTACAACCATCAAACATCAGATAATAAGAAGAAGCTCAATGTGTTGCTGAGCACAAAAATGAATTAGTGCATGACAGAGGATATGCCAATATATGATGATGCTGGTGAGAATTTGTTGAAGAAGAATGGAGGCTACTAGTTATATGAGCTACCATATTTTGGAAAGTATGAACCATTGTATCAGTGGTTGATGAGCAGATTACATGAGGACTTCTTTTACTTTGTTAGACAAAGGGTAAGAATCAGAGCTGCTTTGATTTCAACAGTGATAGGACTAAGGGCCTCAGGGTTAGATCTGGATAGTGATTTAACTGATAAAGCATCAATCCTAGAGATGAGGAAGGAGCTGGGGTATACTAAGGGCCCGCACGACATGGACATTGACAAATTGAAAAAGTACCCAGTAGTGTAGGAAAATGAAAATCTTGTAACAAAGTTGAATGACCAAGGAAGGTGGTCACAGGTAAACAAAATGTGGTTTCACATCACAAAGAAGATGTCTCAAGGAGTGGTCTACAATACTATAGATCATATAGCAAAGACAATCATTGAAGAAGTGTAGATAGGTGACAAAAAAAGTTTTGGCATTGTATTATTATCTTTAGTATTTATGGAGATTAGGGTACCTAATGGGCCAAATGAGAAGATTTGGGAATACCCCATAGAAAACAAGTCATCGATGGAAAGATTTGGCAAGTACTTATACGATGGATCAATGAGTGGGCCATTCAAGTAGAGGGAGAAGATGTGGTATGATAGACTCCACATGGCATTCAAAGAAGAGTGGAGCATACCCAAGGATTGCCTTCGGTGGTGGGTAAGGAAGTTTAGTTTTTCCTATACAAACATTTTTGCATCACACAATTTGCAATGAAGGATAGAGCTTAAAGCCCATGGTACAAACTATCGTATTCCTTCACAACGAGATATTTCCAGGCATCAGTTCACTAGTTTTCAGATGCACGTTGCCTAACCTTCAATGCAGACAAGGTATATTGTGATCACCACACTCTGAGGAAGAAGTATGTATATCCAGGGTGTAATGCCTACATTGAAAGGATTATTTCAGATCTTATAAGCATGAAGCCTGTAAGCTTGGCAGTTAGGGACACTGGAGCAGCACTTGTGTACCTACAACTCAAATCCAAGTTGGAGAACACTAAGTATGTGGAGAATGAGTTCACGCTCCCAGGGCAACCAAAAGGAAGGCATACAATGGAAAATATTCCAACACCTAAGCCCACAAAAATAATTCAGGTAGATGATGAAGAAGAAGAGCATGAAGATAGTGGTGGTTTGGAATATAGAGGTAGAAGATAGCCTCCAAATAAGGATGAAGCTGAGCACGCAACTACACCACCTTAGCCACAAGAGGAAGATGACGAGGACTTCTATGCAGTCCAAGGAGAGCGTTGTTTCAAGAAATTATTCAAGAGAACAAGGACCCAAGGTTATACTCTGTAAACCATGTGCAGATCACCTCAACTCTCTCCACAAAAGGAGACAAATGAGAAAATATGAAGGAAATTGAAGCTAAATGAGGAAGCAGAAGATTCATAGGAAAGAGTGCCCAATTATCCTACACCTCCAGAGAAAATGGAAGAACAAAAAGATGACGAAATGAATGATGGAGAAGAGGGAGAAAAAGGGATAAATGAGACAGCAACCGAGACTATTCAGGATAAAGCCACACAAGTTCCAAATCTTGAAGCCCAAGTTCCTAAGAATCCTAGATCAAGAAGAAAAATTAGGGAACATATTCCACCAGCCATGGGTTACGCTGAAGAAATAGGTAAAATTGTTTGCACCCATTTCCAGAGCACAATGACACAAAAGGAGTTGTATGGCTGGGAGTTAATGGATGAAGATATGGCAATAGTGCACCCAAGGAAGCAATTGTCATGGTCTATGCACATGCACATGGATGAACTAGACTTTGATGTGTGTGAGGATTCATGCATGTCAAGGAGGTTAAAAAAGACACCACAAGCCAGACACATAACAATAAAGCCTACTGTTATGTTAGATGAGAAAATAAGCAATGCTTTGGTTGAGGTCTCAACAGAGGTTGCACAACGGAATATGGATAAAACTGCAATAGTTAAGGCACTAAAGGAGGAGATCAAGACCAAGGATGAGGAAATAACATGCCTAAAGTAGGAAAGAGACTTGGCACAAAATAAGAACACTGTGTTTATCAACATGGCAGAGGAGATTGGTGATAATGTCATGAAGGCTAGGCCACTCTTAGAGCCAAAGGTACCCAAGACGTTTCCTTCGGCAATACATTATGTAAATACATTGGTGGGCTTATTGCTTGAAGATGAACCTCTATGCATGCCAGAACAAAAGGATCCAACATAGTAAGTAGAGCAGGAAAAGTCTTCAGTGATGTGGAAGATTTCATCATATGAAGGATTGCTTCAGAACTTGCAGGAGGAACTAAAGAAGGCAGATCAAGCGCTAAATATTTTTATAGTGCCAAAAGCCGTTATAAGGGCTAGGACCATTTAAGAAGACAATTAAGTCTTGAAGGCCATGAAGTATGAGACATTGAGCCATGCAGAATGTAACATTCCCATTTTAAGACTTTAGAAACATGGGAAAAAAATTGAATAATGTTCTTTGTTCTAAATAATCATAATTTAGAACACACATTCCTAATTTTTAAATAATGTTCTTCTGTTCTAATAATCATAATATAGAACACACATTCCATGTCATTCAATCTCATAACAAATAACCATATGCTACTATAATGACTTTGTGAACTACTCGATCTCTCATTTCATGACTTAGAAGTTTCATCGATCTCTCATTTCATGACTCAGCTTCCAATTGATCTCTCATGTTATCTCAATGAATTGTATACTAAGTATACTTGGTTCTCTTACCCTTTTCTGGGTATTGAAGTGTTTTGTTTAAGAGGCCTATCTGAATATTTGTTACCAATATTCATCTAAAATCCTACTTCTTAAACTAGGTGACATAGGACAACGCAACTAGCAGCTTACGATACTTTGGCCAAATATTTTCACATGTTGTGCATGTTCATATTCCTAGATGGCATACTCATCAAATGGAATAAGTCCTTCACCCCACTTCATTTGTTATCTAGAATGGTCTTTATTGACTCCTGTCAGTCCACTTGTCTAAGGTTTAACCTCTAACCCAGGTTAGAAACATAGATTGGTATAGAGAACCACTTGTGGGGACTAAGGGTACATAGACATAATTAATCGACCCAACTCAATTGCATGTGTCTAGTTACCTTAAGTCATTGTGAGTCACCCCCTATATAAAAGCATGCTCCTTAGTTGACCTAGAGTATAACTAAGGTCAAGTATGAGTTTATGTGGATCTAGATGATCCAATTCGGAAGGGTGTTGCGATATGTCAACTGCAACACTGTGCCCTTATGAAGACCCTAGTCTTCATGATGACAAAGTACTGTAGTTGGCGTGCACCAAAATCCTACAGGAATCACTTCATCTAGAGGTACATATCTAGCTAAGAATTTAAACACTTACTTATCTCTTTAATTAAGATTTAAATTCAAAAACCCTACTGAATCCTTAATTTCTTTGATCATTGTGGTTGCTAACCATAAATGATTCACAATTGCCAAGCAAATAAATCTGCATCCTGAACCTCTTTCCCGAAGGTTTGTGTTTCATTCCTTAGTATCTTATTTTAAGATTTAGTCTTACAAATAAAATCAGCATACCAACTGTAAGATTATCTTACTTAGCTTAACCAAGTTTAAGCATGCTTGAATTCATATTCAGATTCCTTTATAATAGACTTCATTAAGATGAAGTCTATTTATTGTATATGTTTTTATTCTTTTTCAGTTACTTTAATTTTGATTTTAATTTAATAAGAGAAGTATACCTTCCTCCTTCCGAATATCATTTGGGTATCATTCCCAAAAGGTCTTAACGGAATGCTCATCTTTACAAAATATTGTCTTTCCTTTTGACCTATATTAGCTAGGGATCATTACAACTATTACATTGTACAAGTACTATAATGAGTTTGTACTTTTATAATCATCATTTAATATCTATAATGACTTAGATAAATGATCAACAATGAATGCCAACTTGATAAGTTGAATTTAATTAAGGAATAGAATAGCAATTCCCTTTTCATTTATTCATCTTAAGTTCAACTGAAGAAGTTCAAAACATATATGAACATGAAATAATAAGGATAAGTTTACAAATTCCCTTTACAGAATGCCCAAAGAGAATGACACGTCAAGTACAAATTACACTCAATCCTCTTTCCATTCATCAAAACAAAATACACATTTTACAATTCTAATCCTTCCAGACATCTTTCATGCAAATCAACATTAATAAACTCAAGTAAAAATTATAACTTTTCCCTTTTTTCAATTACATTTCAATAAGAATCATAATTCCTCATAAAATATCCAGCCTTTAGGTAAACATAAGAAGCATATAAAAGAACTTGTCTTCTTTTATTACTTACAAAATCCATCTACAAAAATTTCTAGCACGGGTTAGTTCGTTGAACTGAGCATGATAAGCACTAAGCATTAAAATGATGTGCTTTCATCTAACTATTTCATAAAAAGAACTCTTCTTTTATGAAATAGTAAAGCAATACAGATAGATACCTCACAAAGAAATAAGGATCATAAAAGGAAGAACAAAGTGAACAACCACATTACATTAAGTAAAGATCATGATCAAATCAGCACTCTTCAATCAATGATTTTATAAGAAATTTACATCAGATAAGTAATATTTCATCTAAATTACTTATCTCATTCTTACTATAGTTATCTATAGTTCATTCTTGATTCGTGCAACTAGATCAAAGAAGGATACTAACTCTAACAGTTCTCAAAATAGAATTATTTTAAAGAAGCAATGAATCACAATACATAGCTTAACATAATTATTCATATAATATCAAAGACCAAATTCATTCAACCTTTAAGGATGGAATTTAGGATGAATCAAGAACATCCTAAAGCGAGAGTTCCTTTCATTCTTAGTACTAACCCTATTTCAAATCCAATTTCAAATTTTTGGTTCAAGGAGAAGAAGTGTAGGTTTTCCCTCTAATTACCCACTCAGTTTAAACAAGGTTAATACAGATGAGAGAAAAGAAAACAGATGAGAAGTGAAACAAGTTAAGTCATCCTTCAGAGCTCAATGAAAACAACATTGTACTCAACAATCCTTGAGAAGAGAAAGAACAAAATATAATTCCCCTCAGATTTCTAAGAAAAAAACAATGAATACCCTAACTCAAATAAGAGAGAGAAGAACGTTTATAATTAAGGATGAGAGAAAACCCCACTATCCTTTCCCAAGAAAATAATTGCACATCAAAATGAAATAACTGATACAAATCCGATCAAGAGATCTTTAACTCTTATCAAATATTGAAAGATATAAAAACTATTAAATAGTACAGGATCGAAATATATGACTGCCACATACAAGTTAGGTAACGAAGATGAAATTTTCCCAATGTATTAGCAATAACAACCACAATAGCACATTAGCTACGATTACAAAGAGATATTCAAGTGAATTCAACAATCAACTATACATGAAGTATCAATAACATTGAATATTCAATTTCATCCAACATTATTACCTTCATAACACTACTATTAACGCTTATTCATCCCTTACAGAAATTGAATACAAGATTTACAGTCAAGTCCACACCATTCCTAAATGATAAAAGGAATTATTTCGATAAGAAAGGGAAGAACCCAACCGGGTTCGAACAAAAAGAGGAATAACAAAGAGATATAACCCCCAAAATAGGTATTCGAAATTAAACTCAAAGGAGAAGAGTGAACCAAAAACAATGCAACTCATTTCCTTAAGATATTTGAAAATGAATTTCATCCTAGTTCATTTAAGATAAGCCATTCCTTTAGTAACCAACTAGATCATAACGTATAGGTGGGTAAACCCAAAATGCCATCAAATAGTTTCCCGAAGAAGCTAAATTGTAATTTATTAAATTTTGAGCAAGGAAGAACAAATTTGAAATGAAATCATTGCATACCAAGAACTTCTACAAAAGGTTTCAAACAAATACACAAGAGTTCTCAAATTTTATCCATCCCAAGCATGATAAAAAGGTAAGATTTCTTTACTGTTATTTCCAAAAAGATTGATTCCACAAAACAGACATTACTAACCACCTTATCAGCAAAGGATCAAACAAGAGTAACATAAATCAAAAACAACTTCAAGAAATGCAAAGGATGCCACCCTTCTGACAATCTTCTAGAAAAGGAACAATTTAACTCGAATATTTTCTCAACAATACATAACTCTAACTGTATTGCACCATCAACAGAAGTATACAAGAATTGGTAACATTCAGTTCACACAAGAGTTAAAGCCAAACTCGTTCATTTTTCCAACAAGGCACAAAACCAAAACTTATTTTATCAACAACAATTTCAAGCAGAAGTATACAACAATTATACGAGCATAAATACAAAATAAACATTTCAAAAAAATCCATTTGTTTCCAAGAGTTAGATTTATTTTAATGAATATGTTTAGTAAAAAGAAAAACAATTTAATAAGAAGAGCCTATCATTCCTGATAGATTTTCCTATGATTTGCAGAAGAATTCCAGCCAAGTCACCAAAATCTCTTCTTTCCAAAACAACGTCAACAACCAAATATTCCTACTTCCCTTATACTTCCACTGGTTTAGAAATAGCTCAAAATTATGCCAAAGATCACAGAGGATAAAAAATAGAGTTGCTGGTTCAAAGAACTAGAACTCTCATGCAGAGCGAAAAACTAACAAAAACAAATGACCAAGCAACTTCCCACAAAATCCACTCCACACCTTTCCTAGGTAGTTTCCTCTACCATGATTGAGGTCATTAATGCCATGAATGCCATTTTCCCTCCTCTTTCCTCATGCCACCATTATTTCAAACTTGGTGAGCTCTATTTCAAACATTTGCATGTATTTTATAGTTAACAATGATGCTAGCTAGGCATCCCACTATCTCTCCATGCCTCCAGAAAACTTGGCAGGTTTAAATAAGTAAGGACATAAATTAATCCTCATAAATACCTTAGAAACCATTGCCACCAACTTCCCACTTGCCATGTAACCCTTAGGTCCCCCCTTTGGTTTAGTAGTTGTTTAGGTTACATTAACATAACATATTAGGTTAGGTTATAACCCTTAGGTTAGAATCCATATAGGGTAGGGCATTACAACTTAGGTTAAGGCATAAACCTTAGTTATTTAGTAATAGGTCCTAGGTAGGTATTATTACGTTAGGTTAACATCCAAATAGGATAGAACATTACAATGTAGGTCAGATCTGAATAACATAAACCATTCTGACCAAGGCTAAGGTATTTTCCTTAGTAACCCAGTAACAGATCCTTAATCTCCTCACACTTTTTACAATCATAAAACATTTATAAAGGAGGTCCAATTCACCTTTTACAACATGATGCCAACTAAGGACACCTGAAGCCGAGTCCTTAAAATTTATAACAAAACACAACTCAGTTCCTCATTACCTTTCATTTTAGAATGTTAGTTATCAAGATGATCAACAAAGAATAACTGAAGCATACCTTGGATCAATGGAATTGATTCAAGGCGATGCTGTTAACATATGCTAAATGTGAAAACAACAGTACAGGTTCATAACTGGCAGATCACATAGTAGAATGGCCTCATTTCCAAGTAAACATAATTACAACAAGTATGAATTTCTGAATAGTAATAACTTAACCATTACAAACATGATTTCCAAATGTCAAAAGAATACAACTTCCTAAGACAAATCACATGTCAACATTTATCATGTCAAATGTGGAAGTCATCATAGTAACAACCATGCCAAAGATGTTACACAAAATGATTAACACTTGTTAATCAGAAGCACGAGGTCCTTACAACAGCTCATGAACTACATAAGGAAAGGCTAGACAAGCTTGGGAAACCCATTGCTCAAAAGATGGATGTATTGGAAAGGAGAATGAATAGCATGTCCAGCATTGTGTTGGTCTTATAGAATGAGAAGGGAGAGATTGCAAGGGATGAATTAGAGTCAATTGTAGTGGATATTCTAGAGAAAGTAGAGGCCACGCTCAATGATTGGCAGACCTTAGAGGTAGAGATAAAAGAAGAATATCCTGAATTTATTATTTAGGTTGAAGTAGAAGATACTGCAGGTTAAATACATTATTTTATTAATCAAAATTATTTCTATTATTCCATTCATATTATTTGATTCATTTTTGAGATAACCATTGTCGGGGTGGTAATGCAAACTAGTGTGGGGTAATGTTGATCAGTCAGAATCTGGCACCTAGTGAAGGAAATGTAGAAGGTTTGCATGGGAGATCAGAGCACATTCAAAGGCGTGAGATTATTAGAATGGATCAAATGTGAATAAGAGAGATAGATTTAGTACTTATCCTTTTTCATGATGAGGATCTATTTTTGGAGATAGCGTGCAGAGAACTCAAACCGGTTAGAGACTTGCGTGACACACATTGGTTATTTTTGGATGATCGGCTATGAAGCACTTTGCATGGATGCAGGCTAAAGATAGAATGGTGAATTGATAGTTGACTATGAGAGATCTATTATTAGCATTCTTGCATGTAAGCCTATTTTTGTAACGACGTGTAGTCATTTTTACACCCACCAAAGAACAAGGGAATCCCATGCGCATTGGCCTATCACCCAGTGGGCACTGGGAACTCACCCGAGGCATGTGCAGGTGCCGAGTCTCTCTGTTATGTGAGTTAAGTGGGAAAAATCATCTATGAAAGGAACTTAAAAAGAGTGATTAGAAATGAGACATACATTTATCATAGAACTCAGAACGGCTTCTAGACAAATGCAGTCATCCCAGACTGAATGGTAATTAACATATTATAGATAGGAACTAAAACAGAAAGGAAATGCATAAGGATTCATATTCATTTCATAAACATTCATGAATTATAACTATAAGCTATAAACATGGACTAGAATCATTAATAACCATATTCAATCAAGTTTGATAGTCTCATTATATTCATTGGATCCATTGCAGACTATTATAGCTGTGTAGGCTGAAGTCATACATCATAACTAGATTTATACCCATCAGTTCTCAAGAGAAAATTTATAATCCCAACCCCTTTTTACGTCCTTTTCCTATAGAGTCCTACCCATCTTATGAAGCTCTCACAGTATTCCTGCATGGCTTCACCTCCTTTTGCTTCCTCTCCTTTTCCTATGGTGGATGCTTGTATTTATATCCCTTCTCAACATCATCAAGCCTTCGCGGGGGTTGTAGATCCATTGCCAAGTGTCCAAGGTGGTCCTACATGGGAGCATGCTTCTTTAGGTTCGAGCTCTTCACTCTTTGTAATGATGGCCTTCTAGAAACTTCCATCGAAGGGTATATTCCTTCTTAGGCCAACCTGTCACCAGGCTGACACCTTATCCATTCCTCATGTGCAGTCGAGTCATGCTTTTCTCGTGCTCTATCTGTTGTGTAAAATATGGCTAAGTCTTAAAACATTTGTTCATTCTTGTGAGCACACCACTATCTCTGTTAAACCCTTCTAGAACCCTGTCTGTGTGCTTTCCCCTTATGTGCCCTTCCTTAACTAGGCCTTGCACGCCCATGCACCTTCTTGTACTTAGCCAATAAATTAGGGTCCCAACACGACACATGGCTAATAATAGCATGTAAAATATTATGGGATTAGATAAACAGTGAAGGGTAAGTCCCCACCCTTATAAATATGAAGTAAATTGTGTAGGTGAAAAGAAGATATATGTATATATATAGGTGTGACAACTGGGTTATAGAGAGATTATGCTGATAGATCTAGTATGCACATTACATATACTACTATTATTGTAAAAAATCTTCTATGTATTTACTGCAATTAATATAATGGAGATTATGGACTAAAACAAGGTGTTATCATGGTTATATTTTGGTATTGCATGCTTGATTCCATTATGGTTATATTTTAAGTTTGTTATGTTCTAGATCTAGATTTGAATAAGCATTGTATAAGGATATATTAGCCATAGATATGTATGATTAAAGTCTTCATCATGCTAAACATCTTGTAACAATAACCCTAAAGAGGGGCCTAGTACCTTTGCATGCTTTGGGTGAGCACTTAGTCTAGGCTGAGTGATGTGTCAGTGCTCCTGGGCTTGTATTGTTGAATTCTAGGCTGCATCATCTGTGAATACACAACCTTCAGAAAGTAATGTGGTTACTGACACACACAACACAAAACAAAACAACATAAAGGAACAAATAATAAGAAAGAGAAACACAATAAAAGAAAAATGCACTAGATAAAAATTCTACTCTAACTAGAAATATTGCCTTATTTACCAAACACTGAGAAGATTTATTTATAGTAGGGCTTCAGCCTACTCCCATTAAAGCGACCTAGTAATATTGTCCCATCCAACACTTGTAACTGGGATGTGCCTAAATCAAGGATGTACAAGATGATGTAAGGGCCCAACCAATGGAATTTTAACTTCCCAGGATGGCGCAGAAACATGAAATCATATAGTAAAACCATCTGCCCAACCTCAAAATTTTAGTTCTTGATGTGATGATCATGTCATGCCTTTTGTTTTGATTTTTCAGTCTTTTGACTCCACCTAACAAGTGATCATATTTCGTCTAACTACATCAACTTATCAATCCTCTCTTCCATTGCTTGCTCATCAACTAATCCTCCTATGCACTATATGCAGTGATGGTAACATGAATTCAACTAGTAAAACAACTTCCATGCCAAAAACCAATTGAAATGGTGTGTCCTTGTTCAACCTCTGATAAGTTATCCTTTATACCCATAGAATGGATGATACTTTGTCATCCTAATCTTATCTTCCAACGTCACAGATCCTAGTCAACATGTGACTTAGTATTTTGTTAAATGCCTTAACAGTTCCATTTACTTGAGGGTGATAGGGGGTAGTCTTGTGATGGGCCACCATAAATTCTACTAACATAATTTTTACCATTTCATTAAGAAAGTGTGTACCTCTATCACTTTTCAAAATCAATAGGCATCCATACCTGTTGATTATGTTTTCCCATAAAAATATAGTAGTTTTTGCTGCGGTACAATCCTTTGTAGGCGCTGCCTCTGCCGACCATGTCAAGTAATCAGTGTAAGTGATGATATACCACGAACTAGTCCTTTGCATGGCTAGCGAGATTGGCCCTACAAATTCAATTGCACATTTTTCAAATGGTTCAGCATTGGCTATTGATCACAAGGGAATTTCATCCCTCTTTATAGGTTTGCTAAGGTGATGGAAATGGTCACAGGCCTTGTAAAACTCAATACAATCTTGGTAGATTGTTTCCCACCAAATCCTTGCGAGTAGAATCTTCTACGTGGTTGCCTTCCCCGTATAGTGTCCTCTTGCAATCCCACCATGTGCTTCTTCCATAATTGTAATGTATGTTCTAGCACGCATCGACACAAAACCTCATCACGTTCTAACTTGTATAAATCTCCACTAATCAACATGTAAGGCGCGACATGTATAGCCAACTGCTTCCTCATCAAGACCTTCATTATTTCCGGTGCCACACCTATTTAAAGAAGTGATGCGATGTCTTCCAAGTCTAAGGGCATGCACCACAACCTAAATAGTTACACGTCTAGCATAGTATCCTCAATGCTTTGAGTGTCCTCTCCTGAGTCAATCCTAGACAAATGATCGGGTCCAAAATTGCTTTTTCCTTGTTTTACTACAACCAAAAAATTCAAATTCTTGAAATAATAGGACTTAGCGACATATGTGCCCTTGTAGAATGAGCTTGTTTACTAAGTAATTCAATGTTATATGGTACATGTAGAATATAAAAGGTCTTGCTAGTAGATAGTGTCTAAACTTATGCAACACATAGATCATTGATAGTGCTTTGCGCTCAGTGGTTGTGTACCATGGCACCACGGAACCCACTCTAAGATCCTATTATAAAATAGATATCTTTGTTAATATCATTCTTACTAACAATTTTGATCCTACCTAAGGTGAAGGTTCCAATAACAACCCTACTACTCACTCACATGATATTCCTGAAGATGAGTTATAACACCTTACACGCTTGCTACAAGAGAATCATGCTCATATTGATCTTCTCCTTTATACTCCAAGAGATCAACTTAAGAATGTTTTTCTCTCTCATGTTGAGACATTTGGTATTCCTACATTTATGATGCCTACCTCTTTGGGGGTACCTAATATTTTCATGGACAATGATTCCATGCATCTTCCTATAATCACTATTACTACTACACATCCCACATCCACTCCTCATGGTTCACACACTTCTTCATCTAGCACACAAGCCCTTGAAACCCTTGTTCATAAATTACAAACTCAAATCTTACAATTACAACAAGGTGCATCTACTTCTACTCATGATATGGATTCTATTTAATTGCTTCATAATTCACTTGCACCCGAAGTGGTTTCTCACTCTTTTTCCATTGGTTTTGTTATTTCTAAACTACCTACTTATGATGGAAAAAGATACCCTATTGAGCATTTTTGTTCCTTCCACGTGGCTTATTTTGATTATGATTCTCATAAAATATTGCTCACCAAGCTCTTTCCTAGGAGTCTTAAGGACTTTTCTTTGCAATCGTTCTATGATCTCCTTGTTGGTATCCAAATTTGTTCTCCTTTTCAGTCTCAGCAGCACCATAGATATGTCATGGAGCTTTAAAGATAGATTAGACCATATTATATGTCATTGGTAGCCGAGGATGTGGTCTAGCTGGCATTTAGGTTTGTGGAGAAATGGATAGCACTCCAATAGGACTTGATCTTGTCCTAGCTGTTTTAGGTTGTGCCTTGCAACCAAGGTAAGAGGACCTATTTTGTAACCTTGTAATGGTGAAGGAGATGAAGATGTCCTTCTCTTTGCTTGAAATTCTATGATGGAGGCCTTGATGAAAACATGATCAACACCCCAGATCTAAACTCTCACGAGTTCTCACTTCTCAAAACATGGGTATGTTCTCAAAATAAGGCAAAGGTTACTAGAGACATTGGAAATCCTGATCTGTTACGCATACTTTTGCAAATGGACTTTGATCTTTTGTGGGTATACAAATGCAAATCAGGGATAGTACATGATCGGATCTTTGTTTTTTAGATGATTTTTGGTGGGGGATTGATAAGAAAAATTGGGATAGATCAAATCTTTGAAAATCTATACAATACTTAACAACTATCAGATGAAATGCCTAAAATAATCAGGAGGTTCTTTCAACGAAAAGAGGAAAAAATGGAAGCCTAGGTTGCACTCTTCACACAATATTTGAGAACTCACCACAAAAAGCTTGAAGTAAAGAACTAAATTAAACACAAAAATCCATGATTAAACCATGCATAAGGTACCCCCAAAGGCTTACAAGAAATCTCTGTAGTCAAGGAAGGTAAAGTGATTTTAAATTTGTTTATCTCCTTATCAGATGAAGGCTCTTCTGAATATGATATTGTAAATGCCACTAAACCATCAACAAGAAATGGAGATCATGTGTGATTTCTAAAGACTTTCAATGCAAGATTGCAACAAGAACAATAAGATTTATTTGCAGGCATTTAAAAATGATAACAAACATCATATTACCCAAAGAAAAACATAGATTTAATTCAAAATTTGTTAGATTAAACAACAGGGGAGAGTTACATGAACAATCTCAGAGCTGTGTGATGGCTATACACTTGTAACCAACTCACATACTTGAATTTCCAACACATGAGACACTAACTTGGTTCTTTGATGGATTTCTCAGAAAATGAGCTTTCTCTCAAAATTTGCTCATAATTTTCAAATTCTCCCCCCTCTACAATTTCTCCAAAATGCACTATATACCCTATGCCATATTGGAGCCTTCTTTCCCAAGGAAAGAATATGCCACGGGATCAAGTTTGTTGCAACAATTCTTCATGATTTAATGAAAATGACATCAAACAGAAAAACACTCGTAGGCTACCAGGTGTGCCAAAAAAGATTGAATCATTACAAATATATGGATCATTATCCATCCTGGAGGAACGTTTTTCATCATTGAGGCATGAAAACACCTTTGATTCATCATTTTCACCTTTTTACCTTTTCAAATTACCTCTGCAACTTTTAATTTTTTCATTTCACGTTTTTTCTCGGGCCTGAGCAAAAATTAAATAAAAAAACACCATGGATCAAAGAATTAAGTCAAGAAAATGATGCCAATGCTCTTGGAAGGCCAAGATGACACAAAATAATCTAAGATTTGATGAAATTTGATGGAGAAATCATGATTCCAATATTCTTGGAGATCCCATGGCAGCCAAAACAAATGGATGCACAGTAACTGTCGATCTTATCCACCTTTTAATCTTGGCCCTCCACGTGGAAGATGAAGATTTATAAATAAGCTTGATCCACCTTTTTAACTTTTGGATAAGGCTAGACACGTGGCAAAAAATGATTGGATCGGGCCCATGCCTTTAAAAAATGCATTTGAAACCTTTTGAAAATTTGAAATTTTTTTCCACTTTTCCCCGCTTGCCTCCTGGGCCCGCCACATGTCCAAAGGTGGGTCCCTTTGAAACTGTGGACCAATTCTAGAGGCTCGATCTCTTCCCCGCCATGTGGCACTCTTCGATTCACCACGTGGCCAAGTCTCCTATTCTTCCTTCAAACCTTCCTGTAAAATTTAAAACTTTTCGTGGGCTCGCACTCTTCCTTTGACTACTTAGAATGTGTCACATGTCCACCATGGATAGGTTGCAGAGGCACGCTTCCCATTTACACTTTAGCTCCTTTTTCCAAAAAGGAAAAATTTTACTTTGTCCCCCGAAGCTCCATGATCCCGTAAAAGCTTCAAACTTACACCTAGTCGGGGCCATGCACAAAATTTTGACTTTAAAACATTTTGCCAAAATTTGCAAAATTTTCAAAGTTGCCCTTGAGGTCCAAACCTCCGCCATCCACATGAAAATTTCTTACGAGCGGCAATGCGGGCCATTTTTTATTATGATATTTTTGCCTCCAAAGGAAAAAATTCTCATAAACTCCCACAACCCTGCCTCTCCACTTTTCATATTCTTGGACGCGTGTCATTTTCTGACTTGTAGCGGAGCTTTGGCCCAAAATTTGATTTTTACCATTTGAAGTTAAAAACTTCAAAGTCATTGCAAAAACCCGTTGCCCCATCCTATCCTTTCCTGGACATGTGTCCACCAGGGATTGGCTGAGGGCCTTCATGCCAAAAATTCACTTTATCACTTTGAACCATAAAACATCAAAATTCTCCAAGTCCCCTCCGCCATCCGCATGCCCTCAGACCAAAATATGTGCCACATGTCCTCTCCCTATTTGCTGCGGGCCTTCGGGCCAAAATTTGTCTTTGAAAATTTTGTAAAATGAAATCAAAATTTCCTAAGGAAATTCCCCCCACCCGCTAATCCCCTAGTCAATAAAAACATGCCACGTAGGAAATTTGTAAAAAATAGAGCCCCTAGCCTGAAAATGCCCCATTTGCTTGAAAAGGTGAAAAATGAAAAGTTAGAGTGACTTCCCACCTTTCCTCAGTGAATGCAAACCTGCCACATTTCCAATAATTCTTGAGGATGAATTTCATGGGAAAATTACGCCCGTCTGACCATCAAAACGCCAAAAATTCCAGGGATGCCGTAGAATTCAATTTTTTCACCAAGGATGGCATATTTTTCGATTATAAATCAATTAAAGCATGATTTTACAACATTTTCAACCTTGGGATTGGATTTTCAAATACAAATAAGTATGAATTGGTCAAATTCAATTTTTTGTGCGATCTGGCAAAGAGAAAACGACACAACCCACAAATTTAGAAGAACTAGGGCACAAAAAAGGGAAAACTTTGATTTTTCCTTCACATTAGGGCAAAAAAACAAGCTTGTGAGAAATTTAAAACATTCAACTGAAGGGGAAGAAAATTAGACCATTAATTCAAAGGGTAAAATGTTTTTGAGCAGATATAGATTTGAAAATTTTAGGGCAACATGGTGCAAGCTTAAAAATGGCACAACCAGAAGGCACTCTTGTGTTTAAGAAATTATTCTAAGGGTGTGAATATCTTGGCATACCCCTTAATGAACTTCTTGTAGTACCCTATATCCCAAGGAATCCATACACTACGCTTTGACTAGTTGGCTCCCCCAACCCCATAATGACTGTAACTTTGGTGGGATCTACTAATAATCCCTCCCTACATATGATATGCCCTAATAAGGTTACAAATGGGGTAGAAAAGACACATTTCTTAATGTTGAGAGATATCCTCAACTGCCGACATCTCTCAAACATCAATCTTAAGTTATCACAATGGTCCTTAACTAGCCCATACACTGTCCAATCATCCAGTGTATGGGCTAGTTAAGGACCATTGTGATAACTTAAGATTGATGTTTGAGAGATGTCGGCAGTTGAGGATATCTCTCAACATTAAGAAATGTGTCTTTTCTACCCCATTTGTAACCTTTTTAGGGTGCACCCTCCTTCATATCATATGTAGGGAGGGATTATTAGTAGATCCCACCAAAGTTACAGTCATTATGGGGTTGGGGGAGCCTACTAGTCAAAGCGTAGTGTATGGATTCCTTGGGATATAGGGTACTACAAGAAGTTCATTAAGGGGTATGCCAACTCCTATACTCGAAATCTTGAATGAGATATTCACACCCTTAGAATAATTGCTTAAACACAAGAGTGCCTTCTAGTTGTGCCATTTTTAAGCTTGCACCATGTTGCCCTAGGAGGTTCTCCTGACTTGTAGCCCACCAATGTGCACCAGTCCTCAGTAGGTTATAGTTTAACATTTCTCTTCTCTCTTTTTCATTTTTCCATTGAGCCTCCATTTCTCGTAAGAAATCTTCAGGATTGGCCCCTCTAGAGTAAATTGGTAACTTCTTCCCTCCTAGCCACCAAAATGGATGTGCCTTTGTTACCCTTATTACAGATCCTCTCAATTTTCATCCAATCAACTCATAAGTCCCATGCGCCCAATTGTCACATGTCATACTAGTGGTATCACTCAAGGATTGAGCATCTTCAAACTAGATAAATCCCCTCTGGGATGAATTATCTCATGATATCAGATGGAGCACACATAGATTCTATCAATTAATTCTTCTCCTAAGGGCTCAGTATAGGGAATTGACTTCCCATCAGTTAAAGGGATAATGACCCATTCTTCCTTGTTCTCAAAACTATGTATCCTTTGTAAAACCTCATGTCAACATTGTTCTTATAACACCATGGGTGCCCAAGTAATGCTGGAAAATTCTCTGCCTTGGCAAGCACCAAGACTTTAAAGTCTCCAGTAAACTTGGCCCCTTGAATGGTGATAGTTTCATCCTACAAGACTCCAATGGGCATTGCCTTCATTTTTTTGCCATATACAACACATTCGAAGATGGATATAATGTGGGCTTTCCCATTTGATGCCATGCATCTAATGTGATAACATTGACCTCTGATCCTATGTTAATGGGGATATTACTAAGGAGCCACCCATCAATGACATTTAATGTGATTTCCTTGTCATAGTCAAGGCTATAAGGGGGAACATTTGCATACAAGACCTACCTTTTGCGCTTAACTCCAAAGTGTGGTACCTTATCCCATAACCATTCTCATAAAAAGGGAATAATATTCTCTTGCTTCAACATCCTATATACTTCTTTGACCTCATCAGGATCATCCTTTTGAGCCTTGAAATTCTTCCTTTGTTCCAACTTCTTTGATTTCTCTTTTAGACAGTGGATCTCCCCTTGTAAATTATGAATCACATCCATAGTCTCTTAATACACCTATTTTTGATGAGCAAGGTCCAGATAACTTCCATGTGCCACTTCTTCTCTTGAAACTAGTGTCCTCTATCTTGGAATCTCCCTAGCATGCACGACCTCTGCTTGTGTCATTAGCAATACAGGTTCTATCCCTAACTCACTAGCCACTCTTGGCATCTACTATGAATCAGATTTCTTGATGCTCACCATCCTAGTGCCTTTGTCTTTCTAGTGCTTTGGGTTCATATACTCATAAATATCTAGACACTCTTCGTACTTATGTTTACTTCCACACCATGAGCATTATAATAGATCGGGAAACTCATGTTTGTAATGCTCTGTAGATCCACAATTATAACAGGTTCCATGTGGGAACTCACTTCTTCCTCTGTGGTTACCATGACCACAAAATCCTCTGCGAAAACCCCTTACATGCACACCTCCATTTACGCACCCCTCATAACAAAGATCATCATCCTTGGAACTGCTTACAAGACTAGTCTAAAGCACACCAAGATTAATAGTCTCATAAATCTTATCAATCAGCCTATAGTCTTTTGTGTCATGTTTCGTAGATGTACAAATCTTGCAATAGCAAGAAACATTCTTATGGATTATGTGTTATAGTAGAGGAAACTTACTTACATCATGATCCTCATGACAAATTTCATAGTCCATCATCATAGCACGTACTGACTTCTAAGTGTAACTATCCTTTGCATGCCCTTCCACTTCATAGTCTGCACACCATATACCACTGTGATTCTCATGGGATGAGTTCACAAATAAATTTTCTAACTTCTTATCCATTGCAGCAATTCGAGCCTCCAGAAAAGGACTAACACTAGTATCAAATCTCCCAATAGCCTCAACGCGCAGGGTAGATTCTAACACCGCACGCGGGTCTATGAAATTCTTATGTGACAATTCTCTTCTAAATGGTGTTATCAATCCCCCAACAAACCATTGAGCATGTTGAAAGTGATGAATTTCATAGGATAGTTTAGACAAGAGAGTATTGAAATGTGCATCATACTCCTTCATGCTCTTTGTCACTCCCTACTAGATTTCCTTTAGTACACTGATGCTCTTCTTCTCAAACTATAGGATATGTAACTCTTCTAGGAAGGTGTTTTTCAATGCGGCGTAATCTACCATCATCTAATGGGGTCATACTTCCTATACCAACTATGCATGTGCCCTTGCTATTTTGTTGTAAAGTGACTTACCTTCTGCTCTGGGGTAGTGATCCCTTTCGTGTGCCATAGTAATTAACACTTATGGACATGCTCTGTAACATCTTCAATACCTATGTAATCTGGTAGATGTAGAGACATTAAAAAAATATTACGGTGGTGGTTGAGGACCTTATCCACCTGATCAAGGATTTTGATTCCCTTCGGTATTTCCTCCTCCACCAAATCCACTAAATCTACTAGGTCCTATGCCTCCTGATCCACCCGATCCACCTCTAGCTCCACTAGTTCCTCCTGTATCAGAAAATGGGCCTGAGGTGGTAATGCCAAGTGTTTCCAATGTACCCCTAAACTTCACGCCAATGGTTTGTGATATTGTCCCACTGCCAGTTGTGTGTCCTGCACCACTTCTAGATGCGATATCCAAAATTTGCGTGGAGAAACAAGTTTGGTGGTAGGTGTCCCAAAGGGTGTGTGCATGGGTGGAAGGCACACGAATATTCCTTAAGGACCTACTATGGCCTATGATGAGAATCCCAACAAGTTTTTGCACTCCCGTTACCAGAGTATAGTACCGGAGGACCAACTTTTCTATTGGTCATCTTATGATAAGGAAGGTGCGTTGTCATGCACAAGAAATATGTTATCTTGGGCATTTGAGTCTCACGTTGATGAACTGGAGTTCAAAGTCAGTACAGGGGAATTGTTGGATACACGCACTTCACTGAGTTCCAAGGAGATAAATCCAATAGTGGATTCTCAATAATTAACTAATGAACAAGTGTGTAATGCATTGAATAAGGTATCAGTGGAAGTAGAGGCCAGATTTATTAGGAGGAATAACGAAATAAAAGCATTGGAAAAGGAGTTAGAAGATAGAAGATAATAATAAGGATATTATTGAGAGAGATAGGGAGATCAAGGGAAAAGAACATATTATTACGCAGTTAAAGGTTGAGCTACGAGATTAAAAGGGAAGGTTACATGAGGCTTATAAAAAGGGAAAGTTGATAGTAGATTTTATCATACTAGCGCACCCAAAGTTAACCCTCCCTACAAAGACGTATGAGATATACATCCATTGTTTGGAGAATTTAATGTGCATAATCATGATGCAAAAGAAACCCTTAACACTAGAGTCTATAGAAAAAGTTATGGCGTAGCAAAGGAAACATGAGAAGGAACAAATTGAAGTGACCATAACTCAGTACACTAAGCTTCTCATGTCAGTTAAAACCATAGATCATATGGAGGAGGTTGTGTATGAAAACTGCAAAGACCAGGATCATGTGGAAATTTTTCTAGTAGCCACACATGAGGTTGACCTGAAGGAGTTCCATACTAAGAATAAGGGAAATCGGGTGGAACGTGACAAGATCCTGATAGAGGTGGAGAAGAAGACTTATGTAATTGAAATCTTGAGGGACTCTATTAAGAATAAGTTGAAAGAATTATATCCCCAAGGTATGTGCAAAATGGGCTCATTAACAGACCTTGGAAAGCAGCTGGAAACTATGGTTGAAAGATTCAAGGCCAAGGGAGAAGAGTTAACATTTGATGAAGTTCGTGCCATGATTGGGGATTTTTTTAAACAAGTATAGAGTGAAGTGAAGGGATGGAATGCCATGAAAGCATAATTAAATAATGATTTTCCCATCCTCCTTACACATTAGCATAATTCTTTCAATCTTTTGGAGCAAGCCAGGTACCGGTTTTTTATTTTGTATTCCTTTATTATTTCTTGGAGAAGCTGAATGTTTCCGAGGAAGGACAACATCATTAGTATGGGGTAATGTTGAGAATGAATAATTACTTAGTCCTTAAGAACAAAGGTTAGTGCAAGTAAAATTCATTATGGAAGAAACATGTATGAGGACAAGGTGTGCACGTTGAAGTAGAACAGGAATGCATGCAAGGGATCAACACTTAGCCAATTTTGGGATGCGGATCTAAATATGGACTTGGAGTGGAAACCAAGCAAGGTTTTGAAGATAAGATTAAAACAAGAAGACTTGCAATTCAAGTAAAATTTATTTTGGGATAGATCTCATGAAAAGGAAGACCAAGCAACATGGGATAGTTCTAGAGCTAATAATAGGAATTAAACTAGAAGTTAACTAAAGAAAATCTATTATTAGGAAAACTTGCATGCTTTTTTTATTATCTTATAGTGGCATATGACTATTCTTAGCATGTAGCCTATTTTTAGGATGTTTAGGTGGTGAGGGTAAATTCACCATCCCTATAAATATGTAGTGATTGGCATGACATATGTAGATCAGACTGTATTGTAAGGTCATGAAGTTATTTTGCTTATGTGCATAATCTAATGGAGGAATTTTTGATGTATTCAACTATTGTACTATTTTTGGATTAATATAGTGGATATTTTTGGTTGGATATTGGTTGTTGACATATATTTGACTGGTTCTTGCATGGTAAAGTTAATCTTGATTCTTATATGAGATAATCTTGCATATGGTTAAGATCTAGAAGTAGTTCATGCTATGCTTTATTCTTGAATAAATATTATGGATCTGGAATATTTGTATGGTCATGTTAACTTCTTGAAGAAAATTCCATAAAAGAGGTACATGTTAACCTTGCACACTTTGGGTGAGAACTTAGTTCTAGCTAAGTTATGTGCCAGCATGCCTTGGGCTGTTTGGTAAAATAAAAGACTACACCAGGAGAACAAACTTGAAATTGAGATTGTCAGAACTCCAGGAGGTCTTTTTGGGTGAAATGTTATATGATTTTGACTCCAAACAGCCTTCCAAGATCAATGGGATGGGTCTCATATTTTAATTCTACGTGTAACCCCTTGAAACGTCCCATTTTATCAGGATTGTCAACTATCCCTACAAAGAATGAGCTCCATTGAAAAGAACTAATATTTTTTGAAGAATATGATGATTCCAACTTGTAGAGAATTCTCTTAGCTTTCCAATGAGTATTTTTTCCCCTCTTAACTCCTTAAAAATATTCCAGAATCATCCGTTGAATATCAAGTACCTATTTTGATATGACTTGCTATTAATAATAAGTGCCTAAGAGACAACTTACTATTTTTAGTAAACACTGATTTTTGGCCTTTTTGACCACACAGTGAGATTATTTTGAATGATTGCCCCTATCTACACTATTCTTTTCCTGATCGTTCGTTTGGAATGACTTACTATTTATAGCAGGTACCCTTATTAGGAACTTACTATTTTTAGTAAGTGGTCATTTTTGCCAATTTTGGCATTAGAATAGCACCCTAACCGTCTGAATATCCTTCATGTATATTTTCTTCGCCGCAACTGCTTCTAGTGTTGAATTTCCAAAAATAGTCATTCCCCCATGTAGGAAGGATTACTATTTTTGGAAATTGGGTCTCTAGTGATTGGTTTGCTATAAAAAAAAACTTTCCCGATGTGGGTTTTTACCCAATAGTGCTCCTGTAAAATTTTAACTTGGTTTGATGCCAGAAATGAGATATTTTAAAATTTAAATTTTTGTTACGAGAAAATGAGGGTTTTCTTACCATAAAGAATCTAGGCCGTGTATGAAATTTTTTTCACTTGAATCCTCATGGCCTCTGAAAAACTAAATGTCTACAAAATATGACATCTCGATCCGTTGATTATTTTGTGAGATATGATCGAATTTGTCTCCACAGATTTTGAGGTTTTCAGGTGAGAAATATTCATTTCTTCTTCATTTAAATCCATTATTTTTTGTCATTTTTTGTTTTTTAGATCATGGCATCCTTTATGGAAATTTTTAGGCCAAAAATCTTGGATTTAATCTCTATAGAAACTTCCTCAGCATTTCAGTAGCATCTAGAGGCATGGGGGAAGAAAAATGGCGAAAAATAGACCAAGTGTCAGTTTAAATATATTTGAAATGGAAAAGGGGGGGATGGGGTGAATTTTTCTATCCTTTTATTCCATTTTTTAAAGGTACAAAGGGGACATAAAATTCTACTTCATCCTGGGCTTGAGACTTGGCATCTTTTCATTCGTTGAGTAACTTGGAGGAGGGGGCTAAAATGGAGCACCTAGGGGCTGAAAGAGGTGGTTTCTAGGTCATATGGCTTAATGGGAGTGGGGAAAAAATTTAACCTCATGTCCCTTTGAAAAATTGACTAAGGGGAGATGAAAATTATCCTTCACCACAGGCTGCCATGTATCCCTTTAGAATTTTCACTAAGTACCAAATAGCATACGTTGGGAGCCAACTTGCGAAGACCATATCTCGAGCTCCCGGATGAATTTTTGGGTGAAATTTTATATGATTACACCTAAAAAAAACCATATGAATCCAATTGTGATGGTTCCAAGATCCAATTTTGAAAGAATCACATCCAAATTGATCCTTATTTCTCAGGATCCCTAGTTGTGCGTCGGAAGAATGAACTATCCAGAACAATGCTTGTGGTTTCAAGAGGTCCCATTTTTTCCAACATGTAGAAAATTGAAAATTATATCCATAATTATTTTTTTGGTATTTAAAATTGTTAGGGATCTCCCATAACATCTCTTTGAAAGTCAGTTCCTCCTTCACTGTGCATGCTCCTTTAGGCCTGAAAAACTGCTTATGATGAATCAGCTCCAAAACCTCTAAAATTTCCCTGAATATTCCAAAATAATCTCCTTGATGTTCCTAACACTTGAATAATACTCCATGATGATTTTTTCTCCTTTTATATACTCCAGATGTGGTGCACTAGTCTTAGGAAGGCTAATGGTTGCCCTCCCCATTACTACTCGAATGTTTGAATGCTCCAAAAGTTCCTTGAACACTGTTCGCTTCATAAATCACCTAAAGGGATACTTGACATTCACTTCAGAATCATTAGACTTACTGGATATGACTGGCATTGGTGATGGAATAACATGGGGGTGTCTTGGGAAGGTATGACTTTGAAAAGTTTCAACATTGTGGTATGGTTTTCTTGTTTTCTAGAGAATGTTGCCTTTGCAAAAACATATGACAAAAGGTCCTTTCTAGATGTGGGGCATCCATATCTCTTAGGGATTGGAATTTTAGTGATTAATTAAAAAATTTTAACAAGAGAATCATATAAATATAAAGTTATATGACCAAATTAAAGGACCAATCTCTAAGTATCTATATTATCACCTAAGGTTGCATCTCATAAGCACTCAAGAGCATATTTGCATTCATCTATCACCATTACAAGGGACAAGAGATGGTTTTCTACATCACACACATAGGAAGGAAGTTCATTTTATTCTATGCATACATCTATTACATCTTCTTACATCTAACTACTTTATTCATTATCAAGTGTGACACACACAAGAGCCATCTAGAGCATGATTCCAAACACACACATAGAAATACATTGGATCTGAGATGTAGTGTAACGTTCAGTCATTATATCACTTTTTTTATAGCTGAGGGCATTCCGTCCCCTCATTTTTCATCTTTATTTTTTATGATTTGAGGTTATTTTTAGGGTTTTACAGGTGATATATTTATTACATGTTATATGTGACATCGATGATCATAGTGAAACCATCAAGTGACAAATAGAGAGTGTTTCAGATTAACTAATTACCCTACAAAATTCATCTCTGAAGCTCCTGCACAGACCCTAGTGCCTAGGGAGGGATCCTAGTACCTAGGCACCCCGGTCCCTACTCCTCCTACACTATTATACCTTTTTGGGTTCGGCTTCAAGGTCTCGTACTGTTGTTTTGCAAGTCTTCCACCTTTGCACACTATCAAGATATTTTCAAAATCAGATAAGTAATCTAACTCTCTATTGTACTTAGGGTTTTACTTCCTTTACTTATTTTCTTGAGTCATTTTTGTACTTTACGGTCATATATATTTGTAGTAGCATACATAAGAATTTAACAAAGTAATCTACACTTTAGTTTATTTTTGTTAAATCAAGTGATATCCAAATGAATAAAGTTTCCGCCACATATACCATCATGAAATTCTTGGATGGTGCAGGTGGATTCATGTGATTTAAGGCAACATAGTAAAATGTCTTCAAAGCCACATTTATAGAGGATGCTGCCAAAAATGACATAGTGGATAGCGCATTGAAGGAATGACCTCTTACCATTTTTAGATAGGTGAGAGGTAATTTTAGATCCAGATAGATATTTGAATATTTGGGTGTACTAGATATTAGATTGATTAGTGTTAAATTGATCGACATGAGGGAGTTCACTGGTGTGGGATGGTTAATCAAGATGATGGAAAAAAACAAAGAGTTTAGAGTCTTTGGTTTCCCATAGGATGAGAGATGTGAGGGAAGCCATAGTGTCTAAAAAACAATAAGATGAATGAGGGATAAATTGGATGGTGTACTGATTAAAGGCCTCAAGAATAAAGTTGACAACTGTTTCACTCGAAATGTTTCATTCCTTTTAGAAATAGATAAGGTCAGGGCTAAGAGGAATACCTGTTGAACATCGAGATGGTGTGCGCGTACCGTAGAGAAAGATCAGGTTGACTACGAAGAAATCCTTTTTGTCTTGGAAGGACTACCTGCAAATAAGAACACAAGACCACACGATTTTGATTAGACAATAAATGAGGGAACTGCCTTGGGCCCAGGAAATATAAAACTTCCTTTCGAAGGTGGTCAGTTCCCCTACTAATATGAATCAACACAAAAGACAGTAAAATATCAATTAAATTATTTTGTTGAAACGGGTAGGGAAAGGCTGGTTTCTGGTTGTAGTCAGGATAACCGATACCGGTTACTGGTAACCGATGTCGGTAGGGTTTAGGATCTGTAGGTTGGTTGTTTTGTGGGGTGGTTGTGCTGTAGGGTAGCTATGTTGTTTGTAAGGCTGGTTTTATGGGTGATATTAGGAAATGAGGTGATGAGAGGTAAAAGAATGATAGTTAGATGCAATGGCATGTTGGGTAGTGGATTCAGGAATGGATTTATGAGGACTGTGATTCAAAAAGCATGAGAAATGTTATAACAGAGGACATGCAAGATGTGACTTACTGGTTTTTGATGAAGATGCAAGTTGATCTCCTTTGCTGCAAACTCTTCTGGTTTTTCCACTCGTCTCTGCTCGGTCAAGTGAAGATCTGGACTCTCTTGATCACTCCCAAATGATCTCTGTTGATTCAAAAATCCTTCGACCCTGATCCAAAATGAAATTTTGATCCCTTGTTTTTGGTTTGGGGAGGCCATTTACAGGGAACCGATGGCGGTCGAGTAGGAACCGGCTTCGGTAAGGAAAAAGTAGGCTATTTTTAGTAAAATAGCCCACCTTCCCTGCTTTTCTCCCGAGAGATTAGTTGGGGGCTTGGTCAAGTGACTAGAAGGTCGGTTTTGGGTGCGAGAAAGGGGTCCTTGGTCATGGGTGTAGGTGTAGACCAAGTTTTAGGTCTTAATTAGGTTAGTTTAGGATTAGGGCTAGGTCATGATGAGGTGGAAAAATGAGGTGGTAGGTGAGGTGATGGGGATTTATCAATTACAAGGTAATTAATAAATAATTGTGTAAGGTTTAGGTAATGAGGTTAGGTTGCGAAATGGGATGCGGGTCACAAGGGGTCGTAAGACACGAATTTGGTGTCTACATTAGCCCCTTATTGTCGTGTATCTTGTGTTGTAAAGCTGCGCGGACAATAATATGAAGTGGTTTCTCCTGTTAAGGATATAGGTAATCCCCCTCAAATCTATCATAGATTGAGTGAACGGGAAATTAGGGATAGGGTTGATAAAGGGTACATGTTGTAGAGAGGATGGTAAGGTGGTGGGGTAGGTCCAAGGCAGCAGACGCATGTTGAAATGCAATAGTGCGACTAGGGTACATGATTTGACGAGCAAACTAGCAATGTATAGGCAAAGGTCGATAGTTTATCCAAACAAGGGTGATATAATCCTGGTATCCAAGGCATAGGAAGTAGCTCCAGGGTATATAACAGGTAAGGTACAGGAACGTTTAGGCATGTTCGGCAGTACCAAATGGTTGGTTTGGTTGAGATAAACGTCACGGTCTAGGTCTAGGAAAAGTTGGTCGACAGATCAAGTCAAGGACCCTAATTATGCTAAAACACGAACAGATGAGCTCGATTGGACAAAAAACTACAGGATGGGTAGATAAGAGTGTATGTTGGTGATGTTGGGTAAGGTATGGAAGTGGTACGGCCTTGGGTCGGGCCAAATGGTTGGGGTGCAGCCTTGGGTCGGGCCGGATGGGTAGGGTGAGGCCTTGGGTCGGACTAAATGGGTAGGGTGAGGCCTTGGGTCGGGCCGGATGGTTAGGGTTGCGGCGTTGGGTCGGGCCAAATGGGCAAGGTTGCGGCCTTGGGTCGAGCCGGATTAGTTGGTTGAGGCCTTGGGTCGGGCCGGATGGGTAGGGTGAGGCCTTGGGTTGGGCCAAATGGTTAGGGCGAGGCCTTGGGTCGGGCCAAGTTGTTGGGTGGTGGCCTTGGGTCGGGCCAAATGGTTAGGGTGAGGCCTTGGGTCGGGCCGGATAGGTAGGTTGAGGCCTTGGGTCGGGCCGGATAGGTAGGTTAAGGCCTTGGGTCGGGCCAGATAGGTAGGTTGAGGCCTTGGGTCAGGCCAAATGTTTTAGGGTGAGGCCTTGGGTCAGGCCGGATAGGTAGGTTGAGGCCTTGGGTCGGGATGGATAGGTGAACAAATGGTGTTCAGCAAAGGTGGATATAGGTGATATTGGGAGAAATGGCGATTAGTAAATAGGGGCAGAAAGTTGGGTGAATAAAGACAAAACCGATATCGGTTAGCTATGACCGGTACCGGTTATGTAACCGATGCTGGTTCCTTAGGGCACGATGTGACCGGTGTCGGTTCTATGTTAAAAACCTATAAAAAGAAAAATACGGCCTGTCATTGTCACATTTCTAATTTGAAAACCGATTTGGGGTGTCTGAGGTGGAATAGTGATATTGGTGCACTTGTTCGCTGAGGTGGCACTATTGGACTGGAGGAGTGAGTTGGTAGCGGGCCCGAGTGAGGAGGAGGCAGTAGTTGATTGGTTGAGGACCCATAAGAGGACAGTTGGAGCCATGGCACAGCCAGGAGGAGTAGGAGGAGTTGGACTACCACCACCCATCCCACCATGACGACGTGTCATCGTACGGGTAGGTTCGAAACCCCTCATTGTGTTTAGTTGATGTTATTAAGCTAGATTGGGGGTTTGGGTAGGAATTTACATGTTTTAGGAAATAATTAGAAAAATAGAAATAATTCGAAAAAGGGAGAGGGTAGATAGGTGAAATAAGCCAAGGCGGCTGGGTGGGTAGATTTTTAGGGTGTTTGGGTGGGTATGTAGGTAAAAAGATGAAAAAATGGAGGTGGGGGGGCCGTGTAGGGGTTCGGCTCCGGGAAATTACAGCGACCAATGTCGGTCGCTAAGCGACTGGCATCGGTCGAAAAATCCAGGGAGGGGGTTCTTTGTGTTTGGCCGGTGTCAGTCGGTAGTTGACCGGCGTCGGTGGGAAGAGGGCCGCGGTCGGTTATTGGGGACCGATACCGGTCCGTAGTGGTTGTTAGGTTTGTTTTTTTTTTTTTAAAGTTATTGTGTTGTGTTGAATTTGTGGGGGTGGGTTAGGTGTTGTTTGGGTTGGGATGGGGTGTTTTGGGGTGGGTTGTTTTGGGTAGAAGAGGGAGGCGAATAACGTAGAGAATAGGTGGGTAAAGGGGTGTGTTAGAGAGTCGTGGTGTGGCTAGGTGGAGAAGAAAAGTGGGTGTAGAGGGTTGTGGTGTTATTGTTGTAAAGAGTAGAGCTAATGTTGTGGGTTGGTTTTGCAGGCACGTCAGCAGTTGACGATGTGGGACAGGATGCCCCCGCTGTTGGTGCGGATGCGACCACATGTGTCCGCAGCGCATTGGGCTATCATGCGTGAGGTGGGACTTGGCGGAGTCCAGCGATATAGAGCGATCAATAGAGATCATAGCTTGATGGTTTCCCTCATCGAGAGATGGGATCCGGCAACCAATGTGTTCCATCTCCCGACTGGGGAGATGACTATCACATTGGAGGATGTGTATCGCATCCTTTGACTGCCAATCGAGGGAGAGGCAGTCTTCCAGGTAGATTCTGAGACGGCCATGGATAGCATCCTACAGGTTTTTGGAGATGCAGCTGTGCTACTTACCTATCACAGCGCGAGTATCAGGTATGGTGATATGTACCGTGCGCACCGACATGAGACACGGCTTGCCGTGCTGATGATGATCGGGATCACCTGCTTCGCCCTCCCGGACTCAGAGGGAGGCCACTTTCCACGTGCATTGATGGGGGTGCTGCTTGAGATGGTGGAGGAGCACACCTGTTACGCTTGGGCACCAGTATACCAGGTGCAGTTATACAAGGAGCTATGGGGCTATCGCTGGATGAGGTAATTTGGGATTTGCTCTACATTTTTACTTCACTGTTGGGCATATGAGCACATCATATGCATCAGACTAGTAGGGTTACCTCAGCAGCCAGGGCCACAGGTCATATATAGATACGGCTTTCATAGGTGGTTGGGGGTCGTGGGGCAGCCACGAGCAGTGCTTGCAGGGCGGGATGTCACCTATTATAGACATTTGTTAGAGGGCCTGACAGTGGTAGATATCGTATGGAGACCTTACAGAGGTCATCACCTGCACAGAGGAGGCCGAGTACAGTTACGCTGGATCCAGTACACTTTCTGGATAGCAGGACGGAGGTCGGGAGAGTATGAGAGGATACCCCTAGAGAGGGTACGCAGGCAGATGGGGCTGCGACAGGACAAGCCACCTCCCTTCCCTCAGTACAGGAGGGATGATGTAGAGGCCCCACTGCCTGCACCACAGCCTGTGGATCTAGATTGGGCTGCTGAGAGGCCAGCAGATGATGGTGTAGATGATGTTGGTTGTACGGGAGCATACATGGTTTGGTGGGCTGGTCAGAGAGTAGTTAGGATAGCACCGCCGGCACATCCAGACTTGGCTGCAGTGATAGCAGAGTGAGATCAGCTCAGGTGCCAGGTGCAGTTATTACAGGGGTAGTTGGCTGCTGCACAGGCACAGATAGGTGTCTTACAGGGGTAGCTAGCCCAGGCGCAGGTACAGGCACAGGCACAGGCACCACCACCAGTAGTGGCACAGCCACAGCCCCAGGCATAGGTACAGATACCACCACCAGCAGCGGCACAGCCACAGCCCCAGGAACAGGGGGTACTGGCAGTAGGAGTCCGGGGACCAGCCCCAGTACCTACAGTGGCACGGGACAGATATATGGAGGTGAGAGCGGAGGCCAGGTACTATCAGGATGTTCTTGATAGTACCGGAGCTGAGTATCAGCCATATGCAGCACACCGAGCAGAGACCTCGCATAGTCAGAGATCGTAGGGAGGTGCAGCCACAACTGGTGTGTCTGTTACAGGTAGGAGGCGGGAGGTAGGACAGGGACCAGCAGGCAGATAGGTAGAGGGAGGTGGAGAGAGTTGAGGGGTCCCTGCACATTTGTATATTGGACATGGGCACCGGTCTGCGAACCGGTTGTGTTGATAGAGGCCTGCGCGCCTACATTTATTCATTTATTGATTCATTATAGACCGGCCTGCGAGCCGAGTACGGGTTGTATAATTGATATCGGCCTGCGAGCCGAGTATATTTTTGATATGAGGGACCAGCCTGCGAGCCGAGTCGAGATGCTTGATAGTTATTGCGGCCTGCGTGCCGGCTTTGTTGGATGATGAGATCACAGAGGCCCCGATGCAGGGCACATTGTATATTTGAAACTTGTATATATATATATATATAGAGATGATGTTTTGATCCACATGTAGTGTTTAAAATGTTTTTAAGTATTTCGTCAATGGTTTGTGATATAGAATGTATGATGAGTTTAATTGACATGTTGATATATGGATGATGTTGATGTCTTTTACATGTATATATGGATGACATGTTATATGATGAAATGTTGCATGTTTTGGTGCTGGTTTTGGGACATTGTTATATATGTATCTGATGAGTTGGATCCAAATGATGTATAGATAGATAGTTTTTTGTTTTGTTTTGTTTTGTTTTGGTATCCTTAGTTGATGGCTTGTTTGTTTTTGTAAAATAGATGATGTTAATGAAATTGTAATGATATGTGTGGTGGATGGACAAATATGGATAATGGTGATGAGATGCAGGAAAAGAGGCAGGCGTGAAAAAAATTAGGTAAAAAACAAAGAAAAGAACCATGTTTCAAAAAAGGCAGGTGTGTAACCGATACCGGTTAGGGAACCGATGTCGGTAGCTGATAGACCGATATCGGTCATATAACTGATACCGGTTATTTAGGGATGAGATTTTCTAAAAATAGAAAAGCTAGGGTGGCAACTTAAGTTCTAATTTTGAGAGCCATGCAAGAAGTTAAATACGCGAACGCGACGCTTTTTGACGACTGGGACAAGTATTTGAATGAGAGATTTGAGTGATAAGGAGAAAAGAGACAGGGTATTGCATGAGAGATTTAGGTGATAAGAAAAGGGATAGGAAAAGTGAATGCGATCTGAGATTCAGACGGTAGAAAGGTGAATTTGAAAAGAGTGGTGATCATGATAGAATGAGGAGAAGCATCCAGTAGGCAGGGACGAGAGGGAAGACAAGTGCCACCGCAAGCTGCTGCAACCCAAGAGGTAAACGTTTTGGTTGTGATTTGATTTCTGCATGTTTTGTGAATAAGATGGGGGAGAGTAGGTGGGTAGATATGAGAAATAAAACATAATAACAAGGGTTATAGATGAGGTGAGTGTTACGGGGTAGGTAACCAGGGGTTTCAGGTATGTTTGTATGGACAGAAAGGAATAAACGAGCAATTTATTGTCGTAGGTGGTTGTTTAGGCAAGGTGTATGTAATTAACAGTGACCGATAGCGGTTAGGGATAACCGGTATCGGTTACTCAACCGGTACCGGTTAGCTGTAAACGATACCGGTTGCTGTAGGAATTTCCAGAATTTGAGAAAAAACCCGGGGTGATTTGAGGAATTGAATGGTTGTTTGTTATTTGGATGTATGTAGGCAGAGGCAGGGTTGAGGATGAATGATAGTGTACCAGCGTTGTTGTCACGAATCTGAACGGATGTAATGCCAGCTGAATGGACATTGATAAATAGTTTGGGGTTAAGTGGAATCCGCTATTATTCACGAATCGCACGTAACCATGCTATGTTACAGGCGTTTATTGAGAGATGGAATCCTGAGACAAATACCTTCTATCTGCCAACAGGGGAGATGACAGTGACATTGGAAGATGTGTTCCGTATTTTGAGACTCCCAATTATAGGAACACCAGTATATCAGGCAATGCCTAGCGTGGGGTGGGCAGCGATAACAGTAGTATTTGGTCCATATGCATGAGATTTGACACAATAAGGTTTGACATTTACGTATGGCATAATGTATGCAGCACACCCTGAGGAGACAAGGTTAGCAGTGATATTAATGATAGCGGTAGGGTATTATGCATTACCGAGGGTGGAAGGGGGAATATTTCCAAAGGCATTGATGTGTGTTATTTGGGAGATGATAGAAAGGAACGTGACTTTTGCATGGGCACCTGCATATTTGGCGGAGCTATACAGGGGTTTATGGGCTTGTAGGCGAAATCACAGGACTACATTGGATGGTTCATACTTATTACACTGTTGGGCCTATGAGCACATTGTGTGTGTGTGACCAATAGGCCGACCCATCCAGTCAGGAGAGACCGGAGTACAGAGGTTGGGGTTCAGACGATGGGTCCAGACAGAACAGGAGGCAAGATCCCAGGCTGTGACGGGTGACATTGAGTATTATAGGCAGGTATGGGAGAGGGCGACGATTGTGGATATCTGTTGGAGGCCTTACGGGAACTATATGGTAACAGAGAATATAGCTGAGGAGTTGAGGGGTGTAGAGCGATTGAGGTGGATCGTAGGGCATAGGCCAGGTGAGTATGAGAGGATTCCTCTAGATCGTGTGCGGCGACAATTTGGATTGGTGCAAGACATACCGCAGGCTTATAGACCATATATGAGGATCGACGCCGAGGCAGCATTCTCACCTCCCCAGCCAACACCTCCAGAAGGGCCAGAGGAGATAGCAGCCGATCGCAGTGTAATGGATGCAGGAACGACAGAGGCCTATAGGTTATGGTGGGTAGCAAAACTGCGAGGTGTACGTGATCATCCTGACATAGCTAGGATTATAGCAGAGAGAGATTGTCTGTAGAGTTTAGTGCATGCAGCTCCAAACGCAGGTGAATGAGACAAGAGGATTGTTAGTGGTTGCAGAGTCACAAGCACAGGGATTAGAGGCTGGATTCCTCCATGCGAGGGAGTGTATTCATATGTTACAGGAGAGATTAGCAGATCAGTGGGTGGTACCAATAGCCGTGGTATCGTTAAGGACAAGAGAGGCCTGGTGAGCGGCGTCGTCGATCACGATCATCCCCTAGTTCAGGATGAGGCGTGAGGGTATAAGTAAATGTTAGCAAGGTATAAGAATAAATAAGGATGCCGACCTGCGTGTCAATGATAGAGAAGATGTATGTGTTTAACATCTAAATAAAGCTGAATATGTATGTTGATTTGAGTTACGATAATAATAAGAATGTTTGTGTTTTGATTTTCGGTGTTTTGAAAAAAGGATAAAGAGGAATGTGATGAAATAGAAATACACAAAAAAATGTTTATATTTACTACACATGATATGTTATGGTAGGGGATGGTCGAGATAACCTTGGGAGACCCCATGTCTCCGAAGTGCTACCTACATAGCCCATTGCACAAAGCAAGGAGGGGCCTCAGACCGATGTAGTTCTCCCTTACGATCAGGGAGAGGCGAATTCAGGCAATTTAGGTATGGTTAGGCGATTGGTTGGTTGGTAAAAGTATTGATAGTAATATTGGTAAGGTAAGGTTGATGGTGTTGGTAATGAATTGGTGATGTTGTAAAAGGTATAAGGGAAGCGAAAGTTAGCCTACCCAAGTGGTAGGGAATCATGTCCTGATAAAGATCAACACACAATCCTAGATGCAAGGTAAAGAGGAAAGAGTGCTCCGCAGGTGAACAGAGCAAAACAAACCACACAACATAGAACGAACTTGAAGCCCTAGGTACCGGTGCATAGACAAGAAGTCAATAGGTGAAAAGAGTTGTATGATCATAACATATCAGGTGTACGTCACGTCCCTTGAGTTGAAACAAATGGTGAGGTGAGGTGAATGGTATAGTTGAGGTATGGAGAACTTATTACAAAGTGAGTGTTCTGACGAAAGAGAACCTACCCTAAATAGACAAGTCCATGACCCAAAAAGTTCTTTTGAATGAGGCTTTTATTTTACTGAATATAGACTGATCGATGCGGGAAGTCTACAAGGGATATTGATTGTGCTATTCTTGAGGTCTTCACAAAGCTGATCCATGCGAGAAGCTTCTGATAAAGGCTGACTGTGTATAGCTGTCCTTCGAGGGAGCAGTCTATTTATAGTAGCAGATATGATTTTAGTGCATAGCTGTCCTTCAAGGGAGGAGTCTATATATAATAGCAGCAATAATTTGGCATATAGCTGTCCTTCAAGGGAGCAGTCTATATATAATTTAGATAGCTAGATGTTCTTTTGGCGTGAAGCATCTAGTTTGGTAGGAAGTTTGACTCAAGAAAATCCCATAAGAAGGTGTTATTTTAAGACTTTAAAGTCATGGACTAGACTAAAAAGGGGAAGGCATCATTGAGGGGAGGTGAAAAGTGAGCTTGATTTTATTTGGAGATGTAGGAAAAAAAGTGTATGTAGCGGTAAATGAGCTCAAGGGACGAGCAGTAGGTAGATAAGAAGTGATATAACACCAAATTCAACAGTAGAATGATCAAAGATGTAAGGCATTAAGGGGTTCAGGCTCAGGTTTACCATTAAGCGAAGCTAAACGATAAGTTCCTGATCCATAAGTGTGAGTGATTATATAAGGCCCGATCCAATTAGGAGAAAATTTTCCACGTTTGCTCTTTTCTAGTTTGGTTACATGTTGATTCTCTTTGAGGACAAGATCACCAACCTTAAAGGTACGCTCATGAAGTCGCTTATCATAAGCACGCTTGATACGTTTTTGGTAGATTTGAAGGTGATCGAGAGCTGTAAGACGACGTTCGTCAAGAAGCTCCAATTGGGCTAACCGCTCTTGGCGGAAATCATCGTTGGTGAGAATATCCTGAAGAGATATTCTAAGGGAGGGCATTTGTATTTCGAGAGGCAAGACAGCCTCGGTACCATATACCAAAGAAAAAGGTGTCGCATTAGTAGATGTACAAATGCTAGTACGATAAGCCCAAAGGGCAAAGGGGATGTGATTGTGTGAATTTCTTTCAGATTCATTGACAAATTTCATGAGGATTTTGGTTAGGGTTTTATTAGAAGATTTAGCCTGACCATTTTGCTTGTGGATAGTAGGGTGATGAGAAGCTAAGTTTAATACCAAAGTTGTCACAAAGGTCTTGCAATAACTTATTTTTGAAAGATTTTCCATTATCTGTTATCAGGCGATGAGGAACACCAAAACGACAGATAATGTGGTGGTTAATGAACTCTACAATTTTTTCTTTTTTGATTGAAATGAGTGGAATAGCCTCCACCCATTTCGTGTAATATTCGGTTGCTGTGATAATCCATCGGTGACGTTGTGAAGAGGACGGGTGAATCTCACCAATAAGGTCTAAACCCCATTGTGAGAAAGGCCAAAGATCTCGAGCGACCTGTAGGGGGTGGCTAGGAGTATGTTGAAGGTTGGCGTGTTGTTGACACATAACACAACGCTTAACATATTCGTAGCAATCGTTATTGAGAGTAGGCCAATAATAACCAAGGCGAAGGATTCGTTTGGCCACGGCAAGGCCACTAAAGTGTCCACCACAGATACCGTCATGGACCTGTTGGATGGTATGGGTGACCTCCACGCCGGTGAGACATCGAAGGAGGATGCCATCAAAGCCACGTTTATAAAGGAGTCCCCCCATAACTACATAACGAGAAACGTTTTTAAGAAAAGTGCGTTTGCCAGTACTAGTAAGGTCAGAAGGGAGAACAGAGTTTGTAAGGTAGTCGTGAAATTGGTGGTACCAGGTATCCTGTGAGTTAGCAGACACAGTATTTATCATACAAACTACCGGGGTTGAGTAGGATGGGGCAAAAAGTTGTTGGACCAAGACGAATAATTCAGAGTCAGTTGATGAAGCTAGAATTTGCGAGGCTAAGCAAGCCATAGTATCCGCAAATTTGTTAGTGGAGCGGGGAATGGTTTGGATAGAATAGTGAGTAAATAAGGCTAGAAGTGAATCCACGTAGTGTTTGTACTTTTGAAGTTCCTCATTTTTACATTGGTAGATGCCCATAACTTGATTGACTACCAATTGAGAGTTGCCAAAAATATTGATAGATTTGATACCTAAGTGTAACGCAACTTGGAGACCCAGAACAAGGGCCTCGTATTCCATTGTATTATTAGTGCAAGGGAAATCGAGTCGGAATGAAAGAGGCATGGGCTCAGTGTCGAGAGGAATGATAACAACACCGGCTCCTCCACCACGGTGGCATTTGGATCCATCGAAGAATAGGGTCATTGGATACGACTCCTCCTTGAGGGAAAGAGTAGCGATGAGTTCATCTGGGAATGTAAAATTGGTAAATTGTTCCCCAGGTAAAGGGGCCTCCACAAGTTGGTCTGAAAGAGTTTTTCCTTTGATTGATTTCTGGTGGACAAACTCAAGGTCGAGGTCGGTGAGGAGCATGAGCCATCTGGCGATGCGTTGGTTTAGATGAGGTTTGGCATACATGTAATGGATGGGGTCCGTGTTGGTGATGACGAAAGTTTTGTGATTCAGAAGGTAGTGTCGGAGTTTGGTAGCCACGAATGATAGGGCTAGGCATAACTTTTCTACATGTGTATACCTAGTCTCAGAGTCCACCAAAGTACGAACTTATATAATAAACAGCTTGTTCTCGATTCTCGGAGTCACGATGTGCAAGCATGGCCCCTACAGCGTGGTCAGTGGCAGAAAGGTAAAGGTAGAAAGGGCGGTCGTCCTAAGGTGGGATAAGCATGGGTGGCTGCAAGAGATAAGTTTTGAGAGCTTCAAAGGCTAGGTGGCACTTTTCGCTCCATTGAAAATCAATGTCCTTTTTAAGAAGGTGATGAAAAGGTTGACATCGATCCGAGAGTTGGGAGATGAAACGTCAGATAGATTGGAGCTTACCTTGTAAACTACGCAATTGTTTGAGATTGGTAGGTGGGGGCATTTCTAGGATAGCTTTGACTTTAGATGGCTTGACCTTGATGCCACGTAAAGAGACGATAAATCCAAGAAGTTTCCCCGAAAGGACACCAAAGACACATTTCTTTGGTTAAAGGCGGACAGAATATTGTAACAGGCGATCAAAAATAATGGTTAAAACATCGAGATGTTCACTACGATGTTTAGACTTGCCAAGAAGATCGTCGACGTAATCTTCAAGGATAGTGTGCATAATGTCATGAAAAATGTAGGTCATAGCCCGCTGATAGGTTGCACCGGCATTCTTAAGGCCAAATGGCATTACACGGTAACAGAAGGTTCCCCAAGGAGTTATGAAGGCAGTTTTATGTTGATCGGCGGGGGTAACCAAAATTTGGTTATATCCCGAGAAACCATCCATGAGAGAGAGCATCTCATGGCCTGTAGTGAGATCTACAAGTTGGTCAATGCTAGGCAGGGGGAAGTCATCCTTAGGGCAAGCGAGGTTAAGATCCCAGAAATCCGTGCATATCCAAAGTCCCCCCGTCGCTTTAGTGACAGGTACGATGTTAGAAATCCATTGAGGATAGTCAATATGCAGAATGAAAGAAACAGAAAGGAGTCATTGAAGCTCCTCTTTGACCAAGAGAGCAATGCGTGGATGCATTTTTCTCAATTTCTGTTTAATTGGTTTGGAATCAGGGTTTAGAGTGATGTTATGGACGGCAATGGTAGGATCAATTCCTGGCATGTCCGCGTAGGACCAAGCGAAATCTTGGTTGTGGGTACGGAGAAAGGTAGTAAAGGTGGCTTGTTCTAATGTGTTAAGGGATTGTCCGATCTTCACAATGTGAGGATCCTCCTCCATGTGGATGTTGATTTCTATAGTCGATTCATTCAACATGGTTTGAGTTTCAGACGGTAAGGTGCGTTGAATATAGGAGTCGTCCACCCCAAGGTAAGTGAGGATGGAGTCGTCATCCTGGCACTCAACAACATTAATCGAAGGTGAATCCTCTTCGATCATGTCTGGATACAGAAGGGGGATAGAAGAGGGGTCCTCATTATCGCGTTGATAATTGAGAGGACCTAGGAAGATAGCATTTATGAAAAAAAAAAGTTAGGAGGGATAGATTCGGGATCTATTGACTATGTGGGTGACGAAGGCAAAATGGGTGATGATGGTTAGGTAGGGGTGACGTCGTTGTCTTCTAGAAGACAACTGACACGAGGTTCCTCCTGTGTAGGTGTTTCAGGAAAATCGAGACCACTGCGATCATTATGTTTGCGTGTAGTCACGGGAATGAGTGTATGTCGGCCTTGTTCATAAAGACCAAAACCAAAGCCTTTCCAAGCGCAGCGAGTCAAGAAGGTGAGGGCGAAAAGATGATTTGTCAAGTATTGAAAATCGGATTGGAAGGGAACCACACCAAGAGGGGGTTCAGGGGTAATGGAGGATGCGTCAACACCCCCATACGTTAGGTTGGTGCGGCAATGGGGTGGTCTGTAAGAGATTACTTCCCCCACACGACGGTCATAGGTAGGATGTGCATGTACCTGTCCGTATTCCTGTGGGGTATGGAAAGAACTAACGTTATATAGGCGATACTCCCCCAGCGTAAGGCGTTGAAAAACATCTACTAAGGGGTCTGCGGTTGGGATGTTAGCTGCGGGAAGGGAAGTGGTTTTTGCGACGGTGGTTTCATCAGTTGAAGGCGTAGGTGCGGTTGAGGTGGATGGTTGAGGTACATTTGAAGAGGATGGTTGGGTTGAATGTATGGGTGTCTTGATTGGTATAAGCACATGGTTAGGGCGGTATAACATATTGCAGGTTTTAAAGGGGGGAGGATCAGCTTTTACTGTGTAGGACTTCCCCTCATACTCAAATTTTATGCATCTATGTAATGTTGAGGGAACGCATCCCATAGCCTAGATCCAAGGGCGACCTAGCAATATGTTATATTGGAACTCTCCTTCAAGGACATAGAAGAGTTCGGGTAAAGTACGTGGTCCTACCCGAATGTTGAGGATCACGGTGCCTAAGGTAGAGGTAATAGCGTCATTGAATGACCGCAACATGATGGGATTGGCACACATGTAGCTAGAGGGGATATTCATTTGTTGGAAGGCTTTTGAAGAGATGATGTTTAGGCTGGTGCCCCCGTCAATCATAACACGACGTACCCGGATATCCCGAACGTACGCTGAGATAAAAAGAGCAGGGTCAGGATCTTCGGTACCAAAGTCGATAATTTCATCTTCGGAGAAACTGACAGCAGCGGCTTGCTGTACAGAGCCCGAAGTGGTTGAGGAGATAGGTTGTTTAGTGAGTGAAGCAACATGATTGGGCGTTAGAATAGAGGTAACAGGCAAGGTTTCATTAGGTAAAACCTCTATCCCTTGAAGGATCTCAACGAGAGCTTGTCGATGAGATTCAGAAGTCTGAATGAGATCATACAGTGTCATTTTTATGGGTGATTGGTGAAGCTGTTTGATCATAGTTCGGTGGGCAATGCCATTAGAGACGGGATAGGCGGGTCCGCGAATAACCACTTTAGGTGGTGGTGCAATCGGGATGGTTGACGGAGAAAGAGATGCCGCAGGTGTGTTTTCTTTTGCTTTCCCATTGTTTTTCTGCCCTCGAGTAGCAACACTAATCATATTGATTTCATGAATACGAGAGGAGGAAGATGGTAGGGATAGGTCATGGTCTTCGAGAGGTGGGGCTGTAATGATGATAGATCTTGGTGAGGCGGGGACAGGTGATATAGGAGAGGGAATTGAAGCTAAAGGTCTCTCTCTTCGTAAGTTGTCTTTCTTAGCTTTTCTGTCTGAGAGAGGTGACGGACGAAGTATGGCTTTCAACGCTTTGCATCCCTCTACGTCATGTCCTGGTGTGCGGTGGTAAGTGCAGATTTTAGACTCATCATAACCTATAGGTCGAGGTTTAGACGGGTCATAAGGTCTAAGTGGGGGTAGGGAAATGGTCGCATTCTCCACCAACATAGCAAGGATTTTGGCGTAAGATCCTTTGAGTGGGTCAAAATCAGAGGAGGATGAGGGTATTGGTTGTGCGGGTTTTGGTAATGTTTGGGCGTGGTTGGTTCGTACGGGTGGTGGTTTAGCCGAGGGGTGTTGACACGTGGGTGGTTTCTTTGGCGCAGAAGCTATATTGGATGATGAGGTCACAGATGATGTGGTATCAGAAAACAACCACGGGGAAATAGGAGTGACCGAAAACAAATCTTTTGATGATGGAATTTGTTTAGGGTTGATAGGTGAACAGGATACGCGGGGTGACGGTGTTGCTATACCCTGGGATTGCTGTACGGGTGCAGAAGGCGTAGGTTGCTTTAAAGAAAATGCAGGAGGTATGATATATTGATGCAAGGTGGAGGGATGAGGTCCCAATATGGAAGGTAGGTGTGACGATGATGGTTTTGATTGTGATAGAGGTACGGATTGAGTTTGTATCCTAGGTGGCGGGGTGGCTTTATTTTTGGATAAATCGAGTCGCTTAGGCGGGTGCATTAGACTGGGCATTGGTGAGGTCCCAAGTGTAGGGGAAGATTTGGTTAAGTTAATAGAAGTGGACGGGGCATTTGGTAGAGGTGAGGGGGGTGAAGGTGAGAACATGGGTATTTTAAGCTTCTGTAAACACTTCGGGTATATGGTGGAGGCCTCAGGATTGGTCATTTGCATTTGAGTAGAATACGGCGTACTCAAACGTTCCCATAGGACCTGTCTATCTTCTGTGGAATGACAGTCCTCACGTGTGAATATGAACTTTTGTACGGAAGAAAGACGGGTTGTGATTCCAGTCCACTGTGGGTGTGATATAGGGGGTAGATGAGGCACTGTATCAATAGATGTTAAGAGGTCGACTGGTTGTTGAAAAGATTTAGGTGATGAAGGACTAATAGGTAGGAGGGCGTGTTTGAGGGGATCTGTCATGTTTAAAGAATGTGGTGATGTCGGTTCAAGAGGTTGCTCGTCTAAGGATGAGAAAAGAAGTGGCAAGCCTTCCTCTTGTACAACAAGAATGGTAGAAGGAGACATTTGGGAAATAGATAAATTAGATAACATCCGCTCACAGTCTTGCAAGGATGTGGTGTAAGCAGACTCATTGATGAGAAGAGAAGTCTGGGCAGTTAACTCTTTTATGGGTAAAGGAATGATTTCGCTTTGGCTTGATGGTGGTGAAGGAGGTTCGGACTCCTGTGTTAGTGGAGAGGCTTGATTCAAAATTTTCTCGATAGAGGCTTTTGGCTGGGAGTCGAAGACTGCATGGATCTCATGAACACTCTCCTCGGCTAAGATATCTTGATTTAGATTACTGTTAGAAGAATGATTCGGGAATGGTTTGTTGAATATTTTCAAATTTCGGTTAGCAGGGGTATTAGGATTATCGAGGGATATATCCCCCGCATCAACCATTTCCTGCACTATGTTTTTCAACATCTTGCAGTTCTCATGACTGTGTCCCTTCACGCGGTGGAAGTTACAGAAGTCATTTTCTTTGTACCAGGAAGGTATGGCGCGAGTGGAATCAAACCCGGAATGAGGTTTAACAGGAGGTAAGGTAATGGCTCCTGCTTTGAGCAATTTTTCCAATATCACACCATATGTTTCTCCCAAGGGAGTGTAGTTGATGGGTTCTGCTTTATACTTATAAGTGGTTTTTGGCAGGGTATTAGACGGTGGTTGGGATTTGACCATCACCGCGTGCATGGCCCCTTTTGATTTCGAAGCGGTTGATGGGTGAGGATTGGTGGTGTTAGGTTTGTTGGTGGAATCTGAAGTTTGGAAATTGGGGTTTTTGTTACGCAACCGCAATTTCTCTTCCTCTAAGGCTCGAATTTCTAGTTTCCAAGCCATGGTAAAGGCCTCATCAAATGTGCGGAAAGTTTGAATTTGAAGAGTAGGAGAAATGTGCTTAGCACATGCCCGCGTAAAAATTTCGATAAGTTCAACCTGAGGCAAGGCATATGTAAGTTGGTTGATAAGGCCCCGCCATCGTCCAACGAAATCTGCGATAGATTCGTCTTTGAATTGTCGGATGGCATAAAGGTCAGTGATAGATACTTTCTTGGCAATGTTAATGGAGAAATGATCCAAGAAAGATTGGGCTAGTTGGTTAAAAGAGAAGATTGAGTGCTGGGTTAAAGAATTATACCACTCCAAGGCGGGTCCTGATAAGGACATAGGAAAGGTGCGGAGTAACAAGGCATCATCATGAGCAATCAAATAACAAGCATGTCTAAATGATCGCAAGTGTTGTTGAGGGTCCTCTTTACTGTTAAAACGGGTAAATTTTGGTAATTCCCATTGAGGAGGATACGAATGAAGGGGGACAGATGGGTGAATAGGCTCCCGAAAAACTTTCTCGTATGTCAAGGCGCTACGACTTCCTGAAACAGAAGCCTCCAGGTTTTGCATTTTGTCCATCATTTGTTTAATGAAATCTGTGGTTGGATGAGATGATGGTGCGATTGTGGTAAACGGAGGCAAATTGGGCCAAGGGCCTCCGCTGGACAATGGTGGGGTTAAGTGTTGATAAGGTATGGAGGATGAATATGTTGAGGCGACCGAATAGGGATGTCCCATATAAGATGTTGAGGTCACTGGATACGTGTATGGGAAAGAAAAGGTAGGCAGAGCTTGAGAAGGAAAGCTAGTGTGGATAGGTGGCAGAGAGCAAGTCATGAACGGAGCAGTCTGCAAGAGAGATGAGGTAGGGGCAGTCGGCGGTAATGATATGTGGGGTCCAAGATTAACCAACGGAAAGCCAATCTGAGTCGTATGAACCTCTGAAGCCGTCAGATTGGGAGACGGGGCTAGAGATGCAGGAAGCAAGGCGGTGTTATCAGGCAGAGTGGGAGCTAAATGAGCAGCTATACTAATAGGCATACCAACAAGGAGCTGACCATCAGGTGTACGGTCAGGGGTATGAGACAAATAGTATTGTACAACGCTAGAATTAGCATCCAGAAACTTGGCAAAGTCCTTATCTCCCACAGGAATTTTAGGAACCTCGCTGGTATCCGTAGGATTCCCCACAGAATGTGAAGGGGGTGATTCAGGAAAAGAAACAGAGCAAGCATGTGAAACCATGGTGGCGGCTTGCTTTCGAGTGATAACAACCATGGACAGGAGTTCACAGTAGGGTTTCAATCTGTCAGGAACAGAAACAAACTCAGACTGGTGAAATTGGTAGGTTGCTGGTTTGTCAGGAGTTGGAAAGACAGTAACCGATATCGGTCTAGTAACCGATGTCAGTTATACTATAGCCGACGCCGGTCAGGTAACCGATGTCGGTCTAAGAAGTCTGGGCCAACAAGATATAAAAGGCTGCTAATTTGATTTTTAACAACGTTTAGTATACTTGTCCAATTATTGATCACAGAAGACAGGGTATGAAAAAGAAAACAGAACTAACAACAAGCAAGATGCACACGCAAATCCAGAGACTAACCCTAGGGTTAATTTTAATTATTGTGGGCTTATGCCTTTAGACGTGGAACGATGTCAATCCTAAACAAAAGACTTAGGGGAAATGTCAAGTTGTTTTGGCTTATAAGGTTACCTCAATCGGGTGGAGGAATACCGCGGAAAAGGGGGGTGTTTGAGCTGTTGTGTTAATTGTGAAGTGATTCAGTATGTGTTGTGTAGTGAAAGTAAGATTAATTTCTTGTCAATACCATGGATATCACCCCCACGTGTACGACCTGTTACTTAATCTATGTTCACTAGAATTGAAAACAGCAAGCAGTAATGCAATGCACGTGTTTTAAACCCAAATCGAAAATGATATTCGATGAAGCAAAAGAGATGACTTTCACTAATGCGAGATGTAAAAGCAAAGCAAGTTCTTTTATCAAAATAATATAAAACCTTGTGAATATCTTTTAGAAGAAGAAAACAGCAAGTATACTCCCTATATGAAAGCAAGCAAGAAAGAAAGAAACCCAAAATGGGTCCCACCGGGCGTGCCAAAATGTTTCACTCGAAATGTTTCATTCCTTTTAGAAACAGATAAGGTTAGGGCTAGGAGGAATACCTATTGAACGTCGAGATGGTGTGCGCGTACCGTAGAGAAAGATCAGGTTGACTGTGAAGAACTCCTTTTTGTCTTGGAAGGACTACCTGCAAATAAGAACACAAGACCACATGATTTTGATTAGACAATAAATGAGGGAACTGCCTTGGGCCCAGGAAATATAAAACTTCCTTTCGAAGGTGGTCAGTTCCCCTGCTAATATGAATCAACACAAAAGACTGTAAAATATCAATTAAATTATTTTGTTGAAACGGGTAGGGAAAGGCTGATTTCTGGTTGTAGTTAGGATAACCGATACCGGCTACTGGTAGCCGATGTCGGTAGGGTTTAGGATCTGTAGGTTGGTTGTTTTGTGGGGTGGTTGTGCTGTAGGGTAACTATGTTGTTTGTAAGGCTGGTTTTATGGGTGATATTAGGAAATGAGGTGATGAGAGGTAAAAGAATGATAGTTAGATGCAATGGCACGCTGGGTAGTGGATTCAGGAATGGATTTATGAGGACTGTGATTCAAAAAGCATAAGAAATGTTATAACAGAGGACATGCAAGATGTGACTTACTGGTTTTTGATGAAGATGCAAGTTGATCTCCTTTGCTGCAAACTCTTCTGGTTTTTCCACTTGTCTCTGCTCGGTCAAGTGAAGATCTGGACTCTCTTGATCACTCCCAAATGATCTCTGTTGATTCAAAAATCCTTCGACCCTGATCCAAAATGAAATTCCGATCCTTTGTTTTTGGTTTGGGGAGGCCATTTACAGGGAACCAATGGCGGTTACGTAACCGACGGCGGTCGAGTAGGAACCGGCATCGGTAAGGAAAAAGTAGGCTATTTTTAGTAAAATAGCCCACCTTCCCTGCTTTTCTCCCGAGAGATTAGTTGCGGGCTTGGTCAAGTGACTAGAAGGTCGGTTTTGGGTGCGAGAAAGGGGTCATTAGTCATGGGTGTAGGTGTAGACCAAGTTTTAGGTCTTAATTAGGTTAGTTTAGGATTAGGGCTAGGTCATGATGAGGTGGCAAAATGAGGTGGTAGGTGAGGTGATGGGGATTTATCAATTACAAGGTAATTAATAAATAATTGTGTAAGGTTTAGGTAATGAGGTTAGGTTGCGAAATGGGATGCGGGTCACAAGGGGTCGTAAGACACGAATTTGCTTATATTGATAATTTCTTTTGACTTAATTAATGATAAGTTGAGAGTCATCGTAGATGTCAAGGATTTGAATGTCGAGCATGATAGTGGTTTTTAGGCCCAAGATGAGGGCTTCATACTCATCCATGTTTTTAGTTCATTCAAAGTCAAGTTTATAAGCAATGGGGATAGGAGTATCCCAAAGAGGAATGATGATGATGTCAGTGCTTCCCCCTTTTTCACACTTAGATCCATCAAAGAAAAGTTTCATTTTCAGGGGAGAGAATTTTTGGTCAATGGTATGAATGGATTCATCAGGGAATTACTTGTGAGAAAGGTGATGGTCGAGAAGAGGGGCTTCAGTGATTTTATTAGTGATAACCTGGATCTTGATATTTTCTGAGAGATGAACTCTAGGTCAAACTCGGTCATTAGCATGATCCATCGAGTGATGTGATCATTATGATAACGCCTAGAGTTTATGGTTTTAAGGAGATTGAAGTTAGTGATGTAAAAGGTTTTGTGATTGAGGAGATAATGACGGAGCTTTGACGTGGCAAATAAAATAGCACAACACAACTTTTTGGATTCAATATAGCGGGTTTCATAATCAAGGAGAGTGAGACCAATATAATAGATGGCTTGTTCCCTTCCTTGCTCATCATGTTGTAACATAGAACCTAGAACATGATTAGAGGTAGAAAGGATCCCCCTCACATTGAGGTGTGAGCACAGGTGGTGATAAACAGTATTGCTTGATATCTTTAAAGGCCTTTTGAAAATTGGCATCCCAATTGAAATAGTTGTCTTTGCAAAGGAAATGATGAAAATTTTGGCAGTTTTTCAGATATTTTTGAGATGAAGTAGTGGACTGATTGAAGTCAACCTTAGAGACTGCAAATTTGTTATAGATCAGAAGGGGGAGGCATCTCGAGGATGGATTTGATTTTAGTAGGGTCAACTTCAATGCCCCTGATAGAAACAATGAAGCCAAGGATTTTTCCAATTATAACTCCAAACACACACTTGGCGGGATTAAGGAAGAGGAAGAATTGAGTAAAACACGTGAAGAGGATTTCAAGGAAAAAATATGGTCTTGTCGACATTTGTATTTACCCAAGAGGTCATCGACATAATTATCTACGGTTTTTTGGATAAGGCCATGGAAGATATATATCATATCACATTGATAGGTGGCCTCTAGATTTTTGAAATGGAAGGGCATGACATGATAGCAGAAGGTTCCCCAAGAGGTCATGAAATATTTCTTATGTTGGTCTTCTATTGTGATGAGGATTTGATTGTATCCAGAAAAACCATCCATAAGAGAGAGCATTTCATGGTCGGTTGTTAAGTCGACTAATTGATCAATGTTGGTGAAGGGAAATTCATCCTTAGGGAAAGTGATATTTAGATCTCTAAATTCGTTATAAATGTAGATCTTTCCATAGGATTTGTAAATGGGCATGATGTTCAAAACCCATTATATATTTTCAATGGGTTAGATGAAATTAGTGGAAAGAAGGTGTTGCAACTCCTCTTTGACAACGAGGGACATGTGAGGATGTATATGACATAATTACTACCTAACCATCTTAGTGTCAGGAATGGTGATGATTTTATGGATGATGATGGATGGATCGAGGCCTGATATGTCATATTATGGCTATACGAAGGCCTGACTATGCTTGAATAAGAACAAGGTAAAGGCCTCAAGCTCTTGCGGATCAAGAGATTGGCTAACTTTAAGGATGTGAGGATCTTTCGAAGTCCTGACGTTGATTTTGATAGTGGATTCATTAAGGAGGTTGGATGTGTCAAGAGGTAAGGCCTTGTAAAGATAGGCATATTCTACCCCCATGTAGGAAAGGATGAATTCATCATAGCTGAAATAGATAATATAGATGGTAGGGGAATCCTCCTCTACCATGTGAGGTAAAATGAGAGGAAGGGACATAGTCTCACCCCTATTATGGTAAGTGATCGGTCCCATGGTGATGGTGGAGACTAAAAAAATTCAAAATAAATGGACACAGTTTCATCCATGTCCATAGCGTCATTGAATGGAGAAGGAGAAGGAGTGGATGATAAATTGATGTAATATGGGAGATGTAGAAGAAGCTTGCACAAGGTTGTCATTGGGTTGTTCATTGAAACCCAGTCTGAAATTCTCATGAGGTTCGCGGGATTAGTTAATGACAAGATCATGTATACCTTGTTCATAAATTCCTAAATCGAATCCCTTTCATGCGCATCGGTGGAGGTAGGCACAGGTGAAGGCTTAATTATAGAGGAATTAAAATAATCTAGTGTATGGTTTGGTGTGAGCTTGATTGTCAATATGGGATGAAGGGCGATCAATGCCACCATAGATGAGGTTGGTTTTGAGATGAGGTGGACCAAAGGAAATGATATACCTAACATTTGAGTGATACATAGGTGTTTTATTGGGTCTACCAAGTCGATTAAGGGAGTGAAGAGAATTAAGAGTGAGAAGTCGATACTCCCCCAGAGATATATCTTGTGTCACATTATCAAGAGATTAATCATTAGCTAGGTTAGATACAAGTACAGAAGAATTGGTGGATGCTTCGAAGGATGATTCTTACTTTGGGATGAGCACGTCATTTGGTTGATAGGTCGTAAGACATGCATTGTGTTGGTACCAAAAATTACACCCCCTTGGGGCCAGGAAGTATGAACAAATGAGTTAATGAACTTTGAGAATCGAAAACTGGAAAAGTATCTCATTTTTAGTAGAGGATGATGTCTTATAAAATTATTTGGACAAGACTTTAGAGGGATCAGGTGACACGTACAAAGGGGATACCTTCCCTATTGCTTTAGGTCTGTTGGTCATCAAAAAGGACTTCAAGAAGAGCAACAGTCAGGGGACAAGAAGTCCCTCCTCTTTAATGGGAGAGGTTCCCTTATTCATAAACGAACCTATTTACACATATACAAAGTATGGTTTTCTTGTGGAACTTGGATATTATGAAAGTGTTTTCTATAAGGATCATCAATTACAAAAGGACTGAGGAATGAAAATGTGAGAAAGAGCAGAAAGGCACCATTCAGAATTATAGATGACAGAGTAATTCCTTATGCATGTGAGGGTACAACGAATTGGAACAAGATCATTTGTATCATATTAAGAAGATGAAATTTGACAAGACACAAAGTTTTGTAAATAACATCTGCGAGAATACAAAGCTTCTTAGCATAATAAAGACAAATGATCTAATAAAAGTAAATGAAAATCTTGGGAATAAAGGAAACCGGATAGATAAAGAATGAAAAGTCCTTCTGTATTGATTTCTTTCTGATTTATTTACACTTTCAGAAATAAGCCAAGTTCTTCCCCCTTCAAAATGGCGAGGAGAGGCCATTATATAGTTTACAAATCAGTTAGTCTCGATAACTACTTCTTTTAACTAAAGATTAGTTAAAGAGTTGCTAATCGCAATACCCCAACTGATTACAACAAATCTGAGAGAAAGAAGGGGAAGAGAAGAGAAGAATTAAGAGAAGAAGACATGTGCTTATGACTAGGAGGGACCCACAAACTTTAAGATCCACTGTCTGAATCTCTTCAATGCCTCTGCTATATCTCTGCCACGTGGAACTAATGTGTTGGCAGAAGACTGAGTCCAAAATAAGAGGCACTTCTCCATTTCTTTATCGAACTCAACATGAGTATGATAATCCTTGTTCGCTTCCTCTATAGCTGATTGAAGAGAGCAGATCTCCTTCATCTTTTCTTTGGAAATGGAACTCTCCTTGAATAGATCACCCTTGACAAAAGCTCTGAATTGAGCTTTGATTTTTTGTAAGGAGAGAGGCACACCAAAAGTCTCATCCTGGAGATGGCAATGTATATCTTTGAAAGCAGATACAACTAGTGTTTTGAAAGCCTCACCCTTCTGCCATCTATTCCTTAATTCTACCAAAGCCTCCTCTAGGACCTTGATCTTCCATTCCATGCTGTAGACCTAGGACTTTGACAAATTATCCTTTGTATCTTCAAATACTTTGCTTTCCATCAAAATATTTTCATCTGTTTGTCCCATGAGGCAGAGGTCTACTATGTAACTGCTCCAAAGTTTAAGTTCTTTATCAATGCTCCCAATAGTGGAGGAGAGCTTCTGTTGCAAATTACTCACCTTCCCATGGAGTTTGAAGGCTTCATCAATAAATTTTAATCTTGCAACCAGCATATCATCCACCATGGCCTCCATAGCTCTTCCATATATGGAATACTTGTGCATATCTTTGATACTCTGTACTTCATCCTGGCTCAAAATTACAGGTGGTGGAAGAGTAGTCAATGGGGTAGGATCAAAAAATTTATCCTTGGACAGCAAGGACTTGATGAAACTTGTAAGAATCTGGGCTTGTTCCTCCAATTGTTCAATGGTTTGCTGCCCTTTCTCTACCCTTCTAATGACTCTGGTAACTGTCTCCTGAAGATTGTGGATCTCACCTTCAGGAGTAGACTCTCCCATGGGAATTCTTGAGAGTTCTAGGTCAGACGCTTGCAAATCTTACTCTGGCTTATCTGTCTTAGGCTTAGCTATTTCTAGGAATTGTTGGCCTTGAGTGTCAAACACTATCCTGGAGGTAACTCTGTATTTTTTGGCGCGAGAAGGAGGAGTAGTGCCTAACAAGGCTGCCACAGCATCAAGATTTGGTCCTGAGATCCGGGAGGAAGACTTTCTCTTCCTACTGTCAAAAAGAGGCTGTACCCATGAAAAAGAGGAGGAGGAAGAAGTAGGTGGGGCAAGAGGACCAAGAGACAGATAACTCATGGTGCCCATGGTTTGCATGCTGTTGCCTCTAGTTGAGATATGAGTGGAGCACTTGGGGCTCCTGGTGCAAAGGAATCAACAGTGCTTGGAAGTTCAATGCTCTGGACTTCTTTATCCTTATCCATTGGGGCTTCAAGGGTTCTTGCAGGAGTTGGTACTTCACTTTCTTCACTTTCACTGAGAACAATAATGTTCTCTGGTCCTGAAGGGAATTCTGCATGCCTCCTCAGGGGGTCTTTTTCTACAGGCTCCTTCTTAACTTCTTTGAATTTCTTCTGATACACCTGGGTGGATGAGGAAGGAGTAGAGATTGCAGGTCCTTGAGTTGACGAGGCTGGAGGGGTTTACACAGGTGCTTCAGATCTAGGTGTCGATGCTTCCCTCCTTGGGGTTGAAGCATCCTTGGAGGAGGATTCCCCTGAGTGCCTCCTGAGCTCACGGACTTTTCTATCAAACCAGATCTTGGTCCTGACTAAGACCGGGGCTAGGATTTCATCCAAATCATCCTTTTCCTTCTTGAACCAATTCAATTCCTCCAAGGGAGTGTGGTTGACCACATTTTCATACTCATATGAGTATAGGTTCATACCGATGATCTCTACCCAGTTGATATTCTGAGTTCCCTCGCACACCATATTGATAAGCGGGCACATCCAGAAATGGAACTCATTAGTAGAGGGTAAGCCCATAACCCGAGCCAGTAGGATTATGAAATCTGATAATTCTTCATTGAAATCTGAACAGAAAAGAGTCTTGGATAGACGAGATGCCCCCTTCTTAGGGTTTTTCAGCCAGGACTTCGCCACCTGCGCCTTATAATTATCACTGTCTTGATTGAAAAGGGCCTGCGCTTGATTCTGGGAGATAACTATAACATTGTTCATTTCTAGGATCCTTAGTGTAGTGCTAATGGTGGCAGCGTCAAGTTTGGCGATGAGCTCCCCGTGCACGTTTGTCAACTCACTTGAATCAGGGTTGAAATGAGCCCCGCATGAGAGCATTGTGTCTACGCATTGCACCGAAATAGGGAAACCACCAACGAAAGGTAGATCACTGTCATGAATCATCTGTGCCATCGGTGAAGGGTTCACATATGTCATCCTTGTCCAAAAATATCCAAAGTCAAGGTGGTGAACTTCACTGTCCCCGATATCGGGAACGGCAGACTCGAGTGGTGAAATTTGTTCCTGCCCCTGGAATTTGATCTTCATGTTGATAGTAACTCAGAGAGCAGAGCTGCAAGCTAGACTTGGGATGGAATTGCAGGGGGAATGGATACGTGCGCAAGAATTTTGGTTGCAAGGGTTCGAGCAATAGATAGCATGAAAGCAGTGTGTAAAAACGCATAGGGGGCAGTTTCATTATATAGCCGTTTAGTAGAGAGAAAGGCAATAAATGTGCATTAAATACATATCTACCAAATTGAAAAGCAAGATATTTGGGTAGAGTGGGAAAAATTAGCACGAATGGCACTTGGTTCATTTGGGACACGAGGGACACGAAAGCGCAAAGTACGCGGTTCGGTCGATTCGTGTGATGCGAGGAAAAGACGCACAAATGCTTTTGGGACATGCGGGATGAAAGTACACAGAATACGTGAATTGGGTGAATCGAGTGAAAAGGGAACAGTGGGTCCAGAAGAACTTGGGAAATTTGGGACAAAAGTATGCAAAATACGTGACTTGGCCGAATCGGGTGAAAAGGGAACAACGGGTCTGGAAGAACTTGGGAAATTTGGGACAAAAGTACATGAAATACGTGACTTGGCTGAATCAGGGGAAAAGGGAACAACTGGTCCGGGCGAACTTGGGACATTTGGGACAAAAAGTTCCGACGGGCCCGAAAATAACAAACTTCGGGTAAACTGGCTGATCGGGGAACAGAGGGCCCAATTGAACTTGGGACACGAGGGACAAAAATGTCTGACAGGCCCGAAAAACACACAAAATGAACCAAAAACGTAGATTTTCCCAATTTCTTGACTTTTCACATTATCAGTACAACAGAAAAGACACTTAACCTCAAAATTTTAAATTTTCAACTTCTTAAAAGTAGGGGAATTTTGAGTGGACAACAGCTGGCTCCTTCTGGGTATGACTTGGCATAAATTCAAATAATGAGACAAGGAAAGAATTTAGACAAACTCAGGGAAGTAGATCAGTACCTTATCCATTGGGCCACGGAGTCAAAAAGTAAACCAATACAGAGGACAACACACTGAAACAAAGAAAAACAAAACGCTATACAAAATATACAAAAGGACTTCCTAATCACCTATGACTTAAACAACTTCAGGTACTGCCCACTATAAGGAAGTGGGAGAGAATAGCCATCCATATAATCCAGGTAAAAATATTTCTTACCAGCGAAGTTCCTGATCTTGAAAGGTCCGAGCCAAAGGGAATCAAACTTGCCATGGCTGCCATGAGGTTCATGCCTTTTATCCCACTACAAAACAGTGTCTCCAACTTGGAAATATCTGAACCTGGCTTTCTTATCAAACAAGACCTTTACTTTCTATTGGTGAGCAGATATCCTATCAGCAACTTCCAATTTGTCCCTCATTTAATTTGTGAAGATACATGAATTCTCTTATCCAAAGAATCATTGAAACTGGTATCTTCAATGGCCTTCATTAGATGCAAGGTTGGTAGCTCCACTGTTACTCGGCAATTGAAATTCTAGTCCATATACTACCTGAAAGGGAGAAATCCCAATGGCTCTCTTAGGTGTGATCCTATCTGCCCAAAGAGCATCATAGAGTTTCTTGTACCAGTTTTGTTGGGACTCATTGACTAATTTCCTTATAATGGTCACCATATTTTTATTTGTGGATTCTGCTTGTCCATTTCCCTGAGGATAGTAATTTGAGGAGTGAGCCAGAGAGATGCCATATCCATAACAAAAATCCATCATCTCGGTTGAAGAAAAATTTGAAAACATTATTTGTCACAATCTTGTTTGGCACACCATACCTTAACAAGATGTTTTCTTTGATGAAACTGCATACTACTTCAGAAGTAGTACTCTTTACTGGAATGGCTTCTACCCATTTGGTGAAATAATCAATGGCAGTTAATACATGAGTATGACCAACACTAGAGGAGGGATTAAGTGTTCCAATGAAGTCCAAACCCCATTGCTAAAAAGTTTCTTCGATCACAACTGGTTTCATTGGAAAAGAGGCCAAGTTGGGTCTACCTATGAAAGTCTGACATGCTTCACATTTATCAACCCACTTTGATGCATCTTTGAACAAGGTAGGCCAGTAATATCATCCATGAAGTATTTTATGAGCAGTGATAGTTGATGAGTAATGCCCTCCACATGCCTGATCATGAAAAGCTGAGAGTAGCTTTTTCTGCTGTTCCTTGTCAACACATTTCAAAAACCTCCCATCTAACCCACGTTTAAACAAGGTGTTTTCCCACAACACATATTGCATTGACCTTAGTTTAACAGCCCTATTTTCTTTGGCAGTAAAATGAGAGGGGAATTCCCCATAGGTGAGAAAATGAGAGATATCAGCATACCATTCGTTAACTGAGCTAAGAAATAGAACAATAGGAAGACCAACTTTATCCACCAGTAAACTCATGTCTAGCTCCTTCAACGATGAGTTCACACAGGCCTTTTCCATGGATGAGATTGTTTGGTTTAATGTCAATATCATACTCTTGGACCTTGGCCACCCAATTCCCTCTCTTGGATCCAAATTCTTGCTGTGTGAGAATCGACTTAATAGTTGTATATGGTACCAACACCGTGGAGTGAGAGTTAAGAATGTAAAAACAAAACTGCTTGACAGCTTTAACCACTGCAAAAGCATGTTTTTCCATTATGGTGTATTTTAACTCATGATAATTTTAGAATATAGCTCATAAATGCAATTGGGAGTTCGTGCTCATTAGAATATTCCTAAGTCAAAACAACAACTAAGGTGTTATCTGTGGCATAGCAATAGATAATGAAATCTTTGCTGAAATATGGACATGCTAAAACAGGAGTTTTAGCAATGGCTCTTTTAATACCTTCAAAGGATTCTTTCCCTTCAAGAGACCAACCAAACGTTTGTTTGCCTTTCATCATTTGGGAGATATTCAAAGTTAGCTCTGCAAAATCAGGGATGAACCTTCTCAAAAAGTTGATCTTACCAAAGAAAGAGTGCACTCCCTTTTTGCTGGTTGGAAGAGGAATTTGTTGAATAGATTGAAATTGCTCAGGATCAATTTTTATACCATATTTGGAAACAATGTGCCCCAATAATTTCCCCTCCGTGACACAAAAAACAGATTTTTTAGGATTCAAAGAGATCCCATGTTCTCTACATCTCAAAAGAACTATTTCCCAGGTGCTGAAAATGATTGGCCCTTGTTTTAGAATACATAGTCAAGTCATCAAGGTATACAACAATACACTTCCCTTTCAAACTTCCAAAGGCTAACTCCATAGCTCTCTGAAAAGTATCACTCTGGCATTAATGAGCCCAAAAGGCATCCTTTTGTAAGCAAAGGTACCCTAAGGGGTATTGAAATCTGTTTTGTGTTGATCTGCAGTATTAACTTCTACCTGGTTATGTCCTGAGAATTCATCAAGCATAGACAAAATTTCGGATCCCGTTACTTCTTGCAAGACCTGATCCATCATAGGTAAGGGATAATTATCTTTCAAGGAAGCTTGATTTATATTCCTGAAGTCAACACAGATACAAATCTCACCATTTTTCTTTCTAACAGGCACAATATTGGCAATCCATGTTGAATGATGGATAGGAAAAATGATTTTGGCTTTCAACAACTTCTGTATTTCTTGAAAAATGGTGTCAGCTATTTTAGGATTGTATTACCTCTGCTTTTGTTTAAAAGTCTTAATCCCAGGTTTGAGAGGAATAAAATGTTGCATCTCCTTCGGTTGGAAAGATTTTAAATCTTCATAGGAATAAGCAAGAACATCCTTATACTTCTTTAAAAGATCAATTACCTTCTTCCTCTCATATAGTGTGCAACATTTTCCAATGTTCATGAGTTTAGGATCAGTAGAACTCCTAATATTAATTTTTTCATATTCAGATGATTGTTGAGGTCCAGTAGAAGCTCTAGACTTTACATACATGTCATTTTTATCAAACAGTTCCTCTAAACTGACCAATCCTTTTGGAATCTTGTTTCCCTTGAGTTTGATACATCCATCCTGATCCGCTTCTTCTTCTTAGGTGGCTTCTTTGTCAAAGGGCACACTTTCATGAGGAAAATTATCGCTCCCTTCAAAGTACAACTGTTCAAAATTATCCTTGAGTTCTAAGAAAGAAAGCAAGTGTTGATCATCATTGAAAAATTTCCAGTTACTTGTATTATCAGGTACACTAGGCCGATGGATCATCTCAATCGTGAACTTAGCTTGAGAAAAGTCAGGATGAGGTATGAGCAGTGACCCCGAGACTACTAATTAATCAGCCTTGGTATTCTTCTTCCCTATGTATTGCTTTGATGGAGAAATCTTCAAGAAATTCAATGGAGTCGCAAACCTGATTCCGGGTAATGTTTCAACCTTCCATTCTTTACCTGGAAGAGGTTCCTAACTTGCTTGAAAATCAATTCCACACCCCCACAAGCTAGAAGATTCTTCACACCCTGTTCTTTTGCCACCTAGAGTCCAAGAATGAGAGCCTCATACTCTGCTGTATTATTGGTATTTTCAAATTGCAACTTGAATGAGAAAGGATGAAGGCTTCCTTCAGGCGACACCAATATGACACCAGCTCTAAAACTAGCTGAGGAACAACTTCCATCAAACTCTAGTATCCAAACGTAATTAGGATCTTTAGGTGAGACTTTGGGAGGTTGGATTTCTTCAGGAGACATAATCATGTAGTTGCCATGCCCCACATCCTCATAAATTATTTTTGCTTTGGGATCATCGGTTTTTTATACAATATACTCAGACTGCTTCTCAGGAAGCATCTTCTTCATTTTCCCATTAACAAGTATGAGGGCATGTGACCAATCCATTTTAATTTCTCCACCTACATCCTTACAGAAATTTCTACTTAGCAACATCCTGTATGAAGGAGGAATATCTGCTACTAAGATAGTAGACAAAACTTTCTTCTCAGGAAAAGTAGTAAAAGCCACTTGTGCATCTTTAATTCTTCCGACCAAGGGAACTTCCTTACTTTCCATAGAATAACAAGATCCATAAGTGAGTGTGAGAGTTAAGCCTAAGGCATGAGCTACTTTAGCAAGCATCACATTGTTTGATGCTCCTGAGTCTATGACGTAATTTAGTGAGCCTATGGCTAGCTATAAGAAGTGTCACATAGAATGGTTTCATTTTGTCATTGGGTGAGGTGACAATGGCTACCATATTAGGCTGTGGTGCAAAAGAAGGAGTGGGTAAAAGGCCTTTAGAGGTATTTTTAGAATGGGAATTGACGAAGTGAATCATTTTAGCAAAATCCTCAGGATGGGTTTGATAATATTCAACCTTTGAGATTTGAACCTTAGTCTTTTTCAAGTGGTCAATAATATCAAAAGACCCAAAAGTAGATGGGTTATCATCGCTTGAGATCCTAGGTTTATCAATTTTAGGGGGAAAAGAAGTAACTTTAGTAGCAGAATTGACAGGACTCGCCTTTGGTGTAGATGAAGTGGGGATCGGAGATCCTCTTTTTACAATTACAGGGATAGTTGTCGGCTTCTCCTTAGATTTCTTAGTGGGATGCATCACTTTCTCCCTTTGATTTTTCTGCTCTCGAGTCATGAGAGTGTATGATTTGCTATTCATGTCTGCTACTACTTCATCATAATCATCCCCTCCATCAATGCCTTCAGTGGTGAAGAAATTAACTTGAGATCCCTCAAGTTCATCTGTTTCATTATCAACCTCTTCAACAAATTCTTCGCAATCTTCATTAACTTATTCATCCTCTAACTCTTCAACTTCACAAGTTGCATTGACAGGAACTTTAATAGGAGGTCCTTCAAGTGCTAGCATTGTTTGAGAAGCAGGTAAACAATTTCTAGGCTAAAAATTCCTCCTTGGAACGTCTGCATAGGGAGCATGTTGATCCAATTGTTTCTTAATGGCAATTAGATCATTTGCAAGTTTTTATACCAATGGATTAGTATTAGGTCCAGGAGTGGAAGAGGAGGAAAGAAGAAGACTTAGATTTAGAAGGGTATCTCCTCAACTTCCCCTGACATGATTAAATCATCTTCAACACTAACAGCAAGAGTTTGATCCTCGGCCAATGTTACGAGATTAACCCTTCTCAGTGCATAACTAACTTCAGGCAATTGGGCATTTAGGAAGAAGCATTTTTGAATTTGATCTACAGGTTGAGTATTTGGTGGAATTTTTTTAATCAACCTATTGAATCAAGCCACAAATTATCTCATGGGCTCTTGTGATTCCTTCCTTATTTGAGAAATTTGGGCTAGCAAAGCATGCACGTGTTCCACTAGTTTGAAACAGTTTTCAAACCTAGTTCTCATTATGTCCTAGATAATGATAGCTCCAGCCGGAAGGTGATAGAACCAATCAGAAACATTATCTTGTAAAGTTTCAACAAAAAGCCTTACGGAGATGCCTTCATGTTCAACTCCCAGAACTCCGCATGCAACTATGAAGGCTGTGATATGTTCATCAGGATGTACTTTACCATTGCCTTTGAATTTAGGAAAGTTCTTATAGTTACCTCTGGGTAACTCATGGCAATGGATGAGGAAGGGCAAGAGGCACTGACATGATGAACCTAGGGAAATGGTACCCCGCCATTCCTGGAAAAATGGCTTGAAGAGGAACTGAAACACTAGCAAGAATCAGAGCTTGAATATTATGATTGATTTACTCTGAAGGAATACCACCCATAGGAATTCTATCTTAGACAGGTGGAGTGCTTATTGAACGAGCCTTTCTATTTCTCCTTGTTGAAGGGAAAGGAAAACCCTTACTGTTCCAAGAGCTAAAAATGGGAATCTTTAGTACCAAGGGGCCCTTCTCCCTTGAGTAAAAACATGGAGTTGCCAAATCAAAAGATGATAAATAAATGATTATAGAACTGGAATATGATTCCCCAGCGAAGTCACCAAAAACTGTTGATCATCAAAAAGGACTTCAAGAAGAGCAACAGTCAGGGGACAAGAAGTCCCTCCTCTTTAATGGGAGAGGTTCCCTTATTCATAAACGAACCTATTTACACATATACAAAGTATGGTTTTCTTGTGGAACTTGGATATTATGAAAGTGTTTTCTATAAGGATCATCAATTACAAAAGGACTGAGGAATGAAAATGAGAGAAAGAGAAAAAAGGCACCATTCAGAATTATAGATGACAGAGTAACTCCTTATGCATGTGAGGATACAATGAATTGGAACAAGATCATTTTTGTCATATTAAGAAGATGAAATTCGAAAAGACACAAAGTTCTGTAAATAACATCTATGAGAATACAAAGCTTCTCAGCATAATACAGAAAAAATGATCTAATAAAAGTAAATGAATAGCTTGGGAACAAAGGAAACCAGATAGACAAAGAATGAAAAAATACTTTTGTATTGATTTCTTTATGATTTATTTAAACTTTTAGAAATAAGCCAAGTTATTCCTCCTTCAAAATGGCAAGGAGAGGCCATTAAATAGTTCACAAATCAATTAATCTCAGTAACTACTTCTTTTAACTAAAGATTAGTTAAAGGGTTGCTAATCACGATACCCCCAACTGATTACAAAAAATCTGAGAGAAAGAAGGGGGAAGAAAAGAGAAGAATTAGGAGAAGAAGATAGGTGCTTATGACTGGGAGGGACCCACCAAATTTAAGATCTGCTGTCTGAATCTCTTCAACGCCTCTGCTATGTCTCTGTCACGTGGAATTGATGTGTTGGCAGCAGACTGAGTGCAAAATCCGCGGCACTTCTCCATTTATTTATCAAACTCGACATGAGTATGATAATCCTTGTTCACTTCCTCTATAGCCCATTGAAGAGAGCAGATCTCCTTCATCTTTTCTTTGGAAATGGAACTCTCCTTGAATAGATCACCCTTGACAAAAGCTCTGAATTGAGCTTTGATTTTTTGTAAGGAGAGAGGCATACCAGAAGTCTCATCATGAAGATGGCAATGTATATCTTTGAAGGTCAGATATAACTAGTGTTTTGAAGGCCTCACCCTTTTGTCAGCTATTCCTTAATTCTCCCAAAGCCTCCTCCAGGATCTTGATCTTCCATTCCATGTTGTAGACCCAGGACTTTGACAAATTATCCTTTGTATCCTCGAAGACTTTACTTTCCATCAAAATATTTTCATTTATTTTTTCCCATGAGGCGGAGGTCTACTATGCAACTGCTCCAAAGTTTAAGTTCTTTATCAATGCTCCCAATAGTGGAGGAGAGCTTATGTTGCAAATTACTCACCTTCCCGTGGAGTTTGAAGGATTCATCAATAAAGTTTAATCCTACAACCATCATATCATCCACCATGGCCTCCATAGTTCTTCCATATATGGAATACTTGTGCATATCTTTGATACTTTGTACTTCATCCTAGCTCAAAATTATATGTGGTGGAAGCGTAGTCAATGGGGTAGGGTCCTAAACTTTGTCCTTGGAAAAAAGAGATTTAATGAAACTTGTAAGAATCTGGGCTTTTTCCTCCAACTGTTCAATGCTTTGCTTGCCCTTTCTCTACCCTCCCAATGACTTTGGTAACTATTTCCTGAAGATTGTGGATCTCACCTTTAGGAGTAGACTACTCCCATGGGAATTCTTGAGAGTTCTAGGTCGTACGCTAGGAAATCTTAATCTAGTTTATCTATCTTAGGCTTGGCTATCTCTAGGAATTATTAGCCTTGAGCATCAGACACTATCCTGGAGGTAACTCTGGATTTTTTGGCGCAATAAGGAGGAGTAGTGCCTAACAAGGCTGCCACAACATCAAGATTTGGTCTTGAGATCTAGGAGGAAGACTTTCTCTTCCTACTGTCAACAAGAGGTTGCACCCATACAAAAGAGGAGAAGGAAGAAGTAGGTGGGGGCAAGAGGACCAAGAGACAGAGAACTCATGACGCCCAATGTTTACACTGCTATTGCCCTCGAGTTGAGATATGAGTGGAGCGTTTGGGGCTCCTGGTGCAGAGGAATCAATAGTGTTTGGAAGTTTAGTGCTCTGGACTTCTTTATCCTTATCCATTGACGCTTCAGGGGCGCTTGCAAGAGTTGGTACTTCACTTTCTTCACTTTCACTGAGAAAAATAATGTTCTCTGGTCCTAAAGGCAATTTTGCATGCTTCCTCAGGGGGTTATTTTTCCACAGGCTCCTTTTTAACTTCTTTGAATTTCTTTCTAATACACCTGGGTGGATGAGGAAGGAGTAGAGACTGCATATCCTTGAGTTGACAAGGATGGAGGGGTTTACACAGGTGCTTCAGATCTGGGTTTCGATGCTTCCCTCCTTGGTGTTGAAGCATCCCTGGAGGAGGATTCCCTTGAGTGACTCCTGAGCTCACGAACTTTTCTATCAAACTAGATCTTGGTCCTGACTAAGACCAGGGCTAGGATTTTAGCCAAATCATCCTTTTCCTTCTTGAACCAATCCAAGTCCTCCAAGGGAGTGTGTTTGACCACATTTTCATACTCATATGAGCATAAGTCAGAATTATTATCTTGAAGCCCTTCAGGAACTTGGTACAAATTAAGTTCTTGAATTAACTTTAGGGAAAACCTGCCATAATGCCTCCTTCTTGCTTCAAAATCATCAGCACAGTCAGCCCAATAGTCCTCTGTATCTACCCTATGATGATAGGTTATCTTTATATTCTACTCAATAAACTTCTTCAATTCAAAAAAAGTTCTTGGCTTGAAGAAATGAACAGTGATGGGAGCTAGGGATATTTCTATATTTTGTGCATCTAGGGCTGTTTTGCAGGTGTAATTTCCCAAAGAGATGGCGAAGTGTAAACCAATAATTTTCTTGTCTCTGCAGGTTCTATGTAATTTTTCCAATTGCTTGCACACTTCTATCAAGGCCATTTTTTCATTGCAGAACATAGGAAGCTTGAGAGGAGTGCTCTCATAGCCAGCAACCCTGATATAGGAAAATTTTCTGAATTAGATAAAATAAGCACCGTAATGCAATATCATACTCATGGCTTCATCAGAAAATATTCTTGCTGTGTCATTCTCAAGAAGCCAAACAATATACATGGTGAAAGTGTCATTCACCCTTCGAAAATTGTGATTACTAGTCTCTAGGGTGAATTGCAGGCAGTAGGCATATACGGTGTCATCCTTGTGAGCATCAATGTATGAAAAGCCAAACCATTACCTCGATGCTGCTAGAGTGTACATCAGGTATGAAGTCATATAGAATTTCTTCGTTTGTTGTACATTAGATAGCTACTCTGCTAGGATCATACTGATGATCTCTACCCAGTTGATATTCTGAGTTCCCTCACACACCATATTGATAAGCGGGCACATCCAGAAATGGAACTCATTAGTAGAGGGTAAGCCCATAACCCGAGGCAGTAGGATTACGAAATCTGATAATTCTTCATTGAAATCCGCATGGAAAAGAGTCTTGGATAGACGAGATGCCCCCTTCTTATGGTTTTTCAACCAGGACTTCGCCACCCACGCCTTATAATTATCACTGTCTTGATTGAAAAGGGCCTGCGCTTGATTCTGGGAGATAACTATAGCATTGTCCATTTATGGAATCCTTAGTGCAGTGCCAATGGCGGCAGTGTCAAGTTTGGTGATGAGCTCCCCATGCACGTTTGTTAACTCACTTGAATCAGGGTTGAAATGAGCCCCACATGAGAGAACTATGTCTGCGCATTGCACCGAAATAGGGAAACCACCAGCGAAATCCAGACAATTGTTATGAATCATCTGTTCCATCAGTGAAGGGTTCACATCTGTCATCCTTGTCCAAAAATATCCAAAGTCAAGGTGGTGAACTTCACTGTCCCCGATATCGGGAACGGCGGACTCGAGTGGTGAAATTTGTTCCTGCCCCTGGAATTTGATCTTCATGTTGATAGTAACTCAGAGAGCATAGATGCAAGCTAGACTTGAGATGGAATTGTAGGGGGAATGGATACGTGTGCAGGAATTTTGGTTGCAAGGGTTCGAGCAATAGATAGCATGAAAGTAGTGTGTAAAAATGCATAGCAGGCAATTTCATTATATAGCCGTTTAGGAGAGAGAAAGGCAAGAAATGCACATTAAATACATATCTACCAAATTGAAAAGCAAGATATTCAGGTAGAGCAGAAAAAATTAGCACGAATGGCACTTGGTTCATTTGGGACACGAGGGATGTGAAAGTGCGAAGTATGCGGTTCGGCCGATTCGGGTGATGTGAGGAAAAGACGCACAAATGCTTTTGGGAGATGTGGGACGAAAGTACGTGGAATACGCGAATCGGGTGAATCGAGCGAAAAGGGAATAGCGGGTCCAGAAGAACTTGGGACATTTGGGACAAAAGTACGTGAAATATGCGACTCAGCCGAATCGGGCGAAAAGGGAACAGCGGGTCCGGAAGAACTTGGGACATTTGGGACAAAAGTATGTGGAATACGTGACTCGGCCTAATCGGGTGAAAAGGGAACAACTGGTTCGGGTGAACTTGGGAAATTTGGGACAAAAATTTCTGACAGGCCCGAAAAGAACAGACTTCGGGTAAACCGGTTGATCAAGGAACAGAGGGCCCAATTGAACTTGGGACACGCGGGACAAAAATGTCTGACAGGCCCGAAAAAAACACACAAAATGACACAAAAACGTAGATTTTCCCAATTTCTTGACTTTCACATTATCAGTACAACAGAAAAGACACTTAACCTCAAAATTTTAAATTTTTAACTTCTTAAAAGCAGGGGAATTTTGAGTGGACAACAAGGTCATGCCTTCAACCAGGGTGAGAGAAACCATTTTTTAACCTAAAATTGCAAGAAGGATAGGTGTAATCATGGTTTCTTATTCTTTTCTTCAGAATTTAAGTATCATTCCTGAGTAAACATGGTAAATATATGCACTATTTAACTCCTACGAGTTATCACACTAAGTAGTGCAAATTTCACTCGAGCAGGACTCAGGCTACTCTAGACAGTGGAAAGTTCTATTGCTCCTACAGTAATTATGAAAAGATGAAGTAAAATCAAGGTTTATTTTTAATAGTACTTGTACATGACATAACAAGGTGACTTAAAAACATTTGTATCATATGATAAGACTCAAATTTTGTTTTATAAGGATGGGGGATTCACAAACTGATAAATCTCTAGATAATGCTACTCACAGCAATTGTTCAAACACATATGACATACCATACAATAAAGAATAATTTATCAATTCATCACAATTTTCATTTAAAGAAAGATGTGTATTCATTGATACTCAACTAAGACAAATATTTCACACAATCCTCAAAATATTTATCATAAAAGCTCATGCAAATATTTTAATGAAGTGTTTCTTGGTCCTAATCTCGTACGCTTAAGATACACTCAAAATCTTACAAAGATCTTTCAGAAAAATGATTTCAGAAAGGGTTTTATAATTGTATTCAATATTGTAAATTAAAATCTCACAACACAATATTGAACAAACAACCAAAGCTTAATCACTAAGGATAGGCCTAGTTTACTTCAAAGAAGCAAGAAACATAGAATTGCAGTAGAAAATGCAATTGATCAACTAAGTGTTCAGTACTCAAAATCCTAAACATAAAAACCAAACCCGTAGTTAGAAAAATTTCATTTTAAAATCCACCGAATTCTTGACAAGGGAACAAGACAACGACTTATCTCAATGCCTGTTAATGACTATACATTGTAATCATCTTAACATCTCAATTTGAGAGAGTAAAAACTTAAAATGTATTTCTGGGAGACAAATAAGGAGTTTCACAGTAAAATATATCAATTTTTATCTTTTGCAAAAGCTTCAAAAAAACCCCCCTTTAGTATAAGGAAAACCACTCATACGTATACTACTATTCTATATGATTTCCCCCAAAAAACATCTTGGAAAGTCCCTTGAATCCTCGCTCCTTGCAATTCAAAATCTTCAAAGGAAATATATATTAACCGAAAAGATTCCCTTTTTCTTCTAATTGGGCCAAGTGAAAAACATCTGATGACATCTGGAGGAGGTAGAGAGGATATTCTTTTACTTCTAATTGAATATGTCATTCTTATTTTTACTTTTTATGGCCTTTTCCCATGGATTGACTTGAACTTTCCCCTACCATGTTCTTGTAGGCATCATACCTTTCAAACATGTGTGTTACAACTTCTTCATCAAGTCATGAGTGGTAGTTGAAGATTACTTCATGTTTCATACTTATTTCATCAATCTCATTAAAGAGTGGTCTTTATTTCTTCAACCTTCATATCAATTTATCAATTGTTAATTCAATACTTACCCAGTTACACATGAGAGCTACATTAAAATTTCTCTGCTCTCCTGGTTTACCCATAACATATTCTCTTAAAATTATAATCAAATTTTCGGTTTCCTCCATTCTAATTCTTTCTCTACTGTCTATCCCAATAAATTTATCTATCATAGCATGAAGATGATTGATATAATATATTGTCTTATGTCTCACTTTATCAAGCATTTTAAGATAATTTGCTAAGATTTCCACTCTTACTTTTTCCATATTGTAATATTCATGTTGACTACCCACTAAATCAGGGGACACAATCCCTTCTTCAACAAGTAGGTCATTATCTAAGTTTTTGATAGCTTCCATTTTCGGTAACATATCAGTCCACATTAACTTCTCATCCTTGCGTTTATCCATTAATTCCTTGGTTCTTTCTACCTTCTAAAAATTATGGGAATACCATCTTACAAATTTTTTGATTATTGGTTCACCTTTGGCAACCAAATCATTTTCCCATTGGATAGTAGCATCTCTTCTTTCACTCAAGTCACTTACTCTCCTAATGCCATCACCAATGATCTCTAAGAACTCAGTTCATCCTTCTTAGTGAGTTCTATTCAATTTCCTAACCAAGTTGGACAGTGCTTCATTATTGGCCTTTAAATCGTTTTTTGTTTCTTTGAACTCGTCAATGCTTCAGAATACTCCTTCTATTGCCACAAAAAAATAATACTTAATTTCTCGAGTAGAAGGCCTACCTAGTGAGATCATATATACCTAGAAATAAGATGGAGATGCTTCCCCTCGGTGCATGTTAACTTTGGGAGTTACAATATCTACAAATTTTTCTCCTTTCTTGCTCAAGGCTTCCCTAGATATAACTTTTGTCTTTTTAGGTAATCTTGCTTAAGTGAGGAGAGCCAAACTTTGTAAATCATCATCATTCATTTATATTTCCACCTTTTTTTTTCTTTGGGAGAGTATTTTTTTATCCATTCTCTTATATGAGACTCATGTTCATCAAGTGATTGTAGAACTAGGGTCTCAAGTACAAGTGTAAGGTCCCTGGAGGAAGATGAAGACATTGACATATATTTTGAAGTTTTAAATATTGGTTCCTCTTGAACACTTTGTCCCATAGGTCCACCCTAACTTTCAATTCCTTCCATAGGTTCAAACTGATCCCCTGTTTCTTTAGCTTCTAGGGGTTGTTGGTCATCAACCCTCTTTTCTGCTTGTACTAAGTCTTTACCTACTCTCTCACCAAGAATAGAGATTGTTCCATTGAGTCCTTAGGAAATGGCTTCAGTTGTGGGAATATAAGCTTCACAAATCCCTACACTCACTTCAGTTTCATGAGGTACTTTTGCAACTGTGACATCTAAATTTTCTTCTTGTGAGGTCTGTACTAGAATCTCTTCAACATGAGGTTGTATACTTAGAGTTATTTCTGGGGTGGTCTCAACATGTTGTTATGGAGTATTTGAAGCATCAAGTATAGGAAAATTCATGAGGGGTTGTTCCTTGGTGGGTGAAGCAACTATAGTTGTTGGAATGGAAACCGTTACCATCATAGGTATAGGTTGCTCAATGCATAAAGTTGTAGAAGACTAAGTGATAGTAGATAAGACAACAAGAACATCAAGATTTATTACTTGTTTAGGAGTCTATGTCTCCTCTAAATCAACCCATTCAATATTTTTAGTTATTTTTCTCTTTTGAATCTGGACTTGTTTCTCCTCCTCTGATCCTTGGAGGCTAGTATGGGGATTCTCAAATAATTTTTCCTCCTTAGGCCTCTTTAAGGTAGTTTCCATCACTTTCTTGTTTCCCTTGGCTCCTGAAGCAAATGCTGGAAGAATCTGTAAGGGAATAACTTGAATAATAGGACCTTCAACCATACCATCCTGAAGCACCTCTCTAGTTCTTCTTACTGCTTGAAGAGGGGGGTTATAAATTTGTTGTCCTAAGCACCTACATCAATTGTTATTGGTAATGAGTCCAAATTCTTAATATTTTGTTTCCGTGAAACCTATCTAGTGGCATAGACCCTCCGAAATTTGGGGAGAACATCATCAATGAGCTAGTTGTTCCTATATTCTCTCAACAATAGGGTATGGTGGTAACTTATATCCACTCCTTTTAAAAATAACCACCTTATGGAAAGTCATATAGGATGTGTAGTCTTCTCCTTGTTATATTTCTTCTCATTGAGGTTCCAATTGACTGGTGGAAAAGGTTGAGAATAAATGTTGTCTTGGATGTATTCTTGACTAATTATATTACCATCATCCTCTAACCCTCCAGGAGTTTGGATGACCCCAAAATCAATCATCTGAGATAAATTCATTCTTGAATATTCTCTTCTTCTGACTTCTCTTGCATCTTCACAATTCATCTAGAAATCCTCATAATGAGGTTTGTGCTCTACTTGAGTGGGAAAAATATTGTGTGAGATATGATTTATATCATAATGTTTTTGTCCTCAAATTTATCTGTCAGGCATCTGTTCATCTCTCCTTCTAGCATTTTTTCTTTTTGGATATTCAGACAAGTATAATTTCCTATAACTATGGGAAATTTGATTACGGACATTACATGCTTCTGGGAAATGAAATGATGTATTGATAGCAACTATCTAACTAATTTTATTAATGAAAATTTGTCACTAACACATTTGGGTAACACATAGGGTTTCCCATCAAAACCACTAACCCTGATATATGAGTAAGTTCTGAATTGGATGAAATAACACCCATACTGAGTAATGACTTTATTAGCATCAGCAAAAAACCTTTCAATCTCCGAATATGGGTGGCATAATCAAATTATAGGTGCAAAGAGGTGATTGGAAATATTCATGTAGTGCACGTCGTAACTTTCCAACTTCAACTGATGGAAGACATCATAGACCTTAGAACTATTAAGCTCCCCATCCCTTAGTAATCCAAGAAAATTTCTATGATAAGCAATATTATAAACAAGGTAAGAGGTCATGAAAAATTCACCCATTCTAGGATTTTCTCCTCTTTCTATCTGGGAAACTCCCATTATTTGCTCATGAATATGGGTACTTATGATCTCAACCTAGAGGAGAGGGTGTTTACTAGAAAGTATCACCTGAATGAATTATAACATTCATTCTTAAAAAAAGGTAGTAGATTCAATACTTGGTGTCACCATATTTTTCCCTGAAATATAGGACTACCCATTTTTAAAAAACCGTTCTTTTAAAATAACATGTCTTTTTGTGTTTTTATTTCTAAAAGATGTCTCTATTACGTTAAGATATTCCTAGTGAATCAGATGAGCTAAATTTGACAAATACCTAGATGCTGAAACTCATTTTATCCCTCTACCAAGTTTTGTCTATGGGAAATTTTTATTTAATTATTTATTAAATAAATAAAGCCCCGTTTGAAGTAAATTGTGCTCCAATTGAATCCTGTTGAAGTTTTTCATGTCCTTATTCACACATCTCAATAGGGTTTCCACCAGGAATGAATTCAGAGCATTGTCTGCGACTCCTGGCAACATTTTTTGTGTTTATTTATTTCTTTTGCATTTTTCTCTAGTTTTCTCTATTTTTTGTCTGTTAAATTTCCCTAAATCACTTCTTTGTTCTATATAGTTTGTTTATTTGAATGGAACATATAGAGATCATTTATGGCCTTAGCACCAAAAGGAATCAATCTCAGAATGCAAACTTCTGACCAAAAAAGATGAATTCAAATAGAAAAAGCATCTCCTAGGAAAGTCACACTTTTTGGAATAAATAGATCTAATATGCAATGGGAATTTTGGCAGTGGCAGGCAGGTGATAATTTCTTATCTGCCTTACAAGGTACTTTTTCCCATGAAGTCAAAATCACTTAATTTGCAACAGGAATATTAGAGGTGGCAGGCCGGTGGGAATTTCTTACCTACCTTGCAGGGTAAAAATTTTCATTATGAAAATCAAATCACTTAAGTGGAAGAGGGGATTTTTGGAGCTGTAGTGTAAGGTGGAAATTCCCATCAAGTTGACTTCCTATTTTTAGCATCTACCCTTGCCAAAAAATATGACACACCTTGGCATTAAACAATGCATTTAATAATATTTATTAATGGTTTATTCACCCAATTTTGGCACCCTGAATGGAAGGAAAGTCAATGCAAGAGGACATGCTAAAGATAAGTCAAGGATGCATAGTAAAAATAAGTAAAATAAATTATCAAAAAACAACCAGCAACATGCAGACTTGGGCACCCAAATTGGATGAATAAACATTGCTATTAATTAATTAAATTGCCAGAAAAAATAGCATGCTGAAGGTTATATAAGCATGGGATGCCAAAAGGGAGAGACGATTAATTTTTTTATGAGGATTGCATCCCATACAGGTTTTGGTGCCAAAAAAAGGAGGATTTTACATTAAAGTTTATTTTCCACTGCCGGGAAGCTTCCTGTTTTGGTGCCTAGGGTTAGGATAACTTAATTTTTGTCATTCTAAGCATCTGCAAGTTGGTATATGTGCCCAGTTGAATTAAATAATATTTTTCCTTTCTTTTTATGCAAGAAAATCCTCAAATTTTATGGCAGCATGCTTTATATGCAGATTTTGGTGATAAAAATCAAGTATTAATGCCCTGGACACCATCTTTGTCTGAATTAATTATAGGTATTCATCACGGGTGCTCATATAAGTGAAAGGGAGTTCAAATCAATGTAGGGTATATTGAATATATCTTCTGAAACTGAAGAAATTTCTAGATCTGCACAAATTGATCCAATTACAAGAAATTTTGGTAGGATTAAAAGAAAAAGAGCTTAGATAAAGATTGTTCCAGCCATGATGAAGCATGATGAAAGAAAAGGATCAGCAGAATCATGCATAGCTTCTATATTTTCTGAATTCAATGATTCAAACATAGGCCCTAAACCTATCACTGATTTAATTAATAGATCCATATCTCATAATTGCAAGGGCTTCCGACAAAAATTCATCCTCTTGTTTCTAATGCAGCCCGTGTAAAAGTCAGTGCATGGAAAATTCATTCCCAGATCTTGTACATGTGCTCCCAATCTTCTAGTTGAAGCCTTCATTGAATTTACTTGTATTTGCATTCACCCATAGTGCTTTCCATAATTTAACATTGCTAATATGCAATTAAAAATAAAAAATGATGAGTTTTTGTCTGAATTATTTACGGAAAACATTACACTAGTGCATGTACTGGAGAAGAACTGTAAAATCTTTAAGGATAAGAGGGAAGATATCAGAGGGTCAGAATTCCCGACTCCCAAGCTGAATGCGACCTAGACATCAGAGACTCGGAGTTGGGTCACATTGATATGGAGGAATTCTGGGTCAGGACTCAGAAGGTAACAAGAAGTCCATGGATGGAAAAACTAATGGGCAGTGCCCTACACTTTGCTGGAGGAATCCCAGTCAGCACCGTCAACAATGAAATCATGATGGTGATTTCCCGGTGTTACAACAAGGACACAAGGTGTGTCGTAAATGACAAGGGCGAGGTCGTCATTAACCTCACTACCCGCCACTTTGAAATAATACTCGACATTCATCATCATCAGCACTTTGCGGCCGTCAGCCGAGAGGATTGTATTAAGGCCTGGGACGACAACAAAGAACAGTGCATGCAGCTGATGAACGAGGTCTATTTGAAAAAAAAAATGTAGTGACCCGATGGCCACAAATCATTCACCGCAGTGATTTTTCGGAGGAGCTTAGTGACACCATCACATTCCTGAGCAGGGTCTTTGGGCTTCTTGACGCCCACTTTTTCCATAAATGGATGTTGCAGTACTTAGAGACCATGAATAAGAATGTGCCCGATCAGCGCTTTTGCTGGGGAGAAATAATAAGCAGCACAATCTCTGAACAGCTTCAACAATTCAATACAACAGGGAGATTCTAAATGAATTCCTATGTTGTTTATGCTGCAGCATCAGAAAGAGACTACCAAGGCCTGATGCGGAGTAGGGTTTGGCCTCAGGTCAAAATATATGAATACTACCCAGAGTTAAGGCTGGAAAATAGCATCCCTCAATTCACAAAGATCAACGATGTGTTTTTCTACCACATCATCTGCCTGTTGAGGCCAAATATGACTTACGGTCACACGACCAAGAGCATAGTAGCAGCCACTGAGAAATGGGGGGCCCTGTTCATCCAATTTCCCACGTTCACCTATCTGATGGCAGCCAACTTCTTGGGAGAGCCAACTAGATTGCCGAGGTATGATGGACCCAAGCTTATTCTTCTAGAGCTGTCAAGGCAGCTGATCACCTATCATGAGAAGTACCTCAAAAGAAAGAAGGGTGGAACTCCTTTCCCCCTCACAGTGGGCAGATATACATGCCTTACCCATCACAAGGCAAAGGACATGTTCGCAGACCTGGAGCTGCTTAATTTGAAACATGATTTCCCAGCCAGGCCTACCTTCAACCCAAGAAGTTGTCTGCCAAGGGCTAAGCTAGATCCAATCCACATCCCTAAGATTGAATACATCTACATCGACGTCATTCATGAGGTTGAGCTCAGGAGAAAGGACCATTCTCACTTAGCCTTGGCAGAAATCATCCAATACGGGGTAGTAATTGTCCCCAAAGGCTTCCAAACTACGAAGGATGAAGTAGACCAAGTATATACTAAAACAGATGGGGACAATTGGCCTTTTCCAGCCATGGATAGAACTAAGGCACCTCAGACGATTGAGGAAAGGGTCAAGGAAACTCTGCGCAGAATAGAGCATTGGTGCTGGATGAACGGATTAATCTACCTCGGGGTTGATTTCATAACCTCCCCATTGGGTAATGCACCTCCTCGATCTAAACAACAGCCTAAGGGAAAAGGCATAGAGGGTGAATCCAGCACCACTCAAGAAGAAGCTCCTAAGAGTCCTCCTTCTGCGGCACCCAAATAGGTCATAACTCTGGTTACGCCCGAGAAAGAAGTAGAAGAGGATGTTCCAATAAGCCCATCCACTCAGGATGTCGGCATTGCTACAACAACCGAGGTCCCTTCTGTCCCTTCTTCTTCTCTTCCTTCCCCTCCTCGAGTGACTCAAATGACCATCCCTTTGGTCGTGTCCTCTCCCCCTTCTTCTAATGTCCCCCCCGCTTCTTCATCTATCTTCTCTTCCCGCGTGGATCTATCCCCCTCTATTTCTTCCCTCATTTTTGAGCTCCCTTCCCCTGTTATGTCTTCCTTAGCTGCAGTATCCCTTCCTCCCGTGGGAACTTTTTGAGCTGTTCTCTCCATGCCACCGTGACGTGTCTCCACGTTTTTCCCTTCTTCTACTGCGGCTGCCCCCTTCTCTGTTTCCGGCCCTTCTCCCATAAGTCCAGCCTGGATCTCCCAGCAGTTAAGTCAGCAAAAAAGGAAATTTCCCATCACTCCGATGGACTTTTCTGTAATCCCATCTAAGGGGGCAAAGAAGCAGAAGCCCGTCACACGCTTCTCTCAAAGTGCTTCGGGAGAGAGGGTAATGGAGATCGCATACCCCAATCCTCTCAAGGAGAAAAAGGATCTGTCTCCAATAGATTATACTATGACCCAAGTCACAATGGGGACGTCTTCTGAAAGCCTTCAGGGGGAGGCCCTTTCTGCAGTTGACGCCCTCTGCAAGAAGCTTCAGGAAACAAAAGGGGAGAAAAGGCAACTAAAAGAGAAAAATAAATATCTGCTCCAAGCCTTACAGAAAATGGGCAGTGCACCTCCCACAACTGCCGCCGAGACTTCTGAGCTTCTGATCTAAGAGAAAATTAATGAATATGCAAAGATCGGTGAGCAGGGTATGGCCATTTCCGCTTGGAGGAGCCAGATCCTCAAAGACAGCGAAAAAGTAATCTCCAAGTTCTCTGACTTGTATTTGAACATCAACAAGGCAAATAAAGAGCTCCAAGCATTAACGGGACCCATATCGAAAGAGCTGGAACATGTTAGACTACAGCACGAGACCTTTCAACAAATGTTCGACTGTTCAGTTGAATATCTGGTCAAGTTCGGCGTCTTCGGCCATCCCAGGGCCCTCAACAAAATCATGTCCACTCTAGATTACCATGTGGATCATCTGGAATTTGTCCTAGAAAAGATCAAACAGGTGAAGGAAGAAGCCCTGGACGCGATGCACCAAATGGAACGAATCATTCTCAACATGATGCCAGGGTTTCTTACTCCTTCCTTCACTTTAAGAAAAGCTGATGAAACCATCCAGATCTTCAAGGAGATCGTTTCTCGAGGGATGGGGCCAGAGGTCACTTTTGACGCAGAGTCTATCAACAACCTGGTGGCCTATCGGGACTTCATTGGGTTACTCATTGAAGCGGAAAAAGACTATTCCAAACTCCCCGAGAAACTCATAGATGAGCGGGAGACTTGTGAGGCGATCAGTGAGTGGCACAAGGATCCTTCCTAGGATTAACTAGGGCCCATGATCAACAAGTTTATGGAATACCACTCTCAATTCCACATCTCGTCACCTGAGCAGCAGCAAAAGCAAGCTACTCCCTTTCGGCTGTAGGATGACGACGACGAGTAGCTTCTCCTCCTTCTTCTTCTTCTCTCTCTCTCTCTCTTCCTCGACTTTCTTGTTGGGAATATCTAAAGTATGTTGGCACAAATGATGACATCATCCATGTTGCACCATGGGATGATGTCATCCATCAAGTTGTCAAAAGTCAACATGAATTTTAGATATTTTGTAAATATCTTTGTAAATAAGTGGTTGGCTCCTTTTTGCCTTCTTTTCTCTCCTTCTTCTATAAATACCCCAATACTTGTTGTATTGGGCATGAGTGAATATCTTTTAGATGAAAAATAGGAGTGAGGAGAAAAGACTCTGAGCTTTTTGTAACAGAAGGATTATTAATACAATATTTAGAATTTTTGTTGAATACGTGTGTTATTTACATCAGATCTTTCTTATGTCTGATATATGTGTTTATCTTGTTAAATCTGCTTCTGTTTTATAGTCATTTATTCATCATCAGTATTGCTTTGCTCGTTTATGCAAGTAGGTTTGGCTCTGTTTACTACCAATCCCAAAACATAAACCTTCTGACCTTTCTGCTTTAGAATTCATTTCTTTTCTCCCTTCTGACCTGCTCTTTCTTCATCCCCTCTTCCTTTCCTTTCTTTTCGCAGTCAGAAACACCCCTACTGGGATGAGATCCCAAACCCCCGAAGGTAGAATTTGTGAGACTTACATAGATTCCTGCTGGTAGAATAGCAATAAACCAGTTTCGCTTTGCTGACTCAAAGAGGGGCTATGCCCTGCACACTGTTGGCTCGTTTATCCATAGATCTGCCTAAGTGACAGATTTTCGGACCAACAGTTTTTGGCGACTCTGCTGGGGATCGAATAGATCTATCAAATCTATGATGGTAGTAGGATAAAAAATCAGAAAAATCACCGCCTGTTTGCAAGCTTGAAATTTTTGTTAAAAATCTGAAATTTCGCAAAGGTGCTCCAAATTGAAAATTTTCTTCTGAGATCCATAGATCTGGCCTAGTTGGAGACCTTTAGTTCACTGAGTTTTTATAAAAATCAATATTTTGCCATAGATATGATTTTTTGACTATTTACCAAAAGTTTGAAACCCTTTGAAAAAGTCAAAATTAGATTTGAAAATCAGCTTGCTAATCTTCTCTGCCATTTTATCCTCACTGTTATTTGTCATTAACCGCAATCGGTTTTCTGAAGAGGATAGTTTTTAAATATTTAGAAAAGTACATGCTGCTCGTTTTTTCCAGAAAAGCCAGAAAATCAGCAAGTACAGCCAAAAAGAAATTTTTAATCAGTGCTACAAAATCACAAATCGGGAAGACACGCTAGCAGGTGAACCCTTTACGCGTAGCAGAAGATCCCGTGGAGAAACTAATCCTACTTTCTATTTGCTTCAAAGGAACCATTTCAGCATAACACTGGCACGCTTTTCAACACTAAGATCAACTGATCGGTCAGCCAGAAGCGCCTCACCTCCACGAAAGAGTCAATTTTCACAAGGAGCCTCCTCATTCCTTTGTAGAGCCTTGCTGCTCAGTGGAACCGCACTTCCAGCCCGTGTTCTTTTTCCAGTCTTTCGAATGGCGGTACCATGGGGAAATGCTATGGGTCCCTTGGCTTTGCCACATCCCATTCACGTGCTCCCTCACGGAAACCAAAAGAATTTTCCCAAATTCGACGGGAGCAGAAATCAAAGCACGGATTCGCACATATCTGCATTCATCATGTCATGCAGTATCCTGGATGTAACTCATGAGGATGTGTCGGTTTGCCTTTTTCTGGAAACTCTACAAGGGCCCGCAGCTGAATGGTTTCAGCATTTGCCAACCGGATCTATTACCAGTTGGGCACTTGCGGGACGCCTTTGAAGACATGTACAAGCCTTTAGAAGATACATTTTCTTTGTTATTATAGATCACTCACCTGAAGAAGGAGGCCAATGAAACCATGCGTGATTTTATCACCAGGTTCAATGCATTAATCAATCGTGTTCTTGTCCCCATGCTTCCAACACCAGAAAATCAGAAATGTTTCTTTATGAACGCTATGAACTCAAAAGTAAGTTTCTTACTCCTGCAAGAGCAAGTAGCTACCCTGATTCTCACCCAGGCCGCTGCCATCCGAATTGAAGATAATTTGATAATATCTGGCGAATTGAGAAGGGAATCCTCCAAGCCTAAATATTTGGGCCCTTCGCCCACTACTTCGTCTGATCTGGCCTTTCAAAAGATGGCGAACGAATTACTTGCATTGAAGAAGCAGTTGGCCCAGGCTTCCCCCAGTTCCTCATACCGGGATATTCTGCGGAGGAATTTTGTTCCTAACAATATTTCACAAAGGCCGCACTTACCCGCAACTGCTCCACGGTTGGCGCTTGAGGCTCCTCCGGTTAACGCCTTAGCCGAAATTGAAGAAGAGGAGCAGGATTACAAAGAACCTTCGTCTCAAGGTGAAGACGATCAAGATGTCGGTGAACCGACTGGCAACTCTACTATCGGGTATATGGAATTTGAGGAGGAAGAATCTGATGAAGAAAAGGGTACCCAGGGCTATGCAAGTGGACAATCATACGCTGTTTTTACCAACTCGCAAGGAAAAGAAGCAGAGGTCGCTGCCCATGTGCAGAAGGAGAAGGCCGTGTCAAAAGTGCCTCTAACCATTACTAAAAGAGGTAATCCTCTTCCTACTCAACTCCCTGTTAAGTCTTTTACAAGGAAATCTTTTCCTCCCATTACTCCTCTAAATCAGCCCTCTCATATTCCTATCAAGACCAGTACTCCTACTCCACCATCATGAAGTGAGGGACTCATTCCTTCACCAACGCAACCCTTGGCCGTATTTGATATCATAGATCATGCAAAAAAGACCAAGATTCAAATGTATGAAGCTGAGTATCTTCAGTCAAACCTCCGAACAGCTTGTAAGATTGACCATGTATATTCAAAGTCAAGCTGTTGTATCTAAGTAGGTTTCCCCAAAAGGAATCCTTTCCACTCCCTCTGAATTCCACATAAATGTTGCTTCAACATCGGCATCAGGCAAGATACAGCCTTTCTATCTCTCCCTCCTAATCAATGGTCACAAATTGAGTAACTTCATAATTGATTTCGGGGCTTCTGATAACGTCATACCGGAAAAAGTCGCCCATGCTTTGGGCCTTACTCTTACCAAGCCTTTCGGCAGATGTTATTCCTTGGAGGACCAAGCAGGTCCCGTTGATTGGCAAAATCAAATACACGCAATTTGCATTTGCAGCATTCCCAGGATAAGAGAGTAAAGATGACAGTTCTCATTGCTGACATTCCGGTAGCCTATGGAATTTTGCTGGGAAGAAGCTTTTGCAGCGAAGTTGGTGGAGAAATTCATATGGACTGGTCTAAAGCTAGAATTCCTGTCAAAAGTGTAATGCAAACTTTGGAGCCGGAATCACAAAAAAAGTACTTGGTTACGAGCTCTGAGGACCCCAAAGCCCAAATCCTTTTTGAATCATCAGGGATGGGGAACTATTTCTTGTCAACCGAGTCTGACATAAGATGGTTGTTCTCATTCAAGAAGGAGATATTAATAAGATCTGGACCTTGCAGTTCAATGGCAGCTGTGCAACTAGCGGATGCGGCGCCGGGAGCTGTGCTAATATCTCCCGAGGAAGAAGTCATTCCTCTCTCTTTCAAGTTGCAGTTTTTTAACACAAATAATACTGCTGAGTATGAATCTTTGTTACTTGGCATGCAAGCCACAAAAGAAAGAGGGAGGGATGAAGAATCTGAAAGTGTAAGGTGATGCGGAGCTAGTTATGAACCAAGTCAAAAGAATTTACCAAGTAAAGAATGAAAGGCTCAGACATTACCATAATGCGGTGTGGGACAAAATTGAAGAGTTTGATGCTTTTTCAATTGAATCCATTCCAAGAGCCCAAAATTGCATGACCGATTCATTGGTTGTTTCAACATCCCTCATGCTCCCTCACCCGGGTTTGAAAACAAACAAATACACCATTGAGGTGGTTTTCCGCCCAAGCGTGCCGGATAATTCTTAGCACTGGGAGGTATTCAACGACGGTAATCAACTCATTGCCTTTCTAGAAAAGGCAGAAAATTTTAAAGAATTGCATTTTGAAGGATCTACTTCCACTTGCCGTGAATCAGTCACCGATCAAGACGATGAATCTGAAGGGAATGACGACATATGTCAACTCAAGGGAAATAAAATCCCAAAGGGCCTAGTTTCTCTGGAGCGGTTATTCGACAGGCATGACCGTTTTGTGAAAAAGAAGAGGTGAGATAACCCTGACTCATCCCCAAAAACCAAACCGGTCAATATAGGTTAGGTAGAGCACCCGCAGTTTGTGAACATTGGAAAATGTTGCACGCCTGAAGAGAAGCGGAAATTTTTCAAGTTGTTGAAGAAGTATATGGACGTGTTGGCATGGTCCTATGCCGATATAAAATATTTTAAGCCAAAGTATGTTCAACATGACATCCCATTGAAAGATGATGTCCAACATGACATCCCATTGAAAGATGATGTCAAAGCAGAGGCACTATAATCCTAAGATCTTCAGGTACTATCCAGGCTGAAATTCAGAAGATGTTGGATGTGAGAATCATCTTTCCTATCCATCACAGTACTTGGGTGGCGAATATTGTGCCATTGCGCAAGAAAAATGGTGAGATACGCATATGCGTAGACTTTCGCAATTTGAATCAGGATTCCTTGAAAGACAACTACCCACTTCCGATAATGGATCAAGTTCTACAAGCAGTAACTGGGTCAGAGATGCTGTCCATGCTTGATGGTTTTTCAGGGTACAACCAGATTGAGGTTTCACCTAAAGATCAATTTAAAACAGCACTCACTAGTACTCCCTGGGGTACATTTTCCTACAGCAGGATGCCTTTTGGTCCTAACTAATGCTGGCGCCACTTTTTCAGCGGGCCATGGACTTTGCATTCAAAGGTATGATGGGGGAAGGTCATTGTGGTTTTTTATTTCTAGATGACTTAATTGTGTTCTCTAAATGATGAAATGATCATTGTGTTCATTTGGAGCAAGTATTGGCCAGGTACCGAGAACATGGGATTTCCCTAAACCCAAAAAAGTCTATTTTTGGAGTCATAGAAGGGAAGTTGCTAGGGCACGTGGTTAGCAAATAAGGAACAAAGACAGATACCGAAAGAGTTAAGGCTATTCAAAGCCTTACTCTGCCTACAAGCAAGACTGGTGTTCATTCTTTCTTCAGAAAGGTGAACTTTCTCAGACATTTTGTTCCTGACTTTGCTTAGAAGGAACCCGTCACATATTGAACATGATGAAGGGGTCACCAACTTTCATATGGAGCGAACGAAGGGAAAAGGTCATTTGAAGAAATAAAAGCTTCCGTTGCTCATGCACCAGTCCTGGTATGTCTCTGATTTCTCCAAGGACTTCATCATGTATAGTTACGCATCTGAACATACTGTGTTCGCCGTCTTCATGTAAAAGAATTCAGAGGATGTTGAATCTCCGATTGCGTTCATGAGTTCTCCCCTCAAGCCTCACAAACTAAAGATGTCTCAATTGGAAAAGCATGCCTTCGCTGTTGTCAAAGCAGTGAAGAATTTCAGGTATTACATTCTAAACTCTCACACGATAGTGCTGGTCCCTGACACAGCGGTGAAATAAATTCTATCCCAACAGGAGTTAGGAAGCTTGCGAGGAAATTGGATCGCAAAGGTCCAGGAGTATGACCTAGATATTAAACCAACCAAGCTTGGTAAGGGGCAAGGGCCTGTGTCAGCTTCTGGTTGAGAACAAAGATTCAGAAAGCCTTGATGGAAAGGAGTGACTGCACCGATGAAGCACAGGACCAGCCGAAAGAATTCGATTCATTGCCTCTGGTCCTATTTGTTGCGACTAGTGATGAATGGTATTCCGATATCACTTTCTTCCTCACCTACAGCAAATTCCCGGTGCACCTAACTGCAAAGGAGAAGCACGCTATAAAGCTCAGAGTAGCTAAATATGTCATCTGGGGATGATGGTTTATATAAACATGGGATAGATGGCATCTTTTTGCGATGTGTTGACAAACCACAACAGATAAAGTTACTCGAAAGTTTTCATAATTCAGCCTGTGGAGGTCATTTCTCTTCCTCTGTGACAGCACATAAGCTCATCCGAGCCAGGTACTATTGGCTGACGCTTTTTCAAGATACAGCCACCTGGGTGGCAAAGTGTGAACCTTGCCAACAATTCGTCAGCAAGCCCAAGTTGGCTGCCTTTCCCCTAAGGCCGGTTATTTTCAACGAACCATTCAGGCAACGGGGAATTGACTTTATTGGTGCACTCAATCCTCAATTGAGTTCCGGACATAGCTATGTCCTGTACAGCAACGGATTACTTCACCAAGTGGGTGGAAGCCATACTTGTCAAGCATGCCACTTCTGAGGTCGTTTGCAATTTCATTAAAGAAAATATCATTGTCAGGTCTGGCGTTCCAAACAATATTATTGCTGATAATGCTTCTAACTTCTCCTCACGTGAGAAGTTATTGGCTTTTGCTATGAATATGGGATAACTTTGGCTCACGCCTCAGATTATTACCCTTAGGGAAATGGTCAAGTGGAATCTAGTAACAAGAACTTGGTGACCATCATATGAAAATTGGTGGATGAGAATCAGTGAATGTGGCACTTGTCTTTGTACGACACTTTGTGGGCCGATCGTATTACTCCCAAGAGGTCTCTCGGTGCATGTCACATTTTCAAGTGTTATATGGCACTGATGCTGAGCTTCCCATTTCTACGGAACTTCCTGCTTTGTGCTTGGCATGAGCTATAGAAGATGAAACTTTGCAAAATTCTCTTGAAAAGAGAATTATGTATTTGATAGAGCTCGAAGAAAAGATAATAAGAGTGGTCGACAGGATCACCGACCATCAGAATCAATTCAAGAGACTATTTCGATAAGAAGACCAAGCAGAGGGATTTTTCAAGTAGGGAGATGTCGTCCTTCTGTGGGACAAGCGAAGAGAGCCAAAGGTCATGCATGGAAAATTTGATTCTCTTTGGAGAGGGGCCTTTCAAGATCAAGCAGCTCAACAGAGAGAATAGCTTCTATCTCTCGTATCTGGACGGAACTGAGCTCCCACTTCCCTATAGTGGGCAGCATTTGAAGATCTTCAGGAAGTAGAGCTTGCTCTCTTCTTTATACAGTTTGCTTTTAGTTGTGTGTTTATTTTCGTTGTGTGTTTGCTTTAGGTTTTTTGTGTTTCCTTTGCTCTTCCCTCCGATTGCCCTTGTTTGTTGGACTCTGTTACTCAATGGATAGGCACATGAGATCTGGGATTCTCTACCCCCAAGTTTACTCGGGGATAGTCCCCTTGAAAGAGGCATCTATTATCCCATAAAATTGACAAGGGCAATTTTACCGATAACCATACCGAAAATTTTGTTTCTGATCCCTCATTAGGGATCCCTTGTGTTTGGAACATTACAAAATCCCTTTTCCAGGAAATATGGTTTTCCGAACTTAGTCTTTTTTGGTCCTTTTTGGTTGGGCGCATGGAATTGCTATGTAACATCAACTTTTTGGTGCGACCCCTTTAAAGCCTTTGGCACGTGGTTTTATTCATGTCAACAACACCTTTTGGTGCACCTTGATATGTTGAGTCCTTCCCTATGCGTGCGCCAAGGCGCATGCACCTTCGTGTTAGCAACCCTTTTGTTGCACCACTTTTTGGTGCGCCAAAGGCACACATAATCTCATGTCGACACCACTTTTGGTGCGCCAAAGGGCGCACTTAATTCTATGCTGGTAAATGTTTTCATGCACCAAAGGGCGCACGCTTTGCAATATGTACCCTGACAGTAATCCATACGCCATGCGCCTTTGGTTACAAAGTTAACCTTTGCAACACCTCTATTGCTGTGACTGCACATATACCTATATATAGCCTTATATATATGTATATGCTATGTCGTGTATTTACGCGCCTGCACCCTGTCATTATCTCCAAAAGCATCGTGATTTCTATTCTTCTGTTAGCATTTCAATGGCAGTTCTGCCCTGTCGTTAATACAATGCTTTTTGGACCCGTTGGGTCTCGCATTTTTCTACTATTTATGCAGATCAGCAACTAAGCTTCGGAAGAACATATGTCTACATCAAGTAGGAGACCTACCAAATCCAAAGGCAAGACCAAACTTACAGAAGAAGAGATGAAATACAAGTATCAGAGGGTCAAGAATGCGTGACTCCCAGGCCGAATGCGACCTAGATATCAGGGACTCATAATTGGGTCACATTGATATGGAGGAATTCTAGGTTAGAACTCAGAAGGTAACGAGAAGTCCGTGGATGGACAAACTGATAGGAAGTGCCCTACACTTCGCTAGGAGGAATCCCAGTCAGCACCATCAACAATGAATTCATGATGGTGGTTGCCCGGTGCTATAACAAGGACACAAGGTGTGTCGTAAATGACAAGGGTGAGGTAGGCATTAACCTCACTACCTGCCATTTCGAAATAATACTCAGCATCCCTCATCACTAGGCACTTTGTGGCTGTCAGTCGAGAGGATTGCATTAAGGCTTGGGACGATAACGAAGATCAGTGTATGCAACTGATGAACGAGGGTCTATTTAAAAAATAAAAAGGTGGTGACCCGATGGCCTCAAACCATCCATCCACAGCGACTTCTCAGAGGAGCTCAGCAACACTATCACATTCCTGAGCAGAGTGTTTAGGCTTCCTTATGCCCACTTTTTACATAAATGGATGCTACGATACTTGGAGACCATGAACAAGAACGTGCCTGATCAACGCTTTTGTTGGGGAGAAATAATAAGCAGCACAATCTCCGAGCAGCTTTAACAATTTCTTACAACGGGAAGTTTCTATGTGAACTCTTATGTTGTCTATGCTGTAGCATCAGAGAGAGATTACCCAAGCCTGATACGAAGTGGAGTTTGGCCCCAAGTCAAAATATATGAGTACTACCCAGAATTGAGGCTGGAGAATAGCATCTCTCAGTTCACAAAGATTAACGATGTCTTTTTCTATCACATCATCTACCTGTTGAGGCCAAATATGACTTACGGTCGTATGACCAAGAAGCATAGTGGTAGCTACTGAGAAATGGGGGGCCTTGTTCACCCAGTTTCCCACATTTACCTATCTAAGGGCAGCCAACTTCTTGGGAGAGTCGACCAGACTGCCGAGGTATGCTGGGCCTAAGCTGATTTTGCTGGAGCTATCAAGATAGCTAATTACATATCACGAGAAGTGCCTCAAAATAAAGAAGGGTGGAACTCCTTTCCCCCTCACAATAGGCCGATATACATGCCTTACCCACCACAAGGCAAAAGACATGTTCATAGAGCTAGAGCTGCTTAATTTGAGACATGATTTCCTAGCCAGGCCTACCTTCGACCCAAGGAATTGTATGCCAAGGGCGAAACTCGATCCAATCCATGTTCCTCAGATTGAGGACATCTACATTGACATCATCCATGAGGTTGAGCTCAGGAGAAAGGATCATTCTCGTTTAGCCTTGGTAGAAATCATCCAATATGGGGTAGTAATTGTCCCCAAAGGCTTCCAGACTACGGAAGATGAAATAGACCAAGTATATACTAACACAGATGGGGATAATTGGGTTTTTTCCGGCTATTGATAGAGCTAAGGCACCTCAGATGATCGAGGAACGGATTAAGGAGACTCTGCACAGGACAGAGCATTGGTGCCGGATGAACGGGTTAATCTACCTCAGGGTTGATTTCACAACCTCCCCATTGGGTAACGCTCCTCCCCGATCCAAACAGCAGCCTAAAGGCAAGGGCAAAGGCGTAGAACGTGAACCTAGCGCCACGTCAGGAAGAAGCTCCAGCAAGCCCTCCTTCCATGCCGCACCAGAACAGGTTATAACTCTGGCTTACGACTAGAGAAAGAAGCAAAAGAGGATGTTCCAATAGGCCCATCCGTTCAGGATGTCAGCACAGTTACAACAACCGAGGTTCTTTTTATCCCTTCCCCTTCTCTTCTTTCCCCTCCTTGAGTGACTCAAGCGACCATCCCTTTGGTCGTGTCCTCTCCCCCTTCTTCTGTCTGTTCCCCCCGCCTCTTTGTCTATCTTCTCTTCCCTTGCCGATCTTTCCTCCTCCATTTCTTCCCTCATCTCTAAGCTCCCTTCCCTTCCTATGACTTCCTGCAACTGTAGTTTCCCTTCCTCCTGTGGGCACTTCTTCGGCTATTCTCTCCATGTTGCCTCCATGTGTTTCCACATGTTTCCCCTCCACTACTGTAGCTGCCCCCTTTTCCATTTCCAACCCTTCTCCCATAGGTCTAGCCTGGATCTCCCAGCAGCTAAGTCAGCAAAAGAGGAAAGTTCCCATCGCCCCGATGGACTTTTCTGTAATCCCATCTAAGGGGGCAAAGAAGCAGAAGCCCGTTACGCACTTCTCTCAAAGTGCTGCAAGAGAGAGGGTTATGGAGATCACGTATCCCAATCCCATCAACGATAAAAAAGATCTGTCTCCGACAGATTTTACAGTGACGCAAGTCACAATGGGGACATCTTCTGGAAAGCCTTCAGGGGGAAGCCCTTTCAGTAATTGACGCCCTCTGCAAGAAGCTTCAAGAGAAAAAGGAAGAGAAAAGGTAATTGAAAGAGCAAAACAAATATCTGCTCCAAGCCTTACAGAAGATGGGTAGTGCGCCTCCCACAATTGCCGCCGAGACTTCTGAGCTTCTCAGCCAGGAGAAAATTAATGAGTACGCAAAAATCGGCGAGTAGGGTATGGCCGTTTCTGCTTAGAGGAGCCAAATCATCAAAGACAGTGAAAAAGTAATCACCGAGTTCTCTAACTTGTATTTGAACATCAATAAGGTGAATAAAGAGCTCCAAGCGTTGGCGGGGCCCATATCAGAAGAGCTGGAACATGCTAGACTGCAGAACGAGACCTTCCAACAAATGTTCGACTGTTCAGTCGAAGATCTTGTTAAGTTTGGCGTCTTCGGCCATCCCGGGGCCCTCAACAAAATCATGTCCACTCTAGATTACCGGGTGGATCAGCTGGAATTTGTCCTAGAAAAGATTGACAAGGTGAAGGAAGAAGCCCTGGACGCGATGCACCAAATAAAACGAATCGTTCTCAACATGATGCCAGGGTTTCTTACTCCTTCCTTCACTTTAAGAAAAGCTGATGAAACCATCCAGATCTTCAAGGAGATCATTTCTCGAGGGATGGGGCCAGAGGTCACTTTTGACGCAGAGTCTATCAACAACCTGCTGGCCTGTCGGGACTTCATTGGGTTACTCATTGAAGCGGAAAAAGACTATTCCAAACTCCCTGAGAAACTCATAGATGAGCGGGAGACTTGTGAGGTGATCAGTGAGCGACACAAGGATCCTTCCCAGGATCAACTAGGGCCCATGATCAACAAGTTTATGGAATACCGCTCTCAATTCCACATCTCGTTACCTGAGCAGCAGCAAAAGCAAGCTACTCCCTTTCAGCTGCAGGATGATGACGACAAGTAGCTTCTCCTCCTCCTTCTTCTTCTCTCTCTCTCTCTTCTTCGACTTTCTTGTTGGGAATATCTAAAGTATGTTGGCACAAATGATGACATCATCCATGTTGCACCATGGGATGATGTCATCCATCAAGTTGTCAAAAGTCAACATGAATTTTAGATATTTTGTAAATGTCTTTGTAAATAAGTGGTTGGCTCCTTTTTGCCTTCTTTTCTCTCCTTCTTCTATAAATACCCCAATACTTGTTGTATTGGGCATGAGTGAATATCTTTCAGATAAAAAATAGGAGTGAGGAGAAAAGACTTTGAGCTTTTTGTAACAGAAGGATTATTAATACAATATTTGGACTTTGTGCTGAATACGTGTGTTATTTGCATCAGATCTTTCTTATGTCTGATCTATGTGTTTATCCTGTTAAATCTGCTTCTATTTTATTGTCATTTATTCATCATCATTATTTCTTTGCTCATTTATGCAAGTAGGTTTGGCTTTGTTTACTACCAATCCCAAAACATAAACCTTCTGACCTTTCTGCTTTGGAATTCATTTCTTTTCTCCCTTCGGACCTGCTCTTTCTTCATCAACTCTTCCTTTCCTTTCTTTTCATAGTTGGAAACACCCCTACTGGGATGAGATCCCAGACCCCTGAAGGCAGAATTTGTGAGACTTACACAGATTCCTACTAGTAGAATAACAATAAACCAGTTTCACTTTGCTGACTCAAAGAGGGGCTATGCCCTGCACACTGTTGGCTCGTTTATCCATAGGTCTGCCCAAGCGACAGATTTTTAGACCAACACTTCTTTGAGAGGAATGTAATCTCTTTGTAAAATCCTCTAAGTCAGTGGATGTAATATCAAAGTCTGCAATTATGTCTAGAGAAAAACTGAGACTAGAGCTTTTCTTTTAAGGGGAACATAAGAATCTTCATGATTTTGATTTAGTTCTATCACACCTCTTTTCACAAAAAATCAGACCTCCTTAAACCAACTTTCAAAATATCACAAAAGATATGGGGACTGATCAACTCACCTTTTTGACAATTTTTGGTTGGTATTCAGAACTTGAATGAAAATTTTATCGGACCAAATTTTGAGCCTCTGGTTTGATTCTTGATTCGAATATCATTTAGTATTGTCTCTTTAGAATATCAAACTTTGGAAATATCTATAGATAGCTTTAAAACAAGTAACCTTATTAACAGCTCACATATTTATGCATTAATGTCAAAGATTACACTTGTGGGGAGTTTTTGTAATTCTCAAGTTTCTAATATTTTCAACTGTTGCAATATTTTCACATCCTATCATCTATGTATCTACCTTACATGATTCCTTTGCATTAATGGGCCTTACTCCGATACAACTATTTCATTTATGAACCGGTTCCTTTTCCGCTAACGGGCTTCATAAGATTTTTGCAAAGTAATCTGCATGTTATTATTGTAACATGATAGATACACTTCCTTCTCCGCCCTTGTGTATGCTACATACTTGTTTCATGTTCTCAGGTGGCTCAGAATTTGGGTTTTTTTATCAACTACATGCCCCGAAGAATCATGAGAATTTTTTCCCCTTTTCTAAGCTTCCCAACCTTTCTCTTCATGTATTGCTTTCATGTTGCTTGTTGACTTTGACCAGTGAGATAACATACATCTTCATTTGGATTTTGAACTTACAACTTCATCTTGCACTTTATTGGGTGTAAAGTGCCCAAGAAGATAAAGGCCCATCTCCCCACTCCAACAATACCTTTACACATGTTTTATTTTGAGAAACATGGTTGTTTGTGCACTTTGCATTGTACTTTACATGAATGCTCCTTGGAATATTTTATCAAACTCTTGAGAACTATCTTGTGCCTTACATATTTACATTACCTCTGAAAACCTCCAGATTAAGTTTGATATAGCAAAGCAAACCAATAATACACCACTTTATTTTAGGTTTCGAAAAATAGAATGTAGTTTTCACAAGGATTAAAAAAGATGACATATTAGGAGACTTGTGTAAGGATCGATACGATTGTTTAAAAAATTTCATATGAAAATTATTTCTGTAAATAGGGAACAAAAACTTTGTGAGGCATATTTTAAATGATAAGGGGAAAGTTTGAAATGAGCACCAACACATTGAAGGGAGGAAGGTCAGTGGGAAGATTATGAATATTCCCCTCATGTTCATACTTGATGCGACGATGGAGAGTGAAGGGGTCATAACACATGGCATGAATCGATGGATGCCCAAGTAAGACATTATATTGAAACTCCCTCTCAATGATGTGAAATACTTCATGGATGATTTTATCACTAATGTGGATGGGGAGGATAGTTGTGCCTAGAGTATGGAGATGAGATGATATTAATGATGGTGATGTTTTCTATCATAGATCAGATGATAAATGTGTCATTGATGTGGACAATGATAAACATAGGGAGGTCATGATCGTCATGTAAGATGTCCAAAATTTCTGAATCATCAAATAAAATAGTTATGGAAGTGGTGAGAGCCCCAACAAGGGCTGCAAACGAATGGGATTCTTTGAATGATATGGGAATACATTAGAAGTCCTCAATGAGGTCCTGTTGGTGATTTGGTGAGATTTGGATAAGCTCGTAAAGAGAAATATTAACGGGAGCCTAGTATAGTTTTCTTACGACACTCTACTCAATGGTGTCTAGTTTCTAGGTTGGTGGAAATGCTAAGTTGAACACCTTAGCCTTAGATGAGGAAGAGGATGGAGTGGGATCATCAAAGGGAGCAGTGATGATGACCTTTGATTTGGATTATGTAGATGGTTGTGACTCGTGAGGACAAAAACTAGTTGTGATACAAACTATGTCGATATAAAGTGGATGACCATTCTTAGGGGAGGTAAAGGTGAGAGGAGGGATAGTGAAAAAAGAGGTGGATGAGGAAGAGTATTTAGAGGTTGTGGACTTGGTTGGAGGATGTGGCTTGGGTGTGGATTCACTGGTAGAAGGGAGGGGGTGATTTTCTTAGATGAGAATATCATCTTCTTTTATAAATTTGTCGATAAGGGTGTGGAGGGCCTTATAGTGTTCGGTGTCATTTGGGAGGACATGATGGTAAGCGCATATGGTGTTGTAATCACACCATGTGAGATTTATCCCACATAGATAGAAGGGCTTGATAGGGGAAGGGTGATTTCATATGCTTATAAAATATGTTGAAAGATTCATTATAAGATCTGGTGATGGTTTGTGAAGTTGAAGTGGTATGGATTTTTGGATAATTTGGCTTGGGGGAAGATGATGAAGGTAGGAGAGGAGCATTTCTATTATGATGCTTCTTAGGATCCTTAGGTTTATATTTTTCTTTAGGTACTTGTGATTCAAATTTAGGAGGGTGGATGGACGATTTAGATGTGGATTTGGATTTGGGGGGGATAAATTATTTAGATGTGGATTTTGGGGGAGGGATAGATATTTTGGATTAAGGTTAAGTAGTGGTATATGTTTTAGATGAAGGGTACGGTCCCAGAATAGAAGGTTGAGGCCCTAAGATAGACATTTAGATGGTGGATAACTTGAGTTGATGGGGTTTCAAGGGAGTAAGTTCTAACTTCTTGTGTGGATGGGTGAGGGACTTATGAGTGTGAACACCAAGGTTCTAAGATTTATGATGTGAGGATTTAACTTTGGAAGGGATGACAACGATTTCAACAGGGTGATATTCACAAATGGAACTAGGTGTTGTGGGTATATGTTTCATTAAAGGTGTGGGTATAGGAAATGGAACCAATTTTTGGATAATATGTTTGATGAGATCAGAAGGAGTTGTAGATGGTTTTGAAGATGTGGGTATAGAATTGGTAGTAGTAATGGGAGATGAGGATGGGAGTGAGATATCTTTTGGGATTGTATCAAGTGAGGATGTTTACATAGTAGATGTTTAAAGGGGTGGTGTGGATACATGAGTAGATTCTGGTGGAGGTGTATAAAGTGGATTTGATCGAAGGTGCAGGTGTAAAAGGGGTTATATGCATGGGTGTAAAAATAGGTGTTGATGTAGGGATAGGTATGGGTATGGAAGATGTAGATGTAGAATATGTAGATGTGGTAGGTGTGGATGTAGATTCAAGAGATGTAGGTGTAATAGATGTGGATAGGGTTGATTGGTATTCGATAGATGTGGCCATGGGTGTAGATGATGGTGTCAAAGGAATAAAGGTGGGTAATATAGATGAAGGGATAATAGGAATGGATGATGATGTTGATTCTTGATTTAAGGTATTGATTGTGTGAGCATCGGGTGCTTGGGACGTTGAAGGATATGTCTATTTATGTTAGTGATTGGTTAGGGAACAACTATTTGAAGATTTCTAAAGGTTGGTTGGGAGGGGCATTAGGATTATCCAAGTGAAGATCCCAATGGTCGATAAGGCGTTGAAAGAGCTCTTTGAAAGTCCAACACTTTTCAATATAGTGACTGCATACCTGATGATGCTTACAATAGTGGTCCTCATGGTACCACATGGGTTTAGGATGCATGTCATCAACATGGCAGATAAGATGGAACTGGATGAGGCAGACAACCATGAGCTTATGAAATACTGAACTATATGATTCTCTGAGGGGGTAAAGTTAGGATTAGGTTGAGGATCCCTTTGTGGGGGCTCGGTATGGGAGGTAGATATAGTAGAATATTTAACAATGACAAAATTGGTAGCCTGTTTAGATTTATCGTTATGATTAGATGTCTTGGTAAATTCAGGTTTTGGTATGTTAGATCTAAGTTTAACATGGTTGTGCTCAAGGGCATGGAGTTCCATTTTACGATCCACAGTGAATGCCTCTTCAAACATTTGAAAATATTTGATCTAAAGGGTTGATGAGATATGTTTTATATAGTATTAGGAGAAAATATCAATAAGCTCAGTTTGATGAAGGGAGAAATATAATTGATTGACGAGATCATGCCACCTAGTGATGAATTTTGTGATGGATTCATCATCATATTTTTTAATGGCGTAAAGGTCGGTGATGGTGATCTTAAGTTCAATATTAATGGAGAAGTGTTCTAAGAAAAATTATGTGAGTTGGGTGAATGAAAAGAGGGAGTAATGCAGAATGCCATTATACCAATCCAAGGTTGGGTCGGCCAATGACATGGGGAAGGTACATAGCATGATGTCATGGTCATATGAGATGAGATAGCATGTGTGCCTACAGGAATGAAGGTATTACTTAGGGTCCTCCTTACTATTGAATTTTAAAAATTTAGGGAATTCCCAGTGTAGAGGATATGGTTTGACATGAACGGATGGGTGGATGGGATCATTACAATTTTTTTCATAGGTGAATGAAATTTTGGGACCCAATGTGGTATTTTCGAGGTTTTCCAATGTATTTAATAGAGTCTGCATAGGTTCATTGGATGTGTGGGGATGGGTGATTGATTGATGAGGTTGTGGATTATAGGAAATGAAAGGATTGGGTTGAGGATTAGATTCATGATGTTGAGGATAAGTGGGTGTTTACAGAGGTGGTTGGTAATGGGGAAATAGTTAAATGGTTATTATTGAATAGGATGGGAGATAGGATGTTGCTAAGATATGGGGATATGATTGGGTGGGTATGATTATGTATGTTTTTTAGTGGGGATGTTAGATTGATTTTTCCTGAGATGAGTGGGGATGTAGGCATAGGTTGGTTGAGAGTTTTTGGTAGCTTGATGAGGAAAGATATTGTAGAAGAAATTCTAGAGAGGAGGTTGATGAGTGTGGGTTGATTTTGAAAGGTGGGGTTATGAGGTGATGGAATTATCATAGTTTTGGGATGTGGAGATAGAGACAGAAGATTTATGATGTTGCTTTGGTGGTGGAAAGAGGAGATGATATTCCTGTAAATGTTGATTAGGGGCACTAATAACTATAATGGATGAATAGGTGATGGGGATGGAAGAAGAGGGAGTAGTGTTAATATGAGGAAGATTGGACGAAATAGGAGCCAGGAGTTTAGTGAATTGATGAGTTTGGGAGATTGTAGTAGAATATTTATGGGAGCCAAGTTCACATTGTGTGATGGTGAGCTCATTCATGGCTCAAGGGAAGTAAACAAGGAGATAGTAGGTGAGGATCTAAGTGGATTCGAGGTGAAAGTGATAAGCATAGAGTTGTTGAAGAGTGGGTTCATCAATGAGAAGGTTAGTGGATTTACGGAGAAGATAGTCATGAAGAGAAATAGAGTTAACATCTAGGAGTTCTTGGAACTCCATGCATCCACTGGGGATAATGGGAGGCCCAAAGGTCTCCAAGGAAGTGGGATATGGGGGTGCAACTAGTCTAGAAGGGATTGAATGGTGGTATAGAAAAGGATTGGTTTCAACCTGGGAATGAATTTGGATGGAAAAGGATTCATTAGAAGGATTCATAGAAATGATGGGTTGGGGAACCGAAGAGGATGTGATCAGAGAATAAAAAGTGCTAATATCAAGTTCAAATGTTTATTATATGATGTTGTTGGAGGTGGGGATGTTAATCGAGGTATTTTTTTCCATTTTTATAATTTGAGATCTGGTAAGAATGGGCATGAAACAAACAAGAACCTATGTAGATGTTACTAAGATAAACAAGACAAGTAGTAGTATTTTAATTATCTTATTTATTAGAAGATGTGAAAAATAAAAAGAAAAAAATCTCAGAGGGAACCTAGGAAATGGCCGATCTAAGGATGGTCTCAGGATGTTTTGGACGATGTCCTCGATATACCCAAAGGTATGTGAGACACAAATCTATTATCACTATCGGTATGTGGCCTAATATAGGGACATACCCCTACACTTCACACAAAACAGTGATAAGGGTGTCGGGTGCTTAATCAATATACCAATAATCAAAAAAATTATAACGCGACCAAAAAACCATGGTGGCTTTCCTATTGGGTGATGAAATCCCAATAGTTCCACTTGATAGAAGATGTTTTAAATGTGTAAGTTTGATGCATGAGTTTTGATGTGTGTGAGATAAGTAGATGTAGCAGATTACCTCCTACTTGATCTAGATGAGCAATCAATTATGAAAGTGTTCTTTTTAGGCCCAAAAATGAAATGTGAAGTTCGATGAGAGCACACACAAAAAGATGCAGAAAGGAGAAAATAGGGAACAAAAAGAATAATACTTGAATAACCATATTTTACTTTTTTATTTTATTTTGGCAAGTGCGATGTTGATCTAGGAAAGAAAACCACCATGCACGTGAGCAAGTGAATCTCCCACTTACGAGGTTAGTGGAAAGAAAGAAATGGAATACAAAAAAAGGGAAATAAAATGAAATAAAATAAAGGAATCACCAAGGAGGAAGAGTGGGTCCCACCAAGCATGTCAGAATGTTTCACGATATTCCCGCTCCTGTTACAAGCTAATGTAAGGGGTATAAGAAATCAAGGAACTCAAAACTATGGGAGGTTTTAAGGCTACCTCTTGATGTAGATGACGATGACAATGATGAAGGTATAGGTGCAAAAGAACCTCTGTGCTGCAATCTTGACAACCTGCACAAAAAATAAAATATAACATGAAAAGGATTAGTAAATAAGATGATGGGTTGCCTGACAAGGTCAGTCCTGGGAAAGCGAGGACTTCCTATGATGGATGTCAACCCATGTTTCAATAATAAATATTGATAAATCATAACTAATAGAAAGATGCAGATAACAAAGATATAATATGTGTTATATGTTGAGATATATATCTAAAAAGATAAATGATGATAAAAAACCAAACTTTCTTGTGTCAATGGTGATAAGATATTGACTAGTACGATCGATAGTGACCAGTTCAAATTCAATTGAAATATGAAAAAAAATAGAGGGGGAACCTATTCTTGGAAGATGGATCTGATACATAGATTTTAATGAATAATGATGATGTAACTAGATGTAGAAATGAAGAGGGAGCTGGTAGGATCGATGGTGACTAGGACGGGTTGATGGCAATCGGGGTAGAGGAAACTAGGTCAGAGGTATCATGAAAAAGGATGGAAAAATAGAATACTCAAGATGAACAGGAAGGTATGGAATAGAGGTAGATGTTGATGTAGGAAGGGAACCATTTTAACACAAGGTGGGTGGATGGCAGCCAAGATGGGTCAACGGTGACCGGATCAAGCTTTGGGATTTAGCAAGTTAGATGAATGGGAAAGGGAGCATGCAAAGGATTAGGCAGATGTTGAAGAACAGGTAGAGTTCTCAGATGAGCTATAAACCTACAAAATAGAGACAATCAAGAAAATAAATATATCTAAAAAAACCCAAAAAACTTCAAAGCTCCATTGATAACATTCATAAAGTGCCAAGGAAACTTCAAGTTGGTTATTGCTGATAGCAAGGAGAAGAGAGAACATATAAAAATAGTAAGAAATCCCAAAATCTAGAATTTTTCAGCAATTTATAAGGAGGGATGGAGATGTACAAATAGGTTTGATAGTGACCCACACGAGTCATTGGTGACTGGAGTAGGTTGCAAATTAGGTAGGTGGAGGTCATATTTGATTTCGAGAATGAGGTGTTAGAATGGAAAAAATGGAGGTGGTGGGCTATTTTGTGGATGCATGGCTATATGGGAAGAAATTAGGGGGACTTAAAAGGGGTAATGATTAAATTTAGGTGATGAATTTAAGGATATTAAATGGGCGGGGATGAATAATATAATAATATTAATAATATTAAGGTGAGAATGGGGTGACTAAAATAATGGATAAATTTGTGGATAATTAAATAGGATTAAAATGGGATAAAGGGGGATAGATAATGCTAGGATTATGATATGAAAATAATAATTAAGAGGGGCAATGGGGGGTTTTATAAGAATTTAGGAGGGGAATTGAGGTCTTGAATAGGAAGGGAGGGACTAATGTGTAAGATAAGGATAAAGGGGGGCAAACGTGGGATGGGAGACAACATACCAAAAAGTGGTGCCTACACGCTATTTTGCACTACTTCACACTTATTAGCTTACTTAGAGTGTTTGAGCTTACCTCTTTTGCATTTTGGTCACCATAGTGAGTTAGGACTCACTATCTTCTTGTTGAGTTTTCCCCTTCTCCTCATATAGAAATTATCTCTTTGTGTTGTTGTATTTGGGAAGGATTATGCATCATCGGTCACACAAATGCAACAAGTTAGTATTTCTCATCATTTTTAGTCTTTTATCTTATATGTGCATGTTGTATATTGGTCATTCATTTCTATAGACTGGAGTAGATGTATGTTTGTTTTGATCTATTTCATTGTCTTATTATATTATTCCCCTTGGCTTTATCCACCCCTTGGTTACTCTTATTTATGAATCCTAGTAGGATAAATATCTTTATCTTGGTTCACTATCGAACCTATTTGTACACCTCCATCAAACCTAGTACAAATAGGATTAGGGTTACTATCCTATAGAATTACGACATTAGCACTCCTTAAGCAGCTTTTTATATACAAAATGTGACCGGGTCATAGATTAGATCCCTATATTTGAGAACAAATTTAAGAACCTATCTTTTACGAGTCATACAGGTTATTCATGTCATTCGGTGTGCCATATCACATAAAACATTCACTACTCTAAGAGATGAACTAGAAGAAATATTACCCACGTAAGTATTAAGAAATATTACCCACATAAGTATTAAGAAATATTGATACTAGGGTCAACCAATTTATGGGTGTGAAGATAACGTCAATGGAAACTCAATTAGAGAAATTGATTGAAGAAAATTCCAGAGAAATGCATGGTGGAATTTTGTGTATTTACTATGAATTAAAAGACCACACCAAGATAAATTGTCCTAACCAGAATGTGCATGCCTTACTCAAGGCATGTGAAAATTGTGGAGAAGGTCATGATGTAAGGATTTATCACTTACTTCAATGCACAACACAAACTAAGGTATCATTATATTGAAAAATCTATGATACTCATATGTACAATAAAATAGATTGTTGCATAGTAAACTAACTACATAAGACCCGAGAAATCAAGCTAAGACAAACAATTATAGAGATTGTGGAGGAAATAATCAAAAAGATTGTGGAGGAACTGCACCCAAACGAGGAATTCAAGGATATGATGGTTACGATGGAGGGAATGTTTTTACCAAGGACTTATTTTAGGTGTGGATCCCCATATCACTACCAAAGTAATTGCCTTGCATTCTTGCTATGCGCATATTATATAAGAGAACAGAAGGTTAAAAGATTAACCTTACATGTATGTTGTGATGAAGGATAAAAGTGAGAAGGGTAAAACATGATAAGTAATATGTGCACCTAACCATATGAGTGTAGCTCTAAACCAAGCATGCCAAAAACCAATCAATTCCCAAAATTTAATATTACTACGAGAGGAATTGTTGCATGTGTGTAAGCTTTTGATTCCCTCTATAATAAATTAGGTGAGAACAAGTTCAATTAGGGAAGTGTTGCCTTGATAGAATACAACAGAAGGAATTCATGTAGGAGACAATGGAGCTAGTCAGAGAGCTCCAAGGAAAGATTTAATTCTGAGCATAGAGGATGTGCACACTAAAAATGAGGTAAGGTGAATTCTAAAATTTGAAGAGTTAGAAAGAGATGAATTTAAAGAGGTCTGCAAACTCTTGTACATATAAAGCATCATCCCGGTAGACACTCAAATTTGACAATTCACTCTTTGAAACTAATAGTTTTGATAATGCACTCTTGTTAAGATAAATATAACCTTCACATTACCACTTAGCACATTCTAAGGTGTCTTGTTTATCATATTTTTCCTTGTAGACTAACATTTCATCAAATTTTGAGAAAATAATGCATAAAATCTATAGAAATACATCAGTCGACAAATTTAGAAGTTCAAATTGTATATTTTCTGCCCCTAGTCAAGGTCGTATAGTTTGGTTAGGATATTATATCCAGTCTTGGATGAATTATACGGTCTTGGACTAACATGTTCTCCAACTTTGCTTTTAATTTCATATTCTTTTTTGGGTCTTATAATCCCTCCAGGTCATCCTTTCTTAGATAAATCACCTAAATAAGCATATAAAAACAAGTAAACACTACCTCATTTTCTAACCCAGAAATCCCATGGTATTACATTAAGACATTCACTTCCAACACTTGTACAACGCACCCAAGGCTCCCTAAATCTCACAATACAACACTTACAATGATTAGGGTAGAAATATCTACAAGTCTGAAGATTGTTATCAAGTAAATACATCAGTATTTTTCATTTACAAGCACTTGAATATCCCTTCCTCAAGTATTTTACCAAGATCCAAACTCAAACATTGTCAAAGATGGCTATCAAATCTAGTTGCAATCATTCAAATATCACATGCTAAGTGGAAAATGGCATGCAATTTGAGGCATCTTTAGAGTAGTGCTAATGTTGGCGGTGCATGGGGTATCCACAACCCAACTAAAGGTTGTTTTGTAAGACTTACCACCCACTGCTAGGTTTTGAGATCGATTTCAGGATGATCAAAGAGCTTCGTAACATGATCAAAAATTAGATTTTAAAACTGATAAAATAGTTCTAAGTAAGCGACCATCTCATGAAGTTGCATATCCCAATTTTAAGAAGGTTTAAGACCATATAGAAGGGCTAGAACCATATAATACGGTCCTAGAAGATCTGTATGGTTTTGTAACATGGTAGATCCCAGTTACAATCTCTAAAATGAAGCATCAATAGGTTTAAATCTTCCTATTTTAGTAGTGGATCCTCCAAGAACTTCTCAGAATCATTTGTAATTAGTTGAGTGCACTCATTCCTTTGTGTTTTCATTTTTTTTAATGTTTAACATATCAGTTACACGCATTGATGTGATATTTTAATAATTTTAATTGATGTTGTAAGATAATTAATTAGAATAATAACATGTTGTTAACCATTACATACTTTAGTGTATTAATTTCACTAAAATAATTATGTTTCACATAAATTTAATTAGGGTGTAAGAATTTTTCTGAACCCAACTTGTGATTCGACCTTAGCATCCACCTTAAGGTTTGATTATGATATTCCTTTTTACTATTGGTGTTGTACTTCTTTTCATATCTATCATCATGATTGACCCTCAAATATTCTCCAATATTTTCCTTCAACATATGGGTTATTGATCCCCATCCACTATGATATATTATTCCCCTTATTTCAGTATGCACCATGGCACCATGGAACCCACTCTAAGATCCTATTCTAAAACAGATATCTTTGTTAATATCGTTCTTACTAACAATTTTGATCCTACCTAAGGTGAAGGTTCCAATAACAACCCTACTACTCACTCACATGATATTCCTGAAGATGATTTATAACACTTTACATGCTTGCTACAAGAGAATCCCACTCATATTGATCTTCTCATTTATACTCCAAGAGATCAAATTAAGCATGTTTTCCTCTCTCATGTTGAGACATTTGGTATTCCTACATTCATGATGCCTACCTCTTTGGGGGTACCTAATATTTTCATGGACAATGATTCCATGCATCTTCCTACAATCATTATTACTGCTACACATCCCACATCCACTCCTCATGGTTCGCACACTTCTTCATCTAGCACACAAGCCCTTGAAACCCTTGTTCATACATTACAAACTCAAATCTTACAATTACAACAAGGTGCATCTGCTTCTACTCATGATATGGATTCTACTTAATTGCTTCATAATTCACTTGCACCCGAAGTGGTTTCTCACTCTTTTTCCATTGGTTTTGTTATTTCTAAACTACCTACTTATGATGGAAAAAGAGACCCTATTGAGCATTTTTGTTTTCCTTCCACGTGGCTTATTTTGATTATGATTCTCATAAAATATTGCTCACCAAGCTCTTTCCTAGGAGTCTTAAGGACTTTTCTTTGCAATCATTCTATGATCTCCTTGTTGGTATCCAAATTTGTTCTCCTTTTCAGTCTCAACAGCACCATAGATATTTCATGGAGCTTTAAAGATATATTAGACCATATTATATGTCATTGGTAGCTGAGGATGTGGTCTAGCTGGCATTCAGGTTTGTGGAGAAATGGATAGCACTCCAATAGTACTTGATCTTGTCCTAGATTTTTTAGGTTGTGCCTTACAACCAAGGTAAGAGGACCTATTTTGTAACCTTGTAATGGTGAAGGAGATGAAGATGTCCTTCTCTTTTCTTGAAATTATATGATGGAGACCTTGATGAAAACATGATCAACACCCCAGATCTAAACTCTCACGAGTTCTCACTTCTCAAAACATGGGTATGTTTTCAAAGCAAGGCAAAGGTTACTAGAGACATTGGAAATCCTAATCTATTACACATACTTTTGCAAATGGACTTTGATCTTTTGTGGGTATACAAATGAAAATTAGGGATAGTACATGATAGGATCTTTGTTGTTTAGATGATTTTTGGTGGGGGATTGATAAGAAAAACTGGGATAGATCAGATCTTTGACAATCTCTACAATACTTGAACAACTATCAAAAGAAATGCCTCAAATAATCAAAATGTTCCTTCAAGTAGAAGAGGAAAAAATGGAAGCCCAGGATGCACTCTTCACATAATATTTGAGAACTCACCACAAAATATTGAAGTAAATAACTCAATTAAACACAAAAATCCTTGATCAAACCACACCTAAGGTGCCCCCAAAGGCTAACAGGTAACCTTTGTAGTCAAGGAAGGTAAAGTGATTTTAAATTTGTTTATCTCCTTATCAGATGAAGGCTCTTCTAAACATGAGATTGCAAATGCCACACTAAACTATCAACAAGAAATGGAGATTCTGTGTGATTTTTATAGACTTTCAATGCAAGATTGCAACAAGAACAATGAAAACTATCCACAGGCATTTAAAAATGATAACAAACACCATATTTCCCAAAGAAAACACAAATTTAAATCAAAACATGTTAGATTCAACAACAGGGGAGAGTTACATGAAAAATCTCAAAGTTGTGTGATGGATATACACTTGTAACCAACTCACATACATGAATTTCCAACACATGAGACATTAACCTGGTTCTTTGGTGGATTTCTTAGAAAATTGGCTTTCTCTCAAAAAATTTCTCATGATTTTCAACTTCCCCCCTTTACAATTTCTCCAAAATGCACTATATACCATGTGCCATATTGGATCCTTCTTTCCCAAGAAAATAATATGCCATGGGATCAAGTTTTGTTGCAATAATTCCTCATGATTCAATGAAAATGACATTAAATAGAAAAAACACTGCGCAGGCTGCCATGTGTGTCAAAAAAGATTGAATCATTACAAATATCTAGATCATTATCCATCCTGAAGGTAGGTTTTTTATCATTGAGGCATGCAAACACCTTTGACTTATCACTTTCACCTTTTTACCCTTTCAAATTACCTCTGCAACTTTTAATTTTTTCATTTCATGTTTTTTCACGGGTCTGAGAAAAAATTAAATCAAAAACACCATGGATCAAAGAATTAAGTCATGAAAATGATGTCAATGCTCTTGGAAGGCCAAGATTACAAAAAATCATCTAAGATTTGATGAAATTTGATGGAGAAATCATGATTCCAAGCTTCTTGGAGCTCCCATGGCAGCCAAAACAAATGGATGCACAGTAACCGTCAATCTTGTCCAAATTTTAATCCTAGCCCTCCATTGGAAGATGCACATTTAGAAATAAGCTTGAGTCACCTTTTCAAATTTTGGATAAGGCCAGACACATGGAAAAAAAAGATTGGATCAGGACTAGTTTTAAAAAATTTACTTTATGGACCTTTTGAAAATTTGGAAAAAAATTCATTTTGTCCCCGCCCCTCTACCTTTGAATTTTGGAGTTGACACATGGCACATGGTGGGTCCCATTGAAATCGCACTTCAATTCTTCACATTTTCCCTTTTTTGGAAATTGGGAAAATTTTCACATTTTCTCCGCGGGCCCATACCCTCGATTTCTCCCTTGCCACGTGTCTCCTTGTGATTCGCTATACGGGCCAGCGTTTAAATTTTTGATTTTGAACTCTTTTGTGAAAAAGGGAAAAATCTCTGTTTACCTCCACTAGCCCGCCAACCCGCTCTGTCCTCTACCACATGTCTGAAGGTGGGTCCCATTGAAACCACAGACAGATTCTATCAATTTTGTTGGTTTTTTGGAAAAAGGAAAATTTTCCACAAAATCTCCACGGGCCCAGACGCCTGATCTCTTCCCCGCCATGTGGCGCTCTCCAATTTGCTATAGGGCCAAGTCTCCTATTCTACCTTCAAACCTTCCTACAAAATTTGAAAAATTTAAAACTTACCGCGGGCCTGTGCTCTTCCTTTGACTTCTTAGAATGTGCCACGTGTCCACCATGGATAGGCTACGGAGGCACGCTTCCCATTTACACTTTAGCTCCTTTTGCCGAAAAGGAAAAAAATTTACTTTGTCCCCCGAAGCTCCATGATCCCACACAAGATTCAAACTTACACCTAGTTGTCCTGGGCCATGCAAAAAATTTTGACTTTAAAACATTTTGCCAAAATTTGCAAAATTTTCAAAGTTTCCCTCGAGGTCTGAACCTCCGCCATCCGCATGCAAATTTCTTATGAGCGGCAATGCGTGCCATTTTTCCATTATGACGGTCATTTTTGCCTCCAAAGGAAAAAATTCTCATAAACTCCCACAACCCCACCTCTCCACTTTTCATATTCCTAGACATGTGTCATTTTCTGACTTGTAGCGGAGCTTCGGCCCAAAATTTGATTTTTTACCATTTGAAGTTAAAAAATTCAAAGTCATTGCAAAAACCCGCTGCCCAATCCTATCCTTTCCTGGACATGTGTCCACCAAGGATTGGCCAAGGGCCTTCAGGCCAAAAATTCACTTTATCACTTTGAGCCATAAAACAGGGGAATTCTCCAAATCCCTTTACAAATCTGGATTAAGGCATGGGAACAGATGTGCAACAACTGTCCATCTTACCTTATTCACTGCGGGCCTTCGGGTAAAAATGTTGTCTAGGAAAATGCAGAGTGAAAGGAAAACTAGGGCAAAAGTATTGCTAAGGATCAAGTCTGACACCAACAATATGGAGGAGTCCTATCACAACATGCCACGTAATAACCACTTTTACAAAACCAATCAAACTGCACTTGTTTTAAAAAAATGCTCCAAGTCACTTGCTTGAACTAGGGTTTTAATAGGATTTCAAAAGTTAGAATGCCTCCCCCATCTTATCCTTAGCGATCGTTCTTAAAAACCTGACACGTGAAAAAACTCCATTATTTTTTTGAAATGATCTTGGATTCGATGGGAAAAACATGCTCGTTAAAAACCTTTGGGTCTAATGAAAATCATACAGTTCACAATGAGCATTAGAAGTTGCCATTCGAGCTGGAAAATGCACTCTCAAGCACCTTGTTTCACCAAAAAAAAAAAAACTTACAAAATTATAATCAAGGAATCCTAATTTTTTTCTAAAACCATTAAAAACACACCATAATAACATATCCAATCATCAGGTTATCTCAAATATCTCTCCATCTTAACCACCACTAAGACTTGCATGACTAGGCCTTAGGGTTTATCATAATTTAGGCCACAAAAAACTGAATCAACACTGAAACCAAGTATGAAACCTCTTCTAAGTACCTATACATGATGAAAAAACTTTACATACCTCCATGAGTTATCTCAAGATCTTGAGCACATACCTACAAGTGACAATCATGCCTAATTAGGCCTCCAAACACTAAGATTAAACCTAGTTTGCACCATGACCAAGTAGACCAACCTCATGAATCTTCTTCTAAGATCTCCAAAATTACCTTACATACTTGAGACCACATTTATCACACTTCTACATGCCTCTATGATCTCACATGGCTCTACACCTCACTCTCATGCTTCATGTATGGCAATCCAAGCACCTAGACTAGGTCCAATATGAGCACCTGCATAATGAGTCTTCTAACTGTACCTGACACTTGCAAGAGCTATTCACATGCATGCCTTACTTCCTCATTTGCAATAATCATGCTTATTTTAAACCTATACCATGCTCTTTCAAGCCATCCATGCCAAACACTCTACTCACCCTAACTCCATCAGTCTAGGCTAGTTATGAATTACATGAAGTAGGCTTGCTATCACTCAAACCACATCTCATGTGAAGTTTCCACTCATGAAATCGTGAAACAACCTGAATTTCCATTTCACCATTCATACTAAGGTTACTTCTAGAATACACTCCATCAATCCTCTGTGTCATTGATGGGATTTTACATCTAAGTTGGACAATACATACTTACTCACCGACATGTTCAACAAGTTTAGGAAAGTGCCAAATCTAAATTTTGTTGTATCATAATTGATACATAAGTATTTAAATAAAATATTGTCATGTCCATCCACCATAAAAAAGTGACACAAATAAGCTTCAAAGTAATAATATGAAAGTCAAAAAAAAACTGCTATTATCATTAGAGTGTAACCAAACTTGTTATTTCACTAGCAATTATTCTTAGGTTTCATTATATCATTCAAGATCTGCATAAACACCCAAATTATCGAATGGGATGAGCTTACATAATATGTCCCTTATCTAGCTACATGTATAAATACAATATTGAGGGTAAATATACAACTCGAGTTCACATCCTAATCATAACAACAAAATATATATGTCCAAAGTGCATAATCCTTATCAAGTGGTGCCACCACCACCCTATTAAAATGTAATTTTTTACCTCTTAGATGCAATGATTGGCACGTATCAGCTCATACATCAAAATTGTACACCACTCAATACCCTCAATGAATGCTAGTCATAGATGACATGTTTGCGTCTATGATATTTTCACCGCTCAAATCAACTATCTAAATTAATCCCAAAAAACAATTCATGAATGTTCCCAAAAGGTCGATTTCTGACGCAAAAATGACCGATAATTGTGGTGCACTCTAATGCTACTTCAATCTGTGTAATCAGTGAGAGGAGATCCTCATGTATTTGATAATAAATTTGATCGAAATGATAGCAAAAAAAATCTACCCATCAACATTGAGTTCTATCACTACTTTAAATGTCATATAGATGATTGATGCTACTCTAAAGAAATAAGTACCTTACATTTGAGTCTCCCTTAAATACGTTCTATGAAGAAAAGGAATAAAAACAATTGATATTACCATCAACCGATGTATTTGAAGTTAAGGTCCAGAACGAGGAGAAGTTGTCACCATTCAAGGCATTGCATGTAATGACTAAAGGAGGTAGTCAGATGGATCATAGGCCAACCAATTGCATTTAGGAAAGAAAGGAAGAAGAGACAAATAATGAAGATAGAGCCTTTGAGCAACAGAAGAATAAGAAATCATAGATTAAAAATCCCCTGAGATCTGAGAAGAAAGAGTGGGAAGAGTTGCATAGAGCATGCCTATCATGGCATCTAACTCTCCTAGAAATGGGAAAATTATCTTGGGTAATTTACACACTACCTCGATAACCATTTATGTATCTCTCCTTTTAAAAATTTATGTAGGTATAAAACTAACAAAAGTCAAGAGACATTTAAGGGAGCATCTCCAAAGAGAAACATAATGAGGCCTTCGGTTAACTCATAAAACTTGAATTTCTCAAAGTTCCATCCCCTTAGAAGATATTTATCTAAGGTCATCTTGTACACATGCTCTGTCCCAAGTTTCCCAAAGGAACTACTAGTGCCAATATTTTGCATTGAGGGAAGAAAAAATCTGAGATCCCTGGGGATATATCTTTCAAGCTTTCCATGAGAAGGATGGGTACATCATTCTTGATACCCTGGACCCTCTAGAGGAGAAGATGAAAATTGATTGAGAGGAGTTGCATTTAGGCCTAACTAATTTAAATGTTGGTATAGAGTGGTAAGAAAAGTCATCAGATGGATTTGGTGAAGGAAAACTGATCTGAGAAATGGGTTGAAACCCAAACAAGCATGGGAGGAATAGAATGAGAGAAAGGTTACAATTTGTAAGAGGTAGACAGTCTATGATATCCAATAAGAGGTTATGAAGTAAAAAAGGATATATATATCCCTATATATATATCATATATATCCTATATTATTTCAGAGATCCCAGAGAGACTCTCCATCAGAGAGAGAGTTGTATTCCAATTTTTTTTTATGATTTTCAACTCATGTACATGAAAGTATGGATATTTTTATTACAATACCAGCTATCTGACACTAGGAGAATACAAAGCTAGATCATGAGTTGATACCCAGTACAACTCATCAAGGAGAACTGCAGGAGAGCACCAGATAGCCACCACCCACACATAATATGAGTACTAAATAATATTTCTCTATGCACTCCCCTCAGAAAGATCTATGGTAGAAATAATGTTCTACTCATCCAACAGTAAAATTCATAACTCATATTGCATTTCAGATGGATCTCAGGTCTGCATGACGGAAGAAAAATGAAATGATATAAAGGAGTTACAATGAAGCCTAACTTGATTTGTATTAGCAAGTTGACCATAGTACCTGTATATGAACAAGTGGTAAGCAACCCATCAATTTAAATCACTAGGTTGGATAGGTGGATCATCACTAACATTTTCAATGTATCCTTATATGGATTTTAGTGGAGTCCCCCAAAATATTGGTGGGTTAAGGAACCAACACAAGAAATTTTTGTCAATTAGGACAAATTTAAACAGGAAATTTAGATGACTTTATGTCAAAGAAAGAAGAAATGATATTCTTATCAATGAACATAAATGGACTGCAGTGTTCACTTGTATTCTCTTGACCACATCACTTGACTGGTTGATGAGAGGTCGTTGGTCTTACCTTCACATCAAAATTCTCCCTCCCTCCCCCTTCTATAGTACAATGTTCATTGCATTAACTAAAAAATGAATATGTATTCTGTAACTAGCAATTTCACCAATGTGAACACCAAAAAGGGATAGGACTCAAGGATGTCGAAGAGTGGAGGAGGTGTGAATGCGGCCAATTTGGAATGAAATGCAGGATATGTTATTTTAAAATTCAGAAAATGAGAACCATCTCGAGAAGATCCAATATTTCTGACTAGGCCTAATGACAATTAGGAACTGGCTTAGGTAAGACCAACAAAACAAATTAGACTATAAACACTGACATGACAATATTTATAAATGATAAACTTGACAATAAGCTATAGTTGACTCAAACAATTAAAAATAATAATATTTAATTATTATTTTTTAATTTGACAACGTCAAAGTTTAGACACTTTTACAATAATACCATGACATACGACTATTTTAATTTTGATAATATGAAATAATCAATACATGACATTACAATATTTTACAAATAAAAGTTAAATTTACTTTTAAAGATACTACTACAAACTATATTTTTTTAATTCCAAATGTCAATTTTACAAAGACCAAACACTACAATAATGAATTTGGGAGTGGTGTTCACCACATGTATACAATAGAACATATACTACAATAAACAACCAAAAAAAAAATTCTCAGATCTTCTACAATGATGGAGTCAAAGAACATCCCAATCCCTTACATATCTCAACTCTCTTCTTTATTCTCTCACCTATTCCACATAACTCTCCATCATCTCATACCCATATCCTAACGGTGAGCTTAACTCATTTACATACAAATATGATATTAATATTACAATATTAATATCTCACACACAAATAAAAAAAATTCATCATAAAGAATTCATTTCCTTTCCTCTTTCCAAAGGAAATCCATGGATGAACAAGGGAAGTTCGTGAATCATATTTCAATTTTCTTCATTTATATTTATGATTTATCTTTGTAAATTCTCAGTATAAGGGGTCGACTAGGTTTATTGCTTTTAAAAAGGCATAATAAAATAATATAATGATTTATATGGGTCGATCATATTCTTCTAAGCCTTGGTGCCAAAGTTAGAGGTATATAAAGAGGTGAAGGCTTCATTTGCACTGATACATCTTTAGTGCATTTAATTTACTTGGACTTGTGGGCTAATTACTCATTGTTCTTCCACTCTTGGGAAAAAATCCAAGTGTGTGGCATATTCCAAGAAGGACAAAAAACCCTTCTTGTGGTTAGTAGGAGGACCAAAACCCTCCTTCCTTATGTGCATTTGAAAGATTATTGTACTGTTGATGATTATCTTTACAGATGAACCATCAAATTTTTTGGATACCTTAGATTAACAGGATGTGTGACCTAAGGTAGCCTCCAGATTTTAAAGAATTTGGATCTTCTTTATACTATGAGATAGGGTTAGGGGAAAACTTGAAAGAAACGTAAAACTAAATAAGGCAATGCGCCATAATAGATTTAGAAAAGACAAAGAGATATCTAAGGGGATTTTTTAAAAATAGCTTGAAGAGAATTACAGCATGATCTACCCATTTTTTAGAAACACTTTAGATTAATCAAATTCCATGGAGATGAAACACATGACAAACATAAATAATAGATAATTTAAACCCAAGACTATATAACATGATATATTTCATAAATTATCTAGAACTAATTAGTAGAAAAGAAAGACTCAATGGTGCTCAAAACAAGAACTCGATTTATGGAGAAAATAATACATAAGGCCAAAATGGCACAAATTACAACTTCCCAATATAAATGAATCTTGTTAAGGCTAGCTATTACAAAACTAAACCTCAAAACTCTTTTACACTTTTGTCTATTTTTCTCTCCCAAAAGCTCCCCCTTTTGTTGTTTGGATCGAACGTCTTTTTATAGGTGTTTATGGCTCTCATTTCAACATCTTAAACAAGAGTTTCTACTGGAAGCATTCAATGATCTCCCCTTTTTGGGTTAATATCTCAACTACTTCTAGAGATATTTGTGATTTATATTTAATTCACCCAATTGTCACTTCTAAAGTCAGTGATAATCCTTTCCCACCATGTGGAGAGCAAACACTTAATTGAGAGTATTTTTGGGGATTGATTCTCTAATCTACGCCTGAGAGAGACGTGGTGGGAATGCACTAGTTTGGGGATGATTACTCTTTTCCTTTACTGGGAAGAGTGCTCGGGTAACATGTGGAGGCCCTGTTGTATTTTGTTATGATTTTGACTTTTCAACCCGTCGGGGTGATTGTTATCAAGCCCGAGACATGTGGATGGCATGGCGCAATATTGAGAGCCCTTTCTTCTTTCTTTATGCCCTGATTGCACCAACAAGACACGTGGAGACCTTCTACATTCAACTTCATACTTAGCCAATTTTTGAGCTGAGGTAACAGAAGAAACAAGGGTCAGGGCAACAAAAAAGGTGATCAAAAGAGTTTATGTAAAATAACTCTATAGTTATGGTGACTCACCTAGGGACTCCGTGCTAGCCATGGAAGAACCTAATGCTCCTTCTTTTTAAAAAAATCAAAATGTGGCCCACAAAATACCACTTAGAGCTGTTGTAAGGAATCTTGATATCCAATCCATTATGCCTCTGTTGGATAGGTCATTCTCTACAAGGCCTGGAAGGCTCGATCTAGTTTGATTATCTCCTTATGTAAGAAATTTTGGAGATTCCGCACTACTACATGTAAATGAAACTCCAACTGTATGATAGGGTTTAAAATGGATTCCACCTCAAACACACTAGAGCTCTCTTTTAAATACTAAAAGACAGTCTTGTCTTGGCATTTGGAAACCATGAGCTGTTAAATTTGGTCCTTTGTGAGGGCTATAGAATCTTTGAGAAAGGGAGAAGAGAATCCCAAATGAACTAGTTCATCAATGCTCTACTTCCTCTCTTTGATTCCCTGGTGGAGCTACGTCAAGAGATTCTGGCATTTAATAGAAGCCTTCTTGTAGCTAAGAATCTCATTGATTTTTGTAGTGATCAATCACCTGTTTTTAATCCCTACCCCCTAAAGGGCAGAGTTTGAAGCATTATAAAGTTTCTAAATTAAGATTTTTGATTTAGGAACCTTGAAAAACACCGAGCTAGTGATAGTGGAGGCTGCTGTTTCTAAATTTGAGCACAATCCCTGTGCATCAAATATGAATCCGAGTGTGTGGACTAAATCCATTTTCTTAGTGGAAATGTGCTCGTGGTAGGAAGAATATAGCTCATGTACTAATCTTACAATTCCCCCCTTCTGGGATTGTTGTCCCAATTTACGGGTCAATTCCTTTACTGTGTCCTCAAATGATTTAAGCTTTTTTTAGAGGTTTCCCATTTCTTCCTCGACAACACATAACTTGGCTTGTATTGTCTCCACCTCTTCCTGAGAATCCGCACGGGCCTCTTGTGATGGGACACCCCTCAACTCCTTACGAAGCTAGTCTATTTCTCTACCTTTCTCCTTGATTTCAACCATATGGCCAGCCGCAGTGGCCTCTACCCTCCATAGGTTGATTTGTGCCGTTTTAGATGATTTTTGAGCTTCATGTAGTCTATAGTGACTACTATTGTCATTTCATTCATCAATTCAACCTTATCCTAAGGCCGAAACTCAAAAAGGTCAACCGCAACATCACTAAGAGAATAATCATCAGGTTGCATCTGTTCAATGGATTTGGATGATTGGGGAATGAGTTAGATGATTGTTAAATAGATCTATTGATGGTCATACAACAACCACATCTACTTCGTTGCTAGGGTTATCATTTCTTTCTTCTTATTTTTTTCCCTTCTCTGATCGAGGGTAGACTTAGCAGACTCAGCTTGTCTCAAAAAATTAGAGAAGGGACCATTTCTCCTGCAAATGAGAATCTGGGTGATAGACCATAGGAAATAATAACTTGGGATTGAGGCATTGAAGTTACTAGGGCCAAGAAATGGGACATTACCACATGCAGGAAAAAGGTTGGGATGGTGGAAAAATATTGCGAAAAAAAGGGAGCACCTAGCGGAGGGAGAGTTTGTGATGGGTAATGGTCAAAGGGATACTTCTAGAAGGGGAAGGTGGAGGTGGAAGAGGAGTGGGTTGAGGAGCCTTAGGAGGTGAGATGGGTGGAGGAGAAACAGAAGACATGGTAGAATTTAACTTCTTGTGTACTATGCTTGAGGGTGATTCCTCCACAGTGACCTCACATGAAGGGATAATCGTTGGTTGTGGTGTTGGAGCCTGGGCTGGAAGATTTTTCTAAGGAATGGAAGGAGGATGCGGAACAGGAAATTTTTATCATTGGAGACTAAAGGATTCGGCAATCACTTTTTTGGACCACTCTAGAATGATGGTGACCATATCCTCACTCTTTGTATTAGACACATGATCCACATCCCAGAGCTCTTCCCACTACTCATCGTTGGAGATGGCCTCAAAATTATAGGTGGTATTGTTAGTCTCCTACCTATATTTCCAATAGGCTTTAGTATTTCCCATACTCCAGCCCCTCTTTTTTAGGGCCGCTTGGAGTCCCTTAGTCATGGTGAGATTAGGGTCACACTTGTATTTTCCCTGGTGGAATGTCTCCCAGACTGGGGTTAGAATTTCTTTAATCTTGACAAATATATTGGGTGACTCTGCCTGGGGGCTCCACCTTGCTTCAAAGAATTCCCTTGGCTCAAGGGTGCAAGATTAAGATAATTTGTTAAGGACTAGATTCACAGCGATTTTTCCATCCGGGTCATACCTCTAAGAGTCTTAAATCAAAGAAAAACCATAAGAAGCCAACTTCTTTATAAGGCTTTGCACTGCCTTCCTTTTTAGTATAGTAATTCCTCCCTTACTCAAGGGGAGGTTAAAAAGTGCCTTCTTCTTCTAGCCTGAGCTGAATTCGGTATCCAAGAGCACCAGATGCCTGGCTATTTTGAGGCTAACCACCCACTCCATGAGGACCTTGGAAAACATGAAATATTCTTCCCTTAAAACATGCAGGTGAATCATAGAATGCCCTCTAGTGAAGAAGTAATCACATGGGTATAGGGGGTTGGTGGGGATAGATTTCACTGAGTCATTCATATTTTTGTCGATCCCTTCTGGATCAATCTTGAGTAAGAGGGGCTCCACGAAAGAATTTAAGAATTCATATACGTCTGATGAACGGGATAGTATATAGGTCCATGCGGATACTGGAATGACCTTTTTAGGGTCCACTTCTATATCCCATATATCCATAGCCATAAATTGACTAAAATATTTGGCATTTTGATAAAGAATGAGATGGAACAGATAGGATGAATACCATAATGTTAAAGTGACCAAGAATTAGGCAAGATGCTCACACATAGACCTTGTAATGGCCTCGGCAAAATCAAAATGATACGTTTGTTCCTTAGTAATAGAACTCATTCGAAATAATGCTATCATCTACTAATCCTCCACGCCATTGTCGAAATCCTTCCTGAAAATGAATGTCATCATAGAACAGGCACTCTAAGAATCTTCTTGAAGTGATTTCAATGGAATAGAAAACCCCACGGTCCCTGAACCACCTGTGTCCTCCTATCTCAGCTCCCTATTAAGGAACAAGGATTTATTTTGGCATTGCATGTAAACACTTTGGAGTTTGGCCATATCATAGAAACTAGTCATTGGGTCATGAGTAGGGGCCAACATGTCCCTGATGGCTTGTGGTGTGATCACCACTGTTAAATTTATACCCTAGACATTATGGGATATGGAATTGAAACAGTCTGTGCACATCCGTATGAGTTCTAGGAAAGGGTGCACAAAAGGCACCATGTATTGAGCAAGCGTCGTGATCTAGATTCTAGAGTTGAAAGATTCAAAGTTTCCCAGGTTGAGAAACTTGGCAAAGGTTTCCTCCCTCAAAGATTTAGGCTTCTTGTTGAGGGTTGGGTCCAAAACATTGTCAATAGGGTCAGAGATCACAGTAGGGTCACTGAACCGAGACCCTCCATCCGGAAAATTTAATTTTGTTTGCAGAGGTCAAGTGGGAATTGGTTGTCCTGGGTAAGATTTCACAAATGGTGCAGAAATGGAGGCTTTTATGGTGTCTTTATGGGTGTTTGAAAAGGATTTGTATTCTCTTAACTCTGATGCTTGGTAACGGATTTAGAGACTCTAGCATTTGGAATGAACCTCGTTAGACTCTCCCCATATCTTAAATAGTTGTTATTAATTGAAGAGTAATGGCTCATGCATAAACATCATCATTTCACATAACGGCCCCTTTCTAATTAATGAACTCAAGCACTAAACTTTGAGTCTTTTGAGGGATTTTGTGTCAATGTAAAATATTTTCCTCTCAAGTGTCAAGGAGGTCCCTGGATCATTAATTTTAGGGGAAAATAGGGAGGTACACTCCATCCAAAACTTCAAAAAGGGGCAAGGTGCCTCTGCAAATGACACATTTCTAAGACACTTATTAAAAGAAAAAATAGACAACGAAAATAACAGAAAACAAATTGTACATATAATACAACTTTGATGAAGGTACTTATAGGAATGATTTTATATGAATTTTGTTTACCAAAATGGATAAGGGATCACCTTCCATAGTTTCAAGTTCAAATGAGTTGTGTTGCTTACATGTGCTGATCTTAAAGGGTCCCATCCATAGAGGTCAAACTTTCCATGATTCCCAAGGTTGACATTGTTGTCCACTCAAAATTTACCACTCTGATAAGAGTAAAATTTCAAAATTTTGAGTTTAAGTGTTTTCCTCTGAAGTGCCTAAGTCGTGAAATTGAAAAAATCTGTGTTTTGGGTCATTTTGTGTGATTTTCGGGCCTGCCGGAACTTTTTGTCCCGAATGTCCCAAGTACAAAAGTGCAGTTTGTACCCCGATCGGCCGAAATCCCCGAAGCTGTCCCATTTTCGGGCCCGTCGGAAAGTTTTGTCCCAAGCGTCCCAAAATTTATTGTGCGAGTTGTTCCAATTTCGACCGAAACACCCGAACTGCGTACTTCGCACTTCCATGTCTCAAATGTCCCAAAGTTAAAAAGTGCGAGCCTTCCAATTTTCGGCCGAAACTCCCATGTCGCGTACTTCAGAGCTCCTTGTCCCAAATCGAAAAATGCAAGCTGTTTCAATTTCACCCAAACCGGCCGAACCGCGTACTCCGGAACTTTTTGTCCCAAATGTCCCAAGTCCAAATGGGCCCACTGTTCCATTTTTGGCCGAATCACCCGAACCGCGTACTCCGCGCATTTTCATCCCAATCGTTCCAAAAAGCATTTGTGCATCCTCTCCCTGTTTCACCCGAATCGGCCGAGCCGCGTGTTTCGCGCATTCGCGTCTCACATGTCCAAAGCATACCAAGTGTCATTCACACTTAGTTTTTCCCGCTCACTCCGATTATGATGCTATTCAAATTGGTGGTTGTGTATTCAATGCACATTAAATTCTTTCCTCTCTCCAAGCGGCTATATAACGAGCATTTCCCCTTTGCATTTTTCGCATTGCTTCCATGTTATCTTTGCTCGAACCCTTGCAATTTGAAAACCTGCGCAAATATTCCCTCCCTTTGCAAATTCCTTCCCAATTCTAGGTTGCAGCTCCAAGACTATCAATATGAAGATCAAGTTTCAGGGACAGGAGCAAATTTCTCCACTTGAGTCTGCTGTTAGCAATATTGGGGACAGCGAAGCTCGTCATCTCGACTTCGGTGATTTTTGGGAAAGAATGGCAGATGCAAACCCTACACCAATAGCACAAACGATTCATGATAGCGGTTTGGCTTTTGCCGGTGGTTTCCCAATCTCAGTACAGTGTGCTGATACTGTGCTTTCATGCGGAGCTCACTTCGACCCTGCTTCGAGTGAATTGCCAAATGTACATGGGGAACTCATTTCCAAGTTGGACGCTGCCACCATTAGCGCTGCTCTGAGGATTCGGGAGTTGGATAATGCTATAGTCGTCTCCCGGGATCAAGCACAGACCCTATTCGATCAAGACAGTGATAAATATAAGGCGCGAGTGGCGAAGTATTGGTTGAAGAACCCTAAGAAAGGTGCTTCTCACCTAACCAAAACCCTCTTCTGAGCAAATTTCAATGAAGAATTGTCAGACTTCATAATCCTGCTGGCTCGAGTTATGGGTTTGCCCTCCACCAATGAGTTTCATTTCTGGATGTGCCCGCTCATCAGCATGGTGTGCGAGGGAACACAAAACATCAACTGGGCAGAGATCATCAGTATGAATTTGGCGGAGCAGCTATCCAACGTTCAGCAAACAAAGAAGTTCTATATGACTTCATACCTGATGTATACCCTAGCAGCATCACGGCAGTGGTTTGGTTTCTCCTATATAGATGCACACAAAGATGATCCAGTGTATGCCTATTGCCTGCAGTTCACCCTGGAGACCAGCAATCGAAATTTCAGAAGGGTCAATGATGCTTTCACCATGTACGTGGTCAGATTGCTCGAAGGTGATACTGCTAGAAGGTTTTCAGATGAAGCCCTGAACCTGATATCGCAGTATGGAGCCTATTTCATCCAATTCAGGAAATTTTCCTATATCAGGCTTGCTGGCTATGAAAGCACTCCTCTACGGCTTCCCATGTTCTGCAATGATAAAATGGCCTTGATAGAAATATGCAGGCAACTAGACAAGTTGCACAGAACTTGCAGAGACAAGAAGATTTCTGGCTTGCACTTTCCCATCTCTCTGGGAAACTACACATGCAAAACAGCTCTAGATGCTCAGAACATAGAAAGAGCCCTGGTCCCTATCACTGTTCATTTCTTCAAGCCAAGAACCTACTTTGACTTGAAGAAGTTTATTGAACAGAACATCAAGATAATCTACCATCATAGGGCAGATACAGAAGACTACTGGGCTGACTGTGCAGATAATTTTGAAGCCAGGAGAAGGCATTGTGGCAGGTTCTCCCTGCAATTGATTCAAGAACTCCGTCTGTACCAAGTTCCGGAAGGTCTCCAGGATGAAAATTCTGACCTATACTCGTATGAGTATGAAAATGTGATTAAGCACACCCCTCTAGAGGACCTGGATTGGAACAGGAAAGAGAGGGATGATCTGGCTGAGATTCTTGCTCCAGTCTTAGTCAGGACTAAGGTCTGGTTCAGTAAGAAGATCCGAGAATTCAAGAGGCACTCAGGAGAATCCTCCTCAAAGGATGATTTGACACCAATAAGAGAGGCATCAGTTCCAAGGTCTGAAACACCAATGCAAACCCCTCCTGCCTCATCAACACAAGGACCTGCTGAATCTACTTCCTCTCCATCTACCCAGGTATATAAGAAGAAACTCAAAGAGGTAAAGAAGGAACCTGTAGAGAATGACCCTCCAAGAAAACAGGCAGAGTTGCCTATAGGGCCAGAGAACATCATTTTTCTCAGTGAAAGTGAAGAAAGTGAGATGCCAACTCCTGCAAATGTTCCTGAAGATCCAGCAGATAAGGACAAGGAGGTCCAGAGCACTGAACTTCCAGGTGCTACTGATTCTTCTACCGCCATTGCCTCCAGTGCTCTACTCACATCTCAGCTTGAGTCAACAGCTGTGCAGACCCTGAGTGTCATGAGCTCCCTGTCTCTTGGTCCCCTTGCTTCTCCTGCAGATTCTTCTTCCTCTTTTGCTTGGGTGCAACCTTTGGTTAACAAAAGGAAGAGAAAATCCTCCTCTCAAAGCTTGGGACCAAATTTTGATGCTGTTGCAGCCTTGTTGGGCACCACTCCTTCTCGTGCCAAGAAAGCCAGAGCTACTTCCAGAATAGTGTCTGATGCCCAAGGTTAGCAATTCTTGGAGATTGCTAAGCCTACAGTAGACAGATCAGAATCAGACTTGCTGGCATCTGACTTGGAGCTTTCAAGAATCCCTATGGGAGAGTCTACTCCTGAAGGTGAGATTCACAACCTCCAGGAAACAGTCTCAAGAGTCATTGGAAGGGTAGAGAAAGGGCAGCAAACTATTGAACAGTTGGAAGAACAAGCCCAGATTCTCACAGGTTTCATCAAGTCTCTTTTATCTAAGGATAAAGTCTTGGACCCTACCCCATTGACTACTCTTCCACCTCCTGTAATTCTAAGCCAAGATGAAGTGCAAAGTATCAAAGATATGCATAAGTATTCTATCTATGGCAGAGCTATTGAAGCCATGGTGGATGACATGCTTGTTGCTGGATTAAACTTCATCGATGAAGCTTTCAAACTCCACGAAAAGGTGAGTAATGTGCAACTGAAGCTCTCCTCCACTATCAGTACCATGGATAAAGAACTAAAAATATGGAGCAGTTGTATAGTAGACCTTCGCCTTATGGGACAGGCAGATGAGAACATCTTACTGGCGAATAAGATTTTCGATGATGCTAAGGACAATCTATCAAAATCCTGGGTCTACAGTGTGGAGTGGAAGATCAGAGTTTTGGAGGAAGCTTTGGGAGAAATGAAGAACAGCTGGCAGAAGGGAGAAGCTTTCAAGACACTGGCTGTTGCTGCTTTCAAGGATATACATTGTCATCTTCAGGATGAAAACTCTGGTGTTTCCCTGTCCTTGCAAGAAATCAAAGCTCAGTTCAGAGCTTTTGTCAAAGATAATCTATTCAAGGAAAGCTCCATCTCTAAGGAAAAGATGAAGGAAATTTTCTCTCTTCAATCTGCCATTGAAGAAGCAAATAAAGATTATCGTACTCACGTCGAGTTTGATAAAGAGATGGAGAAGTGTCTGGGATTTTGGACTCAGTCTGTAGCCAACACGTTAGTTCCACGTGGCAGAGACATAGCTGAGGCATTGAAGAAGTTCAGGCAGCGGATTCTGAAGACAGTGGGTCCCTCCCAGTAGCTGGCCACCTGTCTCATTCTCCTTTCTTTTCTCTTCTTCCCATTCTTTTTCGTATTCCTTGTAATTAGTTAAGGTATTGCAATTGGCAATCCGTAACTATTCTTTAATTAAAAGAAACGGTTACAAAGAGTAACTGACTTGTAAGCTATATAATGGCCTTTCCACGCCATTTTGCAAAGGAGGAAGAACTTGGATATTTGCTGAAAGTGTAAATAGATCTTAAAGAAATCAATACAAAAGGGCTTTCCATTCTTTGTCTTTCTAATTCTTGTTATCTCTGTGTTTTCCTTTAATATTGTGGAGATCATTTTGTTCCTAATTCGTTAGTCTCTCTGATTGCATACTGTTCATTTTTGCAAATACAGTGATCTTGTACAACCAAGAAGGAACTTTGTGTCCTTGATTAATAAATCTGAAGAAGGTTATTTATGGAACTTTGTGTCTTTAAATTTAATCTCATTCAGCCAACGCAAATGATCTTGTCTTAAATTCTTTGAAGCTTCGCATACACGAAGAATTATTCTGCTATCTATAATTCTGAATGTTGCTATTCTGCTCATCTTCTTATTCCCTTTCCTCAGTCCTTGTGTAATTGATGATCCTTGTGGAAAACACTTTCGTAATATCCAAGTTTGACCATAAAACAATGTTCTGTACATTTGTAAATAAGTTCGTTTCTGAATAAGGGAACCTCTCCCATTAAAGAGGAGGGACTTCTTGTCCCCTGACTGTTGCTCTTCTAAAAATTCCTATTTGACGACCAACAGACATCTCTTGCATCCCATTTCATGACCGTAGTTCTGACCTATAATTTTGGTTCTGACGTCTTTCAATTGAACTAAGTCTTAACCACCTGCTGATGGATAATCAAAACCTCGTGATTGAGGATAATTGTCTCCAAAAACCCTTACCTCCTGACAGACCTATACTTCTTAAGGAATCTACCATCGATGTTAATATAGGCACAATGCAAGAACCACACATTTTCAATATCAATCAGGCCTTAGACCCACAATAACTATATGAATTCATGATGCATTCTTATCAAAGCACAATCAATTGCTTTGCATGGTCTTATAGTGATCATGTCCATAAGGTATAGACCCTAATATTGTTATCCATAATATTGTCATTATCCCAGGTGTTAACTTCCTACGAGTCTGAAAATGCTTCGCCATTGGTAGCATTATACGCATCACCATTTGCCTAGTTAAAGTAAGAAATTGGAATGATTTTCTTTCAGCTAGATCCCCATGCTTAACCGCAAAATCAGATACTTTGGCTCCCACAATGGATTTCTAGCATCGTATCTGATATGACTAAAACCTGCAGGGGGAGGCATATAGTTATATCTTATACAAAATTCCCAAGACTTTACATTCTCTATGGCCTCTTCCAAAAAATGAATTTCCCACTACCTAACATTTATCAAGTTTTTAATCTAATGACAGTTGACATGCGGATGCTATCTCTTACGGATAGTGCTTGAAGTCTGGATTAATCAAATTCTCATCATGTCCAAAAGATCAACATTGAGTGACATCTTTTATCACCGTAAGATGGGGAAACTTTTGTTACAGAGTAATGTCCCTTTGGCCTGAAAAATGCCGGTGTAGCAACTTATCAACGCACCATGACACATATTTACCTCATGACCTGACTGTCAGTGAACTAGACTATAGCCAAGACTATCATAGATGTAGGATTCTTATGGCTAAATGCCAAACACTGAAAAGTAACCCCAATGGTTGTTCTCAACGTTATCTAATTATATGTCTAATACAATTCTTAATCTTCACCTCATTTTATAGACTAAATGTGTATTCAAAGTCTTGACAGGAAAACTCCTCTTAGGATTTATAGTTATCTAATATGAGGAATTGAATTTGACCCCACCAAGTTTTCTATAATATCTCCTCATTATCAAGGTGCCTCCTCCAACTAATATTAACTATCTTGGTGTAGCCTCCAAGTAAATCCTGTAGGAGACCCATCCTTCCATTTTAGCTTGTCATTATCAGATACATTGTCTCAACTCACTTTCATCATAAATCTAGGGGAATGATATTATTGCTTTAAGTATTGAGGACAAGCCCCTTTCTAAAAAAAAATTGATGTGCTCAAATATTACCTCAATATCATCCACTCAAGGTTCTTAGTGACCTCCACACGAGGGGGAGACTTTCTCTCTATATATCTCACCCTCCATTATATGATTCCATGACAGTGGATTGAACTACAATGACCTGGAACACATTGGGAAAATGACGAGGTGACGTAAGTCATCTATTACATAAGCCTCCCCTTTCACGATTATGGCACAAGCATTTTATTTCCATGAAATTGTATCTTGTTTCATAGTCATGTGCCTTGTACTTTGTAACTTCCAAAAGGTCGATCAGATTATATCCTCAATCATATGACATATGCAATCACAAATTTTAATCTACAGATGTAAATGCCATGCAATTTAAACCATACCACAATTATCATATAACCAGATGGATTATGCTTATGAAAAATCTTGATCTTTAAATGTATCTCTCAGGAAAACCCATCAAGGGGTAGGTCATTTATTGCCTTGACTCGTAAGAGCTCCCCTTTCCATCTAATTAAAAATGAGGTCCTTGTGAACAATTCTTGATGAATCTGATTAGGAACCAACGACCACAATAAAACCTCTCTCAAAATGAACTTGTTGATGAAGTTCGATGGGTTCAAATACAAGACAAGGAGGGTGCCTAAATAGTCATAATACCACCTGGAAAAGGGCAGCTCCAGAATGGTCCCTATTATCTTTCGGGGTCAATGGAGATTAATTTGTATTGCACAAATAATAATATCAGAATACGAATTTCTCATCATGGGTCTTCAAACTGCAGAAAAATTCTTGGGATACAAAGAGATTCTCGATATTCTTGGCATTTTTTTACTATCCAGCTCGTCAGCAATCAAATCAAAGGATTATTATCTAATGTAAAAATGAGCATCCTATAAAAATCGTTGAGTTATCGTTAACGATCACCTTGAAACTCTTTGATCATTATGAAATTCAAATGTAGACTCCATGATCTCTAATGAAATTCAGCCCCTATACTATGTGCAGTCCATCGTATAAGGAATCCCTCTCTCCCTAGATGACTCCAAAAGTTCCCCATTTTCGTTGTACAGGTAAACTTATGATCAACCTTCTCTATGAGCCAACACTTGATCTATAGCCCAAACTATCAATCATAGTAGAAGATAACCAATTTGACATTTTTGTAGCACTGTGATTTATCTATACTATCTGTTCCATTGAGCAATATACCCGCCAATCTATCCATAAGGGAGGCTCTAAAGAGATTTCTGACAATCCGTGCAGAGCCAAATTATGTCCATACTAGTGGTATCCTTTATAAAAGACTGGATCTACAGAAGCCCATCAAGCTATCCAATAAGTCCACGATGGAATATGCGGCAACCACTCTTGTATGGCATGGCAGTTACTTAAACAAATTGTGTGGACTGGGATACTATGGGTTCACGGGCCTCTATTTCTGGCATAATATTGTTGTAGCTTCTACGTTAAAGTTCAATGGTGCGTTGAATGATATCTTTGTTGTAACAACACTCCAGGTCTTACACAGATCCCTAGACATTCACCTTCAACCATACTTAATGATCACAATGCCATGAGTTTATCTTTCAATGGGGACTCGACCTCACTTCCAAATTATCAATCATCGATCATCACATTAGTTATTTCTAATTCTATCATCACAACAACTTAATACTTTACAAAATGGGTAAATACTATCCCTCTTATCTCCACTAACATCGTATATAAGTACCATCAGACTCTCTAGGGTCATTAAATCATCTTATCGGATCTATTGATTTGGTATCAGCTAGATAATCTGATCATCATATGATAATGGTAAATCATTGGGCAAAAAGAAGAAAGTTAATGAACTTTGATGATACTTCTCAATATCAAACTGTATGACTCTTCCACACCCTACTATCGAACACATGCCAATGGTCAAAGGTGTCAGGAATAGAAGGGTGGATTATCAGTTTTATGGTGTTTTTTTTGTCTATTAAATCCTGAACTGGATCAAATTAATACCCTATCAGGGACATCTTATCAGCTTCCGTATTTTGATTCCAAGGAATTACCTTAATATTGAAGGATTCAAATCATCCATTATATCCCATACCTAGTGTCAATAGGATCTCATCCTAGTATTATTTGTGGCAGCAGTATTGGTTACTTGTCTCACCACCAATTCTGAGTCACTAAACACTCTCAGCTATTTGATGCCTTCCTTTCGTGCTGTGGAAAACCCATGCACCAAGGCCTCATATTCTGCCTCATTATTGGTATAGGTGAACTAAAAACAAAATTACTAGAGTATATTTCTTCCATTCGGGGATATCAGGCACACTCTGGATCCTGAGTTGTTCTTACTTTTGGCCCCATTGAAATGTAGGTACATATTTGTGAATTTCTAGGGGGATTCCTTTTCTTTTTATCATGTCCTTTTCAACCTTTGGGATTGTGGAATGCTCATCAAAAATGACATAAGTTCCCAAACCAATGGAATGAAAGTTCCTGAAAGGATTTTTGGGGGGGAGGTTAGGTAAATTATCACCACTTTTGGGATCCCCATCCTCCATATATAATTCTTCTTCCCTAGTGATCATAGCATGGGAAGCTTTGAAACTAGAAGCCACTTGGTCTGTTATATGTTCCTTAGAGAGGGGTTCTGACAAGACCTTCATTTTAGACATGTATTTGGTTCATAGAATCAGGAAATACCAATCTAAAGACATATAGCCTCTGATTTTAGTTGTAAAATCACGAGAGAGGTGAAGTCCAAAGACTGACGGGATGTCGATTACCATGATATCATGTCAAATGGTTATATTTGGGTAGGAATAGAGCTATAATGGGAGTCCCTTGATAGCTCCAATGGTTTGGAAAAACTTCCCATCCAGTTGCATGACTCCTTTCTTCAAGGGTTCATATTTTATGCCCAATGCATATACAATCCCCTTGGGCATTAATGTAGTGCTTGCATCAGATTCTATCAAGTAATTATGTAATAATTTCTTACCTATGATAAGAGTCATAAAAAAGGGGTTGGGCCTTGGTTTACTAACCTCTCCCTTTTGATTCAACAGTACTGCCTATATTGAGACTCGAGAGACTTTAACTTCTTCCTTCTCCTTTCCAGAGGTGGTTTGCTCATTATTTGGTTTGAGAACTTCTTGGATCAACTCCTTCTGCTCTGGGATGCTCATAAGATCCCATAAGGATGTGTTAGTTGGAACTTTCTTAAGTTGTTAGACTACGTTGATTGGTCTAGGTGGAAATGATTTAGATGATGACTAGTGTTTCATTCCTTCTCCTGCAGGGTGGTGGGAATCTTGATTCTGAATAGTTACTCTTGGAGATTCCTTCATGGTGATCAGCGGCGACATGGTTTTGATGGTTGAAGGCTCTCTTCATGTTTTTCCATCCAGATTAAGGATTGGAGCGTCTACTTATATGATTTTTTTCTTAAAGCAAGTGTTGTAGTTAAACTAAACAGGATTTAAAATAGATGTTTCATTTGTAAATATGGATTCCTCTCCTTCTATCCAAGAGAAGAGAGCGTGCTCTGGTGCAATCTTGGCTTATTTTTCCAAGGACATCCCATGAATCTGTGTTGTGAAAGTAGCATTTTGGACTCTTGTGGACTGATGATGTCCAGACATACCTACATCATAGCCTGCTCTTGATCGTTGTTCATCCACCTTTTGTTGTAAGTTCCCTTGGGGGAAGTTTCTTAGCATGTGAGGATTATTTCAAGGAAATCACCATGTATTTGGGTCTTTGGCCAAATGGTTTTGTTTAGGTACCATCTCTCTCCCGCTATTGGGTGGAATAGTCTGGAGTGGCATTGGTATAGGAACTAACTGGTTAGATAGCTATGCAATGGGCGGTCTCTGGGTATTTTGATATTGAGAGGAATAGGTGGGTCTACCACCTTGATAATTTTGATAAATTTTTATTGGAAAAAAAATCATATTTACTATCTCGTTAGAAAAAAATCATAATATTTTTCGTTTCCTCCATTTCGAGAGAAGAAGATGAAGACACGGAAGTAGGAGCTGGAGTTATATGAGAAGATGGTGATGTAACCTAGAATTTGTAAGATAAAACCCTAGTCACACTAGCACATCTCTCAACCTAGACTGAGCGCTCACCTGAAGCACGCAAAGGTACCAGGTCCCTCTTTAGGGTTGCTATAACATGATGTCAACATGATGAAGTAATAACCATATAGATTCATTACCAAAACATCTGAATTCTAGAGATGCTTGGGTATCCTGCAGCAAGTATGAAAGGACAAGCTTAAACAGGGGTAATAAGTGGACCATTAACATGCATTGCTAAATAACAACATAATGATCAACTTGTAGGGATTTATTAGCAATATATACACATCAAATTAGTAAATACAAAATATTCTTACAGTATTTTCATTCTATATGAATGCACGTATGAATCCGATACATGCTAGTTCATACATCAAAAATACATACATACAGTAAATTTCTATGATACATAGATCTAGCTATGCACCTAAACACTCATATATATATATATATATATATATATATATATATAGACTTGGTATTTTTTTTTAAAATGCCTATATAAATTATAGTCCGTTTGCCCAAGATTTGGATGAAAAAAAATTGTTAGCCATATGTTGTTTTATCCTTTGGTGAGCCACAGATAGCAAGTGCCACTATCTATAGTCCTCTTGAAGATAACTGGAGTTTCAATTCTATGCTTAGTTTTTTTTGATGTAATATTTTATTTTTTATGAACCACTTCTCCGTGAAAGTGGTATGATAATGCATGACAAGAAAAACAGAGCACTTGTCCGATGTTGTCCGCACGCCATAACTTCATCAAAAATAGATCCTAATGAAATCAAATATCGGCTTTTTTTTGAAACATGTATATAATTTCACCATGGTCCACACGCGGTATAATATCTTATCACATTCTGATAAGTGAAACTTGGTTTTGCAGTCTTCTAACCTACACATAAACATTCACAGGGATTTTAGACAAGTATTCTTTGATCAATAGACCTGGGTAGTTAGTATAAAAATGTAGGGGCTTGAGAAGGGCATATGGTATCCTATTCTATTCACTTGTAAAATGGGGGCTATTTTCAGGGTACATTGGATAACAGGTCTCCCCTACGCAATGGTACCATTTTTATGACAGGGTTTTTTAATTTTTGGCATGGCTCAAGTCCGTGGACAGACTAAATGTTGATAGTTTTGATGTTTTTAATGTAAAATCCCCTCCTAGTGATTTGATGTCCACTTAATTGTCCCCCCAACTATGGTGCACTTAGAGCTTTCAAATAAAAGAAAATATCCATACCCATCGGGCGGCTTTGCATAGGGCCAGAATCCTTTTCCAAGATTTATGGAGCTTAGTATTTAAAATATCTGTCATTAGCTCTTGCGGGAACTTCTTGATGTTAATAAACTATTGTAAGAGCAATAATCTATATCCCTTCTCTGCTGAATCTTTCCACCCAACACCTTTCCTAACTAATCCCAAATGATGATAGTGTTAGGATTTAAGGATCGGTACCAATCTATGGATTTTCTTTTGAAAGAAGTGGATAATAATCATAAGGTGACATTCCTTACTCCCTTATATAATGTACTCGTGCATATTTTCTTCAACATCTTGGAGGTGTTCGTTAGGATTTTTGAAGTCTTCTCCACTAAATTTGGGTAGTGCACTTTTTGCACGTTATCCGGAATAGGATTCCACACCGCCAGGTGGTGTAGTCAATAATGAGTGGGATTCCTTGATCCCATGAGACAAATTTCCTCAAAGGCTGAGGTTGAATACGAGCCATAAAGATAGGTATGATAGTTCTAGTCGAACTATGTGAAGGGCCTACTTAACATAGGTGTTGAAAGAGTTCTGTTTTGGAGGAGACAAAGATCTCTAGATTATTTCTGGCCTCTTCTATTATGATGGTGGAGATAGATGTAATTAATCAAACACACCTTCCTCCCTTATTATTTCCTTCGTTTTCTTTCATTTTGCAATTTTAGAGAAGACCAACTAAATGCTACTAGGAACAACCAGATTTTTGATAACAAAATATCAAGATGTGTAGATGTTGGTCCCATTGGGTGTGCTAGGAAAACTGTTGATGATTATCTTTGACAGACGAACAATCAGAGTCCATTAGATACCTTAGCTTAGTAGGACATGTGCACCCTAAGGAAACCTCCAGATTTTAAATAAGTTGTGCTCTTCTCTGTGGTGTGAGATGAGGGTTAGGAGAAAACTTAAAAGAAACATAAAATTAAACTAAGGTGATGCTGCTAGAATAAATTTAAAAGGGGACGTAGAGATATCTAAAGGGGATTAATTTAAAAATGACCTGAAGAGAATTATAACATGATCTACCTATTTTTTAGAAACACTGTAGTTTTAATCAGAGTCTGTGAAGATGAAACCCATGATAAATGTGAATAATAGATAAGTTAAATCCAAGGGGCGTATAACACGATATATTTTATAAATTATCTAGAACTACTCAGTAGAAAAGGAAAGACTCAGAATATGAAATCCAATGGTGCATAGAAAAAGAACTTGAATTCTATGGGGGAAAGTAATATATGAGGCCAAAGTGGAACAAATTAAAACTTTCCATTATATAAATGAATCCTTACTATAGGCTTGGCCAATACAAAACTAAACCTTGAAACTCGTTTACTACCTTCTGTCTTCTTTTCTCTTCCAAAAGATCCCTCTGTCTACTTTTTCCTAGATCAGACCTCCTTTTATAGATGTTCATGGCTCTTGTTTCAACATCTAGAACCAAGAGTTTCTACTGGAAACATTCAATGATTTTCCCCTTTTTGGGTTAATATCTCAAACTACTTATTGAGATATTTACGATTGATTCATGTTTAATTCACCCAAACTGTCACTTCTAGAGTCAGTGATAATCCTTTCCTTCCATGTGGAGAGCAGAATACTTTCTTGGGATTCTTTTCGAGAACTAGATTCTCCAATCTGTGCCTGTGAGACCCGTGGTGGGTGTACGCTAGTTTTGGGATGATTCCTCTTTCTCATTACAGGGAAGAGTGTTCAGGACTACACATAGAGAGTGCATTGTTGCATTTGACTATGATTTTGACTTTTCAACTCATCGGGGGAATCGTTATCAGGCTTGAGACATGTAGACGATAGTGGCATTATAATATTAAGGGCATCTTTTCCTCTTCCTCAATGCCCCAATTATGCCAATAGGACACATGGACACATTCTGTATTCAGCTTCATACTTAGCTAATTTTTTTAGCTGAGCGAACAAAAGAAACAAGGGTCGGGGTGGTGAAAATGGTGATCAAAAGAGTTTATGCAAAATAACTTAACATGTAGATTTGTAAAGAAGAAGTCAAAACCATATTTTTTATATGCATTTATTGGTCTCTCCTAGGTGGAGCAACTTATCCTAGGGTGAATTTTGGTATCTTCAAGGCCATAAATTTGATATTTCATTTCATATTAAAAATTTTCTCTATTTATAAAGTTGGAATCTACTATTTGTTGTGAAGTTTGGGGCTTTCTAACCCCCCTTTAATAATTATTTTGGATTTATACTTCTATAGGCTATAATTAATTTTTTAGCTGAGCATTAACATGTTTTTTGTGTTGAAAACAGTTCTTAAATATCTCTAAAATGTTTATTAAAATTATGGATGCATTTTTGGATGATATTTTACTGAAATTGTAAGTTTTTCATATTGTTTCTCCAAAAAATTGATTGTTGTAAAAATTTGGGTTTATTTTCAGTCTACTAATTTAGAAATCAGATTTGATACATGATGATAGGTGTTGGTTGGTGCTTTACCCAGACTTCCTATATATGTAGGGGCATCTATTTTTACTATATCCAGGTGTTATTGTTTTATTATAGTTCCTTTCTACTTCCTCATTATGCTTGGTTACATATATTGTGTACATGTCATCTTTTAATCTAATAGGATTAACACATGTGTCTTATGTAGCAATTAAAATATCTTGTTTCACATATTTTCATATTGATTGGTTAATATATAATATTATCATGTTCTAACACTCTTATTTATTGCATACTTGTTGTGTGTGTGTGTGTTATTACTTAATTGTTTCATTATTTGTGGTGTATGTGTCTTGATTGTCTTACGACACCATGGGGTGTCCCATGTTTGAGGCATTGTGTTTATATTGTTTACCTTTTCTTGCTCTTGTTTGCATGCCTACAAGCCTTGACTGTCTTGTGACACTATGGGAGTCCCATGTTTAAATATTTACGTATTTTGTGTGACATTGTTTACATAATTGTTATAATTGATTTCACTATTGTTGTAATTTTCTTCTCCTACATGTATTCGTACTGGTATTTCTATCATCTATAATATTTCTAGTTATTGTTATTATTGCATTTATTATGCACGTCATGGTTACCAACATGTGAAAAACACCATTTTTTAGGTACATTTTCTTCAAGGTGGCCACCTCCACAATATTCTACACTCTCCTAAAAATTATTAGACATCTTGTGCATAATCACACTTATTTTATTTTGAGCCAAGTTCTCAACATGATTTTCGCACATGCCTCAAAAGAGGGCATTCATCTTGGTATATTCTACATTTACAACAGAGGCAAGAAGAATTCTAGGGTAACATAAAAATAAAAATAGGGTACAAGTACTCATAATTCTATACTAACCCATAAATTTAGACAAAAATACACATGTTAAAAACCATACAGATTTGTCAAGACCATATGTGTAGTCTTGACCCTACCACACATTTTTTCACAAGGGTAGTTACATCAACTTTCTCAATAATTTCATATTTTTAGCTACAGTTATAGGTTTTTGGCATAGTTTCATATCTAATTCACTCAATTCATACCAATACATGGGGCATGAAGTAATTCACTCCTTCACCACTACATTCACTTCCTACTATACTTTCAATAATCTTAGATTCATACACCTCATTCCTCCATCAACATTTCAGTACATTATAGTTTCTACGTAGTTATGCGAAACATGGGAAGGGAATGGGACCACTAATTCTATTTTTTATAATGTGTCGATATTTATAGAATTGGGCCTATATCCATCTACAATGTTGTATTTTGTGGGGTTATGGAAGGTATCAAAGCAGTTAATTTCTTTGTAGGTAGATTTTCCTTTCCTCTTGCACTCACACGGGAAGATATCAGAGTTGTTGAATAATTTTGATACTCAGTCTTCTTTCTTAGTGGGGTGTTTTGACACTTCATTATTCTTTGTTCTCCTCAGCATTCTATGTTGGTTTATATGCACCTAACACTATGGTTTATCCTATACACAATCGGGGATTGATCAATCCTAATCCTTCAACAATCTCAATAATGAGAATCTCCAACCATAAACAAAGCACATGAGTTTATCCCTCCACAGAACAAATAGGTGTATTCATTCTCTAAATATATTTCATTTCATCTTTATACAAATGAAAATATTTCATGTTACACTTTAAATTTGAGTTAAATTTCAATTATTTATCATTGACATTGACTACACTTTGTGTTATAGGTTTCATCGTAAACTGTGTTAACACCAAGCACATTAAGACTCTATAAGATAAACTTTGAGAAAACAAAAATTATGTCTACACACTCATGTGACTTTTACTTTAAGCATGTAATTTCATTACATACTTAAAGGGGGAAACATGTAGACACTCAAATTTGGTAATTTAATTTTTGACAGTAATAGTTCTTATAATGCACTCCTACTAAGATAAAACATTCCCATTCTCGCCTAACACATTTTGAGTTATCTCGTTTAAATTTTTTATCCTTGTACGCTAAAATTTCATCAAATTTTGAGAAAAAAATGTAAAAAAAGTAAATACAAAAATCAATTGTAAAATTACAAACTTTAGATTGCATATTTTACATCACTAGTCAAGGTCGTATAGTTTGTTCATGATATTATATTATGTCGTGGCTGACTTGTACGGTCTCAGAATGACATTTTCTCCAACTTTGATTTCAATTTCATATTATTTTTTGGGTATTATAATCCCTCTAGGTTTTCCTTTCTTAGATAAATCACCTACAAAACCCTATATAAGTAAGTAAACACTACCTCATTTTATAACCTAGAAATCCTATGGTAGTAAATTGAGACACTCACTTCCAACACTTACAAAAAGTACCCAAGGCTCCCTAAATATTGCAATAGCACACATACATTTATTAGGATAGTAATATATACAATTTTAAAGCTTATTATTAGGTCAATACATAAATCTCCCTCATCTATAATCACTCAAACACCCCTTCCTCAATTTTTTTAGCAAGATCCAACTCAACTCAAGCATTGTCACAAATTATTTTCAAATCTAGTTGCAATCATTTATATATCACATGCTAGGTGGAGAATGATGTGTGGTTTGAGTACTCTTCAGAGTAGTGCTAATGTCGGTGGTGCATGGGTGTAATGACAATCCAACTAATGTTTATTTCGTAGGACTTCACATCCATGCCTAGTGTTTGAGATCATGTTTGTGATTATTAAAGAGCTTCACAGAATGATCACAAATTATGGTTTGATATTGATAGATATTTCTAAGAAGGTGACCATCTCAAGAAGTTATAAAGCCCAAATCCAATTAGATCCAAAACTATATAAAAGGGTGAAAACTATATAGTATAGTCTTGGAATAGTTGTACGGTTACGTACCAGGTCAATTTCCAGTCACAATATTTAGAATAAATAATCATCATATTCCGATCTTCCTATTTCATAAATACATCCTTCTTGAACTTCCCATAGTCATCTATAATTAGTTAAGTACACTCATTCCTTTGTGTTTTCAAGTTTTTACCTTATTTCAAATATTAGTTATAAATATTGATGCATTATTCTAACCCTCGTAATGTCTTGTAAAGTGGTTGATATCAAAAAAATTCATTTTCGTGATTGTATTTTTTAATTATGTGAAATTAACTATTTTTTATACTTTCAAAAAAAATCAGACGAATCTCATGAAGAAAAGGTAACTGGTACTCAAAATAAGTCTACACTTGATCTTTCTGAAATGCAAGAGATTGATCAATATGAAAAAATTCCGGTGAGAGAGAAGGATTCTACATTTTTTGTTGGTAATCAAGATATTTTAAAAAATCTATGAAATAAATGAGATCTCTAAACACGTGGAAGATTATTCCAATGGAGGTAAAAAGGCTTCTATAAGTCCAAAATATGCTATCAATGAACCAATTACAAAGCCTCCTAAATCTCTTTTCTCATATCAGGCAGGATCATCAAAGCCAAAATTAATTTTTGATTACCAATTATAGATATTATTGCAATATTTTTCTCATGTGCTTCATATACAAATTTTTTAATTATAATCTATTATGAATAGCTTCCTTTAAAGGTATGATGGGAAAAAATTAATTGGCTTGCTCCATTATTTCTAACTAGAAATTCAAATGTAATTTGAATCTATGTCTCATTTGTGGGCTTCACTTTTCAAGTGCTTAAGTCAATCATTTGTGGGATTCACTTTTCAATTGCTTAATTCAATCATTTCTTAGTCATTTTCCATGACTCAGACTGTCAACTAAGTGGAATTATTTTCATAATGTTCACTATGAAGTGACCTAATGACCCTTGTACATTGAAGTTATAAATTAAAGGTAGATTCATGTTTTATCCAAATTTGGCTGAAAATTGATACTTTATTATTTATAACACTAAGTTGGCATAAATATTTCTAAATAATGTGAAAATGTTGTTGTAGTATTTCATGAGGGGGTACTCATGTTACTAATTTTTTTTGGTGTTTTCAGTTTAGTCAGGATGCACAAGAACAAAATTATATTATTTATGGTTTAATTAGTGAGCCTATTTTATTAGATTTCTTAAAAAGAGTTTGTACTTAGTGGTGATATGCCTTGATAGTGTCAAATTAAGGGGCATGATGACCACAAGTTTTTAAGATGTGTGCAGGGAAATTATATTGAAAATGATGCAAGAGAATCTTAATTTAATTTTGGTAAGTGGCATGTGCTAAGTTTTCTTATGGGAGAAGGAGATTTATGATAAATTTTTATATTTTATTAATTCTCCTTTTTCAATATATGAGCAATTTTTTGGGGGTTTGAAGAAGTGTTGATCATTTCTATATAAATAATCAATGCTTTCAAGAGATATTGTTCAAACCATTGTACAAGCTTTATTTCTAACAATTACAGAAATTGGACAGTAAGAGTGAATAGGCACAATATAATATGAAAAAATATCACTTAAACATTTGTTTTATAATTCCATATTTATAGAATATAAAGAAGCATGTCAATGTTGAGAACCAAATAACCAAGATATAAAAATAATGTTTAGAACCAAATAACTGATATATAGAAATAATGTTGAGAACACAATATACAATTGTTAAATATGTATGGTGGTTACATAACAATCGACCTTAGTATCAAATATACTCAAAATAGAACTTCCTGGGGAATTCATTAATGAACCACTTCAAGTTATTTTTAATAAATACAAATTTCACTAATCCATATAACTTAATGCACAAGCTATTTGTCACACCCCAATTTGGAGACTGCTAGATTTTAGACAACTTAAGTTTTCAATGAAATAAATTTAATATATACTTTGTTTTTCATTTATATGGTCACTCAATTCACCATTCATCAAGTTCAACATGTTTCAATATCTAAGGACATTATATGTAGAAAATTTTATGTAACTTTTCTCGTATGGGTAATTGAAACAATACCACAATGAAACAAGCCATTTTTGTGAAAGCCTTATTACACATCATCATTGTGCTCAACTTATTAGGGTTGATAATTTATAGTTTAGAGTTTATACGTAGCTATAATTCTGATTTGTTGGTGAATGAATATATTCATGCTCTTTGTATACGCCATATTGGCCAATTTTATTTAAATGTTTGATGTATGGAAAGGATTTATAAATATTTATTTTGTTATCATATTATATAAATATAAAAAAACATCAGGAACATTAAAATTTCAAATTTTGGTATAACTTTATGAGTATTCATAACCCTACTCCATTACATAAGAAATGCATTAATAAATTAAAAACAAATCAATTACAAAACATGTACTAGAGGGCATGATGTGAAAAGTATATATAGGCTCTGTAACTTTCTTGAAATTTTTTATTGTCTAAAACTTTGTGTTACCATCAAACCCTAGTCTATAATCATCATGCAGAGCTCTATAAATAATTCGATCATCATCTCAAACACTATCCATGGATGAGAAGCCTTGCTAAATAAACATTAGTTGGGTTGTGATAATTCATATGCACTGCCGACATTGGCACTACTCAGAAGAGGCCTCAAATCATACATCATTCTCCACCCAATACGTGATATTTAAATGAATGTAAATAAGTTTGAAAACCATATTCGACCATGCTTGAATTGAGTTTTTCTCTTGCTTAGATACTTGGTAAAGGGATATTTGAGTGCTTGTGGATGAGAGAGAATATTTCCTTAAACTGGTAAGGAGCTTCATACTTATAGATATTTCTTCCCTAATGACTATAGATGTGCTATTACAAGATTTAGGGATCCATGGGTGCCTTTTGCATGTGTAAGAAGTGATTGCATCAATGTAGTTCCATGGGATTTCCACGTTAGTAAATGAGGTAGTTTTAACTTTAGTATATAGGGTTACATAGATGATTTATCGATGAAAGGAAAAATAAGAGAGATTAGATGACCCAAGAAAAGATATGAATTTGAAAGAAAAGTTGGAGGAAATGTCATTCAAAGACAATATAAGTTGGTTAAGACCAAATGCATTATATTAATCAATCTGTATGGCCCTACCCAAGGAAGGAAAACATGAAAACTAAAGTTTGGGACTTGTTTCTTGATGTTTTTCTATGTATTTTATGCATTGTGTTCTTACAATTTGATGACATGTTAGTGTGCAAGGATAAACATGGCAAACACAAGACCTCAAAATGTACTAAACAAGAATGGGAAAGTTGTATTTATCTTAGGTAGAGTGCATTGTCAAAACTAGCAATGTCAAAGAATGAATTGCTAAATTTTAATGTCTATACTAACACAAAAATTGGTGTTGCTCCATCTACCTTGTGACACAAAACATGTGCCACAAACCTCTCAATAATAGCCTTCCAAATATCTAGAATCTATGCAGAAAATATGGAACTCAATCAAACTATCAATGTACCTATATGATAAGCATCACTACCTATTGCCCATTGTGTTAGTACCCTCTACTCTACATTATCTATCATTACAACACAAAACATGTGAACTCCCTAAATTTTTAGACCAAAAATAGTGTGCACAACCTTGATTTTTTATCCACTAGCTCTCTACCTAAAGGTGTTGCACCTAAACTCCCAATGTTCCAAAAAAAATTGTATAAAATTTGCATCGAATAAGGCATACACCATATGCATAATGTCTCTAAATATGAGGCACTGCAACTTGCAATATCCTATGTCGATATTCCACACAATAACTCTGGTAGCTAACTTTGGTAGCCATGTCACATCCATGGATATTCAAAGTCAAATCATCCATGGCTCCTGCAAAATATCAAACCCCAAGTACCCATTAGATCACGATTCAAATTCATTATTTAAATAAAAACATCACAAATTATCATACTTTAAAATTATTATGCTACATAATCCATGTTGTCTTAACGCCATCATCCCTTGTGAAAAATTATCCTTTCCATACACCATCAACCCTACTAGAAAAGTGCCATCAGTTGTGCTAGAAAATATCCCTCTAGCCAAATGCCATCAACCATGATACAAATGGTGATCTTACTTTAGTCAATGGTCTCTATTTCAAGGTCCCATAATATTTTTAGCATTTGATTGAGAAACCTAACCTACTAACTTCAAACATAAAAATTCTCCCAAACCCACCTAGACCTCGACCCAATCTACATTTCAGTTATCTTTGGGGCAAATTTCACTAGCTAAATTTTCCCCTGCATGCATTTTTCCATTTTATCTTATACACCCATTTCTATTTTTTTAAAAAAATTGTCATGCAATTTACACCATTGCGTGCCTCATCTCATGCACCTCACCCTCAGCATCTTACACTCGCCATTATCACTAAAATCATTCAAATTATCTAATCTCATAGTAAATTTTTTCTTAATCTCAAATTAGAAAAGTGACAAATGAATTCCCTCTTTACTATTTATAGCAATTCTTATAATTGGTTTCAATGCAATCTTCTTCCGATGTTCACACCTTCATATCTTCCAAACAAAATAACCTAAAAACATTCCAAAAATTGTGTCATACTCGTAGCAGCGAGCCACTCATTTTGACATATTGTACATACCTCTACCAATTTCTTCCAAAACTCCATATTTTCTCATCATTTTGATGCTCAACTACATCCATCTTTTGACCTTCTAGCTAGGTGATCTAGGTCTTATTTTACTTATTATCTTCAAGTTTTAATTTTTAGTCTTGCATATTCAAGGTTCCAAGTAGCTATTGTGCATGCCACAGGGAATTCGAGTGACACCGGTAGGTAAGTATGAGGTAGGTATAATTCATTTAATGGAATTCATTAATTATTTGCAACACTTTCATATCAACATTTACTTTCAGTTTTTCATGTTTCACTATTGTGACACGTGATGATCTTTAATTGGAACATATGTAAACACTATATTTTTATGCTTGTTAACCATCTCTTTTATGTATGGTTGGTTGATGCATTATCCTCCTAAACATGTGCCTTAATGGGCCTGTCACAATTGGGGTGTGATCAAACTTGGTCATGTGGGATAGACCACAACATTTGAGAGATGACACTATTTAGCCTTGGCTACCCCACCTTGCTTCATTTCTTCCCTTTGTTCACATGTTACACTTATTATGACTAAGTATCCCATTGTTTCTACTTACTTCTTATTGTGTTTTATCATCCCTGCTTTTGGTCACTTTCAAACTTTTTCAATCACCTTCATTTACCTCCTGGCCTCCATTCCTCATGTTGTACACCTCTTGACCTTAGGGTTTCCCTAAGGCCAACACTATCACCCATGGGCAATGGTTTCTATTTTGGTTTTTCCATAACTAACACCATCACCCATGGGTGATGGAATCAAGTATATATGCTTGACCAATTTACCACCAAATACACCAGTTTACAATCATTTATATGTACCTATACTTGCTTTTATTCACATTATTTCGCACTACTTTGCACTTATTAGCTTACTTGGTGTCTTAGAGCTTACCTCTTTTGCATTTGGGTCACCATAGTGAGTTAGGACTCGATACCTTCTTGTTGATTTTTCCCCTTCTCCACTCATATTGATTCTCTCTTTTTGTCATCGTCTCTAGGGATGATTATGCATTACCCGTACACACACAACATGTTATTATTTGTAACCATTTTTAGTATTTTATCTCATATGTGCATGTTGTATATTGGTCATTCATTACTATAGACTAGAGTACATACATGTTTGCTTTGATATATTACATTGTCTTAATAGTATGCCCCTTAGATTTATCCACCCCATGATTACTCTTATTTATGAATCCTAGGAAGATACATGTATTTATCTTAGTTGTAGGTTGTAGAAACCTATAACTAGTTTTGCAGGACTTCACATCCATGACTAGGATTTGAGATCATGTTCAGGACGACAAGAAAGTTCCATATAAGTGACCATCTTAGGAAGTTGTAGAGTCTTAATTTAAATAGGTCTAAGAGCATACAAAAGGGTCAATATTGTATAGTACAGTCTTGGCAGAGTTGTACACTTTTGTAACATGGAAATTTCCAATCACAATCTCTATAATGAAGCATCATTAGGTTTATATCTTCTTCATTCAATAGTGCATCATCCAATAACTTCCCAAAATCATTTTTAATCTGTTGAGTGCACTCATTCCTTAGTTCTTTTAAGTTTGTGTATTATTTACTATATCAGTTACAAGTATTGATGTGTTATTCTGATATTGGTAATTATATTGAAAGTTAATTAATTGGAATAATCACATGTTTTTAACCCTCACATTCTTTAGTGTATTCATTTCAATAAAATCGTTAGGTTTCACATAAATCTAATTAGGTTGTAAACAATTTGGTGAACCTGACTTGTGATGTGACCTTAGCATCCACCTTAAGGTTTTCTTATTATCTTCCTTTTTTCTCTTGGTGTTATACTTCTTTGCCTATATATCATCATAAAATAACCCTTAGCTCTTATATAATATTTTCCTTTAACCTATGGGTTCTCAATCCCCTACCACTAGGATATATTATTCCCCTTATGTTGTTATACACTATGACACCATAATGCCTAGTCTAGGCTCATATTCTATAGCTCGTATCTTTGTTAATATTATTTTTACAATTAATTTTGATCCTACCTAAGGTGAAGGTTCCAATAAAAACCCCAATACTCTCTCATGATCTTCACGAAGATGAGTTAAAACACCTTACATGCTTCCTACAAGAAAATCCTACTCATTTTGATCTTCTCCTTTGTACTGCAAGAAATCATCTTAAGTATGCTTCAATCTCTCATATTGAGAAATGTTATTCCTACATCTATGTTGTCTATGTCTTTTGGGGCAACTAATATTTGAATGCAAAATGTTTTTATACCTCTTCCTACAACCACTATTACTAATGTACATCCCACATCCACTCGTCATGGTTCACACACTTCTGCATCTAACACCCATGCCCTTGTAACCCTTTTTTATACATTACAAGTTCAAATACTACAATAACAACAAGGTGCATCCACTTCTACTCATGATATGGATTCTACTCAATTTTTTTACAATCCACTTACGCTCAAAGTGGTTTCTTACTCTTTTCTCATTGGTTTTATTACTTCTAAAATACCTACATACAATGTCAAAGGAGACCCCATTAAGCATATTCACTCCTTCTATGTGTCTTGTTTTGACTATTCCTCTCATAACATCTTTCTCACCAATCTCTTTCCTAGGATTCTTAAGGAATTTTCTTTGCAATGGTTTTATGATCTCCCTACACATTATATTCACTCTTTTACCACTTTTTAAAAACAATTTCTAGCAAAATTCTCTATTAACATTGGGCGCAAAGTTTCATATGCACAACTATATAAATTACAAAAAGGATCTAAAAAACATATCAATGATTTTTTCTTACAATTCAATACCATGATTACCAAAATGAGCAATATATTAGTTGATATTGAACTACAAGATCTATTCACACCAAAATTGCTTACTCCTTGCAATAATTGGTCTTATTTGAAAATTTCTAATCTTTTGACCATCTATTTCATACACTCAAGCAACACAAAACTAATTTATTACATATAAAAAAAACTCAAGTATGTTTCTAGCACTCCTACCACATCTAATGTAAAGTTTAAAAATAAATCCATATTCAAAGGCATGACTATTGACACTGATGTTACTTCTAAGTACACTATTTTTGGAAGCATAATGGACTGGGGGGTCAATTAGTCCTTACAAAACCCTTAAAATTTTTCAAATTAACTTTCATACAACATTAACATTCAACCATGAATTGATGAGGTCTCAACAATAAGCAACAATTCCACAAGGGAATAATCATGAAGGAGTACACAATAACACAAGATATAAGTGGGGAACCCTCAAGGGGAAGAAAACCCACTAAAACTTTTTACTGATATTACTAAAAATAAAGTACTCAAGTGATTATTACACATCATAAGATATTTCTTTACTGAGGCACCAACCCTACAAGGAGCACCAACCCCTAAACCCTTGTTGATATTACTCACAACAAAATACTTGTATGAATATGACTCACCATACAATATTTTAATAATAATACCACTAAAGAAATACTTCCAACACATAGTTGATACTGATCACAAGATTTAGCTCCAAACTCCTTCAAACCCTCTTCAAACACACCTTCCTCTAACTCGCTCAATGTTGGACTTTTATGAACTGATTTGATAACAAACACTTGCACACTAGCTCTCTAACACTACAAAAAAAAATTTCAAAAAATTTAAGCTTTGATTTCATGCCCTTGAACCACTTGTACACACTCAAATAGCTCACACTTTTCTCTCTTTTATTTCACTAGTTCAAAAATGAACCAAAGCAAGCACTTTATATGCTTATTAACTCAAAAACATAACATAGGTCAGTCCAAACCAAATATCTCAACCAATAAAACTTTAAAAAATAACAACGTATTCATAAAAATTCATAATATGGATCCATGTAGGTAGGTCATGCACCAAGACAACCAAACAAGCCAAAATAGGCTCAAAACCCCATCATCGTGCTCATCAAGGACGTCCAAACTCATCACCATGATTTTTCAAGCCTCTAAAGTCATTACACATGTCAAATACATCATAAAAACATCATCCATGCTTGCAAAATACTTTTCATCAATCATTTTTTTCATGACACCAACTTGTAGGACTATTTCCTACTCAAAACAGTTGTTTCCAGGAACCAGTCTTCACAAAACAAGCTCAAGATCACACTAAAACACCTAAATTATGTTAATTAAAAACTCATTATAAATCCATTGACTTGTAGATCACATCCATGTTTTTTATATGAATTAAAACATCCATAAATGCAAACCACACCTCTTTTACTCTTCACCAAAGTGAACTATCCAAAAAGCATTTTTGGAAACTCAACTAGTTTACACCCTAACTGTCACTTTCAAGACCTCTCAATTATGTAACTGGGAACAAAAATCATCTCTCTTAAATCTCCAATTGATATAAAGCATCAAATAATCCAAAACATGATACTTCTACATCCTCTGAACTATGGAAAACACAGTAAATGGAAAGTAAACTAAACATAGCAAACCTTACTGCAGCTTTCCAGAGTAGACCTTAAGTAGCTTTTAAGAGCTTAAAAGTTTTGTAACCTTTTTTAATTATTGGTGATCTTGAGTGACGTCTAGCATGGGGTTGCAATTACTATGAACATAGTTTTGGGAGCTTCCAATATACAGATATTAGAGAAAAATTGACAGAGTAATGGTGCTGTAAATCTAAGAGGGTTTGATGGAGTGTAAGCTTGCATTTTTTATAGAAGCAGAATTGGTTGAAATTTTTTTACAAGCGGGTGAATGCACATGCTAAAAATATCATTAGAGGAGGTTGCAGTAGTTCTGGGACATTTAGGGGCAGTAATGGAATTAATTGCAGAAGTTACATCCGGAAAGGTGGTTGTACATGCAATTCAATTGCCCCCACCTTTCTAGGATTCTAGAAGTGTGGTTGACTAGGATAAGGAAGTGGAGTCCAAGTGGTTGTTGACTAAGAATCTGAGTGGCAGTTGACTAGGATGTGCACACTAATTAATTAATTAATTAATGATAATTAAACTAGCAAAAGGGGTACTAGGGATTAATTTAATTAATCCAAGGGGTGTAATGTGTATGATTAATCAATTTAATCAATTAATCACAAATGGGTGAATAACAGGGTATATTGGGATATCATTGGGAAAATGTGAGTGATTTTAGGGTGTCTACATTTTCCCCTCTTTAAAGTGTTATTGCAAAGTAATAGTGCTTTAAAGATAGTAGACGTGTGCATATCATGAAGTGGAAAGTTGTGAATCATTAAGGATACCCCAATAATTAGAATAGTAGAGGAATACCCCCTCAAGCAGGTGGGTGATGCAGCAAAGCGGTGGCATGGATGCTTGATAGGAAGGAAAACAAGGGATTTGAATAAGGATGAGAAAGGACTGTGCTCGTAACATGAGCGTCATTTGGAGAATAATTTTAGAGCAACCTTATTTTTGTTGTTGCATAATAGATTTGTCACCATGATTATAAAATAATCAAGATGTTTAACCCAGATGCGCGTAAACAAATATACACAACAAAGAAAATAGACAAAAAAGGAAAATCAAAACAATATACAAAGTAGGTGTAGGCATCAGGGTTATAAAGGAACCAAGATGTAATTACACTACTTGCAAGTGGTCCAAAAATTAAACATCAACAATGCAACATAAAGTCAAAAAAGAAGACAATCATCTATGCCCCTAATGCGTGCCATAATGATGATTAAGTAGATGAAAATGCTCCCAAGTGGGAATAGGATCAGACTGGAAGAGCAGAGTAAAGTGAATCCTTATGAAACTCTTTTTGGATCCATTGTGAAAATGATCGAAAATAAATTTCCCCAGGTAAAGTTATATCGTGAAGGAAAAACAATTTTGTGACTTGCCCCAAGCAGAGTTAGCTTATCATGCAAAGGGAAGAAAGTGATAGTTGTAAGATTGGAATGATCACTAGGGTAATAGATAAAGGTATGACGTTTATCAAGATTGTATTGAAATGTTGAAAGATTCACTTCAAGGGTTTTCCAATTGTAGGATTTCTATGATAAGTGAATGTTTGTTCAAAATTTTGTATATTTTTATATATATATATATTTGAAATATATGATTTTTTTTGGATTTTTGAAATATTTGATTTTTTTGAATTTTTTCGAGTTTTGAAAATTTTTGAAATACAAATACAAACAAACATGAATACAAAGCAAAAAAATAAAACATTCCATGGCTTAAATAAACTAGGAGGAAAACACAACACGTGCAAGTGACAAGAAAACATGAACCAAGCATTGCAAACAAACCCAATATGAACAGGAAGGAACCACACCAAAGTTATATGTGAACGAAGATGTGAATAAATTTCCTACAATTGGTCTACAACAAAGGTAAACAAATTACAACAAAATAACAAACTGAAAGAATTGAAAACAATCTCACAATGTTGACAAACTGTAACAGTACAACACAACGTGTAAAAATGATGTCTAATGACACTTGAATGTGTTCCACATTGAAGAACTAAACACATTTGAATGCCCCCAAGTGATAGGTTAGAATGAAAGAGGATTGGACCAGGCTGAAGAGCGGAGTGATACTTAGATACTCCAAAATATACTCTTGTCGGATCCCATTGAATTTTGATCTTTTAATGGATTAAAATGTAAAATCCAAGTGTGTCCCAAGCAAAGTTATATTGCAAAAGGGTAAATGATTTCCTCAAGCATAGATATACACCACAGGAAATAAAGATGATTATGAAAGATGATCTGGAATGATCATGAGGAGTGTTGTCAAATGGAAAAATTGTTGAACTATGTTATCCAGTTGCTGAAATTTTAGTCAAACATTATTGAATGTTTTGATTGTGACAGTTTTATACTATTTTTGGATTTTGGAACAATTTTTTTTTGAACAATTTTATATTGTTTTTATAATTTTGTGAGACATTTTTTAATGTTTTTTATATTTTACAACTCGGTAGAAAGGGTGCACTACTTGAAAGCAGGTGCAAATAATTAGAAGCATTCCATTCCATTGGCAGAAATGTAGATGATAAAATGATAGGGTGTTTCACTCCGCTCATGGACTCCACACAACTAGGAAGATGTGAGGGCTCATCACCTAGAGACAAGAAGGACATGAAAATGAGGTGAATAGTGATATGAAAGTGAAGATAATGGATGTGAAGACATAAGGTGTAACAATGATCCATATGAGAAAAATGTAACTCATCTCTAGTCAAGATTATCTGACCGATTCCAAGATGATTCCACTTTATAGGTTTTGACTTGACTTAGATCGTGTGATGGCCTACTAATTGGAAAAAATCCAGTTGAAGGAATTTTGTCTCTCTTAACATGAGCAGCTAAATTACTTCTGGGGATTTTTTTTTATTAAGATTTCATAAAGGCTTTATTGATTAATTGATTTTTGATTTTTGTGAAGGACCCCCTACATGTTTCCCCATGCCATTAATAAAAGGACAAGGGCTCAACACCAAAGAAAAAATGTAGGTGAGTAAGGGCTTTCTCCGTTCCCAGTCTCATACTATAGTAAGAAGTATGGGCTTATCACCGAATACTATGAAGGACGAAAGGTGTAATGATTTTATATTTTTTTTTGTATTTTTACATTGATTTAAATTTCCTTATATGTTGATAATGTGCTTGTTGGGAAGGAACATTTTTCCCCCAAGTCTTAGCCTCATGTGACTAGTAGGACATGCAAGGGTTCAACACTGTAGATTGAGATGGGCAGTCAAAAAGGACCGGGTAAAGAAGTTTAGTGCTTGATGTTAAAGAGAGAGCTTATTTGAAAGGAGGAGTTTCCATCAGTAAGCTTCGAGACAAAACCTGTAGGTGAAAAGATATGAAATGGTAGAAACCATAACAAAAATGAGACACACAATGCCCAAGAGGAACAAGGTTAACCATGTGTCGTAATAGGTGAAGAAGGTAAAATATATGATAATGGTATGATTAAGATATCTTCCAGTAGATGGAATGCTTAACATTATTGGAACACTTTTCATTTTTGATTTGCAAACAATGCTTTAATACGGAGTTTTATTCTCTTTTTATGCTTTTTAAGAATGATTGAGGATGAGTAATTTGAATGGAATCATCAGGAAAGAGGTCCATGTTTATTAAAATTTGAATGGTCCGAAAATATGAGATTAGTGCAGATGAAATCCAAGTCAAGAGAGGGAATAAAAGATTTCGATAAGTCCTGAAATACGAGACATGGGCGAAGAAGGTCCAAGTCAAAGGAGGAAATCCAAAGATTTGATAAGTCCTGCAATAGGATAGTTGGGTAGACATGAGCCGAATCAAAGGAGGAAATCTAAAGATTTGATAAGTCCTGTAATATAAGACTTCAAAGGATCCAAGTCAAAGGAGTGAATCAAAATTTGATGGGTCCTGAAGTATAGACTTGGGTAGACAAGTTCCAAGTCAAGGGATGTGTGATTAGATAAGTCTTTGATGAGATCAAGAGACATATGTGATGTTAGAAGAAGATTGTTGATATGGGGAATATGTTGAGATTCATATTCACCATGAGTGAAAGAGTGTGAGGAGAGAAGGATGGATCTCTAGATGTATACCTAGGGTTCCTTGTATGCCATAGAGAGGATATATTCAATGTTTTCCTTCTAGGTTGTGAATTAGTTGATTTGATGATAGATTGAAATTAAAGCTTGAAAAATTTGTATAAGGATATTCTTGGGTATACATACCTCGTAAAGTGTACTCATGTAGATGTATTGACAAGTAGGAAGCATCATTAATGAGATTCTTGTAAGATTGATCATTTGAGGTATAATGTACATAGAAGGTTACATTGTCACAAGTGTCCAAGCTTGTTGTGGTTGTATTTTGAAAACAAGACTAGAGATGTTAGGCGTAGGAGCCGGAATGGAAAGAATAGAATCAAGCTCAATTTTGCTTGATGATGGACCCTCTTCTACAGTATGTCAAGGGTTAAAAGAGAGTCTTGGAGAAAATTCAAGCTCTTATTAGGTGTTAGAAGATTGTTGTCCAAAACAGGTTCAATGTTTGTTTGGACTAAAGGAATAAAATATCAGAGAAGAAATAATTTTTTGAAGGGAGAGATACTTGACCTTCATTGTGATCTCATGGAATGTCAGTATGTATAAGTGGGGACAATAGTCAACTCTTCATTAGAAGTATGGAATTTGACATGTCATCAATTATGAGAGCTTCGTCATCGAGCTCGATGGAGATAGTTCCATCATCAATTAAGTCTTGGACATAATGACGAAGAGGTGTACAATTATCAGTATAATGACCATACATGTGATGGTATTCACAATATTGGATGTATTGTATGATGTAGGATTGGGTTACCCATCAGAAAAGGGTTTGTAGGTGGATATTCAATCATGTTAGCCTTTACTAATTGTTGAAAGGAACTAGATAGACTCTCTCTGAGAGGTGTAAATTGATGTTCAATGGTGCACAAAGTAGTGTTGTCAATACAAGAAATGATGGATTTATAATCAACATTGTTCAGGATTCCCCATGTTTGTGAGATTTCCCCTTTGTATCATGGTTAGGTGGTAGGTCTCCAACCACTATGTCTCCATTGTCAATGAGGTCTTGGATGTAATTGCAAAGTTTTTTGCATTTTGACATTTGATGACCATCAATGTGATGAAAATACAATAGGTGTTAGGTCTATACCAACTTGGCTTAGGTTCACCTTCAGGGAAGGGTTGTGTAATAGGGTAAGTGACCATATTGGCACTTGCCAAGTATTTTAAGACATTTGAAAGAGATTCCCCCAAAGACGTATATTTCTTCAATTATAATCACAATGAGGAGGAAAGGTTTCTATTTTTTGAATGGTGACAGATGGTTTAGAATTAATCTATTTTAATTGGTTGTTCTGTAAGTTTTACATGTTGCGATTATCTGTGACACCATCATTGACAACATTATGGTTACGATTGATGTACCTAGGTTTATCATGAGAAGGCTAGGGTTGTTGTTATTGTTATGACGATTATGATTGTGCCCATTGTTTTTATAATGAGGCTTGATCAAGCCTTTAGAAATGAGGGATTTTTCAATTTGAGTTCCCTTTTTCGATAACTTCCTCAAAACTATTGAGGCAGTGCATCTACATGTGAAAGGAAAACTCATCGTTAAGGTTAGGGATGAAGATGCTAACCATTTATTTTCTCAAGGATTGAACATGGGAATTGACTTGTGATTCCTTTCCATCATTGTAATAACTGTGTAAAGCTCTCATTTTGTCATTGTTTGGCATTGCAAAAATCCATCATGGTTATTTCAGAATCAAGGTTGAAAGAGAAGTGTTTGAAGAAATTCTCTAAGAGGTCTATGAAGGTAGAGATAGATCCCTTTGGAAGGTGTAAGAACCAGTCCAAAGCTTGTCCACCTAGACTCTTAGGAAAGATGTGCAAGAGAAATATATCGTTATAAGCCACCTCTTAGCATGCCATGAAAAATTCCTTGACATGCTCTCTAGGATCATTTTTCCCTTATATTTTTCAAATTTGGGTGTCTTGAAAGAGTGTGGGAAGGGTATGTGTAAGATGTCCATGTCGAAAGGGTATGGACACAATTCATCAAAATTGAATTGTTTGCGTTGTTTTTGCATACCATAAATGGTGTCCTTCATCATTTTCCACTCTTGAGAAAATGGTGAATTAGTTTTGTGGGATGAATGGTGATTTATCATTCGTATGATTGTTGTTCTTGTTATTGGTCTCAGAATGATTTTTGAATGTGTCATCACTTTTCTTCTTATGTTCAATACCTTTGGTATCATTGTTAGTGACTGTAGAGGATAGAGAGCCAATTGTTTCACCATTGCATTGATTTGATCAAGTAAGGCTTGGTTGGGATTAGAGGACGAAGCATTATATTTTCCTTTATCATTCGACGTTTGTTTTACTTGGTCCTTCATTCATTCATGTTTGTTTAACTCAAATGGTGGACCCTTAGGGGATTTAGGTTGCACTTTTAAGGATTTCAATTCATCCTCATCAAAGTCTAGGGGAAATCTTGCTCCCATTGCGAGGAGGCAAAGAAGGAATTGGTCTTTGTTTTTTCATAAAGTGGCATGATAGAAAGGTTTTTAAGTGGTCTTTTCCTCTTCATCCGAGCTGATATGGAAAGGATTTCTTTCCTCCCATCGAAAAGGACTATCATCATGATGTGTGTTCCCACCATTGTTGAAAGAGGGGAGGAACAAGAAGATGTGTGATGGAAAACTCAACCCTTAGCAAAGTGAAGGCTAAGATGGAAGAGGGAAGAAGATGAAAAAGCTCAACCCTTAGTGAAAATGAGTTGCTAAGAGGGAAGAAGAAAAATGGTTAGTTGATTGCCTGAATCTTAATCAAAATGAGAGTTAAGAGGAAAAGGACAAAAAGAGGTTAGATGTGATCTCTACTTGCTAACAAAAATGAATGTTAAGGGAAGAGAGACTTGACGAGGTGAACACAGTCAACTCTTAATCAAAATGAGTGATAAGAGTGACAAAGAGGGTGAAAAGACTCTTAACAAAATGAGTGTTAAGAGGAATGAAGAAGGGGTGAAAAGTTAAATGTGCTGACACTTAACAAGATGAATGTTAAAATGGAGTGAGTGAAAAAAGGTGAATGTTCATCAACATCTTAATGAAAATGAATGATGACAAGAGTGGAAAAGATGGTTTAACAAAGCAAAAACAACACTTAATCAAAATGAATGTTAAGGGAGAAGAGACATTAACAAGATGATTAAATCTTAATCAAAATGAGTGATAAGAGTGATGATAAAGAGGGACTTTGTAACACTTAACAAAATGAGTGATGTTAAGGTGGAAGATGGATTGAAATGTTAGTTTAGATGACTCTTAACAAAATGAGTGTTAAGAAAGATGAAGAAGGTTTGAATGACTTCACGACCCTTTTGAAAGTGAATGTAAAGAGGGAAGAGATGAAAGAAGTTAGTGTGCTCAACTTGCGACAAAGTGAGTGCAACAAGAGGAGACTTAAAACATGATGAAATGATGCTCAACATCTTAACAAAAAAGTGTTAAGGGAAGAGACTTAGGAAAAACTGATGATTTTTCTTGACTTTTAACAAGATGTATGTTAAAAGGGGAGACTTAAGAAGAATGAAGGATTTCTACTCTTAACAAAAGTGTGTTAAAGGAGGAGACAACAACAAAGAAGTGGGAGGACTAAAAGAATGACAAAGTGAATGTCATCACAAGAAGTGAAGTAATGATGATGAGAAGGTCCAAATCTCACAAAAATGGAGATAAGAGACAAGGGGAAAGTGATTGGATTAGTGAGCTCAAATTAAATAAAATGCTTTAAAGAGAAAGTGAATGATGAGGATGTCTTCAATGCAAAAAGGGATTGAAAAGTGAATAAGAGTGATGGAAGAGAGATATAAGAGTATGTCGTCAATTCAACAAAGTGAATACAAAGTGCAAGATGACGTAAGAGTGATGGAAGAGAGATAGAAGAATGTCAGTCAATTCAACAAAGTGAATGTATAATGCAATGATGTAAGATGATGGGAGAAAGATAGTGAAAATGTTAACAAGTCCACAAAGTAAATGTGAAAGTGACGATGTAAATGTGAATGTGAATGTGGAATGCTTAGAGTTCAACAAGATAATGTTAAACTTAAGACTTATGACAATGAAAGATCAAGGTGATCAAGAGGGTGCTTGACCATGATAAAGTGAGTATCACAATGTCAAGACTTAGTGAAGAAAATAAAGTGCTCAAGTGGTGGATATGGATGTCAGTAACCCAAGACTTAGACACATTTACAAAGTGATAAAGGTGGATGAGAGAGAAAATGTGAATAAAAAAAGTGAAACAAAAGTGTGTAACATGCGAGAAAAATGAAAAATGATGAAGTGAAAGTTTTGGCCTCTACCTTAGATTGGCTTGGACAAGGCATGGCTTCCTAGGTGGTTCACTCAACTAGGTGTCAATAATATACCAAGGGAGCATGGTGCTATTACTAGCTTTTTGGCTTTACTTTACCCCCTTTGAAACCCTTAGCAAAGATCTTTCTCAGAATGAATCACACTAGGGTCACCACTATTTGGATATCTCGTGACTCTAATCTCACAAGGATTTACTAGTCAATTGGGATAAAAGGTGCCCGTTTCGTCAGCCAGTTCCCTCAATGTGCTGACTACTTTGGGGTTCCTGTGGTAATCCTCAAAAGAGTTTTATGGCTTATGCCAAGGCACTTCCCACAGTTATGCGGATGGGTTTTTACCCTTATCCAAACTTGTAAATATAGTGTGTAGAAAAAATGTTCATTTTATCTTGTTTATCAGCAATTTCCTGCACATAAGAATTAGTAGTTTGAAGCTCATGAGCAAAGGAAACCTACAATTAGTATTTTTAAGTGTTTTAGCAACCTTCATGAGAGCGGGTCCTGCAAACAAAGATTATAATGTTCTCTTGAGGTAGGTAGAGGCCAAGATGATAGAAGCAAATTCATGTTTCTGATTTCCCAGATCACTTAGAAAGTGCAAGGAAAGAGCATACGTGTGAACAACCTTTGATTAAGAGAAAAATGTTAATTCCCAAAAACAAAATGAGAAATGACCATGTTTCTGATTCCCAAGATGGCTTTAAAAGCATGAGGAAGAGCAGCACATGTGATGTTCATTTCATGATTAGTTAAAAACAAAAAAATGACAAAGGAAAATCATGCAAAACATGTTAGAAAGTGTTAGTCCATGTTGCAAAATGATTAAATGTGTACAAAATGGCTAAAAAGTGAGAAAAAATTGGACCGGAATGCCCAATAACGCTATTTTTGCAAGTGTCACAATTAGCCTCAAATTGGTACAAGTGACGAAAAAGGGAGTGTAAAAGGAGTCTAAAGCGAGGTGAGGTTGAGAAAATGTCATTAGGGAGTGAAAATAAAGTGAAGTGAAAATGCCCAATAACCCTGTAAGAGTGAGTTTGACAGTTAGTCCAATTGAAGGAAAATGACAAAATTGTTGTTTTAGTAGAAGTCCTAATGGGATGTAAAAAGGCCTAAATGAGTAAACAAGTTAATTAATTACAAATATTTAATTAATAAATTAAAAATGAAATAAACATGATTAGTTATTAAATGGTTAATATGTAACTAAATTAATTTAAAATAATTATAATAATAAGAAGAATCTACAGGAAATGATAAAGATGTAACAAATCCTACTAGCTAAGAACCTAGGATAACTGAATCATACACATAGATAAACCTTAAACCCCTCTAAATAAAGAAAATCAAAAACTATAATACAAACCTAAGACAGACCTAAATTTGTGTGGGGGGATTTAACTCTGGAAAACCTAAAATGTGTTGGCTTATTGTGTAGTGTTTGTGTGTTTATTTTGCAGGGTTTTTGGGTGAGGAGCAATGAGGGAGAGTTAGTTCAGTAGAGGGAGGGGCATTGATCATGGGGATAGTAAGAAACTCGATTCATGTCTCGTTAGGGAGAGGTGAGGTTGACGGGCAAGGTTGATCTGTGGCGAACTGAGGGCTCAAGATGTCAAAAATGGGGGTGAGGGGAGTTTTCTCATGCAACAACCTCATGAGGAGAGATATCCAGATGGGGAGGGGTCATGAGGGGTTTGTGTGGGGTTTGGGAATCATAGGGTGTCTGAGATGTGGGGTGGGGTAACTTAGCATTTTCTGAGTTAGGGGGTCAGGGTTTCAATGCTCGGCGATGGTTTTGGTTAGGTCGTCAAAAGAGGGGTTGTTAAGCAAAGGACGGAGGGAGAGATCAGTGAGGGGCATCTCATGAGGGGGGAATTAGGGAATCTAGGGGGTAGAGTTATGATATGGGCTTGGGTGAGGTAAATTTTTTAAGGTTAGGCCTAGGGGGGTAACAAGGCTAGGTAACTCAGGGAGCTCGGGTAGTTAGGTAGGGTAGTCCACGGAGCTTAGTCGGGATTGGGGGGTGGGCTCGAGGTCTCTGTGGGATGGTTTGATTTTGGGGGGAGGGGGATATGAGGGGCAGTTTAACTAAGCTAGATGAGTTGGGGAGATGAGATGGGTAGGGGTAGGGGGAAGAAATGGGTAATATTTTTTTATTTTTTATTTTAATTAAATCTAATTTGTTTTAAATAAAATCATATTTGCATTTTTTTATATAGTAAAAGTACTAATGTTTGTTGTTTTTTTGTGTCCAAGTTTTTAATTTTTTTGAAGAAAATAACAAAGAGTTAAATCAAAATATTTTGTGAAAACCAAAGAGTTTTGTGTAGAAAACAACAAATATTATGCTTCTTTGTAAAAATCAGTGAATAGCACAAGTAAAGCACAAAACAACATAATGGTTAATTTTGCCACTAAAAATAATAAAACTATCACAAGTACTATTTTTTGTATCCAAATATCAATTCTACTCCCAGAATCCCTCATATCAGGCTGCACAAATAAAAAAAATACCATGAACTAAGTGTAATAAACAAATGGATAACCGACTAATAAAATAAACAAAGATGGGTGTGGTCCCACTGAGTGTGCCAAAATGTAAACTATGGAAAACACATTAAATGGAAAGTAAACTAAACACAACAAACTTCCTACAGCTTTCCAGAGCAAACGCTCAAGTAGGTTATGAGAGCTTAGAAGTTGTGTAACCTTGTGGAATTGTGGGTGTTCTTGAGTGACCTCTAGAATGGGGATCCAATTGTTATGAACACAATTTTGGGAGCTTCCAATATGTAAATATTGAGAAATTTTGACCGAGTAATGGTGTAGTAATCCAAGAGAGGTTTGATAGAGTGTAAGCCTGCATTTTTATAGAGGTAGAAGTGGTTGAAAATTGGTTACAAGCGGGTGAATGCACATGCTAAAAATAGCATTGGAGGATGTTGCAGTAGTTATGGAATGTTTGGAACAATAATAGAATTAATTGCAGAAGTTGCATCCAGAAAGGTGGTTGTACGTGCAATTCAATTGCCCCCCTCCTTTCTAGGATTTTAGAAGTGTAGTTGACTAGGATAAGGATATGGAGTCCAAGTGGCTATTGACTGAGAAGATTTGATTAAAGTGGCAATTGAATTAGTTAATGTGCACACTAATTAATTAATTAATCATTTAATTAATAAATGATAATTAAACTAGCTAAAGGGGTACCAGTGATGAATTTAATTAATCTAAAGGGTACAATGTGCATGATTAATCAATTTAATTAATTAATCACAAATGGGTGAGTAACAAGGTATATTGGGATAGCATTGGGAACATGTGAGTGATTATAGGGTATCTACACATCCATCTTCTAGCCAAAGAAATCATGTTCTAAAACAATCAAACTAGGTATTCACAAACTGAGTTGGTTCAAATTTAAAAACACCTCATCAAGATACAAATCATATATCATTAGAAATTTCTTTGAATCTACTTTCCACAACATCTTACATTTCCTTCCAACTCATAGTAAAAGGTCTTAAACCAGGTCAATCTCTAAAACTGCTCAAAATTATCTTTTCAATACCAAAGATCAATCTCCATAAATAGGGAATAATTTTTAATTTAAATTCACAATTATGATCTAAAATAATCATTGAAATTTATTACAACTCTCAAGCTTAAATCATTATTAATTTATTCAATGCCTTCAATGGACAGCTTTTCCACAAACTGAAATTCTTCACAAACTTACCTTTTTGAGTGGGGGTCCACATACTATCACAAGATCTATCATATATTTCTAGAAATTTTTAGGAATCCTCTACAACCTCAAATCATCACATTAGCAATAAAAATAAATTATGTGTTTATACCAATAAAATTTCTCCTACCGCTCTCAACCTAGGGTTTTGCTAGGGTTTTAAAGTAACGTATCTTTTTAACGATTGTTCATAAAAACAAGATGATAAAATGACCTAATTATTTTTGAAAAACAATATTATATTAATTAAAATACATCCCTGAAAACCTCTGGGTCCCATGAAAATCACACAATTCACAACGAGCATCTGAAGTTCATAATTCAAGCTTGTTTTGCCTTCTTCTCAACCCTGTTTTACAAAAATTGATGTATCTTGAAAAATTGTCATCATAACAACCTAAAATTTTTCCCACAACATGAAAACACACCCTACTAACATCTTCAATACTCACCAAGTCAAAAATAGATCTGCATCTTCATGTCCCATCTCATTTTCATGACTAGGCCTTAGGGTTTTACATGTTCTAGACTATAACAAATTGAACCAATTCTATAACCAAGGATGAAACCTCTAAAAAACTAACTCTACATGATAGAAAAAACCTAACCTACCTCCATGAGTGATATGAAGAACTCATACAGACTTAAAATTGATTATCATGCTCTCATATACTTCCAAACATTAGGATTATGCCTAGTTTGGACCTAGACCAAGTAGATAAACCTCGTGACTCTACTTCCAAGATGTCCAAAAGGATAAAAAAACTTGAGAAAACATTTCACATGCCTATTCATGCCTCCATGATCTCACATGGTTCTACACCTCATATTCATGTGCTTCATTAGGCCTCCAAGCACCTAGACTAGGTCTATATGAACACTTGTAATTAAGTATTTAACATGTACCTACACTCTGAAACTCATGTGAGTGTTTATAAACTCTCCAATAATTCTCTCCATGCCTCTACCATGCTCCTCAAGTCACCAAGAAACTAAAGCCATCATGCACCATCACTTAGGCTAGCTAGGTCACCTAATTAGGCCTACTAGGCCAAGAAATTATCATCTTGTTCAATCATGCAATCACGAAACAACCTGATTAACCATGTCAACATCATGTTAAGAACCTTATAGCACTCCTCTATCATCCTCTTTGTCATTAATGGGATTTTACATCAATGACAAAACTAAAATCACACATGCCAACAACTATCAATGGTGTTTCTTAACTAACTAAGTTACAACTCTAAACCGCCCACTGACATTTTACCCACTTACCTTGTACCCAACACATTGTATTCAAACAATTACTTTATTTTAATCTTTAGTTTAGTATGGGGTCTGGGGCCTCTACTAAAACTAATAAAGCAGCCCTTCACTATTTGAGGTTTGACAAAAGTAATCCTTAAGGTAAGAATTTCGATGTCAATGCTTACTATGACTATCATCAATGTATCGATCATTTCACCGACACATTTCTTAAGCTTCACCATATCATTCAATAGCTCATAGACATCGATGTTATTAAATGGGATGAGCCCTCAAAATATTCCAAGCCAACCAATGACAATGCAAAACTCAAAATCTTCAACAATCCACTTCCTAAGTATAAAAATGAAAAATATATCTTTGAAGTACATAATATTTATCATGTGGTGCCACCACCACCCTCTTATGATCACCCCTTGGATGCAATGATTAGCACTATCACTCATACACCACCTTCTGTACCACTCATTATTTTCAATGACTCTAATATAGTTGACACGCTTGTCTCTGATACTCTATCTATTCATGTATCTATTAATCAAGTACCTACCAATGGTGTTTTGGTTAATCCACTCAACAAAGATGAGCTTTACACTCTTATGCTACTTCAATCTCTTATCATTTCTACACATCTTAAATTTTATGCAAATCCTCGATATCAACATATTAATCTACCCATCATCATTAGTTTTATCACTACTCAAACTTCATTCTTGTTTATTGCTACTCTTAGCTTGTATACCTTGTGTTTGGGTCTCCCTTGGCTACGTGCTCTTAGGGCTATTCCTTCTATCATCCACCAATGTGTTAATCTTATCCATACTCACCACGTTATCACCATTCAAGGTATTCCATTTGATACTTCTTCTCCTACCTAGGCCTTCTTCTAAATTTTCTATCTATATACCTAGTCCATCTATGGATAGGCCTTTTGTTGCACATATTGCCTCTCATAGCTTTAGCTCTCCCATGTATCCTAATAGGCCTTTGGTTGTATAAACTACCTCTTATGGCTCTAGCTCTCCTAGGTCTTATAATAGGCCTTTTTTTGCACACACTATGTCTACATATATATCTCTCCTAGGTCTCCTAATAGCCCTTTGGTTACATACACTGCCTCTCACGAACTCTACAAAACAAACTTAGAGCAAAGAAAAAGTGTGTCTACACTCAAGTATCTTGAATTTTAATCATGTAATTCCATTTCATACTTAAAGGGGGGGAAATGTAGACACTCAAATTTGGAAATTCATTCTTTGACACTACTAGTTTTAACAATGCATTTTTGCTAAGATAAATACAACCTTCTCATTCTCAACTAGCACATTTATATGTCTTTTGTTTAACTTGTTTATCCTTGCACACTAACATGACGTAAAATTTTGAGAACACGATGGGTAAAATCTATAGAATAACATCAATTGACAAATTACAAACTTTAGATTGCATATTTTCCATCCCAGGTCAAGGTCGTACAGTTTGATCAAGACATTATATTTGGTCCTATCCGACTTATATGATCTTGGATCAACATGTTCTCCAACTTTTCCTTCAATTTTATATTATTTTTTGGGTCTTATAATCCCTTTAGGATAACCTTTCTTAGATAAATCACCTACAAAACCCTACATAATAAATCAAACACTACCTCATTTGCTAACCTAGAAATCTTATGGCTCTACATTGAGAGACTCACTTCTAACACTTGCAAAAGGCACCCAAGGCTCCCCAAATCTTAGAATAACATACCTATAATAATTAAGGCAGCAATCTCTACAATTATGAAGCTTCTTACCAAGTTAAGGCATTAGTCTCTTTCATCTATAAGAACTCGAATATCCCTTCCTCAAGTATTTTAGAAAGATCCATCTCAACTCAATCATAGTGAAAATTGGTTATCAAATCTAGCTATATTCAATCAGATATCACATGTTAGGTAGAGAACGATGTGTGGTTTGAGGCCTCTTTAGAGTAGTGCTAATGTTAGTGGTGCACGGGGGTTCCTACAACCCAACTAATACTTATTTTATAGGACTTCACATCTATAATTAAGGTTTGCTATCATGTTCATGATGATCAAATACCTTTACAACATGATTGCAAATAAGGTTTTGATAGAAAATGATATTTCTGGGCATATGACCATCTCAGGAAGTTTCTAAGCTCAAATCCAAGAAGGTCAAATACCATACAAAATGGTCAAGAACATATAGCACGCTCTTGGTAGAGTGGGGTAATTTCCAGTCATAGTCTCTATAACAAAGAATCATTAGATTTAGTTCTTATTATTTTAGTAGTGCATCCTCCCAGAACTTCTCATAATCATCTATAATCAACTAAGTGTACTCATTCCTTTGTATTTTTAATTTTGTATCTTTTTCAGCATATCAGTTAGGAGTATTGATGTGTTATTCTGATATTGGTAATTAATATTGGAAGTTATTTAATCAAAATAGTCACATGGTGTTAACCCTTACATCCTTTAGTGTATTCATTTCACTAAAATCAATAGGTTTTACATAAATATAATTAGGGTATAAACAATCCCAATACTTTTCTAATGCATCTCTAAGTATATTAGGGACTTGGTTCTAGGAAAACACCTTAGTCAAGAACAAATAAGGGATATCAAATCCACACAGGACCAAAAATACGATAGGTAAATGTTGTTTAATGCATGTGTAGATGGTTATACTATTAATGACATATTGGTGGACATAGGTGTAGAAGTAATCATACTTAAAATTGATGTGTGGAATAATATGAGGTTCATTATGCTTCATCCTTCTCCACATGTCTTGTTTATGAATAAAAAAACCCACCTACCAATAAGGGTCCTGAAAGTGTCTTTATTGACGTTGTGAGATTCAAATTCTAAGGGTACTTCAAGGTGATTGGATTAGCTAAGGTACATAATTTATAGTGCTCCATTAAAGAACTTGGTGTTACACTAATAGCATAGATCTATGCTTCAAAAATTGTTATAGAAGCATTGAAAATGACTCGCAATGTTTGATTATAACAATTGACACAAGCTAAGGGGTCGTAGATAGATAATGTTGAGGGAAAAGAAGACTTAGACCATATCTATAACATCAAAGCTGAAAATATGGGACATTTTGATCCAAGCCAAGAAGACATGCTCTAATGGGATGACGTGCACTCAATCTCATAAACAACCAACATCACATGTGAAAAATGGGCCCATGTGTTCTCTAAACTGATTGGATGAGGTTGTGGTACTAGTCAATCAAATAAGTGGCATATGATAAGTGTAAGACATAAACCTAAGGTGAAGTATTTATGTCAAATTGGAAAGGAAAATAATACACCTATGCCTCAATATCATCATAGGGGATATATCTACTTCTTCATGTAGGAGAGGAAGGACTATATACTAGCAGAAATAAATACTATGGTTTACTCAATCATAAGAACTACAACAAGGTGGTGGGAAACACATCAGTCATTTTGTGGATCATGGGAATGGGTTCAGGAGGTTATGCACATGTGGTTTGAATAGATAAACTGCGTGTGTAAACTACAACACTATAATGAATGACAAACCCTAGGAAACATTTGGCAAGATGTGAAATAACTTAGAAAGAGGGTTTCTTATTACTCAAACATGCCTTAGAGAATCATGGATTCCATTATATGTTACGCATTTGGGAACACACTTATTATGTGGACAATGAGGTACAAAGGGAAACTACAACATAGGAAGAAGTAAAATTTCACTTTGTGCACACTTGCACCTTCACATCTAACACACCTAATTTACTCTTGTCACTCCAATGGACTCAACACACCATACTATGAGATAGTGTTGTTGGAGATGAGTACATGATAAAATTACACAAGACAAAGGGAATGGATTTTCCAAAAATATTTGAGGATCAAAATACAAGCAATGACTCCATTGAAGAGGATGAAAACATATGACTATTGCATAACTATAAAATTAATGGAAAGGTAAAAATGGTTCGTTAGATAGAAATAGAAAAAAAGTGCCAACAATCTCAATATTAAGACATCTACTGGCTTGTGTGAAGTAATGGATTAAAAATGATCCAACAATTATTCATATCTGAGCCCCTGAAGTCAATAAAGATCAATATTGGCATGGAGAAAGTGAAAAAAGTCATGACAATTGTGGAATATTGGTTTGAGGTAGAGGTATCCAAAATTAAAAAAATTGTTTCATGACTATGAAGACATTTTCCCATGCAGCTACTCGAAATTGAAGGGTGTGCATCCTTATTTGGGGAAATATACACATTAAGTTGGTAGAAGGCACTAATATAATGCACAAAATACCCACACCAAATGAATCCCAATGTGTGCGTAAAGGTCAAAGAAGAAATTGAGAATATGTTGGCAACATGAATGATAGTCCCAATGGTGGAATTTGAATGAATTTTCCCCATGGTGATTAACATTAAGCAGGATGGACACAATATAATATGTGTGGATTACAAGAATATAAATAAATTATATGTCATCAATGCATGTCCCACGCTCTTTATATAAGATATTTTGGAAGGTTTCACGGGGTGGAAGATATACACATTCATAGATGGGTTTTTGGGTTATCATCAAGTGCAAATAGTTGAGGATCACTAAAATACCAAATTTTTATCGAGATCATTTTCCTTCATGGTGATGCCCTTTAGAATAAAAAGTCACATGTGGTGGTATCTTGCATTGTAGTGGTTACACTTGAAGACTTCATCCTAAAATTCTTGCAAGTATACTTTGATGACTAAACGATGTATGGCCTAGTCAAGGATCATTGTGAATGTTTGTGTTTGATGTTTCAATGATGCCACTAACTAAAAATATCATTAAAATCTTAAGAATTTTGTTTTTGTAACTCCTTTCAGGGCATTTCTAGGACACTTTTGGTGAAAAAAAAATTTTGAAGGACAGAGCATTGGTTTTCACCAACGATCATGGTGCTAAGTCCCTCCTTCTTGGGTATGGGGGAGGCTCTCATTATTGAATGCAGGAATAAATAAACTATGGGTGGCCATTAGGATGGGGATCACACAAGAATACTCCACTAAATATGTGGCAAACTGGTTGTACGGTGTACAAGGGATGAAGTAGTTTAGAGAGTGGTAAAGGGAGGTAGGAGAATAGAGAGGGAGAGGGTTAGTGTTTCGAGTAGGAATTAGCAGACTCTCACCAATAGTAACCAGAGTAGGTACACATTATATAGAAGAAAACAACCATGTAAGCAATAGCAAGATTAATAAATCAGAGAAACAAAATTCTATGAATTCATTAATCAAAGACACAAATTTCCTTCTTGGTTTAACAAGATTACAATGCTTACAAAGTTGGAAAATAGTGAGTATAGAAGAAAATAGGAAAGGAGATAGAAGAAATGTAGCTTTATTTCTTGAAGTAGTAGTGAAATAGTCAACAAATAACAATAATCAATAATTTATGGTGGCTATATTTTCTACACAGTTGAAAACCTAGGCAGTCATGAGATAAATCTCCCTCATTTACTAGTGAGGCTCCCCATGTAAGATTTTGTCAATTATATTTCCTAGTATCGATATGTTGGTTTTACTTTAATTGCTTAGCTCATGGACCACAACTAGGAAATTTTACATCAAGTAAGCAACAGTAAGCAATATGTGCAGGAAAGGGAAATAATTAAATGCGAGAACAAAGGAAAGGAGATGTGTAACCTAACAAATAGTTAACAGATTTGATCAAAATGCACATAGAGGAAACAAATAGATCTTAAAAATGCAAAATTTGAAGCAAAGGAAAGTTTCAGATCTAGATCTAAGACAACACAAAGTTTATGCAGAGATCTAAAAAAATAAGAAATGAATGCACCATTGACACAAAGTTCTCCAGAAATTTTCCTCTTTCTCTATTCCTCTACTTGCAAAAAGCTATCAAGGGTTTCAGCTCAAAGTCTGGAACACAAGAATACTGATTACAAATTATGATCCTTTAACCTGTAGGTTCTTCCTCTATTTATAGTGTATAAAGGGAAATTAAAAATAGGAATATTTAAATGAATTCCCCCATGTGAAAGCTATGAAAAGGGAAACAACTGGTAATATTCCTCGTGGAATTCCTCTTTGCATGACATGCATGATTTATAACTGAAAAATAGAACCTTCTATTTTGCATGTCTGCCACCTATTTCCAAGAAATTGACTTCTTCAAGTAACGGATTTTAAGCCAATCACTTAAGTTTTATAATTTAATTAATTTCTCAATTAATTTTTCAGAGAAAATAAAAGAAAGAGGAAAATAAATAAGAAGAAAGCTACAACCCCTCCCAGTCTTGTTCTTCTTCCATATTCTGCATGTGGTTGACTATTTTGCCTTTGATTCTCACCAAACTGGATCTGGAAGTAGTTGACTATGATTTTCTTACGGGTATTGCCTTTGAATTGTATTTCCTCTTATCCTTGAAGCTTTTGCAGTTCTTCTCTAGTACATGCACCAATGCAATGTTTTTCATAAATAATTCAGACAAAACTCATCATTTTTATTTAAAATTACATATGAGCAATTTTAAATTCTAGAAAGCACTCTGGCTGAATGCAAACACAAGTAAATTCAATGAAGGCTTCAACTGGAAGATTGGGAGCACATGCACAAGATTCTGGAAGGAATTTTCCATGCACTGACTTCTACATGGGTTGTGTTAGAAACAAGAGAATAATTTTTTGTTGGAAGCCTTTGCAATTATGATATTTGGATCTATCAATTAAATTGGTGATAGGTTCAGGGCCTATGTTTGTATCATTGAATTCAGAAAATATAGAAGCTATGCATGATTCTATTGATCCTTTTCTTTCATCATGCTTCATCATGGCCAGAACAATCTTTTTTTGAGCTCTTTTTCTTTTAATTCTATCAGAATCCCTTGCAATTAGATCAATTTGTGCAGATCTAGAAATTTCTCTCAAATTTGGAAGATATATTCAATATATGTGACATTGATTTGAACTCCCTTTTTACTTATATGAGTACCTGTGATGAATACCTATAATTTATTCAGACAAAGATGGAGTCCATGACATGAATACTTTATTTTTATATCACCAAAATTTGCATATAAAGTTTGTTGCCCTTAAAAATTGAGGTTTTGCTTGCATGCAAAGCAAGAAAAAAATATTATTTAAATTCACCTAGGCTCATATACCAACATGCATATGCTCATAATGGAAAAAAATAGGCTATCCCAACCCTAGGCGCCAAAACTCGAAGCTTCCCAGTGGTGGAAAATAAACTTTAAATGCAAAATCCTCCTCCTTTTGGCACCAAAATCTGTCTGGGCTGAAATCTTCTTCAAAAATAGATAATTTCCTTCTCCTTTATGGCATCCCATGCTTATATAACCTCCAGCATGCTATTTTTTATAATTTCCCTTCCTAATTCTGACAATTTAATTAATTAATAGTCATGTTTATTCATCCAATTTGGGCACCCAAGTCTACATGATGTTGGTTGCTTCTAAATAAATTTATTTTATTTATTTTTATCATGCATCCTTGAATTCCCCTTATCTCTTCCACTTGCATTGACTTTCCTTCTATTTATGGCGCCAAAATTAGGTGAATAAACCATTAATAAATATTATTAAATGCATTGTTATTCACCCAAGGTGGGTCACATTTTTAGCAAGGGTAATTTCCAAAAATAGGGAAGTCAACTTTGATGGGAATTTCTACCCTACACTGAAGCTCCAAAAATCCCCTCTTTCCACTTAAGTTGTTTGACTTTCATAATGAAAATTTTTTACCTTGTAAGGCAGGTAAGAAATTTCTGTTGGTGCTTTAAGTGATTTTTTTTATAATGGGAATTTTTACCTTGCAAGGCAAGTAAGAAATTCCCACCTGCATACCACCTCTAATATTACAATTGCAACTTAAGTGACTTTGACTTCATGGGAAAAAGTACCCTACAAGGCAGGTAAGAAATTCCCACCTGCCTACCACTACCAAAATTCCCATTGCAGCTTAGATCCATTTATTCCAAAAAGTGTGACTTGCCTAGGAGAGGCTTTTTGTGCTTGACTTCATATTTTTTGGTCAAAAGTTTACTTTCTAAGGTTGGTTCCTTCTAGTGCAGTGGCTGTAAATGATCTCCAAATGCTCTAGATAATTAAACAGACTATACAGGATAAATAACAGACCTAGGGGAATTAAACATAAAGACCACGGGAAAAACCAGAGAAAAATGCAAAAGAAATAAATAAAAACAAAAAACATTACCATAAGTCACAAACAAATCTTTGAATTGATTCCTAGTGAAAATCCTATTGAAATGTGTGGATACTGGCATGTAAAACTTCAACTGGAGCACAATTTACTTCAAACGGGGCTTTATTTATTTAATAAATAATTAAATAAAAATTTCCTACAGACAAAAACTTGGCGAAGGGATAAAATGATTTTTAGAATCTGGGTATTTTTCAAAATTGGCTCATATGATTCAATGGGAATATCTTAACATAATAGAGACATATTCTGACAATACAAACACAAAAATATCTGTTATTATAAAAGAAGGAATTTTTTTTCAATGGGTAGTCCCAGATTTCATGGTGAAATCTGGGGACACCAATTTCTAACCCTTAAGAATGGAGAAGCCATCCCAATATATAGGTTTTACAATATGTCCTTTCATCTACCTCCCACATGAGTTTTTCACTTTCATACCACTTGTGACCTTTCACATTCCTATAGGGATAGAGATAAGCCCCTTTCTTATTAATGAAAAGAGACTTTTACAATGTCAAATTAAAAGGTCACTTAAGTGAATAAGATGAAAAACTAAAAATGTACATTCCCAACAAAGAATTAGAACATAGAGAAAGAGGGAAGAAGAGAGTGATCAATCAGATGAAGAGGAAGCTCCTACCAATAAAGAACTAGATTTTAGGGAATTATGAGGATAAACCTCCTAGAATGAGCTCTTGGCCTTTGAACTCTTTACTGATACATGTTTCTGTTAGGTACAGCCTTCCCAACATGTGGGATGAAAACATAACTTAATGCTTTGATCCAATTCTCAGGAATGTCACCGATGGTCTTGCATTGATTGAACCAAACTTCGTGATCTCCTATGGTATTAGAGATTAAGCCTCTAACTTCCGCAATGGATTCCAAAGTATCTTTGTTGAAAGAGAAAGGGTCTCCTACACTTTTTTACCACTTTTTGGAAAGAAGAGATTTATTTTAAAGATGATTTTTCATTGAACGGAGGTGACCCATGCTTCTACACATTATTGTTGACATCACCCAAAATTTTAGAGGCATGTTCCCCAAAAGACACAAGTTCAAAGAAAACATTGTTTATCATATCACATCTAACACTCATTGTGTGAGACCATACATGAGACAACTTCTCAGAAACATATGTGAATACATTCTTTCTCAAGAGAGTGTGAGAGTAAATACAACTCATTTTAGACATCAGTGGGAACACACTATTCCAATGATATTTTTATTTCTCAATTTCTTCCTCTATCATTTTTACTTTAGAAAAAGTGGTAAGGGCATATTTGAAAAAAGGAAAAACTTGAGGAAACAATACCTTTCCTTTTTCAAGAATATTTTCCACCCTTTTTTCATTAGCTCTCCCTTGCATGGTGTATCCTTGTGCTCTATTGAACATTTAAGGATAAAAAATGCTAATGGGAGGGATAACTTCTGCTGGAGAAATGGGTACCACATTTGGCTCTAGGAAGTATTATACACAAGCAATGAGGGTTATCACATGCTCCTCTAATTGCTCCATAGTTCGTTTGTTCTTTTCATTTCTAGAAAACAAGTGAGACACAGACTCTTTGAACAGATACACATCTCCCTCATGTGTAGCTTGTCCTAAGGTAATCCTAGTTAGTTCATAGTCATCTTGAGTCATCTATCCCATGGGTTTTGAAACTTTTGGACGTGTAACTACTACATACTGAGATCTAGAGGCCTCAATGAAGAAATGGGATGTTATTTATTCTTTCTTATTTTACTTGGTTTTGATAAATTTTGAGATGGCCTCAAAATTAGGTGTTGTAGTTTGTTGCACTGTTCTTGACTCACTTCCAAGTGGCTCTTATAGCCATGGGAATGTTTCATACGGAGTAGACATAGAATTAGGCATAGGGTAACTTTTAGGTGCTTGATAAGGGATCACAGCCTGCTCATGATGAGATGAATCAGCCGTTGAGAAGGACACACTTGGATGTTGCTGATATGATACTATGATGGATCAATCTCACCTAACTCAAGGGGTTCAATAGGATTTTCAATGATCTTCACCCTCTTATGAATCCTCTTAGGGGAATAATTTTTAGGGAACTTTGCTTCCACACTTTTCCCCTTGGAATATTCATTTGAATGAGTAGAGATTTTGGCTTTCTTAGATGCCTTGAGGGAGAAATGTGATAAAATTTCCTACATGGAGACAAAATACCACCGAAATCGATGAAGGGATATTTCTTCCACTTGAACCATTTTTTTGACCTTTGGATCACTATCATGCTCCTCTTTTTTATATCACATGATTCCTTTATGTTTTTTGGAGTGGGAGGAAGAGGGGAAGAGTGTACTACTTGGTAATAAGATAAAATAGGTCTGATCCATCATCTTTTATCTCATCCACAAACCAATCAAACTTGAAGTCTCTCATTTGGTCCACTATCATCCTCATGTAATCATATTTTCTGACCTCGAATTCATTTGTATAATTAACCTAGTAGTCCTCAATTTTTGGCACATGATGCAAGCCTAGTAAGGTGAAAGTATTTGGGTTCCCCCTAATATCAAAGTTATACTGAGATATGTAGGAGTATAAACTGAGAGCTAGGAAAGATATTTCGATGTTTGTTCCATCTGTGAAATTTTTATATGAGTATATTCCCAGGGAGATGGGAAATGGCATGCCTTTCTTTTTTACATTATTGTACTTAGTATGAGCATGAGATAACTACCGACATAGTTTAAACATGATGGTCTTATCACTCAGGTACCTAGGTAGCCTGCGAGGGGCAAGATCAAAGCCTCCTACCCTGATGTAGATGAAGCTGTGGAATTAGATGAAGTGGATCCCATAATTTTCAATCAATGTAGTCATTTAGTATGATATCCTCAATTTTGGATTACCTTCGAGAAACCTTGTGATGAACATGGTGATGCATCATTCACCTTAACATAGTGAAATTTTCTTTCCCTATGAGTGAGTTGTGGATACTTCTCATAGGTAGGTGACTTTTGAAGCACATTGGGGAAAATGGATATACCTTGGAAGGGTCTTGTGAAAGTAAGGGCATACACCATGTAAGAAGTCATGGTCAACTTCTTATATGTAGGAAACTGTAAAAATTGTCAATGAAGGTTGTTAGTTATGATTTTCCCCCAGTCCACTATTTGGTCTCCTTTCATAACTAATAGAATAAAATGAACCATCTTATCTTGGAAATCCTTCATTGTTTCTTCTCCCATCATTCTATTCAGTAAGATAATAACATCAAAGTATGATTTGTGAAACTCGCTCTGAGATAAATAATTAGGGATCTGAGAGGTCTTTTGTCCCTACTTGAGCCACGAACCAGATGCCAGACCCTATAATTATGATTTTGTCCTCACCCATTCCTATGAAGAAAAATCCCTAGTGATGATAACCATGTCGTTAATAGTGTTAATTTACATGCATTGAGAAATTCCTTTCGGTGTGAGGACTACGAGGATTAAGTTATCATTCACCCAAATTATTTTGGAAATATTTTCATTGTGTTATGCATAGGCTAAGACTAGCTCAATGTTTTAAACAAACAGAGGATTCCCACCTAATTTGAATAGTCTGCTCAAGAAGATATTATCTTGCATAGCTCTTAGTGTTCATTCAACATTTTTTCCTTTAAATATTCCAATTCTATATGGGTCACATCAGTGTCACCCACATTACAATACTAAGTGTGCAAAGTGGAAATTAATTCTAGGCCTGAATATTTCATCTTCATGATGGTAAAAATCAATGTAACATGTGGGCTATGAAATGATACAAGTGATTTGATCCTGATTACAATAATCTCTATTTTTAAGAAGACCTATCTAGGATGGCTATTTTGAGTAATTTTTCACAATTTTCACTTTTTAGTGATTTTTACTTACAACGAGTAACACAGATGCTGAGAGTTTGTTGTTTTGGAAACTTACTATATTTTTAAAGAGTGTACATGTAACAAATTAATGTTTTTATATGGAGGTCTTCTGGGTTTCTGAATGTAATGAAACTGGTCTCAAAATTTTATGTTTTTTCTTAGGACCTCCTCCAATTTTCAAGGAATTTTAATTTCTAGATCTCCGTAGATCTTAAAAGAAAATTATTGGGGCTGAAAATTTATTCTTGTTGTTTTAAATTATATAGAGCATCAATGGTAATACTTTTATAGTCAATACTAATGTGTTTTTTAGAGGATTGCACTAGTGAATGTTTGCAGAGATTGAGTGCATGGATTGGGAGATATGAGCAAAATTCATTTTTTGAGCTCGATGGTCTAGGAAAATTTCACTAACATCTATCGAAAAATAATGGAGTTTTGGGGGAGGAAATCAAAGAGTAAAATGCAAAATTCCCTAAGTATTATGATTTAAAACTCTTTCACTCATACCTTGCAATTTTTAACTCAACTTTAACTCCACATGCTAAACTAGGATTAGATGGAGGTAGAAGTGTGTTTACACCTTAAAAAATAGGAGACAAGAGGTGAAAAGGGACAAGAGGGTAAAAGAAGTGCACTTTGAACTAGATGTTGAAAAGTGACAACATGTGATGCAGTGTGAGTGAGATTGGAGGTGTTGGAAATGGGTTGTCGAGAGTTGTAATTTGGTTTTTCACATGACCAGGGGCTAATTGCGAGAAGGGAAGCAAATTTTTGTGTCCATCATGTCCCTTTTAACCTTGAGGAAAGTGCAGTAGGACACTCATCCTTCCAAAACATTCCATGGGTATTCAGTTCATGAGAGGAGGGGCCATGGGTGAGTGGAAGACAAGTTTACGACATTTCTATCACCTCAAGTTGTTATTAAGTGACGCAATAAGAACTTGCATGGGAAGCACATTTTTGTGTCCCTCATCTCCCTTTGCATGATGGTAATCGTTAAAGGGTACACTCCACCCTCAAAATGCACCAATGGTATTTAACTCATCAGGAAGGGGACTTGAGTCAAATGAAACACTCATATGCACCTCCTAACAACACAAGTTTAAGTGACGAAAGAGCTTTACCAGATGGGGATCACACTTATTTTTCCCTCATGTCCCTTTACACCTTGGGAAAAGTGCAAGGGGACACTCAAGCCTCAAAAGTGTGCTCAAGATTTTTTCAATTTTTTATGTCATCCTGCTAACTTAGTTTTAGAACACCGCGAGTGCTTTTCTACCCTAGAAGCCTAGAATGGAGTTTTAGGGTCAAACCTTATTTGATTTTGAGTCCAGGTCACCTGTTTAGATCATCCTAACTATTTTTATGCCTTCAGGGATATTTTCTCAACTTTGGATCTCAGTAGATTGTTCAATCACCTTAGGTATACTTACTTAAACATGAAACAAACTTGAAAATAATGTTATCACGTTACTCTTAGCTAGAATGAGGATGAAATTGTGGACAGTCTGGCTAGAGGAAGGGTTTATAGTGACTGAGAGAGGAAATTTTCAAGTGGGGGCTTGTTTTTCATGACTAAAATTTTCAATTTTACATGTTAGAGATTTAACATGACAACAAATACATTATATGTAAGGATAAAAAACTTATTGACCCAATAAAAATAGCATTTATTGTCCCACTTGAGGTGTCACAAACACAATGAGATGTATGTGCCTTCCTTAGAAACTATGGTTATTATAGAAAATTCATCAAAGGATATGTCAAGATTGTTGCGCCACTAGATAAATTTATCAATAAGTAGGGAGAACTTGAATGGAATGAAAATCAAAAAAATCCTTTGAAGACTTAAAGGACAAACTCTCTAGTATTCCCATGCTATAATTTTCAAACTGGACAACCCCCTTACATTTGTATGTCAATGCATCTAGAATAGTATGTTGGACAAGTTTCTTCATTCCTAATCAAACAAATGAACTAGTAATGAAAGCAAATAGCAACTCGTAACATGGAGAGTTTATAGTACCTCATAAGCATGATGTGATGGATGAATGGGTGCTAAGTAGATGATGGATCATTATTATAGCTGATGACCTATAAATAAGAAAAATTGAAAAGTTAATTGATTAGATGGGATATGTGGGGGTTTCCCAATAAAGCAGATCCAAGAAGCGTTAACTTCTTAGGTGGATTTCAACCCCCATTTTAATGAAATATTGAAGTAAAGGATTGGTGGAGAAATTGCATGCAGAAACAGAAGTACTACTGAATCTAAGAAATAATTGAAATTAATCTAAAAATTGATTTAATTGAAATAACTGTAAATGAAAGGTTACATGTTCTAGGTCAAATTTGACCCAGACAATGCAGAGACAGGTCGATAATGACTTAGGAGGTTGGATGTAAAATTTAACTGAAATATGCAAACCCTGCAAGATCCATATACAACCTAGATATGGCAAAGGCTTGTGTATGTTGGATCCAACTTGCAGAAGGGATCTGAAGGAGCAGAAACCAGATAATGACAGAAAATAGAGATTGGAAAGGGTGGATTGGGGACCAGGGCCCTGGTTGACAACAACTAGGGTGAAGCGACGATGACAGTAACAGAGTTGGTCAAGGCCGAGGGTTATAGGATGAAATGGGATACCTACATGTAAAGAGGCTAGGAAATAATGTTTCTAAGGGTGATCTAGATATTGTTCAGGATCACCTACTCCTACAAAATGTTAGATACAAGAAAAAAATGATAATATGATACAATTTGATTAAAGAAACACAAAGATAACAATAAGCTCATGAAGGATGATTGTGAGTGATGTAAACACGTTAAAATGATGTTTAGGAGATCTATAACTATTACAGGAATGCTCAGGCATGAGGAATAGTTCACATGTCATAAGGAAGCTCCAAAACTCACATGCATCTGATGATTTTGATTCATTAAGGAAATATTTAACTTAGTTTTATAGGGTTGATGGTGAGTTGGCTGGGTCACCATTGACTATAGGGAAAGTTTACCCAATCGGGTAGATTTTTTGAGTTTTTGGCGTGATTTCATGTTTTTTAGAGTTGGAAGCGTACGTTAAAGCATGTGTGTGGGATTATATTACTTGCGAATAAATCATGTGTAATTAGGGTATAAAAATAGATAGGAAGAAAGCTAGGAAAAAGCATAGGATAGGGATTTAGGATAAAAGCATCCAAAATAGAAAGTGGATTAGGGCCTGATATGATGTGGATATTAATTAATTAATCAATAGAAGTTAATTAATTAAATTAAATAAAGGTGATTGGATGGGTATTTTAATTAAATTAAGGGGATGTATTTAATTAAAAGGGGACCTAAATAGGATCCTAATAAAATATGCTCATGTGGGTAAACAAGGTATAGAGATATTGAATTTAGGTGTCTACATTTGCCCATTTTTGCTGAATGTTTTGCACTAGCAAGCCATGAGACAAAAATAGTGAGACAAATAGTATGATGAGGATTGACGGGAGGTAGATTATGAGATCCCCCTAAAATGGGGGATTGATGATGCCAGAGGAGATTGATGATGTGTTTGGAAAAAAGTAGATGATGACGGACGGGTGGGTGAAGAAAGATGGGTAAAAAGGATAACGTAATGCAAGATGTCCCGAGCAAAAAGGATCACAATAATAACAAAAACTAGGTGGTGACTCTAATATTACATCGGTAGAAGGAAAATTGTGGTCTCAATGGAGAGGAGTGAAAATGCTCTATAGGTCAACGAGTGGGTGAAAATCACTACAAAATGGAGATAATCCAACAAGAAATATCTCAAATGGATGCAATCCAAAATGATTGTGGGCTCATAGGAGAGCATCAAAGTATGTGCAAATAAATGTGAAAATTATGTGAAAACCTTCGTACATGAGGAATCGAGCTAAAAATTATGTGTCCGTAAAGGACGAGGGTGAAAATAATGGTGCCCCGAAACAGGACACGAGAAAAGGTTGAAAAGGTGAGTAATGAAATAATATGCCCCAAGGGGAAGATAAGTATGGCTACGAAGGTGGAATTTGTGTGCAAATTGGATATGATTGAAAAATAAAAATGCCCGGAGAGGGAGTAAGTGTGGCCACAAAAGTGGACTTTGAGATCGCAAAAGGATAGGATCGGAAAATTGAAATAAAATTCCCTAAAGGGGAAAGTAAAGATGGATAAAAAGGTGGACTTTGAAAAATGCCCAAGAAGAGGTCATAAACAAAGATCGGGGAAGCCAAAGCAAATGCTACCAAGGCCAGTTAATAGTGACCCAAGGCGCTGAATGGTGACCAAGTGTCGGTCGCTATATAAGCCTATAAATCAACTAACGATGCACATTTTCACGTGTAAAATTGATGAGAGAGATTAGAGTGATTAAAGAGAAAACTGAGAAATGGAGGCCGCAGGAGTTGCAAGGAAATGTCAGACAGTGCGAAGGATAGTGAGTAACAAAACTCAAGCTTTTTAATTTTGTATTTATTTGTTTATTTTTGCATTTTTTAGAAAAAGTGGATGATGCCAAGTGTGGTTGGTGGTGACCTAGGTGGATTGACGTTGACTGATCCCTAAGGCACATCGATCAACCCTGAAATGCGTCGACCTGACCTGGGTCAATGTCAAATAGAGTTAGATTGGATTTGGTAAGGATTAAATTGGATTTTTGATGAAATTTTATGGATTTGGATTGGATTTTTTTATTTTTGATGAAATTTAATGGATTTGGATTAGATTTTAGATTTGTGATCTGATGTTTGCATGTTTTGTTGGTGATTATAGGACAGAGAGACCTTTTATTTGAGAGACAAAGTGCCTACTCTATACGAGTAGATTAGAGGAGATATGACAGAAATTGAGTGGGGTCACTTGTCTGAAGTGGGGTCAGGTGGGTTTAGACATTATCAGAGGATCCCAAGAGATGTGGGGTTGATGATCGCTTTGGTAGAGAGATGAGACTAGAATACTGGTACCTTCTAGTTTCGGATAAGGGAGATGATCATCACCTAGGAGTATGTGTATAGGATACTAAGATTTCTTCTACAGGGGGAACAGGTAGTTCCCATCATATATGACAGCATATTAGAAGTGTTGACATGGCTATTTGGAGCCGATGTGCCCCACATCAGGTTTTCTTCAGGGGAATTTTTGTATGAGTTGAGGTACAAGGTCAGGCATACCATGGAGTCATTTGATATTCTTGGTTATGATGGTAGTGTCTTGTTATGTTTTGTTGTACTTAGGTGGAGCTTGGTTTTTTATGGCCGTTGGTTGGTGTGGTTGTTGATATAGTGGATCACTAGATAATATTATCTTTCAGGGCTTCTTTGTTAGCTCAGTTATACTAGGAGCTATTGATGTAAGGGGCAAGAAAGAGGTCAGGGTTAGATGTAGGTTTCTTGTTTCACTGCTTGGCCTATGAGCACATTGTTGTCATTTGGCCACCAGGGCTTCCATGGGTCATTGGGGATCACATAGAACTTGTGGTTGGGTTTTTGAGATGGAGGTTCGGCCAAGCCTTCAGAGATAGGGAGACATAGGAGAGGATTGGTATGTTGATCAGTTCATGGAGTTAGAGACTGATCAGATTAGATGGTGGTCGTATAGGGATTTTCCTGCATGTCTTGGAGTAGATGCAGGGTTGTATGGGATGAGGTGGACACGGTGGGTCCAAGGGAGATGACTAGAGATGATCAAGGTCATTAAGTTTTATTGAGTGTAATGACATTTTGGGGTCTTCTAGACTATACCAGATGCTCCTATTTTGTATAGGCAGGAGGAGGTTGACAGGGAGTTGTTGAGCCCTGTTATGGAAGATCCATTAGAGGAGGAGGCTACACCATGGGATGATGACGACGACGTAGGAGTTGGAGCCAGATTTGGTGATTGGATGAGTGTTATCTAGGTAACTAGGGTGGCTATGGAGGGAGGAGAGGAGGAGGTAGAGGAGATGGAGATTGGGGGATATGCAGAGGTAGCTCTAAGAGGCAGAGATGGAGGAGTTTGAGAGACTGCATGAGTTAGGGTGGCTTCACACTGAGTTAGATCAAATGAGGGTATAGAGAGACACTACGGTCCAAGAGAGGGACATAGTTGTATAGGATAGGGACTGATACTACCGGTAGAGGGAGGCCTATAGGGTTTGTTTTGGAGATCTTGTCTACTATATTGGTTACCGAGCCTACGGGTGAAGGACAAGAAGCACTGCAGGGAGGAGGAGAGATGACACCTCCTAGCTATGATCTTGATTGATAGATATAGATCCTTAGCCATAAAGGCTAAGTATTATGAGGGGATTGTGATCGAGAAGTTTCCAAAGACACTTTGATACTAGGAGCATCTGCATAAGATAGAGACAGGTGGTTCTGAGTAGTCGAGGAACACAACGAGTGTGGCTCAGCCACATCGAGGAGAGGTCCAGGGAAGAGGTGATTGAGGTTGATAGGTAGATAGAGGGATCCATCCCATAGGGGGAGGATATTAAGCTCTCTGAGATTCATTTTTCTGGTTTTACTGATATCTCTACTTTGAGAGAGCCCCGTTAGAGGGCAATGATGTACTAATACATTTGATTTTGATGTGTGTACATATGTGATATCATTTTTCCATGATTTTATATATGTGTGTTGTGTAATGTTGATTATTTTATTTATGTCGATGATGACATGTATATGTGATTATTCATGAGGGTCGGTTTCATGTTTTAACTATGTTTGATGGTGATGTTAAAAGTATAAGACATGAAATGATTTACTTTTATTTGGATTGTTAGATTATGATGTATGGATATGATGTTGTGCTACTTGGGAATTTTATATGCATGGATTTTTGATGATGGGAATTTGTTGTATAGTTAATGAGGATTCAGGATTACATGTTCCTGTCTTGAATTTTATCATGGTAAATGTGATGAATGGGTAGAATGTAGGGTGGAATGGAAAAGTAATGTAGATGTGATTATCAATTGGTTTAATTAAAGATTGATGTATTTAGAATAGATAGATAGATTGATTGAGATAATGAAATCGAACCAAATGATGGAGACCTATAGGTATGAACGACATTACATCGTATCAAGGAACACACATGAAGAAAAGATACCTCTAATTACATTGAAGGTAAACAAGAGGGGATCTGTATAACGTAAGGCACATGCGACTAAAACAAGTGTTAGAATGTAACCAACATCAGTTAGTTATATCAAAGATCATAAAGAGATAATGGATGGAATGAACTCATAGACCTAAGGTGTCGACATGAACAAAGGGATTTGAGATGTAACTTTTACACGGGAAAAGGGTTCTCCGTTAGTGGTGTTCCCTAAATCTATACCCCAGACTCTAAGAAAGGGGGAAGAGCAATATAGAAGAAAGTTGATCAATGCAAGAAGCTTTCTTAGGATGTAAAAAAAAATGGAATGTTGATCAATGTGGGAAGCCTTCAATGTCCATGACAACAAGAGTAACCATCCTTCGAGGGTATGGTCTATTTTATACATATGTAATATAGATGGAAAAAGATAACATATATGATAAGCCTTCCTTCAAGGGATTAGTCTATTTCTTTGATTTGATTTTCTTTCTTTTGCTTTTCTTTTGACAGAACAACTATCCTTGACTGGAGCAATTTTTTTAGTGCCTTAAATTTTGATTAAATCTTCCTTTGATTGAATTTTGATTAGAGCATCATTTGATTTTAATTTTGACATGGGGAAGAGTTGGGAATAGTTAAGTAGACCACTTAGGAGGGGTATAATGAATGTACAAGAGACACCCCTAGAACCTTTGCATGATTCCAATAGGTGAACGAGAGGGTGATGGATGCAATGATTCATGGAGTTTATTTCCAAAAGGGAGAACCTATCCATAAGGAATCATGTCTAGGGGAGTGACGAATGACCTATGGTGCTCATATTTAAGGTCACATACTATGAAAGATAGACAAGGCTAATGATGGAGGGATGATTCCAGGATATGACTACGAGCTGAATTGGATGGAATGCTAATAGTATAATGATTTACAGGGATGTGTTAATAGGATATACTAATTTACCATCACTGGGAGGACAATCGATAGGCTCCAAACCCATACTTATGCATGATAATGTGTCTAATGCAGTCAATAGGAAATACTTTCGGTTTGGCCCCTTTCAAGAGTAGTGCCATTTTATGATTTTAGGCTCCCAACCCAGGTGACTTATTAAATTCATAATATTTGTATGGTGCCAATTCAGTTAGCATGTTTGATGAAAACTTTTCATAAACACGATGGTGTTCAAGAGTGAGAAGGAGTAGGATGTTCTACAACTCAAGTTGTCTTAGATGATGAATGGCGAGTCACTCAACATTAGAGAGTGAAGTTCTTTGATGTGACTTGTTGTAAGCACATTTAATTTGAACTCTTGATAGGAAGGGAATGATTTAGAACCGTACATTAAACAAGGGGGTATCCCCCGCAGAATGTGAAATGCTCAGTCTCGACAAGCCCAGAGAGAAAAGGGGACGATGTTTTAGCGATAGTTATGTCATAACTAGAGATGAATTTGTGAAGAATGCACAAAGATTGAAGGTATTGAACTATCGAGAGGGACGACGGCTGTCAGAACCATTAGCTTGAGGAAGTATGAAGAATGGGGGTAATCTGAATATGGCACCCAAAATTGCATGTGCTACATCATCATTAAGATATTTGTTACAAAAAGTCCCCAATTTCTATTGTCACATCCTTTCAAAAGATGTTGTGAGGAATGCCTAAAATCATCTACAGTGTATATTTGTAACCTAAAGATAAACATTAATGGCTTAGGCTAGATTTAGTTCTAACTTCTCGCTTCAATTAAATCCATGTTTTGGCCTTTAGTGAATTATTTAGGAGTGGTGCCGCCCTGATGTTGCGGTGAAGTTCTAAAACCACCGCCTAGGTAAGGGTGAGCAGTCCTTGTGATATAGATTTCGGGATGCGTGTTACAAAGATGGTTAGAATGGATATCACTTAGGAGAAAATTCAATTTTAGGATGCGTTTGTAGATACCGTACATGTTGTCTACAAAATCATAGTTTTGATTGCTAAATGGAGTTCTCATTATGAATAGGGAATTTTTGCATGTGATTTAGTTAACATGGGTACCACCTGCCAAGCTGTGGAACTTGCGAGCTGTGAGGTTGAAAATCCCAGCACTAATTATTATATATTCCCAATCCTACTACTCTAATGCACAAAAAACCTAGTCTAAGAATTTTTGTGTAGACAAGGAGATAGTAGAGTATTGCATACAATCCTGTTAGGAATCCTGCACTAAAAGCTCATATGATAGAACCAAATCTAGGGTTATACTTGATTACAACCAATACTGCCTTCAGCCTAGTTGCCAATTGGATAAGGATGAACCTTCAGAGCGTAGACATCTTGCACCACATGATGGAATCACATGCAATTCCAAATTCCTAAGGACACAAAAAATTACAAATCCTGCATATGAACACAAGAGTATGCACAAAGAAAGCAAAGATCACAACTGGATGGAACAACACAATGCAAGTGATGCAAGATTTGCACATAAAACATTGTTTATCCAAGTTGTAACCAACTTGCATAGTGCTTCATTATATCAAATATCAGAAAATTAGACAATGGATAAGGGGATGAAATCACAACAAACCTAATGTCATATCATGGACAAAGGGGAATCATTGAGATGTAACTTGCATATGTGGTAAAAGAATTTCTACGTTAATGGTGTTCCCTTACAATTTATGAAATCTCTGAGAAGGGAAAGAATTTGAGAAGAAAGTTTGCATGCTGAAATTTTCTTAGGATGCAAATAATAATGTGTGGTTAATCAATACAAGAAGCCTTCAATGCCATTATAACGAAGAGTTATTCTTCACTTCGAGGGCATGGTCTACTTTATACCTCATTGATATAGATGACAAAAGATACATATTTGTTATTAGTGCCTTCAAGGGATCGGCACATATTCGCACAATGTAATTTTGCTGACCTTTTTTCTTTTTCTGATTACTCTTGTCCTTTAGTTTGAAACATGAAATTTTTGGCATTAGAGGGCATCTGTGACCTTTATGGAAATGTGATAAGAATGAAAAAAGATAACATTTATGATAGCCAGTCCTTGCAAGGGATCGGTCTATTTCTTTTATATGATTTTGAAAATGCCAAAAACTCTTTTTTCATTTTCTAGTTAGTTTGTTTTATTTTCTCTCAATTTCATTTTGTTTGACTATACTATCCACAACAAGGGAGATGTCTATTTTTGAGTGCTTTGTCCCAAATTTTGATTGGATCATCCTTTGATTTTTATTTTGACATGGGGAAGATTTGGGACATTATCTAAGTAAACCACTTAGGAAGGGGAACTATTGTACAAAGAGACACATCCCTGGACCCTTTACAATTATTTCCAATAGGTGAATGAGAGGGTTATGGATGTAAAGATCACAGAGTTCTCACCAAAAAAGGGAGAACCTATCCCTAAGGAATACACTACAAGTAGAGCTATGGTTCACATATTTAAGGTCACATCTAGGAAAGTGACATATACCACATAATTCCAATTCACTAACTTGACTTATGGAAGATAGCTAATGATGCAGGATGATCTACCTTTTAATATGACTAAGAGCTTACTGGAAGACATTCTAACTAATATCAATGGTTGCAAGTGTAATGTTTAAGATGTTCCACTTCGAGTTTACCATCAAGGGTCGGAAAATCGATACTGCTCGCAGGTCAACCCATACTTCAACAATAAGTGATAATGTAATTCAATCTAGTTAGGGGAATTATTTCATGTTGGCTCCTTTCTAGAGTAGTTACATTATGATTTTCTTTGAGAATGAGGTCACACAACATTAAATTCATTCTTTAATGCACTTTTTATAAGCATGTTTATTGCACTCTTGATAAACATGATGGTGTTCAAGAGCAAGAATCCACTTATCTAACAACTCAAGTTATGTTAGACATTTGTTGATATTCTTCATCAGATATGAAGTCACGAAGGGACACTCGAAAGATCGGAATTTTAATTTTGAGAGGGAGGATTTTCCATAGTAAAAAGGGGGTAACCCCCATGGAAGTACGGATGCTAGTCTGATAAGCCCAAAGAGTGAAAGGAAGATGGAGATGTCAGTCCCGTCCTGACTTGTCAATAGTTTTTGCAAGAATGTTTCGAAGATTTTATTAGTGGCTTCGACTTGGCTGTTAGCTTGAGGATAATATGGAGAAGAGAAGTTGAGTTGGATGTTAAATGAATCTACAAAGCTTCTTAAGATATTATGTTTTTAAAGGACTTTATTGTCAAAAATGACAAGTTTGTGAGGAATGCCGAAGTGGCAAATGATATGTTGATAGATAAAGTTAATGATTAGGACCAGATTTAGTTAAAGTGAGGGGAATTTCTTCCACCCACTTAGTGAAATATTCATGTTATACTTGATGATGGAGTGATGTTGTTGTGAAGATTGAGGATTAATAAGGCCGAGACCCCTTGAAGCTATGATCAAGGGATTTTGGGTACAAAGATGGTTGGAAGGGTCTACCAGGAGTAAAATTGGGTTTAGATAAATTAGATAAGAACCATGAGGCTCGAGAAAACAAAAATAATAGTTACTACAGTGATTTTAGGATAAGATTATCCAGCCACGAGGGTGGGTCTTAGGTAGAGCCATGGTGCTCCCAAGGGAAGCACACATATGGCCACGAAGGTGAGTGCTAGGAGGAGAAGATGATGATAAAATAATATGACATGATTGGATGAGATGAGCTAGATAGGATGAGATAACATCAGGTATGGAGAGGATCCAATCTGCAAGCAAATAGATCCTAGAATGAAGTCCCCCCAAGTGTCAAAGAAGCTATGGGATAGGATGATGTGGAAGAAAATGTGGAGGACTCAACAACAAGGGGAATGTGTTCCCCCTAGTGAGAGAGATGTGGATGAGCTAGTGGATATAGGATAAGTGAAATGAGATGGAGGACAAGTATACATGGAGTATAAGATCAAAGATCATAGGGAAAATGTATCAAGGAAAAAATATCGATGAATAAGGGGGGACCCTGCGTTAAGAGGATCGGCATGTGAAGAAGTGGTGGATTAAGGAGAAGGCCTAGTGGCTCCTAGATGGAGAGGTTGGAAATAGGAGATGAATCAATCATGGATGAGATGGTAGATGGTGAAGGAGAGTCCTCGAGAAGGTCCTCTCTCTCGATAAGATCATGGATGATAGTTTGTAGGGCCTTACATTATTTGGTGTCATGACCTGGGGTATGATGGTAGGTGCAAATACGTGTGGGGGTCAAACCATGATGGCTTTGGATGGTCTGGATCAAAGGCCCTGATAGGTGGAAGTGTGATGGCATAAATTTGGAGTAGATATCACAGGAATTCCACATAGGATTTGATATATGTGTGGTAGGATATGGTCTTGGATGTGGAGGATGTCGAGGATGAGATTGTTTTGAGATCTTGATGTTTTGTTTTCAAGCTTTGACATGGTGATTGGTGTCCTAGAAGAAGAAGGGTTGGATGATTTCAATTTGGAATGATCAGTGGATGGGAGTGTTCTTGATGAAGGCGTTGGTCCTAGGAGGGAGTCAGATTGTTTGGATTTGGATTGGTTGATTGATCGTGATAAAGGATATGGTCCTAGGATAGATGGATGTGGCCCCAAGATGGATGATGTAGGTTTGATCTTCATTGGAGGAAAGTCTATCTTCTGTGAGGGCGCACAAGGGATCATTATGGAAGGGTACCAAGGTTTTTAGGTTTGGTTCTTGTGAAGGAGTACCCTTGGTAGGAATGACAATAATTTCGACTGGTGGATCTGAAGATGATGTTGTGACTGATGGGGGAAGTAATTTCTGCATGATTTGATCTAAGGAAGGTGAAGAAATGTTTGGTTGTGTAGATGAGATAGGAGGGTCACCTATGGCTACTGCAAGTTGTAGTTCTCTCCAATATTCTTCGAAGGATGTGGGAGGAGAAGATGATGATGTAGGAGATGTGGTTATGATGTTGATGTGGTAGGTGTAGGTAGAAGTGTAGAAAGAGGGACTGGGACTGATTCTATGGATGGTATGATGGGTAATGGTGGAATAGATGTGGATGGGGGAGTGGTATCCAATGAAGTGGATGAGGTATACATTGGTGTGGGGTCGATGATAGGTGCAAGTGTGGATAGAAGAAGGGGTGTTTGGATCATGCGGTTGATGAAGTCTATGTGAGAGGGAGGTGATGTAGATTTTGGATTATTCGGTGTGGAAATGAGGGGTTTTGTAGAAGAGGTAGGATTGCCTTCAATGTTTGTCTTAAGTGTTTCAGGGGGCATTGTGGATATGTTTTTGGATTGGGAAGAAGGGGTTGGTGTGATAATAGATATAGATGTGGGAATGGTAGATGTGGGCATGGGTAAAGAAATGTGTGATAATGATGTCAAGACATATACGGGTGGATTTGTTGGCGTAGTAGATATAAGTGTAGTGATGGGTGTGTTTTGGGATAGGTGTGGATAATGGGGTAGTCATAGTAAGTTGGGGTAGGATAGGTGTGGATGAAGAAGTGGGTGTAGTCGAAGCCAATGCAGATGTGGTAAGAGTAGGATTGGATGTAGATATAAGAGAAGCAGTGGAAGTCAAGGTGGTGAAAGGAAATGGTATGATTGATGGAGGGTAGCTCTTAAAGGAGCCATGTAGGCACAATATCAAGGATGGGAGTAGGTGATGATGAGATAAGTGGGATAGATATGGAAGAAGGTGTCTGATGTATGGTGTTGATTGAAAATGGGTTATATTTGTTTGGTGGGGTTGGTGAAGATGGGTTTGTTGGTGGTGGGTTAGGAAAGGGTTGTCTAAATATGTCGGGGAGTGGTGAAGATTGTATTGGTTGAGGGGATGTAAGATATCAGGGAGGAGAAACATGATAATATGGTTGGGATTGGATGGGAAGATACATGAGGGATGGGGATGTCAATAGATGGGATAGGGGGATGTCAGATGAAGACTAGGGGTGGTCCAAGGTGGTGGGATAGATTCTATTGGTTGGCATGATCTACAGAGAAAGAAGTCATATGATGGGGCTAGAAGGAGGCAAGCATGAGATATCAATCGTGGTTTGTGCAAGAATCATTTGGGGTAGAATTGTGTTCCATTTTAAATCAAGCAAGTCAAGAAAATGGTTCTTTTTTATTGTTTTTAATTAAGAAAATGTGAAAAATAAAAAGGGATGGATAACGGGGGGTACCTAAGAGAAGGCAGTTTATGTCTGGTTTCAGGTTTGTTTTGGCTTGGGAGAGTCTTAGGCGGTTTCCTGTTGGGTGATGAAATCCCAATCAGTCTACCAGGTAGGATGTTGTTTTGATGTGTTGATTGATTTGTGAGTTTTAGGTGTGTGTGAGGATTGTGAAATGTAACAAGTAAACCCCCTACTTAAACTATGTGAGCAAGCAAGATGCAGAAAAGAAAGGTTCTTTTTAAAACCAAATCGAAGTGTGATCTTTCGATGAGGACACACACAGGAAAGGGAAATATGATGCAGAAAAGATAAAATAAGGAAAAAGAGGAAAACCTTGGATAAAGCTTTTCCTTTTTATCTGAACTTTAGTGAAGAGCGATCCAGTAGCCAAACCAACACGAGCAAGCAAGAAGCAAGGCCTCACATTGCAGTGTTAGTAGAAGATAGAAGAAAAAGAAAATAGAAAATGAAAAAGGGATCACCTAAAGGGTGGTCCCACCAGGCGTGCCAGAAATGTTGGGATAATTTTCTTCATTCCTAATCAAATGAATGAACTAGTAATGAAAGCAACTAGCAACTCATAACATGGAGGGTTTATAGTACCTCAGTAATTTTGATGTGATGGATGAATGGTTGCCAAGTAGTTGATCCTTTCTGTAGCTGATGACCTAGAAAATAAGACAAATTGAAAAGGAGATTGATTAGATGGGATATGTGGGGGCTTCCTGACAAAGTGGAACCAAGAAAGTGTTAACTTCCTTGGTGGATGTCAACCCCCATTTTAAAGAAGGATTGAAGTAAAGGATTGATAAAGAAATTAGCATGCAGAAAAAGAAGTACTACTGAATCTGAGAGATAATTGAAATTGATCTAAAAGATGATTTGATTGAAATAACTGTAAATGAAAGGTTACCTGGTCTGGGTCGACGATGACCCAAACTGTGTAGAGGCAGGTCGACAACGACCTGGGAGGAAGATCTAGAATGTAAATAAAATATGTAAACCCTGCAAGATCTGAGATGCAACATGGAATGTACAAAGGTATTGTGTATGCTGGAATCAACCTGTAGAAGGGATATTGAAGGAGCAAAACCATAGAGAATGATAGAAAACAAGATTGGAAAGGGTGATTGGGAACAGGACCTTGGTTGATGGTGACCAGGGTGAGTCAATGGTGACTGTAGTAGAGTTGGGTAAGGATCGAGGTAAAAAGGATGAAACATGAGAGACCTACAAGAAAAGGAAGCTAAAATGGAATGTTGTTGAGGGAGCTCTAGGTGTTACAGAAGCTGATCTGAAACCTGCAAAAGATTAGATACAAGAAATACAAAGATAATTTGATAAAATCTGAATAAAGCAACACAAAGATAATGATAAGTCTCATGAAGGATGATCATGAGTGATGCAAGCACATTTGAAAGAAGATTCGGGAGGTATGTAATTGTTGTAGGAATGCTCAGGCATGAGATTCAATTCACAAGTCATGAGGAAGCTCCAAAGTTTTCATGCATCTGATGATTTCTGATCTCTTTTGGAAATATTTAACTTAGTTTTATAGGGTTGACGACGACTGGGCTGGGTCGCCACCGACTGCGGGGAAATTTTTCCCCAATGGGCTAGATTTTTGTGTTTTTGTCGTGATTTTATGTTTTTAAGAGTTGGAAGGGTGCTTTAAAGTCATGTGTGTGGGATTAGATTGCTTGGGGATAAATCATGGGTAGTTAGGGCATAAAAATAGATAGGAAGAAAGCTAGGAAAAAGCGTAGGATAGGGATTTAGGATAAAAGCATCCTAAATAGAAAGTGGATTAGGGCATGATATGATGTGGATATTAATTAATTAATTAATAAGGAGTTAATTAATTAAATTAATTAAAGGTGATGGGATGGACATTTTAATTAAATTAAGGGGATGTATTTAATTAAAAGGGGACCTAGATAGGATCCTAATAAAATTGGGTCATACTCCCCTTAAAGCCACATTAATTAAATTAATAATTTCCTACCTATTCATATCCCCTAGTGCACATGTTAATTGGATTAATTATCTTAATTAAATTAATTAACACCCTCACTTAACCACCTCACCCAGCCAACTCACCTAGCCACCTCACCCTATGACCCCACTCAAACCTCATTAACGACCTAAGACCAAGTCTAAACCTATCCTAACCAACTAGGAATTAGTCTAAACCTAGACTTGACTCTTAATAACAAACCTAAAAAGACTCTTACTTATCCTTTCATGATCCATCACTCGAGACTCGAATGGAGATTGAATACCATGCCAAAAATAACAACAATTAGGCTATTTTTGGCCAACCTAGATATTGTTGCCTTAACCGACATCGGTTATGTCTCAACTGACGTCAATCCCCTAACCATCGTTGGTTAGGTTAAATACATTTCTAAAAGCCTTTTCCTAGGTTTTTCATTCGATTCAGGATCTCATACGAATAGAGACTTGGAGTAATCAAATTTCTAAAGCACTCAAGAAAAGGAAAGCACATGGGAGCACTACCAACAACCAATGGCATTCATCTTCTTCTTCACAATCACGGATTCACACAGAGAAGCATGGAGGTTCAGACTGCCATGGCATGAACACAACTTCTCTTCTCTCTGGATCTCCACCATCATTGTCCCTATCACCTACATTCTTAAAACTTACTCTTTAGTAAGTACCTAATATCTTTTCATTTACAGTTGTTTGCTTTCAGTAAGATTTATTATTCATCTCTATAATGTATCTTTCTTCACGTCCATATACACCCTTCCTCCCACCAACTTATCACCCTACCATACCTCAACCTTCCACCTATCTTCCCCCTATCCTAATCATCTCTACACATTTTAGACCATTCCATGACCTCACTCTCACCATTTCCAACCTCTGTACAATCATAAAGAGTCTGAAAGACCATTCCTAGGAAGTTTTTGCTAATTTCCCCTACCGACTCTAGTTAACATATTGACATTGGTCATTATGCCTAACTAGCATCGGTCACATAGCCGACGTCAGTTAGTGTGTCTAGAAACCTAGCTCAGAACAACGAGCTAATATCTATTTTACAATAGCCCAAAACCACTTATAACCTATATTAGACTTCACCCAAAGCCTGTACCTGACCTTTAACCCAATATCAGCCCATCACCTGACCCATTTTGACCTTGAACAATATTTTGAACAACCGTTCTTATTATTTTTTATGAGATACCTAAATCATTTCAATTATAGTAGGATCTTTATTTCATAAGTATTTTGAATAGCATTAATATTGTTATATAAAATTAGATTGACAACCTGTTCAGGAAGCATCACACTTCCCAGATCTAGCACCCTCTAGGCAGTCCACTCATTGTTTTGTTTAACTCTATCTGGTGGTATTGTTTTAAGTTTTACATGTAGTTCCTCCTAGAAAAAAGGTATTTCTCACAATTAACTTGGATCAAGAAATCAGAACATGCACACAACCTTCAACTGACACCACAAATAGGTATTCCTCCTTGCCCTATCACCTCTTATTTGTTTCATTAATTTTTTAAGAATCTGGTGAAACATGATGGGCATTTTAATTAAATTAAGGGGATGTATTTAATTAAAAGGGGACCTAGATAGGATATTAATAAAATATGTGCACGTCAGTAGACAAGGTATAGAGATATCGAATTTAGGTGTCTACATAGTAATTGGTGCAATTCTCACACAACCAGGTCAAGATAACATTGATAATATAGTTTTATTTGTTGAGAAAAAGCTCACCCTCATAAAATAAAATTATAAAACAAAAAAAACATGAGGGTCTATCAATGGTCTATGACCTACAAAATTTTGTGTAATATGTTTTTGCAATCCCCTTTATTTTTTGTGTAGAACTAAAATATTTAGTAAAAAACGAGGTTCTACATGGGTGCATATGTCATTGGATAATCCTATCACTAGGGTTTCAATTCTTAGTTGTGGTGAATTTAGGAAAGAATAGTGTTAGGCCACTGTTGGGCCCCTAAAATATTGGCTAAGTACAAGAAGGCACGTGGGTGCACAAGGCCTATTTGAAGAAGGTCAGCGCAAGGAGAAAGCACGCAAGGATGAGGTTTTAGGAGGGTATTTTAGTAGAACCAGTGGTGCACGTGCAAGGCAGAGCAAAGATCTTTGGACTTAGCCATATTTTTGGCATATCAGGTAGAACACGAGGAAAGCATGACCTGACTGCACATGTGGAAGTGGATAAGGTGCCGACCTGGAAACTTGGTGCCCATGAAAGGAATATACCTTGCGATAGAAGATTCCAGAAGGTCATCATGGCAAAGGATGGAGAGCTCACATCTGAAGAAGCATGCTCCCATGGAGGACCACTTGGACACATGGCAAACCAATCTACAACTTCAGAAAGGCATGGTGGTGCTTGATAAGGCTATATATATGAGCTCTCGAGTAGAAGAAAGATAGACACATGGTGGAGAGACCGAGAATTGAAGAGAGGCGAAGCCATGCAAGAATATTGTGAGAGCTCCATAGGTTGGGTTTAGAGGATCTGTAGGAGTATGTTGTATCAAGGGGATGGGTCTGAACATTATATTTTTCTTTGTACTATGAAGGGCCTAAGTCCAGTTCCGATGCATGACATTGGTCTGCACTATCATATGGATCTGTGATTGCCTCAGTTAATGTAATGTGGTTATCAACATGCTTAATATGAATATATGTGTGGTTCCAAGTTCTACTTACATCTGTATGGATCGGTTATATATATATATATTTATATTTCATATGAGTGGGTGTAAACCCCTGTGCATTTATTTTCTGTTATGATTCAGATCTATGTTCTGTAATGCTTTTCTTATATGAATGAACACATTGGTCTAGAAGTCGTTCTAAGCTCTAAGATGAATGTATGGTTCCTTTCCAATCTATTCACTTAATTTTTCTATCGTAAATAATGCATTCTCACACAACTCACATAAAGGAGGGACTCGGAGCCCACGCGTGCCTTGAGGTGAGTGCCCAACACCCGCTGGGTGATAGGCTGATGCGCATGGGATTTCCTTGTTCTTTGAGAGGGCATAAAAATGACTACATCTTGGTTCCATTGTTAGGACCTCTTTTTCGAAGTTTGTTGTGAGAAATGACATGCATCTTTATCTTTGTGATGTGTAATGACAGAGCGCCTGACTCTAGAAAGTGTTGAAACATGGTTCAAGAGCACGGAGGACAAGTTTGCTCAAAGATTCAACACTGGACCTGAGTTCAATGCACGTGGATGGGTAGAAGAGAACCTATACCATGAGTTGTATGAGACATTATTTTGTTACTTCCCAGTAGAGCTATATGAATGGCTCTTAGCATACACATCTAGATCAAGTTGGTTCTATAGATCACGCGTATGGACCCAAGATGACTATCAGAGGCTACAGGATGTAGATATGACTTGGACACATGCTATTGATCACTGGTGGAAGGGAGTGTTGGCCAAGTTACATTTTAGAATATGCCATTTTGATGTATTCTTGCCCAGAAGTTGTTGAGTTTGAGTTTCTAAGGGAGCCTAGAGGGTCATTTTTGAGTGTTATTCCTCTAGCTATGAAGATCTTGGTCATTAATTTTGAGTTTAGAAGCATTCCCCATGGCCGGCTAAGCTACTCTGAGCACTGGGTGAGGAAGCTAGGGTGGAGGAAGATGGTGGACATTACGGCTGAAAAGGAAAGGGAGGAGAGATGGCTCAAGTATAGTGAATCTCATGAAAGGGAGATGACTAGACAATGTGAGGTTACAAGTGTGATGGATCTATGGAGGTAGACATTGCAAGAGGGTGTTGAAGTTCACACAGAGGACATGGAGCCTGAGCAGTCTATGTTACCCCATCTTGGAAAGTGTGGGAGAGAGGCCCCTTTAGCTTCTGATGAGAGTTTGTCGCATGGAGAAAGGAGAGTCATCGGCGTGCATCTGAACCCACCTAGCGACCAACCCCTAGCGCTTGGTTTTCCAAATCAAAGGAGTATTGATAACCCAGTTGGTATTAGTGGGAGTGACTGATCAGCACCCAGGAGGTATAATTTTTCATTTGGGATGTCCATGGCTGCACATACCATTCTGGTGTTTGGAGGAATTTTTGGGCAAAGTACAAGTACACAAGGTTTAGGAAATGCATCTGGGAGTGGCATGGGATACACTTCTGGCAGTGGAGAAATCTCATAACCATTGGCACATAGTTCAGTGGGACATTGGGGACACTAGGCAGTGACCACTTCAGGCCCATTTCTGGTTACAGGAGGATCTGGAGGTGGAACTGGTGGATCTGGAGGCACAGGACCTGGTGGATCTAGTGGATCTGGTGGAGGGAAAACTAGAGGGAACCAAGGATCTGGATCAGGAGGACAGGGGCCTCAGCCACCTCCTCAAGTGTTCTTTGAAATGTCTTTACACTTTCCATATTATTAGGGTATAGAGGATGTTGCGGAACATGTGCACAAGTGTGAATTACTATGGCACGTGAAGGGGATCACTACCCCAGAGTGGAAGGCAAGTCAGTTTACAACAACGTTGCAAGGCGTGCGCACATAGCTGGTATAGGAAGTATGACCCCTATTAGATGGTGGTAGACTACACCGCATTGAAAAATTCCTTCCTAGCAGAGTTCCATATACCAGAGTTTGAGAAGAAGAGCATCAACGCTTTGAAGGAGATCCAGCAGGGAATGGCAGAGAGTGTGCAGGAGTATGATGCATGGTTTAAGACTCTCCTATCAAAATTTTCATATGAAATTCACCCTTCATAACATGCTCAATGGTTTTTTGGAGGGTTGATCACTCCATTTAGGAGGGCATTGTCCCATAAAACATTTACTGACCCACGTGAGGCTCTAGAGGTTGCCTTACGTTGCACTGAAGTAGTTGGGAGCATTGATACTAGTGTGAGCCCTTTTCTAGAGGCTCAAATCACTGCCATGGCCAAATAGTTAGAGAATTTGTCTACAAACTCTACACATGAGACTCGTAGTGGTCTTTGGTGCATGGATTGTGAAGTAGAGGGGCATGCCAAGGATAGTTTCCCCCAAAAATCAGTACGCACCATAGCGGTAGATTGTGAAATTTGTCATGGGGACCATGATGCGAGTAGATGCCCCTTATTGCAGTGCAATTCAGAAGAATGTGTCTTGCTACTATAATATATACACCTCTATGACCCATGATACTAAGGATTGTAGGCTTATTGACCAGATCCATGAGGCCATTGATCATGGTGTGTGCCAGACCAGCCTTGTCAGTGGTTCCAAAGAAGATGATCACCATTATGAAGGATACGTGGATGGAGGGGCACATGGGAGAGGTTCTCATGGAGGATTCCATGGTCACAGTAACCATGGAGGAGGAAGAAGTGAGTTCCCATGAGGAACCTGCTATAACTGTGGATCTACATAACATTACAGGCGTGAGTGTCCAGATTTATTACAGTGCTCATGGTGTGGGAAAAAATCATAAGTATGAGGAGTGCCCTGAGTTGTTTGAGCACATGAGCCAGCAGCACCAGAAGGACAAGGGTGTTGGGATGGTGAGTATAAAGAAGGCTGACACACAGTGGATGCCTAGAGTGGCGTGTGAGTCAGGGTTAGAACCTATTCTGGTGACAACATGAGAAGAGGCTGTGCATGCCAAAGAAGTACCAAGGCAAAAGACTCTAGTCTCAAGAGAAGAAGTGGTGCATGGGAAGTATCCAGACCTGCCCACCAGAAGGAAGTGTATCAAGAGACAATGGATGTCATTTGGAGTTTGCAGGGAGAAATCCAGTGTCTAAAGGAGTAGTCCAGGAAGTAGGAGCAAAGAAGGAATGTTGAGGCTCCACAGAAGGACCTGGATGAGGTCAAGGAAGTGTGTAAAATGTTAAGGCAAGAGAATATTATTCCCTTGCTAGGAGAATGGCTATGGGAGAAGATGCCACGTGCCAGAGTGGAGTGCAAAAGGAAGGTGTTGCATGCAAACCTCCCTCCCCATAGCCTTGACTATGACAAAGAAATCACACTAAACACAGTTGTGGATGGTTGGCTTCTAAGCAACATATTGATTGACACGAGAGCAGAAGTCAATGTTCTTACATTGGATGTCTGGCATCAAATGGGAAGGCCCACATTACAGCCATCTTTGAATGTGTTGTATATGGAAAAAAAACTAAGGAAATGCCCATTGGAGTATTAAAGGATGCAGTGATCACCATTCAGGGGGCCAAGTTTACTGGAGACTTCGAAGTCTTGGTGCTTGTTGAGGTAGACAATTTTCCAGCATTGCTTGGGTGCCCATGGTGCTATAAGAACAATGTTGACCTGAGGTTCAACAAAGGATATATCAGTTTTGAGAACAAGGAAGAATGGGTCATCATCCCTTGATGGATGGGAAGTCGGTGCACCTTACACTGAACCTTTGGGAGAAGAGGTCCTTGATAGAATTTATGTGTGCTCCATCAGAGACCTGGAGATAATTCACCCTACAGAAGGAGTTATCCAATTTGAGGATGCCCAGTCTGTGAGTGATACCACAAGCATGGTGTGTGATAATTGGGTGCATGGGACCTATGAGTTAATTGGGTGATAGTTGAGGGGGTCTGTAACAAAAGTGACCAAGGTGTGCTCACTCAAGTGCCTAGGAGGAAAGAAGTTACCAAGTTACTCTGGAGGGGCATACCCTAAAATTTTCTTACGGGGCATGGAAGCTCAGTGGAAAAATGAGGATGAAAGAAGAGGGATGCTTAGTTATAGCCTACTCGGGACTGTAGTGTGCTGGTGGGCTACACATCAGAGAGAGCCTCCTAGAGTGGCGTGAGGTAAGAATCATGTTCTCTGTAAGGTTTTCTAAGAGAAACCGCGCCCACGGTCATTCAAGACTACCATGGTAAAGAGACCACTTCATTTCATATCCAAGCATGTGAGAAGGCCTAGATAGGAGGTGTAGAAGCCTTGCCACCATCATTATGGGTACATAAGTTGTATTCCAACACTACAAGGTTGTGCATGTGTGCATGGTATATCCATTCAGAAACACGTCGATAGACAAGAAATTGGCAGGAGTTGACAACTGATCTCATCCAAGATTTTGAATATCAGAGCACAAAGCCATCAGTGGATAAGGCATTGCAAGTGATCAAGTGCCTTACGATGGGGGATAGTGCCATGGTGGAAGACAAGGCTACTAGATTTTCTAGGTGAGCCTAGTTTAGAGGCATGTTTTGATGAGGATGAGTCAGAGGAGATGCAGTTTGAGAAAGCATGCATAGAAAAGGAAAAAGGAAAGATGGTTTATGTCATAGATGGAGAGGAAATGGAGAGTCTAGATGTTAACCACTCTGTAGGTATGCATGATGTTATAGATAGCACTGATGAAAGGATGTGTTCTTACCATGAGCCCTTAAAAATGAAGAAGGTTAACATTGGGTCAGAGGCAGAACCCAAGGAAGCAATCATTGGAGACTATTGGTCAGAAAAGGAGGTCTCAAAGATCATTGATCTGTTACGTGAATTCCAGGATTTATTCCCTCACGGGTATCATGAACTCAAAGGGCATCCACCATTCCTTAGGGAGATGAAGATAAAACTAAAGGAAGGTGTGCACCCAATCCAAAAGAGGCCATACCGGATGAATCCAAATTTTCACTGTATGGGTCAAGGAGGAGATAGACAAAATGATAGCATCAGGTATCATTAAGGTTGTGGAAGAATCAAATGGATAAGCCCAATGGTCATCAGCATCAAAAAGGATGGGAGGATAAGGATATATGTTGACTACAGGGACTTGAATGCAGTATGTGTCATTGATCCCTTCCCTACCCCATTTACTGAAGAAATTTTAGAGGGAGTGGCTAGGTGCAAAGTCTACTCCTTCACAGATGGGTTCTCAGGGTACCACCAGGTGTGGATTGCAAAGGAAGACCAGAGAAAGACAACTTTCACCTATTGAATGGGGAATTTTTTCCTATACAGTCATGCCTTTTGGATTGAAGAATGTGCCTACTGTGTTCTCATGCATTATGGTGCAAGCCTTTCAGGACTTCATCCATAAATTTCTTCAGGTCTATTTGGATGATTGTATTGTGTATGGTCTAGTCAAGGACCATTGTGATAACTTAAGACTAATGTTTGAAAGGTGTTGACAGTTGAGGATATCCCTCAACATCAAGAAGTGTGTCTTTTCTACCCCATTTGGAACCTTATTAGTGACATATCATATGCAAGGAGGGCTTACTAGTAGATCCCGCCAAGGTTGCAGCCATCGTGGGTTTAGGGGAGCCTACTAGCCAAAGCATTCATGCACGGATTCCTTGGGCATACGGGTTACTATAGGAAGTTCATCAAGGGATATTCCAAGATTGCCAACGTGAACCCTTAGAGGAATTACTTAGACATAAGAGTGCCTTTCATTGGGGAGAGGTGCAGCATAGAGGGCATTCGACACTTTGAAGGATAGGCTTGTCACAACACCCATTCTCTATTTCCCCGTTTGGGATAAACCTTTCCATGTTCATGTGGATGCCTCTGGTATAGTCGTTGGAGTAGTACTGACACAACCTAGTGAAGGGATTGTTGACCATCCCTTGTGTTTTACAAGTAGAAATTTAACATCAGCAAAACAAAATTACACCACTACTGAGCGTGAAGCACTATCCATGATCTACATGTTGCAAAAGTTCAAGCAATATCTACTAGTGAAACACCATTTATATTCTACACAGACCACATGGCATTAAAATACTTGGTAAACAAACCCATTCTACAAGGGCACATATGTCGATGGGTCCTACTATTCCAGGAATTTGAGTTCACAGTGGTTGTCAAGCCAAGAAAGAGTAATTATGGGCCGATCACTTGTCTAGAATTGACTCAGGAGAGGACATGCAAAGCATTGAGGAGACCATGCTAGATGCAAAGTTGTTTAGGTTGTGGTCCACGCCCTCATACTTAGAGGATATTGCGGTGTTTCTCAAAATAGTATGGCACTAAAAGGGATGAAACCATTAGATAGAAAGTAATTAGTCATACGTACTCGCACCCTATATGTTGGTTGGTGGTTATTTTTACAAACTAGGACATGATGAATTGTTGCATCGGTGCATGTTAGAACATGATCACCTAGCTATTATGGAGGAGGTGCATGGAGGAAGCACATGTGGACACTATGCAAGGGATGCCACTGAGCACAAGATATTACAAGTTGGGTTATGGTGGGAAACCCTATATCCATCATTGTGTGTAAAATTCATTTGGTTTGTCATGTCATGAGCCACAGCTTCTGTTGCGGGACATGACACTACGGAACAAATAACACTGCACCCACCTTTATGATCCTTCCTAAAAAATGTGGTTAGGCCTTAATCATAGGTAAAATGGTTCATAAATGATTTTGAATCTTTCAGTTATTTGTATTTCGGTTACTTTATTTTAATCGGTTTGGTCATCTTTTATTTTTTTCGACTTTTGCAATGACCGTGATGATCATTGCCTCTATTTTATTTGACAATATTATATCAAGCCATCTTTATGAGAATATTTGACTTATTATTTACAGACTTGATGATTTTCGTTATTGGAATGTTTTATATAAACCTAGAAATTCAACTAATTATTATGGTAATATATTGTTGGAAATATGTGGACTTGTATTATGAAGGTTAATTTTAACTTAACCATTAAGTTGGATAATAACTAAAGTAAAAAAAATGTGTATGAAATATTAATTAGTATATATATATTAGAGGGATTTGACATGTAAGCCAAAAAAAAATTATTTAGATATTGAAATTTATGGGTTTCATAAAGTGCAACACCTTCACATGGCACAAGTGTGCGGTATGCACTAGTACACGTACCAACATTGGGAAGCCCAAAAATTCTCCAATATGCCACCCAAATATAGTTCTTTCATTATATTTTTTCCTGTTATTTCTCCTTTGTTTATTTTCATTCTCCCCTTTTGGAATACCTGTGTGAGATTTGGAGGAAAGAAGGATTCAACTTGTTGGAGCTGGAAGAGTAGAAAGTTGTCGATTTTGGGTTCACTTCAAGCATGAATATCTTATCATTTCTCTACTGCATTATTGGTAAAAAATGAGGAAATACACATTCTGTTTTTTATGGCAATCAAAGAATTTGTGGAAAGATTTTGATTTAATCATTTGGAGATGTTGTTTGAAAAGGAAATTGATGGATTTTGTATTCTTTTTAGTTTCTTTGTGTGATTTTAACTAAACCCAGAAAAATGCAGATGGGGTTTTGGGTTTTAATCTGCAAAAATAAAGTAGAAGAAAGGTTAAAAATTCCTTTGTTGCATTATGATAAATTGTACCTGAAAGGAAAAGATTTGGGTTTTACTTGTACAAGAAGAAGGAAAAATGTTTTGTGAATTTGTGTGTTTAAAATTCATTTATGCTTGTGGGTTTTCATTTTGGTTTACTGGAATTTAGTTGTGTGTTTTCTGTAAACAAATCGATTTAGGTATACAAATAGATTTGGGTAACTCCATCGATATGGGTATGTAACCTGTTGGGGTTTTGTATTTTTCTTTGTTTTTTGTTATATGCAAGTCTGATGTTAACTTATTGTGATCTCTTGAGTGATAATTGTGGATGTCAAAGCTCTTGCATGGGGTTGTTTTTCCAAAAAAATTATCTTTATGGACATATAAATCAGATCATGTATAAATGAGGGTGTGTTGTTATGTGTAAAAAAAGACATTTAACCTGTAAATTCCAGCCTGGCAATATGACTTGGAATTTTGTAAAACTGTGAAAAAGAAATTACTTGTCTTGGTAAGGGCATGAAAGCTAGGACAGCTTGACCCAGATGCACCAAGGAGTAATTGGTGGCATGATTGGTATTCATATAATGATATATTATGAAAGAAATAATTAGTTGTTCTTTTACTAAACAAAGTATGTTTACATGATGTAATCAGGGTGCTACTATATTGTTTTGTTGAGGTTGTTCGTTTACCAGATAGAACATGTTAAAGTGATGTAAATTTAGTGATATTTGTGCTAATTTGTAGAGTTTCTCATTGACTGAAAAGAAGTAAGTTTTTTTTCCTTGGTAATGATGTTCTTGGACAATATGATGAGTTGCTTATTAACTAGAAAGAATATGTTTGATTAGTTTTTGGTAATGATGATTTTTGGACAGTTTTGTTAAGTTGCTCGTGGATTTTGAAGATAAGAGAAATATTATTAAAATCTATACCAAATAAAGTATGATTTTCTTGTGGTCATAATTTGAATTCGGAGGTTGAGTGACTATGGTTTGATTATGCTGAAATAGAGATTGGTTGTTCTATTTGTATGCATCCATAACTGTATCTTTATAGAAACCAGGGGGTAAATCATTTTCAGATGTATTACCATATGCTTGTTGATAAAATAGCATTTATATCCTTTCTTATTTTACTAATTAAGTGCATCATAAAATTGAGTTAATATTCTTGCCACTTCATTTTGAATTGACATCATACCACTACTCCAGTCTTGCAGGACCATTAACCGTTACTTTCGGATGCGCGGAAACTCATGTTTTTTGAATTTTTATCGTAGCATGGATCAAAATGAGATACTTGGATTTCAATTTGTAGAAGGATGAAATCCTAGAATTTTGACTGAATTTATTGGGATCTTGGACCCATTGTTAATATTTAAACCTCACTATGTGAGAGTTATTATACTGGTTATATAATTCGCCTTAACGGCATATGTAATTTATGATTTTAATAAAGAGATAATTACTTTGTGTGTAATAATGTCTCAAAATGAGTAAATGATGAATACTTGAGTTGAGAAATCTTACTTTTCACAAATTGTTAAATATATTTATTTGATAGTAATCAATGTATGAAGTGGATAATTGGACAATTATTGTAACAATTATTTGTCTTTTAATTTCTAAATTTAAAAGCTATTTAGTGGCGTAGCTAATCAAGGAAATATATATATATATATATATATATATATATATATATATATTAATGCATATATTTAGTTCAGCCTTTCGATAAACTTGGTATTATTATGTTAAGATTGTAAATCCTATTGTATAGAGAATGGAAGAGTGTCATTATAAAAAGGTAATTTAAAGTTAAAGAATCAAACATCAGGAAATGAGAAATTAAATGGGATGGTAAATAGATGGAAAGATCCATTAGGTATATTAAGGGATAAGTACATGCGGAATGCTGATATAGTTACATTTCAGCATAATGAATGTACTTATCTCATAATGATCCTAGTTGGCCTTTGGCATCTATCACAATATAAACTCTTGCAAGATAGGTTAAATTGGAAATAAAATAAAAACAAACTATAAAGATCTAGATAACTTTGAAAGGGATAGTTGTGAGGTGGCGGAAGACTTAAAACTCATAAGACTAGTGTGTTGTCTTGAGTTTAGCCATAACCTGCATTGCAGATAACTTTGGCCAAAGTAATGCATTAATGGTTGTGCATTGTCTGATCACCTAAGTCCTCCAATTAAAATAAAAAATGTTTGTAACCTGATCATGGGAAGTTGAACACTGAACATGAGGTAGACAATGGTCGGATACCAGAATACAAAGTCAGGAAATTAGCTTCGTGGCAGACCCAAGGACTTTCACATAGTTCCCATGACCTTTAAAATGTTGAGCCGAAATGCTAGTAAGCATTGTCACTCGAAGTAGTGATGAACAGAGATCGTGGAGATCTGGATACACCCTTCTCAGCTGGACATGGTTTACATGGATGTTATCAGATAGATCAAAAGAACCAATTTGATTAAATAAATATGTACGATTGTAGCTGTATAATTTGTTTTTATGTTTAAAAAAAAGAATCCTCATTTTCCAACTCTTGTAAATTTGAGTGTTACACCTTGGCAAACCAGGGTGGAGGGATGAAATTTCTTTATGCCCTATTCCAAGTACAAAGCCATTTGAAAAGTGGGCCATAGATTTTTTAGGCCCCATTTTGTCAATCGTGTGTAGGACATGATCATGTTATGTAATCACTTTCATAGATTATTTGATAAGATGGGAAAAAGCAATGCCTACCAAGGATTATACAGTGGTTACAACAACCAACTTTCTATGGGAAAATATTATTACACGATATGGATGCCTGTTGAGCTTAACTAGTGATAGAGGTATGCATTTCCTAAATGAAACCATCTAGATTCTCTTAACAGAGTTCATGGTGGCTCATCATAAGACTTCCCCTTACCATCCACAAGAAAATGGAACTATCGAAGAATTTAATAAAATATTGAGTCATACCCTGACCAAAATTTGTGATGTTGGTAGACGATATCGGGATGAAAAAGTATCAATAGCTCTATGCATATAGGACAACCTAAAAGACGTTGAATAAATCCATGCCATTCCAATTGGTGTTTGGCACAGAGGTTGTCTTACCCATTAAATTTATGATACCTTCTCTATGTATAGCACATGTAGAAGGATTGGCCAACTAACAAGCACTGGAGGAAAGGATTGACAAATTGATGAAATTGGACAAGAAACAATCATTGGCTAGGTGGAGTCAAAATACTGAAAAGGCTAAACAAAAAGCATGGCAGGATCTCCACATCAAAAACAAACAATTTAAGATTGGGCAGATGGTATTGTTATATGATTCTAAGTTTCTACGCCATCCCAGAAAGCTAAAATTACATTGTTTGGGTCCCTATATAATCTTGGACATCCTTAATTTAGGCGCATGCCAATTGAGAGATCTGGATGGGATGAGATTACAGGCCATTTCAATGGGAGTAGGCTGAATCCCTACTGTAAATAAGTCTTCTTGGTGTTTGTAATAAGGTAGTTTTGCCATTTAGTATAAGTTTCCCTTTATGTAATTTTCCTTTCTTGTGTTTCCTTTTATCATCATTATTTTGTTGTTTGTTTTGCACCTTGGGCACTGGTAACCACATTACTTTTTAAAGGTTGTGCATGCGCAGAGGACCGCACATCTATTTTAGTGTGGGGTGGAGTGATGCGAACTAAGGACCCATAATACAAGTTGAACTGGCAATAGAAGTTGCGGTAAATGGCCTGGTTGATGAACACAAAGGCACCCAGGATGAAGGAAGTGCATGAAAGAAGAGGTGGATGAAAAATGTTAGTGTCAAGATAAGACTTTAGAGAAACCACATATAGAGGAAGAAGTGTATGAACAACACGAGGTAGGTGAGAGCAAAAATCAGGTGAAGGGCAGAAGAAGTGCCTTCGGCACTGTTAACACACGCGTAAGAGTCTTCTTACATGATGGATTGTTTACGTGCCATAAGGTTATAGAATTTTTTCGCACAATATTAGGCACATAGGTGAAGACGTGTAAGGTTGGATTGGTGAAAAAAATCACATTTAGTACTAAGTACGGTGGTAGGTAAAATAGCATTTAATTCTAGAAAGAAGGAAAATCTATAAATAAGAAGTCGGGCACTTCATTATTTACGTTTCATTTACAAAGAGAAAAGATATCTTGCAAACTAGGGCATCCTAAGGAGATTTGTACAAAGAACAATTTAAGAAATTCGAGAGGACGTGACTAGAGCAGATCCACAAACCAGTAGGAAAGGAGTACACGGGCATGGAGGAAGTTGTTGAGAAGGAAGTTGTTGGAGCACCGTCTTGTGGAAGAATTTTTCCAGTTAGGGTTTGGCAGATAGGGCACGGTGTAGGAGGGTTTCTTCGCAAGGTTGTGCATTAGGGTTGGATAAAGTTATAGAGCAGAGAAATGAAAAGGCACTTGAAGTGATAACCTAACCAGAAGAATGGCACCAAAGAAAGCAACCACCTCACCTAAGAAGCATAAGGGAAAGGGTAAGGGAAAGCAAACAGCTTCTATCGTAAGCAAAAATGAAGAATGGTACGTGAAGATGCAATACCCAGATGGGGCATTGCTATGAAAAGAATGGGAATTTCATTTGCGGAAGATGTCTATAAGTGACTATAATCACCGCACCAGCACGATAGAAAAATAAATGTCTTTGGAGTTGGTTCACCCAACAAATAAGAGGACACCAGAAGGCATGCCCATCTACAGTGACGAAGTTAAGGTTAAATTAGAGAAGGCAAGATTACTACAAATTTAAGAATTACCTTAATGTCTGAAAACCTGAGTGCCTCTACCAACTTGGCTAATGGTGTGCATTCATGAAGACCACTTTTATTTTCATGGGCCACAAGATGCACATAACTCCCCAGTTAATTTCCAAGTTCACATGCCTTATCTGTGAAGGGGATAAAATTGATGATGACCTAAGTGACAAAGAGGCCATTAAGGAAATAATTGTTGTATATGAATATAAGAAAGGATCGCGATACTTTGACATCGTAGAGATCTCTAGACCCCATGATGAGGATGGCCACATGCACTTAGTATCCAATCTCAATGACAAAGAGAGATGGAATCAAGTGAATAAGGCATGGCTGAACGTATGCCTGAAAATATTTGAGGGGACCATCTACAACTTGTCCACCTTTCATCACGGATGAAATAATTAGTATTGCGTCCAACAAGGTGAGAAGATACTATTTGGTAATGTCCTCCTCACAACTTGTCTTCTCAGAGATCCGAGTGCCCGATGGGCCTGGAAAGGTTTGTTTGGGAGTACCCAGAAGAGGAGCCCTCACCTACAAAGCAGTTCGTAAAATATACTTGTGAGACCATGAAAGCCGCTCACAAGGCATGTTTAGAGAAATGGTACAAGTGCACAAGGGATGTTTTTAGAGTGGAATGGAGGATTCCAGAGCAGTTACCCATGCTCATGTAAGGAGAAGAAATTTTTTTGGTATATCAACATTTTTACATTGGGTAAATTTAGGTTGAGAAATGAAACATTGAGCCCTTGGTATAAGCTTTCCTTCTCCTTCACTGCGCAATAATTCTAAGTAGGCATGAATAGATTCAAAGAGGCCAAGGAGAATAAGGTTTCAACCTTAGTGAGGTGGATCAAGACCATAGAGAGATACACAGAAAGTTGGTTTACCCCCAAGAAGTGCACGTATACGTGGAGAGATATGTCTCCCAAGAGATAGAAATGGTGAAACCATGAAAAACTGTCAATCGCTGGAAGAGCTGCAACAAAAATATACCATCACATTAGGATTTTTTTTAAAAATGATGAATACTTGGAAAAGGATGTATCCATCCCTGAGGACCCTACAGGAATAAATAAAGCCCACATCTAAAGAAGAGGGAAAGAAAATAGGGTGTAGAAAACACCAAGTGTTCGGGCTACACAAGCATGTAAGCATGTCGGAGACAAGCACTAAGCCTAGTACTTCGTACACGGATAAATAATTCCCCATGTGAAATCAAGGACTCTAGAGGAAGAAGCACTAGAGCACAAGGAACCCATTACATAGGATAGGTCATCGGAGGAGGAAGAGAAGGAAGTAGAATCTCTTGTCAGAAATAAGTAGAAGGTGAAATAAGAAGATGAATCGAAGGGTATAGAGAGCCTAGAAGACTATAGAGGTGAAAGGGATGATAATGATGAATATGAACTTGATGGAAATCAATGTCCATCCTTTATCCATGAAGTACATGACTCAGAGGAGGAGGGAGAAGAAGAATAAAATGAGTAGTACATATTTGTCAAGAGGAAGAATGACACGAAAGAGGAGGATAATCAGGACAAAGTGATAAGTGAGGAAGGTGCAAAATAAAAAAAGACCCCAAAGCCTCACTAACAAACATATAGACAAGGCCATGGAGAAAGAAGTAGCTAAGATCATCGAAGACCTAGTAGAGCAAGAGATGGAACGTAAGTGCAGAAGCTAGTGATGAAGGAATCAAGAGGAAGAAAGCATAGAAAAGGAATATGGCAGCATGAGAGGGGATCCCAGTTTGGATGTGAGCTTTCCTAAGGCCACGCATGCATGGGGAGAAAAAGTTACAGAGGCATCACAGGTTCAGAGGATGGGCTATATTGATGATCCAAACAAGGTGTTGCACATAAAATTTCAAAGCACCATACCAACAAAGCAACTCTTGGCTATGGCATCATTTGATGAGGAAGGTGCATACCCTTAGACGAGGAAAATTGTTTTCTTGGGAATTTGAGTCCCACATCGACGAACCAAAATTCAGAAGTAAGCCAAGGGGGAAATAATGAAGGTACCGGAGTCAAAAGGTGACAACCCCTTGGTAAATGCTCAGCGGCTATCAAACGAGCAAATATGCAATGTGTTGAACAAGTTTTTGGTGGAAGTAGAGGCCAGACTCTTCAAGTAGGAATGACAGGGTGAAGTTCCTAGAAGTAGAACTGGAGAAGAAGGAAGAAGAGCTATAGAAAAGAACCAAGGACTTAAAGCGGGAGGAGCTAATTAGTGCGCAACTAAGGTGTGAGTTGAAAGAAGAGAAGGCAAGGGGTGTGCGAGGTCTACAAGAAAGTAGAGATGATCACATATGCCATTTTCTTGAATCATCCAGATCTAATGCCACCGAGCGCAAGAAGTATGGATCCACCCTAGAATGTGTAGAGGACTTAAATCACATGTCCTCACAATGGAAAGATGACCATTGGCCTTGGTTTCTGCAGAGGAGCCATCGGCGCTGCAAATAAAAGGAGGACAAGATGAAGGTTGTGGCAATTTTGGCCCAATACAAGAAAGTCCTTGCGGATGTGAAAGCCACCACCCAAGTCGCTGAGGCCACTTATGACAACTGCACTGATAGAGATAGAGTGGTGAGCATTCTGGTCACCACCCATGAAGTAGAGCTCAAGGATTTCCAGGAGAAGAACAAGGGGAATAGGGTGAAACGTGATAAAATTCTAGCCAAGGTTGAGAAGAAATCAGAGGCTATTGAGACCTTGTGGGGATCAATCAAAAACCAGCTGAAAGAGTTGTATCCCCAGATCACTCAAAGGATGGATGCATGCTTGAGGATTTGGGAAAAACAGTTAGAGGGAATCGTGGAAACGATGAATACCCAAGGAGAAGGGCTAAGCTTTGAAGAGGTGAGTGCACCTTAGTCAGTGACCTCTGTCAATAGGCACAAAGTGAGGTCGAATACCTGGAATAATTTGGAGGCAGACTTGATGAAATATTTCCCTCTCCTCTTGTAGAAATAATCATAGTTTCCCCATTCTTTCATTCTTCCCCAAATTCTTCATTCCTTTATTCTTTCTCTAAACTATTCAAGGAAAGTCATTCTTTATTCTTTGAGAAGGTGTTCCTGAGGGTGGAGAATAGGCGTACTGTGGGGTGATGTTGGGCCCCCTAAAATATTGGCTAAGTACAAGAAGGCACGTGGGTGCACAAGGCCTATTTGAAGAAGGGCGTGCAAGGAGAAAGCGCTTAGGACAGGATTTTAAGAGGGTTTTAGTAGAACTAGTGGCACACATGTAAGGTAGAGAAAAAGATCTTGGAACTTAGCCATATTTGGCATATCGGGAAGAACACAAGGAAATCATGACCTAACTGTGCATGCGAAGTGGATAAGGTGCCAGCCTGGCAACTTGGTGCCCACTGGAAGGAATATACCTTGCGATAGAAGATTCCAGAAGGTCATCATGGTAAAGGATGGAGAGCTCACATCTGAAGAAGCATGCTCCCATGGAGGACCACTTGGACACATGGCAAGTGATCTAGAACTTCAGAAAGGCATGGCAATGCTTGATAAGGCTATATATATGAGCACCTGATAGAATAAAAATAAAAAGAGGGAGACCGATGGAGAGACCGAGAATTGAAGAGGAGGAGAAATCCATGCAAGAATATTGTGAGAGCTCCATAGGTTGGGTTTAGAGGATCTATAGGAGTATGTTGTATCAAGAGGATGGGTCTGAACATTATTTTTCTTTGTACTATGAAGGGCCTAAGTCTAGTTTCTGATGCATGACATTGGTCTGCACTATCATATGGATCTGTGATTTCCCAGTTAATGTAATGTGGTTATCAACATGCTTAATATGAATATATGTGTGTTTCTAGTTCTACTTACATCTTTATGGATCGGTTATATATATACATTTCATATGAGTGGGTGTAAACCCCTATGCATTTCTTTTCTGTTATGATTCAGATCTATGTTCTGTAATGCTTTTCTTATATGAATGAACACATTGGTCTAGAAGTTGTTCTGAGCTCTAAGATGAATGTATGGTTCCTTTCCAATCTATTCACTTAAGTTTCTGTCGTAAATAATGCATTCTCACACAACTCATATAAAGGAGGGACTCGGTACCCGCGCGTGCCTCGGGTGAGAACCCAGCTGCCCGTTGGGTGATAGGCCAGTGACACGCATGGGATTTCCTTATTCTTTGAGAGGGCATAAAAATGACTACATCCACACCACCTCTTACACACCACACCTGGTGAGGAAGTAAATAATATTGAATATGAGATGCAAGATACACAAATTATGAGGATTAAGAGAATACTCAATGAACTAAGTGACATAATATTGTTTTGATAATTTGGAATTGCACTAAATAATTGGAATGTGTAACAAAATAAGTAATTGGAAAAGAAATCAATGTCATATCAACTCATTATTGTGGAATCATACAAAATGGGAAGGGATGAAGTGTTACATAGATGTGTACTGGACCATGAGCAACATGAAATTCTAAGAAAAGCACATAAAGGAATTATGGGTGGTTACTATGTCGGTGATGCAACTATGGGTAAAATATTGATGACATGTCTTTGGTGGAAAAATTTGTTACATGATGCCAAATAATTTTCACTTAAATATAATCACTATCAGTGAATAGGGAAACATACCAAGTAGGATGAAATTCTTTTGTGCCCAGTCTTCACATAGGATCCATTTATGAACCTAGATGCACCACAGATAGACACAAGGTATATAATCATAACTACAAATTACCTCACATATTGTGTATAGGTCATGCCAACCAAGGATTTAATTTTCAAAAAAACCACCAAATCATGTGAGAAAACACCATAAGAAAGTATGGTTGTCCATTGATTTTAACTAGTGATAGGGGTATTCACTTCTTAAATGAGATGGTGTGCATCTTACTATCAAAGTTTATGATTGCACATCATAATAATAAACCTTACCATCCTCAAGTGAATTAAATAGTGGAGGCTTTCAACAATATTTTGAGTACTAACTTTACCAAAATCCATAGCGTTGGGAGAAAATATTGGGATGACCACGAACATGAACGAATTCTGGATCAAGAATAATAAATGTAGAAAAATAGAGATAATAATTAAGAATATTTTGTTCTATACCTAGAAAATACATGCCATATATAGGTTGACTATGGTGGTGGCTCCACTACCCATTGGAACATTAAACATTCCATCATCCATGTTAATGTCTTGGGTGGACAGGAAAGCCGTGAAGGAACCACATGAACTAGAGATGTCATCTCACAAGATACCTTGAGGACTTTAGATATATCCACAAGATGTTGTGCATGGGGAAGTAAGTGGAAATGATGTAATATTTTTGATACCCAAAATAATTTAGGGAAGATCCTAAGAGCCTTCCCATAACTCATGTTGAAGGGGGCAGGGATCAATTTGTTTACCCTGACATCTACTTTCTCCCTGCCCGTAGAGGTAAAAGAGACTCTTTTCTTTAAACTACTTAGGTGAATCGTGACCATGGCGGTGATGCCCGAATGAACACAAAATATTCCATTGGTCACATTTGTGTTCTGGGCCGATACGCATGCCCAAGGTAGGAGGGGATAAGGTGGATGTGTTTCGAAATTATCCTCCACCACCTGTAAACTGGGAGGCCTTCATATGGATAAATCTATCACACTTTTTTCCGTACTTGTGACACACCTAAAGAACGTATATCATGTCTCGTTGTCTAAATTTTTCCACAAGATATGAAACATGAGTATTAAAATTGTATACAATATGTGGACGATGTAGAAACATCTATACACCAATGCATTGTATTGGTATCCCACCTTAGTTGTTGATGTAGTGTATTTTATCAACCTCAGGAACCATTCATCTAGTTGAAAGCATGGTTATTGGTGTAATCAACCATAAAAATACATTATCACAATTTGTGATCAAAAATTCTACCAATCAACATTATAATCAATAAAGCTAACAATCGGTTATCGGGATAACAATATCAATGAGACCAAACATAATAGTCTTATATTTAACCATAAATATTAAATGATAATGAATAAATCAATATAATGGGATATTTCAGGGTGGGAGGGAGGAGAATATATTATGTACCCACTATAATATTCATGTGGTTTTCAATAATAATAAATAAAATGCTGTGATATTTGAATGAATGAAACTAGATTTGACAGCTCTCTTTGACAATACTTAAGTTGAATTAGATCTTGCTACAATACTTAGAGAATGGATGTTTGAGTGTTTGTAGATGGGATGGTTTGACTCCTTGACCTAGTAAGAACCTAAATACCTATAGTGAGTGCTTCCCTAATGACTGTATGTGTGTTATTGCAATATTTAAGGAGCTTTTGGTGCCTTCTACAAGTTTTGGTAGTGAGTGTCTTAATTTAATGCCATAATATTTCTATGTTTTTAAATGAGGTATTGTTTCACTTGTTTATATATGGATTATAAGACCCAAAAAATAATATCAATTTGAAAGAAAAATTAGAGGACATGTCAGTCTAAGACCGTACAAGTTAGCAAGGGCCAGATATAACATCTTGACCAAACTATACGACCCTGCCCAAGTATGGAAAACATGTAATCTAAAGTTTTCAACTTATCACTTGATGTTTTTCTATGAATTTTATGCATTATTCTCTTAGAATTTGATGGCATGTTAGTGTGTAAGGATAAACAAGCTAAACAAAAGACATCATAATGTGCTAAGTGGGAATGGGAAGGTTGTATTTCTCTTAGCAAGAGTGTATTGTAAAAACTAATAATGTTAAAGAGTAAATTTATAAAATTAAGTGTCCACATTTGAACCCTGTTTAAGTATGAAATGAAATTACATGCTTAAAGGAAAAAATATTTGAGTGTCTAGACATACTTTTTCTTCACTCAAAGTTTGTTTTACAGAGTCTTGTTAGGTTTGGTGTTGGTATGCTCCTCAATGAAACCTATAACACAGGGTGTAGTCAATGTCCATGATAAATAACTAAAATTTACTCAAATTTAAAGTGTAACATGAAAGATTTGCATTTTCATAAACATGAAATGAACCAAATGTAAACAAGGAATGAATACACATGTTTGTTCGGAGGGTGAATCTCGCATATTGTGTATATGCTTGAAGTTGTGCATTGTTGAATTTTTCAAAGGACTGGGGTTGGTTAGTCCCCAATTGTGCCGAGGAGAAATCAAAGTGGTAGGTGCATACAACCCAACACATAATGTCAAGGAGAGAATAAAAAGATTGAAGTGCTAAAACACCCCACTAAAGAATAATATCAGGTATCGAATTCATTCAACAACTCTGATATCTTCTCCTTTGAGTGCAAGAGAAAGGAAAGTTTGCTTACAAAGAACTTAGTCACTTCAATACCTTCCATAACCCCATGAAGCACACCAATGTAGATGAATCTAATCCCACTTATGTAAATAATGACACATAATAGAAAAGAGAATGAGTGCCCCTATGCCCTTTCCATGTTTCACACAACTAAATATAAACTTTAATGTATTGAATGTATATGAAGGAAGGAGACTCGTGTGAAATAATAGATTTCAACACTACACAATAAATATGTTTTAGTCTTGTTAGCTCAAAAGATAACATGTACACAATATATGTAAGAAATCATGATGAGGTAGTAGAAAGGAACTATAATAGAACAATAACACATGGATGTAGTGTAGAATAGATTCCTAAGGTCTGACTAACACCTATCATCATGCACCACTCTGTATATGTTCTACATCAAGATCAATATACCTTATGAACACATGTGTGTAAAAAGTAAAGAATCATGTTATCTATCAAACTAAGGTGACAAACAACATGTATGATGTAAATTTCTAACAAATCCAATGAAGTCAGGTCCTGATTTTGTAATTTTACAAACATATGAATGTTTTTGTATTTTGAAACTATGTTAATGTTTTTGTATTTTTAAACTATGTTAATGTTTTTGTATTTTCAAAGTGCTTAGTTACGTATACAAAAGAAGGGTAACATTGATCTACCAAGTGGTACTGATAAGATAATCAGTGTTGGGATCAAACCTAACAAAATCGAGGTCGATCCAGTCAGGTAAATTTGATACAATACCATAATATATTCTTCATTAGTGTAGCGATGGTCACACATCCTTGTAGTATGAGTCTAGTGTGTCATATTAAGTCAGTAATTAGATAAGTTGTCGTTACAAATGGTATCCATACCTGTGAGAAGGGGAAAGGTGATACTAGTATTGTGTGGAGTGAGAGTACCAATATTGCTTAAGAGGTAATGGTGCAGACTGAGGATCAAGAATGACACAAAAATTTATGGTGATAAGGCAAAGGCCAAAAGAAATCATGAACATAATGTGACCTTAGAAATTATTTGAAAGAGTATAAAGGGGTGTGATATCTAAGGGTGTTAACCTTAAGATATGGAAATCCTCATAAGCATATATTAAGTGGAAAATGTCATTAGAAGTAACTTTGGATAGAGATAGTGCAAGAGAAAGTGTCAAAGCATGGGGGAAAACTTGATTGCAAACTATTATTAGAAGGTATATGCTTGATAGATGAGAATGAGGTGATGTCTCCTTGGGTCTTAAGACTAGTGACTATGACGATTAAGACTCGATAATGGTCAATGTCATGTCCTGAGACATGAGGATAGTGACAAAAAGGGTTGTCGACTTATTGATAAATATTTTTGATAGAACAATGATGATTGGATGGAAAGGAAAAGAAGTCGTGATCAAGTAAGATGGGAAATAACACTGATGGTGAATCGAGATGAGAAGGTATCTCGATTGTAGTCTATTTTTATTACTAAAACCCTCTATGTACTGACACATCACTCAGACAATTCTGAGTGCTCATCTGAAGTGCGCAAAGGTAACATGTCCCTCTTTTTTGTAGTCTTACCACAAAGTTAATATGCATGTTCATAATAACCAAATCCCAAGGTGCATATTCCATTTTAACTATTGTATCCATGAACTCAAGTTGGAAACATGAATAATAAAGTAAACATCCAGATCACATAAAAATTAGGATCATATTCACCATATAATCACCAGTAACAAGTACATCAATAACCAATATCCATCTACAAAGATCCATTATATTACTTCATTAAAACACAATAGTTAAATACATCATAGTTACCATCACAAAGTCATGCGCGCAAAACCATACTAGCAACATAACTCTGTAACAATCCAGTACACACTGACTCTCTAAACTAAGAAAATCAATACATATATATATAGAGTAGGGACTTTCCCTTCATCGCCCGTGCACTTCTCAAAATAGGCTACATGCTAAGAATAGCCATGTACTACTTACAAAGGCAGTCAAGAAGCATCCAAGCTCCACATAATAATAGATCACTTATAGATAACTCTAGTTCTAATCCTATTATTAGCTCTCATGCTTTAGTTCAAACTACCAGATCCTTTCTCCAAAAATAGATTCTCCTCACCACCAAATTCCCTAGTGTGTCACACACTCCATGTCTATATTTATCATGTACATGTAAAAAAGTCTAAGTTCCAAACTGTCTTCTTGGGTGCGAATCTTCATGATGTAACTCTATCAAACTACCACACATATCCATGCACCCACTTGTTATGTGTTGATACCAACACTTTTCATATTTAGCTCAATACCCAAAAAGTGAAAAATCCCTACCTTCCTACCATGATACTCGCACATAAACCCTATCCTCCAATGCGCTAATCTCATGTGTGTTTCTTCTGTATCCTTTTTGCATGCACGGTCGTGCCTCTATATTCTTATAATACTTAGTCACTTTTCTGACACCCAACATTACCCCACACTATGCATGTTATCCGTCCTTGACAGTTCACTCAATCAAATAATGGTAAAGACTTCTCCAAACATCAAATAATAAAGAATGTTTGCATTTTTCGTGCCAAAGAATGAAAGAATTCAATTTATTGGCCAAAAAGGAGGGGGAATTCCTTATTAACCACTGCTTCTAACATTTTCCATCCCTCTAACTCTGCACTTGTTTGATTCAGGGTTTCACAGACAATTGTCTGAGCCTCTACAGTAGTCAAGTCCTCACCCCTTTCCTTCAACATTTCAACCATAATCTCCAGTTGTTTTCCTATATCAATTAACATGTCTATCCTGCGTGTGACCTAGGGGTATAATTCCTTCAATTTTTTCTTAATCAAGGCCCTTAACAGATCAATTGCTTCCCTCTTATTCTCAACTTCGGCCAATATCCTCTCTCATTCAGCCACGTTCCCTTTGTTCTTGGCCTAGAATTCTTTTAGGTCTACTTCATCCTTGGCAACAAGTAGTCCCACTACATGATCCCAATCATCACAATTTTCATAGAAAAATTCTTCCATGTGAGATGAGTCTTTTACCGATTCAATTAATTCATTGTATTGTGTTAAGGTATTTTCAATTTGTTCCTTTTCTTGTTGTTTTTGTTGTTTCAAAACTTCTTCTATAGATTCCAATGCAAGAGGTGGTTGTTGAGTTATAATTATGCACATTAAATCTTCTAGATAATGAAAAAAAAAATCATACATTATCTTATTAGGGGATGTCAGGTTTGGGCGCGCTAGTAAAATTACATCAGCAATGCATTTTTCCTTCTTATACAACACACGTGTCTGCCCTTTTTCTTCCCTCAACTCCTACTTTAAATGTGCAATAATTTCCTCTTTTCCCTTTATTTTCCTGTCTCTTTCCCTTATTTATTTATCCTTTTCATCCAGTTCCTTCTACATAAATCACATTATTTTATTCTTATTAAAAATCCTGGTCCTAACCTCTATCGATAGTTTATTCAGTGCATTGCACGCCTGTTCATATAATAAATGTTGAGAGTCTACTATCGGATATGTATCACTAAGGGTTGTCGTGTCCCTAGTACTTATTAATGAGTGAGTGCTTATTTCAAACTCGGGCTCATTAATATGTGACTCAACCGCCTAGGATAACATTTTCCTTGTGTGCGGTAGTGCCTCATCATTATTGAAAAAAGGCCAACAAAACAATTAGTCTAGGGTTATCACACTCTAATACCTAGTATACAAAAGTTTACTCGGGTTATCATCATACTGCATTATTGGACCCTTTGGACAATACCTTGCTCATCTATACTTTCCATGAACACCCTTGATAAAACCCATAATAAGAGATTTCCATGCTCTTATATTCTAACTCTGTCCTTCACTCTTTTCTCCTACGCCTCGTGCCACCTCATGTTTTACTAGATGTTCAATAATTTCTATGACTTCCTTCTCCAACCTCTACTCTAGCTCAGGATCAGAGATACGCCTAGAATCATACCCCATAGTTGATTCCAATTTTCCTTCTATAGTTTGTATAATAGGCACCCCAACCCCTTCTTCATTCGTATTCATAGCATGGACATCCTCGTAGTGCTCACTTTGGCCTTCAGCATCATAATCATCGACTGTGTACACATGAGGGCTCACCTTCGCCTCTAGCTCTTCCTCGCCTTAATATTCTTCCTCTACTTTCTAATTCCCCATCTCCTTAGTATGAGCTAGGTATTACTCTTTGTTTCTTATTCACCAAATATATTCCTCTTGCAAGCCACCTTCTCACATATGTGCTTGTACCTTCCTGCTTCTACTCTGATGTCTACCCTACGGGCATGTTTGAAATAGGAGTTATATCCTTACTTGCCCCTTCACTTCCACAAACAAAATGAGTTAATCTCTTCACGCCCTCATTTCTTTTGTTCAATATTTTTCCATGTGGAGGGTTCTTCAAGAATACTTACATCATCCTCCACAAATGCTCCATCAACAAACCGAGACCTTAGATAAATATATAGTCTTGATTTTGTTATCGAGGACACTGGTAATGTAATTGGTTTCAAAAAATGTATACTTTCTGATACATACTTCTCTTCATAGGTGCGCTTCTTAGGATAAACAGGTGTCCAAATCATTTCATGGTGATCCTTATCCTCTTCTCTTAGATCAAATCTCAATTTTTGTGCATTCTTAAACCTATTTATAACACTCTGAAATTATTGTGTTGTAAAAGCAAATGGGAGTTTACACCATGGGCTCTTAGTACCATCGTTTAAATTGAACTACCCAAAACAAAACTATTGATAGACTACAAACTTGACAATCCCATTCACAAACTTAGGAAACTCGGCCGGAATTCACATTTCTACACCGAATGCATAGCGCATCTATTTGTACCACTTATCTACCCGTGCCTTGTATGCTGGTGTCACTGAATCACATGTATACTTGGAAAACCATTTTGCAGGAGAGGAATTTTCTTCAGGATATTCCCATATCTTATCCTTCAACCCATCAGACACCCCAATCTTATAAAACACTATCACCAATAAGATGTTTCCAAACATAATCTTGTCATCGTCACGTGTAGCATCAATGATATCCTCTGCTATAAAGGAAGTAATATTATATATAGTTCCTTCTGATATTTTCTTGTATACATGCAACCATATTGTATTCACTTGTTTCCATCTTTCCTACCCATTTAGTTTTATGAGCAAACACGTGGTCATCCTTATGACAGGATCATCAAGCTTAACAATATCAAATGTCTACCCTCATTTTTTATACTCAAATTCTACTGTAGTCTTATTTATCTCAGCATCATTGGCTAAGTCATCATCAAATAAGACCCAAGTATTAATTAGGCTAGTATACTTTTCAATTAACTATGAGGTAATGTGCATCCTTCTGCCTGCAAAATAGAAATAGTCCTCATGGACGCATGACATTAACCATTGATATAATCTCTCAGGCTTCCCAAAGAACAAAAGCTCATATAGTTACAATAGTCCAACCTTATTCAACAACCTCTTTCCATTGTCATCATACACTAACTTACCATCTAGGGTTTTTTCCTTCATCGGCCAAACAAATTCTGTTACCATGTCACATGGTGTCAAATTTGTTCGATGGTGATAATCACTCATGGCCATGCTCCTAACATGAGATACCCACTCATCCTTTGTGGATAGCATCTCTAAGGCTCACATCTGAATTATCTTCAAGGTCAATGACAATGTGGTCTGTAATGCCATTTCTAGGGTGTTTGTTGAAGAATATTTGGGGGATTCATTGCAGGCCCATGTCAATTCAGAAGCAGCATCATGGTTTACCTCCAGGATTTTTTTGGTTCATCAGAATGTGGAGGAGGTGCATACGTAATTGCATTGTTTTATGTTAAATCGTAGCATCAAGTGAATTTCATTGAAGCCCTAACATAATTTGGTAGGGGGCATCCTCTTCTGGTGGTGGTTCGTGAAGGCTTGGACTTGGAGGAGGCCAAACTGGTAATAGTGAAAATGTCAGCTCATAAATCTATGTTGATGCATTTTTCCATAGATATACACTCGGCAGGAGAGGCTGGGTTTGGAGAGGATCATCATTTAGAGTGGTTGGACTTATCTAATCTGTCAGCCCTGGTGTCTCCAACTGAAACTAGGGTGGTGAGTCTTCATTAGCAAGTGGGTTCTACCTTTTCCTTCCTCTTGTAGTCTGTAAAAGTTAACATTTCTATGGGTGGGTGCATGGAGGTGGTGGGGAGTGACTCCACCGAATTGGTATAATATCTTAGCTCGGTTTGGTGTTTTTTGTGGTTCATTCAAGCATGACATTTTGGTCTAGTGTCATCGGTTGAGCGTATAACTCATTTTGTAGTTTTGTTGGCTTTGTTGTTATGGGTTAAAATTTGTATATCTTCTAGTAATGTTGTAGGGTGGGATCCCACCAATCCTCGGGTTCTTTAGCTCCCATTAAAAAGTGTTTAAAAATATTTTTAAAACACGAGATACCCATTGTTTTCCCATCAATACTCTATCTGGGTACTTCATTTTTGTGTACCATTCTTCTTGGACATCTATGGTAGGGTTGGCTCTAATTTTCCCCTTCCCTTCTTCTTAGGTGAAGCAATCACTACTTTCCTTGGTGCCATTTCAGTCGTGCAAACTCAAAAATTTACCTTGTGCCTTGCTCTTCCTTAGTATTCTAAGTATCTATCCACTCACCCTTGGCGCAACACTACAATAATTTAGTTCAAACCTTGTCTGTCATGCCCTAATTCTTAAAACCCTAGACCATAGGAGTCTTTTTTCCTTACAAATTAACACCATATCATCAATCTATAGGATTCTCTCCAATGGAACTCCCTCCTTACACAATTGTATCCTCCTTTACACTTTGGTTCAAGATTCTTCAACTCGGCACCCGATTTCTCACCAAATCACTCAAGTTTTCCTTAGGTCGCATAAAATCTCTTCACAAATTTCATGCAAGGTAAGGTAAAAACATTATTTAACCCTGACACTCTATTTAAAAGGTTTTCAAATTTTACTTGCATTCATTGTTTTCCAACCACCAACATATGACTATATTTAATTCGGTTTTTCCACAGTTTCCATCACGATTCTATCGCACTTTCATTTCACGTTCCAACTGAAACCTTTAGGCGTGCACAAACCACTTCCACTATCGTAGACCTCCTTTCGCACAGCTCATGCACCAAAGTACCTTAACCTCTGTGCCTTATACCAAGTAGTTATCCATGTCATTTCCTATGCCCCATTACATTGCATGCTCATTCACCATACGTGGGTTTTCCTTTGGCATTGTCTTTATTATCATCATTCTCCCTATATTACAGAAACCAAAATCAACATTGACATGCACGCCCCTTTAAAAATTACACATTCTCAGCTCCCTCATGTGTGCCTTTTCTTATAATCCACCCCACATTAATTATATGTGTGGTCCTCTACACATGAAATCATTGAGATAATAATTAGCTACAGGCACACAAGCACACTTATTAGAACAAAAAACTGAACTAAATTGACAAATCATAACAACGATGAAAGGAAAAACATATAAATAAAATGCATGAAAGGGAAATCTATTCTAAATGGATATATTGTCTTATTACAAACACCAAGAAGAATTATTTACTGTAGGGCTTTAGCCTACTCCCATTGAAGTAACCAGGAAATAAAGTGTCATCCAACACCTATAACTGACAATTTCCTGATTCCAATATCTTCGTTACAACAAAGGGTCCTAACCAATGAACTTTCATCTTTCCAAGATGGCTTGAAAACTTAGAATCATACAGAAGAACCATCTTGCCAACCTCAAATGCCTTGTTCTAAATATGTATGTCATGTCATGCTTTTTGATTTGTTTTTCTATCTTCTGACTCCACCGAGAAATGGCGCATTGTTCATCCAACTACATCAATTTATTCATGCACTCCTCAAAAACTTGTTCATCATCCAATCCTCTTGCATGTGCAATACATAGGGATGCAATCATGAATTCTACAGGAAGGATAGCCTCCACGCCAAACACCAACTAAAATGGTGTGGTCTTATTTAAGTATTTGTAAGTTTTCCTATATGCCCAAAGTACAAAAAAATACTTTATCATCCCAGTCTTTCCTTCCAACATCACAAATCTTTGTCAATGTATGTCCCAGAATCTTGTTGAAATCCTTAACGGTACCATTGGCATGTGGGTGATAGGGATTTTTCTTGTGATGTGCCACCATAAACTCTACCAATAATATTTTGATAGTCTCATTCAAAAAGTGTATTCCCTATCACTTGTCAATCTCAATGGACATTCATACCTATTGATAATATTCTCCTAAAGAAATCTCATTATTGTAGTTGTCATGTAATCCTGTGTAGGTGTTGCTTCTACCCACCTTGTAAGATAGTCTATACAAGTTATAATGTAACGCATGCCAATCCTTCACGCGAGAGGGGAAATCAAACCCACAAAGTCAATCACCCATTTTTCAAAAAAATTAGCACTTGCAAAAGGTCTAAGGCATTTCATCTCTAGTTCTAGGCTTCCCAAGGAACTGACAATGATCACACGTCTTGACATACTCCTTGAAATATTTATATAAATTTTCCCACCATAATCCAACCATCAAAATCTTGTGCACGATGACATCTCCCGCATAATGACCTCCTGCAATTCCACCATGAGCTTCTTCCATAATTACCTCGTGCTCATGCTCCAACACATACCGGCACAAAACTTCATCATGACCAAGTATGTACAAGTCTCCACTTATCAATTGGTAATGTGTCACATGTATTTCAAGTTGCTTCTTCTCTAATGTCTTCATTCCCTCAGGAATCTGTCTAGTGTACAAAAAGATTACAATATCTTTGTTGTCATGTAAATGTGCAACAAGGAAATTGACAATTTCCAAGCATGATGTTTCACCTGATTCTTAGAGCATTTCCTTGAATATTGATGAAACAGATAAGGGTAAATGGGCTAGGAGGAATACCTGTTAAAGCTGGTTGAAGGTTGTTGCACGCGTATGACTTCTTAATCCACAGCTGATCGTGAGAGCTTCCTTTTGGCTAGGAGGAACTACCTGAAATAGAAAATAAGACCACCAAATGGAGGTTAAACAATATATGCAGTGGACTGCCTAGCGTATGCTAGTTCTAGGAAGTGTGATACTCCTTAGAAGGTTGTCAATCCACTATTCAAAATAATTCAATGTTAACAATAAATAAAATCCTACTGTAGTTAAAATGATTTAGGTATCTCATTCAACTACAATAAGCAAATTCATTCACAACAGGCTAAGTTACGCTTGAATCTGAAGGGAAAGGTCTCTGTCAGAGTACTAGTATTGGTCAGGGTCTAGTTTTGGGTTGTTTTGGGTCTTTGGTGGGGATTTTAGGCTTTGTTCTTGGTCTGAGGGTAAAACACAGAGACCGACGTCGGTCTGGTATGACCGATGTTGGTTCCAAGTGAAACCAACAATGGTTAAGGGTAAACGACATCGGTATGGTCGGGGTAGAGGAAACTTGTTAAAATCTTGGTGTGAGGACAAATCTGAGGCTAAATGGAAATGGAGAGGGCAATGGCAAGGTCTATGGAGATCTTGGATGTACTCAGAGATCTTTAAAAGTCAGGGTATGGGAATTTTAATGGTGTGGGTGAAGGAATGATCAAGTTTGCATGAAGGTGGAAGATGGGAGAATGGGAATGCAAGTAGAAACTAATAACAGAGGTAACAGAGCCTACTAAAATGAAAGTAGATGAATGTTGGTTAACAAAATACTTACTGTTGTATGAGCTTGATGGCTAGATGGCAATGGTAGTTGATCAGATGGATGGAGTTTGGTGTGGTGATGGTGCTTCCCAGGATGCTCCCGTGAATGGAAATGGCTTTGTGATCACTTCTGATGCTTGTTGTGGATGCTCTGATGTGTGTGCGAATACTGGTTCTTCTTGCATGCAGCTCTGGTTTCATCTCTTGCTCTCAAAAAATGTGTCAACCTCGAAATAAGGTTGTTTTGGGGAATAAATGGTAACCGATGATGGTTTTGGGCTGACCGACAGTGGTTTAGGGTGACCGATGTCGGTTAGGGTGGGATTTCCTAGGTTTACTAAACTGGGCAGATCCACTTGATTTCTTGGATCCTGTTCATTTTTCTCCGCAGATTAGAATGGAAGCTTCCTTTCTAATGGGTGGGAATGTGGTTAGAGGGAATGTAGGCTTTGATTTTTAGGGTTTAGGTAGGTCTTAGTTAGTTATGGCAACATGCTAAGAATAGGTTTGGGGTGAGGTGGCTAGGTGAGGTGTATAGGTGAGGTGGGGGTGTGAGAATTATCTCAATTAGGATATTTAAATAATAAATATTATGAGATCATGAATTAATTTAATTAAATTAATATTAGAGTGGGGTGAAAGGGGCCATGGTTAGGTGAGTGTATTCAAGGTGATTATTTGACGCGGGACCAAGGGGAGTGTGACCCAATTTTGGTGTCTACATTTTGCCCCTTTTTGTTACGTAGCTTGTATTGGTAAGTGACGCTGACAAAAATAAGGTGTGGTTACCCCATGTGTGGGTGAAGGTGATCCCCCTCAAACCAGGAACTGATGAGGCAGAAGGCAAAATCAATGAGTGGTTTGATAAAAGGTGGATGTGATGAAGAGGAAGGTGGACAACATGGGTGAGGGGGGTAAAGGTCCAATCGGGTAATCCAGGTAATGGGTCAGGGTCAAAGGTAGTAACAGTCAAACACATGCACACGTATAAACTGTAGCACGGTATCAGGTTGAAGAGCATGCAAACTCTACATTGTCTAAGGTCGATAGGTTTATCCAAACAAGGTTGAGGTGATTCTAGTATCCAAGGTATAGGATATGGTTAGGAAACATGTCGCAGGTCAGGTGCAGGAACGTTTAGGTATGTTCCGGTACACCAAAGGTTGGGTCAGGATAAATGGTCATGGAAAAAGGCAAGGTAAGGTCAGGAGATCAAACAACACGGGTAATAGTGTCGCAAGGTATAGCGAGCACATGAGGTCACAGGTCACTAGCAATGTTCCAGGTCCAAGTAGCTAGGTCACGGCACGGGTAGGGCCAAGGTATGGGTAAAATAATGAGTCCCCAAATGAGGAAGAGGTTAGGTGGTAAATGATGAGGTCAGGAGGGTAAAGTGGAGTGTCCAAGTCAGGTGTGGTGAGGAAAAAAATGATTCAGGTCAGCAAATGAGGGGTAGTGGGTAGGAAAAAGACTAAGCAGGATAACCGACAATGGTTATAAGGAACCGATGTTGGTTGCTATGGACCGACCACGGTAGGCTAGGGCACAAGACTGATATTCAGTTGAGGTCAAACCGTCCATGGTAGGTGAGGGCACAGGACCGATGTCGGTCAAGGGAAAACTATCACCAGTCAAGTCGAGTAGGCTATAAAAAGAAAAAGTGCCACATTTTTAAAATCATTTGTCATTTACCAAATTGGAGAAAATGAAAAGAGAGGAAGAATGAGGTGGAAAGTGACCAAATGACATGGAAGAGCAGAGTTGGTGAGCTGCAGAGTGAGGGATCGTTGGTTGATAGGTGGGGCTATGAGCGCGGTGATTGGATTGGGTGAGTGATTTGATTGGATTGAGCCAGCGGGTGATTGGTGATGGTAGAGGCAGGAGAGGGATCGGGTGGACCTGCACAGCAGCCTGAGGTGCCACCACGTAGATGGCAGTGTGATGAGGTAAGAACCTATTCTGATTGTTTGATTGTTTGTGAGTAGGTGGAGGGTAGGAATCGGGTAGGAGGGAAAACAGGGTTTGTTTTGGGGGGAAAATTTTAAAATTTAAATGTGGGGGATTAATGAGAAAAGGGGAACAAGGGAGGGTAGATTTAGGTAAATAAGGGGTGGGAATAGGTAATTGGGTAGGTATGGGAGGGGAAATGGGTAGAAAGGAGGAATGTGGGAGAAAAATGGGATGGCGTCGTGGGTTTGTCACCGCGACAGTGACCAATGTTGGTCTGCTCTTAGCTGGCGTCAGTGGGTAAGGACCAGTATCAGTCACAGATGTAGTGACCGATGTCAGTTATTGTTGGACGTGGTCGGTCAATGTTGACTGATGTCGGTCAACAGGATAAAGAGGCAAGCCCTTAAAGAGTTAAAATGGATGGGTTACGGACAGATAGGTAGGGGGAGGGAGAGGTAGAGAGGGGGGTAGAGTTATGGGTATGGGTAGGTGAGCTAATAAGGAAGATCAATGAGAGGAGAAAAATGGAAATAGGGGAGGGTATGAGGCATGGGTAGATAGGTAGATAGGTAGTGTTGATTTAGGCATAGATATAGGTGAAAGGGTGATTTAGTTAGGGTAAGCAGTGTAGTAGGGGGATAACAAGGTTGTATGCAGGTTTTGGTCAAGGTTTATTAATATGATTGGTTGTATGTAGGTCAGGGACCAGCTACGGATGAGGGATAGGGTACCTCCCTTGCTCGTGGAGATATGGGGGAGATGACACATGCGAGGAGTGGATCCATGTTGTAGATGTGGGTCTGATTAGTGTCAGATGCTACCAGCACGTAGTCTGGGAGACGAGCTTGATGGTCCTCTCATCGACAGATGGGACTCAGCAACCAATACCTTTCATTTGCTGATGGGTGAGATCATGATCACCCTAGAGGATGTTTATAGGATCCTGTGACTACCTATAGTAGGTACACAGGTTTACTCGATCTCCTCAAAGGCATCTGAGGAGTTACTGTTACCAGTGTTTGGAGAGGGGTTGGCTTTGTTAGGATTCCACAGTGCCAGTATGAGCTATGGGGTGATGTATCGAGCCTACCCCAAGGAGATGAGGCTGGTAGTACTTCTGATGGAGGTAGTCTATTATTTTGCACTACCAGATGTAGAGGGTGGGATATTCCCATGGTCACTGATGGGGGTCCTACATGACATGGTGGAGAGCAAGACTCGATTTGCATGGGCACCTACATTCTTGGTACAGCTATACAGGGAGTTGTGGGCTTACGGGTGATTACGACATTTCAGCTTGTGTTGCACATTTTTGTTACATTGTTGGGCCTATGAGCACATTGTGTGTGTGCCCAGTTGGTATGCCCCAGGCCGATGCATTTGAGCCAGGTTTTGTTTCGAGTGGGTTACAGGCGATGGGTGTCAGTTATGGGAGAGCACCGAGTGGCTAGAGTGACACATGATGTAGCCTATTATAGGTGATTACTGGAGGGTTTTCTGTGCATGGACATTATTTGGAGGCCATATGTAGGCTATCCTTCATACAGGAAGATGGCGGTGGAGCTGGATGGGCTACAGATTTATAGGTGGATAGAGGGGCGGTGGGCCGGGGAGCATGAGATGATACCCATAGACCGGGTCAGATGGTAGTTTGGGTTGCCACAAGATATACCCCCACCCTTCCCTCAGTATAAGAGAGATGATGTGGAGAGGCCTATGTCTCCACCATGACTGACAGTGCCGACCTAGGCAGGAGGAGCAGCCAGTCAACTGACAGATAGATGATGTCGGGGTGACTCGATAGGTACATGTAGTGGTGGGCTACACAGCTACGAGTAGTACCACCAAGGCTGGGGTAGCCAGATTTGGCTACCATCACAGTGCAGAGAGACACCCTACAGGGGCAGGTGGCTACCCTGGTGACCTAGTTGGGCATATTATAGGGACATTTGATAGAGGCACAAGTTGTGACCCTGCAGGCACAGGTGGCCACTTTTTAGGCCCAGGGAGTACAGGGACCAACACCCACACCAGAGGGAGAGGGAGAGGGTGGAGATGGAGATGGGGTGTAGGTAGCCACCCTATAGGCACAGGTGACAAGGTTTGTAGGGCCAGTTGGCCACGTCGCAGGGACAGGTTACAGGTTTGCAGGGCCAATTGGTCACTGCATAGGCACAGATAGTGGCCCTTCAGGCCCAGATACAGGCACAGGCTCCAGGTCTGATGGCACCACCACAAGGGTAGGGATAGGGTCAAAGGCTGATGGCACCACCACAGATAGTACCCACTGCTAGATTGAGAGATGCCATGGGTGAGGTGAGATACTACCAGGATCATTTGATGGTAGCAGGTATATATGTCTTATCATATGCCTGAGTACAGAGCACAGTAGGCCTCGACTGAGAGGAGAAGATCCCACACACATAGTGTGGAGAGTATAGGGGGCCAGTGAGCCCCTAGGGCCAGTTCAAGGGTGAGGCCACTAGTGCATGGAAGGCCAGCTCTAGAGGCAGGACCATTAGGGGCCAGACCAGGGTGAGGTGGAGGGAGGTCAGCCGGATGCCAAGGCTAGAGGAGCGGGGAGGAGACAGATGAGACTGGTTTGGACATCAGATGGGGAGATGATTGAGCTCTATGCATGATTATTTATTGTTGATATCATATTTTTTACACATATACCGGCTTGCATGCTGAAAGATAGTGAGGATGTACATGAGAGTTTTTGAGATTTTGTTATATACACCGGCCTGCATGCCAAAGATATTTGAGAGTCATGTATATGGATACACATGTTTAGATGATTGATTTATAGAGATGATGGTGATTATGGTCATTATGTGTATATGGTTGTGTTTAACTTGCTATTTTGATTTGTATATGTGATGGAAACTAAGTAGTGTAGGCATGATAGAGCCAGGTCATAGGCATGGATCGAGTCAGGTTTAGGCATGGATTCAAGGTCAGGTTAGGCATGGATGGAGAGTCATGGATGGGTAGGCATGGAGAGTCAGGTTGTGGTTTAGGCATGGGAGTCAGGTCATAGGCATGGATTGAGTTTGTAACTAATTAATTTGTGCAATTAATGATGGTATGAGTCATGTTGAGATGTTTTATAGTAACATGTGTGATAATGGTAAAGAAATGGTAGACATAATGAATGATAGACATAAGGGTAATGTATAAATGATGATGATAAAGATGTGAAGCAATTATTGTTTTGTTTGGTTTAATTTCCAATTATTGATATAAAAAGGAAATTAACTAGGGTAGAATGTGATTAGGAAAGGGAAAAGGGGAATTGGTTAGGGTAGAGAGTGGCCGAGCTAACCTCCAAAGGCCCCATGCCCCGGAGTGCTGCCTACATAGTCCCGGTGAAAAGGGACCTCAGGCCAATGTAGTTCTCCCATAAGCTAGGGAAAATGTAAGGAGGTATGAGAATGGGTTGGTAGGTTATAGGCATGGTTGAGTTGAGGTCGTTTAGGTATGGTTGAACTATAGGCACATTGGTATGGGTGATTTTAAGTTGATTGTGGTGAAAGAGGAAAATTTCCCAGAGGTAAGCGTCGAGGGTCTAGTCCTGTATAGGATAATCAATACGTAATGAAGAAGGTTAAAAGATAAGAGGAGGTAAGAAAGCCACCTGATTGGTAAGGATCATAACGAGTGGGTCATACCTTAGATAGGCTGATGAACGTAAGACCCTAAAGACATTGCATGATTGATCATTCTAAAGGTGAAGAGTAGTCACATGATCACCAAATGTCATGGTTCCAGTAGGTCCCTTGAGGTGGTAGGAAATGAAAGTGTGAATGGTGAGAAGGTGAAAAGTGGTTAGTTTATATGGCGTGAGGGAGCATGCCTTATGGCAAGAGATCCAAGATCACAATAAACAAGTCCATGATGAAAAAGGTGTCTGTTTTGACTTATATTTGAGATAGACTGATCGATGCGGGAAGTCTATATGGGATGAGGAAATTAACTCCTTGAGGTCTTCACGAAGCTGATCGATGCGGGAAGCTTCATATTCTCCTTTTTTTTAAGAAGCAAGCTTTACATAGTTGTCCTTTGAGGGATCAGTCTATTTATAGCAGCGATGTAGAGAGAAAGATGTCCTTTTTGAGGGAGTCATCTTTTTATTGGAAGTTTGACTCAAGGAGTTGGATCCCATGTGAGGGATTTTAAGTCATGGACAAGACTAAGGTGAAGAATCAGATTCTTGTTCAGAAAGCAAGGTGAAATGACCATGGGATCTCATCTGAAAGCAGACGAAAAGTATCCATGAGAATCATGCCATGTGCAGAGCCGTGGTACACATATTTAAGAGAGGGTAAAAGAGTGACGGGTACACACATGATTCTTGTTTAATCATTGGGGATGGCATAGTGAAAGGAGGGAAGTGAAAAGTGCTCAAGGGATGAGCATGAAAAGAGGCAGAAGGTGAGGTAGGACTGAAAGTCAACAGTAGAATGGTTGAAGATGCAAGGCATTAAGGGGCTCAGGTTCGGGTTTACCATCTAGTGAAGATAAATGATAAGCACCTGATCCATAAGCATGAGTCACGATGTATGGTCCAAGCCAATTAGGAGAAAATTTTCCCTGTTTACTTTTTTCTGCTTTGGTTACATGTTGATTTTCCCTCAGGACAAGGTCATTGACTTGGAAAGTTCGTTCATGGACACGTTTGTCATAGGCACGTTTGATACGTTTTTGGTAAACTTGAAGATGATCAAGAGCATTAAGATGGCATTCATCTAATAACTCAAGTTGTGCTAAACGGTCCTGGTGAAAGTCATCATCATTGAGCATGTCATGGAGAGAAATATGAAGAGATGGAATCTTGGACTTCGAGAGGCAGAACAACCTCTATACCATAGACCAGAGAAAAAGGTGTGGCAGCAGTGGAAGTGTGAATACTAGTGTGGTATGCCCACAGGTGAAAGGAATGTGTGTATGCCAGTCCTTCCAAGTATTGTTAACCACTTTCATGAGAATTTTGTTTAGGGTTTTATTAGTGGATTTGGCCTGGCCATTGGTTTGTGGGTAATATGGTGATGAGAAACTTAGTTGAATACCGAAGGCGTCACAAAGTTTCTGCAAGGTTTTATTTTTGAATTGTTTTCCGTTATCAGTGATGAGGTGATGTGGGACACCAAAGTGACAAATAATGTGATGATTGATGAACTCACATATTTTCTCAGCTTTTGTGGAGATGAGAGGTATGGCTTCAACCCATTTGGTGTAATATTCGGTAGCGGTGATTATCCATTGATGTCGTTGGGAAGAATGGGGATTGATCTCTCTGACAAGATCCAAACCCCATTGAGAGAAGGGCCAAAGGTCACGGGTGACCTGTAAGGCATGACTGGGTGTATGATGAAGGTTGGCATGTTGTTGGCATTTTACACAATGCTTAACATAATCACAACAATCATGGTTAAGGGTCAGCCAGTAATAGCCTAGGTGAAGAATACGCTTAGCAACAACAAGGCCACTGAAGTGACCTCCACATATGCCATCATGAACTTCCTTAATGGTATAAGGAATTTCAGAACTCGTAAGGCACCGTAAGAGAATACCATCGAAGCCATGCTTATAGAGGAGACCACCCATGATGACATAACGAGAGACCCTTTTAAGAAAGGCATGTTGTCCATTACGAGTGAGGTCAGGAGGTAAGATGGAGAGGGAAAGATAGTCTGAGTATTGTTTATACCAAAGGTCACTTGGGTCAGGAGTGGTGGTTCTAATAGAGTAAACTTCATGAGGTAAATAAGAGGGTGATTGGAGTCTTATATGGTGACAAAGATTTTAGAATCGGTGGGTGAAGCGGGTATCTGGGAAGCCAAGCAGGCCATGGTATCTACAAATTTGTTGGTAGAACGGGGGATGGTTTGAAGGGTGTAACGGTCGAAGGTGGTCAAAAGTATGTCTACATGATGTTTATACTTTTGAAGTATCTCATTATGACACTGGTATATACCATTGACTTGGTTTATGACCAATTGAGAATCACCAAAGATGTTGATTGACTTAACATCCAAGGCATAGGTAGCCTAGAGACCCAATACGAGTGCTTTGTATTCAGCAATATTGTTTGTACAATCAAAATTGAGTTTGAAAGACAAAGGCATGGGTTCACCATCAAGCAGAATGAGGATAACACCAGCCCCACCCCCACACTGACACTTGGAACCATCGAAGAAGAGTGTCATTTGGTAAGCAGGTTCATCCAAGGAAAGGGTAGCAATAGACTCATCTGGAAAGTCAAAATTAGAGGGTTGATCCCTGAAAATAGGTGCGTTGGACCAATTGGTCGGTGATAGCTTGGCCCTTGATGGAATTTTGATGGATGAATTCGAGGTTGAGGTTGGCTAGAAGCATAAGCCAGTGTGCAGCCCATTGATTTTGGTAAGGTTTGGCATACATGAAGTGTAAGGGGTCGGTGTTGGTCACAACATAGGTTTTGTGGTTAAGTAGGTAATGGCAGAGTTTGGTGGTAATGAAAACTAAGGCTAAACAAAGTTTTTTGGCATGGGTGTATCGGGTCTCATAGTCCAAAAGAGTATGGCTTATGTAATAAACCACCTGCTCCCTATGTTGTTCATCATGATGAGTGAGCATGGCCCCTAAGGAGTGATTAGTAGTAGAAATGTATAGGTAGAAGGGTTGATCATCTTTAGGTGGAATGAGTATGAGTGGTTGGAGAAGGTATTGTTTTAAGGCCTCAAAAGCTTTGTGGCAGTCATCATCCCATTTAAAGGAGACATCCTTTTTGAGAAGATGATGAAATGGCTGACATCGATCAGAAAGTTGTGAAATGAAACAGTGAATAGACTACAACTTACCTTGCAGGCTACGGAGCTGCTGCAGATTAGTGGGTGGAGGCATTTCGAGAATGGCCTTGACTTTAGCAGGGTCAACCTCTATACCACGTAAGGAGACAATAAATCCTAGGAGCTTTCCCGAGAGAACCGTAAAGACACATTTCTTGGGCTGAAGGTGAACACAATACTTAATGAGGTGGTCAAAGATGGTTTTTAGGATGGCGAGGTGCTCAGAGCGGCATTTAGATTTGGCAAGGAGATTGTCTACGTAATCTTCCAATATATGGTGCATGATGTCATGGAAGATGTAAGTCATAGCCCACTGATATGTAGCACCAGCATTTTTAAGGCCAAAAGGCATGACTCGATAGTAGAAGGTCCCCCAAGGGGTGATGAATGTGGTTTTTTGTTGATCTTCTAGGGCAAGCAAGATTTGGTTATAACCCAAGAAACCATCCATGAGTGATAGCATCTCGTGACCAGTGGTAAGGTCAACTAGTTGGTCAATACCAGGTAGAGGAAAGTCATCTTTCAGGAAAGCTAGGTTGAGGTCATGGAAATCCATGCAAATGTAGAGTCCCCCTGTCACCTTAGTGATAGGGACAATGTTAGAAATCCATCGAGGATAATCAATGGGTAAGATGAAGGAAACAGAAAGAAGGTGTTGAAGTTATTCTTTGACCAGAAGAGCAATGCGAGGGTGCATTTTCCTCAGCTTTTGTTTTACGGGTTTGGCATCGAGGAATGGTTACGATATTGTGGACCACTATGGTGGGGTCAATACCGGGCATGTCTACATAAGACCAAGCAAAAGCATGGTTATGATTTTTGAGAAAAGAAGTGATGGCTTCCTATTCAGCAGTATCTAAAGATTGGCCAATCTTTAGAATGTGTGGATCATCCTGAGTGTGGATGTTGATTTTGATAGTCAATTCATTTAACATGGTTTGTGTCTCAGATGGTAATGAATGATGAATATATGAGTCTTTTGCACCAAGGTAGGTGAGTATAGATTCATCATCCTGACATTGAATGACATTAATAGAAGGTGTATCGTCATTGATCATTTTAGGATACAGGAAGGGAAGAGAAGAGGGAGCCTCACCCTCATGTGTTGATAAGTCAGAGGCCCCAAGGAAATGGTGTTTATGAAAAAAAAAGTTAGGAGGGATGGATTCTAGATCCATCGACTCTGTCGGTGAAGGTGGTGAAGAAGGTGGAGCAGGTGAAGAAGGTGGAAGGGGGTCGATATCCTCAATGAGTTTGATGCGAGCCTTCTTGGTAGGCAGTTCAACAAATCTGATACCACTACGGTCATTATGTTTGTGGGTAGTACATGGAATAACAGTGTGATGGCCTTGCTCATAAAATCCAAAACCAAAACCCTTCCACACACATTGGTGCAGGAAGGTGTGGGTGAAATGGTGATTGGTGAGTGACTAGAGGTTGGACAGAAAATGGGTGGGTTTGTGATGGTGGTTCAGGTGTATAAGTGGTAGTATCAAGTCCCCCATAGGTGATATTGGTGCGAAGGTGGGGAGGACCGTAAAGGAGATGCTCTCCTATGTGGTGATTGTAGTGAGGGTGTTGGTGAAGGCTTCCATACTCTTGTGGAGTAAGGAATGTGTTGACATTATATAGGCGATACTCCCCCAGAGTGAGGCATTGAAAAATGCCTTCCAAGGGATTGGTGGTTGATATGTGGGTAGCTGGGATAGACAATGTGTTAGAGATTGGATCAGAGGTGGAGCTAGCTGATTGGGAGGTTGATGGGTTAGTAGTGGAGGTCGTGGCAGTGGTAGGGATGGAGGAGTTAGGTGTGGTTGATGTAGCAGTGGCACATTGGTAAGTGAAGGTGTAGGTGAAGAGGAAGTGGTCATGGATGTAGATGCCTTAATGGGTATAAGCATGTCATTAGGTTAGTAAAGCATGTTGCAGGTTTTAAAAGGTGATGGGTCAGCCAGAATGGTATAGGTGTGACCCTTCATGCTCAAACTTTACACAACGGTGCAAAGTGGAAGGAACACAACCCATGACATGAATCCAGGGTCTACCAAGCAACAGGTTATATTGAAATTCCCCCTCCAAGACATAAAATAACTCTGGAATAGTGTGGGGGCCCACGTGAACATGGAGGATGATGGTGCCAAGTGTAGAGGTGATAGCATCATTAAATGAACACAACATGATGGGATGTTTATGCATGTAATTATCAGGTATGCGCATTTGGTTGAATGCATGGGAGGAGATGATGTTAATGCTAGCACCCCCATCGATCATAACATGTCGTACACATATATTATCAATATGGACATAGAGATGAAAAGGGTTGGATTAGGGTCATCAGTTTGGTGTGGTGCGTGATCTCTTCATCTGAGAAGCTGAGGGTGGCTACTTGGTGAGTAGGTGGAGGTGTAGAAGAAGGTGATAATTTGGTGAGAGAGGCTACATGATGAGGTGTAATAATGGAGGCTATGGGTGTAGGGTCATTGGGTAAGACCTCAATAGACTGAAGAACCTCCATAAGAGCTTGGCGATGGGATTCAGAGGTTTGGATGAGGTCATATAGGGACATTTTGAGGGAGGATTGGTGTAATTTTTTGAGCATCATGTGATGTGTAACCCCATTGGAAATAGGATATGTGGGGCTATGGATAGTGACTTTAGGTGAGGGTGCAGATGGTATGTTGGGTATAGGGTTGGTTGGTGGGTTGGTTTCCTTTTCTTTGCCTTTATCCTTCTGTGCACGGGTAGCAATGTGGATCATGTTGATTTGGGGTGGGGAGGTAGGTGAAGTAGGTGAGCCATGAAAGGTATAGTGACAGGAAGGGAAGAAGCCAAGAGGCGGGAAGGAACCTTGTGAAATGAGTTGGGCACACCGACATTTGGGTGGAGGTTTGGCAAGTTCTCTGATACAAACCATGTTAATTTCAAATCTTGGAGGTGGCTCTAAGAGTTGTGGGGGTGGAGGTCTTGGTCGCTGAGTAGGCAATGAGGGAAGAACTGTGGAAATTGGTGTTGGTGAAATGGGGTCCTCATTGAGAAGGTCATCATCGTCAAAGTTTTCTTTAGGAGGACACAACTAGATAAGAATGATTTTCAAAGCCTTACAGTTCTCTACATCATGTCCTAGCACATGATGGTAGGCAAAAATTTTGGTTTCATCAAACCCTTTTGGTTTGGGTTTGAGTGGGTCGTAAGGTCTAAGAGGTGGTAATGTGATGACAAAAGTTTCAAGGAGGTTGGTTAAGATTTTGGCATAGGATCTTGCTAGTGGATCACAATGGGAAGTGAATGTGGGTTTGGGTGCAGGTGTGGCTGATTGTATAGGAAGGGTATTTGTAAGAGGGGGAGTGGGTCAAGCTATGGTTTTAGGTGTTGGTGTGGTCTTAGGTGTTGGTCATGTCTACTTGGGTAAGGGCATGGTAGATGAACTGGAAATAGAGTGTGTGGTTGGTTTGACTACATTATTAGAGGGTAGTGGATTTTTTCCTTTAGGTTGCACCTTCTTGGGTAAAGGTGATATGGGAACATGAGATCTAGAGGGAAAATTAGATGGTGGAAGAGGGAAGGTTACCTATGGGGATAACCGAGGTGTTGTGGAGGTAGATGGTGTAGGTTGTGTAGGAGGTGTGAGGGAAATGGATTGAAGTGTTATGGGTAGTGAATAAGTTATTGATGGTATTGGAGGTATGGGTGGTAAAAATGTTACAATTGTGGGTGGAATTTGTGTCTAGGAACTTGGGTATATTAGAGATCTATGAGGGAGGAATGGGCTGCTACATTTTTAGTTTACCAGCAGTTGGAGGTTTCTTAGCCAAGGTCGAGGGGTGAGGTCCTAAGACGGATGGAAGGGGTGAAGGTGATGAAGGTTTGATCGACGAGGTTGGGGTATGAGATCTAGGGGATTGGTTCTTCTATTTGGGAATCCAGATTAAGTTTGGTGTTAGTTTTGGAGGATGTAGCTAAATCTAATTTGATGGGTAGACGAGTAAGGCTAGCTGTTGGGATGACCCCTAAAGTAGTAATAGGTTTAGAAAAGGAAGATGATGTAGAGTGTGGGTTTAGATGTAGATGTATGTTGGGTTATTGGTGGAGGTGTAAGTTGAGCCATGAGTGGTATCGTGGGAGAATTTACGATAGTTGTGGTTGTGTTTGGTTTGATCGGCCAAAATATTTTTGGATAGATAGTGGAAGTGTCAGTGAGTGACATCTGCATTTGTGTTGAGATAGGAAGTAGAAGACACCCCTAAAGTAAGGCTCTATCCACATAATATAGGCAGTCGGCTAAGCATGAGAATGGCACTGAAGTGGGTGGGGTTGATGTGGATCTAATGGCGATTCCCATAAAACATGTTTTAGAAATGGGGAATTTTCTAGCTTTAGCCTCTGTGGGTAAGAGATTCAAAATTAAGTCAGCAGGATCTTGGGTGGCTGAAGGAGAATGGTCACCTAGAGGTAATGGCATTTCTACTGGATCTTTGATAGGTGGAGGAGATGATGGGTTTTCCTCTATGGGTGGAGTAGATTAAAAAACATCTCCTCATGGGTCAGAGAGGTACCGTTGGTGATGGATCTCTAGGTGGAGATGCCAAAGGTGAAATGGTTTTGATGTTATACAGAAGACTCCTTCACAGGTGAGGGAGGAGATGAAGGGTGTTCCTCTGTGGGTGGAGGAATAGGTGAAGTGGGTTCATGTGTAGGTAGAGATGACCTCGGGCCAAGATTTCCTCTATGGAAGGAATATGAGGTAATTGGGAAGCAACTGGTGCATCACTGAAAATAGCATGGACCTCACGGGTATGGCTATCATTAGTAAAGGTATCTCCAGTTTGATAAGAAGAAAGGGGTGTGATTAGTAAATGGTTTCTTGAAGATATGTATGTTTCTATTGGCAGGTGCATTAGGATTATCTAAGACTAACTCACCATTCTCAAGCATTTCTTGGACAATGTTCTTGAAAGTGATGTAATTACCATCACTATGATCTTTTACTTGATGATAGTTATAGAAGTCATGCTCTTTGTACCTATGTAGGTGTGGGATGATCAGGATCAAAACCAGTGATGTGGTTTTATAGGAGGAAGGGTGATGGCCCCAGCTTTAATGATTTTTTCTAAGACAAAAGAGTAATGCTCCCTGATTGGGGTGTATTTCCAATGTTCTTGTCTAAATTGAAAGGTATGGACATGAGAAAGATTAGATGAGGGCTTAGCCTGATTTGATGGATGAGCTGGGCCGGCCTTGAGTACCACTGCATTAACAGTTCCCTTGGATTTTGAATAATTATTCTATGGTTTTTAAGAAGAAGAGGTATCATTTGACTTAAATGTTGAGTTCTTATTGCGTAGTTGAATTTTCTTTTCTTCGATGGCCTAAACCTCTAGCTTTTGTGCCATGGTGAATGCCTCATCGAAAGGTTCATAAAGTCTGAACCTACAGGGTCGGTGAAATATGTCTAGCAAAAGCCCAGAGTGAAGAGCTCTATGAGTTCAGTTTTTGGTAATTAGAATGTGAGTTGATTGATCAGGCTACGCCAACGAGTGACAAAATCTGTGATAGACTTGTCGTCATATTGACATGTAGAGTAGAGGTTAGTCATGGTAACCTTCTTAACAATGTTGATGGAGAAGTGATCCAAGAAGGCTTGGGCTACCTGATTAAATGAGAAGATAGAATGTCTAGGTAACCCACTATACCAATCTAATGCGGGCCCTAGTCAGAGACATGGGAAAGGTCCTCAGAAGCAAAGCATCATCATGGGCGATCAGATAACACCCATGTTTGAAAGACCACAAGTACTTGTTGCAGGATCCTCTTTGCTATTGAAGCGGTTAAATTTAGGCATTTCCCAATGTACGGGATATGGACGAATAGGAATATATGGGTGTATGGGCTCATTACAAATCTCATCGGTAGGTGAGAGAGTTACACGAGCCCAAAACCGATGCCTGTACAGTGTCTGCATCTTGTCCATCATTAACTTGATGAGGTCATTGGTAGGTGGTGATGGATGGGTACCTCCTGTAACATAAGAGGGTTGGTGTTGGACATATGATGGAGGTGGCATTCTAGTATATGGTGATGTTGGATAGGTAGGTTGGGAATAAGGGAGTGAGATAGGGGGTATGTACCCCGAAGGAATGATGGATGAAACGCAGGAGGCTACTACTGATAGTATGTATATGGAGGTGGAAGGGTCAAGGTAACCCTAGTAGCGATGGGGGCTAAGGATTGTGGAATAGAAAGGACAATGTTTTGAAATGGGGTAGGGGTCATCGACACCGGGGGGTGGTTGTGTTGCTATGGGTATATGTGAGACAATAGGCACAGATGAGGTTATGTTCTAGGTGGTGGATGGAGATACAGTGGATGATACAAGTGTAATAGATGTGGCCAATGCAGCGTAGTCATAATAGGTACAGGGCCTAACTGCGAAATGACAAGGGGCAAGGCATAGATGTGGGTAATGTAGAGCTAGAAGGGGATGACACGTAAAAGTAGGAATGAGTGTTCAGGGGGATAGATATGGGCATGTCATATATCAACTGACTTGAGGCATCTCAAGTGGACGAGTGGGAAAGATAGAACTATAAGGCAGGCAGGGTTCTGGTCAAGGAGTCGTGCAAACTCCTTGTCCCCTGTGGCGATAGTGATAGGTTGGGTAGGATCCATGGGTGATAGAATAGAAGGCGGTGAAGGACTGGGTGGAGTGGTTGACAACTAGTGTGGAATATGAGGGCATTTTCTTAGCTACGAGTCAGCAACATGTGAACAAGTACTGATGTGGTAGGACTGCTTTTTGTAAATGACATAGAAATATAGCAAAAATAGGAAAAAAAGGCAATGGTAGGTGGATTAGGTAAAATGTCAGTTGGAAATTTGAACAGCCTAAACCGATGTCGGTTATGGTAAACTGACATCAGTCATAGGTAACCGCGGTCAGTCACTGTAGAAAATGGACAGTTTGTCAAAACAAGGAAAAAGGCTAATAACTTGCCAGGTAGATAAGATGCAGATGGATTTTATCAGGACAAAGAAGATGATGAGAGTTATAGAAACTCTGAGTAACAAAGAATATGAAACAGGTGTCCTTTTGGGTAGGTCAACCAAAGTTGCTTGCCTTCATGGACACTCAAGAAAGGAAAACAATGTAGAATAATCCCTGAAACCTAGCACAGACACCTGAGAATAAAAATTCATGTGTTGATCATGTCAAAGACCTAAAATCAAATGAAACCCTAAGATAGTAGATGTTCATTCCCATAAAATTGCAGAAAGGAATTTATAACTGAAGCAAATGTTGCAAAGTATGCACTACAAAACACCATTCCTTAAATACCCAAATTAAGCAATCAGTGCAAAATGCTTCCTTGTATTTTTTCAGCATGATAAACACAAGATTACAAAAGGAAAATGAAGCTTTATTCATTTCAGATATGTTAACAACAAAAAATAACAAACATGTACATGATAATCTGATTCTGTGTGTTCATTTGTAAAGGATGCAAGGGAGACATACAAAGATGCTCTCAAATCCTGCTAATGGTTGTACAATTGCAACCACCTTAGCAAAAACCCCAAATGGAACCACAATGAACAAATACTTCGCATAACGTAACCCATAATAGAAAAAACCAAGCTCCCAAAGCAGAAAAACCCCAATATCCAGCCAGAGAGCTCCCACTAGAAGCACGTAAGTGAGGAAAAGCCCGCATTTTTATACAATAATGTCTATAACCTAGAAGAATATGTTGGAGATGCCCAATCAATGGTTGAGATGGTGATCCATGTGCTCTAGAGTCAAATCAATGAAGAACCAAGTAATCTAGGAAATGAAAGAAGGAAAGAATGCCACATGTTCACTCTACAATGCCCAGATCATTTTATCACCACTTGGTGGGGGTAAGAAGAGCATATTATTCCTCCAAAAGTATCTAGGGTCGAATTGGGGCCCAGAAAACATCTCCAACTATTTAAATTTTCCATTGTATTCATGAAGATGATGTCTTTCTTGCCCAAATTTTTGTAGCTAAAACATCCAGAAATATTGCATCATTTCCCCCAGATTTGACCTTTGTGGAAAGCCCTCGTCACGACGATTCAACGCAACAAATTTTGCTGAAAAATGGCTGCCTAGCTAAAAAGTTATGAGAAAAACTGTAAATTTGGTTAACTGCCCCATCTGAAAACTGCAGTGCCACGTGTCTCCTTCTTATTGGTTGGTTAGGTAAATCGGTCAATTGGGAAATTGGAGGAACAAGAGAATAGTTCCATGTGAGCCATCAAAAGCCGTTGTAAACGATGTTTGTGCCTTTGTGTGAAGATGCGGGGATGCAGAGATGCAAGGGAACGACGGAATGAGGGAATAATTCCCACAGTTCCCTTCAGAGCCGATATTATCGATGCTTGTGCCCTTGTGCGGAGATGCAGAGATGCGAGGGAACAATGGAATGAGGGAATAGTTCCGAGTGTGCAAAGAATGCTTGACTTAGCCGATGCGGGCGATTGGGGAACCGTGGGAACCTTAGAACCGTTATGTATGTTCCCATTTGACCCGACTTAACCGATGAACTATGCTTGTGCTTGTTGCGACATTTGTGGCCGATCTGGGAACCGATGAAATGCTTGAACAGTTCCCTTTGTGCCCAAAAGGTCCGACATAACCAATGCATGAGTTTCTTGCCATGGGATCAGATAAGGCAGAAATGCGTAAAACTAATGGAACAAAGGAATTGTTCCAATTGTGCCATTTTGACCCGACTTACCTGATTAGTGCAGAGGAGTGGAGTATATAAGGAATAAAGGAACATAAGAACCTATTTCGCAAGTGTCGATTACATTGTGCATTGCAGTCATGGTGGGGATGCGGGGAACAAGGGAACAATTCCACTTGTGCCTCAAATATCCGATTTGCTTGATTTCAACCCAAATTTTGCAAAAATGATAAACTCCTTTTCTAGAGGGTTTTAACAAGAGGGGAAGAATGACCAAAACATGAAGGATTTGCACATGACTGCAAATCAACTTTGCATCCCTTCTTCTCATATGATTATGCCATAAGCAATTACAATGGACATCAAACCTGCCATTCAACCCAAAAAACCTTACCTTTCCTTTCTCTTGAATCAATGCAAAACACTTGGAACATCCCCAACATTGCAAATTAGCCTTCTGAAAGTTCCTCAAAGCATGAACAAGGCAAGAAACCAGCAAGGAGCACCATGAACTACAAAATCATTCTTAGAGTCCTCTAACCTGCAAATGAACCTTAGGAGCCCTTCAAGCCTTCTTGAAATAGAGTGACAAATACCTTAGGGAACAAGGGAACAAAATAAGGTTATTACAAGGTTTATATCAGCATACCAATGAACAAGTTTGCAAGGCATAGACACAATGAGGAACAATCATGAAAATGGAAGGGTTACACCAAATAAATCCAGAGGATTTTGCAAAGATGTGCCAAAGATATACAAGGGTCAAAATGGGCACCAACATAGCCAATTATAGAGATTAATAGACAATTTATAAAGACTTTATCCCGTCACATTTAATGAATCCTTTGAGTTATATTTTATTTAGTGTTTGCCTTACGTGGCTCCTCAACATATTTTTTTTGTTTATTTGGAGCTATCTACTTTATTACATGCTTGCGTGTGGAATCGTTAGAGGTTATATCAATTGGGACTTGGCTATAAAATCCAATTTTCCTTTTATGCTCCATTGCTGTCATGAAGAATTTATCAAGATTCGATCTTCTATGTCAATACATGGTCATCTGTGTTCTAAAGAGAGCCCTGCTGATATAGATAAGAAACCTGAAGGGAGAAAACTTCATTCTAGATGTTGAAAAGAGAAAAGCTTCTGGAAAGAATTGTGTAAAATAAGACGAGAAATCGATGTTTTTGCCAATGATAGATGTTCTTTTCATTGGAAATTTTTCTGTAAATGAGTGTTTATTTGAGTGATTTTTGTTTCTGTATTTGTTTTTTCAAAAATAGTACCATGATTATATAGAGTACTAATGTGCTTTCTTGGTTTTGTGTGCCAGTCTTGAAATCATGTTTTTCGTTATAAATTATGTTTTTAAATCCTTTAGCAATGGTTTGTATTAGAATACTAAGTTGCGATTCTCATTTTCATTTTCCGGGGATGTTTTTGCTCCTCAAGTTAAAATTGTAAATGGTCAGATCATTATCAATGAGGAGAGTCTTGTAGTTTCCCATCATGATCTGAACACAGATGATTTTCGGACATATCACAGAGTGGAAGAAAGCACTTCCAAACTGAACTATCATACCTATATGAACCGGGCACCTGCAGAAAGATGGTCAAAGTCAGACGCTGAATTTTTTTACAAGGTAGAAGGCATAGTGATTGGATCTGGGTATACCTTTCTTGTCATTGTACAAAGAATATTCCTGTTTGGTTCATCACTTTCTGGATGGAATCTGAATACAAAGAGTTAAAAATTGCACTTGTGATCAGTAGGACTTTATTCTTTTATTTACTTTTACAAATGCTAAATTATTTAAAGGAAGAAATATATGGGACTTTTGTAGATAGGCGAAGGCCTCTAAGGTCCTCCTAAAAATGCCTTGATCCAGGCTATGCAACAATTTGGGACAGACTTTGCAATGATTCAGCACCTGTTTCCTGGCAGAACACGTCGTCAAGTGAAAGCAAAATTTAAAACGGAAGAAAGGAAAAATCCATTACATCTTGCTGATGCATTGCTTCATAAGTCACCAGGTAAGTGTTATAATCCACACGTGATGATGTATCCTGTCACATCCTCAAGTGACAATGCATCCTCATGTTAGCATGATTTATTCTGATCTTTCCTCCCACAGCATTTTTTTTTGAAGAGATTGTGTTTATTTAAATGAAAATGTTGCATAGTTAATCCCTAGTTCTTTATTATTATTACTATTGAAATTATTTTGATATGACTAGAAGAGTAGGAAGGGTATTTCCGCTTCAGCTACCTGTATGTCCTTATCATTCGTCAATCTCACATATTCACAAAACAAACCAAAGGGGTATATTATTGTTGGTACAAGAGTGTACTTTAAGTTTGAATCCTCGATGTTTAGAAACATCTCTCATTTATGGCTATGGCCCATCTATGTGCTTAGTGGAATCATTGCAATTTGCAAGTGTATTTGCATTGATTCATGAGAGAGAAGATACATTGAACATATTCGATCTACAACTACAAATTTACATCAAATCTAGGCTGCAACTGTCCATCATAACTTTAACTGTCTCTTTTAGGAGGACTTGATCATGGCCATGCTCTTTCATATAAGTCAGCCTTATAATCTTGGCCTTTCATTTTCCACTTCAGCTACCTGTATGTCCTTATCATTCGTCAATCTCACATATTCACAAAACAAACCAAAGGGGTATATTATTGTTGGTACAAGAGTGTACTTTAAGTTTGACTCCTCGATGTTTAGAAACATCTCTCATTTATGGCTATTGCCCATCTATGTGCTTAGTGGAATCATTGCAATTTGCAAGTGTATTTGCATTGATTCATGAGAGAGAAGATACATTGAACATATTCGATCTACAACTACAAATTTACATCAAATCTAGGCTGCAACTGTCCATCATAACTTTAACTGTCTCTTTTAGGAGGACTTGATCATGGCCATGTTCTTTCATATAAGTCAGCCTTATAATCTTGGCCTTTCATTTTCACTTGACGTGTGCTCTAACAAGTCACACCAATAATTCATTGAAGTTGTTAAGGGAATTAATATTTAATAGACTAGCTATGTATTCAATGTCTTCATTCCCTAAACCGAGTAAGAAGAGAGTTTTTACTCTTAAACTTTGCCTTTTTCTTATCTCTAGCCCAGGACATTGAACTTTTTTTTAAAGGTAAAAAATATTTATATTAAAGAGAATTAAAACTGATTACAGAGCAGGTCTGTGAGTCGTAAAAAGGCTCATGGCACACCAATACCAGAAAAGTCAGAGAATACAAAGAGACAGTAAGGTCGAAGTATTGGGCCAACAAAAACTGTGCACGTAAAGCTTAAACAACCACTTAATGTAAGTCAAAATTATAACGATAACGGAACAAAGAGAAACCCAACAAGAACCAACACACTAGCCAAGATCAGGGATCTACGGAGGCTATGTAGTGAGCATTCACAAGAACACCTAAGTCATTTCGTAAGTCCAAGACAGGGCACTCCTGATTCTCTCCAGTTTCCACCTTGATCACATTCTAGTGAGATGTAGATTTTGCCAAGAAATCATCGACCTGATTTCCTTCACTTTTAGCACGATGCCTTTGAATAACATTGAGACCACGAGTTAGGATGTTGATGTCTTTCGTGCGTTTACTCAACTGCCATTGCTGAAAGTCAGAGGAAGCCTGCCTTTTGAAGTGACCAATCAAGATTTTCGAGTCGGATTCCAGAATGGTGTCTGTAAAATGCCATTGCTTGGATTCTATTAATGCTTGATGAATGGCCATAGCTTCAGCAAAATTATTAGGACTACTACCAAGACTACCAGCAAACCAAAAAATGATCCTGCCATTATGATCAGGTCCCAGGACAGAAAACTCCCAAACCAACATTTCCAGGGTTGTCTTTCGAAGCTCCATCCACATTGAACTTAATGGCCATACTGGGCCTGTGAATATTTTTCCACAATGTTCACATCAATGCTATTATTATTAGATTACGGGGGTATCATATGATGTGAACTTAGGCTGTAGTTACTTTGCTTACCTTTGCAAGGGATGCTTCTAAAGCTTTGTGGGTCCTTTTTTTTTTTGAAAAGGGAAAATTGTATATTAACTTAAGGACTGAAGCCTGCAGCCTAGAGCAAGGACTGAAGCTTGTAGCCCAGAGCTAGGTACAAGGAGAGAGCACGAACCAGCATGTAAAAAGACTTGTGCACAGAACAAACAGCAAGAACATCTATTATGAGGGTTGGTATGAACTAGCGATGTTGTGGCATGGTGAAGGGGGAAACATTCTTCAGAGAGAGTTCTGGTAGCCCATGCTTTTGTTGAGGATGAGGCATGAACATTGAAGCAAGCAAAAGTAATGGTAACATATTCTCTGAAGTGATTCTTCAAGTATCCTGGTGCTTCAAAGGTGGGCCAGAGAGCTCTGGGTCTTGCATTTCATTCTCCAGTCTCCTTTTAGCATATTTTGTCAATAAATACAACATTGACCCCATCCAACATTTTGTCCTTTTGTTTTGACAATGTTGGTGAGAGTTTTCACAGTCTTGGATGGAGCTCATCTCAACATGTTGATGAATAAATAGCTGCCCCATGGTGGAGAGAATTCCTTCGAGCTTTGGGGGGTGGTTTCCTTGTTTTTCAGTTGTGCGGCCAAGTTGCTGAACATTATCACATATTTTGGCCATAGCTGCATGGAGTGGTGTTGATGGGTAACAAAGATTCTAGGAGGTGGGGGTGGTGGGAGAGGGGGTTGAGGTAGCTGAGGGTTGATGTGTTGGGTGCTTGCTGGTTTCAGAATGGAGCTCCCATGAAGAAAACGGGGGATGTCATTGTAAGGAATGTGTTGGAAGGGGTTAGCTATAGGTGTCATGGCTGCAGCTGTGGCGTGAATGCCCAGTCTCCTAAATGAGGGATTGGGAGAGCGGGAGGTATTCTTTTGAGATGTTGCTGACTGCCGAGGGCTAGATTGTTGTTGAGGCTCGTTCAGGCTCATATCAGTATCATTGTCTGCCACATGAATGGGATGCTGAGGGGAGTTATGCATGGTGGCAGAGTGAGATGGAGATGGCTGCTGTTGTGGAGATGGAGCAGGTTTATAAAATCTGCATCATTCTGAAGTAGACTTAAGTCTGCTGGGTGTTGAAGGTTCTTTGTGCTGGCTTATGCTTGGTTCTGCTCATGTTTATATAGGCTGGAGATTGCAGAAATTAATGGAGGTCGGGGGCTGCTTGGAGGAGAGCAAGTCAGAGTTGCATGGATACAGATACAGATGTGGACAGGGGTTAAATTTGACGGCCACCTCTGCCTGTCAAACAATTTCCGAGTGACGGTAATTTTTCAATACTGCCCTTCAAAAACATAAAACATTGTTATTTTTCACTAATTATTCTATATTTATTATATCTTTTTTGATATATATTTACATATATTTTTATATTTTATATACAATTATATATAAAAAATGACGTCCAGGTTTGAAATATACAAGTCGCGTGTAACGGTTAGATAAGATTTTAACAAGTATTTTACGTCTAAAATCACTAAAAACGTCTAAACGGCCGTCAAATTTAACCCCTGGATGTGGATACAATGTTATTAGATACAGACATGACTAGTTTTTAATGCCCCCAAATATGGATACGTTTAGATACAACATAATATATAATATTTAAAATATTATAATAATCTAGATTATAATTTTAGAATATATTAATTGGTGATAACAAGAGCATAAATTGGTGGACTATCCTTAACAGTTGTGATCCTCCTTTGTGTTCACTTTATTTCCTTTTCCCTCTTTACAATTTAAAAATGCATCCAACCTAGTAAACTTAGCTGGATAATCCTTAATCGTTCCACTTTATTTGAGTGCGGCACCACAAACTAATTCAACCTTAATTTATTGTAATTTGGTTTTATTTTCATTAATTAAGATTAATTGATGTTTGCCTTTGTTGTATGCTGAATCATCAGTAATATTGTTGGTTACCGTTTAGCATTAATTTATTTCCTTTTAAATCTTAGATGGGTGCAATACGGGCAGTAGCGTAATTTCAATATATGCGTCGAGTAATAAAAGAGATAACTGGCCATTTATAGTTATGAAAAATATTGAAAATTAACTTTCAGCCCAAGCAAGTTCATTGCAGGTATCATTATTCTTATAATCACTCTTGTTTTACCTTTAAGGAAACAAATTTAAATCATGAGAGGAAAAGATGCAAATTTTATGTTCGGAATTTGAATTTGGTTTTCGCTCATTTTATTGGTGGATAGATGTTTTCCATATCCATGTCATCTGCTTTTGACTGGGACGGAATGCAGTTTTTACTTGCTGCTTGTAGCTTCCCCTTGAATTTGTAAACTTGTGTATATTGTTTTGATGCAAATTCCAATCAGAAAGTGTGAAACATCAAGTTCATAAAATATTTTCTGCAATGTGAATTTTTAATATATGTATTTGTTGCTTTGGCAGATCACTCTCACTTTGAGATGCTGATTGATCGATTAAAGATATCCACTGTACCTGCAGAGAATAGTTATGCAGATCGAACAAATTCCTCATCAACCGGCTTGGAAGTTATAACATTAGAGGTAACCTACAAAAACAATGCCAATTTCATTCAGACTGGTGTTGAATGCTAAAACAGCATTCTTAATGAGCAGAGCATTTGCACTAGGTCTTCTAAACCTAAATTCACCTAGCAATTTTCAGGACATACTGCTGCGTTGAGTTTCTTTCATGATTTTATTCTTTTGAAAACTTTGTATGGAAAATGCTGCATTGCATAAATAGTTTTAACTTTACAATGCCTAAAATGGAGACATTTTGATGAGTTATGGAAAGAAGTGTTCTACTATTATTTTGCTAATGGTAGCCATTGAGGCCGTCTCACCTATTTATGAGAAGCAAAAAAATGGAGAACTCTTTAAGCACTTGTTGATGACCTCCATTGCCCATTAGATTGGGGATGATATGATGAGCTACGAGATAGCTAAGTACCCAAGCATGAGAATAACTGAGTCCAAAAATTATTGGTAAATATAGGATCACAATCACTTACTATAGTCTTTAGCAGTCCCATGTAGCTTCTGAAGTGCATCCATAAAAGTTGATACTATTGTACTTGCTACAAATGGATGTGACAATTCACGAAAGCAAGCATATTTGGTGAGTCTATCCACGAAAACGATGATGGCATTTTTCCTATCAGATTTTGTAGCACCCACAAATGAAAGACCAAAATGCAAGACAAGATAAACGATGATATTTTTTTTTCTTGTTTCATAACTTGCTTTACCATACAACACCACTTAGGCTCCTAAGAACAACTCAACATCACATGAGACGTTTACACCAACATGGACCCATACATACAACAAGATGAGAAAGTAATCGGCACCGCAAGTAAAGACGACACACATTACCAAGCCTACCTACGAGGCTTACAATGGGGAGAGGTCATCATTGTAAGTACCCCTTATCACTCCAAGAAGGAATCTTGTCTAGCATTTGGTTCCTCCTATAGTAAACACACCACAACAACTTCGACAAACCCCTTATCCCTCCGTTATAACACGCGCTTATCCCTCCACCATAAGATTAGCCACGAATTCCTTTGTTTCCCCCCAAAAAAGCACACACTTCCCCTTATTTCTGCCTTTACAAGCAACACCTTATTCCTCCAATAGCAATGATGCGAACTCACCCCAACAAGGAGAAAAAATATATACAACATTATAACACAAGATACACCCTAAAATCACACATAGTAAACATACTAACAAGTACAAAATAATGACCCAACCACAATATGAACATCACAGAAAGGCACTTTCCACAACACCACATTTATATGATTACAACTTTAATGCAATCAAATTCCATTGTTTAACTTTAAAGACTTGAAGAACATTTAATAAGTAAACATATATTCCCATTCTCTAAATTACATTTTCTTCATTTCATTCAACATTTAACTTATAATGAGTACATTTAATTTGGTCCGTTTCTCTTATTGCAATTAATTTGTATAACCCATTGATGGTTAGAACATTTTTAAACACATACGAGACACCTAATGTTCGATCTCAAGCTAAGAGTTCTTGCTCCCTAAGTCATATTTACTTGACATTCTATTTCACTTCCATCACATAGGGGAATACTAACATGAAATCAAGAGGGAGGGAGGGAAATTAGGTCTAAAAGTGGAAAAATCTCTTTTCCATCTTCGTTACAGTGTTTAAACATCTAGTATACACTTCATTTACCTATTGTGTTGATACAATTTGCTATGTGATTTAACTATTTGTTTTTCCTTATTTGTGAAGAGCTTGCAAATCGCAAATCCACTTGTTCCCAAAAGGATTCCTAGACTTTAAAAAAAAATTATTAAGTACACATGGAACAACTCGTTTCACTTGTATTAACATAAAGAGTGCTTGCATCTAGCAAAGGGAAAGATCACAGTTTCCACTTAACTTTACGCTAAAGGGGCAGGATCTCAAGTTACCTTGTACTTATAGTACATCTTGTAGATAGAATTGATTGGAAGTATTTATAAAATATGTACACGTCACATAAAGTTTGTGTTCAAACAAGAGTTAGTGTTGTCAATTTACCAAAGTTTCTTTGATCACATTACAAGAAGTAAAAAATACATTCTCTAATTGCCCTTATGATCCCATACACTTACATTGTTTAGCCCTTCCATAGAAGCTTAGTTTCTAAGACACCCATTTAAAAAACATTTTTAAAACATTACGCCATTTGTGTCACAAGGTGACATTGTACCTTTTAACCATTGTATCTAACACACTTCCACATGCATGAAAAACCCTCCACTTATTTCTTGGGGAAGAATCATGATTACATTAACAATACCACTAAAATCTCTAAGACTACAAGAGAATGTAGGTTACTAAAATGTCGTCATCCATTAGCAAAACACGGCCAATTTGAACCATACTTAGATCACTAATTCACCTAAATCCCATTGAAGTGAAGGACAAAAGACTAACACATTGCTCAAGGGGTAATAATCCCAAGGATCATTAGATTAGAGTCATTCAGATAACTTTTAAAGTAACATCCTAATAGGGGTTAATACCTTAATACATTAGAACATGCCATACAAATCAAGATTATTTCATTTGTCGTTTTCTTCAGCTAACTTTACAAACGCTAAAACACTCACAAACAAATATAGCTTTAACTACATATCCTTACAAGTAATATTATCCTTTCATCAAAAAACAATAGAAGTTTCTCTTGCCTAATACAACCAAGTGATTCTATAAATTGACATCAAGTAGTGTTACTATTTACAATATATAGTGTATTTATCTCAATGGTACATGCTATCAACATATTAAACATGCTACTGATTTCCTCCTGTCTAAGGTACTTGCAACCACCACATGGTCAGCATAAAATTTGGCATGGTACCTTCCTACTATCTAACATGATTTCACGATTCCATAATTTTCCATTAATAACGAAAAACAACATTTTACATACCACAGGAGAGAGTCAAAATACAAATGCAATTTCATTTCATTTTTAAAGCTAATGAGAGAGAGGGAGAGAGGGAGAGAGGGAGAGGGAGAGGGAGATGGAGAAGAGGGAGAGGGAGAGAGAGGGGGGGGGGGGGGGGGGGAGAGAGAGAGAATGGTGGCTATTTGGGTCTTAAGAGGACACAACTTGATCATTCTCTTATTTCTGATTTTGTCTGAAGCTTTGAGCTTTGTCAAAAATATTTCTAAAGCCGAAACCCTTTAGAAATACTCTCTTGAGGACAAAAACCCTCCAAGAGATCAAGGGGATTATTCCACCTTGGGGTTTCCAGTGTGCTTCAATGAATTAGTAGTATTAATAATTATTGCAGTGGTTTCCAACAGTTGAAGGCAAATAAGTTGCAGATTTTTGGCAAGGGTTTGGAAAGAAATTTGCTTTCATTTTTCTATGCCCTTATTCCAGTTAAAGCGACCACCTATGGAGATGATTCATGATGTTCTAGGGCTGCTTTGGAGCTGTTTGTAGTGGCTGCCATTACTCCTTATTTTTATACATCAGATTCTCCTATTTTCAGAATTTTTGGGTGATAAAAAGGTACCATTCTCATTTATTTTCAAGGGCAGCCTGTCTACAAATTTATTAAATTATTTCAGCCTTGTTGTTTCTCAAATGGTTTTTCTTCCATATTTTGGCTTCATAAATTCAGAATATCATATTTGAGTGGAAATATTTTAATTTAATGGCTAATTTCTATGGGTTCTCTTCCTTGCCCTAGTCACATTTTTCATAGATAAATAAGATCTGCATTAGAATTAATTATTATATCCTCTATAATCTACTTGTGGCTTGAGGGATTTGCCTCAAAACTATTTGGGGTTGAAAAGTGTCCTTTAGAGGACATTATATGTGGATAAACTGCCTATAAATATCATCTCTGATGATCCTATTAATCACTGGCATGGTAGGAAGGAGGTGGCTCGAAACGTCCAAGGGATACCGAAAAGGAGGAAGATAATCCATCTGAATACCCACTGTCCCCAAGAGATCAGAAACCTTTGCATACCAACAATGACTACGACGAGGGGAATTAGAAAGAGCAATAGCCTTTGAAGAGCAATATGCCAAGAACGGGTACATGTCCCACCCCTCAATGGAGTCAACGGAGCCTCGGATGCGGTGTAGGAAAGAGATCAAGTCAAACATGGTCTCCAATTTGAAAGGATAGGCTCCAAACTCAGCTAAAACCATTTTTCTCAAAATCAATTTTCTCAAAACAAACATCAAAAGGAGGTTCCATACAATCATACATTAGTGTTTACAAGTTTCCTAATCGATATATGACTTAAATCAGGTCCTCCGATAGTTTTCCCCATTTTTCAAGTTCACAAAAAGCTTCAAATTTAGTCAAGTGGCTCAAAACTCTGCACTCAAAAACAATCTCCGAGACTTAAATACACAAAGAGTCAAATTCTCATCTACTCCCCTATATACAGGGAAACACTCGGAGTTGATGGAACCTAAAACTGGAGAACTGAGTTTAATCAACGTCCATCTTTCCAAAGCTACCAATTGTAATTGCACCCGAATGACCTTGTCTCCAAACGATCGGAGGCCTACAAAACCCACTTGTAAAACTAGGTTATAAAGTGTTTTTCTTAGAACTTAGGATTGGTAGTGATTTTCACAGATAAATACTAGAGGCATTCGGAGGCCGAAATCCATTTCTCCCTCCGGGGCCTAAACTATAAGCCAAAACCAAGCTGAACTTTTAACTTTCAGCAACTGTCCAAAGTTGCGAAATGGTCCACAAGGCTCCTAATCATGTGATGAAAAATGACAAACATTCGAAGTCATTCCAATGTTCAGTGTAACACTTCATGTGACAAGGAACACGGTCAAAGCTTGACTTTCCCATCACGGGGTTTAGCGAGATATTTTGTGTGTCATTAAAAACAAGTTTTATTAACATATCACAAGGTCGTCAAGAGGTAAGTTTAAACTACAATTCAAGTTTAACTCACCAACCGTGTGGCTTCAGTATCTAGTACTATTATGAGAGATTTTCCTAACATATCAAGAAGTAATTTGGGAGATGGGTTTATGTTCAAACTAGCTTTTCTAGCTGCGTAAAAAGGAGGTAAATTTGCTATTAGGTACTACATCTCATTTAATTCATCGAAAGGTAGTCTTGTTTGATTTGATTTTCAACACCATTACAAATGGAAAAACTAGAAATGTTAGATCATGCAAGAAAGAGGTAAGATAACTATGCTTGGAAGAACTAGCGAACGTTAACTACAGGGTTGACGATACATGAGCCAGTTCCATTTGCTGGTGGTTTCTAAGGCCTTTTCCGAAAACTAGTTGGAGCATGGTTTGCAACCAATTTACGTGCTTGCTGTAAGCTCCAACATTTTGCAAACATGTACACAGATTACTAATAGTTAATTCTCTCAAAATCCACTGCCCATTATGCTTTATTGCTTCCAAAACTTTTCAACAAATCCATTTTGTGCATATCCTACAATCATGGCACTCCATGAGAAGAAACCTTTTTTTTTTTAAAGCCTTAACGCCTCACCAAGAACACCGTTTAACTTGCAATCTTCACACTCCATCAAACCACATTTCTGAGGCATTTTGACAAACAGTTCACGTTCCTGCAAAAAGCTTTGCACATCCTATAAACACCAAGCAAACAAATCCACAACCACCTCAAGTTTAAATGGGTATTTGGCAATATTTCCACATTTTTACACTTTTCAATAAAGCATTTGCAAATACAACATTTGACAATCTCCTCTTTCCTAATGCTTTGGCAGACAGTCCAGACCCTGTTCCACGGCTCCCCATTTGGCATAGACAAGGGGATGCTGGCAACAGTTGTGGTCTTTGGCTTTACACCTGTCAATTTGCATAAGGGTTCGAAGGCCTTTTTAACAAATCCAATGGGTGCGGATCTTGTAGTCGTGGCATTTTGTGGAGCCACATTTCTTCAAGGCATTTTGTCAAACAGTCTACGTGCCTTACGTATGCTCCTGGATTCCAAGCTGCAACAATAATCAAACAAAGCCAATGCCATCCCCTACAAATCTCTTTCTTTTTGCCCAACAATTTGCATGCCAAGCATATGTTTCCACATTTGCATACATATTTACCAGGGTGTTTGCAACCAAAAACATCTGTCAAAAATCCCTCCTCCTTAATGCCTTGGCAGGTGTCCACGCCCTATTTGGAAGCTCCATCATTGGCACAAGCTGTGTGGAGGCATCAAGGTAACAACCAAAGTTTAACGCCTTGAAACAAACCCATTATGTGCAAAACCTGCAACCAAAACTGCCCTCACACCATGAAAGCTCCCATACAACGCCAAGAAATTATAATATTATCCTCTGACCAAAAATCCCCTCTGGTATGCATGCAGGGTCACATTAACCAAAATTTCCATAATTCTTTCTTGAAATGAGGTTGGCACAAACCCCAAGTAGTTGGAGGGATTTAAGAATAGTTTCCAGTTTATTTATATTTATTTTACTTTTGTTATTATCATTTTAATTTCAAATGATTTATATCATTTTATTATCTCAAATATTTAATATAACTTATTCTTATTATTGTTTTACATCGCGAAAATGAGACTTCGAGCAACCGTCCCGCCATCCTCCAGCATGGAATCAACAAAGAGAAGAATGGAAGGCTCTTCATCCATGGAGCATTTAAAATTTGGGGAACATTTGACGATCACCCCAAACGCGATCAAACACGACAACCGAAACGAGTCCAAAATTTGACGATCATTTTGAGATTCTTGGTCAAATATTTTAAATACCTTTAATAAAAAACCAAGAGTTATCCCTATCTCCGCAGGGCACAAGGGGATTTACAAAAAAAAGCACGAACATATCTCAAAGTTTCGAGAAAACTGTCATGATTGAAAAAGAAAAATTACTACGAACCGGAGGGGGCACTACAAATTTGGGCAATTTTGTGTTATAGTCAATGGAAATCTCCTCCAACGTCTGGCTAGGAATAGATAGTGGTTGCAGAAAACCCAAAGTCTTAATTTTCTCACCGTTTTGTTGATACATGCATTCTACTGCAAGTTTTTGTAGTTTCCCTTTGAACCCTTCCTAAAATAAATGTTGTTTGATTCTATGACAAGTCTTCAAGAATTACGAGTGCCTACCTACTACATAATCATGGTGCTCTACAAGAACCTTATGCTTAAGGGTTGAGTTCTTGCACAAGATATCATATCCTTATACTATAGAGTGTCCCTGTTCCCTTTCCATACAATTATTTTTTACACGCTCGGGCCATAGTGGATTTTTTGAATAAGATTTGTGTATTTGTGTCATTCTCCCATTCCGATCTTGTCTCATCGATCTGATCTACCTGTAATATGAACATGGCTCACAATAGTGCTTCTATGGACCCATCCCTACTAGATAGTACATCAACCACTACATTCTCCTTTCCATTCTTGTAGATGATCTCAATCATATCTCAACATCTTTATGATCCTTTTTTGTTGCTCTTCTTGAACAACAAAAATAGCCTATACTTGTAGCATAGAGTGTCCCCTTTCCATACAATTTTTCTAATATGCTAGGATCTCATTGGATCATCTGCGTGGTATTTGTGTATTTGTGTTAGTCTCCCATTCCGATCTTGCTTCATCCACCCAATTCACTTTGTAATATGGACATGGTGCACAATAGTGCTTCTATGAATTCATCCCTCCTGGATAGTGCATCAACCATAACATTATCCTTTCCTTTCTTGTAGACGATCTAAAAGTCATTTTCCAATATCTTCGTTACTCAATTTTGTTGTTCTCTTGATGAAATTTTATGCTCCAAAAGTATTTTAGACTACCATGATTTGTCTTCACCTTAAATCCTCTTCCCATAGGATACGGTTTACATTTTTTGTCTACATGAAGAATAGCCATCTTTTCCTTCTTGTAAGTGGGCTTCAACAAATTCTTACCCTTGAGTTGGCGACTCTTAAATGCAATTTATCGTCACTCTTGCATGAGTACAACACCTATGGCATACCTCGAAGCGTCACATTCAACTATGAATGCTTTGAAAAAGTCTAAGATAGCTAGAATTTTATGGTGCACATGGCCTCCTTCAGCTTCTCAAATGCCCTAGTGGATGCTTGATTCCAATGGAAGGAGTACTTCTTCGATAAAGTTGTGAGTGGTGTTGTTATGTTGTTTTAACAAATCGGCGATAATAAACATGGCCTTGATCTTGTGAGTGTCCACCTTCGTGTGCAACAATGTCACCCAAGTACTCTGCCTCCTTGGCTTCAAAAGCACACTTGGAAGACTTGGTGTAAGGTTGATGTTATTCTAGAGTTTCAAAAACTTGATTCACATGATGTAAGTGTGCTTCTCATGTTTTTGTATATTAAGGTTTCATCAAAAATCACCAAGATAAATTTCCATAGAAAAAGATGAAAGACAGAGCTCAACAAACTTTGAAATGTAGATGATGCATTTATGAGGGAAAAGGGCATCACTAAAAATTCATGGCGGTCCTTATGGGTTCTAAAAGGTGTCTTATGTACTTTTTCATCTTTGATTTTTATTTGATGATAACTTGAGCGAAGATCAAGTTTCATAAAATATACAAGACCGCGTAACTCATCTAGCAAATCATCAATTAGCAATATTGGGAACTTATCTTTCATGTACTTGTTGAGCTAATTATAGTTTGGACACATGCATCAGGTGTTATGCTTGTTGCTAGTACAAGAGCCAATAATTGGCTTCATAGGATGAAAAACAATCATTTATAGAACCATTGTGACCTGGAAGCTTCTACAAAATACGATGGGAAGTGGTATCCCATATGTGGACCATACGATCTGCACTTCCAATTGTGACTCTACTTCCATCTGATGACCATCTACATGTCAAGAGGTTCTTATCAAAGTTGTGTTGATAGCCTGTCGGGAACTTTACAAATTGATTTTGTACCAACTATTGGAGAGAAATAAGCACTCAGGCTATGTCGTCTAATACTTGCCTCTAATATCTCCTATACCATCTTTTCAATCTCACTCTTTGGTACATTTTCGTGCTTGTAAGGTCTAATGTTGGTGGTTGGATCCTTGACACCCATGCTACAAGGTTTGAGTTTGAGTTCATATTCGACAAGGATAAAGTTTAGTTCAAGTTCGCCAATGGGTAACGTTAAAAAAAATGGTCATTAAGTTTGAACCTATGTAGTCGATACGGCACCCTGGGAGGGTTGGGAGCATATTGGGAGTGGCACGGGAGCAGGAGTGGGAGCGGAAGTGGCGACAGGAGCGGCCATGGAGGCAGGGGTGCGAAGGGGGAAAAGGGGTGTGAAGGTGGGAAGGAGAGACGGGTATGGCGTGAGGAGTGGGATGGGTAGGGCATGGGGAGTGGGGTTGGGTCGATAGGCTGGAGGGGGTTGTGGCCATGGCGGCCATGGCTCCAAAGTTCAAGTTTTTAATTTTATTTATTAACCTATATAATTAACTTTATTTATTAACCTATAATTTAATTATATTAACCTATATTAACTATATTATATATTAAACATATATAATCTATATATTAACTTCTAAGTTGATTTAATTAGTATGGTTATATTATAATGATAATCCAATATTATTAAATTATACCTATAATAATGTGTTAATAACTTAATACATGTATAAATATATATACTTATACATAGTTCAAAATGACTTTCAAACTTTCAAGATAAACAGTTATCAACCAAGCTATTAAATTTAGGCTTACGGAACGATTTATATTTCCAAGTTAGTAATATTTTTTAATTTTTATATAGTTTTTGTACTGTCGTATCCTACGCCATATCCGGGGTCAAATTTTATTTGTCGTTTCTGCGTATCGAATACTCTGCTCCTGCTCTCGTATCCAAAACGTTTCGGCAACTTAGGACTTTGAACAAATGATTTGTTTTTTCCATTTTATTTTTCTAAAAAAATGCATAAATATGTCAGAGGGGCAAAGTAGAGAGCTTTCCATTCTCTACTTTCATTTGGTACATATTTATACACACCTATTTTATAAAATACTGCAAAAGCATGTCAAAAACTTCATATGTAAAAATAATGTATAAAATTTGAGTTCATTCTCAATGAGGATAAAGTTCAACAACTTCAAACCTTTTCCATAAAGTTTGGTTTACCTTGTGACATAGCTTGACTAACACCAATTGAATGGCATGATCATAACCCCTTTTGGGTGCTAGTCCTTTTGACATATCTCCAAAAATTATTGAGTGCCATCAATAATTGGCTGCAGATTTGGCAGTGTAGGCACCTTTGTTGGTTGTGTTTCTAATGACAGTAGTTATGCCACAAACCCATCTGCCAGAAACCCATCCTCACCACAAGGTTTGAGTTTGAGTTCATATTCACTGAATATATAGTTCAGTTCAAGTTTGCCAATGCATAACGTTTGGAAAAACAATCTTTAAGTTAAAACAATTTTTTATTTTATTTTTATATTTTTCTAAAAAACGGAATAAGTATGTTAGAAGGATAGTGGAGAGAGCTTTCCACTATCTACTTGCACCTAGTATATGTATTTATACACACCTATTTATAAAATAGTGCAAAAGCATGTAAAAAACTTACTTTGTAAAAATAATGTATAAAGTTCAAATTCATGCCCAACGAGGATAAAGTTCAAACTTTTTCCATAAAGTTTGGTGTACCTTGTGATATAGCCTGCCACCAATTGAATGGCATGATCATGATCCCTTTTGGGTGCCAGTCCTTTCGGCATATCTCATAAAACTATTGAGTGCCCATTGATAATCGACTATAGATTTGGTGGTGTAGCCACCTTTGTTGGTTGTGCTTCTAATGAAAACAATTGCCCAAGAAACCCATTCATTCCCTTTTTAAGATTCTTCTACATTTGATGAAAACCAATTAACTGCGAGGACTTACGCAGCCCACCTAGTTCAAATATCCCACCCTCCAAATGAAACACATGAGTAACTTGTGTTAAGTGTCTAAATAGTATGATCTAGAAGCCTAAGAGCCTCCTGTATTTATAAAGCTAGGAACTTTTGATCAACATATCTAAAAAATTTAGTAAGTGCATGGGTCCCTCTGAAAAGATAATGGATCCTCCCCCTAGTCTCGTAGTAGATGGGACAATGGAAGATGAAGTGTGCTTCCATCTCGACCTTCGAAAGACTACATAGCTGGCAAATCCTGTTTGACCGATCAATTTGGTGGTCTGTCTCATTCCGAAGCCTATAAGAACCCACTCTGAACCGACCCAAGGGGATGCGAAGAGCGTGCATCCAATGGCGAAGGGTGTACTGAGGATGGATAATAAGTCCGTCACTCTACTCCAAGAAGTGCTCTGCATAAAAAGCCATCTTCGAGCGTAACCCACCATGAGGGTTCACCTAAGTGGTGTGGATGAACTGTTTATAAATATCCTCTCTTATGACCTTGTTCAGCTCATGTCTGGAAGGGAGAAGATGAGCTGGTGCATCCAAGGGGTATCGAAAAAAATGAAGATGATCCATCCTAATACCTATTACCCATTTTCACCCCCTAGGGTGAAATGGATAACAAGGAGGCCTTGAGTTGAACACTTGTCAGGCCACCCAAGTGCATTCACCTAGGTTGCAGGCAATATTCATGATCCGGGAGCTTACGGTATTCATTTGGGAGCAGTTTCATTGTTTTTGGGGGTATTGAGGTCATAAGAGGATTTTTTCCTTTTCTGGGCTTCTGAAGGCTTGGAATAGCTCAGTTAGAAAGATGAAGTGCAGGCCCTCGGCAGGCCCCCCATAGTGAAAAAGCCAAGATGGTCAAAGTCAAAAAAGTAACCTCCTTAGCAGCCTATGGTGTTCTTCATGAGCCTCCTGGTCCAAAAAGTTTCCCAAAATTGTAAAATCAGTGGGAAGGTTCGGTCTAGTCGAGTCAATGTTTGGTTACAGAGCCTAACTAACTCAAGGTGAGCTTGTGCCAGTAAGTTAACCCCGTCAAGCTATGCTGGGTTGAGCAAGCTGAAGGCGTAGCTCGCATTGAGGGTGAGGTTGTCGATTATCTCTTTAAGATACTTGGTGTACCAATGTCGCATGGGGCTCAGGTGTGAAAGGCTCGGTAAGGGAGCTTAGGGCAGTTGAGTGAAGGGCGATCTCAGAATCGAGCTCGGTAAGAGCTTGTCATAGCAGGAGCACATTTGCAGTGGAGTTGAACAAGGTGAGCTCAACGAGTCATGGTGCAATAAGCTAAAATGAGGAGCTTGGACGACCGCAGAGCCAAGCCCTCTGGGTGAAGTTGTGCATGATGGAAATGGCCAGTGAGAACAAAGTGTAGTTGGGGTCGAGGCAAATTGGAGTCAGGCTCCCCTGGGATTGACGATCTGAAAGGTTTGATGAACCAATGCTTGTGTTGTGGAGGAATAGCCAAAGCTAAGGGGCGCTTGTGGTGTGTGATAAGACCAAGCTCGAGCGGTGGAAAATTACGATCATTGAGCAAAGGAAATAAGATAGGCAGAGTCATAGGCCCGCCAAAAGCTCCCTGAAAAGCAAAGGTCGAGCTGCGCGAAGGATAGCGAGGCTCAGGAAGTTGAATGACTGACCTCAGGCCTGGTGAGTTGTGGTTCATTACGGTGAACATGGAGACGACAACTTTGAGAAGATGGGGTCGAGTTCACTGCAAAAGAAGCAAATCAATGCGAAAAAAACCGCAATGAACGCCAAGCTGGAAGAATAGTGTTGAGCGGCCGAATGGAGTATGGAAGTCTTATGTGGAGCAAAGCCATTACTGAAGCATAAAGTAAAGAGAGAACGCCGCAATGAACGCCAAGGGGTCGAGTTGAATGTAATGCAAATTGGTGGTTTGATGAGGTAAGTCTTGCCAAAGAAGGCCACTTATGAAGCAAAAGACAAGTCATTCATCACATAACATGGTGAGTTAAGCCAATAAAAGGGATTTGTGTTCGCCGCTAATGCTAGTGAGCTCAAAGGTGAGCTAAAACCAATGCAAAACGACAAAAGTGGGGGTAAGACTTCCAATGCGAGGTGAGTTGCGAAGTAGAGGTAGATGCATTCAAGTCACAATGAAGGGAGCTCGGTGGTCTACCAAGCTATGCATGAGGCTAAAGCCGAGCCACAAACTGAGTTGAAAGGTGAGTTGACTCACCACCCAAAACAAGTAATGCACCTCCAATTTCATGTAGAGAAGGCCAATGCAAAAGTAAAGTAATGTGGAGAATGGAACTACTTTACTTCCCTAAAAATAACCAAAGTAGTTGGAAAAGTCTGATGACTGGAGGCAGTAATTGGGGGTTGTTTTCCCGCAGATAAGGAGAAGTAGAAGTAATGGACCCCTGGTTTCCCGTAGAAATGCGAAACAAAATGCCATAACTTTGAAGCTTAGAACTCTAGCTTCGTTTACACAAACTTGGACTTTCCGGAAAGGTCTCGGAGCCTCTCTACACACCAACAACTTTAGTTTCAAATTTGGTGAGCGTAAAGGGGTGAAAATTAGCATTACTTTTTCTGCACTTCAAATGCACAATAACAACTACCTACTGCCATTAATACAGGCATGGAGGCCAATTTCTTTCTTCTACAGGCAAGAGTACATGAGACATGGGCTAGATAGGTGCCCCATACTACTTTCAAATCAGTTGTAATGCATTTTTGGGAAAGGAGGCATGCATTTGGGTCTGACACATTCTCTCTCTTCTCCTACAAATTGTTATAAATTGAAAGGGGATGCATCATTTGTAAAGGTTATTGTTGGTCATTTTTCCTTCCCATGCTCCACTCTTCTCCACAGCTAGGTTGTTGTGAATTTGGGGCTTCAAGCCTTCCTTCTGAAGCTCTGTAATGGCATTTCTTGTCTTCTCCTGCTACAATGATGTATTATGCATACCTTTGGAGTAATAAAAATGGTGTTCTGTGATACTTTTCTATCCTCTGCATTATTTTTTTGCTTTCACTTGCCTCTCATCATGCTTGTAGGCTTTGTGCATACCCTTGTGTTTATTGTAGGATTTAGAAGTTGTGCTTACTTGGGATGGTGAAGTGTATGTGATTTGGTTTGTGGTGCATGTCCACCCTCTCTAGGTTCATCCTTCTCCATTGGCAAGCTGGGAAGATTGTCTAGCACACCCCCTTTTTCTGGTGCTATCACCACCCTTTAGTGTAGGATTTCCCTTTTCATGCATTCTCTCTCCCTGTCTCCTTGGAATTATTAGACAAGGTGTAGTTAGGTATTTTTCTTGCATTAGGAGTAGTTGTAGCAATAGAATTAGGAAGAGGAATCCGACCTTCTCCGGAGGTCCACCTCAAGCCCGCAACTCCCATAGCTTGAGAGGTGGTACCCATGTTAGCAAAAAGTAGAGATTTGCATAGCCAAATCTTAGGGTGCTACTTTTTTGTGATAACAATACCCACAAACTCTAAGAGAGTAGAAACCCCCAGCATATCAACACAGAACACGACCCAGAGAATCAGAAAGGTCAATTCTCTCTGAGGAACAATATGTCAAATACAGGTACCTATCTCTCCCCTCCACTGGGTTAGCGAAGCACAGGATATGGTGCAAGAAGGAAACCAAATCAAAAATGGTCTCCAGCCTGAAAGAATGGGCCCCAAACTCTGCAAGAATGATGAAAAACGGAACAGACTGCTTGCACCTGATGAAGCAACAAAGGAGAAGTGTCTGGACTCTCTTGGTCAAATCCCAATCCGACTCAAGCAGAGAAGGCCCCCATACCATAGAGCCATAAAGAACGGTGGGTCTGATAAGGGAATCCTTGAGGGACATCTTGGAGGAGATATCCTGAAAATGGTGTTGGAAGCACTGTCACTCAAGAGCTAAGGAACCGTAACCCTTATTGACATGTGTTTAGAGGGCTTGTCCCAAACTGAAACACAAACCAGATAACTGCACACCCAAGTGTAGGTACCAGTAATCTCAATCTCCTCCCCCCTAAAAAAGAAATGGAGGTGTGAGGTCTTCAACCCGTTGAAGACCATAACATTGGTTTTACCCAGGTTAACTATCAATTGTCAGAGATCACAAAACCACCCTAAGGTATCTAGTTGTCTCTGAATTCCCTCAAGAGATGAGGCTATGAGGGCTACGTCATCAACAAACAAAAGGATAAATATCAAAACCTGATGGAGGAGGCACCCATCACCATCCTAGATATGCTCACGAAGAAAGTTCTCAAGCTCATTAATGTAGATCCCAAACAAAGTGGGGGACAGGGGCAGCCCTGTTTAACCCCAATGGTACTCCTAATGAAATCTGATATCCCATGGATGGTAGGGGAAATTACGGTGCTAGAGTGTTCCAATTCCTTTGTTTGAAGATGTGAAGAAAGAAATAATGAAGAGAAATTGGACTGCAAACATTGTAGATTGTATGTCTGTCATTTTATTATGCAAGAGATAGTTACAAAAATGGTTAAGAAGGTAACAATCAATATTTAGCTAATACATAACTAACAATGACTTAATAATAAAATATTAGCCTTATATTCTAATAACCCCTCCTAAGGCTTACACTATAGAAAGCAAAAACAAACATATTGATAGAAAATCAAAATAATACAACCAGACAGGGTCATGCATTCTGCAAAAGCTCTCTTTGAATACATTTTTTTGGCTAGGTAATAGCTCTATCAATGAGTTACTTGTTACTTGGAAGTAAAGCACTTTGAGAAAACCGATTGCTTAAGAGATCAAGCAATTTACTTTTCAAGGACTTTTAGAGAATTTTGAGCACATGGGTATTTTATCAACTACTCCCTACCTCGTAAATTTGTAAGTTGTAGCTCCGGAGCTAAATTATCAGATTCTATCTCCCCAAACTCCCAAATTACGAACCTCCCGAATTGTTGGACAACCATCCATATTGAACTACATCCACAATGCTCCACCAAGTTGTCTTATGAACATCGCAAGGGTGTAATTCCTAAGATCCACAAACTCTCAAACTAACTGGGCAGTCATCCATGTTAAGTTTCATCTACAATAGATTCCTTCATGTTTTCAAAGTGTGAGCTTCTTTAAATTACATATTCTTCATTAGTGAATTTTGCACCACTGTTATCATCTGGCGGGTTTTCAACTTCCTTTGAGATTTTCTTTGAGAACATCATTGGCTTTAATGTTATAGTTCCATGTTGTGTAACCTCTTTTCTTGCAACAACAACATTTAATCTCCACATTGTCTTTATCAGATCTTCTACGATGATTTCTTGAGTAGAATGCACTCTCATGTTCAAGATTACCATATTTACTCCAGTTCTCTTTTCTTTAGCTAAGAGAGCTGAAATCATATCTTCTAGAAATTGAGAATATATTTGATTGAGAGTAAAGATGCATTGTTGGATTTAGAAGGTATGTTGTTTGGTAACATAGATTTGACATCCTCTTCATCTACCATAGCCTTGATTTATGCTAGTTGTCTGATAAAAGACCTCAAATTGCTTATCTAGCTAGACATAGCGACTCCATCATCAATCTTGAATCTAAATAGTTGAAGCTTTAAAGAAATTTTTGTATTAACCACGTTTGCTCCAAACAATTCATTCAGAGTGTCTGTGATTTTTATAGGTCTACATTATGCAACTTAGAATTAGAGAGAGCAAGACCAAAAATGGCTTTGGCTTTATCATCTCCGCTCTAATCCAATAATTTATTTACATTTGTAGGTGATTTCTCTTTCTCGTTTACTATTCTCCATAAATTTTTGTTTATTAGTTGTATTTGCATTTTGACTTTCTAGGTGTGAAAGATGGGGCCAAAATATGTTTGCAATGGAATTTTAATTCTAAAAAAATAGAATAAGATAAGATAAGATAATTATATTAAATGTCCAACATGTGACCACAAAAATAGGCCAATGGGATTGCACAAAAGCAGAAGTAGCGGGGAGACCCAAAAAGGTCTCAAAGAACAATGAAAGAAGAAGAATGAGATTACAAAGAAGGAGAGGAGGTGGAGAGAAAAGCCTCAACACCAATCCTCACGACTGTCGCCCAAGGCTAGTCAGAAAGAATCTGGTGATGTGCTGATGTTTGGTGTCATGAACTGGAAGATGTCTTTGACGCCTATGATCCGTGGAAAGTCGAGCTCTCTAGGTGAACCTGGTGGTCTGCCACCTATGAGAGAGGGCCCTTGGCCATGAATATAAAATTTACGGTTTTGCAAAAAATAGAATACCTGGCAAAAAGGCTTGGAATGGTATTGAAATTCATGCCCTACTTGGTGACATGCATGTCCATAGCTTACTATATTCGTGCGCCCTAACATAGTGTTTTAATAGTTTGGAAGTGTATTTTACAAATGTATTGTGACGTCACTATGCCCTCACACGATTGAAATAGCAGAAATAATGGTTGCGACTGTGATTATTCCTTCACGTATTCAAAATAATGCTCTTAATGATGACAATTTTGCACTCTTTTCCCATGGCAAATCTTCATTTTGTGCCCTCGAACTCAATCACCATTTGCACAATCTACAATTTAGCAGAGAATATTGTTGTGATTTAACAGAAGTTGCAATTTAGTAGAGAATATGGTGGTGATTTAACATAAATAATGCCCTAGAATATTTTCTTCCACAGTAACTATATTTCTCCTCCAAACAAGTTTGAATTTCATATATTTAGGGTTCATGAGTGTCGTGTTGTATTCTCCTTTGAACATGACTTAAATTTATTAGATTTCTCCTCCAAACAAGTTGGAACATATATTTAGGGTTCTTGAGTGTTGAGTTGTATTCTCCTTAGAACAAGACTCAACTTTATGATTTTTTTTCAATACTTCAATGTTTCAATACTAGATCACCAGTGGCTCTAATACCAATGTTAGAAGACGTGAATAGAGAAATGATGAAGAGAAACTAGAATGCACACATTGTAAATTGTGTGTCTGTCATTTTACTATGCAAGATATAATTACAAAATGGTTGAAAAGGTTACAATCGATCGTTAGTTAATACATAACTTATAATGACTTAATAATAAATGATAAGCCTTATATTCTAATACTTTTATGCTCATGAATTCCTATCTTTTTTTGGACAACATTTTTTCCTCTACCCTGTGTGCCATGGGAATTGAATTAAATACAGTGATTGGATTAAACATACCTCATGTTGGACGTTATCCTCGAGCCCCCCTACCCCCCAAAGAAATAATTCATTCAAGTTCTTATTTGTTAGTGTCTCCAAATGCAAGGATAGATTATGGAATTGCTGAATATAATCCTTGACCAAAACAATATGTCACAATTTTTCTAACTAGCTAAATTAATTCTCACATTGTCACTATATCGCGTGTACAATTCCTCAGTAAAACTTGACTAGGTGACATTGACTGTCTTTTTCTTTTGAACGCACAAACATGGATATCAAATTATTTGCTCAGTTTTAAAATATAAGGATGCCATTAGGACCTTTTTTCCTTGTGGGATCTGATGTACATAAAAAAAATCTCCATTTAGTTGATCTAGGTGACCGGATCCTTCCCATCGAACTTATGCATGCCCACTTTCGGCAACATGTTACGAGGTCCCAAATTGGAGTAGGCCGAGGGTTGAGGTTGCACTGTATTTAGATTTGTGTTGGGCTGGCTAGAAGATCCATTGTAGTTGGGTGGTGCATTAGTGAATTGTGGTTGGTTTTGTTGATTATTTTTCAAGGCTATCAATTAATCGAATCTATGCATGAGTTGATCCGATAGATGATTGATGTTGTCCAAATCTCATTTCTTTCCATTTCAGGCTAATGTTTTGCATATTATCATGAAGTTGGATACTTTGTCATTTATCAAAGAAAACCCCATATAAAAAGTTCCATCGATTTCCATTTTTAAATCCATCTCTTCTTTATTAGGAGTTTTGCCCAAAGTGATTGACCCCTTGCCTCGATCAAGGTTACTTGGGACTTATACCATTGTGATCGACTCACCTAGACAAATCCAATGGTTGCTATATTGCAAGGGCAAAAGAATCCCCAAAACCACCCAAAAAGTAAGGTTGATGAGGCTTATGCCATCGTGATTGTCTTGTTGAAACGAATCCAATGATTACTATATTAAGCAAGGTTGCGATAAATGTATGGATTTTAAAATTTTATTTGAAAAAAAACTTGCATCTACTTGGTGTAGACGTAAACCTCAAATTCCTTCTAGATCAAAAATTTGTTTTTTCGACCTACCATTAGCATAGGTACTTAAGAATTTTTCCTCAATCGAAGCTCTGATACTATGTATTAAATTTACTTAGATGCATAGAGTCGCGGAAATGGATCATATTATAAATATCAAGAGCAAAAAAACCATATTAACTCGCAATAATAAGGGTATAAGAGAACAAATCGACGCTATATGATTGATATAGAGAAAAATACAGAAAAATATGACTAAGCCACTTCCAATGGGCAATCTCCACAACCTTACAATGTGAACGAAATTTGCAATATGATGCTCCAATACTAACCACTACTCCTGTATATACCCTACTTAGGCTATGGATACTCCATAGGCTAACCCTATTATCAATATGAAGATATAGAAGTTATCATACAACTAAATAAAAGTTTATGCTAGACACAAGTCAACCGTATATATCCCAATACATGCTATAGGCTAAGGGCATAACACTTAGTGCGTTTTCCAAGTATAAATAGGCTTGGGGAAGTTGTGTTAAAACATTGAAATTCATTCAAATCTTTTCCTAGTAGTTTTCTTGATTGTATGTGTTGTGGAATGTTGGAATGTGAGAGGGAAAATAAGTTACAACAATAGCAGGGGATTGGGCATGCTATATCGTAAAATATGCTCATAAAGGTTTCCATAAGGCAAGGGACTTCATGATTGCATCAAGGAGATAGTGGAAAGTGGATAAAGTTTGGAGATTGCTATCGCCAAAGAAATCATGATAGAAAGTTCAACAAATCTCTTTTTATTTCTTCACGAAAATGAATGCAAAGTCCCATGCACTATTATCCCATACAGGATCTTGTACAAAATCACGGGAAGCACAAACTCAGGCCAAAAATCCCTCCAAGAAATGATGAAATCTCCTTTTACAATATCATAGGCAGCACAAAGTCTCTCCAAATATCCCTGAAGAAATCCCTTCCAGAAGTCTTTCAAAGTAGTTCCTTCAACAAATAAAAATCTCTAGATGATACAAGTCATGGTGAATGATTTACAAATACATATAGGATAGATTTCCCTACTTTCTAGCTATGTGCAATCTTGAACAAGTCAATTTGCCTAAAATAGATACTTGCAAATTGACAAAGTTGATTTGCAACAGGCAAATTGACAAAGTTGATTTGCAACTTGCAATTTGACAAAGTCAATTTGCACACCATAGAAAATTGCAAATTGACAAAGTTAATTTGCACAACATAGAAACCTGCAAAAGTATGAATCGGGGGATCATAGGTTTGGATGCAATTCGCATGCAATATGCAACAAGAAAAGTCCTGAACTTCAACACTCTGATTTATAACACCTAGACAAATTTCTTATCTCTTGAGCTCCGTAGACTAATGAAATCCATTTCACCACTTTCATTTGAATGGATTTGATTGATTGCGACCAAATTTGCTTGTCAAGTACTTCAAATTTGGCTTGAGTTTAAAATTTGAGGAAAACCAACAACAATACTTTTCAGTTCTAAGCATATTTTATGACTTTTCGACTAATTCTAAAGTAGAACTGACTATTTGATCAAGTTAAAGAATGAATGCAGATTCATGTTGTTGAGTTCGTAGTGGAATATCTACACCAATTACAGATCAATCTTTGAAAAATATAACCTGAAATTAGGATAAAGTCAATTTTGCTGCTTATGATTTGGTGATCTTCTCCTATGTGCATAGGGTTTGTTTCCTCCATAGCAATGGAACTAAATTTGAAATCCCAAGGTTTAAAAAAAAATGAATTGTTAAGTTGAGCTCTAATTTGTAAATAATTGGCTTTTTGGGACTTTTTTTTTTCATTCTAAAATGACCTTTCAGCGTCTATTTGTATTTTCCTAAACCATTTACATTTATTATCACCACTTTGACACCAGTTATTCTTTTTATTTCTTTGTTTCATAAAGTCACCTTCTTGCTGATGATTGTGTTGTTTGCTGAAGTGTTGTGAAATTTGTACGAAGTTGTCATGTGGCATTGATCTACTTCATGCCATGCATACAACTTGCAATCTCAAGTTAGAAAGTGCAGTCTTTGGTGACTTCTACTTGTCTGTATATGTTGGTAGAATGCCTAAATATTTCATGTTATTCTCAAACTCCCTCAACTTCAAATGCTATATAGGTTTCATTGAAGTAACATTTTTAAACAACCACTTGCTTACCTTAACCTCATAATTATTAATCAATAATTATCAATCGTTTTCTGTCTGCAAAGGAAAATTTTCATGTGCTTATAGGGTTGTGGCCTAGTCGTGGAACCATTTGTTATTCAATGATAAAGGGTCACAATGAACATAAGTGTTGAGAGCCTTGGAGGGATGTCTTCTTCGAACACATCTAGTGGCAATAATTTTCGTTCTTAAATGGGGTCGGCTAGCTGAAAAATCGCATTAGCCATATTTATACGTTTAGGCTTTCCTGTGCGTGTAGGTATCATGTATAACAACTTACTCTTGTGATGTGTTGTGATCTTTCTCGCTGTTTATTGCTATGGAAAAATGATATGTTATCGAGTGACAGAAATCTGAACTGATTTTGGAAGGACAAATGTATCCTAACTTCTTTCCCTTCAAATGCTTGTGTAAAAATTAAGGATGAAACTTGTTTCGTATGTATTGACTACTATGAATTTAACAATATGAATGCCAAGAACATCTATTTACACCCCTGCTAGCAGAGTCTCTGTGAGATCATGTTCTTAATAAAAAATTGACCTCTAGATTGGATATGTTCTCGACAAAATACAGTGCCTTCAAGTGCTTGGTCATGTTGTTTTATCTTCAATGCTACGACAACATGTATACCTCTCATGAACGAGATTTGTGGTCTTCCAAAAATTGTTTCGTAATCGTCTATGTTAACAACATCAACATCTACATCTCTATTTGGAAGGAATACATGATTGAGAGCAGCTTAATTTTCATAGAATACTTGCATTTCAGCTAAAAGCCATTGATTGAGAGGAGTTTCAGGCAATTTGTGGAGAGTTCTCACTGACGCCATGAACTCTGCAAGTCAACTACATAGTAGACATTGAAGAGAGGATGCCATAAATGATTGTAGTCATTCCTAGTTTCTTACTCATCTATGATTGTGAAGGAAACACGGTACTGGTTGTCCATCATTGTACATGAGCGCTGAATATCGCATATGATAATGTTTCTTTGCTGAGCGAGTTCAGTGTTGCTAAGTCACACAACAAGAAGCATTTGGCAAATGTATTGAGGATGGTTTGTACCATCCTAGAAAATATGTAAATGGTGTAATCTATTATTCTAATGTGCATCAAGTGTGGAAACTAGGATTTTTGAGATATATGGTTTTTATAAGTTTTACTGAATTTTAAAGTCTGAATTTCATGAGTATTAACCCGATACTGAATTGAAATGTAAATCAGGAATGTTTAGGAATTTTGGTCTCTGATTTTTCTTATTTATTTAATGTTTGCTTTGGTACATGTGCTATACCTACACGAATGAACAGTACTATGTTTAATTGTTTGCTTGCACGCCTTTGACACCGTCTATACCTTATTACTATAGTCTAAAGGCCTCCTGATTCCAACCATCATAATGTCTTGTCAAGTGGTTTATATGGGAATTTTCATTGTCAAGATTGTATTTTTGAATTATGTGAAATTAACAAATATTGATACTTCAAAAAAATGCAGAGCTCAGATGAAGCTTGTGAAGAAAGGGTAACTGATACTCAAAATAATTCTACACTTGATATTCCTGAAACGCAAGAGACCGTTCATTGTGAACAAAGTCTGGTGACAGAAAGGGATTCTACATTTTCTGTTTGCAGTCAAGATATTTCAAAAATGGACGAAAGACACAAAAGCTCTAAACAATTGCAAAATGATTCCAAGGGAGGCAAACAAGCTTCTCTAAGTCCAAAAAAAGCTAGCAGTGAACCAATTGCAAAGACTCCTAAGTCTCTTTTCTCATATCAGGCAGGATCATCGAAGCCAAAATCACTTTTCAGTTACCAGTTGTAGATATCGTTGCGATATTGTTTCCTCCTTTACCATTTATTCTCTTGTGCTTCATGCACCTATTTTTCATTGTAATCTATTATGAATAGCTGCCTTTGAAGGCATAATGGGAAAAAATGATGAGGCTTGCTCCATTATTTCTAACTAGAAATTCAAATGTAATTTGAATCCGTATCTCATTTGTGGGCTTCATTTTTCCAGTGCTCAAGCCAATTATTTCTTAGTCCAGCTGGGAAATAAGCTCAAGACATTGTCCATGACTCGATCTGTCAACTAAGTGGAATTCTTTTCATAATTTTCACAATGAAAGACATAGTATATTCAAGTTTTAAATTAAAGGTAGATTCAGATTCTATCCAAAACTGAGTGGCAGTGGACACTCTATATTTTGAAGCACTAAGTGGGCATAAATATTATAATTATTTCAGAATAATGTTAAAATGCTGCTACAACATTTCAGGAGGGGGAATTCATGTTACTGATTTTTTCGATGCTGTCAGTTTGATCAGGATGCACCGGAACAAAATTATGTTTTTAATGGTTTAATTAGTGAGCCTATTTTATTAGATTTTTTAATATAAGTGTTTTCTCAGTGGCGAGATGCATTAATAGTGTCAAATTAAGGGGCATGATGAGCACGATTTTTTAAGATGCGTGTTGGGCAATTAGATTAGAAATGATGCAAGAGAATCTTAATTTAATTCTGGTATGTGGCATATGCTGAGTTTTCTTATGGGACAAGGAGATTTATGATCAATTTTTGTATTTTATTAGTTGCCCTTTTACAAGATATGAGCAATGTATTTGGGGTATGAAGTATTGATCGATTGTATATGTATATAATCAATGCTTTCAAGAGAAATTGTTCAAACCATCGCACGAGCTTTATTTCTAACAATTGCAGGACTTAGACAATGAGAGTGAACAGACACTATATTATGACAAAATATCATATAAACATTTGTTTTTTAAATTACAGATTTTTTTGAATAGAAAGAAGCGTGTGAATATTAAGAACCAAATAGCCTTTGGATTTATCGAATATAAAGAAGCATGTCAATGTTAAAAACCAAATAAACAACATATAGAAATAATGTTGAAACATAACAATATATACAACACCTAAAGATGTATGGTGGCTACATAACAATGAACCTCAGTATCCAATATATTCAAAATAGAGCTGCTTGGGATATTCATTAAGGAACCGCTTTAAGTTATTTGTAGTAAATTCAAATTCAACTGATCCATATAACTTATTGCACAAGCTACTTGTCACACCTGAATTGGAGACTATTGGATTCTAGACAAATAAATTTTTTAATGAGATAAATTTAATATGAACTTTGGTTCATGCTTATATGGTCACTCAATGCACCATTCATCATCAAGTTTAACTTGTTTCAATATTTAAGGGCACCGGATGTAGGAAATTGTATGTAACTTTTCTCATTTGGGTACTTGAAACAAAATTGTAATGAAACAAAGTTGTTCTTGTGAAAGCTTCATTGAACATCACCATTGTGTTCAACATATTAGGGTTGATTATTTGTAGTTCCCAGTTTATATGAAACTATAATTCTGATTTGTTTGTGAATGAATATACCCATGCCTCTTTGTATAATCCATATTAATCGATTTTATTCAAATGTTTGATGTATGTAAGGCTTTATAAAGGTTTAATTTGCTATCCAAAAATACACCAAGGATATTAAATATTTGAACTTTTGGTAAAAATTTGTCAAGCCTACTCCTTTATATAATCAATGCATTAATGAATAAAAAGTATATTGATTATAAACATGTACTAGATGACATGATGTGAATATCATTTATATGTTAAGACATACTTACAAGATAATAATTCAAATTATACATGTCATCATAAATAATTCTTTGCAACATTGTTTGAGTCTGCAAATTCATAACCACGCTCAAAAAAATTAGTACTTAAGTGGCAATTTTTTGGCTTAAGATTGTTGATTCATTGATGAAGTTGTCTAGCTTGCAAAGAACCTATAAGGGATCATTTTGTGTCAAGTGCAAAGTGCCCCAATACCAAAAAGAGTTGAGGTTGGGATTGTGCTCTAGGTTGATTTAGTGAAATGAATACCCCTCAATATTTGGCATTAAGCCTGAGAAGATTGATTAGTCATGCAACTAATACCAACAATACAATATTTATCCAAAAAATCAAGATTTATCCTTCAATCAAAAAATGTAGCCATATAAATTATTCCCAAATTTAAGTCCACCCTTAAAATTGTAAGTATAGCAAAATTGTCCATCAAAAATATTCTAACATGTTAAGTGATTGCAAAAACATTTGAGTGGTATATTGTCTATATTTGAAAAGATTTTAGATGATTTGAGGCAATAATATATCTTGTACTAGTAATTTCTTTCTACTTGTGAATTAAATGTCCATGGTATGGTAGTGAAGTAGACCCTTATTGCCATAGCCTCACATTGTATTATTATGATTTATAACATTCACATTACATTATTATGGTTTACAACATTATTGAATGTCAATTATTTTACGCGGGGTTTGAGATTTAACATTACATTATAGCATTAAATACTAACTACATCATATGTATATTAGCAAATAAGAAGTGAAATATATAATAAATTTGAATTTATTGAATGTAATAACTAAAAAATTGGTATGTTTTTTAAACATTATATTTTTTTATGCAATTCTAATTAGTTGATTTGATTAATGACTAATTATTAATCACTAAATATCAAGTCTATAATACTTATTATGGCTAAGTGACTAATAATAGTTGTGTTTGTTTAGTGGGATGAGGTTTAGGTCTTAATAGACTCTATTTGAACACAATAACAATCGATGTGTAAAATTTAAATAAATGAACCCTTAAATTCAAGAGGGGATTGAGCCCTAGGAAAATTAGGCACTTGCCTAGGGGTCAACAATTAAGGGGTAATACATTTATAGGATTTTTGGTAGGTCATCCATTTATTTTATGCCACTTATTATTATGGTTGTAATATATTAATGTTGGGCATAATACCTATCATAGATAATATAATATTAAACTTATTCCATAAAAGATCTTCAATATGGTAGTGGCATAGGAAACTAATTACCTAGTGTGGCAGTAGTTAGATGGTGTCAAATTTAGAGTATTACTAGGTTGATTGCTAATTGCCCACCACATATTATTATCAGTCTTGGCCGCTATTTTAAGTAGCTCATGTCATGAGTTCAAATCTCATGATTTATTCACACCATGCATGGAGGTCTTGGTGAATGCTACCCCAGAAAAAATGCAATGGTTGTTCTCGGTGAATTTTTGTTTAAACTAATTACAGAATTTATGCATTTGATATGATTATTTAAGGTGCCTACATTCTTTTATAAATATCAATATCTATGGATTAGACTTAGATTCTTTACTTTTAAGCATGATTTATAAGATGCAACAATTTTCTTTTGGTGAATATTTTTAAAAATTGAAAATGCAAAATAAAAAACCAAAATCATTCAAACCTTGATATTTTGAAAAATAATCCCTTTCAACCCTAATATTTAAGTTAATGTGCTTCCAAATACACAAATGTCTATTTTTAATGCTTAATAGTAATGTTTGAATATAGAAACATTCTTAATCTTAGTTATGTATCGTTAAAAAATCTAAAATATAATATGTTTACAAATTAGATCTTTATGTATTGTCTAGAGCACTCAAAATTCTTAATCCAACCATGTCTAAATTAATTAATATGTTTATTAATTGTAGTAACATGTACTAGTACATTATTTATTTAAATGTACTTTGTGAATATTATCTAAGTAAAGTATTTTCGTACTCAAATAATTATCAGAGTGACCATTTTTCAAAGTAAACATTACCGTAATATATTGGTAATAATCACAAAATAAAGATCTATAAAATAAACAAACACTTCTTAACGTTTTACAATGAGGAAGAACAATCAACACGTCCACTGTTTGTTTCTTGTTACCTTAGTGAAATAAAAATGACAACATTAACATGAATGAAAACATTTTTTACAAGCTAATTAATATTGGCCTTCCCTTTGTAAATGAATTCCATGAAGAAACTAGCTTGCAGTGGCTAGAGTTATATGGGAAGAAAAGTAACGTTCTCATTTTTGAACCTCATATAGCAAGCAACTCATGACTCTCTTTGAGATCTGAGTTTTTGTTTTATAAACTGCGCCTTTGAAGAAAATATAAATTGATAAATTAAAGAAAATGATAATAAAAAATAACAGGTAGATAACAGTGGAATATTCACTTATCAGTGGTCACTAAACAAAATGACAGAACCTAATGTTTTCAGTGGGTCCTCATCTCTCCATAAGGCGACTTAATCTCAGGGATGTGTTGTAACATATGAAATAAAGGACTGGGTGATAATGTTTGAAACGAGATCCATCCACAGGCCATACCAATGCTTGGTAACAAAAAGACTAAAATCCAATGGCTGAAAATGTCTACCTTTTTATTTTGTTTGATGAGAGTTGGGGTTCGACTCCTACGAGGCAGTTTATTTTAGTTTGTTATTGGAAATTCTGATTTGTTTCTAAGTTTCTTGGTTAGGGTTTTTCTCTGGTCATCTTTCTCCAAACACCCAAAAAAAATCGAGATTTTTTTTTTAAAAAGTCCCATTCAATTGCCTCTAATACATTCCTTAGTACTTCAGTGATTTGCTTCCACAACTCTAAAAATCCTCATTCTATCAATAAATTAATCCCATATTCATTGGCTAGCGTGGTCCGTGGTAATATATAAACTACCATAATCCTAATACCAATGGAAGTCATGCCACAATGGAAGCAGCCCTCTTAGTAAAATTGTTAAAATTTATCAGAAAATATTTTACATTTGCATTCTCAAATCCGTTGCTGGATGCTATGTATGTGACACTGGCACAAAATTGCTTGGATCCTGTTTGAACATCCATTCTAGACACACACGTGTTGCAACATGGGCCATGCTTCAAACATTTCACTGGCTAAAAAATTCAATTTTTATTGAACCAACAAGATTAGAAAACCAGACAACCAACTACAGCAGAAACTAATGAAACAGTAAGATTATCATCAAGCTCCGTACTGATGGGCAAAGACTCTATTATAGTTGCTGCTGTGGACACAAAGAGAGCTCCCAAAAGCATCTTTAGGCTAACTACGTAATATCCAAAAGATGCAAAGTAAAACAAATACCTGCAGGAAGAGCTATGACACTTTTTAGAAATCATACAATATAAAAAGAATAATTGAATATGAAGTTTTATGAATAACTTGTTTGCTCCATAGATACCCACCCTACGGAAACAGTAAATCCCAAGATAAGCATTGCAAAGCTACCAGCAAAAGATTTGTTCCTGTTGTAAGGAAGCTTTGTAATACCTAGCCTTCTTCCAGCTATATCTGCAATGCCTGTGGGAAAAGGGATTCAATTCTTTGGAAGATAGCAACCACCTCAGCCTCTATTTTCAAGCGTGTAAAAAGGAAAGCAAAAACTGCAACTGAGATAATGAATACCATCTCCAGCGCATAAGTTGGCTATTGCCACAGGTCCAACGGGCGAGGTCCGCCAAAATAAAATAGTAATGAATGTTAGTGAGCAAGCATAGTACAGCGGTCCCTTTAAAAGCTCCCTGGAAGATGAACCAATTTAACTCTTGAGATAGTAAACTGCAAACTTAAACCTTATACGGTGCAAATCCATCAACTAATTTTTATGCTGCTCTATACAGATCTAATCATATTTCCACCGTTGAGCAAATATTTAAGAAGATTACCTAAATATTTTTTCAGTTAATGAATCACCAGCTAACAAAAATTTCAACACAGGGACATGAGGTTTTCATAGTCCATAAGATTATTTGAAGGAGTCTGGAAACAACTGTGAGATCTTTTCATCAACGTTCTGGATCACATTTTCTTTCTCCTGATGATGGATCATGTAGTGTGATCCAATACATCCAAGAAAAATCTCTCATAGTTGTTTCTAGAGAACTTCTCATAATACAAAGAACTCCATACTTCCATGAATCTAACCTGGCGTCTCCATTTCTGCTCATGGATTTGACCATAGCTTCGTTTTTTCAATATTCCCAGTCCCAATCCAATCATCCGGAATATATTGACTCCAGGAGCTAATGCTGCCAAATATGGTGCCTGAGGACCAGTACTGAAAAAGAGTAATTAAAGTTTATTTGAACAATATGCAATATGATCAAACGTTGGTTTCTTTAACGTAAAAAAGTGGCCTCTCTTTTAGGTTTCTACCAGTATTGAAGTAAATTTTTATGACTTAAGCAATAAACAATCCTGTACAATTGATAGTATTGAATTCAATACATAATTGGCATACCTGAAGAGAGGCCAAAGCAGCATGAATATAAGTCCTATGCTTATATGCACAAACTTGCGGTTCAGTTTCTATAATAAGAGAGCACGTATTAGTCTTCAAAATACCAAAACGCTTTTCATACAACAAAAATTTAATATGAAAATAAGTGTTCCCAAATTGAATGTATATATTTATGCACACCAAGAAATTATAGGAAGCAGAGACAACTGAATCAAATTGAATCTAGTTTCATATTTATAATTTTACAGAAAACAGTGCAGTCAAACGAGACTGTAGAAATGCCAAAATTAATCAGCCTGATTGGGGCTACCACAGAAAGAAAGAAATTATATTAATGTTTACCGCAAATGACCAAAAGTAGGTCAATGGGACTCGACAGATACAATCAGTTAAGCAATAGAAAGTTCTAGAAAGAGAGAATCCTAGAGGTGAACCAAAGAACATAAAGTACAAAGCACAAAATAGAGCAACGTGCCACTAACACAAGTGGCAAAAAAAAATAATACAAATAGCATAGAGGGGGCGAACAAAAACCCCAAGAGCATGTGTCAATGAAGACTGGAGCCGAATCTCACCCAAATGTCTCCCTAACTGTTCCTGAAGTAGAGGAATCATCTGAGCCATTATCGATCACCGTGAGGGGTCTACTAATGTTTCTTGTCGAGTATACAGGGTCGGAGGAGCCAAGTTAAGAGATCTTAGGATTGGCCAATTATGGCATATAGAGCAACCTTCGTCTTGCAAGGTGAATAATGTTTTTAACTAATGGCCTGATCTATTGGAGATTTGGGAAAAAGACAGCCCTAAACAATTGTTAGGCCCCCCTCCCAGTGGTCTCTCAAGGTGACGTCCGCCCCCAATTATTAGGCCCCCTCCCAATGGTCTCTCAAGGTGACGTCATCCCCCAATTATTAGGCCCCCCTCCCCCCTTGGCTTTCTCCCTTTTGGCCTTTGGGGCCGTCACGCATCGAATCAATCACTCACTGCCCTGCATTGACTCCCACATTTTCAGTCATTTGTCAAGGTGCAAGGTGGCGATGTTTAGGGGAAGGATGGATGGGATGGCCCCACTCATGCCGGCTTCCTTTTGTAAGTTTTCTCGTGCCTCTTTTTTTGTAGTTCTCTCTTTCTCTCTCAATTACTTCCTCTCTCAGTCAATTACTGGCTCTTTGTTGCTTCCTAAGCTCTTCCTTATTGAGAAGGGCCGCGAGATGGCCTTTCACTCCCCAGGGATAGGAGCACTTGAAGATTATCTTTCATTTAGTTTGGGAAGGTTTCAAAAGCCATGAAGGATATTTTGGGCATTGACTACCTAGAACTAGAGATGTACAGACAAGTCAATTCTGAGGTGGCTATGTTTTTCACTAATTTACTCTTGGTTATGACCAATAAGAGTACAGTTTTTGCGATTCGGATGGTCTTTGTTCAGGCCAAATATATAGCGGAAAAGCATAAAGTCTTAAAAGGTCTTTGTCTTGTTAGTCCTAGGGTGCTTCTCCTTTGGCACAGAGGTCTTTAGTCTAGTTTCTATGGCATCCTTTCTCAAGTTGGAATCTTGTTTCTTTGCTCTTGTGGATCATGGATCATGGATCATGGATCATATTGAATGTCTGCAACAAACCCTTATACATTTGATTTCTTTGTTATTCAGTGTCCCCTCCTTCCCTCTCACCCTCTATTGGAGAAGGAAGTTGTGAATCAAACTAAGAAGGTGGCCATGATTTTGTTGTGATTGGCAGGGCTATTTTGTTTTAAAATAAGCTTGGGAGGTCACATGGAGCTCCACGGGGAAGTATCTTCTTTGGTTGTGGGTGAAGGAACTGTGGGGCCTGGAAATGCTTGATGGGGTTTGGTGAGATTTGTTGATTGTTGTTTAGTGGTGTTTTTTGATAATTTTGCTCTCTTGGGATTTTTCTCGAACAGGTTAATGATTTTTCGGGTTGTTGGTGTCTCCTCCTTATATATAGGTTTAATGCCTTGCTTTATTTTTTTCCTTAAACGAAATGGATAGTACAATGTTTTTCTTAAACGACATGGATGCTTGGTAGAATGCTTAAGCTAACATATGTTGCCTCTGTAGTACTTTGTTAAATCTTGATCCGGGTTTTTATACCTATTGTAATCAATCATATGTATGATCTTATTTGTAATATATTCGGAAAGGAACCCATACACCCTTTGTTAACGCATCAAAAGAAACCTTGGAAGTTCTTGAAACTTCTTCAATCTATGATAATATGGAAGTAATGAGCTCATAAGTGGCTCATAAAGTCTTTCCACAAGTTTTCTATGACTACATATATTTATCTTTGGAATTCATATCTTGTTATGGCTCATGGTGTCCTCGATGTCTTCAAGGAACTTGGATTTTTTAGCATTTATCTAGATGAATTTCTACCATCGTTTCTTCTACCTTCTCTAATATTCTTGCAAGAACCTTACGAACATTCCTTCTACTAAAACAATAGGAAAGGGATGTATGGGAGGTTGAACATTGTGCTATGGATAGGTACATGAGGAGATTATTACTCCTACCTACCACCTAAGATTCTCTAAATATGCTCTATAAATGTGTTTTAACTATTTTACGCAAAAGGTGTAAAATATATTTAAGCCATACATTTTCTGGGTTCATGATCAAAAGGCCAAAGTCTAATCCAAAGGATGCTTTTTTTTATTTAGGTTACTTAGGAAGAGGGCCCTAGCCCATTGTGGCATCACCAGCCCACACCAGTCGTGGAACCATCTAAGGATGGATGTTTTAAGCTCTCGGCTAGCCCCACAAATTAAACCACGTTATCGTGGTGAATCCAAAGGATGCTATAGGAAAAGTGTTCTTAGAAGAAAAAAATGTTGAAATTAACATAGATAAGAAAGGGGTCACAAGGGGTGTGACCTGATGTTAGGGCCTGAGTGCTCTCCAGCCAGCCACCCAGGTTCTAATCCCCCCAGGCCCCAGGGGGGTCGGTTACCCTTGCATTTAGCCGTTGGGAGAATTCGCCCTACAAGCCGGTTGGGAGAATTCGCCCTACATTAGCACGCCAAGAAGTGTGCCAAGTCGTTGGGTCATTAACTCATGTAGTATCTAAAAAAAACATAGATAAGAAAGGTGATATCCACATCTTTCATCTCCCAAGTAGAGAGGATTATAGTGCATTGCAACAAGGGATGTTAGCATTTCATCAACCTTATCACCAAAGAAATAGATGAAGTTGCAGAAAAAACCCTAAGTTGTCAATATATTTGGATACAAGTACAGATACGACTAATACAAATATTTTAAATACATCTACCTAAAAATTGCCAAGAGAGATCAATCCCAAAGCCCTTCTCTTGGATTAATACCATACCACAATTATTAATAACTTCATCACCCATTTTTACAAATTGCTATTAATGTTTAAGGCTCAAGAAAATATTTGAAAGGAGGAAAAATGTGCTCTAAAACTCCACCACATGGCCCAAGAATTATGATTTTTCGAATGGATTCTCCAAGAAAATGGAAAAACTTCTTACTAATGATGAAACGGATGTCAAATTTAAAGATGGAATTAAAGCATAGTTACTTGAGATGGGGGGGACGGCGGGACGAGGGGACGAGGTTTCCGGGACGGCAAAAAAATTCTAAATTTTGGGGACGGCGGGGGGACGGCTAATTAAAAAATATATAAATATTTAAAATATAAAGATATAGTGACTAAATTATATAAATAAGCTAAAATAAAATCATTTGAGATTTAAATAAGGTGAAACTTGAACTCATAAACATCAAATACATTCCTTAATACTCATGATTCTTTCAAAAATTTGCAAAAAGTTGCTTGGTCTCAAAAGGTGCAAAAATTGATTTTATGAAAATAAGAAAAATATTGCCATCAATGTATAGAGCTCAAGAAAATATGCACTTTTAGAGAAAACGACACCTAAAACAGAGCCACAGAATGAAAGTTATGGCACATGCAAGTTTTTGCTGCTACATCTTCCCGGACCCTTTCCAAAAATGGCAAATTTTTTTCTGTCCTTGTGATTTTTCCACCAAAAAGGAAAAAAATCTCAAAAAAGGAAATAAATTCGTGGGGGACGTCTGGACGTCTCCCCCACGTTTCCCAAAGTTTTCAGACGTCCCCAGGACGTTTCCTATAAAAAAAAGGGGGGAAACGTGGGGGAAACGTTTCCCCCACGTGTCCTGAACGTGTCAAATTTGGGGGGGACGTGTCCCCGTGTAACTATGTTATAATGTACAAAGAACAGATGAAGAGAAACCGGAATGCACACATTATTCATCGTGTGTTTGTCCTTTTATTATGTGAAAGATGGTTACAAAGTGGTTGAAGAGGTTACAACTGCTTATTAGTTAACACTTAACTAATATTAACATAATGTTGCTAAACAAGCCTTATATTTTAATACCCCCCTCTTAAGGCTTACTCTATAGAACATACTAATAGATTATTAACTAAGTAGCCGAAACGTTTTGGATACGGGAGCAGGAGCGGGGTATCCGATACGCAAAAACGACAAAAAAATTTTTGACCCCGGATACGGCGTAGGATAAGGCAGTACAAAAACTATATAAAAATTAAAAAATATATAAATCTCAGCCTTCTAAATAGGAATTTAATTATAAACCACATATTATGTATATGAAAAACAAGATAAAAGACAAGTTATACTATTAACTATAAATTTCTAATAATGTACAGTATATACAAAACGAATAAAATTAAATTTATAGTGTATGTTATAGATTGTACAAAATTAAATAATGTATTTTATATAAATGTATACAATGTACAGTATAATGTATAAGTTGTATATATCATAGTTGGAATAGTCGCATAGTTGTATTTTTAATTACTAATCTGTCTACAAGCGATCAAAGCTCATGATTCTTTCAGAAGATTGCAAGAAGTTGCTTGGTCCAAAAATGTGCAAAAATGGATTTTATGAAAATAAGAAAAATATTGCCATCAATGCGCAGAGCTCGAGAAAATATACACTTTTGGAGAAAACGAGACCTAAAACGGAGCCACAGAATGAAAGTTATGGCTCATGCAAGTTTTTGCTGCTACATCTTCCCAGACCCTTTCCAAAAATGGAATTTTTTTTTCTTTGCTTGTGTTTTCTTCACCAAAAATCCAAAAAAGGAAAGAAACGCCAAAAAAGGAAAAAACCAATTCTTGCAGAAAAAACAGGAGAGAATGCGTTTTTTTGCGGCCAGAGAGCGGCCAGAGGCCTGCGGAAATGGCCGAGTACGGCCTGTGCCGTACCTAGCCATTTCCGCAGGCCTCTGGCTGCTCCCTACCTGCTCTGATGTCGCTCCTGCTCCCTGCCGCTCCGGTACCCGCTCCTGAGGCCCCTACCTACCATTTCGACAACTTAGATTATTAAAATAACAGAACCAAACAAGACCACACATTCTTCAAAAGTTTTCCCTTTTGAAAAGAATGTTTTGACTAGGTAGAACTCCATCAAGCTACCTCCCTGACCCTCGTAAAAGTGGAGTTTTCGAGTTGAATTCCTGAGTTCCGGATTTCACCTCCCCGAACTCCTCAATTACAGAATCTCCTGAATTGTTGGACAACCATCCATACTAAGCCATCCACGAGCTCCATCAAGTTGTCTCATGACTCTCGTAAGGGTAAATTCCTGAGATCCACAGACTCCCGAACTATCTGACAACCATCCATGTCAAGTTTACCTACACTGGATTCCTTCGTGTCTTTAAAGTGTTGCGATTCTTTTAAAATACGCATTCTCTATTAGGAGTTCATCAATGTCAACATCCAGCATCCGGTGGATTTTCAACACTGGCTTCATTTGGTTTGACTTGGAATTTCCCCTTCATCTTTTTCTTTATGATCTGATCGGTCTCTTTGAAAAATATTTCGTTTAATAACTTGATAATATGAACTTTCTTCACAATTCTTTATCATTGTCTCCAAACATCTTTGGCTTGTCACAAAATTCAATCCGAAATTTGTACAACATTTTGTGTTTTCGTGCCCTAGAAAAAACGTGTCCTAGTTCGTGATTTTTGAATTCTAATTCAAAAATGATTATTTTTCCTTCGATTTTGTATTCTCTTGAGTTTATGCCCTTGCGCCACTGTATTTTATGTTGTTTTTCCCTTGCTTCGACTGTATTTTACCTTCTCGAGCGTCTTAATTGCAGAATGAATGGTGGAAAATGGAATCTTAGGATTGATTCACGAACTGTGTTGCCCTGAAATTCGCGAAATGTCTTTTTATTTTTGTGACTGCAACTGTATAATGGGCTGTATTTTTGTCTATATAAAATAATTCGAAATTCTCCTCTAACTGTGGTATTTTTGTTATGTACCTTTCACGACTTTCTAAAATTGCGATTTACATCTGTATATCAATGGCGCTTGTATTATCTTTTGATTTGCTGGTTTTTTGTGCCCTTTTCCTACCCTACGACCGGTAATTCATGTTTTTGCCCTTCAATTTTCGAAAATCCTCACAAAATCCTTCACGAAAAATGTCTTGATTTCTTCAACCTGCCCTAATGGAATTGTCACGGAAATGTCTTTCTTCACCTCTCTCTTTGCTTGCCCCACACTTTGATACTAATGTTAGAATATGCGAAGAAAGAAAGATTAGAATGTACAAAGAATGAATGAAGAAAAACCGGAATGCACACATTATTCATTGTGTGTTCATCCTTTTATTATGTGAAACATGGTTACAAAGTGGTTGAAGAGGTTACAACCGTTTATTAGTTAACACTTAACTAATATTAACATAACACTAATAAATAAGCCTTATATTTTCATAAGAAAGGGAAATTGATAGATCTTAAACAATGTGATAAAAACATAGACTTAGATTCTTGAATTTTTTTCCCAGGGGCCACAAAAAATGTCTTCCTCTGAAAATCTATGTTCTAGAGTTATTGTTGTTATCAACATATGTTATAGTGTTTGATCCTACACTTTGTTGCACTGAAATGCCACCACCACCTCCTTGTTTCTTCCTTGAAATGTTTAAAAATAGAAACACCCTTGAAAATGTACAAAAATGCACCTTATGTTTCCGGCACTTGCTGTTTCTGGGCTGTTTCCAAGGCATTTCCAGCATCACACCTTTAAAAATGTAAGGAAAAAAAAACAGCTAAAACATTGATCCTTAACCACCCAGTATATACATAAATAAACATTAAAGTATAGGCTTACATTTAGATGTGAACTTAGATATGGACATTTAAGTTATATTTTATGTATGTACTTCCAGGATGTTTGAGAGTGATTTTGGACATCTAGGAGTTTTCAGTGTTCAGGGTTAGCCGTATTTCAAGGTTTTAGGATTTCAAGATTTCAGGGAGACATCATTGGTAGTGTGAAGGAATAGATTGGTATAGCAGAAAATCATAAAGACATCTCTCCTAAAATACCAAGAACCAAGCCTACCCAGTTCCCGGTACTGTCCTTAGTAGTGCACTCAGGGAGATTGATGCACCAATGAGTCTTGCAAGAGAGATCATCAGTAACTGGAAAATATAGGTGCAAACCTTTATAGACACACTACATGCAATGGCAAAACAAACTCTTAATTATATGTCACGATTTATAAACATGTAAAATTTTAAGCACGAGTATTATGCATTTTTTATACATATTTATTATAATATATTGTACGGACGTTTCCATGCCGTTTCATACCCAAGGATTTTTATAAAAATCAGCATATCCACATTTCAGACATATACCTGTTTCCGTTTCCTGGCAACATATATCCTACATTTTGAGTGTAAATAAGGTAGAATGAAAATGAAATTCTATTGACACCAAACTATAACATGAAATGCAGAAATGAAAAAGTGCAAGATGCAAGGACCGGACAAAATAATAAGAAAATAAAAACTCTCAAAAGTCAAAACCAAAGTATCTGATTAAATTTGGCTTGAAAATAATTAACAAAGGTGACATGAACTTAAATGGATTACGATATTAGATCCTAATTGGAATTTACGGATTGCAAAACAGAGACACAAGGAACTTGTTTGAAAAAAATGTGCTTTATATTTAGTAATTTAATGATATCATACATGAGAGGAGCTGGGCTCTTTGTACAAGGTAATCTACAACATGTGACGTGCATGAAACGACATTAATTTTCTTGTTGTTTACTCCCTGCTTAGGAGGAATTGTTCCCAATTTCTGGTGTAGGTGCAGAAACTAATTTCTGGTCTCAGAAAATCCATTTAGCTTGTGAAGGAAAGTCACCTATTCCAATGCAATTGTGGTGTAGAATGTGTCATAGATGGCCCTCATCCCGGTATCAAGTAGTGGGTCTTCTAAAAGAGGAGTTTCAAGGTTTAAAAACATATTTGAGGACAGACTGCCAGTAACTCTTCTTCTAGTTGCAGTTATTTGTGTGGATAATTGGCCAGCATAATTGTGTATTTTGTCCCGGGCTGAATGGGAATATCCTAAACTTTGGAATGCACTTGTACTAAGTGTTTTACGAAAACAGTAGCTTTTTCCTGTTCCCTTTGCTCATATGATGTATGTTTGCTACAAAAAGCTACACTACCAAGGAATACTATTTGCAGAATTATACATACATAACATGACAACAACACAGCAGGATAGAAGAGAGGAATAACTTTATTGCATAGGTAGTGTAAAGTACAATGCTTGGTATAGGGAGGACCTGTGACATCAGAGCCCTTCCCTTAATGTTCAACTCACTACTTAAGACCAGATAGTTGTCAGCTTGAGACGCAATTGTCAGAACCAACCGTACATAACCAAAATATGATTTAACACACTACCAAAGCCAACGATTATTTGCAGAATCACAAATACATAATTTTGAATGACACAACATAGAAGAGAACAATATTGTTATTGCATAGATAGTGTGAAGTACAACGCTCGGTATTGGGATGACCAGTGACATTATCGCCATTCCTACGATATTCAACTTGCTACTTAAGATCAAATAGTTGTCATTTGAGACACAACCGTTAGACCTTAATACAGATAACCAAAATATTATTAACCCTCTACTTAAGCTGACAACACACAAATTAACAACATAACTAAAGTTGACTACAAAGACACACACACACACACACATATATAACTAATAGAAGTACTTAAAATGATGGACTACTATTGGACAAGATGGAGTCCCGACACAACCCAAATACAAAACGACAAATAATGAGATGAGGTATGGGAAGATAAAAAATGTCCTTGGAGTAGCTGTTTGCTCTCGCTGCTCTGGCTGATTCCAAAGATGTTGCAATACTAGCTGCTGCTCTGGTTGTTCCATCACCAGTGAATTTTAGCAATTTCTGCCTCTCTAAATTCGGACTTAGTGGAGTACTGGTGACCGTGATTGTTAATCTCTTTTGATGTTGATTCTAGCTTTGATGCAAAGACACTAGGGCAAGATGACTCCTTGCGAGGGCATGCCTTGGAGATTCCTTAGTAGCATTTGACACATCACAATCCTTGACCTTTCCTCGACATGGGGGGTCCATACACTGCTTTTCTCACCATCAAGTAGCACTTTTCCATTGCTCACTCCATCTTGTCCTATTGGATGACATGGTGTTCTCAGCTCGACCTTGTCAATCAATAAATCCTCAATATGATGTATATTCGTTTGGTAAGCCTCTTTATCTTCTCCCAATAAGAAGTAATCAAACTTTGTTTTAGGATAAATCCTTCCCTTTGAATGAGAGGGCTCTGTGGACTATTTGCTTGATTCTTCTACAACACCCTCTAACCCATCCCAATCGGCACAGTCTGCACTTCCTCTAGAAATGGTACTTGCCTTGCAATCTATACTCACTCCTTGCTCATAAGTGGCGTAGGGCCTCTAGTTCTGATTGAACCCTTCCTTGGTTTTGGCTTCGGCTTCGGCTTCTACTCACTCTTAGGCCTTGCATTTTGCTTCAGCTTCAGCTTTACTTCAAACTTATGTTGATGGATTTTTAGAATTGGTTTCCTCTTGAAGCCATTGTTCTCTTTCATTTTGTTCCACCAAGTAGACCATTTGATTTCTTGGCCCACTCCCTGATTGTGTTTTCTTCTACCACCTTTGTTCAGGCTCAATGGCATTAATCCTTTCCCATACGGCATTGGTCTTCAAATATTGCTTCTTCTTGACAACGCCTCTCTTTGTACCATTGTAAAATATATTGTTGTGCTTCATAGTTATGTTCAGTGTGGAGATCTTGTAAGACAACATAATGCTTCACTGTCAACAGTTATTGTCGACCGAATTTCACTACTACTCGACTTCACAAAGGCATTTGCACCAGAAATGTTTGCTACAAAAAGATACACTACCGAAGACTACTGTTTACGGAATTATAAATACATTACATGAGCATGACAAAACAAAATTGGAGAGAATAATATATTTATTGTATAGGTAGTGTAAAGTACAATGCTTGGTATAGGGAGGACTTGTGACATCAACAACCTTCCCCTAACATTGAACTTGCTATTTAAGGCCAAAATATGATTAACACATTGCTTGAGCCCGTAACACAAGAATGAACAACATAACCAAGTCGGATACAAAAACATATATTCTATTTTACAATGATAACAATACTTAACATGACAAATTACAATGTAGGAGAAAAACTACAAGTTCATATGATGTAAGGCATTAAAACTTGTATTAGACCTCAAAAGGCAACCCATGAAGTGTGTTGTGCCCTGTTATAACTACGTTGGATGATGCGGAGATATTGCCACACTTATGACCGATATGATGATATGTATCAGGCATGCACAAGTTATCTTATTGATGACTTCAGTCCTGATTTTAGTCAAAGGTCAAAAGTTGTAGAGAAGTGCAATTAACAGGCAAGTGATTTCCACAATGATGGCCAAGAGTGGCTGCAGAATTGTGGACCTAGATGATAGAGTGATCGCCTGCCTAGTAGTGAGGCTCTAAATTATGAACACCTCTTGTACTGAGTATTGAATGGCAAAGGGGTGGAGTTATAGGTGCAAGTTCATATGATGTAAGGCATTGAAACTTGTATTAGACCTCAAAAGGCAACCCATGAAGTGTGTTGTGCCCTGTTATAACTATGTTGGATGATGTGGAGATATTGCCACAATTATGACTGGTATGATGATATGTATCAGGCGTGCACAAGTTATCTTATTGATGACTTCAGTCCTGATTTTAGTCAAAGGTCAAAAGTTGTAGAGAAGTGCAATTAATGGGCAAGTGATTTCCACAATGATGGCCAAGAGTGGCTGCGGAATTGTGGACCTAGATGATAGAGTGATCGCCTGCCTAGTAGTGAGGCTCTAAATTATGAACACCTCTTGTACTGAGTATTGAATGGCAAAGGGGTGGAGTTATAAACTTATAGGTGAATGATTCAGATCCCAGAAACTATTCAGCGAACAACATTCTAAATTGATGGAACTTAGATATGTTATAAGTGGAAGCAAATCATAGTATCAATTGCAGGACAAAGATGATGGCTAAAATGGCCACTAAACGAATCAAGAGTAGAATATTGTACAAGAATGCATAAGAACAAAGGGGACATAATGTACTTGTGAGTGTATGTACTGATCTAAACTTTGTACATAAAATGAGTACATGTTATAACAGCTTGATGTTAAAAATTATATGAGATGAACATTGAGTCAGTAAGCAATGTAAAAGTACGTAAGAGTGGGTTGCATGTGTGATGAGCCGATGGCTATGGTGCCAAGGTGTATGCTGAATGTCTACTCTACCCTATCATAGGAAGATTCTGGTGTGCGAAGGGGGAGATGACTGAAATACTTAGATTGCAAGATGTGGGGAAAACTAACTGTAGAAAAAACCCTTTCTGCCCTACCATAGGAAGAGTCCCTTAAGAGAAGGTGAACCAACTTGTCTTAAAAATCCAAAAAGTCACCAAACAAGTGTTTCATCCGAAAGTTATAAGCAACTGCCATGATGCAGCAGAAAATGAAAAAACTACCGACAGCATGTTTCCCAATGCATGATTGGCTCAACCGTTGGTGAGGTGCTACCCTGCATCTGCAGCAGTACAGTACAATGTGTAAGAAGACATGGTCAGCATGTGCAGAGAAGGCATATGTGTTGAGCTTCCACTTAGATAAGTGAAAAATTATTGCCCTATGGGCTAGTTGCAAAAGGCAATGGTTCTGGGACCTCGTGGCATGGGTGATTGAAGAAGAGAAGACAGGAAGTTTGATTGGATATATAACATGTCCCGTGGAGAAGTTTCCACTTACGGAAAATTTTGAAGAAACATCTGACACTCCTACATAACCTCATGCTTCAGTAGATGTCCACTCATGATAATCCTATAACCTTTCTTGTTCCTGTGCTTTATGATCTTACAACGATGTCACAATATTGAGTGTATTGTCATTATAAGATGCCATGCAGGTTTCAAATTCAAGCAAGCCAAGAGTTGCCCAAGTATTAATAGGGTTCAACTAAAAGTTAGCCCCATAGGATCCAAATATTTTGTTATGAACTCATAATGAGTAACAGAAAATAAGAAAAATCAAATGAAATTGAAAAATAGCTCAAATCACAAGATTAAAAAAATAAGACATCTTACCAAAAAATGGTTTGAAGGCACAATTTAGTAACAAAAAAGGTTGACGAGAGTTGTGACAATAAGAAGCTCTTTTTATCATGGCTTAGGTAAATTGGTTTCTGTAAAGGAGTCATATTAGAGTTGAAAGGGGTATAATAATCTACTTTTGATTCCAGAAATACTAGAACAAGAAGTTTATTAGACAGCGAAAACGCAATAAGGGCACAATTATCTAATAGTAATTGGTGAATTACAAGATCAAGAAGACTATAAGATTACATAAAGGAATGGGAATCAACTGTAATAGAACAAGGCTACACTCTTAAACATGAAAGCCATTGGGTGGCCTAAACTTTTATCAGACACAACTTGGCAACTTCAATTGACCTACAAAGAATACAAAACTAAATTCATGTAATTATTGTACCTACATTATAGGCACAAGTGGATAAGAAGAGTCTTAAAAAGAAATTCAAAAAAGTAATTAGAACGACAAAGCATTATAGCTATCATTTTCTAAAGTTAACAATAAATACCAACTTCTATAGTTTCTGTTAACTTATTAGATAATGCCCAATCCATCTAGTGATATGTTGGCTAATGCTAATTGCAAATGTTGAAAATTGAAAGGATACAAGCAATTAGCCGTGAGAGACAAGGTATTAAGAAGGTATTTCCATTAGTAGTAGGTTTTGTGCATCAATCTATAACTACAATCATTAAATGTAAACAGAGGTAAAATTTTGATGATAAAAGCAACCCTTGATAGCATTACACCTGTGAGGAAAATACATAACATTTACAATCAATTGCACGTTAACCATTCACACTTCAGATAACTAAAACTTTGATCAGAAATTTGATTTTCCATATATATGGTTTTTTGTACAATCTGCAAACTTCAAGTGAAAATTCTAAAACTACAAAATCTTATCTTTCACATGCTATGGCTCGCATAAGATATCTTAAAGTCCTTTACTAGGAAATTTATGAGGATTAATTATTTTTTTTTTTTTTTTATTGATTATGAGGATTAATTATTATTTTTATTTTTTTATTGATTATAAGGATTAATTATTATTATTATAGGTTTTACAAATTTAATCCTGGTTTAGATGCTTTCTCTATTACCAAGTTTACTAGAATCTCATACTGAGTTGCTGATTGGTTAAACATACAAGACAATGGGTTTAGCACCAATGTTGACAAAGAAAATCACCTCAAACATCATAAATGAGTTTGTGCGAGGTTTGTGAATAAAGTTGCTAGCATTTTCAAGGAATGTAAAGCAAGTGACCCTGATGTCACAAGTGTTCCCAAGCAGCTAATACATAACTTCTCTGAGATAAGACGCAAAAATCTCTTGGAAGAAGAAGATATGAGTTATAAAACACTTTAGAAGAGCCAGGTTTGCTTGGTGGTTGGAAAAGCACAATCTGAAGTAAATTAGCAGCTGGGTCATGCTCCATAAGTTCATCTGACTATTAGGATTTACAAAGGGAAGCATGTGTATAAGCTCAAGCTGTCAAATGAAAGGACCTGAAGAGGTAAGTTGAAACAGTCAATTTTGTAGATACACTTTCCTTTCTCATCCTTCACACCTATCATCATCTACTAAAAATGTACACTAAGCAGGTGGGCTATTTGTGACCTACCACAGTACAAATCGGTGAGGGGAAGAGATTTTATCTGATAAAGTACATAGGGATGATATCCGCTGAGCTGTGATCTATTGGTAAGGTGGGGCATTTATCACCACAATGACCCAGGTTCAAAACTAGAGAGTTTCTTAGCCTCTCAGCTAAGGAATAATTTAACCTTGGGAAGAAAGACCACCCCTCAATCATTAAAGACCACTCAGTAGTTAATGGGTTCATTGGGCTCAGTAACCCACAGCTTAAAAACTTATAGAGATCCTAAAACATGTTAAATTAGTATACTTAATCCTAGGAGTAGCCATTTTGTCTTCTAGTAGAATCTCTAGTCATTTGACTATGAACTGAACAGTTACTCCTCAATGTAATAAATATGTAATTGCGCCTCATTGTTCAATTAATAGAATACAACTTTGGCTTGCACCAAATAAGTTGTTAAATTCGCAGTCAATTCAAGCTTACCTAGTCAATGCACTTAGATTTGAAAAGAAATCATATATGCCAGTAGCAAAGGACTCACAATTGAAGGATAGTTCT